>OX336389.2:1294440938-1296840938 GCA_946902985.2 Meconema thalassinum
AAGTTTCAAACTTGAACCCTATTCAACATAGTTTACCAATTATAAAACTGTTATTACTAGGTCTGAGACCTTTGTATGTTATACCTACTTATTGTTCTTGATTCAAACCCAAATCAAAACTTATATGTTTTGTTCAGTTAACCGTTTTCTATTGTAAAATAAACTATTTCTCTTTATCTTTCTAAGTAGAATAACGATTAGGCAGGACCTTGTCTTCCCTTATTCTTCCTATAGGCTTAAGCTCTCTCTAAGAAAAAGAATAATTACTCAAAAGTTTTTACTACTTGTTGCATTTGAACAAAAACTTCCAGTGAAAACATTTTCAAAGTTTCTCTTAGCTGTCATAGCTAATTCTAACGAGCCCTTAAGGCAGAAACCCGGGAGAATGTATTTGTCAATATTTTGCAAGTTATTAATATCTACTTTGAATACCTGCAAGCTTCCTGCTTGTTGAGATTTTTTCTCTAACTTATGGTTTGTTTCCAAAATCTAAGGTTTTCCTCTGGTCTAAACTTTTAGTCGGCACTCTGCTGGGTAAAAGTTTAGCTTTTCTTAAGTGCAACAATTAGTATTCTTACCAAAATTTTCAAAGAAACCAGTAAAATTATTTACAAAAGCATTAAAACCGCTTCATTGCTTCCCTTTCTGGGAGCGCTCGATCATTCGCTGGATTTCCGACAGTTCCCCGAACTAAAAAATATCACGGCGAATTCAAATTGTTTTAGCATTTCAAACCATTTGGTTAAATCTAACTCCCTTGAAGGGAGAACCAGTAAATCTTTACTCCTTATCATTCTTTGTCTTGCCAGACCACCACCCATCCCCATAGTATTCAAATACTGGCTTGGAAGGGAAGGTGCGTTTACCGCTTGCTTGCAAATAGCCCAAGCTCCAGCTGCATTTCCCGTTAGCTGTGTCAAGGTCCCTACCCACTTTAGGTATCTAACAGTTATTGTACGGTGGAACCTGTGGCTGATTACTTACTCTAGGTTTAGGTTTATGTTTTGTATTGAACTCCCGTCCTATCTATCCTTACTTTTTCTTCCTGCTGAAACCCGTTTCCTCTTTTCTTTTTATCAACTTCCCACTGGTGGAGTTAATCCTAAGCTAAAACCTACCCAAAATTTGGTCCCAGAAACCCGGGAGAATCTATTTGTCAATATTTTGCAAGTTATTAATATCTACTTTGAATTTTTCAGCTATAACTTCACAGTGCGGGGCTGGTGAGGGGGAAAGAGGTCGCTCCTGTCTCCTTTGGTGTGTCCCTCTCTTTCAACTTGTTTGCTGCTGCCAGTCTAACAGCATTTCCAAAACTCCACTGTTCCGTAAGTTACACTTTGATTTACCCATTTCGCCATGGCTCCTACAGATAAAGATAAGGACGGTAAGGATGAAAAACTTACTTCCAAACGAGCGTCTTATAAAGGTCAAATTACCCGATTTAGAAAATACATCAGAGAGCTGGATCCTTCAGATGCTCAATTAGATTTATTAAAACATCGCGTAAAGGATTATGAACGTTGTTTTGAAAATTTTTGTACTATTCAAACTGAAATGGAAACTTGCATACTCATCAAACAGATGATCGAGTAGAAGTAGAAAATCAATACTACGAGGGCATAGGCTCTGCCTATAAAATAATACGCCAACTTGAAGAAGAACAGAAAGAGGACGGCCCTGTTCTTGGTTCCCTTCACGAGCAACAAACTTCGTCTCGTGAGGGCACTCACAAACCCATACCAATTCTACCCAAGATTAATTTGCCTCACGTCTCTGGAGACGAATCTACTTGGGATTCTATCTATGAACTCTTTTGCTCCCTTGTTCATGACAATGACGACATTCAAGTCATCTACAAGTTCCATTATTTGCGATCTATTCTTCGTGGCCAGGCCCTGCAGTTAGTTGAAGCACTTCCATTAAGTGCCGAAAACTACCCCATTGCCTTTAATTTATTGAAGGAAAGATATGGTAATTTACGGTTACGTATTCAACGCCATATGAAATCTCTAATTAACTTGCCTTCGTCACAGCATAATGACGTCACTAGTCTGCGTACCCTCATCGATACAACACAATTTCATGAAAAAGCATTGTCGCAATTAGATCAACCCACTGACCATTGGGACACTTTCCTAATTCATTTAGTGGTTTCTAAGGTTGATACTGCTACCCTTAAAGCTTAGGAAATGGAACTCTCTAACAATGACGAGTACTCTTACGAGCATTTAGTCACCTTCATAAATGCTAGATGCCAACTCTTAACTGCTTTAGCTAACCAAAGTGAACCCTCTTCTCCTAGTTCTAAATTTGATTCATTGTCTCTTAAATCTAAAAGCGAACACGTAGCGTCTAGTACCCAAAAATCTGGGTCTAGCTCTTCTAAACCCAAGTCATACGCCACTGGTTACCAAACTAGGTCTAGTGAACGCCGTATTGCCAGTTCTCTTGCTTTAAACACTCAAAGCGAATCCCGTAAAAGTTTAAATGAACCGTTTAAGTGCATACTTTGCAAAGATTCCCACGATTTGTACTTATGTAAATCCTTTAAAGAACTGTCAATTTATGTCAGAAGAAAATTAGTTTCCCAGAATAAACATTGTTTCAACTGCCTCTCACCGAAGCATTCTGCTTCTAATTGCAAGTCTTCTAGACTTTGTTTCCACTGTGATAAACCGCATCACACTTTATTGCATCGTCACGATCAATCGAGGTCATCAGCAGCATCCACTTCTCAAAAAAATGACAATGCTAGCAGTCCTAATGCTTCATCTTTTATTCAAAACGCCAAGTCTTTGCGTAGTGCTCAAGTGCTATTGTCTACTGTTAAAATTGAAGTTCAGGATACATTTGGCAACTGGGTCCGCACAAGAGGCCTTCTTGATTCAACGGCAACCCATGATTTCGTTTCAAATTCTTTGATAAAAAGAAACTGGGCTTACCAGTAACTCCTACTTCTATTAATGTATCAGGCATTAACAGCTTAAAATCACAAGCTTTGCAATTCTCAAAATTAACCA
Organism: Meconema thalassinum; assembly: GCA_946902985.2. Taxonomy (NCBI): domain Eukaryota; kingdom Metazoa; phylum Arthropoda; class Insecta; order Orthoptera; family Tettigoniidae; genus Meconema; species Meconema thalassinum. The sequence continues at coordinate 1,294,443,959 of OX336389.2, forward strand.
TAAAGGACACTTGTCATAGAAATAATTTTCTAAAACTTAATTGCCTCATTCTCAACAGTATCGGAGAGGATACTCCTAGCCACTCTGTTGATATCTCAGTTCTGAATATTCCTTCTCACTTAAGGTTAGCCGATCCTCTGTTCAATGTGCAAGGCCCCATTGACATACTTTTCAGTGCCAATGTTTTTCGGAACTGCCTTCGTAAACAAATTCGTGAACTATCTTCAAACGTGGTCGCCAGAGACACTAATTTTGGTTGGATTGTTACTGGTCAACTTCCTCGTTATTACCCCCAACCCGTATCGCAATGTTATTTCTCTAATACCGATTTAGAACAGTTCTGGAAACTTGAAAACATTGATTCTCCTAACTTGAGCTCTTCTGAAAACGAATTCTGTGATCAGCTCTTCACGTCCACCACTACTCGTTCACCCGAAGGTCGATTCATTGTCCAGATGCCCAGATTATTCAATCCCCCCAAACTTACTGATTCTCAACCCAAAGCTCGAAAAGCTCTCTTTGCTATCGAGAGCAAATTTAAGAAAGAACCTCTCGTCAAACAACAGTACACAGAATGTATGGACGAATACGAAAGCTTGGATCATATGGAAGTTGTCAGCAAATCTGATGACGATTTACACCCCCCAAAAGAAACTGTATTCTTAAATCATCACCCTGTGTGGAAGAACCCTCTTGTGAAGGATAAAATCCGAGTCGTGTTTAATGGGTCATCACCTGTTACCAATGGCAACAGTCTCAACGATACTCTTTATTCTGGTCCCGCTATTCAGTCCGATTTATCTACCAACCTCTTAAATTTCCGCTTGTTCCCCATAGCAGTCATCGCGGATATCAAACAGATTCACAGTCAAGTGTTGATTCAATCTGAGCAGCAAGATCTACAAAGAATCTTATGAAAATCCACAGCCTGCTTCCAGCCTCCGACCGGGTCAGGAATGGAATGAATGAAGCCCCTATCTAGCGGCGAGGATATGAACGTGCCGGCTGCCGAGGCCTGACGCACTCCTCTAGGGCAATGATTAAATGAATGACAGATGCAATGAAATGATAGTGGAGAGTGTTGCTGGAATGAAATTGTGACAGGGAAAACCGGAGTACCCGGAGAAAACCTGTCTGCCTCCGTTTTGTCCAGCACAGATCTCACATGGAGTGACCGGGATTTGAACCACGGACCCAGCGGTGAGAGGCCGGCGTGCTGCCGCCTGAGCCACGGAGGCTTTACAAAGAATCTTATGGCGTGACGAAACTAGTAAACCTATTAAAATATTTCGCTTAAAACAGTCACTTATTGTCTGGAACCTTCCGCTTTCCTTGCTATCCGATCCCTACATATGTTAGCCTCTCAAGATGGTCATTTATTTGATGCTAAGGCTTCTGAAGCCCTAACTACATCCTTTTATGTTGACGATTACCTCCAGTCCTTTCCGACTCTTGAGGAAGCTTCTTTCCTATCACTGGAACTGAAAGCATTCCACTTCATAAGTGGAATTCCAACTCCCCTGAGTTTCTTGCCCAATTTCCCATAGAATATGTAGACCCCTCTTCCGTCGAAATCTGTGGAGATTCCGAATCCATAAAAACGCTTGGGGTACACGGGTGCACTCGCACTGATACTCTTATCTATAAAGTCTCGCTTTCCGAAGAGCTCCCTAACACTAATAGGCAAATTTTATCCGAAATTGCAAAAAAATTCGATCCTCTCCAATTTCTTGCGCCGGTTATTGTTATAGCCAAGCTTTTCATGCAAGAGCTATGGTCTCTCAAATGTGAATGGGACGAAGCCGTTCCTCATTTTTTTCTTAATAGATGGCTCACATTTCGATGCAGTTTACTTGATCTTTCTCTTATTGAAATTCCTAGAAATGTAATTAATGCTCCTTCTAATACATCTTTCTTTCTTTCTTTCTTTCTTTCTTCATGTTTTTGCCGACAGCTCCGAGAAAGCGTACGGTTGCTGTGCATATTTGGTTTATCGCAATTCGCTAAATGAATCTTCATTTTCAAACCTTATTTGCGCTAAGTCTAAAGTTGCTCCTCTTAAAACTATTACTTTGCCTAGGCTTGAATTGTGTGCTGCACTCATGGCCGCAGAACTTGCCAAGAAAATGCAGAAAGTCTTAAAAGTCGAATTTTCGCAAACCTATCTGTGGAGCGATTCCATGACCACTCTTTCTTGGATCGCCAAAAACCCCACCCACTGGCAAACCTTTGTTGCAAATAGAGTATCTAAAATTCAAACCCTTTCTTCTGGATGTCAATAGGGACATGTGTCTAGTACTGATAACCCCACTGACATCATCTCTCGTGGGTGTTTACTCTTTCAATTGGTAGCACCTCAGTTGTACTGGTATGGGCCCTCGTGGTTAATCGAAGACTTTTCTTGCTGGCCTTCTAAATCTCCGGTTACGAACTCCAACTTGCCTGACGCTAAAGTATCTAAGCCTACTGCTTCGTGTTTTGTTTCCAACGTTTCATATCCCTTGTTGTCTCGCTACTCTTCCTTTCACAAACTGATTCGAATTTTTGCCTATCTTCTCCGATGGAAATATCTTGTTGTTGACCAACCTCTTCTTCCTAAACCGCACCTTAGTAATCATGAATTAAATCTCGCCACTATTAAAGTTTTGCAGCTAACACAGCAAGAGGCCTTTTCTACTGAATTATCTTTGCTATCCGCTAACAAAGATCTTTCGAAGTCTAGTCGTCTTTTTGCCTTAGCCCCTTTCTTTGAATACAATGGGTTACTCAGGGTAGGTGGTAAGCTTACGCATTCTTTACTCTCCGAAGACAAAAAGCATCCTGTCATTTTGCCTTCTAAGCATCATGTGACTTCTTTGATCATCCGTGACTTTCATTACCGAAATCTGCACGTTGGTACTCGCACACTACTTTGTTTACTAAGGGAAAAGTACTGGATCATAAATGGAGTTCATGAAGATTCCTCTGTAATTCAAAATTGCATCCCATGCTTTAAGGTGAAACCTAAGGTTAGCACCCAATTGATGGGCGATCTACCTTCTTTCCGCTCTTCTCCTATACGTCCCTTTGCTTTAACTGGCGTAGATTACATGGGTCCGTTTAATTATCAACGCAATTCCCCAGAAGCTAAACGCAAATTGTTCGGAAAACTCTATGTTTCTCTTTTCGTTTGCATGGTTACTGGTGCGATCCATCTGGAACTGGTAACAAATGCCTCTACTTCTTACTTTTTGTCAGCCGTTTCTCGCTTCACTGCTAGGCGTGGCGTTCCCTCTGAAATGTTCTCCGATAACGCCTCAACTTTTCAAGGCGCAGCTTCCTTGTGGAAGAAAGCTCTTACATCTTCTCTTGCCATGGAACAAATTTCCAACTTTTCTTACTCTAAAGGCTTCAAATGGCGGTTTATACCTCCCTACGCCCCTCATCACGGCGGTAGGTGGGAATCCTGTGTCAAGCTAACTAAACGTCATCTAGAAAAGGTTTTAGGTAGTCGCATTCTGACTTACGAAGAATTTAACTCACTGTCTATTCTGATTGAAGGTGTTGTTAATTCGCTTCCCTTAACCCCACTTTCTAATGACCCTGATGACCTGCTTCCATTAACTCCTGGTCACTTCCTTATTGGCACTTCCCTTGCTGCCCCTCCTCCCCTTCCTAACTCTAAGAGAGATTCTAATTTACCGACAGTTTGGCGTAAACTTGAAGCTCTTCGTAATTCTTTTTCGAAGAGGTGGAAATTGGAATAATTAACTTCTTTGCAACGGAGACAAAAGAGGCTTCTTTCTAATCCTGACATCAAAGTGGGGGACCTGGTTCTTGTTAGGGATTCTTCTCCCCCCTTAGTTTGGGTCTCCGGAAGGGTGATCGAGTGTTACCCGGGAAGGGATGGAAGGGTCAGGGTGGTCAGGATCTTGACTACCAATGGGCATATTATTAGACCTATCTCTTTAATTGCCCCCCCCCCCTTTCTCTCAACCTTTGACATTGTGTTTCTGCTCTCTGTTGGTGTTCTTCCACTCAGTATGGTGTATTCTTTTGAATACATGGTCAGGCAGAGTTAGCTTTTGCTGCTCATTGCTTATTCCTTTTATTTAATTTCTTTCATTGCGGACACCAACAGTGATCTATCTGAATTTCCTTTCTCTTCGTACAGGCATTTTTGTTTCCCTTGAGTCTGTTCTAGATATATATCTTCCATTGACTACCTAGCGGCATCTGGCAGCTAACCTCTGAAGTTCCTCAATATCTCCATACACAAGAGGACTTCCTCAGCAAACCAATCCACCAGGCTTCGTCGTTGTCGCCTGTTAACATCTCCATGAAAACTGATTCCTGAAGGAAGTTCGCATCTATGAAGAGTCTTTTGTGTTTTTAATGTTGGTTATAATGATGTAATTTCTATTTCCCCCACCCTTTTCCACCTCCTTGGTCCTTCCACGCTTCGTTGAGTCGCTCTCACTTGTGCGTCAGACGTCTTACATACAGTTGGGGCTCTCTCAAGAGCTTGTCTCCTGTGCTCGAGAGACATTTTAAATTTGACGCCATGTCTACATCTTAGACCAACGGTCTCCAGGAACCATCGCCTACTCTACAAAATGAGCTAAGTACTAATCTCTAAAGATTTTAAACTGTTTTAATGGATTTTAATACGATTTTGTAGAGAGTGTAAACATTGCTAACTATTATGGAATAACCGTCTTCGAGGAATTTTTCTAGTCATGCTCTAACTTCCAAGCTGACTTTAAAAACTTTAAATTATTTTACAAATTAACTGAGAATGCTTTCTCACACCGTGGGATTCTTGTCAAACTAATCACTGTCTATTAAACTTAGCTTTTTTCCTCCGTGGGACCTTACTGCCCCATTCAACAGTCATCAAAACTCCAGAACTTTCTAACGTCAAGTGATCTTTCTACAAGTAAAGTCATCGAATATTTTCCACTCAATTATGGAGATGCCTTTCCTAACTGAGAAATTTACGCTACATAAACTGCTGGTTAACACCTAATTTGCTTACCTCCGGGGGAAAATTACCTCATCATTCAACTGCAATACATCAACTTTTTAATGCAATTCATCTAGTGATCTCCAACAATAACTTTTCTCTTTACAGACTTTCTATGCCGCAATAGTGAACTTTATGTAAACCCATCACTAAACTATAGTGTAAAACAGTGCCAGTTCTACTACCAATCGCGTCGCGTTTGAATGAGAGCAATAAATTTGGCCAAGATTTTCCCCCCAAAGTTCCCATTTCTTCCTTTCCAAATACCTTACTAACACAATCTAATTAAATTATAAATTTATGTCTATTTCAATGAGACCTCGCTTGCTAGCAAGTGCCCTCCCACAATTGTTCCGTTTCTCATAACTTAATTCTGCATAAAATTGTGTCTAACACACATTTTAAAACATATTTTTCCCCTTCTAACTAGGGAATTCTATTCTTTTTACTCACAAGTGAGTCAACTAATTTTTCTCTCCAGGTTTCACGAAAGGGTGACTTGCCCTATTTTTTATTTTAAAAATTATCGTGATTCCTGTTGAAATATATGAAGTTATAGAAACTTCTTCTCAATTTTTCCTTTTTTTGTTATTATAATTTTGAATTTAATGTTTGATCATAACCTTTAAGATCTCCATAAAGGGGTTATAAAACCGCCTACATTGTACCTGATTTAAACATAAAAGTTATGATTGCTTCATAATTGGTTCTATAAACGTTAAAGTTCTTAATCTTAAGCATAACTTTTAAAATTCTTATGCAAATTTTAGTGCTTATAGCAAGTTTCAAACTTGAACCCTATTCAACATAGTTTACCAATTATAAACATGTTATTATTAGGTCTGAGATCTTTGTATGTTAAAACAACTTATTGTTCTTGATTCAAACCCAAATCAAACTTATATGTTTTGTTCAGTTAACCGTTTTCTATTGTAAAATAATCTATTTCTCTTTTTCGCTTTATCTTTCTAAGTAGAATAACGATTAGGCAGGACCTTGTCTTCCCTGATTCTTCCTATAGGCTTAAGCTCTCTCTAAGAAAAAGAATAATTACTCAAAAGTTTTTACTACTTGTTGCATTTGAATAAAAACTTCCAGTAAAAAATTTTCAAAGTTTCTCTTATCTGTCATAGCTAATTCTAACGAGCCCTTAAGGCAAGCATAGCTAGCTCTCCAGGCTTCCTGCTTGTTGAGATTTGTTCTCTAACTTATGGTTTGTTTCCAAAATCTAAGGTTTTCCTCTGGTCTAAACTTTTAGTCGGCACTCTGCAGGGTAAAAGGTTAGCTTTTCTTAAGTGCAACAATTGGTATTCTTACCAAAATTTTCAAAGAAACCTGTAAAATTATTTACAAAAGCATTAAAACCGCTTCATTGCTTCCCTTTCTGGGAGCGCTCGATCATTTGCTGGAGATCCGACAGTTCCCCGAACTAAAAAATATCACGGCGAATCCAAATTGTTTTAGCATTTCAAACCATTTGGTTAAATCTAACTCACTTGAAGGGAAAACTTCTTATCATTCTTTGTCTTGCCAGACCACCACCCATCCCCATAGTATTCAAATAATGGCTTGGAAGGGAAGGTGCGTTTACCGCTTGCTTGCAAATAGCACAAGATCCAGCTGCATTTCCCGTTAGCTGTGTCCAGGTCCCTACCAACTTTAGGTATCAACAGTTATTGTACGGTGGAAGCTGTGGCTGATTACTTACTCCAGGTTTCGGTTTATGTTTTGTATTGAACTCCCGTCCTATCTATCCTTACTTTTTCTTCCTGCTGAAACCCGCTTCCTCTTTTCGTTTTTTCAACTTCCCTCGGGTAGAGTTAATCCTAAGCTAAAACCTACCCAACAGTACTTTAGATTTTTGGAATTTTAGTGTGCTGTTTTTTGCTTACAAACATAGTGGTAAGCATTATGCTGTCATAAAATGGGCTGAAATACTTTCCAAGACCAAGAGAAAAATCCACTAAATACATTGACAAAAATAACTTCTCAAATTAACCAAGTCACAAAAGCCAATATATAAACCAACACAAAAGCCAATATAAAAGTCAACACAAAAGCCAACATTAAAGCCAACACATAATTCAACACATAAGCCAATACATTACCCAATACATAAGCCAACACAAAAGCCAACATAAAAGCCAACACAAAAGCTAACATAAAAGCCAACATAGAAGCCAACATAAAAGCCAACACAAAAGCCAACACAAAAGCCAACATAAAAAGCTAATACATAAGCCAAGACAAAAAAACCAACATAAAAAGCCAACATATAAACCAATACAAAAGCTGTTGTTTTAGGTAAATTAAGGTAAAGTTATGTTAGGTTAGTTAAGTTAGGTACACAAAATGGCAGCTGGGTGTACTCTAGTCATTGATAGTCAGTCCGTTGTCAGTTGGACTTGGTCCAGACGGTTTTAGGTGCGATTGATAGTAGGCACAATTGATAGTAGGTGCAATTAGTAGGCGTGATTGATAGTGGGCGTGATTAGTAGGCGCAATTGATAGTGGGCGCGATTGATAGTAGGCGGGATTGATAGTAGGCGCGATTAATAGTAGGTGCAGTTGATAGTAGGTGCGAATTATTGACTAAGAGTGTGATAGCGGTAGCTAACTTTACCTAACCTAACCTTTTCACATGACATGTTCTACAAGTTTAGACTTGCTTTAAGACTGGTTATGACCTCATAGATGGATGGGGGGGGGGGGGGGGGGAGGGTGGCTGGCAAATATGGAAAATGTTTTGGTTTAATGAGAAGTCATGTACAGCCTCCCCCGTCCATCTATGACGTCATAGTCTGTCTCAAAGCAGGTCTAAACTTGTAGAACATGTCACGTGACATGGTTAGGTTAGGTACGGTTAGCTACCACTATCACACTCTTAGTCAATCATTCGCACCTAAGATCAATCGCGCCTACTATCAATCGCGCCTACTATCAATCACTCCTGTCAATCACGCCTACTACCAATTGCGCCTACTCTCAATCACGCCTTCTAATCGCACCTACTATCAATTGTGCCTACTATCAATCGCGCCTAAAAACCGTCTGGACCAAGTCCAACTGACCACGGACTGACTATCAATGACTAATGTACACCCAGCTGCCATCTTGTGTGCCTAACCTAACTAACCTAACATAACTTTACCTTACTTTACGTAAAACAACAGCTTTTGTGTTGGTTTATGTATTGGGTCATGTATTGGCGTATATGTTGGCGTATGTGTTGGCTTTCATGTTGGCTTTTGTGTTGACTTTTATATTGGCTTTTGTGTTTGTTTATATATTGGCTTTTGTGTGTTGGTTTATTTGACAAGTTATTTTTGTCGATGTATTTAGTGGATTTTTCTCTTGGTCTTGGAAAGTATTTCAGCCCTTTTTATGGCAGCATAATGCTTACCACTATGTTTGTAAGCAACAACAACAAAACTCTAAAATTCTAAAGTACTCTAAGGTTAATCATTGACTCTCAACTCTTACTCTTACCTCTATCCCATCTCCTTGTCACAAACATTATATTTTTCAAATTTTTCAAAAGTAAAATTGGGAAAGTAGGTTATATGTTTAAACTAAAATCCAAAAAAAGTCATATGTTAACTCTTACACGTACCTCTATCCTACTCTCACTTATCACTGCGTTAACTTCACTAGAGTTCAGTTCGTGCTTATCAGTCGATATAAAAGTATAAACAACCAGCCATGGTAAGCCATATGCGTTTTGCATGCTTCTAAACAGGCTGGGCATACTAGTTATGAGAAAGAACTATTAGTAATAGAAGATGAACTCCGTTATGCTGGTATTATTGTGTAATGGATCAATGTAACTGCTTGGACATGATAAGAAAAGTTGGCTTAAATATATAAAGGGATATGTATAACTATGATTTTCTTTTGTAATGTTATATTATATATGAAATAAAACATTATTGCAAGATCGGGTATTTTTTATTCAATATACATTTTATATACATTTTATGATAGTACATTTTATTTACAATCCCCTTGTTCAGTTCTCTCATCCTGTACATTTTTTTAAATCTTTTCCATAATATAAAAAGCAAAAAGTTATAGTAAAATGTATTACTTTTTAAATTTTTACTTAACTACGGTAGTCTAACATTATACATTATACCTACAGTTTTTACAAATATATTACAATATAAACATACTACAAATAATACGATATGGTGAACATCAGACTTAAGTAAAGTAATATTCGTCAATGCGACTGTTTCCCCAAACGAGTGTATCAAATGGTCCCCGAGAGGTGAGTAAAGGTGAGTGCCCCGTGTAGTTGGTTGTTGATCCACAATATTCTTGTAACTGCTGTCTGTAAATCCCTAAAGGCCGTGTTGGAAGCGATTTCTAATGTTGTATATGCCGGTGCAGTTAGAAATAGGCAATCCAGCGGGGGCAATGGATATTCCAACAGGATCCTTTCTGGATTATCGGGTACAGTAGGAATGGCTCCCTATTAACTTTGGGGCTACGAAATTGGCTTCGTAGTGTCTCTAAAGGAAGTTGGTTTGAACATTTCTAGTGAAAGAAATAATTACCAGACTTGTGGGATGTCTTATCCAATTTCTGATGGATGTGAGTGTAATTATATAGGCTTAATTTAAATTAATATTAGGAAGGTTACACTCAGATAGAGATCTGATCATAGAAACCTGAGGGAGGTGTAGTAGGTAGACAGTTTCGAAAAACCACCTACGATCTGAATATCTATTTTATTTCACCAGTACATGACATGTGTAAAATAAAGCTAACTTGTTTTGATGATTGTAATGGTAGAATTTTTCTTTGTGGTAGTATATTTAAAGTGATTCACAGGAGAACAAACATTTTGAGCAGGTTTATTCAATATAGGGTGTACTTTAAGTTAATGCTAAGGTAAATTTAAGTTACTTTTAGACATTAAGGTGCTAAAAAATATATATGGAATAGGACGTTGCTCAGAAGTTGTTATTTTGCTCTGTTGTTGTTTATGTCTCTACAGCATTATATAAAGGGTTATTGCAATGGCAAGTGGGGATGTAAAGAGGATGTTGGAGGAGATGCATGTGAAGCTGCAAGAAAGTATGCAGAGCAGTTTAAATATTGTCAAAGATGAGATAAAGGAGAATTTATCTGCGAGTATGGTAGATATGGAAGGTAAATTTCCGGAAGCCAAGCAGGACCTTGAACAACTGAAGTGGGAACGAAAGGAGGACCTTAACACAGTGATTGTTAAAGTTGTTGATTCTCTTACAGATAAAGTCGCTGAAAGTGTCAAAGAGAGTTTCAAAACTGAAATTCAGGAAGTTCAGACTTCTTTAGAGGGTTTACATATTAGTGCATCTAAAATGGTTGCAAATGTCACGCGATTACAGGCCAGCTCAAAGCAGATACACGATGACGTAAGTGGTGTACGAACAGAGGTCGGTACAGTCCAATCCAAAGTAGACATAATACAGTCCGATGTTAGTAATGTTAGGTCAGATGTATCCCATGTTCAAAGTAAAGTCGATACAGTCCAAGTAGATGTATCCACTGTCCGATCTAAAGTAGATACAGTCCAAGCCGATGTCACCAATGTTCAGGTTGACATAAATAATATGCAGTCAGATGTCACTGATGTACAGGCTGACATAGGTAAAATACAGACAGAAGTTAATACGGTATTTGTAGATGTAACAAAAGTCCAGGTGGACATTAATAAGATTAGACAAGAGGTAGAGGCGTCTAAAGAATTGTGTACACAGAATATAACTGCTTTAACGACACGTTTTGTTAACGATGCGTTAAAAATTACAGCTTCTCTGGTCGAATTAAAAGGTAACGTAGAAACTTTACGAACACAGGTTAGTGACCATAATAACATTCTTAAGGCAGATATTGAGGAGGACATAGCTGCAATGTTAAAAGCTAATGTAGTTGTATGGAAAGACGAGTGGAACAAATCTAGTGGGGAACATGTTAAGCAAATCCAAGATAACATAGAAAAGAAATTAGCCAGTACCCAGGTAGAAATTAATTGAGAGGTTATTGAAGTAAGAACAGATTTAAGTAAAAGGATTGATACGCTCACTGAAAAGCAAGTAGAAGATGGAACTCAATCTAGTCAGGATGTGCAAGCTTTGAAAGAATCGTTAGAGAATAAAACTAAAACGATAGAGGAACGATTAAACAAGGTTGTCATTAACGTTAATGCCATGAGTGAGGAGAAAACTAGTGAACTAGAAGAATACGTATCCAAGAAGTTACAAAATCTTAATCTAGGAGATGTTGCCAAGCTTGAGACGTATAAGGAAGATTTAAAGACTGAAGTAGGCCAACAGCTGAAGAAGATTATCGCTGAGATAGAAGAAAAGGAAAGGGAGAAGATAGATTTTGAAGATTCGAGGAATCAGACTAGAAGAAATAGCCTAGAAGTGGAAGAAAGGGAAATTAGGCCGGAAGAAAGATTATTCAGGTTTACGGAAGGTTTAGAGGAGAGGAGTAAAGAGCCCGAAAGTTACAATAGAGATTTTCGACAAAACCTTCAGGATTCATATCCGAGAAACGTGACGGTCATAAGGAACATTGAAGACAAACCGCTCAAGTTCAGCAATCTAGATAGTTTCACACCGATAGAGTACATCAGAAATCTCAAAGATTACTTTATCGAAGCGCATATTCCATGAGAGAGGGAAATGAAGATCGTAGAACACTATCTGTCAGATGGGCCTCTTGAATGGTTTTGTGCCTTCAGATATACCTTCATGAACTTCGATGAATTCGCAGAAGCACTAATAAAGCGTTTTTGGTCTATTGAAGCACAAAACTCCCTTCGCGCAGAAGTATACTCACGGAAATATTCAGGAACTCTTCCCACACGCTACGAAGATTTCTTCACGAGTCAGTTAGCCAGACTCAGATTTCTTCAACCCCCGTTATCTGCAGCTCAATTGATAGACGCGATAGCCAGGATGCTCCCTGTTGAAGTCAGACGTCTAATTATCTCGTCAGGGATCAACGATCTAGCAAGCATGGACGAATTGCTCAGAAAACTCGATTACACGAGCCCTATGCCAAACGTTGTTGCGAATAACCAAAGGCAAGAGTACAAAGACATTAACACAGTATATCTTGACCAAACACAACAGACAGACAATCCGAAAGAACCAGAAAAGGGAAATATTGGTCCTGAAAGGAATAATTATTTCCGGGATCAGAGACCAGAACCCAGATACAGGAGATTCCGTGGAGGTCGTCCATATCAGCAACAGCAAGGACGTAATGACGGTAATAGCAATGGCAATCGTAGAAGTGGTTATTATCACAATAATATTAACTACCGATACAATAATAATGGTTATTATAACAGGAATAATAATAGGAATAACCAGAACTATAATCGTAACAGAAACTCCCAAGATGAAATTATGACGAAGGAGAAGAATGATGAACGTCATAAGGAAGAACAAGAGTATCTCAAGGAGTTGAGAAATAATGAGAATGGTAATGGAAGGGAAAATAAAAGTTTGATTATAGATCACGGTCCATCTACTAGTCAGAAGGGGAACCATGAGAATGAGTCTCAAGGACAAGAAAAACCAATTTTGAATCGGAATAAGAGGAGACGGGATATACTGCTACACAAAACCAGATTATGGTAAACGAAATCTATGAGGTGACAGACGAAGACCTACTCTTCGAGAAGGAGATTGTTAGAAAAGAAAGACCATTCGAGTTACCAATTATATGTGTTAATGTTGATGGACAAATATGTAGTCATTAATGGATACTGGTGCCATTATGTCTATCATATCGGATGATTGTTATCAGAGATTATCTAAGGGCAAAAAGATGACAGTTTTACCCACATGTACTGTTAAAGTGCGTGGTATTTTTCAAGACAAAGCGGTAAAATGCAAAATCCAAGTTTTGTTAAACTTTGAGATAAATGGAAAAACATATGAACACATTTTCATTGTGGTGAGCAAAATCAATTTTGATATCGTGCTAGATATGAAAAACCGATTCATAAAATTTAGTGAAGGGTTAATAAACACAGAAGAGTTAGAAGAACAGTATTCGAATGACAGTCTAGATAAAGATCCTAGGGAAGAAATAATTAACAACATTATTGAAGAGGTAGAAAATGGAAGGGAAATGCCTACTCTCCAAGCAGAAGGGTTTGACGAAATTCAAGATGAATTTGAGGAATTAATCATTGAGTTTAAAGACATTTTCGATGATAAGCCTGGATTGATAAAGGACTACAAGTATAAGATTAGGCTTACGGATGAAACTCCTTATCAGATGAGGATTTACCCGATACCAGAAAAGTACTATGAAGAAGTACGAGGGATAATCAAGAGAATGGAAGCTGACGGAATTATAAAGAAGCAGGCGTCGTCTTACATCAACCCTATAACAGTAGTCAAGATAAATAATGGTCAATTACGCCTATGACTCGACGCCAGGACCATTAACTTAAAGATTTTGCCCGAGGCAGACCGACCGCCTAAAATACGAGATTTGCTTAGAAAGTTCAAAGGAAAAGCATGTTTTAGCGTCCTAGATTTAACTTCTTCGTTTTACCAAATTGAGCTTGAAGAAGAAAGCAAACAGTACACAGGGTTTCTGTTTGACCAGACGTCCTGGGTATTTCAGAGAATTCCCTTTGGCATGGTCAACAGTGGTCCAGCCCTGATTAGTGCCCTTGATAACAAACTCACCGATGAAGTTAAAAAGAATGTGCTTTGTTATATAGATGATTTAATCATATATTCACCAAATGTCCAGGAACATCTTATACAATTGCGTAAGCTTTTTGAAAACGTGAGAGACGCAAATATAAAGGTAAACTTCGATAAGTGCCTTTTCATGAAAGAAGAAATTAATTTTCTCGGACACACCATTGACCATCATGGATATCACCCGAACTTGCAGAAAGTGGAAGCTATTATGAGGTTCCCAAAGCCCACTAAGGTCAAACAAGTGCGAGAATTTGTAGGTGTGTGCCAATTCATTAGCAGTCATTGTCCAATGTATTCAGAGATTATGGCACCTCTCTATGACTTTCTAAAGAAATATAACCGTTGGAAATGGAGCAGTACCGCTGACGACGCGTTTGAGAAAGCTAAGGAGATGTTGAAAAACAACGTGAAATTAGAATATCCGGATTTCGAACGAATATTCTACATAGAATCCGATGCTTCACGTGTAGGCATTAGTGCAGTCTTATACCAAAAGGACGAAGAAGCAAATAAGCACTACATTGCGTTCACCGGAAGAAAGATTAAGAAACACGGAGATAACTACTTCACGACAGAACTTGAGGCGTTAGCTTTCGTGACAGCTCTTCAAGTGTGGAAGGAGATATTAATCGGACATTAGATTATAATTATCACCGACCATAAGGCACTCCAATTTATGCTTCAAACCGATATGTCGAGTGATAGATTAACTCGATAGGCCCTTTTCACTCAACAGTTTAATGCTACAATAGTCCATCAGCCAGGTAAGGACAATTTGTTGGCTGACGCATTATCACGTAACCCAGTTAGAAATTTGCAGATTAAACATGTACAATTGGAGGAAGAAGATCAGGAAACCGTTAAGAGATTAGCCCGAATCGGTGTGTCACAAAAGAGACACGCTCCAATTAGGAATATGTACAGGTTCCTTAAGGGTTACATGGACAAAGCAGATCTAGATTATGCTGCTACTCAAAGGCGATCACGACACTATGTATTGAGCGGAGATCTTGTGTGTAAGTACGCAGACTCCGAGCACACTAAGATTCGTATAGTCGTGCCCCCTAATCTTGTCACAAAGTTAGTGTGGTTGGCACACCATTCTATCGGACATGGAGGTTTAGATAAAACCCTCAGTACTCTTAAAGAGAGGTTTGTCTGGACCAACATGAGATCCACTATAGCGAAGATTATAAGATCTTGTGATAAATGCCAGAGAGGAAAATTCGCATCAGAATTGTTGAAAGGAAGACCCAGAGCTATGATAACTTCTAAACCACGTGAGCTGATAGCCACGGATATTTTTGGTCCCTGTACGAAGGGATATCAGGGTAATCAGTTCCTGTTAGTGACTGTTGATGTCTTCACTAAATTCGTTACCATGAATCCCATGCAAAAAGCCAAAACCAGAAATGTTGTGAGCAGATTAGAGAATGCTGTGTTTCCGAAGGCTGGGAAACCAGAATATCTCTTATCGGACCATGGAGCGCAGTTCACTTCAGCTGAATTCACAGCAGACATGGAAAGGTTGGGAATTAAGCACATCTTTTCAAGCGTGCGTTATTCGAGTCAAATTCAAGCGAACGCTATATAGCAGAATTTAGCAAATTCTGCAGAATTTTCTGCCCAGATGATCACCCCAGTTGGGTAAAATACGTGCCAATGATTGAGGATTGTTTGAACTCCACAGTTCAAGAAAGCACGGCAGAAGTTCGTATGATTCTTCACTTAGGAAGGAATCCAGAAAGGCCATGGGACAATGTATTTGATTTCATTCCCAGAGATCCTGATCTAGGAAGAGAAGCGAGGATCGATATGGCGAAAGAAAGACTTCAGAAACCAGCAGAGAAGCGCTTGAAACGAGTTGTAGGAAAACGTTTCGGTACGCCGTTAGAAATTGGAAATAAGGTCTTATTGCGCAGACCAGTGAAAGCGGACGTGAGCAAAAAGATATACCCCAAGTTCGGAGTTATATTTATTGGCCCGTTCCGCATAACTAATGCTTATGGGAATAACTGTTATGAGTTGTTTGACGATGAAAACAACGTTATTCTAGGAAAATTCAACGCTAAGAATTTAAAAAAGTATCATAAGAAAATAGGCTAAAATAATTCAATATACGAGTTCAAGTGACATATCAACAGTATTGAATTAGAATGATTAAAAACAATTTGCAACTGTTTTTAACTTGAGATGACGGAGGAATGCCCTCGTAAATTGAATTATTAAGGGACAAAATGAGAGTATTTTCCGTCCCCATGATAAAATATAACCAGCAAATATAATTTCTGGAAGTGTGACACAAGAGTGTAGTGTTACAAGCTCGAGACTGTGGGAGAGCCCGATCACGTGATATGTTGCACAATGGACTCTTCTCTAGGCTATATTTAGCATAGCAACAGCGAGTTTGGAGATTAATATTATAAATATTGTTATAAATTATGCTATTGGATCCCAGCCCAGAGCCAATGAGAACAGGTCTTATTGAAGACGGGATCAACTTTAATTACACAATATGATGAAATTATGCATTTAGGCCCTTAGAAGAATATTTTCTTATTTGGTAATGAAGAGAATATTGAGAGAAATTATGTCTGATACTTTAAAAACCGCAGATCGGTTAATCTACGCAGTAATAAGCATTGGTAATCTGCGCGCTAAAATTATGGTGGGAGATTGATGTGGACGCCAAAAATTCGACTTGGAGGGGGAGATCCAAGGATCGAGGTTCTTATTCCAGCAGACTTTGAAGAGTGAGGAAGTGTTTTTCTGGGTTAACGGAGGTCCCAAGGCTTAGTCCGAGTGCGACGACTGTCGACTTGTGGAGACGCGAGGATAGCTAGATGGAACGTTAGAGATCACCGCACTTCCATTCTACGTGAAGTTGCGAGGAACATTGTATTGATTATATCTCATATATAATTGAGATATAAATATAAAGAAGCGAATATATATTAAGAACAGGTCGCATACTATATATTGTGAAAAGTCGAGCGTTTTAATATTCACCGTTTCGACAATATAAGCCTGTCAAGTTAGATTTCCAAATGTGTTGGAAATAAAGCTGAATATCATTATAAATTGCAACGTGAAGTTGACGAACGCAGTTCAAGTGAACAGTGGCGGAGAACTTTTAATATTGGCGCAACACATAAACATTAATAGAATGACTATTATTATTCTTCAAACATTATCATTCAGCATAATTAACATTGTTGATATGATGAACTAGATAGTCATGCGCCAGAGATATATCGATAAGAGGAGTTACGATACAACGATGGCGCTTCGTTAGACAACGTATTCTTGAATACAGACGTAGTGTACGGTCCATCTTGTGCATTTTCTTCAGTCTACGAACACTAATATAACATCAATTAGCAATGGAAACATTTCATTCACTATTTATATGAATATTTCCATAATTATATTCCAATGATGAAGCTGATACATATTTACGACTGAGAATGAAGACTTTACAGAAGAGATTTGTCAAGATGCTAGGGAAAGGTAGCCCAGCAACACAGTAGAATTTGTCAGAAGGATGTCGTTCGAGCCCAGGCGAATGTTAGTGAATTCCAGAGAGAGACGTTTCTTATCTCTGAGGTCGCAGATCCGAGGTTCGAATGCAGATCCATATCAGTGTCTTGTACTGAGGAAACATCTAAAGTATTGTGGGAATACTTACATAGATCTTCAAGTTTTCGTCCAAATAAGGTATTAATGTATCTCAATTGTTATATAGAGCTTGATTAGTAACATTCTGAGCCAGCGATCTTATTCCATATTTCCAGCGATCTTATTCCATATTTCTATGTTTTCACACTTCATGTATTTCAGTGCTTTTATGTAGTTTACACTTCAGATGCGTGTTGAGATTTTTATGCTGCAAGATTATTTAGAAGATGATTGCATTCCATCTATTTTTTCAATTTTATTCTACGGATCAGTTGTGGAACTGTCATTAAAAAATTTTGTTTGAGGAATTATATTGCCTCATAGGAGACTAGTCGTTTCGACTCTCGAATTTGAATAATTTCATTTAAACCAAGTATTCTGACATTGTGTCATAGATTCAAATTAAATTCTTATTAAATTTAATTTGAGCACTTTAATGTAACGACATATAACTTCAAGAAAAGAAGAAACACCGAATGATATTGTTATATAATTATTTTACATAAACTATCGACGATCTAAGAAATACTAGTCGTTTGATAAGACCGAAGTCTTAATTCCTATGAACATTCTTTTTGTAGAGTGGAAAAACATTACGACCTTGACAAACCTTTCTTATTATTTGTAAAGCTAAGAGCTTTGATCATTTAATATGTTAGAGGAAATACCCTTTGATAGAAGATTATTCAAATCTTTGGCTAGGAATTCAATGCTAGTTTATCCCGGTCAAGATCGAATTCTATCTGACACTATAAATAACATGTGTGTTATTTTATGCTATTTGGGTAACATCACGTCATTTGTGGACATGTTATTACAACGATCAACAATTTATAGCTTGACAAGCGAGATGAAACAGGAGTATTATTTTTATTACATGTATTTGCGACAGACGAGTTAACAGTTAATTATCTTGTTGTGGAGTAAACTTTAGGAGGTTAATCACGACTGTCTAATATCGTTCATTACAATTGGAAGATTCGTTTGAAGAACTTCCGCATGTATAATTGTAGTCCAGTAGTGATGTGCAATGATACTGAGGGTCATGCCATTATTTGAGAGAAGTTCCTACATAAGATATGTTAATAACAATTAATCCCTTTTGGATATTGTTTAACATAGTAGATGATAATTGTTTATGCCATATATACTGTTATATGAGGATTTGTGGAGCTATGGAGTGCTCATGCGAGGGAATTCCGCATTTTAAGGAAGTCAAAGTATTGTTGTTCTTTGATAAAAAGGCATGTATCATGATAAGAGCCGCTGTATACAAGTAGTCCAGTTTTTGTGAATTAACGATTTAGCTGTGTTAACAGGAGGGTTTCAACGGAAATGCTACTTGAGAAAGATTGTCTACTCACGTCTATAATACAATTATTAAATTTTTATTAAACCCGAAGTGATGTAATTACGTACAGTTTACCTTAATTAGTCGACTGTATTATACCGATAATGTAATGAAACCTATATAAGACGATGTGTAAGCAGTATATTAAAACTACAGAACGTTAGAGAAGGATGGTTATGTGAAAAACCAGTGTATATATTTAGTTAAGAATTATATTGTAACCGAGAAATTAGAATCTCGAAAGTGTCGCTTTAGCAACACTAGATAATGGATATTATTATAAACATATTACATGTAAATAATTTTTGTGGAAATGATTTAATTAGCTAATTATTTAGTAGGATTTATTAATCAATTTTTATGGAACAGTGTGTGTTTATGAGCGCATGTTTTGGGTATGAATGATTGTTCATTGTTAAGAGCATATGTGGAACCGAATTGGTCTAGGGAAATTGCGGAGTGCGAATGAAAGAGTGTATAATTTTTTTTAGAATGATTGTTTAAAAAACAAAGTAGTTATGTGAACTATTGTAAGATATAAATGTTAATTTTTACGTGTTTTATAAATGCACACACAAGCAGTCTCTGTGGGCTAGCGAGAATGATTCACCGTTAGCATTGGAGAGCGATGACATAATATTAACAGGTGTAGACCCACCGCCTTGTATTTATTGTATAAACCAGTTTCGAGTACGGCGTGGTGCCGGTGTTTCATTGATGAAACAACGTTACTACACGTGCGTTCTGCAAACGCAGGCTTGAGAATGAAACCATGTGTCTGGAATGCCATTAAGAGACTTCATTAAACGTTTTTATTTTTACGCATTGTAGGCCTAGAACAACCCAATATATATACTCATAATTTTAATACAGCATTGTAGTAAGATGTAGAGTTGAAAGGAGGTGTGAATGATTGCGTGTTTTTAATTTTAATGTCTATTGTTAAATTCGGTTATTGTTATTTTGTTTATAGTAGATTAGTTTACCCTATTGTTGATACATTTTGTTCAGATTGTTTTCCATTGTTGTTGGAGTGTGATTCATTTTAAATATAAGGAGCAGAGTATTGTGGATGTAGTGTAGGCGAAGCTGAATTCCCAGTCCCCGAGATGTAAGTAAAGGTGAGTGCCCCGTGTAGTTGGTTGTTGATCCACAATATTCTTGTAACTGCTGTCTGTAAATCCCCTAAAGGCCGTGTTGGAAGCGATTTCTAATGTTGTATATGCCGGTGCAGTTAGAAATAGGCAATCCAGCGGGGGCAATGGATATTCCAACAGGATCCTTTCCGGATTATCGGGTACAGTAGCATCCCGGCATTTGCCCGAAGACGAAGTGGGAAACCACGGAAAATCACTTCGAGGATGGCTGAAGTGGGAATCGAACTCCTCTACTCATTTGTATCACCCGAGGCTGAGTAGACCCCGTTCCAGTCCTCATACCACTTTTTCAAATTTCGTGGCAAAGCCGGGAATCGAACCCAGGACCTCCGGGGCGGCAGCTAACCATGCTGACCGCTACGCTACGGAGGCGACAATTCTACATTTAAAAAGGAGCAAGTGGTGCAGTCAATGTACACTGGAAAAAGTTTTGTAAACACTCAAGTGCACATAACAAATTACATTTGGAACTGTCAGGTTGGCCGAGTGGTTAAGGCGTTTGACTTAGTTCAAATTTCCAGTACAAGGAAGCAAGGGTTCGAACCCCTTACCTGACATAAGTATTGCCTGAACATGGCTTGGCGACACTGTATTTTTATGATACTCGGTACACAAACCATAGATAGAGTGTATTGTTTAAGACCACTCTCTTTCTGAAAATAGCTAGAAACTGTTGATGGTTAACAATTATTGCATTAATAGTGGGTCATGGGGGTGGCAATTTAAAAAACAGACAATACCCATACAATATTTTTATTTATTTAATGTAAGTACGTGTACAATATTTACATACAAAATACAACTCTCTTTTTCTATTTTTAACATTGCGTGTTATAGTTTTTAAACACAAAGCTAGTGGTAGATGTTTTTTTTATGGCTAGCAATGACCATTGATTTTAAAATAGACAGGGCTTTAATGGAAAAACAAAAAATCTACATTCAAAAACAAACGAGTGGTTGAGTCTATGTACAGTGGAAAAAAGTTTTGTAATCATGTAAAAACCTTATTTTTATCACTATTACAATTTAGTACGTTTTGTTCCTTTTGCTATTCTACCTCTTGCATATCAGAGGCAGATGACATCATAGTTTAGCCCCTTAAAACAACAACACTACCTCTTGCATAGTCTATGATGTTGATGGCTCTTGAGACGTGGAAGTTGGATTAAACTTAACTTTTAGAAGAGGGGTTAAACATTTTTGAATAAACAATGCACTGTCCTGAGTAGCAACTTCTATTTCTTGTACTAGTTTTCTTACATTGTGATGATTTTTTGGTAACACTAACAGTGTTTTGTCTGGAGCACTACATTGATGAACACTCACACTTAAAACCTCACTAATTTTACTTTTCAGATTGTCTCGACATTTTTTTGACCTCTGTTTTCAGCATTTCCAGAATACTTTTCCTTTTACATTTTGTCGTTTATTGTTATAAGAGTAGCCTTTATGGAGTACACGTTGTTTACCATGGTTAGTTGTAGTAAGTTCCAAAGTAGCAACTAACCTGTTAGTATGATATGCACACTGTTATAACTGTTCTGGTAATAGAATGATTTAGCGTCGGCTTATTATATTTAATATGTACATTTTAAAGTGACAGCAAAAGTGAGAGCAAAGTGGTAGAAAAGTGGTAGCAAAGTGATAGAAACTATTACATGTATTGTTAAGAAATAGTTTAAGTGCCCCTCAAAACAACAATAACATAACAAATAGTTTAAGTGGTTATGTGAATCCATTACACAATAATTTTGGCATGACGAAGTTCATTTTCTATATCCAATAGTTCTTCCTCATATTCAGTATTACCAGCCTGTTTACAGGCATGCAAGTGCTGAAATCACTGGATTAGCTTACCGGGATTGTTCCAGTAAACAAATTTAACAAATAATTTTTAGGGGTAAAGAGAGCATTATCATTATCATGAATATGATCATCATCATCATCATCTTCTTTATCACTATCATTATACTCACCATCATCGTAAAGAACATTATCCTTAACATCACGAAGACTATTTAATTCCTCTTGTTCCTTTTCCACAGATATCTCTGTCATAGTCTGTGTTGACTTTGATAGTGTTGAGGGTGTTTTAGACGTTAGCAACTGCCCTAACATGACTTTTTGAGGACATGATAAGGGCTTTTGAACAAACACTGCACTATCTTGAGCAGCAATATCGTTTTCTTCAACTTGCTTTTTTGCATTTTGATGATTTTTTGTAAATAGCAACCATGGTTCATTTGGAGCACTACATTGATGGACACTCACACTTAAAACCTTTCCATTCGTACTATTCAGATTGCCTCGACATTCTGTTGACCTCTCTTTTGAGCACCAGCAGAATATTATTCCATTCACATTCTGACGATTATAGTTATAAGAGTAGCCTTGATAGAGTGCATGTTGGCTACCTTTGTTGGTTGTAGTAAGTTCCTTAGTAGTAACTGACCTGTCAGTATGATGTTCACACTACAAAGGTTACAACTGTTTTGGTGATGGAGTGACTTACCATAAGCTTGTATATTGGCTTTTGTGTTGGCTTATGTGTTGGCTTTTGTATTGGTTTTTGTGCTAACTTTTGTGTTGACGTTTATGTTGGCGTTTGTGTTGGCTTATATATTGGCTTTTGTGTTGGCTTATTCCACAAGTTATTTTTTGTCAACGTATTTAGATGATTTTTCTCTTGGTCATGGAAAGTATCTCAGTCCTTTTTATGACAGCATAATGCTTATTGCCATGTTTGTAAGCAAAAACAACAACACACTAAAATTCCAAAAATCCAAAGTACTCTAAGGTTAATGATTGACTCTCAACTCTTGCCCTTAACGCTATCTCAACGCCTAGTCAGAAACATTATATTTTTAATTTTTTCTACAAAGTTGAATTGGGAAAGTAGGCTATATGTTTAAACCAAATAAATCATATAACGTCATATGTTAACTCTTACACTTACCTATATCCCAACCTCAGTAAAAGAAAATTTATATTTATTGTATTTTCATTAAGACTGGCTATGGCGTCATAGATGGATGGGGACGGGAGGCTAATGTGACTTTTCATTAAACCAAAACATTTTCCTTTTTTGCCAGCCTCCCGCCCCCATCCATCTATGACGCCAGAGCCAGTCTTAAAGCAAGTCTATATTTGTTTTAAAAAATTGAAATTACAATTTATATTTTTTTACTGAGAGTGGGATAGAGGTAAGTGTAAGAGTTAACATATGACTTTATATGTTTTATTTGGTTTAAACATATAGCATACTTTCCCAATTCAACTTTTTAGAAAAAAAATATAATGTTTCTGACTAGGCGTTGGGATAGCGGTAAGAGTAAGAGTTGAGAGTCAATGATTGACGTTAGAACACTTTGGACTTTTTGGAATTTTAGTGTGTTGTTGTTGTTGCTTACAAACATGGCAGTAAGCATTATGCTGTCATAAAAAGGACTGAGATACTTTCCATGACCAAGAGAAAAATCAACTAAATACATTGACAAAAATAACTTGTGGAATAAGCCAACACAAAAGCCAATATATAAGACAACACAAAAGCCAATTTATAAGCCAACACAAAAGCCAATATAAAAGCCAACTTAAAAGCCAACACAAAAGCCAGCACAAAAACCAACACAAAAGCCAATACATAAGCCAACATATAAGCCAACACATAAGCCAACACCAAAGCCAATATATAAGCTTATGGTAAGTCACTCCATCACCAAAACAGTTGTATCCTCTGTAGTGTGAACATCATACTGACAGGTCAGTTACTACTATGGAACTTACTAAAACCAACAAAGGTAGCCAACGTGCACTCTATCAAGGCTACTCTTATCACTATAATCGTCAGAATGTGAATAGAATAATATTCTGGCGATGCTCAAGAGAGAGGTCAACAAAATGTCGAGGCAATCTGGAAAGTAAAAATGGAAAGGTTTTAAGTGTGAGTGTTCATCAAAGTAATGCTAAAAACGAACCACGGGTGCTGCTTACAAAAAATCATCAAAATGCAAAAAAGCAAGTTGAAGAAAACGATATTGCTGCTCAAGATAGTGCAGTGTTTGTTCAAAAGCACTTATCATGTCCTCAAAAAGTCATGTTAGGGCAGTTGCTAACGTCTAAAAAAACCTCAACACTATCAAAGTCAACACAGAATATGAAAGAAGTCTCTGTGGAAAAGGAACAAGAGGAATTAAATAGTCTTAGTGATGTTAAGGATAATGTTGATTATAATGATAGTGATAAAGAAGATGATGATGATCATATTCAAGATAATGATAATGCTCTGTTTACCCCTAAAAATTATTTTTTAAATTTGTTTACTGGAACAATCCCGGTAAGCTAATCCAGCGACTTCAGCACTTGCATGCCTGTAAACAGGCTGGTAATACTGAATATGAGGAAGAACTATTGGATATAGAAAATAAACTTCGTCGTGCCAAAATTATTGTGTAATGGATTCACATAACCACTTAAACTATTTCTTAAAAATACATGTAATATTTTCTAACACTTTGCTACCACTTTTCTACCACTTTGCTGTCACTTCTGCTGTCACTTTAAACTGTACATATTAAATATAATAAGCCGACGCTAAATCATTATATTACCAGAACAGTTATAACAGTGTGCATATCATACTAACAGGTTAGTTGCTACTTTGGAACTTACTACAACTAACCATGGTAAACAACGTGTACTCCATAAAGGCTACTCTTATAACAATAAACGACAAAATGTAAAAGGAAAAGTATTCTGGAAATGCTGAAAACAGAGGTCAAAAAAATGTCGAGGCAATCTGAAAAGTAAAATTAGTGAGGTTTTAAGTGTGAGTGTTCATCAATGTAGTGCTCCAGACAAAACACTGTTAGTGTTACCAAAAAATCATCACAATGTAAGAAAACTAGTACAAGAAATAGAAGTTGCTACTCAGGACAGTGCATTGTTTATTCAAAAATGTTTAACCCCTCCTCTAAAAGTTAAGTTTAATCCAACTTCCACGTCTCAAGAGCCATCATCATCATAGACTATGCAAGAGGTAGTGTTGTTGTTTTAAGGGGCTAAACTATGATGTCATCTGCCTCTGATATGCAAGAGGTAGTATAGCAAAAGGAACAAAACGTACTAAATTGTAATAGTGATAAAAATAAGGTTTTTACATGTTTACAAAACTTTTCTCCAGTGTACATCGACTCAACCACTCGTTTGTTTTTGAATGTAGAATTTTTGTTTTTCCCTTAAAGCCCTGTCTGTTTTAATAATCATTGGTCATTGCTAGCCATAAAAAACATCTACCGCTAGCTTTGTGTTTAAAAAACTATAACAAGCGATGTTAAAAATGGAAAAAGAGCGTTGTATTTTGTATGTAACTATTGTACAAGTACTTACATTAAATAAATAAAAATATTGTATGGGTATTGTCTGTTTTTTTAAATTGCCACCCCCATGTCCCACTATTAATGCAATAATTGTTAACCATCAACAGTTTCTAGCTATTTTCAGAAAGAGAGTGGTCTTAAACAATACACTCTATCTATGGTTTGTGTACCGAGTATTATAATAATACAGTGTCGCCAAGCCATGTTCAGGCAATACTCATGTCAGGTAAGGGGTTCGAACCCATGCTTCCTTGTACTGGAAATATGAACTTAAGTCAAACGCCTTAACCACTCGGCCAACCTGACAGTTACTAATGTAATTTGTCATGTGCACTTGAGTGTTTACAAAACTTTTCCCGTTGTACATTGACTACACTTGCTCGTTTTTAAATGTAGATTTTTTTTCATAACATTGTAGTTATGAGTCATGAGAACTGGGTGTTTAATATAGGGTTAAAGGCATCTTAAAATAATTATAGAAAAGCACTCAGGTATCGTGTCATGGGTTTTAGTAATGCATCACTGCTCGTTGACTAGCATTTACCGTTACACAACATTATTTTGGTAAGCTCTACATGTTGTTGTTTGAGTCTTCAGTCTTTTGACTGGTTTAATGCAGGTCTCCATTCCTCCCTGTCCTGAGCTAATCGTTTCATCTCTATATATCTACCACACTCTACATCCAAGGCAATCTGTTTAACATATTCTGAAGTTGGTCAACCCTTCCTTTCATAACTAACCTTGCTATTCCTGAGTGTCTTAGTAGTATGTGTCTTACCAACCTATGTATTGTATTTATTAGTAATCGCCAGAAACATCTCTCCTCTCCCACTAGTCTTAATACCACTTTGTTTTTAACCCTATTTAACCATCTAATCTTCATCATTCAACTGTAACACCACATTTCAAACACTTCAATTCTCCACTTTTCTGCTACACCAATAGTCCAGATCTCACTTTCATAGAGTGCCAAGCTCCAGACAAGAGGCATTCAAACAATAACTTCCTAATACCTAAATCTATATTCAATGTCAAGCTCCTTTACACTGGCATTGAACTGGAATTGCTAGAAGATTACGATCAGATTCTTTTAATCGAGTCTGGAATACGTGGAGGCATATACCAAGTGTCTCATCTCATCAATAAATACATGGAAACCTATGATTCTGAGAAACCATCGCAGTTTATTACCTATCATGATGAAAACAACCAATACGGGTGGGCTATGTGCCACTCTCTTCCCTTTGGTGGATTTCAGTGGGTTTCTCCTGATGCTGTTGATCTAGAAAATCTAAAGGAAGGCGATCCTGTGGGATACATTTTAGACGTTGATGTTGATTACCCATCTGACCTTCATGATCTACACAACGATTTACCTTTCCTAGCAGAGTATACAAAAACTAAGGATTCGTCTCTGAAAAAACTAATTCCTCATCTTGGAAATCGAAGGCGGTACGTTGTTTACTACATGACACTCAAACAAGCTCTAGATCATGGACCAAAATTGGTAAAAATTCATCGTGTGTTAAGGTTTAAACAAAGACCATGGCTAGAGGCATACGTTGATTTTAATAAAAACCTTCGAAAACAAGCCAAAAATGATTTTGAGAAAAATCTGTACAAATTATTCAACAATGCCGTTTTAGTAAAAACAATGGAAAATATTCGTAAAAGAATAGACATACGTGTTGTGACTGACAGCTAAAAGGCTAAAAAAACGAATAGCCAAGCCGACATTTATTGACAGAACATTTGATGGTCCTAATCTAGCTGATTTCCACATGGCTAAACGTAACATTGTATTCAATAAGCCTATATATATTGGAATGTGCATTATGGATATTTCAAAAACTCTCATGTATTCCCATCACTATGATGTCCTGCTACCCTATTATGGCATGGACAATCTTAAACTCATGTCTATGGGTACCGACTCGTTCATTTATTTGGTTAACACCCAAGATGTATATCAAGACAAGTTGGATTTCCTAGAACACCTGGACACATCTGATTATCCTACTAATCATGTGTTTTACTCAACATCAAAAAAGAAAACGTTGGGGAAATTTAAAGACGAGGCTTGTGGACAAACTATTAAAGCATTTGTTGGACTTAGAGCTAAAATGTACGCTTTAGACATAAATGGTAAATAAATCAAAAATATTAAAGGTATTAGCAGAAATGTTGTCAAAATTGTAAAAGCTTTCAAGATTATAAGGATTGTGTGATGCACCGCCTTGTGCTTTTACGTTAAACAAAATAGCAGAGGTATGAGGAATACAGTGGAAGCAAAAACAACAAAAAATAAACAGGATTACGTAGGGAACGAGGAGGGAATACTTCTTTCGATGCGTGCTGGGCCCAAGATTCTGAATCGAAAGAAATATGACTTCCACAGAAAGTAAGCCAGAATAAATGTTTAAGATAAAATCAAAAGGAAAAATTAAACTTAAGTAATAGAGCAAGGGTCCCAGAGACCGTGTTAGTCGTAACATCGCTACAGTGCGAAGCCAAGACTAAGTCGAATCGAAAGACAAACGAGGAACTCAAATACGAGAAATCATAAGACAGAAGCAAATATTGTACTTACTGAATAAAAATATATTAATAATAAAATAAACACATGTGTACTGATTACAAATTATAAATGAAAATAAAACGCGACCAACTTAAATATAAAATAAAAGGAATCTAGAAATAAATTCAAATCATAATAGCAACTAATTGGAAACGCGATTCAATAATAAAACTTAAAAAAGATGAAGCAAAATTAAAGAAATTAAAGACATTTGTGGGATGGATTACAAGAACGACTACTTACAGATATGACATGATCTGGACTAGAATGTCCTGCGCCAAAAAAAGAACTCAGACGCTCATGATGTTGTGAAATCATGGGGTAGGGGGTGAAAGTGGTGGGGAGTGGAGGAGTGCGTATGTAGGGAAACGGGGGGTGGGGATGACACTGAGTTACGTAATATAACGAAGTCAGAGGAAGTAACACAAAATTAACACATAAAAATAAACGAAATGAAAATTACATTAAATTACTTGACATTACCGGGACAGGAAATAAAAGAAAAAAATCAATCAGCTAAGAAATATGCTTCGTAGGAAGATGTAGGCTTACACAGAGGTAGAAATGCCAAATCACAACGACATACGATGAAACAAAGAAAGTAATGTGGTGCATGGACAGTGATTAGCACGATGACCATCGCTCACATACATTTCAATAAAACAGAGGGAGGATCTGGCTGAAGACGTGAGACTCAGCTCCGTAACTTCGCCGATTCCATCCACAAAAACAAGGCTCTGATGCGACAATCCACCGGAGGTCGTCATAAAAGAACGCCGAACCAGGTGGTGACGCAATACAGAGCATAATTAAGCCTCGTTGAAAAATAGCAGATATTTCAGACTTGAGAGATTTACGTAAAAATAAAACCGATTACATGAAAGGGAGGGATGACAAATAAACACAGAGACTTCGCTAAACTAACGTAAACAAAGGCGAAGGGACTTGGGTTCATGGATCGAATTCACATCATCATAAGGAAGGGAAATTGTAAGTGAATCAAAGGAGACACAAAAATAAAGTAAAAAATGGATAAACAGAAATTCAAAATTACCTCAAGTTAGATAAATTCAATGACTGAATCGTACTTACATTTAGTTGCTTTCTTAGTGTGGGCAAAAGCCCGACACGTGCACACACGTCCGTCTTACATGACGGCTCAAATTGGAAGGGAGACCTTCTCTTAAGGAACGCAGTAACGCTCCCGAGAAAAATAAGACGCAGAACACCCCCTCTCCAGAACATGAAGAGGGCCAATGGGAGAAGAAAAGCTTAGCAACAAGTTATGCTTCAACCAATGGTAAAACTGTGTCAGTAGGGGTGAAAAGTTTCATCATCTGGTGAAACGTTTACGCAGAATTACTAAGTTTGAACGCAGTAGGAGTGACAGAGAAACGTCAGTCACAATAATGCGACATGAAGGAAATGATAATAATAATAATAATAATATGACAAAAAAATAATGAACCTGATAAAAACGGTTCAGTGATGAACGACGAGGTAAAAATAATACCGATGACCATTATCGCTTCTAAACAACATGACATATCATCTATAAGACTAAACCAAATTGCTTTGTGTCCTGGTGATGATAAAAGAGTAGATGATTCGGATGATATAGGTACACAAGCCTATGGTCATTACTCAATTATTGACCATGCTTAAAGTGTTAAGTTATGAATATCAAAATTCTCTACCTGCATGTAGCAAATACATTAAAAAAACAATTTAGGAAATAAAACAATAGCACTAAAAATAGAAAACAGCATCAATTAAGCAACAGAAAAAATAATAATGGTATTCATATTTAAGAATTAAAAACATAGAAAACAAATAAAACCAACTGTACAATTTATAACAAAAACAATGTATTATGTGTAAATATTGTACATGCATTTAAAAATGAATAAAAATATTGTATGGACACTGCTTGTACATTTTAATTACTACCCACCTGCCACTCCCAATCCTACTGTTAACCTATAGTAGAGGGGCAGATGACCTCGTAGTTCCGCCCCCTGAAACCTCAATAAATAAATAAATAACTAACTAACCTATAGCAATCTTGAGAAATTACCCTTAGTTAGCTAAAACTATGTAGTCAAAGTATAGTAAAACCCATTTATTACCTATATGCTTTGGAATAAGGTGTACAGCCTTGTTTTGTAATGAAAAAAGAACTTGTGATTCGCAAATATGAACTTTCGACATGGACTAATCAAAAACATGTAAACAAAAACATTGGAAAATCCAAAAAATTCAATACCTTTAAACTGACATTTTAAAAACTGTAAATTGGAAATTAGTAAATGACAATGTGTGAAATATGAAAATGAAAAGAAAAAAATAAGAAAAAATGAATAAAGCTTTTACTTTTTAAAAATTAACTGACTTTGTAATGATAAGCTGGTTGTGCGTAGCGAACATCTTGCATAGTAGTCACAGTGCAGGTGTTAGCTTTACCTTACTCTCTATAAGACTAGCATAAAGATAGTTTCGTGTGCTGTTATATACTTTGGGTGTATTGTGTAGCCTTTGGCTTAGCTTTAAGGGTTAGGTTAGGTAAAGTTAGGTGAAGACATGTTTGGTTAGGTAAACTGAGGTTAGGTAAAATTAGGTTAGCTTAGGTTAGGTGAGGTTAGGTATGTGACCTTGTAGTTTACTCTTTCGAGAAATCTAAAATGTAAAATCAAAAACAAAAATCTAAAATCTTAAAACTTAAATCTAAAAATAAAAATCTAAAATGTAAAAAATACAAAATCTTCTGTGGGTTAGGTTAGGTTATGTTAGGATAGGATAGGTTAGGTTAGGTTAGGTTATGTTAGGATAGGATATGTTAGGTGAAGTTAGGTTAGGTTATAACTAAGTTTATTTTTTGTGCTCTCACATTTGCCCTCACTTTTTCTCACACTTTTTGCTCTTATAATTGCACTCACTTTGAAGTTAGGTTAGGTTAGGTTGGATTAGGTTAGGTTTGGTTAGATTAGGTTAGGTGAAGTTAGGTTAGGTTAAGTTAGGTTAGGTTAAGTTAAGTTAGGTAAGGTTGGGCTAGGTCAGGTGAGGTTAGGTAAAGTTGGGTTAGGCAGAATGGCTGAGGTATGAATTAAACCTGCCTTTTCTCACTTTTACCTCACAAGATTGAGTGTACCCCATTCCATTCCTGAGACCAGAAATTAAATTCCTTGGCAGAGCCAGGACTCAAACCCGGGGCACTGCGGTGACATCCAATAATGCTATACACTTCACCATAAAGTGGACAATATAAGGCTGGTCTCAATTGTACATGATCAATCAATAATTACCTAATAATAATAATAATAATAATAATAAAATAATAATAATAATAAATATTCCATTTAGCAACGTTACACAGTTGACCTCTCCCTGTGACGTCGTTCACAGTCTCAGGGCGTGGCAGCCATATTGCCCATTAGCCCTTGCGCCAGCTATGCCTGTCCCCTCCATAAGAATAACATAGGGCTGGTTGCGCGCAGCGGCCATCTTGCGCATTAGTCTCTGCGCCAGAATCGCCTTATTTATCCTACTTACAAAACTACAAGAGGTACTACATGGCTGTAACTTTACACAAACTGTTGGTTTATGGAGAGGAGGTCATTGGACACTGTGTTATACCTATTGGACAACTCTCCTAGGAAGTTCAGGAGACTGGGAACAAAGTTAATAGGTGTTTTATAGAAGTATTCACCAAGAAGACTTCAAGAAAAGACACAAATAGACCTTTTCCATCATCATCATCATCATCATTTACTAAAGGCAATGCCTTGTCGCTGCAGCCACATTTCAAGGTTTTCAGGTAGCCTCTTCATGCTGCTATAAGAACCATATGCCAGTTCTCCAATGGATTTCTTGATGTATGACATCCTTGGACGTCCCCTAGGTTTCTTTCCCAATACTTTGCCCTCAATAATGGTTTGGAGAAGAGAGTCATGCCTGAGTACATGTCCAAGGAACTTTGTTTTCCTCTTCTTTAATGATTTTAATAAACATCGATCCTCCTTCACTTCCTGCAGAACAAGATCATTTGTTTTCCTGTCCATCCAACTTGTTCTTGTCATTCATCTCCAAAACCACATTTCTGCAGCCTTAAGTTTTGTTTTCTCCAGTTTCCCTACTGTTCAGGTTTCCCCATCCATACAGTGACCCTTTCCAGAGGCTGCTTATATCCTCGGACCCATATGTTGCCAGTTTAGGGAAATCAAGGAAGAGAAAGTTGGTTGCGCTTTCAAGAGAAGTGCTGAACTTGTCGTCTGAGCCTCCTGTATCTGGTTCTCCCGAAGGAGATACCTACAGTGAAGATGCTATTTCTGATGGAACTGCATCTTATAGATAATGTACTCAATACGGACAAAAGGTAATCATGACCAAGTTCATGGATATACACTGCATCTAATGTCTAAATTGTATGGTCAGTAGGCCTACAAGTATTACTAGATCTGTATTCAAACATTCTAAACCGCATGTCCCATAATTAACTTTAATTAAAATTTCCTAACCTATATAGAAATATTGTTAAAAGTACTAGTTGTATTTTTGATTTAGTTATTTGATATTTGTTATTGTTTGACCTGACACGTAATTATCTACAATAATAGTTGCATACTATATTACATGTAAATAAGTCCACTTGTTTCCGTGATACGATTTTTGGCAGGCTAGGCTACACTTGGCCGCAGGTTATGGCTCAAATTTCCCGCGTGAAAACTTAAAAGTTCCATATGACGCCTAGACAGGCGCCACTATGCAAGCGTGCTAAGCGGCGCGTGGGTGATGGTCATTATCGGAATTAAATTTAAACCATTCTTACCAATATTCTTTGGTGCTGACAGCTGGGGAATATATTGTGACTTTCTTTGATTATATTCTGCCGAGGTGAAGATGGTTACAACTATACACTTCACCATGTCGATCCAGTGACTGGACCATATGATATGAGGAAAAAGACTTCTGCCCTGGAATTTTATACCTTTCATATCATGATAAGAGCAAATGAATATAATCATCTGCCATACTTTAAGCAACTGTTCAATCAATATTTGGTGGACATGTACGCTAAAATAGAGACTAAACGACTGTCCTATATCAGAAATAACCAGAAAAGGCTGCGGGCAGATAATTATATTCATCTTCAAGATGCGTTACGACAGGATGGTGAATTGGATAACTTGGGCCGATTGGTTATTTTATCTTCGTCTTTCACTGGAGGTCCAAGGTACATGCATCAAAGGACTCAAGATGCCTTTTGCTATGTACGGAAATACTCCCGCTCTGATCTTTTCGTAACTTTCGCTACAAATCCTAAGTGGGAAGAAATTAAAAAGGAATTTCTTCCAGGGCAGAGACCGCAAGACTGTCATGACATTATTTCTAGGGTTTTCCACTTAAAAATCAAGAAGCTCATGGATATCATAGTGAAGGGTAAATTGTTTGGTTCTAAACGGTGTCATATGTACACCATTGAGTGACAGAAATGAGGGCTTCCTCACGCCCATATTCTCATTTGGCTCCAGGAAAAGATACGGCCATCTCAAATTGATAATGTGATAAGGACTGAGCAACCAATCCCTGCAGATGACCCTGAACTTTATGAGGTTGTAAAGATTCATATGATTCACGGACCCTGCGGCAGATTAAACCCCAATTCACCCTGTATGAAGGAGGGTATGTGCACCAAGAAATAACCTCGGAATTTTACCAACGAGGCAATTACTGGCGAAGATGTACCGAGCTATTACACTTTCAATGCAAAGAAGGGTATGTTCTCTACCAGGAAGCAGGGAAACCCCGTAGACGGACACATATTATTGGGAGAATATACACAGTCCACCCCAATAATGCGGAATGCTACTATTAGAGAATGTTGTTGCATACTGTGAAAGGACCAATATCTTTTGAACACCTAAGAACTGTTGATGGTATTGTACATTCAACATACGAGACAGCTTACAGAGTGCTTGGTCTGTTACAAGATGACAGTCATTGGGACGACACATTGAGGGAAGCCAGCATTTCAGATAGCCCGTCCTAATTGAGGGAGCTGTTTGTAATTATGTTGGTCTTTTGCAACCTTAGTGATCCCCTTTCCTTATGGAACAAGTATAAAAATGGCCTATGCGAGGACATATTTCGGCAATTATAATAAACGTGTATTGATGTTAACATCATGCACAATGAACATATCTACAACAAAGTGCTATCGTCTCTACTGGCTGCAGTCGTTTCAGTTGGAGGACAAACACTTGCACATGGTCTGCCGTCACCTCAGGTACTGCATGAAACGGACCTCAACGAAGAATTTCTGCGAGAAACCAATTATGATCCTGTGGAGATGGGAAACTTTGTTCGTGAAAATGAACCAAGGCTAACACAAGAACAAGCCGTCATTTACCGCACAATATTGGACAGCGTAAGCAGAGAGAGGGACATATTGTGACCTTATTGAACATGTGACATTTGCATTGAGGCACATCTTTGATGTCATGCAAATTTTGAATCACGCGCGACATTTGTTCGAGATGGAATAGAATGTGCTTGCTGAATGCATGTGGGGCGCCCGGTGATGTGCACGAGGCTGATGTGCTGATTCGGGTCCACCCGGGTTTCTGGAGACCCCCACTACAGCCGTCTATAGTGCCTCATGCTCCACCCAGTCGGACGTCGCGACGCCCGAGGTCGGATTATGGATTCTATATTTGATGTTTTGGAAACACAGCACATAAGGCATGTTATTGGCATTAATATTTGAGAGATTTTGAGTCATCTCTGTAGAAAATCGGATCACTAGGAGTGAAGATATTAGTATCGGAAAGTTCCAGATATTCAAAGCTGTGACGTAAGCTCTGGGCGAGCCCAGCAGGGAAGCATGTCACATGCATTGATGCGCTATTTAATGTTTCCAGAACTCGGAGCGAGTATAAAAAGGGGCCGAGCCACGCTGAGAGTGTCATGAGCGGAGGCTCCGTTGAACGCCAGGATCACATCGAAGCCAACCTCCCGTCCGGCGTCCTGATCAGGCCCCGCCTGACCTGGACGCTGATCCAGTATGCAGCGCTGCTGGAGAAGCATTGGCAGATGGCGGCAGTGGTTGGCGCTGATTCGGGTCCACCCGGGTTTCTGGAGACCCCAACTACAGCCGTCTATAGTGCCTCATGCTCCACCCAGACGGACGTCGCGACGCCCGAGGTCGGGACCCAGCCGGGCCCCTTGACCTTCACCAAGTGGTCGCAGACACGATGGCCAGCAGAACCAAGTCCTCAGACGAGGCCATTAGCGGGGCAACCTTCGCCCGCCACCCAGGAGGACGGCCACACAGCACCTCAGGCGAGGTCTTTAGCGGGGCAACCTGCGCCCGCCACCCAGGAGGAGCAGCCAGAACCTCAGGCGAGGTCTTAAGCGGGGCTACTCGCGCCCGCCATCCAGGAGGAACAACCAGCGACGGTCGGGGCCTACCAGGCGGACCCGCAGAAGAGGAGACGCCGCCGCAGAGGACGCCGCCACCTGCACTCCCAGGAGGGAGAAGCAGGGCACCGTGACGCCACCAACCAGGGACGCCGGCCCAACCCACGCTCCCAGGAGGGATTGGAAGGGTAACGTGACCTCATCAGCAGCAACCAGCCGAAGCAGCAGTCAGGTAATATGCGGCCCCACTTAGACGAGCTTTTACAGTGTTTCCGCTGTCTGAGATGGGGCCATTCACAGGGATCTTGTGGTTCCCCAGTCCGCTGTAACCAGTGCTCAGGTGCTCACCTCCACACCGGCTGCACAGTGCTACGAGACGCGCCGGTGTGCGCTAACTGCAAGGGCGACCATCCGTCTTCCCATCGCAGTTGCCCAGTTTACCGGTCCACGGTAAGAGCAGAGAGGAATGTGGCTCGTTCCCATGGGCCGCCCGCTAGGCCCCTGCCTCGGCAGGCGTGGCCTCCCTCCCACTTTCCGGCAACGGAGACTCGGCACCAGGGACCCCAAGGAGACCAGGTGGTGGTACAAGTCCTCGGAATTTAGTCATCACTGCTTGGTAGCTGGAAAGGCCTGCGCTAGACCCAGCAGTGCCGAGTTATTCTGACTCCCCGGATGACAGACCAGGCGAGAAGTTGGACATGAACTGGTGCATGATACCTTCCCCCAATTCTAACATAACCCATTCATATCCTTCCCACATTCCTTGCATGTGGCTATCACCAAACTGCCAGGTTTATACGGATATGCAATCTTTCTTTCTGCCTATTCGGTTTTTCCCTGGCCCTTCATCAATCCCATATACAGTGTGGTCCACCAGCCCCTTATTATTTTAGGAGGAAGGCAACCCAACTAACGCGTATATCATAGTCGTCCTAAAAACATTCGTACTTGGCCTAGTACAGCTTTACGGTTGAGTTCATGCTCGCGAATAAAGTCGAAATTATTGGCAGCAGTGTTATCTCAATGCCATCATTTATAACGAATGTGTAAATCGACAGATCCGAACAACACTGCCTTACGAAGGACATGAAGTGTCTATGAGGACTACAAATAGACTCAATACGTGAGACTATCCCACCACGGCTCACGGTAGCTAAGATGGTTAAATCGTGCTCATCTGCCGTAACGTCAGCCATGCTGCAATGTAGCAGGTTCGATCCTAGGGCAAGTAAGTTTTTTTTTTTTTTTTTGCTTAATGCCGTTTACAGTAGCTGCACTACGGACACATATCTACTTGTTCCAATGAATGAATTTTTATTTGGTCCTGAAAAGGTCCGTTTTTATTCGATTCTACGTAGGCAGGTTAGACGATGACATAATGGTATGTAGGAAGAAAGCTTGTAGTTTAGCGTGACCGTTAATCTCGCGATCATAAGCCACGGGATCTCCATTTTACGTGAATTCGAACCACAGGACATGGCGTTGGTGAGAGGCAAAGAGCTTGACCGCTGCGCCACCACACCCCCCTGTAAGAATAAGGCAAGGTACTCTGCATATTCAGTGTAGCAAGTGTTCGAAATGTTGACCACCTTGGTTGATGCAGATTTCAGCACGACGTATTACAGACAGTCTTGCACGCTGTAACATCTGAGGTGTAACAGCTTGGCATGCCTCGGTGATTAGTTGCCGAAGGTGGTCAGGATCTTCAGGCTCATGTGCATATACTACCTGCTTTAAGTGACCCCACAGGAAGAAGTCAAGTAGCGTAAGATCGGGTGATCTGGCAGGCCAGTGAAAGGGTCCTCCTCTTCCTATCCATTTATTTGGATATGTATCATGAAGATCGTTCCTGACGACTAATGATCCGTGAGGTGGGGCCCCATCCTGTTGCCACCACATTCGCAATCGCTCGCGCAGTGGCACAGTACATAAAAATTGCGAAATCTCGACAGATATGTATGAATATTTATGTTCGAACATAAATTTTTTATTTATTTTTAGTCGTTTACCCTCCAGGTTGGTGGAACCCACGGACTCAGCGAGGGAACTCACCACTACCGCCTCTATGGGCAGTGTCCTTAAGCTGGGAACATCGAATCGGAAGGGATACAACTGGTGAGGTGGGATTGGCACCTCGCCCAGGCGGCCTCACCTGCAAAGCGAACAGGGGCCTCATGAGGGAAGGTAAGGGATGGTGAGGATGGATAGGCAAGGAAGAGGGAAGGAAGCGGCCGTGGCCTTGAAGAAGGTACCATCCCGGTATTTGCCCGAAGACGAAGTGGGAAACCACGGAAAACCACTTCGAGGATGGCTGAGGGGGAATCGAACCCCCTCTACTCATTTGGGCCACCCGAGGCTGAGTAGACCCCGTTCCAGTCCTCGTACCACTTTTAAATTTCGTGGCAGAGCCGGGAATCGAACCCAGGACCTCCGGGGCGGCAGCTAGCCAGGCTGACCGCTACGCTACGGAGGCGACCTCGAACATAAAATACTTATAATAATTATCGTCGAACATAAACCGTCGTTTGCAACTCGTCTATAATGGTAATTAAGACACTCGTATGGAAATTATAAAACTCGCATACGCTCGTTTTATAAACATACTCGTGTCTTAATTATTGCCATTATAGGCTCGTTGCATAATGCACTATTATGTTCGACCATGCCGAAATATAAATATGATATGCTAGAAAACTGCATCTTAAAGAGGCTCATTATAGTTCGAGTTTCATTATGATAGAGGTTCTCCAAAAATCAGAGCTCAAGATTTTCATTACGACACAGCTGTTTGATCAATTAGGTAAGGATCGCATCGCACAGGCACTGACTTCCAAGGCCTCCTATTTTAAATTTCACTGCCTGGGAAGTGTCATAGTGGCGTATTCGAGGAGGCCATGAAAGAATACAAGCGTCCAATGCGCAATATTCAGTAAACGAAACTCGACTGTTATGTATGAATATTTAATTTCCTGCTGAATTAACTCTCGGGTAGGATTATTTTCGTGCAAACAAAATAACGTGTGTTGGCATGTTTGTGGAACTGATTATCAAATCTTTATCATCTATTCGAGGCCAACCTAAATCATCTAGGAAGTGGTTTCCCGTGGCATCCCACTTCTCACTTTCTATCCTTCTGGTGTATTCTGCTCCACATGTAGTGTAAGCAACCGTGGCCGAAAGGGTAACTCGTTGGACTTTTGATTGAAGGATTCGGGGTTCGATGCTTGGTAGAGGGGGAAGATTTATAATTTGTTTTCGGTACGTTTTATCGTCTGTGTCGACAACTTTACCAATGTCTTACGACAGAAATGATACAAGAGGTCACAGTTAATTATTGAGGATGGGGCACTAGTAATATAGCGAGCAGATGCATTTTCAGGTTGGATTCCATGAACGGTACGTTGTTTCCGAATTCGGTATTACACGAAACATCTTAATATGTACACGTCAAATAGAGTTTTCTTCTTCTTGCTAGAATTTAATGACAAAATATATTTTTTTAGTCGGTTTACCCTCCAGGGTTAGCTTTTCCCTCGGACTCACTGAGGGATGGCACCTTTACCGCCTCCTGGGCAGAGTCCTGGAGCTTGAAACGTAGGACGGGAATACTACTGGGGAGGTGGGACGAACACCTCGACCAGGCCGCCTCACCTGCAAAGCGAACAGGGGCCTTACGAGGGATGGGGAGATTGGGAGGGATAGACAAGGAGGAGGGAAGGAGGCGGCCGTGGCCTTACGTTAGGTAGCATCCAGGCATTTGCCTGGAGACGAAGTGGGAAACCACGGAAAACCACTTCGAGGATGACTGAAGGGGAAATCGAAACCTCTATGCTCAATTGGATAACCCGTGGCTGAGTAGACCCCGAACAAAATATTTTTGTTTTCTTTTCTTTTTAGTCGTTTACCCCCCAGGTTGGTGGACCCACGGACTCAGCGAGGGAACTCACCACTACCGCCTCTACGGGCAGTGTCCTGGAGCTGGGAACATCGAATCGGAAGGGATACAACTGGTGAGGTGGGATTGGCACCTCGCCCAGGCGGTCTCACCTGCAAAGCGAACAGGGGCCTCATGAGGGAAGGTAAGGGATGGTGAGGATGGATAGGCAAGGAAGAGGGAAGGAAGCGGCCGTGGCCTTGAAGAAGGTACCATCCCGGCATTTGCCCGAAGACGAAGTGGGAAACTACGCAAAACCACTTCGAGGATGGCTGAGGGGGAATCGAATCCCCTCTACTCATTTGGACCACCCGAGGCTGAGTAGACCCCGTTTCAGTCCTCATACCACTTTTTCAAATTTCGTGGCAGAGCCGGGAATCGAACCCAAGACCTCCGGGGCGGCAGTTAACCATGCTGACCGCTACGCTACGGAGGCGACGAACAAAATAATACCACGGAAAATTTTAAAGAATACGTATACCGGCGATCAGAATCTTGTTTCATTAGAGGGGCTAGAACATCGCGATCATTTAGCCCCGTGTACTTGGGTGTGTGTGTAGAATTCCTCTGATAACCTGTCTATAGCGGTGTCTGTATAATGTATGTATTAGCAATTAAGGTGAGGATGGGGAAGGAGGCGGCCGGGGCCTTAAGTTAGAAACCGTCCCGGCAATAGCCTGGAGCAGAAGTGGGAAACCACAGAGAACCACTTCCAGGGTTCTGAGGTGGGAATCGAACCCACCTCTTCTCAGATTTGCTTCACGAAGCTGAGTGTATCCAATTTCAGCCCTCAGACCAGTATTGGATTTCTTGGCAGAACTGGGAATCGAATCTGGACCTCCAGAGCGACACGTCGATATGTTATGTTAATATCCATGACAGTTTTTTTAATTTTCTGCCATTACAGGTCACGTGGCAAAAGCTATCAATTCGGTCGTACTCTCTTTATAAATCAGGAAAATTCAACCCACTCTTCACAAAAATACATGTAAGGGAATGAATGTGGCAATGTAGTTACATCCCAACTAAAATGGAGCGTGGGCTTTCATTAAAAAAAAGTATGCCTACCACTGGATTCGATGCACTATTCTAGCCATTTTCTCCCGCCGTCTACGGCCGTGCTTTAACCGCATCGGCCACCAGTGCATGGTAGAAAGAGAGCGCTGCACTTGCACTTGTTACTGTAGCCGTCCACCTCAAACGTTTAAATCCATCTCAAAGTCTTCAATCACGGTTTATGGTGTTGATTTAACTTTCTACTATTACAGATCACGTGGCGTAAGCTATTAATTCGATCGTATTACGTGTATGCGTGATATTTCAAGGAGCAATAAGTCGTATGTTAGTAGAATGGGCCATATTATTTGGCGGGGAAAAGTTTAAGGTCGGTTTTTCTTTGCTAGACCCATGACCCAATTACATTGCTGTCACACAGTCAGAGGGCAGAGCAATATCGACCATCGGGGAAAATGCAGTGTTAGTTGGGTTTCATAAAACTAAATAATAAGGGGCGGGTGGACCACACTGTATATGTGTATATTTATATACACATATAGACTATATAGGTGAGTCAGCCGCCCCTTATAATTTTAGTTTTCGGCCACACTTCCAACGCCTGATGCCAATATGGTCGACAGTTCCCCATCAAAAGCCAAGCCACAATGACCCTAAACGACTTTACAAGATTTATGAAGACATGGAAGCAAGACCTTGACAAAAACATGTGTGCGACAAGTGATAATTCAAAGCATCTAACTGTCATACGGGCATGTACAAAGAACATGCCAATGATACGGTTTCAGTTGGATGCGAAATTGACGCTAGGTACGGTGGCTTACTGATAAAAAACGTGAATGAATCTACGAAGCGGAAAGCTGTATTACATCTCATACGCCTTCAGGCAAGCTGAAGGGGTAAATACCCGTGGCGCCATGGTCTAAGTGCGTAGTAGATAATCGTCCTGTTTTTGGGAGCTGGGTTCAAATCTCACCACCGCTAAATATTTTTATGCACATTTTAAGCTTTGGGAATAATATACAAGGGCATTCGTGCCACATTTGACTAATATCATGCGGTGTTTATTTAGGGTTTAATGTGTACTGGCTTGACACAGTGTGCAGTCTAGAAGCGGTGGTTCTTGTATTTGATCCCCCAGGGGCTCACATCTGATGGGACGTGGGTTGGCGACCACGGGACTCCAGCTGAGTCTGGCATTGCTTCAACTTGCTCGTGCCGGGCTCCTCTCCGTCTTCTTTCCTATCGGCCTCTCTTGGTCAACTCTTGTTCTCTTCCAACCCCGACGGTATTAGGGTATCCGAGGCCTAGGGAGTCTCTCCTTTTCCTCCTTAATTGGCTCTTCTCTCATTTTTCCTGATCCCTCATTCTTCGAGGGTCTTTCTTTCAGCTACCTCCTACCTTCAGCTCAAGGCCCTTGGGCAAGGCGAAAGGACGAGTACCCGTGGAGCAATGGCCGAAGTGCGTTGAAGGTAGCTGTCTTGTTTATGAGAGGTGGGTTCGATTCCCACCACCGCTGAATATTTTTGTGCTCATTTTAAACTTTGGGGATCAAATACAAGATGATGATGATAATTTTTGTTACCAGGGTCCTAACATCTAGGTTATCGGCCCCTAATGGTTTGGGTGTTGATGAGAAATGAAAAATTCCTATAATTAAATCTAACTACACACTTTCACTATCGTTTTACCCTCCAGGGTTGGCCTTTCCCGCGGACTAAGCGAGGGATCCGACCTCTACCGCCACTGAGGGCAGTGTCCTGGAGCTTGAGACTCTGAGTTGGGGATACAACTGGGGTGTGTGACCAGGCACTACGCCCAGGCGACCTCACTTGCAAAGCGAACAAGGGGATGATGAAGGGTTGGGAAGAGTGGGAGGGTTAAGCAGGGAAGTGGGAAGGAGGCAGCCGTGGCCTTACGGAAATTACCATCCTGGCATTTGCCCGAAGACGAAGTGGGAAGCCACGGAAAACCACTTCGAGGATGGCTGAGGTGGGAATCGAACCCAACTCTACTCATTTGGACCATCCGAGGCTGAGTTGACCCCGTACCAGTCCTCATGCCACTTTTCAAATTTCGTGTCAGAACCGGAAATCGAACCGC
Organism: Meconema thalassinum; assembly: GCA_946902985.2. Lineage (NCBI taxonomy): Eukaryota > Metazoa > Arthropoda > Insecta > Orthoptera > Tettigoniidae > Meconema > Meconema thalassinum. Next base: position 1,294,486,302 of record OX336389.2, read on the forward strand.
GGACCTCTGGGTTGGCAGCTAATCACGCTGACCACTACACAACGGAGGCCACTGCTACAAACTTACAACTAAAATTAACTACTGGCTTACACATGCCGTTTATACCATTTCAGTTGTATACGAAATTAACGCTGGGTACGGTGGCATACAGATAAATAACGTGAATGAACCTTTGAAGAGGAAAGCAATATCACATACGCTTTCAGCCAAGATGAAGGGACGAGGAGTGGTGGGGCAATGGTCTAAGTGCGTAGAAGGTAGTGGACCTGTTTTTGGGAGGTGGGTTCGAAGCCCACCACCGCTATATATTTTATGCACATTTTGAGCCTTGGGGATCAAATACGTCGCCTCCGTAGCGTAGCGGTCAGCATGGTTAGCTGCCGCCCCGGAGGTCCTGGGTTCGATTCCCGGCTCTGCCACGAAATTTGAAAAGTGGTATGAGGACTGGAACGGGGTCTACTCAGCCTCGGGTGTTCCAAATGAGTAGAGGGGGTTCGATTCCCAACTCAGCCATCCTCGAAGTGGTTTTCCGTGGTTTCCCACTTCATCTTCGGGAAAATGCCGGGATGGTACCTTCTTCAAGGCCACGGCCGCCTCCTTCCCTCTTCCTTGCCTATCCTTCCTGACCATCCATTTCCTTCCCTCATGAGGCCCCTGTTCGCTTTGCAGGTGAGGCCGCCTGGGCGAGGTGCCAATCACACCTCACCAGTTGTATCCACTCCGATTAGATGTTCCCAGCTCTAGGACACTGCCCGTAGAGGCGGTAGTGGTGAGTTCCCTCGCTGAGTCCGTGGGTTCCACCAACCTGGAGGGTAAACGACTAAGAGAAGAAAGAAAAGAAAAGGGGATCAAATACAAGATGATGATGATGATGATGATGATAATTGTTGTTTTAAGGGACCTAACATCTAGGTTATCGGCCCCTAATGGTTTGGGTGTTCATGGAAAATGAAGATGAACATTTAAGTAAATCTAACTGCAAACGTACACAACTGGAAAAGAAAACGGAAACAAAGAAGGGTAAGGGAAATGAAAGAAAGGGGGAAAAATGCCCTCAACCCTCGGAGAATGAAGACTGAGGGACTTTGAACGAAGGAGAGCCATGAATGGTAGGGAGGAAAGGGAAAGGGGAGAGGGCCCGCCCCAAAGGCAATGGAAAAGGCAAAAACTGGGCCCAGTTCAGGAATACCTAGGGATCGATAACTCTCGAACTCACCAGCTGTGATCCCTTAAGGGTCTAGCATTATCCATGGTGCACAAGAACTGGTGGGGATACACACACCCTGCCTCCTTGAGGGCCTTGAGCAGAAGGCAGGATGTAACTGAAAGAAAAACCCACGAAGAATGAGGGATCAGGAAAAATGAGAGAAGAGCTAATTAAGGGGGAAAAGGAGAGAATCCCTAGGCCTCAGATACCCTAATACCGTCGGGGTCGGAAGAGAACAAGAGTTGACCAAGAGAGGTCGAAAGGAAAGAAGACGGAGAGGAGCCCGGCACAAGCAAGTCGAAGCAAGACTCAGCTTGGGTCCCGTGGTCGCCAACCAACGTCCCATCAGATGTGAGCCCCTGGGGGATCAAACACAAGAACATGGCGATTAAATAACCACCGCTCCTAGGCTGCACACTGTGTCAAGCCAGTACACATTAAACCCTAAATAAACACCGCATGATATTAGTCAAATGTGGCACGAATGCCCTTGTACATTATTCCCAAAGCTTAAAATGTGCATACAAATACTTGGCGGTGGTGAGATTTGAACCCAGCTCCCAAAAACAGGACGGTTATCTTCTACGGACTTACACCATTGCGCCACGGCTACTTGTCCCTTCGGCTTGCCTGAAAGCGTATGAGATCTGATAGAGCTTTCCGCTTCGTAGATTCATTCACGATTTTTATCAGTAAGCCACCGACAGTAGTGGCTACGCGGGCTAAAGCGCTGCGTTAGGTCAAGGGGCCAAGCTCTCTGCTGACTCGGTAGACGCGTGGGTTCGAGCCCCACCGTCGGCTGTCCTTGAAATGGTTTTCCGTGGTTTCCCATTTTCAACACCAGGCAAATGCTGGGACAGTACCTTCTGACAGGCCACGGCCGCTTCCTTCCACATCCTTGCCCAGTTTCATTCATCTTCATCCATTCCATCTCTCATCCCGACGCGCAGGTCGCCCACGGGCGTCGACTAGAAAGACCTGCACTCGGCCTCTCAGGAGGCTACACGAAAAAAAAAAATCAGTAAGCCACCGTACCTAGCGTCAATTTCGTATCCAACTGAAACCGTATCATTGGCATGTTCTTTGTACATGCCCGTATGACAGTTAGATGCTTTGAATTATCACTTGTCGCACACATGTTTTTGTAAATATCTTGCTTCCATGTCGTCATAAATCTGGTAAAGTCGTTTAGGGTCATTGTGGCTTGGCTATTGACGGGAAACTGTCGACAATATTGGCATCAGACGTTGGAAGTGTGGCCGAAAACTAAAATTATAAGGGGCGGCTGACTCACCTGGTAAATATTGTGCCCAACTGGGGTTGGCACAAGCATCGAACGATAGTCCTGTGAGATGAAAGTATTGCCCAAGTCCAGCCAAGGAAGGGGTATTGCAAATGGTTACGCCAGCCATGCAGGAGTCATACCACACAGCTGCGTTATTAAAAACGATTTAGGAAGTCATAAATACTACTATCAGCTACGAGTATGAAGGAAATATATAGAGATAAGAGAAACTTGCGTGCTCATAAGAGAATATTGCATCAAGCGAGGAGTCATTAAAAATCTACAGGCAAGCTCGTTTTAATCATATTTATGACGACATAACTGTCAGATTGAAGGGGACTAATTGCAGTGATGAATGGTCATTACAGTGATAAGAGTTGGACCCTAAAGACGCCCACACAGCAATAAACTTTGACACGGAAGTTTAGGAAACACCAAACAAGAGCTAATCAGTGCTAGGGGAAAACGTGATAGAAACACAGCACTAAATTCAGATAGCAAGCGTCAAGGTGCATACAGGGTCCGTATCCTTTTATAGGTTGGTAGCCTTGGAAGCTGACACGAGTAAAAATTGCAGCATCAAAAGTGCGTCATTGGTAATTAAAACGCATGGATATGGAAGTAAAATAGACCAATCCGCCAGCTCTGCAAGAGGGATATTAATCCTTTTAATTAATTAAAAATAAGCGTATGATTAAAATTAGTCGCCTCCGTAGCGTAGCGGTCAGCACGGTTAGCTGCCGCCCCGGAGGTCCTGGGTTCGATTCCCGGCTCTGCCACGAAATTTGAAAAGTGGTATGAGGACTGGAACGGGGTCTACTCAGCCTCGGGTGGCCCAAATGAGTAGAGGGGGTTCGATTCCCACCTCAGCCATCCTCGAAGTGGTTTTCCGTGGTTTCCCACTTCGTCTTCAGGCAAATGCCGGGATGGTACTGTACCCGAAATACCTACCAACAGCATGTTGGAATCACACGAAGACAGCTGGATCGTAGAGCCTGGAAACCCCGGCTATAAAATTTGCCAGATTCTACCCAACATAAGACGAGGAAATGGGGTACAGGAATTCCTAACTGAGACTACGTTAAGGATGATGATGATGATGATAATTGTTTTTTTAAGGGGCCTAACATCTAGGCTATCGGCCCCTACGTTAAGGAAAACTATGGTGAACGACATAAGAAAGCTCAAAAGCACAAGAATAACAATGAACGCAATCTCTGGTGTGTGGGAAAACCACTGAAATACCCACCGCTGGCCTTCTTAACGTGTTCTCTTATCGTTTCTATAAAGTACCACACTTCGAAGATTTTAAATTGATCAAAAAGAAAATTTATTCAGGAAAAGAAAATATAGTGCAACTCACTATATTATACTTCAAGGCAGAGTGACCAACTTCCATCCGAAGTTTCATGAACATGGGAGAAAAATGCCAGCCCCCACATTCATCAATGTTGTTGACTGCATTTTACCCAAGAATGAGTGAACACAAATCATATACATGGTCCAACATAAATGTTGACAGCAATTGGAACATTTTAAATATAAACCCTGGAAATCTTCATATTTACAAGATATATATCAATTTATACCCTGAAAAAAAAATATTTAAAGCTATAATACAAATGTACAGTCATTTTGTAACACTTTCTTAGTGTGTTTCTTTTTATAGGATTCAGAAGTGACATCTTCCATGTGGTTTATTATATTTATGTTTGCTGGGTTTTTCTGATTTTATTTAGCTCTTCTGACCGAGCAATAAAGCTAAGTCAAAAATTAACTCCTTTAATTTAATTTTAACACCCCTTTAAATGAACTGTCCTCACCAGACCGGAATTAGTGATTGTTAAAACGCCTGTTAAGCATTGCATTGATACAAATGGTCGAAAATTTTACCAGGTAGGTTTAATTCAACATGCCTAAAATGCATGATTTTCACAACAGATTATTTACTTGAACTGATACTGAAGTAAACTGCCCTAATTTCACAATCTCTCTGAGTGGACTACTTTCCATACTACAACTTGGAATATTCCATTGAATACCCTTTTAATAATCAAGGACATTAGCCTTTACATGGCTTTGCCATTAAATATCATGCTACACTAAGCATTCATATCATTTCTAATATCAGGCATTACTACTATCTCTTTAGCGCTTCAATTAGTTATCTTTCTTAGTGAACAAAGAATTCGGCTTAGTTGACAGATAACATTCACAATGAAATATTGTTGCTAAAATTATACAAGTTTCTTTACAGTTCAATTAATCACTGTTAAATTATTATTTCATTTGCTCTTATGTTATATTTATTCACGATCAATATGCATAGCTTTCAATAAGTGTTAAATAACAATTGCAGCTTTGGCGATATATCTGCTTCCACATAAATCTAGTCTGGGATTCGCGTTAATAACATAGGGTGAATGTATTCAAATGTCTTCAAACTGTGTTTAAAACATCTGTCTAGTCCATCAATAATGGATCTTGATCGAATCTAATAAAGCAAACGTAATGCTGAATCTCACAAAAAATTACGTTAGAAAGAACCTGGATCAAGTCAAAATTCGGAATAAATTCCTAGCAAATCAAAACAAATCCGCTTTCTTCATTGAACCTGCTTCATAAAGCTTACTTCAGTATTCGAAAATCAATCTGAATACTGACATTTCACTTTCGAGTGTATAACAGTCTTCTAAGTAGACTTACGGAAGTAGAAACTCCAAATTGAGTCTACCCAAGCTCGAGTAATGTCACATGAAGGCATAAAACTAGTGTTCATATACAATATAAATCAAACACGAAAAATGATGAATCTTGAGTGGCCTAAAGTTCCTCTTCTCTACATTAAATAAATTCCCCATAAAATGAACTTGAATTTACAGTAATCAAAAGAAAATTAAGCTATAATACATTTAATTACAATGGGTGCATCCTTTTAATAGAATCAAAACCCTGTCCAGAATAGAGTCAGTCTTGACACTAGGATCAAACCTAAACTCCATTCTTAGACATTCTACGAAAAATCCTTTATAAAAAAAATGTGGCAGGGTGACAACGTTAGAATAAACATGCTTAGCTACGATTGAAGATGGTTAATTCAGTACCTTAGATGATTCTTGTAGACCACGAAAGGACACAGTCATGTCCTTTATGACTGTTCCCTCCATGTAAGCAATAGAAGTCTTCACTGTCCAGGAAAGCGAGAAACGAACCCTGGATCTCCAGACATCTCCCATCCTGACTGAATGTTCCACTCTAATACCAACGACAGTTTCTTTCATCTTCGGATAACGTCCTATCAACCGCAGCACGCAATGATGTCTATATCGGCCCGAACACCAAAGTTCACTGGCCTCGCGCAATCGGTTTATTGCGAAACACACTGTATTGCAATACAACAGCTGTGTTCGCACTCACCAGGACGGGCCGCGCGACGTATAACATCAGAATGAACGTAACTTCGCTCGCACAGTGACACTCATGAGTTTATATCGCCTAGCCGCACATGGTTAAGTCACTGAAGCACATAGCAACCTTTCCTCTAGACATGATATTGCTCAACATAGTTGCAAGATCACAGACATATGAGTTAGGCCCTAAATATAAAAAGTATATTCAAAATCCAAGCACTCGTATTGAGAAATGCTTCTCAAATGGAGGTGCTAATTGTTCTGTCAACACACACGAAATGAGTGTATCGATACGGCCAGTTCCAAAGCGAAGAATGTCTACTGAATAAACATTATGATTGTATGCTTGTAAAAGCAAGTATTCACCTTTCACGAACACTATACGGCTGGCCTATAATGAACAGTTATCTAGCAAGACAAGCTGCATTTTCATTTCGTTCGCAATGGCCTAATCGGAACTGATACTGGAGTCCTTCACGGCACTAAGGAAAACTCCCTGCTGTACAGTGATCGTACACTACTCAAGACGAACTTTCACTCACGGTGCACGTGACATTTCGCCGCCGGTCACCGGTATAACTCGATACATGTGTAAACGTGTATGGTATAATCCAATCTAACCTCTCCGTTGTTGAAGCCAGAACGCGACTGCGAGGTCACCTACCGTCGCGCCACGAGTGTTCAAAACAGGAACTGATAAGATGCAAATATCTTATTTCCGTGTTCCTAAGAATTCAATTATGTGAAAGTAGTTAATAATCCAACACCTGCTATAATTACAGACATGTTAAAATATGCCAGAACGTATAAAAAACTTGAATTCCCATCCAAAGAGCATAGTTTATCTCTTGTTGCTGGTCGATAAAAATAATCAATACCCCTAACCAATCAGCTGTGACAACAGTACTTGCAACGCATGCGCCCCGCTTCTCTCGTCGAGATCGCTATTCAAAGTCAACTTGTGGGTCGCGAAACATATGATCCTGACTCTCGCTTCATGTTCACAAGTAATTACATATTACCTTCCCATAAAGGCATTCCAGTCATGAGAATGAGGGTACAGTACCTACTGTAAGGCCACGGCCGCTTCCTTCCCTCTTCCTAGCCTATCCATCCTAATCTTCCATCCTCTCCCCTCCCTCATGAGGCCCCTGTTCACTTTGCTGGTGAGGCCGCCTGGGCGAAGTGCTGATCACACCTCCCCAGTTGTATCCATCCCGACCAGATGTTCCCAGCTCCAGGACACTGCCCATGGAGGCGGTAGTGGTGAGTTCCCTCGCTGCGTCCGTGGGAACCAGCAACCTAGAGGGTAAATTGACTAAATAAAAAAAAATATGATTAAAATTAATTCCGCAGGGATCAAATATTAGAATTAGCTCATTCTACGTTTGTATAAAAAGTTGCAAGCAGATAAGGGTCCAAATATAGAGAATAGACTCCGCAAGTGTATGAAGGGACTACGTTTTGATCAATCAGAATAAATAAGGGGTCGAACGAGGCCAAGTCAGTCAGTCTACAACGGACCTTGAGAGGTGTCGTGCTGGATAGCCATATCCAGTCTGCAGAAATCGTTAAAGCGCGTCACGCTGAATCGCATCAATCAGTTCAGTATACCGTATCCGCAGTGACGGAACATGTTGATCATCAGATATTCAGTCTTCAGTAAAAGCAGATCCGCGGAGGTGCCGCGCTGTTTCATCAAAGTTTTATTCAGTCACTATTGAGTGCTGATACGCGTCACGCTAAATCGCGAAGTATACTTCAGGTTATCGAGAGTGCCCGGAGGGCGTGGTGCCGTCTTCGATAGATAACCAGTATGACTCAGTTCACAGCGGACCTTGGGAAGTCGCGCTAAATCACGTCGGAGTCAGTAGTTAAAGGCACGGTATTATTCGTCAGCACACTAACCATAGCCAGTTCAGAGCCAGAGTGGCGCTGTACAGTGTTAGCCGATAAGTAAAAGAGCAGTTGCGAGTTCGAGACTCCGAGGAGTCCGTACGGTTAAGTTGAAAAATTAAAGTTACCGAAAGCAAAGAACAGTATTCAACAGAGACATTAAAGAACTCCTAGTTCAGAGAAGTGCGAGTTCAAAACAATATAACAAAGTCAGGGGATGCACTTAAAGTCAAGTTGCAATCCATCCAGCATAGGCGTCGTTAAAGACAGTTATCGTAAAATTAGAGCAAACAGCGAAGTCGAAGAATAGACTTATTTAAAGCAGTGTTCGAGAGACTCATAAAGAAATTCCGGTGTAGGAGAAAGGAACTTGTACGAGCCCTTACACGTTCAATGCTGATTCTTGGAACTAGCAGCGAGGTGTTAGCCGTAAATAGGAATCACTGAATATGGGCGTATGAAGAAGGAGTGAAGTGAAGTGAAGTGTTGTAATTTAAAAGAAAGGGTATTACTATTTTTGTAGGTTAAGTATTTTTGAGTCGCCTCCGTAGCGTAGCGGTCAGCATGGTTAGCTGCCGCCCCGGATGTCCTGGGTTCGATTCCCGCCTCTACCACGAAATTTGAAAAAGTGGAATGAGTACTGGAACGGGGTCTACTCAGCATCGGGTGTTCCAAATGAGCAGAGGGGGTTCGATTCCCACCTCAGCCATCCTCGAAGTGGTTTTCCGTGGTTTCCCACTTCGTCTTCGGGCAAATGCCGGGATGGTACTGAGACCGTATTTTGTATTGAGTTGGATCTATGTTGGACAGGTGTGTACTTAGGTGCATTCCTGAGGCGCTTCTTACACGGCACACAGCGCAGGGATACTCCGTGGCGAGGTTAGGAGCAGATAGGCAGCACGCCATACAGCCTGGAGCACGTGCTTTATTTTAGTACAAGGGAGCTCTACAAAATGGAGACAGCAGTAACGTCAATCTGATGCAACATGATATACTTTGATATAGTAGCCATGAAACAGAATAGTAATGGACAAATGCATTATGTTTAAAGAAGAGGAAACTTGAGTGTATTTCACACATATATAAATGCAGATAACAAAATATCACAATATTATCGAACATGATCCAGTGTCGATATCGATAGTCAATATCGTTCCTGAACGAACAGCACTATGGGTTTCACAGAGCAGTAAGCAAAGATCTGTCCAGGCAGAGACACGAATTTGCAATATACTTCGCTGGGAGTACGACAATCATATCGTGCGCGAGCAACGAGGACGTGTATCTACTTAAAGTTAGGCAGTTCGTACCGCAATTTTTTTATGTCTTAGCTTATTATAGCTGAAGACTGTGTTAAACTTCATCATCAGGAGCAGTGACCTTTGTATTCACCAGGACTTGTGTGATATTTTACATGCCAGTACAAGACTTTATTCTACAACAGTACAGTTTACAGTATACAAGCATATTATCATTATGACTTCAGAACAGAAGTTGAATGAACGGAGACTTCACCAAGACATGGCTATGTCACGTATGGGCTAAAATGGAAAGCAGGAATGCGATGAAATAGTGGAATTGACTACTTAGGATGATCACCAAAACCAAGCATGGATTATTATAACAGCAGAAAACTCTTTAAGAAGAGGTGGAAGACGTCTTGGAGAAGTTTAATATACATTCATACTGTAACTGCATGAAATACCGAGAGTAGTGGCTACGTTGGCTAAAGCGCAGTGTTAGGTCATGGGGCCAAGTACTCTGCTGACTCGGTAGACGCGTGGGTTCGAGCCCCACCGTCGGCTGTCCTTGAAATGGTTTTCCGTGGTTTCCCATTTTCAACACCAGGCAAATGCTGGGACGGTACCTTCTGACAGGCCACGGCCGCTTCCTTACACCTCCTTCTCCAATTTCATTCACCCTAATCAATTCCATCTCTCATCCCGACGCGCAGGTCGCCCACGGGCGTCGAATAGAAAGACCTGCACTAGGTCTCTGAAGAGACCACACGAAAAAAAAAAACTGCATGAAATACAATGGCATACTACGAACAAGCTCCAACTACATCTTGGGAACGTGTGAGAGCGATGAACTTGTTTCGCGAACAGCTGTTTTTACTTTTCAAACGTTCGAACTAGGGTTCGGTTCTTTACAAGATCCAGTCGTATCGAGGACTACGCGACCTTATGAACGAGGGTTCAGTTCCAGAACGAGGACAGTTTGTTTCTCGCATACTCATATTTCAACCAGATGGCAACGTACAAGGTAGCTGACCACCCATTTTCATAGTAGACAGTATGAATTAGACATACTCTAGAGTGTTCCTTTTCACCAATTTTTCTTAGTAGTTAGAAAATGCATTCCAAGGCTAGACCCGATTCTCTATCGCTTCTGTTTTGTAGTGTATTTTATTTTTGTAGTTAACATTAATATTTTTAATGCCTTTTTTATGCATTAATTCACTTCTTTGTCTTTCTATATCTGAGCATTTAACGGAATTATATAACTTGTTGAGAAGATTAATATGAAGAGTAGAGAGAAGACTACGATAACTTTATATAAGAATAGTAGTTAGCAAGCAGATGACCAATACGCTACGTATACTTGAAGATTATTTGAATAGACATTTCTACGAATTTCGAATTTGAACTTGAACACTTATGTATTTCATGCGAGTTTCTCTAATAGACGGGCGGGTCTATTTCCATCAAGTGCAGTATAAATATGGAAACATAATGATTTATAGAGCAGATATTTGCGATTTTTGGATTGATTTTGTTAATCTACAGCTCTTGAGATTTTTCTTTAAGGAGTGGTCTTAGACACTATTAGATCGTTCAGTTTCTTTTTGTTCAGGATTCGTTTGTTGAACTCCATCCTGGTTAAGCGTTGGATTCTAATAGTTTTCGTGTACCTTCTTAAGACAGGCTCATTTCTATGGTGTAGAATCTTTCGTGTTTCTTTGGGTGGGGATCTCCAGTCGAGTTTTTGTCTAGTGGAGCTGAATCGTTCTTTTTACAGTGAGCTATCCACAATTTCTTGAAAGATATAGTTATGAACATGAGATTATAATGAGAAATAAATTACTACGGTAAAATGATTGTATAAAATATTTTCATCACAAAGCGAAATGATAATGTCAAAAATTCTCAAGCACTGTTATTTAAACAGCTGATTGTATTATATTTGCCTTAGTTCTGATAAAAATTGTCCATGATACTTTAACTTATGTTAATTTGATGCACGATAATTCATTACTTTTATGTTAAATCTTAATTGATTTTAAAGATGTTTGGAAAATGTTTACAAGCTATGGAGAGCTTATCTATGAATGAAGCAACGTGTATTTGCGAATTTTATTGTTATAATGAGATATTAGACATCAATGGATGATCTATGTCATTTTTCTGTCCAGGATAAATTAGCTATTGAGCTATGTCTGAATACAATTGTGTATATTTTGAACGTGCAGTATAGTCACGAATAATACTAGAAGGATAGTATGAGGTTAATAATCCAACATTTAAGTGAAACAGCATTGTGATAATTGTTCTAGAATGGATTGTTCAAATTAATAACATTTGTTTTTGGAGAAAGGTTAATTGGAAAGACGAGTAATAATATTGATATAATCCTGTAATAATAACCACTAAAAGCTTTAGTGATAATAATAATACCATGATTAACTATGTGATTTAAAATGTTGTTCACATTTTTTTTGCTATGATAATGCGTTCGATAAACTTAACCATTCGTCGAACATGCCCTAATTTGATTTCAACTAATACTATAGAATGCTAATTGATGGAATCGAATTTATTACTGATGAAGAATTTGAACGTGTACAATAATGTATAAATGTTAATAATATCATAAACTTTGAGGATCATTTAAATATGTAACGAGTGTATGTAATAATGTTTAAATATTTTTGAAACTGTTTTTACATGCGATTAGGATACTGTATTTTGAGAGCATTTTTGAATATACTTCGATGCTAATGTTATTATGAGATTTCTACGCTTCAGTAGAGGTGAATTATTTTGTTTAGTGGAGAGATACTCCACCATGCAACAGTCTTTAGATTAATAAACTGTTGGTCAATTTTAAATACTTCGGATGTCTTGGTCATTTATACTAGAAATAGGATGCGCTACGAGGACCAGTGGGTCAGTTTTTAGAATGCCTAGCGCCACGCTCGAGATTAATTTAGTCATTTTTAGAGTCTCGTTAGCTCACTTTGAGTTATTTTTCGTTTTCATTTTATCGACCTCTGGCATCTTCCTATCGCCTTCTTTATAAGAGAGGTATCCTTATCCCTGGTTGATCCTAGTTGGTAGAATTTTAGGGGCATTTAAGCCGGGCGCTTCCAGATTCTACGATCCAGCAGTTCCATCGGATTTCAACAGGTAAGACCACGTGGATACGGGTGCATCTTAATTGGTGAACCCATAACGTGGGGCATTCGAATTGGTATTCTCGAATAACCTAGTGGTTAGCCGATTTTAATTGGCAAATCCATTTATGGGACTAGATATTTTATTTTTGCTTTAAATGTAACTGTTAATGATTACGGCATGATCATAAAAGATATTTCCTGGAAACTTTTATGGATCAGCGTGGTCATATGGAGGCATGATATGGGGCCATTTTTCACTCCATGCTTGTCGGCCATTTTATACTTGTCACCGGCGATGATATTTTGTAGATCATCAGTCACATTAACTTCATTTCTTTTGGGATAATAAATTAATAAGCTAGATTTGCGAGTAGAATTTAATTATTTTTGGTATAAATTACCAAGCACATACACCTCCTATTTTTATAGATATACTTTACTGTTAAGTTTAGAAGCCAAACAAGTTATATTATTCATATTGGTGAAAAGGGTCATTCTGAGTGTGTCGATTCTACTATATATGTATTGCATTCCTATATTTCTCCATTTTATATTGTATAATTATGTCAGGTGCAGCAACACTGGATGATGTAGTAGCTTTATTACAAGCTATGCAGGAAAAGTCGGCCAAGCATGAGCAGGACTTGGCTGATAGCAGGTCAAATGCTCAAACTAATTCTGAGCGAATAACTGAATTAAATAATAAGAATACTGAATTAATAACTAGAAACACAGAAGTAATACAAGCAGATATGTCCCAACTTCATTTGTCTATGAAACGTTTGCAGGACAGCAATCGAAAAATTTCAGATAGGTCCAAGGAAATTAAGGAGAAAGTTAATGATGTTGAACTAAATGTTGATAGTGTGTTAGAAGATGTAAGACTTGTTCAATTGGATATAAGTAATGTGAATGTTGAAGTGAGTCACGTTCGCTCCAGCGTAGCCACAGTTTAGGTAAAATTAAATGCAGCCCAAACTGACATTACGGCTACACAGGAGAAAATAGTTAGCACAGAGGCTAAAGTAGATGCTACACAGGAGAGAATGATGAGCACTGAACAAAAGATTGTACAGACAGAAAAACTTGTAACCAGCATACAATCTAATATTTCGGAATTAAGGAGGATGTCAAAAGTGTTAGATTGGAACTGGAACATAGTCAAAGGGAAAATAAACATAGTTTAGATGCACTTCGAGTACAATTCTCCAATGAAGCTAGTAATACACAAGAGACTTTGTCAAAATTAGAAAATGACATGGTTCTCTTAAAAGAGAAAGTAGAGGACCACAATAAGGTTCTGAGAAAAGATATAGAAATTGATCTTAAAGCTATTGTTAAAGATCATATAACCATTATTCGGGGTGAAATAACCAAAGTTAACGAGGAGATAATTAAAAATGTTACCTCTAATTTGGAATTAAAAATTTCTCGAACTGAAATCGAGTTGAACAAAGATATATCAAATGTTAAATTAGACACTGACAAAAGAATAGATTCAGTCCAGACTAGTCAAATAGATAATATCAATAGTCTTAGGGAAGATTTGGAATCACGAGTTAACACTGTAACATCAAGGTTAGAGCAAGTGAGATTAGACGTCCATTCAGAACGTGAAAAGAAAACATCTGAATTAAACGCGATTAGGGAGGAGTTGAACAAATTTAACTTAGCTGATCACGTTAATGTATATGCTTTAAGAAGCGAATTTAATAAGCAAATTGAAGCTCTAAAAACCAATGTGAGTCCCAACAGGGAAGGCACAGTTCCTCATGTGAGGCAAAGCTTAGATGTAACATCCCCAGCTACGAATTTTATTGAACGTTCTAATGGGGCAGTAGGAGGCGAACAGCCCAGACAACGGTCAGAAGTCCCAAGTACCTCTAATCTTGAATATGTTCCTAGGGATTTCAGGACATCTACTCCCAATGACAGGTCAAATGTTGAACCATTTTTCAGTATTTATTGTAATTATTATTATCATCATGATTATTATTATTATTATTGTCATGTGTTGTGACATCTCTATATTACGCCTCGAGTGTTTAAAAGTGCGCAGATTGTCTGTATGTATCTCTCTGTCTAACGTTGTGCAACCCCTAGCTACATACTACGTAGTTCTCTCGTATTGGCTAGTGTTGTTGCTACCTTGCATTTTGTTGTGCAATTTGTTCGGCTATTGGCTCAGCTAATATTTGACGCGAGTTTGGAGCCACTCCCAAACTACGCATTATATATTTCTGGGAGGCTTCTCTCCTCTCTGGGGGGACAGAAGCTAAGTCAGTCTTAGACGCGCCGAGATGTAAGGCGAACGTGTGTATTCGGGCAGAGGCCCACCCTCATGGCGCAGCGGAATGTGAGTACGGCTCAATGTATATTCTATCTAACGCAATGTAATTGTTTTTGTTCAATGTTCCTTCTTTTGCTTAATTCTATTTCCTTTTCAAGATGTTACTGTTAGTATTATAATCCTTGAACCAGATCTCCGAGACCTTGCGTAATGTCATACGGCGGAGTTCTTTTTGTTGCTTTTGTTATGTACCCTCCTCGCAGTTTTATTATTTTGGTTAATACCTGTAAGATTCGAAAGTATTGCGTTTCTGCGTCTTGGCTTATGTATATTTTCCTGTCGGGCCTTGGTGCTCGTCTTTTGCGTCGGTGTCTCTTTTGTACCACAAATGTTTCATTTGATTGGTAGCAATTGGACCTTTGTTTGCGGACAGTATGTGTGAGGTAACGGGACTTATGTCCAACGTCCCACTAATACATGTCCCTTTTGTTTATAGAATATATGTGACGGTGGTTAACTGGGATTTTCTCCAGCTCCGATGTCATATTATTCTTTTTTTATATGTCGCGTTGGTACGGCATTATGTTGGAGTATAAGCCTATTTTTTATAGCGTGCTTTCGATTTTTACCGGTCTCTTTCGTCCCAAGTCAATTGTAATGTAATGTATCTCCGTATATCACATTCTCCTTTTGTTTTGTTTTTCTCTTTCGATTTTCGCCGTATTACATAACTTAATTATAATTCCCCTTGTCTTCTCCTTCCTCCTATCTCCGTGAGATCTCTCTCCCCTTTGTTTTACTCCCCCTCACCCCTCCCCCTTCCCTCCGGTATGTTTACATAACATCATGAAAAGCTTCGCGTCTCGTTAACGTTCGAATTTTTTGACTTTTTACAAGTTTGGCGTTTCTCTCTGGCTTTCGTAAGTTTCATTTATTTTCTTTCATGTCGTATCTTTTCGTTAGATTCATATTGTTGAGCGGTTACTCAGGTTCTGTTGTGCTTTTTAGTTTTTAAGTCTTTATTCTTGGTATTGGGTTTATTTTGTATTATCGATTTTATCTTAGCTTACCTTTTTTCTTTGTTTTAAGTAACTTGTTTATTTCATGTACACGCTCTTTCTTTTATCATTAATACATTTTTATATTTTAAGTAATATAGCTCCCTTGCCTTTTCATTTCTTATATTTAAGTTCCCCTGCCTTATCCTTACCCTTATCTCGATTTCGTCAATCTTGTCTTTGTGACGTAACAAAGACACGATTAACACGCCTCTGGGTTTCCTTTAATTAATTTTATGGGAATCTCGTTTTTGCACTTTTGATTATTGCATTAAGCAATTATTTGTTTGCATTTGGTTTTTTGGAAATCATCTTTTGCTCGCTCCGAAAACCTTGGGACCAGCACCGGGTCGAGCAAGACGTCTTTTCCCCCATCCATTTGCGACCTTGTTGATTTTATTCTTCCACTGCTACTCTGACGCGCATTATTATTATTATTACCTAGACCTTTATCGGCGCAATGCTTCTATTTTTGGGCCGTCATGTAAGACGGACGTGTGTGCACGTGTCGGGCTTTTGCCCGCACCCAGAAAGCAACTAAATGTAAGTACGATTCAGTCATTGAAGTTATCTAACTTGAGGTCTTTCTAAATTTCTATTTCTCCATATTTTTTCATTTTGTGTCCCCTTTGATTCACTTACAATTTCCCTTCCTTATGATGATGTGAATTCGATCCATGAACCCAAGTCCCTTCGCCTTTGTTTACGTTAGTTTAGCGAAGTCTCTGTGTTTATTTGTCATCCCTCCCTTTCATGTAATCGATTTTATTTTTACGTAAATCTCTCAGGTCTGAAATATCTGCTATTTTTCTACGAGGCTTAATTATGCTCTGTATTGCGTCACCACCTGGTTCGGCGTTCTTTTATGACGACCTCCGGTGGATTGTCGCATCAGAGCCTTGTTTTTATGGATGGAATCGGCGAAGTTACGGAGCTGAGTCTCACGTCTTCAGTCAGATCCTCCCTCTGTTTTATTGAAATGTATGTGAGCGATGGTCATCGTGCTAATCACTGTCCATGCGCCGCATTACTTTCTTTGTTTCATCGTATGTCGTTGTGATTCGGCATTTCTACCTCTGTGTAAGCCTACATCTTCCTACGAAGCATATTTCTTAGCTGATTGTTTTTTTTTATTTCCTGTCCCGGTAATGTCACGTAATTTAATGTAATTTTCATTTCCTTTATTTTTATGTGTTAATTTTGTGTTACTTCCTCTGACTTCGTTATATTACGTAATTCAGTGTCATCCTCCCACCCCCCGTTTCCCCACATACGCACTCCTCCAATCCCCACCACTTCCACCCCCTTCCCCATGATTTCACAACATCATGAGCGTCTGAGTTCTGTTTTTGGCGCTGGACATTCTAGTCCAGATCATGTCGTCTCTGTAAGTAGTCGCTCTTGTAATCTATCCCACGAATTTCTTTAATTTCTTTAATTTTGCTTCATCTTTATTAAGTTTTATTATTGAATCGCGTTTCCAATTAGTTGCTTTTATGATTTGAATTTATTTCTAGATTCCTTTTATTTTATATTTAAGTTGTTCGTGTTTTATTTTCATTTCTAATTTGTAATCAGTACACATGTGTTTATTTTATTATTAATATATTTTTATTCTGTAAGTACAATATTTGCTTCTGTCTTATGATTTCTCGTATTTGAGTCCCTCGTTTGTCTTTCGATTCAACTTAGTCTTGGCTTCGCACTGTAGCGAAGTTACGACTAACACGGTCTCTGGAACCCTTGCTCTATTACTTAAGTTTAATTTTTCCTTTTGATTTTCCTTAAACCATTGTTCTGGTTTACTTTCTGTGGAAGTCATCTTTCTTTCGATTCGAAATCTTGGGCCCAGCACGCATCGAAAGAAGTATTCCTTCCTCGTTCCCTACGTAATCCTGTTTAGTTTTTATTGTTTTTACTTCCACTGTATTCCTCATATCTCTGCCATTTTGTTTAACGTAAAAGCACAAGCGGTGCAATGTAACGATTGTGAGAAATTATGAAGAAAAGATAAAAAAAACCGAGAGTTTAACTCCGATTGAATTTATTAGAAATCTTCAAGATTATTTCATAGAACATCACGTTAGTAGAGACAGGGAACTCCAAATTGTAGAGAGACATCTTCTGGAAGGTCCTTTAAATTGGTTTCGAGCTTTCCGCTATACTTTTGACAACTTTGAGCAATTCTCTGAAGCATTCATTAAGAGATTTTGGTCTATTGAAGTCCAACATGCAGTAAGGGCAGAAATATACTCTAGGAAGTACAGTAGTACCTACTAGTTACTCCGAATTCTAGACTTCACAATTAGCCTGCCTACGTTATCTTCAACCCCCATTAACTCAGGAGGAAATATTAGAAACTATTTCAGGACAGTTGCCAGTTGAAGTTAGGCGTAATATAATTACGTCAGGGGTGACAGATTTGGCTCAGATGGACGATTTACTCGGAAGACTTGATCATACGTCCATTCCTCCGACGATATCAAAAGGCGGAAGAACGGAAGTCAAAAGCGTGAACGCCGTAGTCGTAGATAGGACCCAACGAACGGAAAAACCCAGTCAGAATGAGTCAAGATGGGTAGGTCCCATTCGAAACAACAGGTATAATGAACAACCACGCGATCATAGGGATAATCAAGCACCATTCCGTAGTTACCAGTCTCGGTATTATCGAGGACAGGATAGGTCGTATCAATCGAATAGAGATCAAGAGAGATATAGACCCTATCAAGACAGGTATAGGAATGATGGATTTGACAATAGAGATCCAGGGAGATACAGACCGTATCAAAATAGGGATAGAAACGACAGATTTGATAACAGATAACAAGATAGAGAAAGAAATCAGCCAAGAAATAATCGGTATCAAAATCAGAACACCGACAATAGAAACTTAGAAAAAGGGGAACGGCAAGGTTATTTCCAGAGACAGGAGAAGAACCAACGAGGATATTCTAGGTACAAAAATACCGCGATAAGGACTATCAAACTGAGGAAGAAAGAAATCAGTCCAGAAAGGACAGAGATAAAAGGGAAGAAAGGAATAATAGACGTAGGGACACAGACAGTGATCCAGAACCTGGAACCAGCCAACTTGTTGAGAGGCAGGAGGGTAGTCCCAATAAAAATAAAAAAATGCCGATTGTGAATTCATCATAGAATCAGAGTTAAATTCGTCTCCATTCGATACAGCAATTCAAGATATATAAGAAGTTATCAGATTTTGGACATCCTTACTGGCGAGGAAATAGGAAGATTCAATGCGAAGAACCTCAAAAGATATTATGAAAAGATTGAACAATAACAAAATACTGCTCATGAAGTGAATATCAAGAATGATAAAATAAAAGTATTGTCACACTTTTATTTCTTGAGTTGGGAGGGAGATGAGACCGTATTTTGTATTGAGTTGGATCTATGTTGGAGAGGTGTGTACTTAGGTGCATTCCTGAGGCGCTTCTTACACGCACACAGCGCAGGGATACTCCGTGGCAAGGTTAGGAGCAGATAGGCAGCACGCCATACAGCCTGGAGCACGTGCTTTATTTTAGTACAAGGGAGATCTACAAAATGGAGACAGCAGTAACGTCAATGTGATGCAACATGATATACTTTGATATAGTAGCCATGAAACAGAATAGCAATGGACAAATGCATTATGTTTAAAGAAGAGGAAACTTGAGTGTATTTCACACATATATAAATGCAGATAACAAAATATCACAATATTATCGAACATGATCCAGTGTCGATATCGATAGTCAATATCGTTCCTGAACGAACAGCACTATGGGTTTCGCAGAGCAGTAAGCAAAGATCTGTCCAGGCAGAGACACGAATTTGCAATATACTTCGCTGGGAGTACGACACTCATATCGTGCGCGAGCAACGCGGACGTGTATCTACTTAAAGTTAGGCAGTTCGTTCCGCAAATTTTTATATCATTGCTTATTATAGCTGAAGACTGTGTTAAACTTCATCATCAGGAGCTGTGAACTTTGTATTCACCAGGACTTGTGTGATATTTTACATGCCAGTACATGACTTTATTCTACAACAGTACAGTTTACACTATACAAGCATATTATCATTATGACTTCAGAACAGAAGTTGAATGAACGGAGACTTCACCAAGACATGGCTATGTCACGTATGGGCTAAAATGGAAAGCAGGAATGCGATGCAATAGTGGAATTGACTACTTAGGATGATCACCAAAACCAAGCATGGATTATTATAACAGCAGAAAACTCTTTAAGAAGAGGTGGAAGACGTCTTGGAGATGTTTATTATACATTCATACTGTAACTGCATGAAATACAATGGCATACTACGAACAAGCTCCAGCTACATCTTAGGAACGTGTGAGAGCGATGAACTTGTTTCATGAACAGCTGTTTTTAATTTTCAAACGTTCGAACTAGGGTTCGGTTCTTTACAAGATCCAGTCGTATCGAGGACTACGCGACCTGATGAACGAGGGTTCAGTTCCAGAACGAGGACAGTGTGTTTCTCGCATACTCATATTTCAACCAGATGGCAACGTACAAGGTAGCTGACCACCCATTTTCATAGTAGACAGTATGAATTAGACATACTCTAGAGTGTTCCTTTTCACCAATTTTTCTTAGTAGTTAGAAAATGCATTCCAAGGCTAGACCCGATTCTCTATCGCTTCTGTTTTGTAGTGTATTTTATTTTTGTAGTTAACATTAATATTTTAATGCCTTTTTTATGCATTAATTCACTTCTTTTTATTTCTATATCTGAGCATTTAATGGAATTATATAACTTGTTGAGAAGATTAATATGAAGAGTAGAGAGAAGACTACGGTAACTTTATATAAGAATAGTAGTTAGCAAGCAGATGACCAATACGCTACGTAT
Organism: Meconema thalassinum; assembly: GCA_946902985.2. Taxonomy (NCBI): domain Eukaryota; kingdom Metazoa; phylum Arthropoda; class Insecta; order Orthoptera; family Tettigoniidae; genus Meconema; species Meconema thalassinum. Next base: position 1,294,506,734 of record OX336389.2, read on the forward strand.
ACTTGAAGATTATTTGAATGGACATTTCTACGAATTTCGAATTTGAAATTGAACACTTATGCATTTCATGCGAGTTTCTCTAATAGACGTGCGGGTCTATTTTTCATCAAGTGCAGTATAAATATGGAAATATAATGATTTATAGAGCAGATATTTGCGATTTTTCGATTGATTTTGTTAATCTACAGCTCTTGAGATTTTTCTTTTAGGAGTGGTCTTAGACACTATTAGTTCGTTCAGTTTCTTTTTGTTCAGGATTCGTTTGTTGAACTCCATCCTGGTTAAGCGTTGGATTCTAATAGTTTTCGTGTACCTTCTTGAGACAGGCTCATTTCTATGGTGTAGAATCTTTCGTGTTTCTTTGGATGGGGATCTCCAGTCGAGTTTTTGTCTAGTGGAGCTGAATCGTTCTTTTTACAGGGAGCTATCCACAATTTCTTGAAAGATATAGTTATGAACATGAGATTATAATGAGAAATAAATTACTACGGTAAAATGATTGTATAAAATATTTTCATTACAAAGCGAAATGATAATGTCAAAAATTCTCAAGCACTGTTATTTAAACAGCTGATTGTATTATATTTGCCTTAGTTCTGATAAAAATTGTCCATGATACTTTAACTTATGTTAATTTGATGCACGATAATTGATTACTTTTATGTTAAATCTTAATTGATTTTAAAGATGTTTGGAAAATGTTTACAAGCTATGGAGAGCTTATCTATGAATGAAGCAACGTGTATTTGCGAATTTGATTGTTATAATGAGATATTAGACATCAATGGATGATCTATGTCATTTTTCTGTCCAGGATAAATTAGCTATTGAGCTATGTCCGAATACAATTGTGTATATTTTGAACGTGCAGTATAGTCACGAATAATACTAGAAGGATAGTATGAGGTTAATACATCCAACATTTAAGTGAAACAGCATTGTGATAATTGTTCTAGAATGGATTGTTCAAATTAATAACATTTGTTTTTGGAGAAAGGTTAATTGGAAAGACGAGTAATAATATTGATATAATCCTGTAATAATAACCACTAAATGCTTTAGAGATAATAATAATACCATGAATAACTATGTGATTTAAAATGTTGTTAACATTTTTTTGCTATGATAATGCGTTCGATAAACTTAACCATTCGTCGAACATGCCCTAATTTGATTTCAACTAATTCTATAGAATGCTAATTGATGGAATCGAATTTATTACTGATGAAGAATTTGAACGTGTACAATAATGTATAAATGTAAATAATATCATAAACTTTGAGGATCATTTAAATATGTAACGAGTGTATATAATAATGTTTAAATATTTTTGAAACTGTTTTTACATGCGATTAGGATACTGTATTTTGAGAGCATTTTTGAATATATTTCGATGCTAATGTTATTATGAGATTTCTACGCTTCAGTAGAGGTGAATTATTTTGTTTAGTGGAGAGATACTCCACCATGCAACAGTCTTTAGATTAATAAACTGTTGGTCAATTTTAAATACTTCGGAAGTCTTGGTCATTTATACTAGAAATAGGATGCGCTACGAGGACCAGTGAGTCAGTTTTTAGAGTGCCTAGCGCCACGCTCGAGATTAATTTAGTCACATTTAGAGTCTCGTTAGCTCACTTTGAGTTATTTTTCGTTTTCATTTTATCGTCCACTGGCATCTTCCTATTGCATTCTTTATAAGAGAGGTATCCTTATCCCTGGTTGATCCTAGTTGGTAGAATTTTAGGGGCATTTCAGCCGGGCGCTTCCAGATTCTACGATCCAGCAGTTCCATCGGATTTCAACAGGTAAGACCACGTGGATACGGGTGCAGTACCTTCTTCAAGTCCACGGCCGCCTCCTTCCCTCTTCCTTGCCTATCCATCCTGTCCTTCCATTACCTTCCCTCATGAGGCCCCTGTTCGCTTTGCAGGTGAGGCCGCCTGGGCGAGGTGCCAATCACACCTCACCAGTTGTATCCCCTCCGATTAGATGTTCCCAGCTCTAGGACACTGCCCGTAGAGGCGGTAGTAGTGAGTTCCCTCGCTGTATCCGTGGGTTCCACCAACTTGGAGGGTAAGCGACTAAGAAAAAGGAAAAATTATTTTTGAACGTGAAAATGTGTTCATTTATAAACCAGTGTATAATATGTGAATATGGTAGAGTGTGTGTGAAAATGAGTACCATGGAAGAGTACTTGAATGTATTGAGATGGGTGACCCCATTCAGATGATATAATCATCAGCTGCACATGGTCGAGTAATGAATATTAGATTATAAGTGTTGTTGCACTATGTACTGTGCTAGCGCAACCAAGCGCTGACTGGGGAGTTTAGCCTTGATTCGCTAGATATAATTGAAATGCACTAAATGGTTGATAAATATGTTTCGGATAAAAGTAAAGTTTAATCACGAAGATTATCTCGTTGGAAATGCAGATATAATGGCAGTAATTGAATATAAATTAATTAAAACCCGCAAATATGAAAAGATTCAATAAGTAAATGATTGAAAAGGAAGAATCGAGATTTGAGATATAAATGGCTTGAATTTTCGCCATACAAATGAATTAATATATAATGGAAATGAGCGCTGTAATAAAGTCATTAAAAGTTGAAGGAATAATAATAATTGTGAAGTTATCGAGTGTTGTATATTAAAATAAATGGTTAGAAATGAGTATTTGCGTTCCATAAATAAAGTAAAAATGAAGCATTTGAAAAGTTAAATGTTGAGCTCAAATTATACAAGGATAATGAATTGAATAAATAATAACGCTTTGAAGTCTTGTAAAAATGATGATAATAATTGAGAACCCTTAAATAAATGGAGAAAACGAGACACCGAAGGATGCAATATTAAATTGTAGGCTGTCATGTCGAAGTTATGAATTAAAAATAATTGGAAGACCCGGATGTCTTATCGTGATGTGATAGAGAAATTATATGAGGAAAGTAAATGAATTATGGATATCCAAGCTAAGTTATAATTGCCGATAGGGCCAAGTAATAAAAATGAATTAGTTTCAAGCTATTAAGAAATACGTGATCCAGAATATGCCTTGTGTCGGGAGATGGAAAATAAGTGGAAGTAAGTCGAAGTTGTGTTGAAGTGAAATAAATAAGTTGGACGTCGTCGTCGTAAATGAAAGTAAGTATTCACATATGAGTCCCGTTGGAAGGATTAAGGATCCCCAGCCTGGCATTGTTGTAATCCTGGATGTGTAATTCCCACCGAAATATAGTTGTTATGGTATGTTATGAAGCGTCGTAAGTAATAGGTACATTTTAGTCCCGTTGGAAGGATTAAAGATCCCCAGCCTGGCATTGTTATAATGAAGTGTTGTATGTAAGGTCGTCGTAATGAAGCGTCGTAAGTGAAGTTGTTGCAATAAGGCATCGTAAGTAAAGTCGTCGTAATGGGGCACCGCAAGTGAGGTTGCTATAATAATGCATCGTATATCCTCTCCGAACTAGTGCAACAGTATTCTGGAATCAACGAAATATAAATAATTAAATGCGAATAAGAAAGTAATTTGTTGTATAGGAAATGATATTTAAAGCTTGGATGGCCATATGTTTGAAAAGAGTAAACATTATAGTAAAAGAGGGCGGACCGCATGGCATCGTAAATCGTAATTACCGAGGGGAGGGAGGTGACAGCCAAACCTGACCTATCCTCTTGTGAATGGAAGAGACCACTAATGGGCGTTTTTGTTGAGTAGGGTTCTAAAAGGATACTAGCGTTAAGCGAATGCTACATGAGAGTTTTAATTGAAAGGTGCTAGTGTAAAACAAAATACATAATTGGAATGCTGGGATTGATACAATTCTCCCAAGACTAAATTTGAAGAAATTGAGTAATATTTAGCAGACTTAATCAAAATTGCTCGTGTTAAATAATCGATTCTTTCTTTGTGAATAAAAGATACTGACGGGTTATGGTATAATGAGTTTGATATGATTTGTAATCCCACAAATAATAAATGAAACAGTGCATAGTGCAACGTTAAAACACATCACCATGATGCATGAGTAGGCAGTAAGGGAGTGAGGGTCCGATCCATGTTGTGACATGCTTGTAAATAAATGTTTTGTGTTCTTTAAGTACCTAAGGCTTTGTGGAAGACAGTGGCTTAATTAAGAGAGGAAATACATGATAAACAAGTGATTATGTGAATACAGATGACCCTGAAGGGCAGTAAAGTAACTTAAATACCCACAAGCCTTAGAAGTAAAAATTTAACTGAAATTATAAGAAGGCTCTATAACAAAGTGTGTAAATTTATAATTATAAAAATTAATGAGTGGATAAGCTAAGCATGAAAGTTTAAGTTTTATGAAGTGAATTTTTATTGTTTGAGTGATCTTACTCGAAGGGACAATTCCGAGTATTGTTTATTTTTGTGAATTTTTGATATTAATTTTTGGTTATAGCATTTCTTTAGTAAAATAAATTTATTTGTTACTGTAATGTATGTTATTCCTGTAGTCTTGATAACCTAATTATGTCTTCATATCCGAGTGCCCGATCATTTGTGGGTGGAACGTAACGCACCCCGATTGCCGAAGAGCATATCCAGGGTAATGATCAAGCACTCTCCGCTGAAGCGGGTGCGATATATACCATGTTAATATCCATAATGTTGCCAGGTAGAATGCAACTGCAATGGGACTGGCGTGAAGCCTCACAAAGGCATTTCCTTCCTATCCATCACCCCTATGCTTTCTCTTCTACTATCGTAGACTAATTGCATGTCGGAGGCAGCAGTAGTAAGGTCGGCTGCCACGCGGGTACTCTTTCGCCGCCCCCCCCCCCCCCCCCCCGAAAGAACTGCTGAGAGTGTCATTCGTTTTCGCCGCACAGTGCGTGCAAGTTCTTCATTATCGCTACGCTGAGACTGTTATTATTCTTGAGACACGCTATGAGTTTGTTACTCATCTTCGCTTATTTCAAAGTGTTAGACTTTCTTCATGTTAGAAACTGTGAGATGTTATTCGACTTTTAGTCGCCAGCCAACACTTGTACATTTTCTTCATAACACTAAGTGTGTGTGGACTTATGATAAAATATGAGTCTGTGACTTGAAACTTTACTTTGGAACTTTATGTTTCCAAACAGTCAGTGCCGAGTTTTGTCTTAGTAATTTAACGCTGAGCTCCGACTTACATACTTATTTCTTCGGATACCGTTCTGCTTGGTCAAATTTTAGCCGACGTTTTGGGACCATGCGTGCATAGCGCGTACTGGGAGGAGAACATTCTTATACCCTGTAGGAATTCAGCATAGAGGGGCCCATCTGTGTTTTACAGATATGTGCTAATGCAATCCCTATTACCCGACCACAGGAATTAGCCGACTTTCTGGGACCATGCGTGCATAGCGCGTACTGGGAGAGGCATACTCTCACCCTTTAGGTTAAGCCTATATCAGGACCTGCATTTGAACCATAGCAAAGACTGTAAGAGTATCACAGAAGTATTTGTCAAAGCTGGATCTAAAATTATGACTGACTGAAAGTATGAAGCAGGCGGGTCGAACCCCAACTTTTCGTATAGCACAAGCTATAATGCATTAAACGAATAGACTGGATCGTGCTAGTAGTGAGCAGGTGTTAGAACATTCCATTGAAGAAGTGATAGAACTGGCCATGATGTGTTGCTGAGCGGATTGAGGGTAGTCATGGAGGCCGATACGAGACTATGAGCGTGCGTTTAACTGAACGAGCGATGGAGCAATCCCAGAATATTGGATCGACAGTGGAACCAACTAGAAGATTCTACGCTACAATATCTTCTACTAGGTAAGCGAACTTTCATCTTCTTAGTTATTGGCATTTGGAAATTTTCTTGTTAATGAAATATCAACACAAATGTTGCAGTCTACAAGACAAGTTTTCGAGTATCAGATACGCTCGATTTTCATCAGATTCTACAGACCAAGTCATAGGTCGTTGGAAATAATTTATTTTTGGTGATAGTCATTGCGGTCATCAGCCGTAGGTTCTCCAATATTAACAGTTGTTGTTTGAGTCTTCAGTCTTTTGACTGGTTTGATGCAGCTCTCCATGCCTCCCTGTCCTGAGCTAATCGTTTCATCTCTACATAGCTACCACACCCTACATCCGAGGCAATCTGTTTAACATATTCTAACCTTGGTCTACCCCTACAGTTCTTGTCCTCGACCCTTCCTTCCATAACTAAGCTTGCTATTCCTGGGTGTCTTAGTATGTGTCCTACCAACCTATCTCTTCTCTTCATTAGCAGTCGCCAGAAACATCTCTCCTCTACCACTCGTCTTAATACCTCTTCTTTTGTAACCCTATCTACCCATCTGATCTTCATCATTCTCCTGTAACACCACATTTCAAATGCTTCAATTCTCATCTTTTCTGCTGCACCAATAGTCCAAGTTTCACTTCCATAGAGCGCCACGCTCCAGACAAAGGCTTTCAAGAATGACTTCCTAATACCTAAATCTATATTCGATGTCAGCAGATTCCTTTTTTGTAGAAATGCTTTTCTTGCCTGAGCCAACCTACTTTTTATATCCTCTTTGCTTCGTCCATCACTGGTTATTCTGCTTCCTAAGTAACAGAAATCTCCTACTTCCTTCAGCTTTTCACCTGCCAATTTGATCTCCATAGAGGTTTCTGATTTATTTCGGCTGCATTCCAGTATTTTTGTTTTACATTTATTAATTTTCATCATGAATTCTTTCCGTAAGACGGAGTCCATACCATTCAAAAACTCATTCAAATCCACAGGCTTGTTAGCCAAGATGACGATGTCATCAGCAAATCTCAGAGTTGAGATTATTTCTCCTTGAATCTTCACTCCCACTTTAAATTTTTCTCTAATTTCCTTCATTGCTTGTTCAATGTAAAGATTGAAAAGTATGCGTGATAAGTTGCAGCCTTGCCTTACACCTTTCTGAATACCAGCTTCTCTCTCATGTCCTTCAACTCGAATGACTGCTGTCTGGTTTCTGTATAGATTGTATATCACCCTCCTATCCCTGTACTTTATTCCAATCGATTTCAAAATGTCAAACAATTTAGTCCAATCAACGTTATCAAAAGCCTTTTCTAAGTCTACAAAAGCCATGAACGTTCTCTTATCTTTCCTTATTCTACCTTCCAAAATCAGCCTAAGACTTAGTACAGCTTCCCTTGTTCCTACATTTCTCCTGAAACCAAACTGGTCTTCACCCAACTCCGTTTCTATCTGGCTCTCAATCCTCTTGTAAATTATTCTAGACAGGATCTTTGAAGCATGAGTAATCAAGCTGATTGTACGGTAATCTTCACATCTGTCAGCTCCCACTTTCTTTGGTATAGGGATGATTACATTCTTCTTGAAATCAGTGGGTACCTCACCTGTCTCATAAATCCTACACACCAAGTGAAATAACCTGATCAGACCTTCCTCTCCAATGCAGCGTAGCAACTCAATCGGCATATCATCTATGCCTGGTGCTTTGTTCCTGCTTAAGTCTTCCAAAGCTCTATCAAATTCTGATCTCAATATTAAATCTCCTTTCGCATCCTCATCGATTTCCTCCTCCCTTTCCAATACATGATTCTCAATCTCCTTTCCCTTATACAAACTCTCTATGTAAGCTTTCCATCTCTCAACCTTTCCTTCCCTATCTGTTAGAGGCTTTCCATTTGTGTCCTTAATATTACAGCACTTAGTCTTCTTTTCCCCAAAAGTATTCTTAATCCTTCGATAAGCTGTGTCTACTTTTCCTAATTTCAGACAATTTTCTATACCAGCACATTTCTCTTTCAACCATTCTTCTTTCGCTTCCTTGCACTTCTTGTTAACCTCATTTCTCAGACGTCTGTATTCTGCTTTCCCCTTTTCATCTCTTACATTCTTGTGCTTCCGCCTTTCATCCATCAATTCGAGTATATCCTGAGTGATCCACGGTTTTCTACCTATTCTCTCTTTCCTACCAATGTTTTCTTCTGCGGATTTTGTTATTCCATTCCTCAAAAGTGCCCATTCGTCTGCAATTGAAGTTTGTTTAGGGTTTTTCATTAGTCCTTCCTTTATACTCTTCTTGAATCTTTCGTTTACATCCTTCTCTTTCAGTCTGTCTATTGCCCACCTTTTTGGCTTTTGACTTTTCTTCAGTTTCTTCAACTTTAATCTGCATTTCATTACAACCAGATTGTGGTCAGAGTTTATGTCAGCACCAGGATATGTTTTACAATCCAAAATCTGGTTTCGAAACCTCTGCTTGACCATAATGAAGTCGATTTGGTAACGCCCTGTATCTCCTGGTCTCATCCATGTGTATATTCTTCTATTGTGGTTATTGAATAAGGTGTTAGCTATGACCAACTCATGCTCAGTGCAGAATTCTACCAGCCTGCTTCCTCGATCATTCCTTTCACCTAATCCGAAATCTCCTACTATCTTCCCTTCTCTCCCTTTTCCTACCACAGCATTCCAATCTCCCATTACTATAACATTTTCATCACCCTTGATATACCTCAGAATTTCGTCTATTTCTTCGTAGACCTTTTCAACATCCTCATCATCAGCTTGACTGGTAGGCATATAGACTTGTACCACTGTGGTGCAGGTAGGTTTAGTATTTATTTTTGCTACAATAATCCGTTCACTATATTGCTCATAATATTCCACCCACTGTCCAAGTTTCCTACTCAATATGAGGCCAACCCCTGCTTGGCCATTGTTTGATTTAGTGCTAATGACCCTATAGTCTCCTGACCAAAAGTCCTGTTCTTCCTGCCAGCGCATTTCACTAATCCCAACCAAATCCAACCTCAACCTATCCATTCCCCTTTCTAAGTTTTCTAACCTTCCATTTCCTAGCAGACTTCTAACATTCCACGCTCCGATCCGTAGAATGTCAGAGTTCCTCTTTGTCACTTCTGTGATGTTAACCCCCTCTCGAGTAGTCCCCACCCGGAGATCCGAACGGGGGACTAGTTTACCTCCGGATTGAAATTTTACAAGGGAGGAGGCCATCATCACATGTATTTATGCATAGAGAGGTGCATATCCTCGGGAATAGCAAACGGCTGTAGTTTCCCCTTGCTTTCAGCCGTGCAGCAGGACGCAGTGTAGCCATTATTTGGCTTATATTATCAATATCTTAACCATCTATAAGACTAGTAAAGAATTGATTTATTCTGAAAGGCTGCTACTCCCTTTCAGAACAAGTAAAGAGCAATTCTACTAACAAAAATACTAACCTTCTACTGTACTAACAATTAAATACCAAAATTCTACTAACGAAAAAATACTAAAGTTCCACCAACAACAAATACTACCACTAAAACAGTCTGTCACCAGACACACTCACATGCAATCACACATCACAGTCTACTGAAAACAATGAACTAATAAACAATGCAACTGTTTCCAGACACACTCACACACCACAGTCTAATAGAACAATGACATATATCTAATAGACAAACTAACTACCTACTTACAACTACAACTAACTACATACTTACTGTACTGTTATTTGAATTGACAATTATTGTAAACTTTACAAACCAAGATATTACCACTCACGCAAAAGGAAAATACAGGGTCTTTCATAAAACGTAAGAACGGCAGTTTTGTTATTGGCTGATGCGGTGGCCTTGGCCGGGCTTGTTGCGCGCCATGGCCCCCTGCTGTACTATTGAAAGCGCGCGCATTGTACATAAGAGGGCTGTTTTCTTTTATCAAGATCCGATGGACTGTATAAAAATAACAGATTGACATACCAAACTGATTTTACTACTAAATGCTTGCTTGTTTTATTCGTATGTCTCAACATAAACGTCAAAACGAATGAAACCTTTGTCGTATCGTTACAACAGCTTTCCAATGCCCTCGTCAACATATTCTGCCTCCACTGAGCTCCGACGTGAGGGGAACTGCTTACCTCCCTTACAGTAGGTAAAAGGGACGTAAAACCAGTAACAACAACTGTGCATTGTTAAAGCTATATAATTTCTATAGATCCTGGCAATGGTTGGCCATTATTTACGGTTTGTCTAAGATTAATGTATGTGTTGGCCTGTTTCTTGTCCAGACGACGTGTAGTTGTTCGGCCCTAATGCATGGTATTTGTAAGTGTTAGTTTCCTTGACCTGTCATGGGTTCGATCCTATTCGAGCCCCTATAACGTTTTGTGGCACAATCGTAACACATATGGAATATAGTGCATGAATACTGTGTATGTGGAAATTTATGCTCGTAGGCTTGCTTTTTCGGTCTCTTCGTCCGGCAGCCTTTATGTGCTAATTGGGCCTTAATTTAGGAATAGTATAATTGCCGTAGTCACGTGTATAGGAACCTACGGGTTTTGTGTAAATGTGTGATTTATGTTGTTCGTGAATGTGTCACCCGTGTCAGTGTCTACCGTTTGTGTTTACGGCGCTGGCTTCGATTCTCCTATGCCATATCAATTGCCGTTTCTTTGGGTAGTAATTCCTATCTGTTAAAGCATATTTCTCCCGTTCAATTAATTTTATTACCGCCTGAGTGCCATCGCTCGATGTGGTGACTGATTTTGCCCTGTGACCAAGGCGTAAGCTTCTGATAGCCACTTAGGAGGGTTCGTGCTGTCTCCCTTCGGCGTTTCTAAAAGTGTGAGCTTCGGCCTTCGTGTGCCGTTATGCCCCCTTGTTGGATTGGGTGCGCGCGTGCCTGAAGGGCTAATCTCGCGCCGCACTGTATTGTGAGTGTCTGAAGGGGTGTATTGTGCCGCCCTGTGTAAATTGCTCGTGGGGATGGGAAGCAATACTTTCCTACTACCCCGTGTAATTTGTGTCTGCGCGGGCGAAGTTTTCTGGTGTGTGTGGATTGTATTCTCAGGGGTTGGCTTCAACACCCTTCTGTATGTCTGTGCCGGGGGTGTAGATGTCAATGTCCGCCTGGTTTCTGGGATACTTACTCTCCCAGAAACCAGGCGGACATTGACATCTACACCCCCGGCACAGACATACAGATAATTAACAGATAATTTGGAAATTAATGTTATTTTTTCTGTATTTTCGAATTTGGACATTTCAATTGGTTCAGTCCAAATTTCCATTTTTTGTTAGCATTCTATAAAAAAAAATATATTTTGAATAATAATAATATTTTGAATAATACTAATATTTTGAATGATGAGAATAATAATAATAATTTTGTATTTTGAATAGAGTGTTACATGAAGCAGTGGAGTACATTTTTCGAAATTATGATTCAGTTTTCAGTTTTTTTATAGGGTAAATGTTTTGGATTGTAAAAATATAATCAATTTAATATATTATGAAATTACATTGGTCTAAGAAATGTGCATACTCACATTTGACGATAATATTGTTATGAGCGGTTATTATAAAATTGATTTAAAGGTTGCGTGAAACAGTTGGACATCACGACACGGAAGGTATTCGAAATATCGAAACAAATTTGTATAACGTAGGGTTTTGAGTTTGTGACGTTAGGAATACTATGGTAATGACATTAGGTAAATGGATTTTTGAACAAGGGGTAGACATTATAAATAAATTAATTAATAATAACAGCTATATGATGATCGAATTAATGGTAATTTATTGATGAGCAGTAAGGCTTCAAGATCACAAGCATGTGCTTGATAAAAAAATATAAAAAAGAATAAGAATAATAAAATGTAGAATTCGTAGTTTCAGTTATGAACTGAATTATAAAAAGAATAATGAATAGGCTATTTTGTATGTGATGCATCAGCCATGAGGATGGTTGTATGATTTATAAAAGAGAATGGATAAATAATTATGAATAATTGATAATTGAGAAGGGTAAAGCGCAAATGGTTCTTATGTTATTGTCACGGTCATCATGAATATAGTTCAATCCATATGTCAGATCAGTTTCGACCTATTGAGAAATACAATGCACCGAATGAATGAGTATGTGAATAATTATTGTTTGTTAAATAAGAAAACATTGGTAAATATTATGATAATTCGATTTTGTGTGCATAGTTCAGAATATTTGACTTTGAATAACCGGATAAATAAATAATTGGTCAAACATTATTAGTTAAACAATTTTTTGAAGTTTTGGATTTTAAAAATATAATCAATTTAATATATTATGAAATTACATTGGTCTAAGAAATAGATCAAGCACTTTTTTCGAAAGGTATTGAATTCAGATGTAAATGAGAATTATTTATGCGAATTTAATGATGAAAACATAAAAAAAGAACTATAGAATTTGAGGCCAAGTGTGATAGAAAATTTTGTCAAGTGAATAATTTAATATAAATCATATGATCAATTTAATCCTTGCATAAGGATAATATCATGAATCTAACAAACCCTCATATTTGAAAGTTATGTTGTTTCAAATATTTTGGTTTCAAGAAACACAACCCATGAACAATTTACATGAACAATTTACCTAACGTGACAGTGATTCCATATTATTTTACTCGGAAATGTGAATAACAGTGATTGTAAATATAAAAAGCAGGCGTCAGAATGGATAGATGAATTTTTTACCTGTGCGACCTGACGTCGTAATTGTAAATATATTTTTATCAATTTCGATACCAGATGGACTACTAATTTCTGGATATCGAATATCATGCAAGTGACAACTTGAGGGTAAAGTGTTGATATTTCAATAATATTTGTTGTTGTGGAAAGTTATTTTCCAACTTGTCTTTGCTCTTTGCGTTTTTAATCTTAATATTAACTTCATTAAATTCATTTAATAAAATGAGATTTTTTGGAATTGTGCTATTTTCATTTCTCCTTTCTTATCCTTATTGTTGTATCGAACCGTAAATCTGTGAAGCAAAATTAAGATTTTTTATTGTTTTCTTTCACCCAGTTTAGCGCCCTGAGATGTGTTTTGAGTGTCGTGCTAACTGATTTTCGGTGACATGCGTACGTGGTCGTTGGACTTCGATCTAAACGGGCACAATAAGTTCTTCCTTGACTCCCCCGGAGGGACGGGAAAAACAATTTTAGTAAAACTCCTTTTGTTCAAACTTAGATGTGATGGAAAAATTGCGGTTGCTGTTGCGTCATCTGGCATTGCAGCAACCTTGCTTCCGGGTGGCCTGGCAGGACTGCCCATTCCACCTTTAAAATTCCATTACATGTGGATAAGATAGAGACACCATTGTGTAACATAACCAGAACGAGCAATATTGCTCAAGTAATTGCCCAATGTGCATTGATCGTTAGGGATGAATGCACTAGGTCCCACAAACAAGCAGTAGAAGCTTTAGACATGACAATTAGAGATGTCAGAGAAGATGATCGAGTGATGGGAGGCATCCCGGTCCTCTTCTCAGGTGACTTCCGTCAGACTCTGCCAGTCGTACCGAATGGCACTAGAGCTGACGAAATCAATGCCTCTCTCAAGAGTTCAGCACTTTGGACACTGGTCAAGAAGCAATCATTATCAGTAAATATGAGGGTTCATCTGGAAGGTGATTTTTGGAGCCAGGAGTTCTCGGATTTACTATTGAGGATAGCTGAAGGGACCTTACAGTAGGAAGGAAGTTCTATAACCCTTGTCCCCTCCCTTTGTACTGTTGTACAAACGATCCAGGAGCTTATTTGCTGTGTGTATCCAGGTATCGATGATATTTCGTCCAGAGACAACTCTTGGCTTTGCGAACGAGCCTTTTTGACCCCTAAGAATGACCTAGCCGCCGGTATCAACTGTGCTATCCTTAAAGAATCTCGTGCTCATGAAGTGATGTATAGATCTATAAACACTGTTTTAAACCAGTCCCTCAGGGGTTCAAATCTATTGGGACGTGGGTTAGCGACCACGGGACCCCAGCTGAGTCCAGCATTGCTTCCACTTATTTGTGCAGGGCTCCTCTCCGTCTTCTTTCCTGTCGACCTCCCTTGGTCAACTGTTGTTCTTTTCCGACCCCGACGGTATTAGAGTATCCGAGTCTAGGGAGTCTTTCACTTTCCCGCCTTAGTTAGCTCTTGTCTCATCTTTCCTGATACCCTCATTTTTCGAGGGGTCAGCCTTCTTTTCCTTTTCATTATATTTCCTTTACTCTTTAAGATTCCCGTACTGTTTTTTATTGGCTCCTCGTGTATCTAAATTCCCTTTAGGGATTTTTTTCATCTACACTCCATTTTGTAGGTATTTTCAATCTACGTTGCATTTTGTAACTTTTTTCGATCTAAGTTGCATTTTGCGAGTGTTTTCAACCTCAATTGCATTTTGTAAGGATTGACAATCTAAATTGCTTTTTAGTAAGTCTTTGAATAATGTCGGGAGTCCTGAGATCCGATTGTGACTATTTTGAATTTCAATTGCAATTTGTAAGTATTTTCAACCAAAACCACTTTTTGCAAGTATTTTCAATCTAAATTGCATTTTGTAGGGTGAGCATTTTGCAAGTATTTTGATTCTCAATTGCATTTTGTGGGTATCGTGAAACTAAATTACATTTTGTGAGTATTTTCAATCTAAATTACATTTTGTAAGTATAGTCCATCCAAATGAGTAGTTTGAATCTTCCGTACATTTTGTAAGCATTTTCAATCTCAATTGCATTTTGTAAGCATTTTGAATTTCAATTGCACTTTGTGAGTATTTTGGATCTGAAGAGGAAGTTTTTTCAACCTGAATTGCATTGTGTATTTTCAATTTCAATTGCATTTTGTAAGTATTTTGAGCCTCAATTGCATTTTGTACGTATTTCCAATCTCATTTGCATTTTGTAAGGATTTTGAATATCAATTGCATTTTGTAGGTATTTCGACTCTACGTTGCATTTTGTTCGTATTCTGAACCTAACCTACATTTTGTGCGTATTTTTTCAAACTATTCCTTTTGAGAGTATTTTCGTTCTAAATTCCCTTTTGTAAGTATTACCGCTCTCCATTTTGTATTCTTTAATCTGTGTTAAGAGGGGCAGATGACCTCGTAGTTCTGCCCCTTAAAACAACAATAACTAACTAACTGTTTTAAACCAGGACTAGATGAAACCCGTCAAAACATGACGGACAATGGAAAACAAAATTACTGAAGAAGCTTCTTATATAAGTTACATTCTTTGTACGATTACTTTTTAGCACTATTGCAACTTTAAGGGCGTCAAAAGATAGCACTCTCAGCATTGCAATATATTGCTGGTCATGACTGAAAACGTGATTAGGTCATCATCATCTTGCACAGTTTCCAGCCACTGGCCGGGTCTGTTTGGAACACAAGTCTCTCCAACGTCTTCTGTCTTCCCACCATCTCTCAGCCTCCACCCTTGTCCAGTCTTCTCCTCTCTTCTTCACGATTTCTTCCTCCCCCTTCAGCCACCTGTCTCTCGGTCTCCCTCTTGGTCTCTTTCCTTCCCACTTCGTCTCGTGTATCCTGCTGGGTATCCTCTTCTCCTCCATTCGTTTTACATGTCCATACCATCTAAGTCTAGATTTCTCTATACCAGTCTGTAATGGTTCATCCTTCATTAATTCTCCGGTCCTCTCATTTCTTATTCTGTCCATCTTTGTAGCTCCAATACTGCTTCTCAAGAACCTCATCTCACTGGCCTGTATTTTGCTCTTCTCCCTTCCTTTCATAACCCAGGTCTCCGAGGCATACGTCAGGATAGGGACATTGTACGTCCGATATATGATCTTTTTGCTGTTCTGAGGGACATTCTTGCTCCATAACATGCTTCTCACACTCCTCCGGAATGCTTCTGCCTGTCTACCCCGCTCATTTATTTCTCTATCGTTTCTTCCATTCTCTTGTATCAGGCTTCCCAGATACTTGAAACTCTCCAATTCCTTCGGCTGTTCCCCACCAATTGTTATTTCCGTTGTGGTTCTTTCCTTCTTCCTTGTGTGATCACCATCTCACTCTTATTTATGCTAAATTTCATCCCATAACCTTGTATTATTCCTTCCCACACGTCCAACTGTTCCTGTACCTCCTCCTCCTTGTTTCCCCAAATCATCAAATCATCTGCAAGCACCATTGCTTTCATCTTTCCTTCCCCAATTACTTGTGCCACTCGGGTCATTATGTCATCCATCACCACAATGAAAAGTAACGGTGACAGTGCACTTCCTTGTTTCAGGCCGTTTCTCTGTTCCAACCAGTCCGATCTCTCTCCTCCCACTTTCACACAGCTCACGCTTCCCTTGTACATCTCCTTTATCTTCCTTATAGTCCATTTTTATATTCCTCTATCCTCCAGGGACTTCCATACTTTGTTTCTGCATACACTGTCATATGCTTTCTCAATGTCCAGAAAGGTCATCAGTAGATCTGTTCCATACTCATAGTGCTGTTCTTGTAACTGCCTTACAGCAAAAATCAAATCCACTGTGGACCTTCCTGATCTGAAGCCATGTTGTTCTTCCCTCATCCCTCCTTCTATCCTTGTCCTAATTCTCCTTTCCAAAACTTTCTCAAACAACTTTGCACAATGACTCATCAGTGTTATTCCCCGATAGTTTCTGCATTCTGTTCTACTACCTTTCTTGAAGATCGGGACAATTATTCCCTTTTTCCAGTCCTCTGGGGTCTTCCTTTCCTTCCATGCTGTCTTCATCACTCGGTACAACCATTGTATCCCCACCTCTCCTGCTGCTCTCACCATCTCCACACTCAACTCATCCACACCCGGTGCCTTCCCTCCTTTCATCTTCCTCACTGCATCTTCCACTTCTTTCCATGTTAAGTCCTTTTCTATTTGCAGTTCATCTACTGTACCTCTTCCCCGATTTCTTCCTCCTCGCCGTGGTTTCCATTTGGGTTCAGGAGTTCTTCAAAATATTATTTCCACATTTTCTTCAGTTCTTCCCTATTTTCTATCTCTTGTCCCCTTTTGTTCACAATTCTAACATAATCCGTAGGATCCTTCCGCCTCTTATCTTTACCATCCCAAACAGGACCTTTTTTGCACCTTCACTATCCTGCTGGTCATGACTGAAAACGTGATGAGGTAAATAGCCCAATACGTTCAAGAGTTTCTCCTTGAGCTTGATTGATTTTGATAAAGTAGGCCGAGCGAATAGGAAATTGTTGCCTATTAAAAGAAAATGTACTGTAGGCTACCTGTAAGTGTTTTATCGTAAGGTGTTAAATCAAGTCGTAGGATTTGAGCTCTCTGCCTATTATTACTGCACCTATTATATCCGAATCCAAGCGATTTCTTACAATTAATATATTACCATATATGAGTCCATGGGAAACGTTCAGATTTCTAAGAAGCATATCTACGGCTTAAACGTTCGAAGTATGTGGAGGCGAATCTCTTAATTCCAAGGAATTGAAAAATTCAATAATAGGGAAATGAAGTAGCTGGCTTTCATCTTCAGTATCCAATCTGTTAACGCTGATGTATGTGTTTGAACTGCTGGATATAAGTTCAATGACTTTTAAATTAATATCATTACATTGTTGCAGCTTGGCAAATATTTTATATTCCAGTAGATCAATTTTACCCTCACAACAGTAAAGACCAAAATAACCACGCATAGATTTTACGCAAGAGAAATACAATGTAGAAAAATGTTTACATTTGATCGTCAAGGACCTTACAGTAAACTGTATTGCATAATATCTGGAATTGTTTCTGAAATGGCCTATTTATATTGGATTTTAAATGTGGCTTCGTATTATTCGATAACACTATAGTGTCCTGCAATAACGGAGCCGCTAAATATTAAATGGCAAATAATACTTCCATTGCCGAAATCAACTACGTAGTTAGACTCCGTACTCTAAACAAATAATCATTAAACAATTGTCTTATACAATGAAGTTCAACATGACCGTCCAGAGACTTTCTAACTCAAGTTGGTTGGTGAGGAGAATGCGATGAGACTGATCGCTTAAAATAAATTCCTTATAATTGTTCCTGCCAGCGAAATTTTTTGCGATAGCTTGAAAACGCAGCTCAGAATGACGTTCTTCATTTTGTTATAAACAGTACGAAACTGCTCTAAATAAGCAATTTCCATCACCTGTTATAGGTTATGGCAGTACATTTTGCAGGGGAACATAGAATCACTTCACCAACTACTGGAATGACCATAGGCCTATACTCAATACTCACTTCGATAGTCACCCTAATGGAGGCAGTTTTTGAATTCTATGTCCCGTGCATGTCAAAAATCGTATTAACACATGGAGGCCCACCTATTCTTGTCTATCGCCCCGGAGACCCGGGTTACATTTCCTGCTCTGCCAAGAAATTTAATTCTGGTCTCAGGGCAAAATCGGGGTACATTCAGTCTCTTGAGGTATAACTAAGAAGAGGAAGGTTTAATTCCCACCTCGACAATCTTGGATGTGGTTTTCCGTGGTTTCCCACTTCCACTTAAGGCAAATACCGGGATGGTTCCTAACTTTAGGCCTTGGCCGTCTCCTTGCCATTTACCACCTTAATTACAAATACACACAGTAATGCAGCCATCACAATAACACAGGTTATCAGAAGAAAGTTTCACACATGCACACCCAAGTACACGGGGCTGAGTGACCAAGATGTCGGAGTCCTTCAAACGAATTATATTTGCCAAGTGTCTCTCATGGCGAAAGCAATTGTGGAGACGCGCGTGTGCCTGGAAAACTACTTTTTTCTTTAATATCGACGATGCATAATTATAACTTTTAGTCTAGGACGCTAATAACTTGACCACCGAAGCATTGGGAAGAAATTGCAATATTAAGGTACATAAACAACCTAGCCTACACATTCAACTGTCAGTTAATGTTCCTCAACATTTCCCTTCTTAAATATTCCCCTCCTTTATAATTTTCCATCACGTGAAAACATGCCATGTCTTGTGTTTTAAATATATCGATGCAATGGTGTTGCCATCTGCTGTCAGTTAATGGAACTATATGGGCGAATTACTGCCATCTGTTGTCAGTTATAGGAACTGATTGCAGATATTTAAACGGCGTACTGCGGACAACAGTTTGCTCTTTTGATTACATGCTGCAATGCAATGGTAAAACGAAAATAAAACGTATTTAGAGGGAATGTAGAAATAAGTATCTTTAACAGACATAAAACCTTACTGTTACTCCTTGATTAAACAATATTTCAGTGGTAAAAAAAAAAAAAAACTGGCGAGGGCTAGGATCGAACCGGCGCTTCATGGAACCACAGTCAGTCGCTTTAACCACATGGCTACTCACGCACTCATGTATAGTAGCAGACGCAGCCATTCATTATATTCAAAAGCCGCTGTTTGAAGGAAATAATCAATTTCATTATCCAAATAAATCAATGCTGCACATTCGTATACGTTCATACTGTTATTATACTTTATTGTCAGAACTTGGTTAATGTATGTTTTCAATTACATGGAAGCTTATTAAATAACTTACATTTTAATGGAATTCTCACCGCCATTTTGTCATGACCTCAGGCGGATTGTGCGCATGCGTGAGGGCCAAGAATTCTGCTATTTTCTATATTAATTCAAAAATATACCGAGAGGGAATGTAGAAATATGTATCTTTAACAGACATAAAACCTTACTAATACTCCTTGATTAAACAATATTTCAGTGGTAAAAAAAAATATATATATCGGCGAGGGCTGGGATCGCACCGGTGAACCTTGGAACCACAGTCTGTCGCCTTAACCACATAGCTACACGCGCACTCTTGGTCACCAGCAGACGCAGCCGTTCCTTATCATTAAAAGCCGCTGTATGAAGAAAATAATCCATTTCATTATCCAAATAAATCAATGTTGCACATTCGTATACGTTCATACTGTTATTATATTTTACTGTCAGAACTTGGTTAATGTATGTTTTCAATTACATGCAAGCTTATTAAATAACTTACATTTTAATGGACTTCTCACCGCCATTTTGTCATGACCCCCAGGCGGATTGTGCGCATGCGTGAGGGCCTAGAATTCTGCTATTTTCTATATTAATTTAAAAATATACCGTAATATATTTGTTTATTTTAGAGACACTCTGCAAATCTGCATGCCAAGAGCTTTCGTTAGAATGTCTTACGAAGCCAATCGGTTAAGTCGTTTTCACAATCTCGTGTGTACAAAAAAACAGCTTAGTGTTTTAAATATATAGATGATGCTGTACATTATCCAACTGCATTTCTAAACAATGTTACTCCACCTGGTCTTCCTGAGCACCAAATTATTTTGAAAGTTGGAGCACCGATTATGCTTCTCCGTAACCTATGTGCCCCTAAGCTCTGCAATGGAACTAGGTTACGAGTGAAGTCACTACATAAAAATGTCATCGAGGCTACCATACTGACAGGTTGTGGCAAGGGCGAATCAGTATCATTCCGAGGATTCCCCTTATACCGACGAATTATCCATTTGAGTTGTATGTTGCCTTCTCGAGGGTGGGCAGTAGCGACAAGCTGTTCGTGTGAGCTCCTGAATACACAACTACTAATGTTGTGTACCGTGAGGCACTTAATTGGAATACTGCTGATTCCCGCCTCGGAAGCAGAAAGCAATTCCCCTTGAATAACATTACAGTTACCAGCCCATTCACGATGGCTACTCCCAACTATACAGGCCTATAGCATGAGTTTACTTCGATTTTTGTGTGTGTTAAATTTGATGCGTCATTACCATTTCTCATCATTACATACAATGTATAACTTTATATTGATAGATCCTTTCCACGATTCATTGGTTAGTTAATTAGGTAAGTCATTAAAAATGACTTAGTTAATTAGCAAAGTCATTTTGAATATTCCACGAATTCTTTTTTTTTTTATCATTCTTTCGTCAGTCAGTTACTTAATTTCCTTTAACATATTGTGAGCTATTTGTGTCATTGTTTACTTCGAAATTTGACTTAAATGTCCATCTTCTTACTTTTGTGTGACTTTTTCGACCGTAACTGATTTCTGTTTGTGAAAATGTTGACGAAATATCCATTTCTTTAGTTGTATGCTTCTTTTAATACTATCGGCCTCCTTTTCACGGAAATCGGATTGAAGCTTACTTTTCCTTATCAAAGTAGTAGGCCTATTACATTTCAGGAGCACAATTTATATAAATGAAATACCAATAGGTAAAGCGGCTTCGGTGGCGTAGTCTGTAGCATGCTGAGCTTCTATGCCCAAGATCGCGGGTTCATACCCGGCCGACGTCGTCGGATTTTTAAGAGCGTTAAAAATAATTCATTATGCCTTCCTTCGGAGGGGAAGTAAAGCCGGAGGTCCCATGTCATAGATTTATGGCATGTAAAAGAACCTTCCACTAATTAAACTTGTGGGAAGGTAAATTGTAGCTTACATTTCGTTGAAACGCTCTATCAAAGTTACAACGTTCACCACTAGGTGTCAGTGACATCTGGTAGCGAAAGTTGGAACTACTTGAAATTGACCGGAACTTGTGGCTCACCCCATGAGTGTCCGCATTGAAGCAGCTACAGCCTCTGGCGAGCCGAACATGTCCTCGGGCACTCCAGGCACTAAAAGCCGTACGCTAAATAAATCAAATAACCAAAAGGTATTTAGTAAATTTATTAGACATTATTCAATAAAATTGAATTTATATACATTAATTAATACCAGTTTCGGCCATATTATGGCCTTCATCAGTAATTGTTTTTTAAGAGAAAAGAAAATATTGTAATACGTTTTGAAAGAGCCTTTATTCATCTCTCGTAACCATCTCAAGATATTTTTTAAAGAAAAGAATGTTAGTCTATTTTTAGTATATTTTATAGGAATAAACAATCACCAACTACTTAGATAAATGTCATTTTCACAATATTAGTTTATATAATCATCAAATTAAAGCCCACATCTGTTACGGATCTGTTTTTCAAATATTACTTATAATTATTTTTTATAGAAGGAAAAAGTAAAATATCACTTTAAAATGTTACTCGTAAATTCAATAGTTTCTTTTCTTTTAAAACACAATTACAGAAGAAGGCCATAATATGGCCGAAGCTGGTATTAAGTAATGGTATTTTATTGTTCTACAGTTGGAAAATTCGTACTTCTTCCAAGATTAATTGGTTCTCTCTTTCTCTGAATCCTTGTCACGAATCGCTACTAATTACTGTCTTTCTGAGGAAGCTTGGTCATTAATACCTATGACCGTTCGAAGAACGGGTACTTTTGCTAGTTACTGATAAATATTAACGCATCAGGCACCCAAAAGAACTATTTATTTCAATGTTGCAAAACTTAGAAATGTGTATCCCATCAACACTACAGTGATAACAACTACCTGTATCCAGAAAATAATTTTATTGTCAAGTTAATGAGTAAGTTAAGTTTATTTTCTCTCCCCATGTATTTATCCACCGTCTGATTGAAGAGAGCTGCACCAAGTTGCATTGTAGCCTCAATAGCTTGTCTAAACAAAGTCAATTCAATTCAATACCGCTGATCAAGCAGTTCATGATGTTGTGGAGGGTAGAGTAGGAACCAGCGTCTTGGTCCCGCGGCGTAACCAAGCACGACGACCGCGAGGACAGCTGAAAAGAGTCCGGAGATCGTAGGTTCGAACCCCGGAGTTGAGAGCGGCTATCCTGAGTGTAGTTCTCCACACTCCCTCCAGACAAATGCTGGGATAATACCTTATTTTAAGCCCAGGTACGCCTACCCCATGCTTGTCCCTGATACAGTTACACACACTACTACAGTCATCACAGCAATACAAGTTCAACACACATCCAACTACACGGGGCTGATGACCAAGATGACCCAAGTCCCTAAATGAACTAACAACGCTTAGATATTAGGCTGTAGTTGTTGTTGTTGTTGTTGTTGTTTGAGTCTTCAGTCTTTTTACTGGTTTGATGCAGCCCTCCATGCCTCCATGTCCTGAGCTAATCGTTTCATCTCTACATAGCTACCACACCCTTCATCCGAGGCAATCTGTTTAACATATTCTAACCTTGGTCTACCCCTACAGTTCTTGTCCTCGACCCTTCCTTCCATAACTAAGCTTGGTATTCCTGGGTGTCTTAGTATGTGTCCTACCAACCTATCTCTTCTCTTCATTAGCAGCCGCCAGAAATATCTCTCCTCACCCACTCGTCTTAATACCTCTTCATTTGTAACCCCATCTACCCATCTGATCATCTTTCTCCTGTAACACCACATTTCAAACCCTTCTATCCCTCTCTATTCTGCTGCACCAATAGTCCAAGTTTCACTTCCATAGAGCGCCACACTCCAGACAAAGGCTTTCAAAAATGACTTTTTAATACGTAAATAAATATTAGGCTGCTACTTAATAATGTAGATATCCCTGGAGCTGTGTAGGTGCTCCGTTATTGGGGCGTTGTTGTGTACCATAAATGAATAAATAAATAGATAAATATATAGATAGATACATAGATAGTTACATAAATAGATAGATATATAGATAGATATATAGATGGACAGATAGATAAGTAAATAAATAAATATGTAAATAAGTAAATAAATAAATATCTTCGCGCAGGGTAAAGGAAAACCTATTCAGCGCTGGGGCAGGTTCCTGAATAGCGAGGGCAAATATCTGTAGACTCTCTCGAACAGTCATCTGTATACTGTCATTGTGATATACTGTAGTGTATGTTGTCCAACATATATTATGCTCGCTCTTATTAGTCTACCTTCAAATTGTGGAAAAATGAAATTAGACTTATAAGATCTACAGTACATGGGACAACATTTTGTATGTCTACGTGTGAGTGAGAGTGTGTGTACATCTTCCCCCCCCCCCCCTATCAATACAAACATGACGAAACCGAATTGAATTGAATTGAATTGGTACAGAGGTTGCATTAGCAAAGGACACCTCAGTGTCATGTTTTATATTGTCGCCATCTTAACCAAAACAAAATGGTGGCCATCGAAATGTTAAATGCTTAAATCAAACTACGGCTAAACTAACCATCCGATCTCTACCAAATTTTGGGAAAATATACCTTCATATGGGACGGGTGTAGGAATCCTTAGCCAATGAACTACAGTAGTCTCTTTGTTGTGGAAGTTTTCAATAAAACAAGGTAATTCGTATTTATTTCCCATTTGAAAATATGCACTTTATTATCTAATTATATGGGTAATTATTAAACAACGAATATAATTAAACACAAATTTAAAAAAATAAGTTATTCGTACCCCGGCTACACGGGTGAGAGCAAAAATCTAGACCACTCGACCAAAGTACCACATTGTGGTAAGAAGTCGATAACAGGTTCAGGAAGTTCCATAATGATTGGAAATAAGAACAATCTTAAGCATAGAATAACGTATAATACAGGGGCTGATGTCCTCACTGTTCCATCCCTTAAAACATCAATCAATCGATCAACGTATAATACACCACGTTGTATTTCAACAAGATGCTACAACCAACGTGCAATTATACTCCTTAAGGACAAAGAGTTATAACATAACTATACTCATACATTTAGGAGAAAGTAGGCTATATGTTCTTTACTAAACACCTTGTTTAGATACCAGTTTTATTCTAACCACCCTTATACTTGACTGTGAAAGCCGATATTCCATCCCCCTGTAAGTTATATCGTTCTGCACAAATATAAGAATGTCAAAGGTGAGTTTCAGAGCTGTGTTTCACGCAAGACTGGCTTTTTTTGATATGGAATTACTATACAGCATATCGATTTCTTCTGCAAAGAAATTCCAAAAATGTCGAGACGGGAAATTCTTTACTCAGTACCGGAAGCGAGATTTGTAAGTCATGCAGAAGTGGCATGTAACTAGGGATAGGGTTTGTTAAATTCCCCTTACATAACAATTTGCCTCCTCTTATAGAACAGATTCCCGGTCAATGCATGTGAGATTTTCGAAGTGAAATGCCATGTCCTGTGGTTCGGATTCCACGTAAAAAAGGAGGTCCCGTGGCTTATGATCTCGCGATTGACGGTCACGTTAAACTACAAGCTTCCTTCCTTCCTTTTCTTATAGAACACTGAGCAATGAGTAGAATCCCAGATCGATACCCGAGGCATGACGAATAGAATAATAGTGTTGTCACTGACCGAGTTCAAGCGAGCCCCACTGTTGGCTAGCGCTAGCGGCGCAGACCCCAACGCTACACAGTCAGCCGCAGTCAGCTGTTCAAATATGGGATACGTGCTGGGCTACATAAACCTCTTTACGAAGGCTGCGGTTATGCTGATTATAACGAATTGTTTGTTTAGACATGAATAATACTGTGAAAAAGTTTTTATTAATATTCTCAGCCCCTTCCGTTAGTCGCGCATTGGTCTGACTGTTCCGTGGTTCGTTTTAGTTTTAATATCAAGCCAACAGTTCAAGTTATAATCTTATCGTCTCGGGACATCTTACACCATACCTTAGTAAGCATTTTCCTGGAGTTGTGAAACGGCGAGCCTAAAAACTCTACACGAATAAGATAACGAATCGCTAGTTCATGATTCAGTAATTTCAAAGGACAAAGTTGAAACAAGATCCAAAGGCTCGGATACTGACCATGATATTGATCAGGAGGACGGTAACGGAAACGAAGAATTGGATGGCCGTTTATTTTATTGGCAGGTTGGCCATTATCATTATTATTATTATTATTATTATTATATGTCCGTCTCATTCTTGGCTATCAACGCGGAGGTCCGGGTCGATTCCCAGCTCTACCAAGAAATATAATTCTGGTCTGAGGGCTGCAACGGTGTTCACTCAGCCTCGTGAGGCAAAACTGATAAGAGGCGTGTTCGATTCCTACCTCAGCTATCCTGGATGTGGTTTTCCGTTGTTTCCCACTTCTACTCCAGGCAAATACCGGGATGGCACTGTCCCCGTATATTCTAGAGGCGGTCTGTTGGATATCCGAAGCAAGGCTGGATTCGTAGACCCTGACAGCTCCGGCGCAAATACTAGTCGAGGATCCACTCCAACAAGACCCTCATGAATATACGTGGCGGAAACTACGACACAACTGTGAATTACATAAAATGCACTTAGCTCGAAGTAGAACACCTACCTTTCGTTCTCGGGGATCTCGTGGTCAGACTCTGGACCTATAATGGGATTCACAGTTGCATCTCCTTATATCTAAAATAAATCAAAACGACGCGGCTTCTAATAAACTAAACAATTTAATAACAAAGGTGTAAACTAAATCTAAACATTCATACAGTAAATAAAAACACACTCCCTTTCATTCTTCTTCACATTTACGCCACTGATGAAACTGCATTCCATGAACGCTGTGACAAATTTTGGGGCAGCTTGTGTCATTACAACAAGCTATACATCCATTAGAAACCCCTGTGTATTTTACATTCCTCTGGCGCGCTTCACAATGAACATCTGGGCGCTAAGAGCACGCGACCTTCGCCACGTGTCGGATGACATAACAACTCCGTTACATTCCCAGAGCTGGCTGGTTTAAAAGCTGCTTGCCTGTCGGTCCGCAACAACTCTCCACATTTGTGCGCGGCCGAGCACTGGCCTTGGATGGAAACGAGTTTTAACAAACCCTCGCTATTCCAACCTTGCCCACAAATACACCTCTCCATCGAATCACAAGCTATGTTAAAATGGAACAGATTCACGCCAGACAAATACGCGAACCATACACACATTCTACACGCTAATGAAACAAAACTTCTATACACTATTACTTTCATACTCTCGCATTGTGACGTCCCAATGGAGTTCATTTCATTCACACAGAACAAGAAACAAACCACATCCAGTCAATCAATAAACTTCCCATACCTAACATATCATACACCCGATTGGCAAATAAAGAACGTTAATACTGAATGAATTTACAAGGACACTAATAGCATAGGCTATAATCCTTTAAAATAAGTAGTGTCTATATACACATGAGCCTGAGCTCCGATCTCACAGTTATGTCAAATACAATTAACTGGGATCCTCATAAGCTTCTACATCTTCAGAAATACTACCACCATTCTCTCCTTTCTGATCTACTGTCATAATAGATTAAATACGTTCGACCACTCAAGGTGAAACATATGTCGTTACATACTTGGGTTTAATAATCTTAATAAGAGTACAACATAACAGATGTCAATATAAATTTCCCGTTTCAATTTCAATCGTGACCCTCCTGTCTTCTCTAATCCAAAGCCGTGTATAAAATAAGGAGTACTGTCAACGCACACCTTTATGCCCTGCCAAACCTAGTCATGCCCACGCAATGACTGTAATATAAAATGCGGAAACACCTTCGCAACACCCTCGTATGCCAACTACACACGGAATTACATACATACATATAGATCCACCATCAAAGGGTTATCACCTTCACTTCTTTCAAACTGGCATTCCTTAAAAAGGGCATAATTCCTCAGCGTTGTCACACCAATCGCTGGTCTAATGAATAATAACATCAATTGTTAAACCATTAATCTATACATGTTAACGACCTTTGGACTAATCGATTCAGACCTCCTCACTATTACTTTTAAAACGTTACTCAGATAAATTTAAACTGTTGTGTATACATTTACTGAATCTTAACTTCACACTTCTGGGTTCAACTTTTACCGATGAAGGAATATGTTGTCTACAACGTGACATTATATTACTCCTCGTAAATACTTAATCATAAAACTATATATGTGTGTCCAACAAGAATCGATCACGACGAGGATATCAAACCAGAACTTCCCTAACGTCGGATAATAATAAACCTTTCAAGAAGATTCTAACTTCAAATTATTTTAAATGACTGAAAGTTCATGGCTTTCTTCAATAAAACATACAATTAGTCATATTCGTATTATCTCCATTCTGAACGAATGTCTATGAGTTCTGACGATAATAATAGTTTCCACGTTAAATATTTCTCTTCTAAATGATGCCATGATATTTCACAATATATCACTACCAATATCTTCTCTCTTGATGTCTCTCTCGACGGATAAAATGCCCAAATTAAACTAATAAAAATTAATTTAATCGGTAACATAGACGAAAATGTCTATCACCTGAATTCAAAATGAATTTATAAACGTCGAAAATGAATTACTACTCCTTAAAGGAAATGACAAAATTCTTGTTCCTCGAACAAGAAAAATACTCAGTTCAAAACCTGGATTTCAAACAGACAAAGCTGAAAGCGTCGAAAGACGATCACTACAAATAATCTCGAAGAACAAAATGACTATGCATGGAGTACATAAATATTGTGTCGAAATATGGATAAAGGATTTGCTCAAAAATGTCACTACAAAGCTCTAACTACTAGGTTAGTGAACACTGCTTCCTGGTCTGGAAGTCTAGAAGCTCAAGATAGAGTATTACAAAATACTCAGTTGTTACGTCTTCCAAAGATTCGGGTTGGATCCTAGCTCGTCTCCAAGAACTCGTGACCTCAGGAAAGGAACGAATTCCCCTACTGGAAAACAGCAAGCTCCGACCGGGATCGAACTGCGGGCCTCCAATCATCTTCATTGTGACCGGGTTTACACTGGACTGCGCAATACGATCACGTGACGGAATTTCCCTCCTGCTCAACGTCGCCTCTCGACTGGTTTCTGCCAACTTCCAACCTCAATATTGCTTGGTTAAATTTTATCATGGGCTTCGGAAAAATATTCCCATTTTCATCCCAAATAATTCATTTTACGGAGGCATTCCTCTCCCATCTCAAATTAGAAACAGTTGCAAAATTGTTTTTAATCACTTCGAATCAGGACCTTAGACATGTCACTGAACTCGAAAATGAATTATATTTTTAGCCTACTTTCGTAAAATAATTTTTTAAGTTCTTTGCGTTGTATTTTCCCAAAATGACATTGTTCTCTTGATCATACAGCTCATAACAATTATTTCCATAGACCGTTTCTATTCGGAACGGACCAATAAATATAACTCCGAACTTCGGGTATATTTTCTTGCTTACGTCCGCTTTGACAGGTCGGCGCAATAATACCATGTCTCCTACTTCTAAGGGCTTACTAAATCTCTTCCCTTCCACTCTCTTCATGCGCTTATCGGCCGCCTTCTGGAGCTTTTCCTTCGCTCTGTCTACCCTCTCCTGTCTTCCTACATCTGGATCTTGAGGAATAAAATTAAATGTGTTGTCCCAAGGTCTTTCTGGCTTCCTTCCTAAATGTCAGACCATTGGAACTTCTGCCGTTCTCTCTTGAACTGTGGAGTTCAAACATTCTTCAATGATAGGCAAATACTTAACCCAACTGGGGTGATCATTAGGGCAGAAAATGCGACAGAATTTGCTAAATTCAGCCATATATCTTTCACTGGAATTTGATTCAGGATAACGCACGCTGGAAAATATGTGTCTTATCCCTAATCTTTCCATATCTGCTTCAAATTCCGCTGAGGTGAACTGGGCTCCGTGATCAGATAACAAATATTCTGGTCTTCCAGCCTTCCGAAAAACAGAATTTTCCAACCTGCTCACTACATTTGTTGTGTTTGCTTTCTGCATTGAGTCCATCGTAACAAATTTGGAGAAGACATCCACCGTAACTAACAAGAACTGGTTCCCTTGGTAACCCTTAGGACAGGGGCCAAAAATATCCGCCGCCATCAACTCATGCGGTTTAGAAGGTATCATAGGCCTTGGTTTACCCTTCAACAACTCAGATGTGAATTTCCCTCTTTGACATTCATCGCATGATCTTATTATCCTCGCAATAGCGGATCTCATGTTAGTCCAGGTGAATCTCTCTTTGAGTGTACTGAGAGTCTTATATAAACCACCGTGTCCTATTGAGTGGTGTGCTGACCACACTAATTTCGAGACCAAATTAGGGGACACAACTATGCGTAGTTTTGTATGCTCGGCATCAATACACTTGCATACTAGATCTCCGCTCAAAACAAAATGGCGCGATCGTCTTTGGGTTGCGATATAATCATCATCTGCTACGACCATGAAACCTTTTAAGAACCTGTACATTTTCCTTATTGGAGCTTATCTCTTCTGTGATACACCGATTCTGGCTAATCTCCTAACGGTTTCTAGATCTTCTTGCTCCAATTGTACATGATTAATCTGCACATTTTTAATTGGGTTTCTCGATAATGCATCAGCCAGTAAGTTATCTTTCCCTGGCTGGTGGACAATAGTAGCGTTAAACCGTTGAGTGAAAAGCGCCCATCGTGTTAACCTATCACTCGACATTTCAGTTTGAAGCATAAACTGCAACGCCTTGTGGTCGGTC
The DNA here is from genome assembly GCA_946902985.2 of Meconema thalassinum. Classification (NCBI taxonomy): domain Eukaryota; kingdom Metazoa; phylum Arthropoda; class Insecta; order Orthoptera; family Tettigoniidae; genus Meconema; species Meconema thalassinum. Next base: position 1,294,536,861 of record OX336389.2, read on the forward strand.
ACGATAATGATCTGATGACCGATCAAGATCTTTTTCCAAGCCTGAAGAGCTGTGACAAAGACTAACGCCTCCAGTTCCGTTGTAAAGTAATTCTCCTCATGTCGTTTCAACTTTCTACCAGTGAAAGAGATATAGTGCCTTCTTCCATCCTCATCCTTCTGGTAATAGATCCTCATCCATCACTTCGTATACTTCATTTATTAGAATCTGGTGCGGTGTAGTAGTATTTCTTTCTCCATCAAGTTCCGTTTCGAAAATGAAGTTTTTCTTTGTTCCTGAGCGTCATTCTCACGGATTCCTTGCTGGCTAGTACCGGGTTTAGGATCCACGCTCAAGCTTGAATTACTTCCGTTTCCACCTGCCTTTTCCCTTAATTCCTTCAAGAATTGCCTTCCTTCTTGATGGCGTTCGTCATAATTCTCTTTAGTCATAACCTCATTTCATTGTGGTGTATCGTGGTTCTGGTTCTGATTATTGCGATTGTTTGGACCATTATAATTATTATTGTTGCTATAATTATTATTGTTATGGAAGAAACCGCTCCTACGATTCTCCTGATAGTTTCCACGTCCTTGTTGTTGTTGATAGGGATGGCAACCACAGAATCTCCTATACCTTGGTTCGGGTCGCCTATCTCTGAAATAAGTATTTCTCTCTGGACCTAAGTTTCCCTTCTCCTGTTCTTTAGGGCTTTCTGTCTGCTGTGTCTGATCTATAAACACAGTATTTATTTCTTTATAGTCCTGACGTTGGTTTCTAGCTACGACATTGGGCGTTGGACTAGTGTAATCCAATTTCCGAAGAAGTTCGTTCATGCCGGCCAAATCACTGATTCCTGACGAAATTATCAGTCTTCTCACTTCAACTGGCAACATTCTGGCAATAGCATCTATCAGTTGGGTCGTAGATAGTGGGGGTTGCAAAAAACGTAACCGGGCGAGTTGTGTCGTAAAGATGTCGGCATAACGCGTCGGTAATGTACCCGAATACTTCCTGGAGTATACTTCTGCGCGTAAACTGTTCTGCGCTTCTATAGACCAATAACGAATCAGTAGGGCTTCAGCGAACTCTTCGAAGTCCACAAATGTGTACCTGAAGGCGCAAACCACTCAAGGGGGCCCTCTCCCATATAGCGTTCCACTATCTTCATCTCCCGTTCTCGAGGAATGTGATCCTCCGCAAAGTAGTCACGGATATTCCTGATATACTCAATTGGGGTGTAAGAATCGAGATTAGTGAACTTACGAGGTTTGTCCTCAAAGTTACGAATTACCGTCACGTTTCTCTGTTGAGAATCTTGGAAACTGGGACGATATTCCCTCCTTTCTCTTTCGGGCTCACTACTTCTATCTTCGAGTCCCTCATTGTATCTTAATACCCTTTCTTCTGGCCTTACTTCTCTATCTCCTGTCTCCATACTGAGTTTTCTATGACGACTTTCATAGTCCTCAATTTCTATCTTCTCCCTATCTTCTATCTCCGTAATCAACTCTTTCACTTGCTTCTCTATTTCTATCTTCAGATTCTCCTTATAGACTTCAAGATCTGCAACGTCTCCTAAGCTCAGACTTTGGAATTTCCTACTAATATATTCTTCAATATTTGGGGATCTTCCTTCTTTAATCTCATTCACGACTGTGACTACTGTATCTATTCGTTCGTCTAAACGTTTACTACGAATTTCTAAAGTTTCTTTTAAAGTTTGGTTTTCCTCGACCGATTGATTCTTATCGTCAACCTGTCTTTGTAACAGTTGATCAATACGCTTCCCTAGATCTGACCTAATAGACATTACATCACGATTTATTTGTAATTGCGTACTGGCAAGCTTACTCTCAACTTAACCTTGTATTAACTTAATATGTTCTGTGCTTGACTTATCCCATTTGTCTTTCCAAATAACTACGTTCGCCTTTAACATTTCGGCTATATCAACATCAATGTCCTCCTTCAAGATCTTACTGTGGTCTATCACCTGATTACGCAGAGTATCAACGTTAGTTTTCAACTCAGCTAATGAAACAATAGTCTTTAGAGAATCGTCAACAAATTGCGATCTCAAAGCACCTATAACCTCAGAACATTGTGTCTTAGATTCTTCTACTTCCTTTCTTATTTTATCTATGTCCCCTTGGACCTTATTAACATCGACAAACATAGAATTAACTTCTGACTGTACTTTACCAATATCATTCTGTATACTAGTTATATCTGTCTGGACATTGTTAACATCTATCTGCATATTGTTAACGTTCTCCTGAACCTTATTTACCTTTGTTTGGACATGGGACACATCTGACCTTACATTGGCAACCTCTGATTGAACATTGGCAACATTGGATTTCACAAGAGCAACATCATCCTTAACAAGAGTAACATCATCTTTAACCAGGGCAACATCAGAATGCACACCCTCTACTTTAGTTTGTACACTGGCAACATAGGATTTCACAAGAGTAACCTTAGTTTGAACATTGGCAACATTGTCTTTCAATTCAGCGGAGCTGGTCTGCAATCCCTGTAAAGAATTTTACATAACCTGAATATCTCCCTTGGAACTTTCACCCACCTTGACAACAATCGTGTCAAGATCTACCTGGCGATCTTTCATCAGCTGCTCTCTGTCCTTCTTTGCCTCGTACAATTTTCTCTGTAAATCAATGACATTTACCTTCAGATTCTCTTTAATCTGATTTTCAACACTGTCTGATTTCTCCTTCATGTTACAGTCCATTTTCTCCATCATCTCGTTCATCATCTTCCGGACATCCTCCGTCGCCATTGTTGCCATTACAACAATCTCAATAATAAAAAGTGCTATAGGAATATAAACAAACAGAGCAATACAGCAACACTTTAGAGCATCCTTTCAATCCATGTATTTGGGCATCTTATCGTCGCGCCTTAACATTAACATATGTGTGTCCAACAAAAATCGATCACGACGAGGATATCAAACAAGAACTTCCCTAACGTCGGATAATAATATACCTTTCAAGAAGATTCTAACTTCAAATTATTTTAAATGACTGAAAGTTCATGGCTTTCTTCAATAAAACATACAATTAGTCATATTCGTATTATCTCCATTCTGAACGAATGTCTATGAGTTCTGACGATAATAATCGTTTCCACGTTAAATGTTTCTCTTCCGAATGATGCCATGATATTTCACAATATATCACTACCAATATCTTCTCTCTTGATGTCTCTTCTCTACGGATAAAATGCCCAAATTAAACTAATAAAAATAATTTAATCGGTAACATAGACGAAAATGTCTATCACCTGAATTCAAAATGAATTCATAAACGTCGAAAATGAATTACTAGTCCTTAAAGGAAATGACAAAATGCTTGTTCCTCGAACAAGAAAAATACTCAGTTTAAAACCTGGATTTCAAACAGACAAAGCTGAAAGCGTCGAAAGACGATCACTACAAATAATCTCGAAGAACAAAATGACTATGCATGGAGTACATAAATATTGTGTCGAAATATGGATAAAGGATTTGCTCAAAAATGTCACTACAAAGCTCTAACTACTAGGTTAGTGAACACTGCTACCTGGTCTGGAAGTCTAGAAGCTCAAGATAGAGTATTACAAAATACTCAGTTGTTACATCTTCCAAAGATTCGGGTTGGATCCTAGCTCGTCTCCAAGAACTCGTGACCTCAGGAAAGGAACAAATTCCCCTACTGGAAAACAGCTAGCTCCGACCGGGATCGAACTGCGGGCCTCCAATCATCATCTTCATTGTGACCGGGTTTACCCTGGACCTCTTGATAATCTTCATGTCTCTTCTTACTCCGTCCCAGTACAGTTTCATCAAAACAACGAGCAATGTCAAAAGTTCAGCTTCCCATTTCGAAAGACATCCGAAAAGGAAGTCGTGGACATGACTCGCATAACGAACATTCATGTAGATGGAATATGAACATAGTTCTGTAGTCGCTGGTGTTAATGTCGAGCTCATGTCTGACAATAATGCACTAGAATACAGTTGTACATCAAGTCTCATGTTCGCTCATCAAGAAGACATTCATGAACAGACTACTTTAACGAAGCTCCATCGCTGACTATATCGCTTCTATGTGCTTATATCCCTGGCGCACATACTAATTTAGTCCATAATTAAACTCTTATTAGCAGAGTTAATAATGTTATTCAACATAGAATACATCTTCATCTTATTGGTGTTGTTATACAGTTCCACAAAAGCAATGTTAACATTCACTCTTACTCACTTGTGTCTGGTGCATGCGCTGTAGTCGCTCGAACAAAAGTGTCTTATCGCGCTGGAAACAAACACTTTTCTCACGCTTCACAAAAATGTTTATATCTTCTGAAATATTCTTCACAATTTTCTCAAAGTTCGTAATATACTAAAAACGATAGTAAGCTACAATCTGTAGTCGAAATAATGTCTCTGAAGTGGACCAGACCGAAGAAATTGCGGCATATAAGTTCATCGCAACTTCACTTAGTTTCAAGGCGCGGTAATCTCCTAACTCTCGCCTCGCTTCTACCTTGTCTCCATGAGTCAACTTTCTACAAGCTCGGTGAAACACTCGGAACTCCTCTCTCTACCGGCAAAACACATCTGACCACTCTAACATTCAGATAATAAATAGCCTCGATGCTTGGCGTCTCCCCTCCAAGTCCATCGATTCTCGCCGCCTTTTTGCGTTCCCTCTCAAATTCGCGCGGGCTCTAGCAAATCGATTATTCCTTCCAATAGCGACCTGCTATCGACTTATAAAATGTTTACAATATTTTATTATCTTATTCTTCTCTTTACCATTATATAAATTAACCCTCAAGGGGCTTAAATATGTTAAATATCCATAAAAATTTAGTTGCTACAACTCTCGTCTTCTCTAAAACTTCTTCTTATTGGCTGTAAGCTCATATCCAATCGGATAATTTATAACAATGTTTAAACAATTCTTGGGATTATTCGCTGTTGCTAGGTCGATTCTAAGCTTCTGGAAACTTCCATTGCGCAATACGATCACGTGACGGAATTTCCCTCCTGCTCAACGTCGCCTCTCGACTGGTTTCTGCCAACTTCCAACCTCAATATTGCTTGGTTAAATTTTAACATGGGCTTCGGAAAAATATTCCCATTTTCATCCCAAATAATTCATTTTACGGGGGCATTCCACTCCCATCACAAATTAAAAACAGTTGCAAAATTGTTTTTAATCACTTCGAATCAGGACCTTAGACATGTCACTGAACTCGAAAATGAATTATATTTTAGCCTACTTTCTTAAAATATTTTTTAAAGTTCTTTGCGTTGTATTTTCCCAAAATGGCATTGTTCTCTTCATCATACAGCTCATAACAATTATTTCCATAGACCGTTTCTAACTGAAGACCACGGCCGCTTCCTACCCTAATGCTACCTCAATTCCGAATACACACACGACTACGGACATCACAATGACACAGGTTATCAGACAAATTCTACACACACCCAAGCACACGGGGCTACGTGACCACAATGTCGCAAAGTCCCTAAAGAATCAACAACTATTATTATTAAGATGGATTATATATTTTTTCGTTTTAAGTAACGATGGCACGAAATAGAACAAGTAACCATGGAAGGCTGATTTCATTCCATATCCTACTGGGCGCTTTCGTGATTTTACCTCAGTGGATAGATATTTCGGTGAATTTGAAAAAATGTGAGGTACTATTCCTGGTTTTAATTTCCACTTCACGAGAGGAAGTTCCACGTTCTCACAGTTCACTACGAAACGGTCCGCCTTTATAAAAATTAAATCTTCCGAAAAACGCTCGTCACAGATTCTACTTTTGATCGACAATTGCTTATTTTTGCGCGGAATAACTATCGCCCATTTCGCAGACAGATTTGTTTCTTTTGGTGGTGTGAAAAAATGTCTACAATCAGATTTTCTTCCGTAACCCGATTTACATCCAGGAACGAAACAGTACGACATTTTCCCGAAACAGTAGAAAATTTAGTTGTTTGCACACACCAAGTACTACACAGACATTCGTAAACAAGTAGCCCACGCGAGAAGTCCTATTATGCGAGAGAATTTGTTTCTACCATCTCCCAAACTTACCCATTTCCAAAATCCCATTCCTTTCCCACTACCCTAACCTCAGGTCATATTCTGGCCAATTTGATTTAAATGCCCGAACCCAAACATTCCTATCCTATTAAGTTCCTATAAACAAGTTCCTTACCCTTGAGAAAGCACTAAAGGCCCCAAAGATGGGCTGAGAGGCTAAATATCACGCAATGAAGACGGTTATCGCCGGCTTCGCTTGCTTGGGTGCTGACGCTGAGTAGAATCCAAGAATTGTTTGTTTATTTTTGTTTGTGCTTTAAAAAATATATATAGGATCTTGGGTATCGTTGTCATTGGTCCCTTGTAGGCCTACTTAGATGTGCGTAGAATTTGTTTTGGAACCCGTGTTGTTTTGTAGCGAGTGTATTTGCCATGGAGGCTAGCTTTGGGGAGGAGGTAACCGTGGTTTGAATTCAGGGACCATCCCAGCATTTGGATGGCGTGGGATTGGGGAATCTATGGAGAACCACTTCAGCGATGGTAGCCTGCAGCCTGTGGGCACCCCAGGGCTAGGCGGGATACAATTCCCGGATCGTCCTGGAATTACACCTAAGTTCGGTGTAAAATCGTTTGTACTGGTCTGCTCACACTCGGATTGTGTGCATGGTATCATCTCGCCTTTTCAACACAAATTTGCTTGCCACGGTGGGTGGGTGGTTATCGTCTCGGATACCAACCCCAAAATTGCAGGTTCGCTCTTGGCCGTGATAAGTGATTTTTGAAAGGCGGAAATATCTCCTTTCACATGTCATACGTTGTTGGCATGTTAAATAACCCATTTGAATTCAGTAGGCCGTGTTCATAATGGCAAAATTTATCTCGGGATTTTCGGCCAACACAAAGTTCCTCTTCTCTCTACTAGAAAGCGCTATAGTGTCAAGGAGTTTAGACATCTAACCTCCTTGAATTTTCTAGCGCTCCAAGGAACGTCAAAAATCGACATGCAAGCTGCCCTCTTGGCGCCAATTAACAAACCTGCACCCGACATCCGAGGCCATACGATATTATTATTATTATTATAACACAAATTTTAAATGGCAGGAAATTTGAATTTGGTGGGAAATTCGAATTATTTTGCGGGAAAGACATTTGGCGGAACATTTTAATAGATTGGTTGGCTGTGGGGTGAGGTAATAAAAGGAAGACGGCTGATGATATCCAACTTTGTTACAATTTCAAAAAGAAAACTTCCATAGGTTTTGACAAAACGGTTTTTGCCAAGGAGTTTTTTCACCTCGGTTCATTTCAAGATATCCATTGGAACGATAACATAAATTCATAGTTCAACCTAAGCTCCATTTCACAAAGAGTTTTTATTCACGTAGAGAACACACTTCACACCCTGATGACCATCTCATGATAGTATTGCACATGGACATAAAAAGAAGAAACAATCGACATTTCCAAGTTTTTTTCAAGACATATTGAGACTAAATAGGAAAATACAATAACAACTATTTATACGTGAACCATTTGAAGAGTGTAAATATAATTACGATGGGCGTTGTGAAGTTATTTTAAATTCATATTTTTGTTGTAAAGGATGTGATGAAACACCGCCAATAATAATTTAAGCAGCTTCGGTGGCGTAGTTGGTAGCATGCTGAACTTCTATGCCCAAGATCGCGGGTTAAATCCCGGCTGAAGTCGTGTGATTTTTCAACAGCGTTAAAAATCCCTCACTATGCCTTCCTTCGGGGGGGGGGGGGGGGAGTAAAGCTGGCAGGCCCATGTCATAGATTTATGGCATGTAAAAGAACCCTCCACTAACTACAATTGTTTGAAGTTAAATTTGTACGCTAGATTTTCTTAACGCTCCTAAGTTCCAACGTTAAATGTTAGGTGCTGGTTGCGGTGGCATCTAGTAGCCAAGTTCGTGGCTAGGTGTCGTTGACGGTAGCATTCGGTAGCAAAAGTAGGAACTACTTGAAATTGATCGTCTGCAGTCCTTACCTGAATTTCAGATAACACACACTAATACAGCCTCCACAATAATCAACGATTGTCAGAGAGATTCTACACACACCCAAAGTACACGGGGCTACATGACTGCGTTGTCGCAGCCCCTAAACTGAGGAACCAACCAACCAATAATTTAAAACGAACCATGTGGAAAATAATGCTTCCAACTAGTTAACATTTTATCCGATAGATAAAGCACAGTCCTCACTTTCAGTTATAGTGGATTATATTGTTACGTGCCACCCCCTAGTGGCACTTCCGTTAACTGGATTACGGTGGGTGAAAGCACAAACACAATTGTTCCTTTAAAGAAATATAATTAGCTTTATTGCGGGCCTGAAAGATACACCACACAACTAGCAAATACAAGCAATTAGTACTTCACTCCAGTTTCCTCTCATAGGGAACGCTTGCCTTTCACTTGTCAATAAACCACAGAAGTTAATCCCTCGTAATGAGGTGGCCCCGTACGCTGGCTGGAATCTACACTCAGCCTGTCACCGTACTACACACTGTTTCACAATTCACCACAATGACCTCTGTCGCACTGGAAAACACACACTCGCTCAAAACACCGTTCTCAGAAACTCGGTCCCCTCGCTGACCATGTCGCTTATATAGCGGGGCTGTTGACTCAATGGACGTTTCCAGAGCGGGCAAGGGTTCACGGTTTCTCGAAAGTTCCGTTTCTGGGTGAGCTGCGTAGATTCTAGACCGTACCCTTTGTTCTACAGCCCTGTTACGTAAGGTACTGGCAACACACAGAGGCAGGTCATAGCCCTGGGGGCTGTGACTCACGCAGCGAGGCGACAAAGCAAACTCACAGCCGTAACACTACCCCCTTCCTAAAAGGCTGATCGTCCCGATCAATCATTGGTCCGTCTGTGTCCCTCCGTAGGCTGCCAGGCGATCTCGATGCACGATCTTCATATTCGCCCTCGGGCTCCGCTGGATTCTGTAGACGACATCGTTGGTCCGTTTCACGTCTCGGTACGGGCCCTCCCAGGACTTCTGCAGTTTGGGTGACAGGCCTTTCTTCCGTAATGGGTTGAAGAGCCAGACCAGGTCGTCCTCGTGGAATCCGCCGGCATCCGTCTGCTGGTCGTATCGGGTCTTCATTCGGTCAGTCTCGATCCGCAGTTTCCTCCTCGCGAACGCATGCACGTCCTCCAGTTGGTCGACCAGTTCTTGACAATACTGGCTTACCGGGATCGGATCATTCCCAGGTTGGCCGAAGCCAAGATCGACAGGTAGACGGAGTTCCCTCCCAAACATGGCCCGGGCTGGTGTGCACCCGGTGGCTTCATGCACGGTGGCGCGGTAGGCCAGGAGAAATAGTGGAATATGTTTGTCCCAATCCCTCTGGTGCTCGCTGACGACTATTCGTAGATGGTTCTCGATGGTGCGATTGAATCACTCTACCATCCCGTCGGACTGAGGGTGAAACGGCGTCGTCCTTGTCTTCCGGATCCCCAGCAGCTGGCATAGGTTCTGGAACACCTGAGACTCGTAATTCCTCCCTTGGTCGGAGTGCAGCTCCAGGGGTACTCCGTACCGGCTGACGAATTCCTTCACCAGGGACTCTGCGATCGTCGCGGCTTCTTGGTTAGGGAGCGCATACGCCTCCGGCCATTTGGTGAAGTAGTCGCTGACGACCAATATGTAGTGGTTCCCTGCCTCACTCAACGGGAATGGCCCAGCAACATCGATGGCCACTCTCTCCATGGGGCCGCCCACGTTGTAGGTCTTCAGTGGACCCTGTCGTCTTCGTCCTGGTCCCTTGCTGGCTGCGCATTCGTGGCACCTCGCGCAGTGGTTCTCCACGTCTGCTCGGCATCCTATCCAGTAAAACCACTCTCTCAGCTTCTCCAGGGTCTTATTTATCCTTAGGTGTCCACCAGATGATCCTCCATGGACTTCCTTCAGGACTTCCTCCGTCATAGCCTTTGGTACGACGAATTGCTCCCGAGATGTCTTCCCGTCGGTGCTCTCCCATGTACGGCAGATGAGGCCATCCCTTACAATCAGCGAGTCCCACTGCGCCCAGTAGGACTTGAACTTTGGACTGCAGTCGCTCACAATTTTCCACCCGGGTCTGGGAACACAGGCCCTCTTCCATTCGGCTATTAGTCCCAGGTCATCATCTTCTGCTTGTGCCCGCGTGAAAGATTCGTGGCTCCATCTCCCCTGAAGTTCCACGGTAGTCCTTCGGCACTGTATCCCGGTGTTCTCCTCCCTTCTGGTACAGAAGGAGCAGTCCTCGTGGCACGGTCTTCGTGACAGGGCGTCGGCGTTAGAATGCAGTTGGCCTTTCCTGTGCTGGATCTCAAAGTTGTACTGTTGAAGCCTCTAACCACCGCGCGAGTTGACCCTCGGGCTGCTTGAAGTTCAGGAGCCACCGCAGGGATGCATGGTCGGTCCTGATGAGAAATTCCTGCCCGTACAGGTACTTGTGGAAGTGTTCAATGGTCTTCACGATGGCGAGCAGCTCCTTCCTTGTGACGCAGTAGTTCCTCTCTGGCTTTGACAGGGCTTTGCTGAAGTAGGCCACTACTCTCTCCTCGCCGTCCACTATTTGCGACAGGAATCCCCCTATACCAAAGTCGCTGGCATCGGTATCGACGATGAACCTTATTCCAGGTCTGGGGTAGGCCAGAATAGGTGCTGTGCACAGAGCCTGCTTGAGTTGTTCGAAGGCACTGTGGCATTCTGCTGTCCACGTGAAGAGTTGGTCCTTCTCAGTCAGTCGGTGCAGTGGTTTGGCGATGTCGGCGAATCCTCTCACGAAGCGACGGTAATAAGTGCAGAGTCCCAGGAAGCTTCGTAGTTGGGACTTGTCCTTCGGAACTGGCCACTCCCTCACAGCTGCGGTCTTTTCTGGGTCGGTGCGCACCCCTTCCTCGGAGACAATATGCCCAAGGTACTGGACCTGCTTCTGGAAGAGCTGACACTTCTTGGGGCTCAACTTCAGCTGGGCAGCCCGTAGCTTCATCAAGATCTCCTTCAGGTTGCTGTAGTGCTCCTCGAAGCTTTCTCCCAGATCGATGACGTCGTCTAGGTAGACCAGGCAGGTCTTCCAGTGTAGTCCCCTCAGAATGGACTCCATTAGCCTTTCGAAGGTCGCAGGGGCGTTGCACAGACCGAATGGCATGACGGTGAACTGCAGAGCCCGCTGCCCACAGAGAACGCCGTTTTCTCGTGGTCCTTAGGGTGGACCTCCACCTGCTAGTAGCCACTCTTCAAATCCAAGGTGGAGAACCATCTTGACCCTGATATGGTGTCCAGGGTGTCGTCGATCCGGGGTAGGGCGTAGCTGTCCTTCTTCGTGACGTCATTCACCCGCCTGTAATCCACGCAGAACCTGGTGGAACCGTCCTTCTTCTTCACTAGCACGACCGGAGAACTCCAAGGACTATGTGATGGCTCGATCACTCCTTGCTCCTTCATCTCTTCTACCATCCGGTCGACTTCGGCTTGCTTGGCGAGCGGGACACGTCGGAATGGGGCCCTAATCGGTGCGCTGTCCCCAACGTCGATTCTGTGCTGGACCAAGCTTGTCCTGCCGGAGTCCTGCTCCCCACGGAGAAGACATCCTGGAATTCATGTAGCATGTCCCGAAGTTGGAGTGATTGTTCCTCGTCTAAATGGTCCTGGGATCCTTGGTACAGCTTCTGTAGTTCTTCTGGCAGGGCGCGCCTTCTTCGGTTGTCCGTCTGCAGGTGTCCGTCCGTCGTGTCTGTGATGCGGGCAATCCAGGTAACGGGCTCGCAGACTCCTAGGTTGGTGTCCCGGTGAACCGTAATGTCATAGTCGTTCAGGTTGGAGAGGCGGACGTACGGCCGAGACGTCGTGGTGATGAAGAGTCTTGGCAATCAGCAATCCTTTTGTCTGGATGTCTTCATATTTTGGCTCGATGATAGCCGCCACTCCCTCAGCAGTTCCGTCGACAATTACGGCAGCGCTGACTTCCGTCCTGGCGGGAACGATGACGACCTCTCTCAGCCTTACTCGTCGTGCCGTGACGGCCTCGTGTGCTGGTTGCAAAGCAAGTTCCCTACCTCCGAAGTGCAGAGTGTTGGTACTCAGGTCCAAGATGATGCTGTTCTGGTCCAGGAAGTCCAGTCCGATGTTCACTTCGTTTGATACATCAGCCACGAGCACTGAATGCTTCACCGCCCGTCGACCAATGACGAACTCCTGAGATGCTTCGCCATGTACCGGTGCGGTCACTCCAGTCGCGATTATTAGCTGGAGGTTCCATTGCGTGGGTTGCACTCTCCACTTCGGGATTACGGAGGGATTGACGATGGTCCTCGAAGCTCCCGTGTCGATCAGCATGGGCCAGCTCACTCCGTTGACGACTCCGTCGACCATCAGGCTGCTATTATCCCTCCGTAACTGCGTCACACGAACTTGGACTGCCGGGGCTTGACGACTGTCACAAGCCAACCTTTGCCCCCCAAGGCTGGCTAATACTCGTTTCCCTGGGCCGCGAGGTTTTCGGACGACTGATTTCCCGTCGGATACCCTCGGTGGCGGCGATCACCGCAGTCCTTGCTCAGGTGGCCTTTCTTACCGCAGGTCCAGCAGGTCGGTAGCCCTCTTCCGGGCCGCCTCTCCGGTTGTCTTACGGCTGTGTCGTTGCTGGTGGTGCCGCGACTATCGAAGAAACGGCTTAGCACCTCCATTAATTCGTCGGCCAGGGGCTTGGTCTCGTTGGTTTTTACTGGCTCGCCGACGTCCACTTGACGCACCCGCGCGTGCATTCTAGATGTCTGTTTTGTCGTCTCGAACTCAAGTGCGTGGCTCAGCGCATCTGCCAGAGTCTTATTGCGCGCGAGTCGCAGCGCCTGTTGAGTGTCCGAGTCCCGTAGCCCGTCGGTGAAGGTCTGTGTCGCAATCTGTTCCAGAAAGTCGGCCGGCGCTTTTGGATACGCGAGCCTTACGAGGCGTGCGATGTCCATCTCGAACTCCTGCAGGGTTTCCGCGTTCTTTTGTACCCGGGTCTGGAGCTGCATCTGGTAGGCCTGATGAAGATGGCTATCTCCATATCGGGACTCCATATGGGCGATTAGTGAAGCGTAGTCCTGGGATCCAGTCGGGATGGCCTGAAGGACGTTAAGGGCGTCCCCTCTCAGCGCTACAATGAGAGCTGTAGCCTTTTCCGTGCTGTTCCAGTTGTTTATGGAACAGGCTGCCTTAAACTGACGTAAGTAGGTGGTCCACGGGACCTTTCCGTCGAAGGTTGGGGGCGTCACTCTGCTCTGTCCCGTTCCTGATATTCCCGGTGTACCTGTGAGCGGGCTTCGGCGCAGCTCGGCAACTTCCTCTTGAAGAGCGTTGAATCTCGCTTCCATCCCCGTCGACGGGCGTTGGTTCAGCTCAGTAATTTCCTTTTGTAAAGCGTTGAATTTCTCTTCCACCCCCGTCAGTGGGCGTTGGCGCAGTTTGGCAACTTCCTCTTGTAAGGCGTCGAACTTCTTTTCTACTGCTGTGACTTCCTCACGTAGGCCCTAGCAGACGGTGTTGACTTCCTGACGCAGACCCTGTTCCAATTTCTTTTGACTTTCCTGTAAATTATACAGCAGACATTCTTCCAGATTTTTCTGGCCATCCAGAAATTTGGCGGTTAGGTCCTCTGCTAGCTTATTCTGACCGTCTTCTAATTTGGAAGTTAGGTCCTCGGCTAAACTTTTCTGGCTGTCTTCCATCTTCTTCAGGTCCTCCGCTAACTTATTTTGACCGTCTTCCATCTTCTTCTGGCCGTCTTCTAATTTGGCAGTTAGGTCCTTGGTTAAATTCTTCTGGCCGTCTTCTAATTTGGTTTCCATGCCACTTAACTTTTCTAGCAATGCTGCCAATTGCGCTTCCATTTTGTTTGGTTGTCTTGTAAAGGGCATGCATGCACTCACAGGAAAATTAAAAAAATGACCTGCTCGGGTTTTGAAACCAGGACCGTCAGGTGTTGTGCTTGAGTTCGTAATCCCACTTCTGACACCAGTTGTTACGTGCCACCCCCTAGTGGCACTTCCGTTAACTGGATTACGGTGGGTGAAAGCACAAACACAATTGTTCCTTTAAAGAAATATAATTAGCTTTATTGCGGGCCTGAAAGATACACCACACAACTAGCAAATACAAGCAATTAGTACCTCACTCCAGTTTCCTCTCGTAGGGAACACTTGCCTTTCACTTGTCAATAAACCACAGAAGTTAATCCCTCGTAATGAGGTGGCCCCGTACGCTGGCTGGAATCTGCACTCAGCCTGTCACCGTACTACACACTGTTTCACAATTCACCACAATGACCTCTGTCGCACTGGAAAACACACACTCGCTCAAAACACCGTTCTCAGAAACTCGGTCCACTCGCTGACCATGTCGCTTATATAGAGGGGCTGGTGACTCAATGGACGTTTCCAGAGCGGGCCAGGGTTCACGGTTTCTCGAAAGTTCCGTTTCTGGGTGAGCTGCGTAGATTCTAGACCGTACCCTTTGTTCTACAGCCCTGTTACGTAAGGTACTGGCAACACACAGAGGCAGGTCATAAGCCCGGGGGGCTGTGACTCTCGCGGCGAGGCGACAAAGCAAACTCACAGCCGTGACAATATGATGGCTCCCAGAGCTGCTTTTGGTCGCAGGGCCTGGCCCATTATACATTTCCACTTTCATTTATTATTATTACCAAAATGAAACGCATACATACTCATAAATCAACATAACATACATTAATGCAGCTATAATAGGCGCTAATAGATGCAACTGGGCACCAACAGGCCTATATGAAAGAAATACATTGTTCTAGCGCCGCTGACCTGCTCGCTCCGCTCGCAGCCAGCGGCTTCATTGAGAGATTAGGCAACGTTGCAATAAATTTACCATTATTTTCTCAACCCCTTTGTCTAAATAACGATCCATTCATCCAGTGATTGACTGAAAATCACTTTGATGACAATGCGCATACATATATAATTGCCACATAGGTGGGATTCGAACCCACAATCGAGTGCGAGCTCAGTAGCAAGGCTATAGCCAAGGTAACTAGAGCTATAGCTAGAACCCTACGCGGATATTCACAAAGTTATCAGCATCTGGCTCGCATCCGCACGCCTGTTATCCAAATCTACTGGCATTACAATAATGTATTTAGATAAAGCATAAAGTATTAAAGTAACACATTTAGATATTTGAGGAGAAAGTCGTTCCCTAAGGCTGTGTATGTCTTGTGCTATGTTTAAAATTAATATTATACAGTTTGAATTGCAATCTTTTTTCAGTTCGGAGTGTTAATTATGCTCAATGACATCACTTGAATGAGATTAGCTTAGTTTAAATCATCATCTTGCATTTGTCAGGAAAATAATATAACGGGAAAATATGATAAGGTACCGTATGTCATGAACATCCGGGTCCTAGTAATGATAATCAACAAGTTCGGATTGGATTCTAAAATCTATCCACAAACTTACTCGAAATATTATCCGCAGCTTATCCGCTATCCGCACAGGGCTTTAACGATTTAATGGCGTTGATTAATCTTAGGAGCTTGGGACATCTTGTTCTTCATCTCCGGGGCCGATAACCTCGATGTTAGGCCCCTTAAAACAACAATTATCATCATTATTATCACTTCATCTCCGTGTGATTGGGTATGTGTTGTCTACAATGTGACGCAATCTGTTTTCCGGGAGATGTCAGTACAGTCTGCACTGTATGAAAATGGATCATTGTGGCACGAGCTTAGCGTTTGGTCAATTGTGTATTATCATCATAAATCACTAAGGTGTATGTTTCCCAAAACTCAAGCTCATTGGGCTTGTGTCAAAATGATCCAAATCGTCTCAATAGTATGGGAAAAGTCTTGATGTTATTGAAAAAAAAAAAAAAAAAAACAACGGATATATTTTTTTGTAAATTAAGTGCGTTTAAACAAACAAACAAGACGATAGCCCCCGCCAGAACGGTGTCGCGTCCAGCCTGCATGACAGTAAAATCGGGCGAGTGGTTTCTCTTTACAGCACAGGTCGTCTAGTTATTAATATTGAAATATGATACTGTATATTAGCACCCGTGTCAGAACAGCACGCGATTTCCATGTGTCATTAACACTTGATGATGAGCGGGGATGCCTTCCCTCTTGCTCCACACTAGCCCTGACAAGCCGATAAGAAAGCGCACACAATTCTGAACGGCAGAGGTTTGTCAGAAATGTTTTTCAGTCGGTTAACACGAATTAGATTGGTCGGGGAATGAAAATTGCATGAACACCCAGATATTGGCGGCTTCGGTGGCGTAGTTGGTAGCTGTGATCTCACAAGGAATAAGACTTGTTAATAGGAATCACCAATCAATAATTTGATTAATTATTCCAATCATCTCATCCCATCTGTGATAATATTTGAAGGGTTGCGAGCAGGACATCTGCTAACCATATTTAAAGAGGTAATCATTAAGAGAGATCCCCAACCAGAGCTATGACTGAGTATGTACACGAGAATCATTTCAAGCATATAATTTTAAATTCATAACATTTACATAAAATGATGACACAAAATATTGACAAGTTAATTATTCTAAAAATACAATTTAAAGAAATTAATCAAACGAGGAATCTGGAACATAAGAAAAAGTAAGTAAGTAAAACCTTTATCAGATCAAATTAATAAATTGATTAAAGTTCATTTGACATCTCAGTCAGGAAAGGGGAAAAATGAAATAAAGATACGGTTACCACATTTAGAAAATTAAACAATCCTAGTAGGGAAGCAGTAGGAGTTCTGCTTCACTTGACGCCCCTGTGCCCAAAAAACAAACATGGCCGCCGCGCGAAGTTGAAACATTTAAATAGACTTTTCTTGTAAACCCGTGGTCCCATTTTGACAAATGAGGTGTTGTAGGACTTGGGGTGACGCCCCCTTGCTATGGACCACCTGTTATATATTTTTTTTAATTAGAAAATTTTTGTTTTTGAAAGTAGGCAATTTTTCATAATATCAAACATGATAGAATGTTGTGCAATGGCTTAAACCAACGGTCTCTATGATCTTTATTTTTTATAATGAAACTTTTTTATTTTTATGTTTTTTTGAAAACAGTCCAATTTTGAAATTACTAAATTCGGAAACTAGGTTTTCTACAAAAATGCTTAATTGACATCAATTAATGGCCCTGACCTCCTCTACCTCTATAATAAATTTCAAGTCTCTAGAACAAAAACTGTGCAGTAGGGGAGCAGTGGTGCTTCTGCCCCACCCATTTTATTTGTACCGACTGTACATGTTAAATAATTAATATCTGGGGAACCCATGGTCGGATGTTGACAAATGAGGTATCGTTGGACTCAGAGTGACGTCCTCTTTGCTATGGACCACTCGTTATATTTTTTAAAGAAATTGGAAACTCGATTTTGGGTTAAAAAATTGATTTTGTGATTTTTGCTGATATCTCACGAACCAATAAGGCTAGAGACTTGTACGAGGTGTCATTCTTTTTGTCGCGTTGCCCTCTTGCCGAGAATAACTGTGTCGAGTAGGATCAAATACCCATTTTGGGGTAAAAATGTGATTTTAGACTTTTTGTTATATCTCGCGAACCAATGCTGCTAGGGACTTGTACGAGGACTCGTAGGACTCGGGGTGACGTCCCCTTTCGAATGTGGTAGTTATTGTTTTGCAAAAGAAAATTCACAAAGGGCCTAACGCCATGCATGTTGAAAAAGAAATGTTTACCTGTTTTTAAAAACTTGAAATGAAGCGTGGTTGTCATGATAGACGGTACCACTGGCATGTGTGGCAACGAGCCTGTCGCCACTTATGGTAGCGGTATTTCAATAAAACAATGAATATTTTGGCAGGACGGTGGGACGGTTTACAACGGTTCGTTTTCCGATATTTGTTATGGCGAATGTATGAACGCTAATATTCCAAAAAACGTGTGAAGCGTGCTAGGATTGTTTACCCTAAAGGGGAACTTTAACCTGTTAGTAAACGGTTATCAGTGACACGGCTCTGTGGCATTCATGGATGTTCATAGGCTAACAGACAGTTTCAGGATATGAAGCTATAACGTTCGATTGACCAAGTAATTTGTATAAAGACAAAACATGAGCGTTAATGCAAATGATAATTCTGTGATGAGATAGATATAGGATGAAACGCAAGCTGTGAATGATTACATGAAATGTATGATTTAACACTTGTAGCTGGTAGCCTGCTAGCAAGCCCTCATGTGTTTTGTCACTTGAAGGCTGAAACGAACAAAAACCTGCTCTACTAGCTAGCCGAGCTCCGTTCCCAAGCTCAACACTTGATAACGCTATCTCAGGAATGTGCGGACCACACTTGGCAACACCGCTGGCTTGCGTTAGAGGGCAGATGAAGGTCAAACAATCTGACAACTATGTCAGAGAGAGATAACGGAGTAAGCGACGACAACTCCACCCCCTACCATTGCCACAGCCAACAGCCGGGCAAGAGCATTGTTAACAGCTGTGGTGAGAGGGATAGAGGGGGAGGGGCCAGAGGTGCAGGGATGAGCGGGGAATCCATGACAGCCAATAGCTGAACGAGGTGAGTGTAAACTGGGAGTGGAGGGGGAGAAGGGGAGGGGCATGGAGTTGAGGAGTGAGACACAGGTGTGGAGAGAGAAAGAAAAACATGTATGGACATGCACGAAACGCGGAGTGTGGTACACAGGGCTCTTGTACAACATGATTCAATAAATAAATAAATAAATAAATAAATAAATAAAAAGTACACAGTTTCACACAACATGTAATTTATTGATCCAAGAATTAAATGTAGAGTTAAATCCTAACCATTTTACATATAGTTTATTTCCTTTTTGTTTCAACACTTTTTCCACAAGATAATGTTAAGAAACGCTGTTTTCTGAAGTTCATGTAGATAAAATCAACCTTTTATGGGTTGATGTTTGAGGTCCTCAAGTAAATAGGTGCCTGGACTGTCCAAGTTCCATCATAGTGTAATCGATAGTGGCTTAAACCTGAAGCAAGCACATAGGTCAAGTGCTGGTCACGAGCTAGCGGTAAATGGTTTCTGTCATTCACAGGTTTTTCATTTGTCAGATACACTAAAAATACAGATGGGATAAATTTATAAAGTCTTTTCATTTCATAGGTCATGTATCGCTTGGTACAAACATCGTCTTCGTCTTGTGGGTATTCCACGTGAATAATCCGACGGTGATTAGCGCTATAGCCATTCACCGTATGCTGAGGCACTTTGTCATAAAACTCATACACTTTGTTATCCACATACTTTTTTGTAGTAACGTCTGTAGACACTTGAGGATGTTTTACAAGGGTTAAACGCTTCCCCTTAAAGTCATAATCTCCCTGTTTTGTGCGTGGCACTACTGACCTATCCACATAGTGTTTATTAGCAGGATCTGTTTCTTGTTTAGGAGCCTGTATGGGGACAGACCTAGCTTTGGCTATGAACGCACGTCCAAAGACATCCATCTTCAACCTGTAGTACCAGTCTACTGTTTCTATGACAAGGCTCGGTGTCCTGTATATAGACAGCCTGCTAGCCTGGCTAAGCCTTAGTTGAAATGAAGATTATTAAGCAGCAAGAGTCATTCCCCGTGGGGGACATGGTTTCCCATCTCTGTCCCACATCACGTGAACAACGCCATGGGTCACTGTTTCCATCTTTCATTCGCTGCATCATTGTGGGGCATTCCGGCTGTGGAAAGACTAATCTTTTGCTAACGCTCATTACAGCGCCCAATGGTCTGCGTTTTCAAAATATTTATATTTTTGAAAAATCTCTCTACCAACCCCTCTACGTGTTTCTGGATCAAGTCATGTCTGGATTACAAAAAGAGAATATGGGTTATTTCACATTTTCTATGCAAGAAAATGTGATTTCACCGGATGAGGTAAAGCCCGATTCACTCATGATTTTCGATGATGTATCCACTGAACGACAAGGCATCATTCAAAGCTATTTCAGCATGGGTCGACACAAACATATCGATTGCTTCTATCTTGGACAAACGTATTCTAAAATGTCCAAACAGTTGTTTCGTAACAATGCCAATGTCATTGTTTTATTTCGCCAGGACGAGAGGAACAGTCGTCACATTTATAATGAACATGTGAATCCGGATATGACCTTTCAAATGTTTACTGAATTGTGTGCCAAGTGCTGGAACACTCAACGTCATGCCTGTTTAGTGATTGACAAACAAAGTGAACTCAACCTAGGACGGTATCGCTTAGGGTTTGATCATTTTATTGCTATTTAAGGCCCTGTCTCATTCCCTGTCAAGTCATTTGTCAAGACACCATGGCGTTAGCAGAGAGTCAATTGAAAAAGCATATTATTAGAGCAAAAAATACTATTCGCCAAAAGTTTCGTCAATTGAAACGATCGCGTGCCGATCATGCTTTGTTTATTCAACAACAACATTCAAGCCATCTGAAACGCTACCCACCGTTTCACAAGCCACGCAGACGCTGCACGAGGACCCTGAGGAAGAGGAACAGGAACAGGAAGATTTGACTAGTGTTAGCGAGGTTGAGGATGAGGAGGAACAAGTGTTTACGCCTCAAAAAAAAAAAAGACCGCACCCCTTGCAGAGTTTTTGAGAAAAAATAAATCCTTGGCCATGGACGAAACACCTTGCCCTACCAGAGCATCTCCGTTTTCACAACTCTTGGCCACTCCTCAACATAAAGCTCAACTGAAAACCATTTTAATAAAATATTATGGATCAACATTGGAACCCAATTTCACCGATCTATTTATTGGAAACACAGATACCACGTATGGTGTTCGCTATGAGGATGATTGTTTTAAAATTGGCGATTCATCCATTAAATTTGCTCGTACTAAAGCTGTCATTAAAAACATCAACTATAAATTAACGCCAGGACTGTTAAAGCTGGTCTTTTCTCGGACCCCCTCTTTCCATGATTATACGTCAGAGGATCTTGACAAATATAAATCCATTTTATTGGACACCCATGCCCACAAAAGACAGTATGATCCCACGCAACAAGTGAATGCCAATATATCTCAAAAATATAAAACCATCATTGCAAAAATGTTTCCCACCAGTCAAAGTACTCGTCGTAAAGCATCCGCTTCGGGAGTGACATTTAAACCATTAAAACCCCTTGTGGATGTTACCTACTGGCACAATCCCAATAAGCTCGTTCAGCGGCTACAGTTGTTGCATGCCTCACGTCAAGCTGGCCATACCGGTCACGATTGGGAAATTCAAGAAATTGAACAAGAACTTCGAAATGCCAAAATTATTGTTTAAACCCTCACCCATTAAAATGGGTATTGCTCACGAGTTGCATCGCCCAGCTAGGCGTTACTATCCACGACTCAAGGTGATTTCACGAGGTGTGGATGAACTTTGGCAGGCTGACTTGGCTGAAATGATACCCTATACTGGCGTTAACGACGGTGTACGCTATATGTTGACCGTCATTGATGTCTATTCCAAAATGGCCTTTGTTGAACCTGTCCGTCGCAAGTCTGGCCTACTAGTTACCAAGGCCTTTCAACATATTATTCAACACTCCAAACGTCAACCTCAGCTGCTACAAACTGTCCAGGGGAAGGAATTTTTCAACAAGGATTTCTCCAGTTTTCTCAAATCTAAGGATATTCACCATTACACCACGTACAGCAATCTCAAAGCCAGTGTGGTCGAGCGGTTCAACCGAACATTGAAAACCCATATGTGGAAAGCGTTCACCGCTCAGGGTACATATCGCGAGTTGGACATGTTACCAGAGCTAGTGTCACGTTACAATGACACCAAACATAGAACGATTGGGACCAATCCAAGCCTCGTGACCAAAAATATTCAGCGATTGGATAAACTGTTTAACCCCATAAAAACAGCCGATCCTAAACGTCACCGACTGAAAATTGGAGATTTTGTTCGTGTGAGAAAATTTAAGTCTACCTTCAATAAGGGCTACACACCTCCGTGGGGGACTGAACTATTTCAAATTCGTCAAGTCAACTTGGACAGTCCAGTGACCTATTTACTCCAAGACCTCAACCATCAACCCATAAAAGTAGATTTTATCTCCATGAACTTCAGAAAACAGCATTTCCTCAGCATTATCTTGTGGAAAAAGTGTTGAAACAAAAAGGAAATAAACTATATGTCAAATGGTTAGGATTTAACCCTACGTTTAATTCCTGGATCAATAAAAAACATGTCGTGTGAACCTGTGCACTTTTTATTTATTCACACATGTTGTACACCCCCTATAGCTCTGTGTGTACAGCGTTCCGCGCTTCATGCATGTTCATACATGTTTGTCTTTCCCTTTCCACCTGTGTTCTCTCTTACATTACCCCTCCCCATCTCCCCCCTTCACCTCCCAACACTGCTGTTCGCAGCTCTTGCCTATCTATTGGTTGTGACATCATTCCCGCAAGTTGCATCATACGTTTTACTGATTCAGCGATTCCCACGCTTTGAACATTCTGTTATCGGACACGTGGACAGATAACGTCCAAGGTGAACACGAGTGTTGGATCATATTACACGTCAACTTGCATTTTGTCACATACGAAGCAAACAGTATGTGTCTTGTTAACAGTTATCGTGCACGTGGACAGATAACGCTCAAGGTGAACACTTGTGCCGGGTCAAATTTCACATGAACTTGCATTTTGTCACGTACGAAGCAAACAGGATGTAACTTGTTTAGCGTACATGTCATCTCACACGTGTGTGCATGCATTTCGCACTCCCCTGCCACCACGATGCTCAGATTATTTCACCTTCGAGTGTCCTCTGCGTCTTTGTCATTTTTCCATTGCACCTGTTGTCAAGTCAGATCAGCGACTTCCAATAAGCTCAAATGATATTCACCTCCTGCTCGTCTGCTCCTCGGCAAGTTTGTTTTCTCTACTCGCTTCGACCAACATAGAACCAAGTTCTCATCACCGTTTACACGTTAAAGGTAAAATATCAGAAAACGCACTCTCGCTCTGTCATACACCGACCCGTCGAAATATCAATTGTTCTATTAAGCATGGTCCTTGAGGTTAGCAACAGGTTCGTTGAAACACACACACCCATCCGTATCGTCTCCCTCAACCAACACGCTTCATGAACATTATAAAGAGGTAAAGAAAAATTATTATTTTTTTCAACAAAAGAGTCGTTAGGCCCTTTGTCAAAATTTCAAACATAGTTTCAGAAAGGGGGCGTTAGCCCGAGTCCTAGGACACCTCGAACACGTCTCTAGCGTTATTGGTTCGCGAGATAGACCAAAAAGTCTAAAATTACGGTTTTACCTCAAAATGGTTTTTCATTCCTGCTCAACACGAACATCCTCGGCAAGAGAGCAACGCGATGAAAAAAAATGACACCTCGCATTCGTCTCTAGGCTTATTGGTTCGTGAGTTATCAGCAAAAATCACAAAAAACACTTGTTTACCCCAAAATCGAGTTTCAAAATTTTTAAAAAATATAACGAGTGGTCCATAGCAAAGAGGACGTCACCCCGAGTCCTTGGACCCCTCGTACACGCCTCTATCATGATTGGTTCGCGAGATATTAAAAGCGGATGACCTTTTAGTTTTGGTCTTTTAATTAAATAACGAGCCTATAGGAAAGTAGGGGGCATCACTACGAGTGCTAGGACACCTGGTATGTTCAAATCCCATGATTGGTTAGCGAGATATCAGGTTCGGGGCAAATACGAGGAGGGTTAAAAAAGTTAGTAGACAGCTCTCTTTATCATCCCACTACTTACAAAACACAAATTTTCGGTCTAGAGACATGAAATTTATTTTGGGGGTAGAGGGCATGGGGACCTTTCATTTATGTCAAACAATTGTTTTTGTAGAATTCCTAGTTTCCAAAATATAGGATGTTCAAAATTCGAGTGTTTTCAAAAAAACATAAAAAGTAAAAAGTTTCATTATAGAAAATAAAAGTCATAAATACCATTTGTTTGAGCTATGGCATAACGTTCTATCATGTTTGGTTTTCAAACTATCACCTACTTTCGAAAACAAAAATTTTAAGAAATTTTTCAAAAATATAACGAGTGGTCCATAATAAGGAGGACGTCAGATCGAGTCCAAAGACACCTCATTTGTCAAAATCGGACCATGCGTTCGAGAGATATTGACAAATATTACATGGCTGAGGCTTAGTAGTGGGGCAAGGAGGGTTCTGGAGTGGGGCAGAACTCCTATCACTCCCCTAATATTAGTGATCACGCCAGTCGTCTCAGCGAAAATGTCGGCATACTCTTCTAGTAGCGTATTCAGTCTTTCGTCTGCCTTTCACTCTAACACGGGCTCCTTTTGGCACTCTTCTTCGGTGCTTTCTTCGACCTTTGCTTTCTGCATGTCTAGGACGTTCACGTCTTCCCTGGAATCCTCCTCTTCCATCATGCCTTCCATAGGAACTGATTCCTGTGGCTTAGAGCGTATGGTATCTTCCCCCATATCGAAGACTCCATCATATTTTCTCATGAAATCTGCGCCTAAAATAACCTGATATCGCAGATCTCTCAAGACAAGGAATGAGTGTAAGTACACGTGGTTGGCCATCTCCACGGTTCAATAAACTTGCACAGTGCATTTGACACTCTTGTCTGGTGTAATCCCTCGCAATTTCACTGTTGACACTGGAAGTTCAGTCAAATTGGTGTTGATCTTAAGAATAGCATGAAAGTCTGCTGACAGAACACTGATCATGGCTCCGCTGTCTATCAATAATGTTACTGGGTAACCATTAATTTTGGCAGATATGACCCTGGTAGTCTCGCCAGTTGTACGTCGTTCGTCGTTTTCCTCTCGAAAAGTAGATCTTCCTGGAGGGGTTCCCAAAGGAGTATGACAGCCTTCACTTTGGAACATGTCTCCTCAGACCTTATTGAGATTTTTGTTCCCTTACCACCCTTTGAGTTACCAGGTTGGTTAGGGTCCACAAGTATTTCATCGAGATCTTCTTGGGGTTCCCTCGGCGTTCGAGTTTCCTCCCTCTCTTCTCGGTTTTGACGAAGATATTCTCTGATTTCTTGAGCTCTTCCTCTCCTATCTCGGTCGATTTCCATCCCTTGTTGACGTGGATCCCGATCTCGACGATATCCTCCCGAGTATCGGTAATCTCGGCGAATATTACCTCTAGATTGTTTCTTCCTTATCCTTGATTCTTATTGTAGTTTCGCTGATCTTCGTTCGGTCTTTCGAAACGACGCTCCCAATACGTCTGGTTTCTGGGCCTTTCATTTCTGCCATAATTTCGACTAGAGGGTTGCCGGTTCCAATTACTCCGGTCAGGACCTGGGTTATTCTGCTGATACCATGTCCCAATGTTGGACGTTGGCTCAGGTGTTTGACTATTCTTATCGCCAGTGGTTATGTTGACTTGTCGATTTACTGGTCTATTGTCGTTCCGTGGTTCACTACGAGGTTGATGACTTACAAATTGCTCATTCGTCGAATCGAGTCTTCTTAAGATCTTATCGCACAGTACGAATGACGTTCCGTCAGCGGAAATCAATACTCGTTCAACATCAGCAGGATATTGTCTGATGATTGTTTAGATAAGATCAGTTTCCGCAAATGGGGGTTGAAGAGATCTCAGCTTTGGCTAATTGCGAGGAGAAATAATTTGCATAGCGAGTTGACTGAGTGGAGCTGTACCTTTTTGTGTTCATTACTGCTCTTATCCCTTGCTGGATATCTGACGACCAGTAAGTGCGTAATAAGGCTTCTCGAAAATCACGGAAACGAGTGAATGAATATCTAAACGCACTAAACCATGTGCTGGCTTGCCCTTCCATCAAGCGCTCAATTACCCGGAGTACGCGTTACGGTGTAACCATCGTATCACGCAAATACGCTTCGACATTGTTGAGGAATCCTACGGGTGTGATACATCCTCCACTCCCTGAGAATCGGGCAGGTTGTTCCTCCCTTGAATGTATTATCATCACGTTCTGATTACCAGAACTACGTGACGGTGTAAATATCGGTGCTTGACTGTTTAATTGACTAGGTTGTTCCATGGCAGTTGGGTAGCAATTCCCTGCCATAGTTGTGACATTAGGAGTAGTAGTCACTGAAGGTATTTCTGTTGTAGTAATAGGCATGGAATAATTATACTGCAGTGGATTTTCCACGGTAGACGTTGAATTTAGTGGTGACTGCCAGTAATGCGACGTACTGGGTTGCCCTGAGGTTGTTGTAGGGTAAACCTCAGCAGTCATCATCAATTTTGGTCTCACTGTTGATGATGTCGTTGGAACAAATGTAGGTGTTGAGAACGTTGCTGATTTCACTCGAGCTTCCATCCGTTCTAATCGCTGCTCAAGATTGTGGATATCAGGCGAATTAAATGAATTGCCTTGCGAATTCATTGTGTTTATCTGCAGCTCGATGCGCTCAATCTTCCCGCGGAGACACTCGTCATTGTCTTTGACGGTCTTCTTTATTTCCCCCTGGTCTTGTTTGAAGAATTTATTTCCCTGGTCAACTCTGTTAAGTTATCGTGCGTTTCTAATCTCAAACCTTCAGCTTCTGCAGTCAGTTGTGTGATAGTACGGTTACTGCCGACTAGGTCTTCACGAAAACATCCCATGTCCTTAACCATCGTCTTTATATTGTTATGGACGGCAGCTGCTACGCCTCTCATAACCTTCATACTAGCCCTGACAAGTTCTACTTCGCGCCTGATCCCTTCAGTCGCGGTTTGTGTTTCGTCCATACGCTCTTCGATAGCAGAAACTCCAATTCCTAATTGCTCCTTCACGGTCGCAATCGCAAGTTGGAGTTCACTCTTGCCTTCGTCCATCCGGTCACTAACTGCTTCAATTCTCTCATCTATCGCATCTAACCGTGTCTGCATCTCTAATCTACCTGCATCCATGTTAGTGGTCAGGGTTTCAAAGCCTTTGTCAACCCTACTTAACCCTGCAAGAAGATTAGCGTTTGCTTCTGCGCGATTAGTTTCTAGATCATTTCTGACTTGAGTCAGAGTACAATTTAAAGCAACAGTATTTTCCACATTAGCCCTTCAGGATGCGGCAAGATGGCGTCACAGTGAAAGTGTAGTGAAATAGCAGCTAGTGTAAATATTTGATAAAAGTGATAAAATATTATAACAGAGGTTTAAAATCTATGAAGTTACTTTCCTTAGGTCAAGTGAAATATGGAATATTGATAGTATTTAGAAATTCTTATTGATATTTAATAAACTTAAACTAAGTTGTGGGAACGTGTATCCAAAGATTCGGTGACTTATTCAATCACTGATTGAACCAAGTAGAGCAGTGGTGCTTTTCCGAGTTTTCACCCGATTGGAAGATATATGTATTTCACATTCTTCTTTATTGGTAGGTAATTAGATTAATTCATTTATGTGGTAATAATTAAAACAAATTTAATGTAATTTGGTGTAAACATCAAGGCTAACTTAGATCTCTAGTATGTCGACAGTAAACAGTGTTAGTGTCTCGTCAGGTAGTGTAACCGTTACGGATTTATGCTCGTCGTGCAAAATAGAAGTAAAAAATGCAAATAAAATCATCAAAAGACCTTGGGTAAAATTGAGTGTGGAGAAAAGTGAAACAGATTGTCGTACTGTAGGCCTACCGGTACCGTCATGCGAATGTCATAACCTGAGAAACGAACTGTCCTCAAAAGATGAAATTATAAATCTGCTAAAGGAAGATATTACTAAGTTAATGAAAGAGTTGAATAAATTAAAAGGAAACAGAGAGGAAAGCAAGGAAACTTGGTCGACAGTGGTTGCTGGTAAGGTAAGATTGAATATGCCTAGGCCTATAAATGGAGTACCGGTACATGTAACTGAAATGTTGTTGTTTGAGTCTTCAGTCTTTTGACTGGTTTCATGCAGCTCTCCAAGCCTCCCTGTTCTGAGCTAATCGTTTCATCTCTACATAGCTACCACACCCTACATCCGAGGCAATCTGTTTAATATATTCTAACCTTGGTCTACCCCTACAGTTCTTGTCCTCGACCCTTCCTTCCATAACTAAGCTTGCTATTCCTGGGTGTCTTAGTATGTGTCCTACCAACCTATCTCTTCCCTTCATTAGCAGTCGCCAGAAACATCTCTCCTCTCCCACTCGTCTTAATACCTCTTCTTTTGTAACCCTATCTACCCATCTGATCTTCATCATTCTCCTGTAACACCACATTTCAAATGCTTCAATTCTCCTCTTTTCTGCTGCACCAATAGTCCAAGTTTCACTTCCATAGAGCGCCACGCTCCAGACAAAGGCTTTCAGAAATGACTTCCTAATACCTAAATCTATATTCGATGACAACAGAATCCTTTTTTGTAGAAAAGCTTTCCTTGCCTGAGCCAACCTACTCTTTATATCCTCTTTGCTTCGTCCATCACAGGTTATTTTGCTTCCTAAGTAACAGAAGTCTCCTACTTCCTTCAGCTTTTCATCTGCCAATTTGATGTCCATGGATGTTTCTGATTTATTTCGGCTGCATTCTAGTATTTTTGTTTTACAATTATTAATTTTCATCATGTATTCTTTCCGTAAGATGGAGTCCATACCATTCAAAAACTCATTCAAATCCTCAGGCTTATCGGCCAAGATGACGATGTCATCAGCAAATCTCAGAGTTGAAATTATTTCTCCTTGAATCTTCACTCCTACTTTACATTTTTCTCTAATTTCCTTCATTGCTTGTTCCAAGTAAAGATTGAAACGTATGAGTGATAAGTTGCAGCCTTGCCTAACACCTTTCTGAATATCAGCTTCTCTCTCATGTCCTTCAGCTCGAATGACTGCTGTCTGGTTTCTGTATAGATTGTAGATTACCCTCCTATCCCTGTACTTTATTCCAATAGATTTCAAAATGTCAAACAATTTAGTCCAATCAACGTTATCAAAAGCCTTTTCTAAGTCTACAAATGCCATGAACGTTCTCTTATCTTTTCTTATTCTACCTTCCAAAATCAGCCTAAGACTTAGTACAGCTTCCCTTGTTCCTACATTTCTCCTGAAACCAAACTGGTCTTCACCCAACTCCCTTTCTATCTGGCTTTCAATCCTCTTGTATATTATTCCAGACAGGATCTTTGAAGCATGAGTAATCATGCTGATTGTACGGTAATCATCACATCTGTCAGCTCCCACTTTCTTTGGTATAGGGATGATTACATTCTTCTTGAAATCAGGGGGTACCTCACCTGTCTCATAAATCCTACACACCAAGTGAAATAACCTAATCAGACCTTCATCTCCTATGCAGCTGAAATTCCCGTCTCAAATTCATTTGGAGCGCTCGTCGAAGAAAATGATGACTTTCTTCAAGAAGAAAAGAAGAAAGCGATAAAGAGAAAATCCAGGAAGATGCGGATATTTGCGGATAGTCACGGACGAGATGTAGCAGCAAGCGTAATGGAGAGAAGCGGAGAAATGGAGGTCACTTCGACAGTAAAGCCAGGAGCACCAATTGCAGCGGTCACGAACGGGATGGTAGGAGAGTGTGCGTCCCTTACTTCAAAGGACTATGCAGTAATCATCGCTGGAGCAAACGACGTCTGGAAAGGGGGTTGATGCACCCTTTTAGGAATTTCGAAAAGATGTAAGGTTTCGGACACAGGGATTGAATCTTGGGTGATGGAAGAGACCAAAGATTAGAATTTGCCTTTGCGTTTATTAAAGTTTTTAAACAGCATATAAAGTTACTTCTAATAAATATAGTTTTAAGAATTAACAAGAAGAATAATAAAAATGCAAATTCAAAATGCAATATTTTTTAAACAGCGTATAAAGTTACTCCTAATAAATATAGTTTTAAGAATTAACAAGAAGAATAATAAAAATGCAAATTCGCAAGTTTCTCCAGGAAACGAAAAAGGTTAACAAAATTCCCTTATGAGGGATTAAAAATTTATATTGTTCATAAAAAGAGAGACATAATTGTAAATACCTAAACGAGGAACTCTTAATGATTAACCATGATGAATATGATACCACCTTTCAATGAGGTGAAAATACATAACCCTTTCTATAGGCCAGCAAACCCTTGGCTGGAAACAGTTGGTTGGTCCGCAAGGGGCTGATGCTTTGAAGTAGCAGTTCTGTTTGCCCGCACAGGGCTGATGATCGTGGTTAATGCGCCCACACTCCGGAGGCGCTGGTTCAGAGCCAAGGTTTTGGCGATGTTCAGTCGTGATGACGAGAGTTGACCAGCAGTGAGATGTTTCTTGGTATTAACATCTCCGCTGGTTCGAGAAGTTGTCTTTTCATTAGGCAGACTTGAACTGAGTACAGCGTTTGTAGAAAATGCCCAGCCGCCAGCTGGAGCAAAGGTTGGCCTGGAGCCTAACTCCGTGTTGACGTGACGCAGGGCCTTCGGCAAGACCGTGACACCAGAGGGTAATGACCCCCGGCAAGCTTGTAGTAGCAAGTGAGTGAAGATGGAGAGTCAACTCATAGGCCGATGGACCTAAGGTTATATAGCGGTAGTGACGTCAGCGCGCCGAATCTTCCAGAATGAAGGAGGGGTGAAAAAGCAGCCAATCAAAGCACAGCCCCATGCACATTGCGAGCGTTGCCGCTGGGGAGAGCACAGTACCTCATGAGAAAGTGTGACGATATGGTGCGTCTAGAAAGACACTTCAGAAAAAAGGTAAGTTGACATGAATAATACAGAAAAACAATTAAACTGAAACACCAATAAAATAAATAAATCAGAACACCGCGTTCAGACTGCAATTAACGAAAATAAAAATAATGGGGCAGAAAAATTGAACGTGTGTTTCACACCGTAAGGGAAACATAGCCTACAAAAAAAAACATTCGCAAAAGCGAACATGCTGGGAGGGGCGAGAAAAAATTGCAGTAAGAAAGCGCAGAAGTTAGGCCTCGCGTGGCAAAGGAGCAATCATAGTGATTGGCCTAAGAAAATGACCAGCAGAAGTCTGCAGTTTTACCACGCGAACCCTACCATCTCTGCCAGGAAAGCACTCAACAACCCTACCCAAATTCCAGACAAGAGGAGGACTAGGGACTTTCAAAAGCACCAAGTCCCCCACCTGAAGGTTAGAGCAGGAAACAAGCCATTTACCACGCTGCTGAAGCAAACCGAGGTATTCCAACCTCCAGCGACGCCAAAAATTATTGCGCAAACTTTCAATTTTGCGCCAAGAAATGGCTAAAGAAGATTGAGAATTAGAATATAACAAAGGGGGAGAGGCAGTCAAAGGACCACCGATAAGAAAATGGCCTGGCGTTAATGGCAGAAGATCTGAAGGATCATTAGATAAGGGTGATAAAGGACGAGAATTAATTATGCCCTCAATAAAAATGATTAAGGAATTAAACTCTTCATGAGAAAGGGGGGTGTGGCCACAAACACGTCTAAGGTGCTTCTTGGTGAGTTTCTCACAAGACTCCCACCGCCCACCTTGATGAGGTGCATAAGGGGGGATGAAGTGCCACTTGAAATTTCTCTGGTGAGCATAATCAGTAATCCTTTCCAGCGCTGAATTTTGAGTAAGAGCTCTCTTAATTTGCTCAGAAGCTCCGATAAAATTTTTAGCATTGTCTGAGAATACTTCTGAAGGAAGACCTCTGCGAGCAGAAAATCTGGCAAAAGCTGCCAAAAAGTAAGCAGTAGAGGCGTTGGTAACTAGTTCTAAGTGAACTGCTCCGGTGACCATACATACAAACAGCGAAATATAGAGTTTTCCAGAAATACATTTTTTGGCCTCAGGAAAATTTCTTCTGTAAACAAAAGGCCCGGAATAATCCACCCCCGCAAAGGCAAAGGGTCTAGCAGGCGCAGATCTAAAGTTGGGAAGATCACCCATGAGCTGAGTGGTAATTTTAGGGTTGGATTTAAAACATGGAATGCACTTCCGGATAACAGAGGTAACTTCATGGACTCCGTTTATGGGCCAATACCTTTCACGAATGACAGAAAGTAATGTACGAGTTCCAGCATGAAGATGCTGGTAATGATACTGACGAATAATTAAGGAAGTGACATGATGCTTTGAGGGAAGAATAATTGGATGTTTTTTATCCTCAGAAAGGTCAGCCAAAGATAAACGTCCTCCAACTCTTAGTAAACCATCAGTATCCAAAAAAGGGGCGAGTGAGGAAAGCCTACTCGATTTCTTAAGGGATTGACCTTGGGACAACACCAGGCATTCTTCAGAGAATATTTCTTGTTGAGTAAGCCATAAGATTTTTGTAGTGGCTAAACCTAATTCAGAAAGGGTTAAATATGGCTTAGGAAAAAGGGGTTGTTCTACCACAAAATATTTCCATCGAAGGAGATAAGCCATAACCCTCACCAATTTATGGAAAGAGGAATATCGCTGCAAGAGAAGGGGAGAGTCAGAAACGAGAAGAGAAGATCCAGTAATCTTACCAGCATCCGGCAAGTCTGATAACTCCGGAAGAGGAAAATTTGGCCAAGCGGAGGGTTCTTGCAGAAGCCAACGGGGACCGTGCCAGTATAATGTCAGGTTAGCCAACATAAGAGGGGAACATCCCCGAGAAATGACATCTGCAGGGTTCTCCTTGCCAGATACATGATGCCATTGTTCAAGGTTAGACAATTGTTGAATTTTAGACACTCTATTAGCTACAAACACCTGCCAATGCGAGGGAGGTTTGGCAATCCATGCCAACGTGATGGCTGAGTCACTCCAAAAGTAAGTTTTAATAAATCGGATTTTCAAAGATTGACGGATTTTGACCGATAATTCAACCGCCAGAAGAGCAGCACAAAGTTCCAGTCGTGGCAAGGATAAAGATTTAAGAGGGGCTACCTTTGACTTAGCGCAAATTAAATTGGAAAAGAAATATGACTGGACAAAATTACGGCAAACAATATACGCACAACATCCATAAGCTTTCAATGAGCTATCGGCAAATATGTGAAGTTCATATCCTCCACAGGAGGGAAAGGGAATAATCACTCGCGGGATAATAACATTAGAGAGATCTTCCAAACTATTTCTATAAGAAATCCAATTTTTTTGCAACTCTGAAGGAACTGGTTCATCCCAACCAGTTTTCAAGGACCAAAGGTCTTGCATGAAAAGCTTTGCTGTGACGATGATTGGCGCCAAAAATTGGAGAGGATCAAATATCTTTGCAATCTCAGACAAAATTTGCCGCTTAGTTTGCGGTTTGATGTCACTGAGATTAATTTTGAAAAAGAAAAAATCCTTTTGAGGACTCCAATAGATGCCTAGAGTTTTGATGGAATTACTTTCCTGAAGAAGCTCTACTGAGTCGTTATAGACTGAAGTTAATGGAAATTTAGAAAGAAATTCTTCCGAATTAGAGTTCCACTTGCACAAGGAAAATCCGCCTCCCAAAAGCAAAGCTGTCAAATCTTTAGAGACCTGCAGTGCTTCAGATACTGACTCGAATGAAGAAAATCGTCAACGTAAAATGATGATTTTAACACTTCAGAAGCCTTAGGAGAATACAACGGGCCATCCTGTTCAGCAAGTAATTTCAACGTACGTATGGCTAAAAAGCAGAGGGCTTTAGTCCATAGGTTAATGTTTTTAGCCGAAAAATCTTGACAGGTTTAGTAGGCTCGTCGCGCCAAAGAATTCTCTGAAGGTCGCGCTGTTGTTGATCGACCAAAATCTGCCTATACATCTGCTTGATATCAGATATCACTGCGATAGGGAACAAGCGAAAATTCATCAAAACAGAAGAAATGTCAGATTGAATTGGAGGGCCTGATAATAATGTGTCATTCAGAGAAGTTCCATTGGCATCCAATGCAGAGCCATTAAAGACCACTCTTATGTTTTCCTTTAAAATCTCATTCTTCCAAACTGGATGATGATTGAGGTAAATGACTTCAGATGGGGTATAAGAAGCATCATCTTTCTTGGTAACAACCTCCATGTGATCGAGTGCCTCATATTCCTCCATAAATGTGGAGTATTGAGTTTTAACAACAGGGTCACGTTTAAATTTGCTTTCCACAGCATAGAGTGCTCTAAGAGCCCTAGGGTGTGTTTCAAATAAAAGAGGTGGATTATCCACTCGGGGCATTGTTACGACAAATCTACCCTCTGAATTGCGTTTGGTTGTTTCGCGAAACAGTTTTTCACACATTTCATTTTCAACTGAGGAAGGTGAAACTGAATCTATAGTTTCGATTTTCCAAAATCTTTCTAAGTTGTAATCGAGACTTGTATTGACAAAATGACATTGTGAGAAATTTTGAAATGACTTACGAGGGACCTGACCCGTTACTAACCAACCTAGCTTGGTATGATGAACAAACACTCCTGGTGATATTTTAACCTTAGAGCTAAGGAGACATTGCCAAAATACTTGGGCACTGAGAAGTATGTCTACTGGAGCGCTCGTATTAAATGTTGGATCTGCCAACTGAATGTTATGAGGAAATTGCCAATTTCTAATTTCAAAAGAAGTACTAGGGTTATTACTGCCAATAGTATCAATGGCAAGACAATTCAACTGAAATGTTGTGTTACAATTAACAGCATCTTTGATGTGAACACGAACAAAATGCAAAGATTTAACATTGCTATTGTTAATACCGGTAACCTGAATTAATGTAGGTTGCTTGGGAAGACCAAGTTTCTTAATGAGACGCTCACTTATGAAGTCATGGGTGGCGGCATTATCCAATAAGGCACGTGCTTCAAGCCATCTACCAGAGGAATCTTGAACTTTTAATAACACGGTTGATAGTAGCACCTGGGAACTACGAATAGAGCTAGAGCTCTGAGTATAAGATTGCGCATTGGCTCCTGGGGATGTATCTTTAGAACATCCAGGGGAAGGAGCCTGACGTGGCTTTTCAAACCTATGAAGCAAGGTATGATGTTGAGCCTTGCAATGGGAGCAAGTATTTTTAGATACGCAATCAGGCACCATATGCCTAGCTGACAGACAGTTGTAGCAATATCTTTTTTGAGCTATTAATTTGCGTCTTTCGTCGGTAGAAAGGGCTTTAAAGGCAACGCAGGAATATAACCTGTGAGGCGCTTTACAGAGAATACAATCTGTTGAATTATGTTGAACAGTAAAGACAGCAGATTTGTTTATTTTAGTACCGACTGGCTTCACAACATTAGATTTGTTATCTGCACTTCCTGACATATGACAGGCTACGGCTGATAAAACCTGACATCTATTATTTATAAACGTAAGCAATGAGCCATAGGTATATGAAGTGTCATTTGTTAGTTCCCTCTCCCATGCCTTTAAGGTTGATGAATCAAATTTAGAAGTAACCAAGTGAACTAAGAATAGATCCCAATGCTCGACCGGTTGATTCAACCGTGCCAATGCTCTGACGTGTAGTTGGACCGTGTCACTTAAGGCTCGCAGTGTTGACAGGTTGTCAGCTCGCAATGCGGGCAGGTTAAATAAGACTTGAATATGCCTCTGTAGGCATAATTTTTCGTTGCCATAACGGCCTTTAAGAAGCTCTATAGCGATGTTATAGTTTTCTCCTGTTAAGGGGAGTTCTCTTATAAGTTGAAGGGGTGGTCCCTGCAAAATGGATTTTAAGTAACGAAATTTCTGAATTTCTGGAAGTGTGGCATTATCATGTACTAATGTACTGAACAATTCAAAGAATGATTGCCACATCTCTTCCTTTCCTGAAAAATGCGGAATTTCAATTTTAGGTAGCAATGGTTTGATACCATTCCCATGGTCGCTAATTCTTCCTTGAGTTTCCTCTACCTTCAACGCCAGGATCAAAGTTCTAACTAATGCCACAGCCTGAGCGTGTGTATCAAAGTAATTACTCTCTACTTCTTCCCTATCTGATTGATGTTCTGGATTTTTGATTTCAATTTCAAGTTGCACGAGATCATATTTCTCGTACGCCTGTTCAAAAGCTTTTAAACGCTGAGATATAATATCAAGAATTTGTTCCTCTTTCGGTAGAGTAGCTAAATATTTTTGAAAACGGGTGAGTTGACCTTTGTAGGCCGCCCGAGAGTTTAACAGTTTATCATCTATTATTACTGGCATGGCTGGAAAGTTGGAACAATTCACTTACCAAAGCTGCTTGCGGCACCAGACAGACCTGCTTTCCAGAAAGAAACCAGTTGTGTAATATGCTGGGATTGTTTCCGCTTTCCCGCAGATCTCCTGCGCTAGCCACGATATACTGAAATGTATAAGACAAATATTAGATTGCACAAGTTTTTTTTTTTAGAATAGAATTTGTGGTCTCAGAATGAAGGTTCTGGGTTCGATCCGGGGTTGAGGTACCATGGAAAGGGGGTTGATGCACCCTTTTAGGAATTTCGAAAAGATGTAAGGTTTCGGACACAGGGATTGAATCTTGGGTGATGGAAGAGACCAAAGATTAGAATTTGCCTTTGCGTTTATTAAAGTTTTTAAACAGCATATAAAGTTACTTCTAATAAATATAGTTTTAAGAATTAACAAGAAGAATAATAAAATGCAAATTCAAAATGCAATATTTTTTAAACAGCGTATAAAGTTACTCCTAATAAATATAGTTTTAAGAATTAACAAGAAGAATAATAAAAATGCAAATTCGCAAGTTTCTCCAGGAAACGAAAAAGGTTAACAAAATTCCCTTATGAGGGATTAAAAATTTATATTGTTCATAAAAAGAGAGACATAATTATAAATACCTAAACGAGGAACTCTTAATGATTAACCATGATGAATATGATACCACCTTTCAATGAGGTGAAAATACATAACCCTTTTTCTATAGGCCAGCAAACCCTTGGCTGGAAACAGTTGGTTGGTCCGCAAGGGGCTGATGCTTTGAAGTAGCAGTTCTGTTTGCCCGCACAGGGCTGATGATCGTGGTTAATGCGCCCACACTCCGGAGGCGCTGGTTCAGAGCCAAGGTTTTGGCGATGTTCAGTCGTGATGACGAGAGTTGACCAGCAGTGAGATGTTTCTTGGTATTAACATCTCCGCTGGTTCGAGAAGTTGTCTTTTCATTAGGCAGACTTGAACTGAGTACAGCGTTTGTAGAAAATGCCCAGCCGCCAGCTGGAGCAAAGGTTGGCCTGGAGCCTAACTCCGTGTTGACGTGACGCAGGGCCTTCGGCAAGACCGTGACACCAGAGGGTAATGACCCCCGGCAAGCTTGTAGTAGCAAGTGAGTGAAGATGGAGAGTCAACTCATAGGCCGATGGACCTAAGGTTATATAGCGGTAGTGACGTCAGCGCGCCGAATCTTCCAGAATGAAGGAGGGGTGAAAAAGCAGCCAATCAAAGCACAGCCACATGCACATTGCGAGCGTTGCCGCTGGGGAGAGCACAGTACCTCATGAGAAAGTGTGACGATATGGTGCGTCTAGAAAGACACTTCAGAAAAAAAGGTAAGTTGACATGAATAATACAGAAAAACAATTAAACTGAAACACCAATAAAATAAATAAATCAGAACACCGCGTTCAGACTGCAATTAACGAAAATAAAAATAATGGGGCAGAAAAATTGAACGTGTGTTTCACACCGTAAGGGAAACATAGCCTACAAAAAAAAACATTCGCAAAAGCGAACAACGTCCATAGAAACGAGAGTAAAAAGTTAATCAAAGATTTAAAGGGTACATTGCCATCCATGCATAACACAAATGTCATCATTGTAAACATTCCGCAGAGATAAGATTTAATTCCCAAATAATGTGTAAATGTAGAAATAGAGGCTATAAATGGAAAAATTCATAAAATTTGTAAGAGTTTTCCAAAATTTCCAAATTATAGATGTAAGTAAATTAGACAGGAAGTTCCACACTCGGCATGGCCTACACTTAAATAGGTTAGGAAAAGAGCATCTTAGTGATGAAATCTGCAAAATAGTATATTCAAATGGTAAGAATAGTTCAACAGTAATATCTTTAGAGTGGAAGCAGGGAAACTGGTAAAAGAAGCCAAACGTGAGGTTTGGCATTCAGATCTTTTGCTGCCAAATTTAACTGAGTCCAACAATGGTATTTCGGATTTGTCTTGCAACAATAATAATAACAATTATGATAGTAATAATGTAAATAATTCACCAACACAAGCTTGCAAAAGTAACAAATTTAAAATTTACCACCAGAATGTTCAGTCCCTCTATAATAAAACTGATTACATAAATCTAATGCTTAAAAATGAACTTAAAGACATCTCAGCACTATGTATTTCAGAACATTGGCTGAAAGAGGAACAACTCGAATTAATTCAATTCCCAGGGTTTATACAAGCTAGTAAATACTGTAGATCAAATATTAGCCATGGTGGTACTTGTATTTTCTTAAGAAATAATTTAGATCATGACCAGTTAACAGCTTATGATTATCTAATTATGGAACAGGATTTTGAATTCTCTGCCGTAAAAATACAGCAGTTTAGGTTAATAATTGTATGCGTATACCGTTCTCCGTCAGGAAAGTTTCCTTTATTTATAGATAAAATAGAATTGTTACTCAATAACATGAACAAAGTAAATTTCGGTATAATAATTTGTGGGGATGTAAATGTGGATTTATTAAAATTTGATAGAAATTGTGAATTATTAACACAGTTACTAATTTCCTATGGACTGAAACCTACAGTAAATACCCCAACAAGAATAAGAAAATTTAGGAAAACCACTCCTGATCAAATTTTTTAAATACGGATAAATATCACCATTCAATAGAAGTCTATTGTCCGGGTTTTAGTGACCACCATGGACAAATACTGAATTTTGAAGTACCCGAAACAATCAATAATAATGATAATGGAGTAAAATCAAAGTGCAGATCATTCACTGAAACAAATGTTACATATTTCAATGACTTATTAAATAAGGAAACATGGTCAGAAATGTATAAACTAGGAAATGTAAATGATAAATTTAATGCATTTAACAGTACCCTAAAACACTATTTTGAAACAGCATTCCACTTTAGACAAAGAACTGTTCAAATTAACATAACTAGCAATTGGATAACAACAGGGATTATAAATTCATGTCAAAGAAAGAAATTTCTACACAAATTACATAAACAATACCACACAACACCTGAATTCAATTTATACTACAAAAATACACTAGCATATTAAATAAGATAATAAGACTAGCAAAGAAAATGCACAATGATCATTTTATTTCCCAATCATTTAATAAATCAGGGCTATGTGGTCCGTGATAAAGAAAGAAACTGGAAAATCTGCTAAAATACAAAGGAAAATTACACTGAGCAGAAATA
This sequence comes from Meconema thalassinum, assembly GCA_946902985.2. Lineage (NCBI taxonomy): Eukaryota > Metazoa > Arthropoda > Insecta > Orthoptera > Tettigoniidae > Meconema > Meconema thalassinum. The sequence goes on from OX336389.2 coordinate 1,294,576,153, forward strand.
ATAAAGTGATTAATAATCCAGAAGAAATAGCAAACACTTTTAATGACTATTTTTCTGGAAATTCCACAAAAATTATTAAATATATCACAGGTAAATACACTAAATTCTAATAATAAAATAAATATATGTAGTGATTCTTTATTTATAAATCATGTCACAAGTGAAGAGGTAAGAATAGTTATAAAAGAGCTAAAAATAAATTCTGTGCTGGCATTGATGGCATCCCTGATGCAATTTGAAGGAAAGGTGCAGAAAATATGATAAATCCACTTACACACTTAATAAACAGTTCAATTCTCTCAGGAACTTACCCGGATATTTTGAAGTTATCAAAAGTAATTCCAGTGCACAAAAACGGTTCAAGAGATGAATTAGATAACTATCGTCCTATTACCTTACCAACTGGTTTTGCAAAAATTGTGGAAAAAAATCATGTTTAAGAGACTGAAAAGTTTTATAGAAAAAAAATATCAAATATTATCAAACTCACAACATTGATTCAGAACGGAAAAATCTCCAGACAGCAATTTATGAATGTATTAATAGTATACTGAAATTAATTGACAATAAGAAACATGTAACTGGCCTATTCTTGGGTTTATCGAAAGCATTTGATGTTGTTGACCATAGAATCCTCCTTACAAAACTAAATCAATATGGTATTAGAGGTCTAGCTAATAAATGAATAGAGTCATACTTAACAAGGCGTAAACAAATAGTAAGCTTGAGACACAAGGATGATGAAACCAAATTACTTAATGAAACATTGTCCAATGAGGGAATTATTAAATTTGGAGTACCCCAGGGATCGGATTTGGGCCCTCTAGTCTTTCTTCTATATATCATTGATATAACACAGAACGTTCATTCACATAAGGAAATTTTGTGTGCGGACGATACAATACTCGTAATAAAAGGTGAAACTAAACAGGTCATACAGCAGTCTGCTGACTCCGTTACAGGAGAGTTAACCAAATGGTAACAAGATAAATCGCCTCATAATAAACTACAAAAAATCCAGTATGTCTACATTTTCACACCATACGGAATAGGAATCCTGCGAAGCCCAATATAACATTAAATGGTCATCAAATAGAAAATAAATCAGAAACAAAGTTTTTAGGACTATGGATACAACATGACTTGAAATGGAATAAACATATACAATATCTGAATACTAAACTGAACTCGATGTGCTTTGCGTTACGTATTTTGAAAACCTGCACTAGCATGCACACATTTAAGAAAAACTTATTTTGCTTATTTCCATTCATATGGGGTCATAATTTGGGGTATGTCGCCAGATATACTAAGCACGTTTAGGATACAAAAGAGGGCGATTAGAATTATGGCAAATGTAAACACTAGAGAATCATGTATACCTCTGTTTAAAGATTTAAGCATTCTCCTACTGCCCTGCATATATATCTTTGAAAGTATTATGTTTTTTAAAACGAATTTAACGAATAAGGATGTTTTTCTTAAACAAACAATGATGTTCATAGGCATAACACAAGACAAAATCAAAACATTCATATTTCACACACACAAGCATATATCAAAAAGGAACACAGGAGTTAAATTATACAATTAACTACCCCAGTATATAAAACTTGCCCCAAAAATAAAAACCTTTGATGGAATGTTGAAAGTTTATCTGCAGTGCCATTGCTTTTACTCTGTAGTTGAATATCTTAGTGTATAGGAGCGATGAAATCTATAATTATATTTTAATTGTAATACCTAGCTGTAAGTTGTTGTATTTATAGAATTAAGTTTTCATATTATGATAATAGAGAAAGGTGTAAATAGTTGTCCTATAAGATTGTATCTCTTAAGATCTATTATAATAAGTTATAAATAGTTATAGTATTAGTATTATATACCTATTAGTACTTTTATTTTATAGATGTAAATTCTGACGTGTCCAATATCAAAAATGTATTGTATACATATATTTGATCAAATGAAATTAATAAAATCTATCTATCTATCTAGCATTAATTGACTCATTCAGTGCATCGACATGGTCATCAACAGTCTGATTGATGGTAGGAACATTAATGTTTATAGTATCATTTAACTCTGTCGTAACATTAGTTAGGCCTGTCCTAACATTAGTGAGAGTCTCATTAATGGTGGCAGTATTAGCAGCCATCACGTCATTTATATTAGCAACATTATTAGTTATGTTGCGCCTTACTCTACCCAAAGTTCCGTTTATATCGGTGACGTCTCCTCGGACTAAATCTAAGTCACCTTTCAAGGTAGCTGTATTGTCATTAAAATCAGCTCGTAATATGGCGATATTCGCCTCCATATTGGCGTTAAGTTGAGCCAACATCTGTTTCATCATTGCTTGGGACCACTCCGCCTCCATAATTTCAAAATACAATTAGTGAGATGAGGAAGAAACACCTTACATCCAGCTATCACTACACAGAGGAAAAATGGCCATGGTGGAAAGCTTGGCCATTTCCAATAAAATTCCACGAACTCTGCTGGATTTGACGTCAAACGAAAGATTCGACATTTACATTTAACAACAAGCAAAGCAAAAAAACACGTTGCATTTACTGAGGATGAAGTACTGGAAAAATAACAACCTCAACTTAATTTTTAATGTTATTAAACTTCACCCCATAGTCTGATATCTAAACAGAATGCCAAGTGACATTTTGTACGGCAGTACGACTCTAAAGTTCGTCACAGTCCAGACAATTTATCAATAATCAAAAATACATGATCCTCTCAAAAATGGCATGTAGCTGATGGCCTACATATCCACATCGGCCTACAACGTTGGGGGCCAAAGAATTAAGGGGTTATGTGCCCGTTGGAGGAGGTTATCTGGTCACCACCAACCATAATGTCGCCTCCTAGATGACCCCTTCCCCGAGACACATTGCAGGAGAGGATCGGAATGCATTCCTTGTGGGACTAGCCGGCACAAGACTCTGCTTCCCTAAGGGATCAGGTTCACATCACAGTGATTGTCAGAGACACCCAAAGAAATGCACCCCCAAAAGATCAAGCTACTGAATAATAACATCCAGACTTAAGACATATTCGTGGTTTGTTTATTTTAAATGCCAAACCCCTATCCTACAGTCGGAGGGTTTGGAAAAACGGCGAATCCGTTGCTAAATATACGAATAGAAAAACAAAAAACTCCTAAATTTAATGAAGAACCCTCTCGTCTGGTCCTAAATACAGCAAACAGAAAATCAAAGCTGGGGAAATGGTACCGAAACAAAATGATTATACAATGGCAGATGATGCTTCTGGGGAGAAGGCATCAAGTAATAAAAGGTTGTTAAACATGACAGATTTACATTTACGATAATTTTCCTCCAACTAATCCTGCATTAACTAATCAACGGCGCTGGGCGTCCGTGATAAACAAACTAAAGAAAGATCTAATGATTGTCAGTCATCATTACAATACAATGGTATAATTTGATACAACAACAAAGTTATAAGAGTATGAGAAACAGTAGGGTAAACATTGAGATTACATGTCAGTAGGGGAGTGAGGCTGATTCTATCGCACTCGACGCCTGGCGCCACGGGGCGTCCATGTTAAATTAGTGGATTTTTCGCAAGCCCATGGTCCGATTTTGACATGCGACATATCGCTGGACTCGGGCTGACGTCCTCTTTCCTACGGACCACGTATTATATTTAAGCGACGGGGGAGGACTGGGGTCTAGTGAGGTGTCGTTTAGATGGTATTTTTTCCGCTCTATTTGATGGTGAGGTTATTTTTTAAAATGGGTGAAATTTGGAAACGCAATTTGAGGTAAACGAGGTTTTTTGACATTTGGGTGATATTTAATGACCTTGTTAGGCTAGAACGATGTGTTCTTTAAGAACGGGGTGACGTCCTGTTTGCTAACAATGTGTGTTGGTATTTTTAATTTTTTTTTGAAAATTTTTGTCTACGTGTCTACTCACAGAATTTAGCTCACTGCACGTGAAATTAACAATCTGCCTTGATCGTCTTAATCTTGATGGTAATCATTTCGACTTTTTCACAGCTTGATAATTTGGAATATGAAATGAGTAATATTATAGCTCGTTTCACTGTCGTATCACTGTCATCAAAATCACTTTGTGTCACGATGGTCGGCCATGTGATCGTTCACTAGAACTGGAAAATTACTATTTTTCTCGAAAAATGCAGGATCATCGAAAAATAATGCCAACATTAAAAAAAATATAGCATCGAAACCCTTTATGTTAAACGTGTAATTCTGTCACTGAGCGCTAGCTGGTTAGAGTAAGTTTTGTTGTGGATCGGGCGTAACCTTGCTATGAGCACACTAGATGCGCAGTAGCCAAGATCGGCCGGGGGCGCGCCGTAACTGCACCGCCCGACCGCCGAACCGCGCCGCACCGCGCCGCGCTTTTCAATACCTTGTTTTCTGGGGGTACATTAAAATCATTGTGTATGCAGAAAAAATCGGAATTTGGAGCACCTGCGGGAGCGGATGTCTGCCGCCATCTTGACAGTTACTCCTGAAATGATTGCACGTACGAGGCAAGAAATCGACTACAGACTAGACATTTTCAGAGCTACGAACTGGGCACATATCGAAACATACTAAGGTATGAAAAAAATCTATCTTTTTCCACACATTTTAAGATTAAAGCAAATCAATTACCTCGAATAGTTTATTCTAACAGTTATTTTAAATGTTGGCATTATATTTCGATGACCCTGTATTATCAATTTGATGACTTCACACGAATTATGCACTTCACCAGCACACTTTGTGCTCAAATAAACGGTGATCATGCCGGATTATTGTCGATTCCTAATTACGACAAACGTGAAACTCCTGGTCTACTTCAGACCTCAAATATTAACATGTGCGCGCGTCGATCGCACAGAAAGAATAGTGGTTTCCTCACGGAAGCAGGCGTTCAAGTTCAATCATTTCCTTAGTCATTTAGCAACTAAATCCGTTCCACTCGCATGTCTGCGACGGCATACCTTTCGTCATAAATACAATAAATTAAATATCGGCACATAAAAATGTAGCAAATTATGCTGGATGACTTTCAATTATAAATTCTAGGTTGCACATTAATGAAAACTTCTTTAATTATGATGAGAAATTATCCATAGTTTCTTAACAGGGTCAAAAGTACATCTGAAGCGGTGGCAAGCTTCTAGGATGCGTTCATAACTCTCTGGCATAATAAATTCCTTTGCTCTCGTATAAGCTATCACCAGCATGAGCAATACGGGCTCAGTACATGTCTGAAGGATTTACAAATATGTAGTGGAAATGATATTAATCAATTAGTAATGTTTTTGAAAATTTTCATTAATTTAATTAATAATGCTATTGTATTTGGGTTGTTTGATGCCAAAATATTCCAAATTATTTTTCCTTACATGGTTGGCTTGTTGAGAGAAAAGTTTGTGGACGCAATGAATTATTGTACTTCATTAGCTGATTTCCATGAGGATATTTTAGATTCCTTCATTCTCCCTCGTGCCTTAAGCGTACTTCATCATAATTTATTCTTCAGAGTACAAAGGTTAGATGGACCTATTAATGATTATTTTCTAGATATAAATACATATTCCAGGGTTTTAAAAATCAGTCTATATGAAAAGCAGTTAGTATCATTGCTCGTGTTAATCCTGAATGTCGTTCATTTGGTTTTGGAATCTAAACTTACTAAGTTGTCGGAATTGAATGACATTATTAGGACTGCCGAAACTGTCGGAAATGCTGACATATTACGAGCAAACAACATTCCTCCGCCCCTTAACTTGGAAAATGTAATGCCTATCAGTTATTTACCTAATAACTATGTTCCTACGACCAAGTATTCTACTAATGTAAATCGTCCTAGTATTTTAACAAGTTCCAATGTTTCTACACCCATGAATTTTCTTAATGTTCTTCCTACTGGAGGCATACCTAGTACCAATGTGCCTAAACACATGTATACACCAGAGATAACTCCTCAAATTTATCCAACTAGTAATAATTTACAGTGGAGAATGGTATCTTCGCCAAACGAGGTAAGACCTAACAAGGGCAAAAATGTGATCTTTGTCGTTCCTACAACCACATTGCACGATGTTGTGATAGGAAATATAATCGTGGTCAATGATGTTATCTAGAAGATATCTCGTCGATTGTCATATATCGAAAGGTTATTCTGAAAAAAAAAAAAGGTTGAGCGTTTAGGTAATCATGCTTATGATAAGGGTATCAGTAGAAATAATAAAATCTGTAAGCGTATCATGTGTGCATCTAAAAGCGACTGCCCTTTTATAGAGATCCGTGTTTACAACGAACCCATTTCGACTTCAATTGTTTCGAGCAGTATTAATTCCTTTTTAGATAAGGAATGTTTCGAATGTATGACATCTGTATGCAAGTTCGATGAGTTAGTAAGGGAATCCAACAATATAATCTCTGCTAATTTTACATCTCTTGATGTGTTAGGATATGTCAAAGAGTCAAAATCAAAATTTCTGAGTTCTCTTGGAAATTTAATTTATGTATAATTGATAATTTGTCCTGTAAAGTTATTCATGGGGCTGATTTTATTTCACATGCTGGTTTATTGATTGATTTGAGGACAAGATTATGTTGGTTTCAATTTAAACCAGATTTTAAGATAAAGTTTAATCAGAGGCATAGTAATTATGTTGACAACTCCGCTCAAAAGGATTCTAAACCTATGACAGTTGATGATCTCGAGTTAAGTACTGTGAATGAGGATCAGGCAAAGCAAATTAAACAATTATGTTCCGAGTTCCCCGAAGTTTTGTCTGACAAACTGGGTGTAACTCATGTTATGGAATACGAGATAGAAATTTCAAACACTATGCCAGTCCGTGCTTCCCCATACAGCTTATCACCACCTAAGATGAAAGTCTTAAAAGAAATTATTCACGATATGTTAAAGGAAGGAATTATTAGGAAGTCGGCACCGGCGTATTCATCACCGATTTTCCTTGTGCCTAAGCCCAATGGACAATACAGACCTGTAATTGATTAACGAGCACTAAACAAAAAGATGATATTACAATCTATTACTCTTCCGGACCTGCAATCATGCTTTGCATGGTTCAAAGGTGCAAATTTATTTACCATTTTATATCGCAATATTGCGTACTTTCAGGTAGCCATAACTGAAAGATATCAAGCTATTACAGCGTTCACGACTGATTGGAATCTATTGGAGTTCCAACGACTTCCTTTTGGGTTATCTACGGGGGCTGCAGTGCTCAGTAGATTATTGTACAACGTTTTTGATGGGATCAACTTTAAGTCAGTTTATCACTACCTGGATGACGTCGTTGTCATTAGCAAAACCTTTTGAAGAACATTTGCAACATGTGAGAGAAGTCTTGTCAAGACTTAAAGGTGCTGGACTTACTGTCAAACTTTTAACGGTTTCCTTTGCAAAGCCTATGATGTGTTTCCTAGGGCACATGACTTCATCATCTGGGATGTCAGTAGATCAGAGTACGACTCAGGCTATCTGAGAGTTCAAGCCTCCTAAAAGTGTTAAAGAAATAGCAAGGTTTATTGGCATGATCAACTACTTTCGCAAGTTTATACCTAACTTCGCTCATCGAGCTGCTCCTATTAATATGCTGCGGAAAAAAGATGTAGAATTTAGTAGGGGACCTTCACATGGTGCAGCCTTCGAAGATTTAAATTTGGCTATAAGTAACCCCCCTATTATGTCCATTCCGGATTTTCTAAAACCTTTATTATACAGACAGATGCTTCGAACCGTGGCGTTGGAGGTGTTTTGTTGCAGGAGTATGAACAGGGAAGATTGCCAGTAGCCTATGCCTCAAAGACTCTGTCAGATGTCGAGAAAAGGTATTCAGTGCATGAATTGGAAGGGTTAGCGGTAATGTTTGCTTTAGAAAAGTGCAAGCTATATGTGGAACATGTCCCGTTCGAATTAGAGACGGATAACCAGGCGTTGAGTTGGGTCCTTGGAAAACCAAGGAAAACAGGACGGATAGCGCGCTGGGCAACCAGAATATTATCCTTCAAGTTTACCGTACGTCATATTCGCGGTAGCGACAATGTTATAGAAGATTGTTTAAGTAGGATGTACACTGATGATTTGGAGGCTGATGGGAAGGTAGAAGAGTCTTGTGACGTGAATCATGATCTGAAATTTTAAATGTAATATTATCAAATTGTCCTCTGCTTTTAGGGATGTTTCTGAATATCAGAGAGAAGATCCCATCTTAAGTGAAATTATTGGAAACATTAAGAAATTGATTCTGTCAAAACTTACTCCATTAAAAATAATACTTTATGCTGTTCTGCGAGGCACGATTGGTTACCTAATTTGTATTACCCTCTATTTTGATATCTGAGATATTCAGATATTTCTGCGAGTCACCAATAGGAGGTCATCTAGGTGTCTTCAGAACTAGGCAGAAAATTAGGCAACTTTTCATCTGGAATGGTATGGACAAAGATATCAAAAGGTTAGTAAACAACTGTAATGCTATTAGTATAGCAAAGCCATCCATCAATAACAAAATTGGGTTGTTATCTTCGGAGATTGCAACTAACCTAAGGAAATGGTCTTTATCGACTTCATCGGTCCCTTGCCTCTAACTAAGTCAGGAAATCGTTTTGTTTTAGTGTGTACTGATAGTTTTACCAGGATTAATTGATTTTTCCTACCAAGACAGTAACAACCCAAACAGTAATTAAATGCTTAAATCAAATTCTTACCCCCTTTGGCCCTTGCCATTTTCTTATTTCTGACAATGCCAAATGTTTTTCGTCACATGTATTTCGTAATTATCTATTTGAATTTTCTAACGCTCATGTAACAAACACTGCATACTATCCGAAAGGACCTTATGCCGAGAGGGTTAATCGTAATCTACGTTCAGCACTTATAGCATTCCATCACAATGAACACAATTTATGGGATACTTGTATTCCATGGTTGACTTACGCTTTAATATTGCTGTGCATGAAACACAGAAATCTACAACTTTCTCATTAATGTTTTCCTTGGTACCTAACTTTCCTATTTCGAACCTATGGCCAATTGAACAATTGTTACCAGATCAATATTCTGTGAAAGATATTAGTTCTTGTTGCAAAAAGGCTAGAGTTAACATGAAGGTAGCACCACATGATCGACTTTCAAAAAGGTATAACCAAGGAAGAAATCCCACTGTACTTTAATTGGGGATGTTGTCTTTGTAAGAAATATTTCTCCTTAGGAACCTGGTCCCAAAGAATCAGGGAAACGGATGGCTAAGTTTCGAGGACCCTGTATTGTCGTGAGTTCCCTGAATCCGGTAATATTGTTGGTAAGCGATCCGAAAAGAAGAAAATATTTAGGGTTTATGTTTCGCACGTGAAGAAAGGGGGTGACCCTGCCGAAACTACTAGTAAGTCTATATAATAGTAGTTTAGTGATTCATAACATTGACTTTTCAAAATTTTTCTGGATTTGTGTGTGGTGTGTAAATGTTGTCTGAATATGTGTGGTAATGTACATTTGTGTTTAGAATTGAAGGGTGGGGGTCATTTTAGGGTTGTCTTGTTAATGGTGAAGGTAAGGTTAGGTGTTGTATATTTAAATATGGGGTATTTTGAGTGTCTCGTATAATAAGTCAAGCATATAAGTAAATATTTCGTTGTGATATTTACCAATTTGAGTTCAATTAGTCGATGTATGGGCAACTAATGGTTGAATAAAAGTTGGTTTTGTTGTAGACCTTCCGTTTCTTATATATTCTAGAATGGGACAGTGATATGCGATGTTAGATTTTTAATTCTTTTTAATAATCAAAGCACAAACTATTGCTATGCTAGTCCTTCACGCTTGTACAAATAACAACCAAATAACAATTTAAAAATATAAGATAACATTTAACAAATCACAAAAAAAAAAAAAAAAAAAAACAAGTCCAGATCAAGAGCCGGTAGAATGTCCTTGCTCATAGCCGTGTCGTCAATGGTCAAGATGACAGTTCTAAATTCAGTTTAACTTCTCCTTCGCCTGCTTCAGGAACGTCCTCTTGTTTATGGATATGTCCGACTCGCGTTTACCTGCAATGCTATTGTACAGGGATGATATGCTGTTTTGTAAGGATCTTTGGATTATGGAATGTTTAGTGTGTGGAATGTGCAGAATGTCTTTGGACCTGGTTGAAAAGGAAGGGGCTCCTAGTTTTAAAAGTGACAGCAGGTGGTCCGAACGGTAATGGCCATTTAAAATAGAATTTAGGAAGGACAGTTCAGTTACCTGTCTTGTCGTGTTGAGGAGAGGGATGTTTGTGGCTGAAAGTACCTGCTGAGTGGTGAAGTGTCTAAACCTTGGCATTATGTTCCTTACAATGGCAGCAAAGAAGGATTGAATTCTGTTTAATTTAGCTATGTTTGACGGGCAAGAATTTGTCCAAATGGGAGAGCAGGAGTTTGCAATAGGCTGGATAATCAAGAGGTAATAGAGGCGAAGTGCTGTGGGATTTGATATTTGTGAGAAGCGGTAGAGTATGACAAGGAATTACATGGCTTTGGATAAAGAATGTTATATGTGTTCTTTAAACTTAGCTGGTTGTCGAATATAACCCCGAGATCTCGCTGATGCGCAACTGCGGTAATGGGCCTGTCAAGTAAGGAATATGTTGTTGGTACTGGCGAATTGCGTAGGGTAATTGTATTAAATAGCTGCGTTTATCTGGGTTTGGTTTCAACTTCCATGTGCGGCACCAGTCGGATAGAGCGTTAAGTGAGTATTGAAGAAGTGCGGCGTCGGCTGGTGTCTACATTTCCTTGAAAATCTTGCTGTCATCTGCGAAGATTAGGGTATCGGCTGTGTCAGAGAGTTTGGATGGTGGTTCATCCATAAATAATGAAAAAGATAGTGGCCGAAAGGCACTGCCTTATTGGACGCCAGAGAGCACAGATAGCCAAGGGGATGCAGTGCCTGATATTACGAATCTCTGTTGTAGGTTCTGTAGAAAGCCGGCAAGGAGTGTTAGGAGATTGCCGTGTATATTGAACCGTTCATCGATTTTGTGGGGTAGTAGGGTATGGTCTATTGAGTCATATGCTTTCGATACATCTATGTAACAGATATCGAGCTGGGATCTTTCTGCAATGGCATGTGTTGCATAGCTGTGGATAGTGGCCAAGTTAGTGAGGCCCGAGCCTCCAGGAAGGAAGCCATGCTGGCTAGTTGAAATATACGGTAAGGTAAAAGACAGGAGACGTTGGTGAATTCTTTTTTCAAATATAAAGGATAGTGTGGGTAGTATAGAGACTGATCGGTAAGATGATACGTATTTTTGACCCCAAATTTGAATATAGGGACAATGTTGGCCTGTATCCAGGCAGTGGGAAAATAGCCCTTGGCAAAGCATCTATTGAATAGATTGGAAAGCGGTGTACAGAGAACAGTGGCGTTGTTTATCAGGAAGATGGGGCCAATATCATTGGGACCGGTAGCTTTATTGGTGCGGAACCGGTAGCTTTATTGGTGCGGAGAGATTGAAGTAGACTGAGGACTTCATTTGGTGTAGTTGTTATTTTCGATAAAGTGCAATTTGCTGCTGTTTCTACCGGTGGAAGGGGTTGATTTTGGGTGGGAGTGGACAATTTTCAAAGAAATACCTGTTGAATAGCTTATTACGGTCTGGTCCCTGCGCTGTGGTTCCCTTGTGTTTTACGCTGACGGGAATCCTTTCGGTTCTCCTTCTCGAGTTGATGACGGACCAGTAGCACTTGGGATTTTCCCGGACGTTCTCAGTGATGGCTTCTATATGTCCCGTGTCGTCTCTCCTGAGCAGTCGTCTTGCCTGTCGGCGAATGTACAAGAAAGTAATTTCAGGTAAGTTTTATGAGTGATTTGCCAAAATTTCCCTACTGTTCTCTCGGAATACGTGCTAATGGTTCGTTTATTTTTCTATTTGATCCGGGATGGCAAGAATTGTAGTAAGTATTGAGTGTAATTAGTGTATGAGGTTTCTGGTATGCCCAACATGATTCTCGAAGAATGCGTTCTTATGCTTCGTTGTATTTTTTCTTTTTTTAATCTGGGTAATTAAGGATGTTTATGAATGCTTAAAGTATTAGTGTAACTGGGTCTGTTGACGACTGCTTATTTTACATACTTGTGAATAATTTTGGGGAAATTATTATTGCGGGTGGTTAACTATTTTCTTAGGGAATTTTATATGTGGTCTTGTGGTGAATGAATTGTAGTGTATATGTGATCCAGACGAGTGAGTGCTTGTTCATCATTTGTAGTGGTCCTGGGTTAATATGATGTAGTCATGATCTTCGGTGATTTCTGAGAGGTATGTTGCTTAGGTTCGTTGTTAATTGGAAGTCAATTCTTCTTATTTCTTTATTTTCGTTTAATTTTTTTTGCTTTGAACGTTTTGCCTTTTTAAATTCTGATTAACGTTTACATTGGTTTCGTTTTGAAGTTTCATTTTATGATACAATTATGAGCAATACCGACGTCAATTCTTGTTTTCTCTGTAATTCTTTTGATATGGCAATATCGTGAAAGCTGATAACTAGTTTGTGCTTCACATTATATTCTTTGTTGCATAACTTCCATAACTCGAAAGGAAGTAACCTTTCAAGTATGAAATTGTGAAAAATTGATACATTCAAAATGTATAATAAAAGCGAGGAATCTTTAATTGAAAATAACTTTTCTTTTTGATGTAAAGGTATATACGGTTGGCAATCTTGGATTTGTTTGTAATTAAGTGGTTAGGGATATTATGTGTCGAGGTAGTGATGTCATCATCAATAAATGAGAAAAACGAAAAGGACATTTCTGTCGCAGCACAATCTGATTTCAGATTAAATATAACGGAGACTTGTGCATTGTAGATGATTGTGGGTACTGTTGCTGTTATCCAGGGCCCGGATACCATGATGGAAGTCAACTCTACTATGAAACCGTTCCTGTTTCGTCGTCCTGTAGAAGCCTATTTAAATGTGTTATACTGTGTTAAAAAAAAGGAAAATCCAAAATTATGTACTGTTAAAAGTAAGATGTTGGATTTTAAGCATGTTTGTTGAATGGTTTTAACTCATATAAAAAAACTGTATTCTATGATCGGCAAGTTGGAAGAAACATCGTGTTTGCTACGTGAACTTTTTGACGAGTATTCATCTTAAAAAACCTGCTCTATTGTCTCTCTCACTCTCTGAACATTTAGTGAACAATTAGTTACCTATTGATCACGATAGTGGGGGGGGGGGGGTCGTCACGTTACTTATCCTTTGGAACTGTGAAACCGTCTTTGGACTCTATCTAGCGAATTGTTTGGTAACATTTCGAGGCGTTTGTCCTCAAAGAAACTTGAAGTTACTTGACATGCTACCCAGCGTCTGGATACCGCACTACTGGGAGGCTAGCAACTGTGTACGAAGTTAGGTAGCGTGCGCTGTACCGACCCTAAGTCCTCACCTGAGTGTATTGGTCGTAGAGTGGATTCATAATCTCATCGACCTGGATCGAGAAGTCGAACCGTTACTAGTGACGACATTTGCTGTTGTCAACAATCAAAGGGGGATTTTCTTGGAATGACGATGTAACAATATAGAGCTCCGGTGAATTTGGGGTTTAGACGGGGCTTTAGCCCCGTCTAAAAGACTTTACCAACATTTGAAACATTTCCTAAATACAAGACACATGAAATCCTCGTCCTTGAAAATTTTTATGTTCTTTTAAAATAACTTAAAATTGTAAAACGGCCTTATAGGTATGTACCCCGTCAAACGTCAACTAATTATTTTAGTAATCTGTATTCGATCGTGTATAATTATGTGAGTGATTTAATTTGATTTGGTTGTTTGGTCTGTCTTTATGATTAATTTAGCTTACTGCTCGGCCGTAGAGGCGAGTTTCGTTCCATTCAGATTGGTGTCGGTAAGTTGTGAGCTTATAATGTGGTATCGTGAAAATCGAGAACGTAAGTAATTTGTGTACATTCTTAAGCATGTTTTTAATATTTATATAATGGATTCTTCTTATATTTGTCGATCCAAGACGTGCTGTCTTTTGATACGACCTTCAACTTGTAAACAACCGAAGTTTTTTTTTTCTAAAATACGTATCCTTTAATTTTATTTTATCCTTTCTCCACCTTTGGTATGAAGCATGATCTCTTAAAATTCCCGTTTTACGTATCGTGATGCGATACTTATTTTATTTAATGTCATGGTCTCGTTGTCATTATAACCTGACTATATTGTTAACTTAATATTCTTGTTAAAAATAGTCGGTTGACTTTCTTTTGTGTATTCGAGGCAGACATCTTGAGATTTCGTGACATTAAGACGTATGCATGTTGTGCTCGTGAGTTATTGGTATCGTTGACCTTTTCTGTTGTGTCCAGATTCTAGTTTGACCTTTTAATATTATTGAGTATTGTTTAATTTTCTAAATACCTTTATTTCATGTTCTATTTTTTTCATTTCATCTTGTTGCCGATTTCTTACTTCATAGTTTTGGGTTCTACGTTTCACTGTTCATTGAGTTTTCCCCTTCCTGACTGAGATGTCAGATGACCTTTAATCAATTTATTAATTTGATCTGATAAAGGTTTTACTTACCCAATTCTTCTTACGTTCCAGATTCCTCGTTCGATTATTTTCTTTAAATTGTATTTTTAGAATAATTAACTTGTCACTATTTTGTGTCATCATTTTATGTAAAGGTTATGGATTTAAAATTATATGCTTGAAATTATTCTCGTGTACTTACTCAGTCATTGCCCTGGTTGGGGCTCTCTCCTAATGATTACCTCTGTAAATATGGTTAGCAGACGTCCTGCTCGCATCCCCACAAATTATCTCACAGATGGGATGAGATGCTTGGAATGATTAATCAAATTATTGATTGGTGATTCCTATTGTCAAGTCTTATTCCTTGTGAAGTTTCAGGTGTTTTATGCTGAGCGTGGTTGCGATATTTTCCACTTTCAATTATTTTGAGAGTTTTTCACTGGAGTTGTGGTTGGGGGCGCGCTAGGTTCATTTTAGGCTTGTGTATTTTGAATTCTCTAATCTTGTGTGAATTTGTTTGTTTCATGAAAATTGCATATATATGGAAGCGAGACAGTTATCAGTTATCTATAATCTTACTAAGGATGAAGTCAGATATGAACTTTTATTGAGAGGTGAATTTTCTGTCGGCCATAGAGAGCAAGATCTATTAATTTTGAAAAACTTCAAGGATGCACCTGTCCACTTGTCTAATTTGGAGGATTTGGAACTCGATAAGATGTCGGGTGAGTTCAAAGGTGTACCAACTGTTTTAACCTTAATTAATTTTGCTGATTATTTAATTGTGTGTGATCGTCGTTCTGCTTTTCAGGTGTTTATATTTAAAACTTGGGCTGTGCATTGGTTTTATCGTCTGTGAGATCTGATTAATATGTTGAACCAAAGAGATGTTGAATATGTTTCTACTTTTAAAGTTCTACGTTCTATGATAGTGGTGAGTCATTTAATGATTTTTCCTAGTGATAATAATTCTAAATTTGGTGAATCTATAGTGTCCGATGTTAATGCTGAAACAAATGTGTGTGGTTCGGGAGAAAGCATAGATTATGAAAGGCTTGTCGATAATTTAAATTATAAATTGGAATCTTTATCGGTCGTTCATTTCACTGAAAATATGAATAATTTGGAAAGTACTTCTTCAGTCGGTGAAAGGAGACAAGTTGTGTCATAGTGTGCTACTCGAAGGGATTTGTCGAAGCTAGATGTTTTTAATGAGGTAATATATTTAAACTAAGAGCTAATTTATCCAAATCGTTGCCAGATATACCTTAGTATTGTGCTATGAGCAACTTGTTAGGTAATAATTCTGCAGTTACTAGGTCAATACCTGGTAATGGAGGTACGATAGAGTATTCTTAAGTTAATGAAGTCAGCCAAATGAGACCAACCTTGATTCCTAGTGCCTCGATTCGATCTAATTTGTCCATGTTATACAATTCCAGTGAAGGTGTTAAGTTTTCTAGCCTCCCTCATCCTCTTAGTACATGTCTGAAGGATTTACAAATATGTGGTGGAAATTATATTAATCAATTAGTAATGTCTTTGAAAGTTTTCAATAATTTAGTTGATAATGCTATTGTATTTGGTTTGTCTGATGGCAAAACATTTCAAATTACTTTTTCCTTAAACGGTTGGCTTGTTGAGAGAAAAGATTATGGACGCAATGAATTTTCGTACCTCATAAGCTGATTTTCATGAGGATATATTAGATTCCTTCATTCTCCCTCGTGCCTTGAGCGTACTTCAGCATAATTTATTCTTCAGAGTACAAAGATCAGGTGGACATCTTAATGATTATGTTCTAGATATAAAAACATGTTCCTGGGTTTAAAAATCAGTTTATCTGAAAAGCAGTTAGTAGCGTATAATCGACCATTGCTGGTGTTAATCCTGAATGTCGTTCATTTGGTTTTGGAGTCTAAACCTACTACTTTGTCGGAATTGAATGAAATTATTAGGACTGCTGAAACTGTCAGAAATGCTGACATATTACGACCAAACAACGTTCCTCCACCCTTAACTTGGCTAATGTAATGCCTACTGCTGTAGTTATTTACCTAATAACTATGTTCCTACGCCCATGTATTCTCCTAATGTAAATTCTCCTAGTATTTTAACAAGTCCCAATGTTTCTGCACCCATGATTTTCTTAATGTTCTTCCTACTGGTGGTATACCTAGTACCAATGTGCCTAAACACATGTATATACCGGAGATAACTCCTCCTTGTAATCCAACTAGTAATAATTTACAGTGGAGAATGGTATCTTCGCCAAACAAGGTAGGATTTATCAAGGGCAAAAGATGTGATCGTTGTGGTTCCTACAACCACATTGCACGATGTTGTGATAGGAAATATTATCGTGGTCAATGATGTTATCTAAAAGATATCTCGTCGATTGTCATATATCGAAAGATTATTCTGACAAAAATATGTTTAAGCGTTTAGGTAATCGTGCTTATGATAAGAGTATCAGTAAAATAATAAAATCTGTAAGCGTATCACGTGTGCATCTAAGAGCGACTGTCGTTTTATAGAGATCTGTGTTAACAACGGACCCATTTCGCCTTTGATTGATTCGGGCAGTATTAATTCCTTTTAGAAAAGAAATGGTTCGTATATATGGAATCTGTATGCAAGTTCGATGAGTTAGTAAAGGAATCCAACAATATAATCTCTGTTAATTCTACATCTCTTGATGTCTTAGGTTACGTAAGGGTCAACATCAAAATTTCTGACTTCTCTTGGAAATTTAATTTATGTATAGTTGATAATTTGTCCTGTAACGTTATTCTTGGGGCTGATTTTATTCCACTTGCTGGTTTATTGATTGATTTGAGGACAAGATTATGTTGGTTTCAATTTAAACACAATTTAAAGATAAAATTTAATCAGATGCATAGTTATTATGTTGTCAACTCCGCTAAAAAGGATTCTAAACCTATGACAGTTGATGATCTCGAGTTAAGTAATCTGAATGAGGAACAGGCAAAGCTAATTAAACAATTATGTTCCGAGTTCCCCGAAGTTTTGACTGACAAACTGGGTGTAACTCATCTTATAGAAAAACTTTCAGACACTATACCAGTACGTGCTTCCCCATACAACCTATCCCCACCTAAGATGAAAGTCTTAAAAGAAGTTATTCACGATATGTTAAAGGAAGGAATTATTAGGAAGTCGACACAGGCGTATTCATCACCAATTTTCCTAGTGCCTATGCCCAATGGACAATACAGACCTGTAATTGATTATCGAGCACTAAACAAAAAGATGATATTACTATCTATTACTCTTCCGGACCAGCAATCATGCTTTGCATGGTTCAAAAGTGCAAATTTATTTACTATTTAAGATCGCAATATTGCGTACTTTCAGGTAGCAATAACTGAAAGATCTCAAGTTATTACAGCGTTCACGACTGATTGGAAACTATTCGAGTTCCAACGACTTCCTTTTGGGTTATCTGCAGGAGCTGCAGTGCTCGGTAGGTTATTGGACAACGTTTTTGATGGGATTAAGTTTCAGTCAGTTTATCACTACCTGGATGACGTCGTTATCTGTAACAAAACCTTTGAAGAACATTTGCAACATGTGAGAGAAATCTTGTCAAGACTTAAAGGTGCTGGACTTACTGTCAAACTTTTAATGGTTTCCTTTGCAAATCCCCAGATTTCTTTCCTAGGACACATCACTTCATCCTCTGGCATATCAGTAGATAAGAGTAGGACTCAGGCAATCTGAGAGTTCAAGCCTCCTAAAAGTGTTAAAAAAATTGCAAGGTTTATTGGCATGATCAACTACTTTCGCAAGTTTATACCTAACTTCGCTCATCGAGCTGCTCCTATTAATATGCTGCGGAAAAAAGATGTAGAATTTAATTTGGGAACTTCACAAGAAGCAGCCTTTGAAGATATAAATTTGGCTATAAGTAACGCCCCTATTTTGTCAATTCAGGATTTTTCTAAAACCTTTATTATACAGACAGACGCTTCGAACCGTGGCGTCGGTGGTGTTTTGTTGCAGGAGTATGAACAGGGAAGATTCCCAGTTGCCTATGCCTCAAGGAATCTGTCAGATGTCGAGAAAAGGTATTCAGTGTATGTATTATAAGGGTTAGCGGTAATGTTTGCTTTAGAAAAGTTTAAGCTATATGTGGAACATGTCCCGTTCGAATTAGAGACGGATAACCGGGCGCTGAGTTGGGTCCTTGGAAAACCAAGGAAAACAGGACGGATAGCGCGCTGGGCAACCAGAATATTATCCTTCAAGTTTACCGTACGTCATATTCGCGGTAGCGACAATGTTACAGAAGATTGTTTAAATAGGATGTACACTTATGATTTGGAGGCTGATGGTAAGGTCTCTTGTGACGTGAATCATGATCTGAAATTTTCAAATGAAATATTATCAAATTTCCTCTGCGTTTTAGGGATGTTTCTGTGTATCAGAGAGAAGATCCCATTTTAAGTGAAATTATTAGAATCATTATGAAAGGAGATTCTGTCAAAACTTACTCCATTAAAAATAATAATTTATGTTTTTCTGCGAGGCATGATTGGTTACCTAAATTGTATTACCCTCTATTTTGATATCTTAGATATTCAGATATTTCCACGAATCACCAATAGGTGGTCATCTAGGTGTCTTTAAAACTAGGCAGAAAATTAGGCAACTTTTCATCTGGAAAGGTATGGCCAAAGATATCAAAAGGTTAGTTAACAACTGTAATGCTTGTAGTATAGCTAAGCCATCCATCAATACCAAAATTGGGTGTTATCTATGGAGATTGCAACTAAATCTATGGAAAGGGTCTTTATCGACTTCATCGGTCCCATGCCTCTGCCTAAGTCAGGAAATCGTTTTGCTTTAGTGTGTACTGATGGTTTTACCAGGATTAATTGATTTCTCCTACCAAGACAGCAACAACCCAAACAGTAGTTAAATGTTTAAATCAAATTTTTACCTCCATTGGTCCTTGCCATTTTCTTATTTCTGACAATGCCAAATGTTTTACGTCACATGTCTTTCGTAATTATCTATTTGAATTTCCTATCGCTCATGTAACAAGTACTGCATACTAACCGAAAGTATCATATGCCGAGAGGGTTAATCGGAATCTACGTTCAGCACTTATAGAATTCCGTCACAATGAAAACAATTTATGGGATACATGTATTCCATGGTTGACTTATGCTTTAATACTGCTGTGCATGATACACATAAATCTACACCTTTTTCATTAAAGTTTTCCTTGGTTCTGCCCCCGAAAAATGAATTATTTGGGATGAAAATGAGAATATTTTTGAAGCCCATGATATAATTTAACATGGCTATATAGATGCTGGAACTTGACACAAACCGGTCGTGTTACTGTGTTGAGCAAGGAGGGAGATACCATCACGTGATATGTTGCGCAATAGAATATTCTGGAAGCTTTGAAATGACCTAGCAACAGTGAATTTATCACGGAATATGTTTAAATATTGTTATAAAATATATCATTGGATATGAGTTCACAGCCAATAAGGAGAGGTCTTTTGAAGACGGGATTACCTTCAACTAAATTATATGGAGAATTATTATATTTAGGCCCCAAGAAAGTTATTTTATGAATTGGTAATAAGAAGAAAATTATAAAAAAATATTACAGATAATTTGAAAATCGCCCAAAGGTCGAAATATGACGTAATAAGCCTTTTTCTAATGCGCGCTAAATTTCTGTGGGGGAGAACAGATATGGCGGCTAGAACTGTTGTCTTGGAGGGGAGACGCCAAGCTACAGAGCTCTTTTTCCTGCGAAGTTTGAAGTGTGCAGACGTCTATTCCGGGAGAATTGTAGTCCCTGAGGTCTTAGCCGAGTCCGGTGTTTCGATGACTCGTGGAGACAGCGGCATTAGAGGGTAGATTGAGGAGATCGCCCGTGCTTCGATTTAGGTGAAGTTGCGAAGAGTGTTAATACCGCAATAAGTGACTGTTGTTTGTGAATAGAACAAACCTTTTTAGTACAGATTATAGTACCGAACGCATAGAACTATTATACAAATTTTCAGCTTTATGAACGGAAGACTTTAATAAATATATTCATTTTAGAAGTGAAGAATAAAAGTGACGGACTCAATAGCCGTTAAGCATTTTAGTTACAACCAGACTGCCGCAAACATAGATTATTTTTATGAAGTTCACGTGAGTAACAGTGATTGACATTAACATTGAAGCAGTATATTGTTACAACAGAATTATGATTGTGTATATTCAGCAAGTGGAAATATTATTCATGATACATAATATGTTTGAGATGATGAACTAGGAACTTATATGCCCCAGGGATACTTTTGAAGCAGAGTAATAGATTCAACAATGGAGCTTCGATAATGAGACTACTCTTGATTTTCAAAGCATCAAGTATACATGAAACGTTTTTTACACCAACATCTCGTACATTAGCGTTATTAATGAACTTGAACATAACATCTGCGAGCTACATAAATATTTCATAGTACACCTTTATAAATATATTTATCAACGAGTGAGGTCCATTACGAATTTATTTGTGAATATGAAGCTGAACCTACAACATTACTCGATAATATAATGGAACTCTATCAAGACGGAGAACGAAGTTAAAAGAAGAAAGTCAAGATGCCAGGGATGGATCCGGAAACAAAGAAGATCGATGAACGGGAGGTTGCTGTTCGATCCCAGATGGAGCTTGATATTTTCCGGAAAGGATTTCCTTCCTTGTCCGAGGTCGATGGTTCGAGTGGACGGACTAGGGTCCAGCCTAGTTTCTTGGAGAAAGAAACAACTGAGTATTTCCTAATACTTAACTAGAACTACAAGAGAACTTCAGTCAAGGTAGTAGAGTTTACTTATATGTAGATAGAGCCTTATAGTGACATCCCAAAGCAAAACATTTATCCACATTTCGATATATATATCTATATTTCATGTATGTAACAACATTTTAATTCTACGAGATCATGTGTGATGATCGTTTTTCGTCATTTTCACATTGCTATTCTACGATCCAGTTTCTAAACTGTGGTGGTTAAATTTGTTTAAGGAATTAGTATTCCAGTAATTTTTTTGAAGATCAGTTATTTTAATTTTCAGCGTTTTTCAATTCATTTTGAATTCAGGATTCAGACATTTTGTGTAGGATGCCAATTAAATTCTTTTTAGTAATTTAATTTGGCCATATTAATTTTTAAGAAGAAATATCAAGAGAAGAAGAAAGAACGTGTGACATATTGTTGTAATATCACAATCATTACGAACTTTACGTCGATTTGACAAGAAACATTCGTCATGATTTCGATAGGAAGTCATATACTCATAGACATTCTTTGTATAGAATGGAGACACATTCCGAAATTGACAATCCTTATTTTATAAGAGAAAGCTAAGATCTTTCGTCTATTTAAATATTATAAGAGATATATCTTCATGGAAGATTTCTTCATCCGACGGTAGGGAATTCAAAGCTAGTTTATCCCCGTCGAGATTGGTTTCTATCGGACATATAAATAACATTTGTGGTTATTTATACACAATGTGTAATGTTACGTCATATTGTGGACGTTATATTGCAATACGTGTAATTTTGAAACCAGATGAGTACGGTGGAACATTAATGTATTTTGATTAAATGTATATGTAACATTTAGTCGATATCTAAGTAACATTTTAAAAGTAAACACATGGAGGTCTTACACATTATGTCTGAGATCGTTAGTATGAACGAAGGGAACGTTTAATAACAGACGTAGCTGTTTGAAATGCCAGCGGTTGATTGTAGCAACGCTGATGAATATGATAATTTTATGTAACTGCTAGTTTTGTGAACGAGAAGATGTTAACAATTATTTTGTGTAATAGATTGTTTAACAATTAGTGAAGGAGATTATATTTCCGTATACAAAGGTATACGAGGCTTTTTAGAGAAATGTTGTGTAACTGCGAGGTGTGTTTTCCGCAAGTAAGGGAAGTCGTTGCAAGGCAAGACTATTTTAGTAAGCATTTGGCATTATAGTAATGGAATTTCTTTGTGAAGAACTCCAATGTATAAATACACGATTTAGATGTGAAGACAGAAGGTGTGTGCGGAAATAGAAATGAGAAGAAGGATATTAACTTCTGTTATTTTATACTAATTATTAAAATTTTATTATTCACGATTTGAGTAAATACGTGTGTTTTATCTTTGCTGGTTGAACATATTAGACAGAATACGACTACAACCTGATGATAACAATGTGCAGTAGTATTTTGAAAGGTGAAGGAGATCTTTGAGGGATCCTGATAATGTGTGGAAGGATTAAAAATGGGATCAGAGCTAGAGCTCATATATATTCATATAACGAATTTATATCGTTATGATAGCCAACGCTGTCAATAATAATGCAAATTATACTGTAAATAAGTTTCCAATAATTATTTAATCAAGGGAATAAGATATTAGGAATAATAATTTATTATATATTTTTGAATTATACCGTATGTAAGGAATGATATTTTTGGAATGAATGTTTTCACGATGTTATGTGTGTATGGACAACTCCGTTGGTCGCGAACATTGTGAGGGAATGCATGGATTGGCGTGTTAAAATGAGTCTATATCCCGTTATACATTCAAGGCCAGTATATTTTATAAAATGGAAAGAGTAAACAGTCAAGCCACAAATTTATGAATGGAAACATGTTCACGTCTGATTGTATGTGTATCAATCTATGAATGGGTCGACCGACCAGATGTGTAATTCACGGCGGTTGCCGGTCTGAATATCTTCCGTAGGAACGCTGGGTACGCTGGAATTTGGTTAAACGTTTTATCACTTGTAATAGGCCTTGGTCGTTCAAAATGTATTTCTGTATAACTGACAGTATACTAACTTCAGTAGAGTGAGTATTGTTAGAGAAAAGTGTGTGTGGATGTATTACTTAATTTATTAATTTAGGAATGGTTATTACTTGTTTAAACTTAATATTAATTTACATTTGTTAATACATTTACTTAGTTCTTTTCCTATATCGCCTTTCGAGTGATTTATTTAAAATATTAAAGGACAACGGTATTGTGGATCCCGTTTCAGGATGGAGCTAAGTCCCTTTATAAGACCCCGAGGATAAAGGTAGGTGTTCATCTGAGCCCAGTGTATTTTTGTTGTATATCCATAATATCATTGTGTAAATTCCCGAAGACCTTGTTGGAGCGATTTCTGATTGAATATTTAGCCGGAACCTTTTAGAAATTAGTAATTCAGCTTGGCTATGGATTTCCGACAGGCAACCGAATTTACGGGTACAGTAGGGATGGCGCCCTAACTAAGGGGCTACGAAATAGCTTCGTAAGTCCATTTAGGAGACATCGAAATGGTAACTTGAATTTTTTGAGTTGATAGGATTAATTAACCATACCATTTGTGATGGAGGTGAGTGTGATAATATAGGTATTTTGAATTGTTTTTAAGAATGTTGCACTCAAATAAAAATCACTTCTAACGGAAAGCCTGAGAAATGAATAATAGGTGGAATTTTTCGAAATGGACCTCTGATATGAATCTTGTTTCATTTTGACCGGTTCATGACCGATGTTAGTCATGTTAATGTAACGCTAACTTGTTTTCCGACTGTAAATGTAAATATTCTCTATGGTAGTATATTTAAAATAGGTCACTAGGGAACGAACTATATGAATATGTTTATTAACTATAGGGTGTCTGGTAAGTTAATATTAAGGTAATATTAAGGTATTGGTAGACAAAAAGATGCCCAAATACATGGACTGAAAGGTTGCTCGAAAATGTTGTTATATTGCTCTGTATTGAATGTATCCCTACTGCATTTGTGATTTGATATTGTTTTAATGGCAACGATGGCAGTTGAGGATGTCAGGAAGATGATGGACGAGATGAAGGAGAGTTTTTTGGGGAAAATGAGGGGAAATCCACAGAAATAGAAGAATACATCAGTAGAAAACTGCAAAGTCTAAACTTATGAGATGTTGCTGCTCTCGAAGATTATAAACAAGACTTGAAGAAAGAAGTACGACAGCAATTGAAGTATATTATCACGGAAATAGAAGATAAGGAAAAGATAGATCTAGACGATTATGGAATTCATACTAGGAGAAATAGTATAGAAATAGAGGATAAAGAGGTTATACCAGAAGAAAGAGTATACAGATATACTGAGGGATAACAAGAAAGAAGTAAAGAGCCCGAAAGAGACGTAAGGGATTATAGATCTAATATTCAGGATTCTCAACCCAGAAATGTGACGGTGATTTGAAACTTCGAGGACAAACCTCTTAAGATTAGCAATCTCGATAGTTTCACCCCAATTGAGTACATCCGTAACCTCAAGGATTAATTTATTGAAGCTCACATTCCTCGAGGGAGAGAGATGAAGATAGTAGAGCGTTATTTATCAGACGGACCTCTTAAATGGTTCTGCGCTTTTAGGAACACATTCATTGACTTTGAGGAGTTCGCAGAAGCCCTAATAAACAATTTTTGGTCAATCGAGGCACAGAACAGTTTACGCGCAGAAGTTTACTCAAGGAAATATTCGGGTAATTTACCGAAGCGCTATGCTGATTTCTTTACGACACAGCTCGCCCGTCTACGTTTTCTTCAGCCACCATTATCGACAGCACAGCTAATCGATGCGATAGCTACGTTTTTGCCAGTTGAGGTCAGACGACTAATAATCTCCCCAGGTATATGTGATTTAGCTGGCATGGATGAACTGCTCAGAAAATTGGATTACACAAGTCCGATGCCCAATATAGTATCCAGAAATCACCGACAAGATTATAAGGATATCAATACTGTGTTTATAGACCAAACACAGCAGACAGAAAGCCGAAATTTTCAAGAAAAGGGAAATATAGGTCCCGAGCGTAACACGTAGTTTAGAGATAGGAGAACGGAGTCCAGATACAGGAGATTCCGTGGAGGTCGTCTTTATCAACAACAACAAGGCCAGAATAATAATCATGAGAACCGTAGAAGTGGTTTTTACCACAACAACAACAACTACCGGTACAACAATAATAATTATTACAACAAACATAATCGGAATAACCAAGGGTATAAACGATACAACCCCCAACAAAATGAAGTATTTACGAAGGAAAAATATGAGGAACGTCACCAAGAAGGAAAAGAATATTTGAAGGAATTGAGGGAGAAAGAAACTGGGAATCGAGGTGAAAAGAACTTGAGTGTGGATCCCAAGCCAAGTACTAGTAAGCGGGGAAACCATGAAAATGACGCTCAAGAACAAACAAAAAATCATTTCCATAACGGAAGTAGAAGAGATAGAAAATACTACTACACTGCACCAAGTAATGATAAACGAAATCTATGAAGTAACGGACGAAAATTTATTGTTTGAAATGGAGATCATTAGAGAGAAAGGTCATTTGAATTACCTATTATTTGTATTAATGTCAATGATCAGACATGCAAGTCTCTGATGGATACTGGAGCCATAATGTCCATTATGTCGAATGAGTGTTACCAGATATTGTTGAAGGGTGACAAAATGACTACTTTACCCGCATCTGCAGTAAAAGTGCGTGGTATTTTTCAAGATAAGGCGGTAAAATGCAAGATTCAAGTTTTGTTAAACTTTGAAATAAATGGACACATTTATGAGCATATTATCATAATGGTTGACAAGATAAATTTTGATATTGTGCTAGGTATTGACTCCATTACCAAAATTGTAGCAGTAATTGATATGAAAAACTGGATTATAAAATTTAGTGAAGGGTTAATAAACACAGAAGAGTTAGAAAAACACGATTTGAATAGCAATCTAGATAGAGATTATAGGGAAGAAATTATAACTAATGTAATTGAGGAGGCAGAGAATGGACGAGAAAAGCCTAACCCTAGAGCTGAAGGATTTGAAGAGATTAAAGTTGAATTGGAGGAGTTGATAATGGAATTTCATGACACTTTTGATGAAAAGCCTGGGTTAAATTAAGGATTATAAATACAAGATTAGATTAACTGATGAAACCCCCTATTCGGAAGAGGATATATCCCATTCCAGAAAAGTACTATGAAGAAGTACGAGGGATAATCCAAAAGATGGAAGCCGATGGCATTATAAGGAAGCAGGCATCTTCTTACAACAACCCCATTACTGTGGTAAAGAAGAACGGTTAATTACGCTTATGGCTAGATGCAAGCACAATTAATATGAAAATTCTTCCCGAGGCAGACCGACCAACGAAAATCTGTGACCCTTTGAGGAAATTTAAAGGAAAGGCATGTTTCTCAGTCCTTGATCTTACAGCGTCATTTTATCAAATAGAACTTGAAGAGGAGAGTAAACAGTACACTGGTTTTCTTTTTGACCAAACTTCCTGGGTTCTTCAGCGAGTACCATTTGGTATAGTGAATAGTGGACCAGCGCTAATTAGAGCCCTTGATAATAAGCTCACTGATGAGGTGACGAAGAACGTGCTAAGCTATATCGATGATTTGATCATATCTTCTCATAATGTAAATGAACACTTGATGCATTTGTGTAAGCTTTTTGAAAACTTAAGAGACGCAAATAAAAAGGTAAACTTTGATAAGTGCCATTTCTTGCACGAGAAAATCAATTTTCTCGGACATACTATTGATCAAGACCTAGAGAAAGTGGAGGCTATTATGAGATTCCCAACGCCCACTAAGGTCAGGCAAATCAGAGGGTTCGTGGGAGCTTGTCAATTTATATGTAGTCACTGTCCAAAATATTCGGATATCATGGCACCTCTGTATGAATCACTAAAGAAAAACAAGGGTTGAAAGTGGACCAGTACCGCAGACGAAGCATTTGAAAAAGCGAAAGAAAAGTTGAGGAACAATGTGAAGTTAGAAAATCCGGATTTTGACCGTATATTCTACACTGAATCCGATGCTTCACCTGTAGGTATAAGTGCTGTCTTGTATCAAAAGGACGAAGACGGATGTAAACACTATATCACTTTCACTGGTAGAAAGTTGAAACAACATGAAGAGAACTACTTCACGACAGAACTAGAAGCGTTAGCTTTCGTGACAGCTCTTCAGGCTTAGAAGAAGATTTTAATCGGTCACCAGATTATAATCGTAACCGATCACAAGGCGTTACAGTTTATGCTTCAGACAGATATGTCGAGTGATAGGTTAAAACGATGGGCCCTATTCACTCAGCAATTAAATGAAACTATAGGCCACCAGCCAGGTAAGGATAATTTGTTGGCTGACGCATTATCAAGAAACCCAATTAGAAGCCTGCAAATAAACCATGTACAATTGGAGGAAGGAGATCTGGATACCGTTAGGAGATTAGCCCGAATCGGTGTGTCACAGAAGAGACATGCTCCAATTAGGAAAATGTACAGGTTCTCGAAGGGTTATATGGACATAGCAGATGCACATTAATCTGCAACTCGATGACAGTCACATCACTACGTGTTGAGCGGTGATCTAGTATGCAAATACGTACACGCCGAGCCTACAAAATTCCGCATAGTCGTGCCCCCTAATTTTGTCTCGAAATTAGTGTGGTTAGCACACCATTTCATATGACATAGGGGCCTAGATAAAACTCTTAGTACACTCAAAGAGAGGTTTATCTGGACCAATATGAGATCTGCCATAGCGAGAATTATAAGATCGCGCGATGAATGTCAGAGAGGGAAATTTACATCTGAGTTGCTGAAAAGAAAACCAAGAGCCATGATACCTTCCAAACCGCATGGGTTGATGGTGGCGGATATCTTTGGCTCGTGTCCGAAGGGACACCAAGGGAACCAGTTCTTGTTAGTGACAGTAGATATCTTTTCTAAATTCGTCACTATGGATCCAATGTAAAAAGCTAACACGAGAAATATGGTAAGCAGATTGGAGAATGCTGTTTTTCCTAAAGCAGGAAGACCATAATATCTCGTATCAGACCACGGAGCTCAGTTCACTTCAGCCAAATTTGAAGCAGACACGGAAAGATTAGGAATAAAACACATATTTTCCAGCGTGCGTTATCCTGAGTCAAATTCTAGCGAAAGATATATGGCGGAATTTAGTAAATTCAGTAGAATGTTCTGTCCAAACGATCATCCTAGTTGGGTTAAGTATGTGCCGATCATTGAGGATTATTTGATCTCCACAGTTCAAGAGAGCATGGCAGAAGTTCCAATGGCCTTACATTTAGGACGGAAGCCAGAAAGATCATGAGGCAATGTATTTAATTTCATTCCCAGAGATCCTGATGTAGGAAGACAGTAAAGGATTGATAGAGCGAAGGAGAAACTTCAGAAAACAGCTGATAAACGCATGAAAAGAGTTGAAGGGAAACGACTAAGCAAACCTTTAGAAATTGGAGATGTGATTTTATTGCGTAGACAAGTCAAAGCGGCCGTAAGCAAAAAGGTATACCCGAAGTTTGGAGTTACCTTTATTGGCCCATTCCGCATAGAAAATGCATATGGGAATAACTGTTATGAGCTGTATGATGAAGAAAATAACGTTATTCTAGGCAAATACAATGCAAATAATTTAAAGAAATATCATAAGAAAGTAGGCTGAAAAATAATTCATTATTCGAGTTCAGTAACGTTTCTAAAGTCCTGATTCGGAATAATTAAAAACAAATTTGGAACTGCTTTAAATCGAGATGGAGGGAGAACGCCCCCAAAAAATGAATTATTTGGGATGAAAATTAGATTATTTTTGAAGCCCACGATATAATTTAACATGGCTATATAGATGCTGGAACTTAACACAAACCAGTCGTGTTACTGTGTTGAGCAAGGAGGAAGATGCCATCTCGTGATATGTTGCGCAATAGAATATCCTAGAAGCTTGGAAATGGCCTAGCAATAGTGGATTTATCACGGAATATGTTTAAATATTGTAATAAAATATATAATTGGATATGAGTTCACAGCCAATAAGGAGAGGTCATATTGAAGGCGGGATTACCTTCAACTAAATTATATGGAGAATTATTACATTTAGGCCCCAAAAAGTTATTTTATGAATTGATAATAAGAAGAAAATTATAAGAAAATATTACAGATACTTTGAACCGACAGTAGTGGCTACGCAGGCTAAAGCGCAGCATTAGGTCATGGGACCAAGTTCTCTGCTGACTCGGTAGACGCGTAGGTTCGAGCCCCACCGTCGGCCGTCCTTGAAATGGTTTTCCGTGGTTTCCCATTTTCAACACCAGGCAAATGCTGGGACGGTACCTTCTGACAGGCCACGGCCGCTTCCTTCCACATCCTTGCCCAGATTCATTCACCATCATTCATTTCATCTCTCATTAACTCCTCTCATGAGGTTGGCATCAGGAAGGGCATCCGGCCGTAAAAACCATCGCCACAAAGACTTCCATCGCATCTCATCCCCGACCCCGTTGGAAAAACGGGATTAATAATGGGTAGACATACATTACAGATACTTTGAAAATCGCTATAGATCGATATATGACGTAATAAGCATTTTTCTAGTGGGAGCTAAATTTCTGGGGGGGGGGGACATAAATGGCGGCTAGAATTGTTGTCTTGGAGGGGAGACGCCAAGCAACAGAGCTGTTGTTCCTGCGAAGTTTTAAGTGTGCAGACGTCTATTCCGGGAGAATTGTAGTCCCGAAGTTCTTAGCCGAGTCCGGTGTTTCGATAACTCGTGGAGACAGCGGCATTAGAGGGTAGATTGTGGAGATCGCCCGTGCTTCGATTTAGGTAAAGTTGCGAAGAGTGTTAATACCGCAATAACTGACTATTGTTTGTGAATAGACCAAATCTTTTTAGTACAGATTATAGTACCGAACGCATAAAAGTTTCAAAAAAATTTCAGCGTTAACAACGGAAGACTTTAATAAATATAGTCATTTTAGAAATGAAGAATAAAAGTGACATACGCAACAGCCGTAAAGCATTTTAGTTGCAACCAGACTGCAGCGAACATAGATTCATTTTATGAAGTTCACGTGAGTAACAGTGATTGACATTAATATTGAAGCAGTATATTGTTACAACAGAATTATGACTGTTTATATTCAGCAAGTGGAAATATTATTCATGATACTTAATATGTTTGAGATGATGAACTAGGAACTTATATGCCCCAGGGATACTTTTGAAGCAGAGTAATAAATTCAACAATGGAGCTACGATAATGAGATTACTCTTGATTATCAAAGCATCAAGTATACATGAAACGTTATGTACACCAACATCTCGTAAATTAGAGTTATTCATGAACTTGAACATGACATCTGCGAGCTACATAAATATTTCGTAGTATACCTTTATGAATATATTTATCAGCGAGTGAAGTCCACAACTTCAACTACGAATTTATTTGTGAATATGAAGCTGAACTTACAACATTACTCGATAATATAATGAAACTCTATCAAGACGGAGAATGAAGATATAAGAAAAAAGTCAAGATGCCAGGGAAGGACCCGGCAACAAAGAAAATCGATGAACGGCAGGTTGCTGTTCGATCCCAGATGGAGCTTGATGTTTTCGGGAAAGGATTTCCTTCCTTGTTCGAGGTCATTGGTTCGAAGGGACGGACTAGGGTCCAGCCTAGTTTCTTGGAGAAGGAAACAACTGAGTATTTCCTAATACTTAACCAGAACTTCGAGAGATCTTCAGTCAAGGTAGCAGTGTATATCTCTATGTAGTGAGAGCAAAACTTTTATCCATATTTCGATATATATTTATATTTCATGTATGTAACAACATTTTAAATCTACGAGATCATGTGAGGTGATCGTTTTCGTCATTTTCACATTGCTATACTACGATCCAGTTTCTAAACTGAGATAGTTAAATTTGTTTAAGGAATAAGTATTCCAGTAATTTTTTTGAAGATCCGTAATTTTAATTTTCAACGTTTTTCAATTCATTTTGAATTCAGGATTCAGACATTTTTTGTAGGATGCCAATTATATTCTTTCTAGTAATTTAATTTGGCCGTCTTAATTGTTAAGAAAAAACTTCCAGAGGAGAAGAAAGAACGTGTGATATATTGTTGTAATATCACAATCATTATGAACATTACGTCGATCTGACAAGAAACATTCGTCATGATTTCGATAGGAAGTCATATACTCATAGACATTCTTTGTATAGAATGAAGACACATTCCGAAATTGACAATCCTTATTTTATAAGAGAAAGCTAAGATCTTTCGTCTATTTAAATATTATAAGAGATATATCTTCATGGAAGATTTTTTCATCCGACGGTAGGGAATTCAAAGCTGGTTTATCCCCATCGAGATTGATTTTTATCGGACACATAAATAACATTTGTGGTTATTTATACGCAATGTGTAATGTCACGTCATATTGTGGACGTGATATTGCAATACGTGTAACTTTGAATTCAGATGAGTTCAGTGGAACATTAAAGTTTTTTTATTAAATGTATATGTAACATTTAGTCGATATCTAAGTAACATTTTAAAAGTAAACACATGGAGGTCTTACACATTATGTCTAAGGTCGTTAGTATGAACTAAGGGAACGTTTAATAACAGACGTAGCTGTTTGAGATGCCAGCGTTTGATTGTAGCAACGCTGATGAATATGCCAATTTTATGTAAATGCTAGTTTTGTGAAAGAGAAGATGGTAACAATTACTCTGTGTAATAGATTGTTAAACAAGTAGCGAAGGAGATTATATTTCCGTATACAGAGGTATACGAGGATTTTTAGAGAAATGTTGTGTAACTGAAAGGTGTGTTTTCCGCAAGTAAGGGAAGTCGTTGCAAGGCAAGACTATTTTAGTAAGCGTTTGGCATTATAGTAAGGGAATTTCGTTGTGAAGAACTCCAATGTATAAATACACGATTTAGATGTGAAGACAGAAGGTGTTTGCGGAAATAGAAATGAGAAGAAGGATATTAACTTCTGTTATTTTATACTAATTATTAAAATTTTATTAAACTCGATTTGAGTAAATACGTGTGTTTAATCTTTGCTTGTTGAACACATTAGACTGAATACGATTACAACCTGATGCTAGCAATGTGCAGTAGTATTTTGAAAGGTGAAGGAGATCTTTGAAGCATCCTGATAATGTGTGGAAGGATTAAAAATGGGATCAGAGCTAGAGCTCATACATATATATATATAACGAATTTATATCGTTATGATAGCCAACGCTATCAATAATAATGCAAATTATACTGTAAATAAGTTTTCAATAATTATTTAATCCAGGGAATAAGATATTAGGAATAATAAATTTATTATATGTTTTGGAATTGTACTGTATGTAAGGGATGATATTTTAGGATTGAATGTTTTCACGATGTTACGTGTGTATGGACAACTCCGTTGGTCTCGAACAATGCGAGGGAATGCATGGATTGGTGTGTTAAAATTTGAATGTATTTGATAAAGAATTGTATGAGTTATAGCCAGTTTCATAATCAGAAAATGTAAATTTGAGACAATGATACTGTTTACGCTAGCAGCGTGTTCGCAGCGAACGCAAGGGAGATGTGTATATCCCGTTATAAATTAAAGGCCAGTATATTTTATAAAATGGAAAGAGTTGTTAGTCAAGCCATAAGTCTATGAATGGAAACAGGTTCACGTTTGATTGTAAGTGTATCAATCTATGAATTGGTCGACTGACCAGATGTGCAATTCACGGCGCGTGCCGGACTTAATAGCTTCCGTAGGAACGCTAGGTACGCCGGAATTTTTGTTTAACGTTTTATTACTTGTAATAGGCTCAGGCCGTTCAAAATTTATTTCTGTATAACTGACAGTATAGTTACTTCAGTAGAGTGTGTGTTGTTAGAGAACAGTGTGTGTGGATGTATTACTTAATTTATTAATTTAGGAATGGATATTATTTGTTTAAACTTAATATTTAGTTTACATTTGTTTATAAATTTACTTTGTTCGTTTTCTATATCGTCTTTCGAGTGATTTATTTTAAATATTAAAGGGCAATGGTATTGTTGATCCCCTTTGAGGATGGAGCTAAGTTCCTTTATAAGATCCCGAGGATAAAGGTAGGTGTTCATCTGAGCCCAGTGAATTTTTGTTGTATATCCACAATATCATTGTAGAATACTGTAATGGGCCTGTCAAGCAAGGAATATGTTGTAGGTACTGGCGAATTGCGTAGGGTAATTGTTTTAAAAAGCTGCATTTATCTGGGTATGGTTTCAACTTCCATGTGCGGCACCAGTCGGATAGAGCGTTAAGTGAGGACTGTAGAAGTGCGGCGTCGGCTGGTGTCTTAATTTCCTTGAAAATCATGCAGTCATCTGCGAAGATTAGGGTGTCGGCTGTGTCATAGAGTTTGGATGGTAGTTCATCCATACATAATGAAAATAAAAATGGCCCAAGGGCACTGCCTTGTAGGATGCCAGAGAGCACTGGTAGCCAAGGGGATGAAATGCCTGATATTATGACTCTCTGTTTTTGGTTCTGTAGAAAGCCGGCAAGGAGTGTTAGGAGATTGCCGTGTATATTGAACCGTTCAGCGATTTTGTGGAGTAGTAGGGTATGGTCTATTGAGTCAAATGCTTTCAGTATATCTACTGTACGTAGCAGATATCGAGCTGGGATCTTTCTGCAATGGCATGTGTTGCATAACTGTGGATAGTGGCCAAGTTAGTGAGGTACGAACCTCCAGGAAGGAAGCCATGCTGGCTGGTTGAAATATACGGTAATGTAAAAGACAGGAGACGTTGGTGGATTAATTTTCAATTATAAATGATAGTGTGGGTAGTATAGAGACTGGTCGGTAGGATGATACTTTTTTCCCCCAAATTTGAAAATAGGGAAAATGTTGGCCTGTATCCAGGCAGTGGGAAAATAGCCCTTGGCAAAGCACCTGTTGAATAGATTGGAAAGCGGTATACAGAGAACATTGGCGGTGTTTTGCAGGAAGATTGGACCAATATCATCGGGACCAGTAACTTTGTTGGTACGGAGAGATTAAAGTAGACTGAGGACTTCATTTGGTGTAGTTGATATTTTCGATAAAGTGTAATTTGCTGCTGTTTCTACCGGTGAAAGGGGTTCATTTTGCGTGGGAGTGAACATTTTTCAAAGAAATACCTGTTGAATAGCTTATTGCGGTCTGGTCCCTCCGCTGTGGTTCCCTGGTGCTTTACGCTGACGGGAATCCTTTCGGTTCTCCTCCTCGAGTTGATGACGGACCAGTAGCGCTTGAGATTTTCCCGGACGTTCTCAGTGATGGTTTCTATAAGTCCCGTGTAGTCTCTCCTGGGCAGACGTTTTTCGTGTCGGCGAATGTACAAGAAAGTAATTTCATGTAAGTTTAATGAATGATTTCCAAAATTTCCCTACTGTTCTTTAAGAATAAGTGCTAATGGTTCGTTTATTTTTCTATTTGATCCGGGATAGCAAGAATGGTAGTAAGTATTGAATGTAATTAGTGTATGAAGTTTCTGGTATGCCCAACATGATCCTCGAAGAATGTGTTCTTATGCTTCTTTGTATTTTTTCTTTTTGAATCTGGGTAATTAAGGATGTTTATGAATGCTTAAGGTATTAGTGTAACTGGGTCTGTTGACGACTGCTTATTTTACATACTTGTGAATAATTTTGGGGAAATTATAATTGCGGGTGATTAACTATTCTCTTAGGGAATTCTATGTGTGGTCTTGTGGTGAATGAATTGTAGTGTATATGTGATCCAGACAAGTTCTTGTTCATCATTAGTAGTGGTCCTGGGGTGATTTGAAGGTAGTCATGATCTTCGGTGATTTCTAAGGGGTATGTTGCTTAGGTTCGTTGTTATTTGGAAGTCAATTCTTCTTATTTCTTTATTTTCTTTTGATTTATTCTTTTGCTTTGAACTTTTTGTCTTTCTTTATTCTGATTAACGTTTACTGGTTTCGTTTTGAAGTTTCATTTTATGATACAATTATGAGCAAATACCGACGTCAATTCTTGTTTTCTCTGTAAATTTTTTGATGTGGCAATATCTGGAAAGCTGATGACTAGTTTGTGCTTCACATTATATTCTTTGTTTCATAACTTCCATAACTAGAAAGGAAGTAACCTTTCTAGTAAGAAATTGTAAATATTTGATAAATTCAAAATGTAAAAGCGAGGAATCTTTAATTTGGGATAACTTTTCTTTTTGATGTGAAGGTAAATACTGTTGGCAATTTTGTGTTTGTAATTAAGTGGTTACGGATATTATGTGTCGAGGTAGTGATGTCATAATTAATAAAAGAGAAGAACGAAAAGGACATTTCTGTCGCAGTCCAATCTGATTTCAGAGTAAATATGACGGAGACTCGTGCATTGTAGATGATTGCTGGGACTGTTGCTGGTAACTTGGGCCCGGATACCATGATGGAAGTCAACTCTACTATGAAACCGTGCCTGTTTCGTCGTCCTGGAGAAGCCTATTTACATGTGTATTATTATACTGCGTATAAAAAAAGGGAAGATCCAAAATTATGTACTGTTAAAAGTAAGATGTTGGATTTTAAGCATGTTTGGTGGATGGTTTTAACTCATATAAAACACGTATTCTATGATCGACAAGTTGGATGTAACATCGTGTTTGCTATGTGAACTCATTGACGGGTATTCATCTTTAAAAAAACCTGCTCTATTCTCTCTTCTACTCTCTGAACATTTAGTGAAGGATTAGTTACCTATTGATCACGATAGTTACATATCCTTTGGAACTGTGATAACGTCATTGGACTCTATCTAGCGAATTGTTTGGTAACGTTACGAGGCGTTCGTCCTCAAAGTAACTTGAAGTTACTTGACATGCTACCCAGCGTCTGGATACCGCACTACTGGGTGGCTAGTAACTCTGTACGCAGTTAGGTAGCGTGCGCTGTACTGCCCCCGGAAATTGAATTATTTTAGGACAAAATGAGAGTATTTTCCGTCCCCATGATAAAATTTTACCTGCAAATATAAATTCAGGAAGTGTGACACAGGAGGGTAGTGTTACAAGCTCGAGGCCGTGGGAGAGCACGATCACGTGATATATTGCACAATAGACGCTTCTAGTGGGCTAAAATTGGCATAGCAACAGCCAGTTTGGAAATTAATATTATAAATATTGTTATAAATTATGCTATTGGATCCCAGCTCAGAGCCAATGAGAAGAGGTCTTATTGAAGACGGGATCAACTTCAACTACGTAATTTGATGAAATTATGCATTTAGGCCCTTAGAAGAAAATTTTCTTATTTGGTAAAGAAGAGAATATTAAGAGAAATTATGTCTGATACTTTAAAACCTGCAGAACGGTTAATTTACGCAGTAATATGCATTAGTAATCTATGCGCTAAAATTATGGTGGGAGATTGAATTGGCCGCCAAAATTTCGACTTGGAGGGGGAGATCCAAGGATCGAGGTTCTTAATCCAGCAGTCTTTGAAGAGTGAGGAAGTGTTTTTACTGGGTTAACAGAGATCCCAAGGCTTTGTCCGAGTGCGACGACTGTCGACTTGTGGAGACGCGAGGATAGCTAAGTGGAACGTAGGAGATTGCCGCACTTCCATTTTATATGGAGTTGTGAGGAACATTGAAATTAGTATATCTCGTATATAATTGTGATTTGAGTTTAACTAGGTGAATGTATATAAAGAACAGGTCGCATACTATATTCAGCTGAATGTCGAGTGTTTTAAAACTTACCGTTTCGACAATATAAGCCTGTTAAGACAGATCTTCAAATGCGTTGGAAATAAAGCTGAATATCACTTTAGATTGCAACGTGAAGTTGGCGAACGCAGTTCAAGTGAACAGTAGCGAAGAACTTGTAACATTGGCGCAGTACATAAACATTATCAGAATGGCTATCATTATTCTTCAAGCGTTTTCATTCAACATAATTAACATTGTTGATACGATGAACTAAATAGTCATGCGCCAGAGACATATTCGATAACAGGAGTTAAGATACAACGATGGAACTTCGTTAGACGTCGTATTCTTGAATACAGACGTAGTGTACGGTCCATCTTGTACATTTTCGTCAGTCTACGAACACTAATGTAACATCCATTAGCAATGAAAATATTTCGTTCAACATTTATATGAATATTTCTATAAATTATTCCAATGATGAGGCTGATACATATTTGCAACGGATAATGAAGATTCTACAGAAGAGATTTGTCAAGATGCTAGGGTAGCCCAGCAACCACAGAAGAATTTGCCAGAAGGATGTCGTTCGAGCCCAGGCGAATGTTGTTGAATTCCAGAGAGGGACGTTTCCAATCTCTGAGGTCGCAGGAACGTGGTTCGAAAGCATATCCATCTTGGACTGAGGAAACATCTTACGTATTATGTGAATACTTACATAGATCTTCAAGTTTTCGTCCAAATAAGGTAGCAGTGTATCTTATTTTTAGTATAGAGCTTGATTAGTGACATCCTGAGCCAACGATCTTACTCCATATTCTCAAATTTCATATATTTCGGTGTTTTCATGTATTTTACACTTCAGATGTGTGTTAAGATTTTTATGCTTCAAGGTTATTTAGGAGATGATTGCCTTCCATCTATTTTTCAATTTTATTCTACGCATCAGTTGTGGAACTGACATTAAAAATTTTGTTTCAGGAATCATATTGCCTCATAGAAGACTAGTCGTTTCGACTCTCGAATTTTAATAAACCAAGTATTCTGACATTGTGTCATAGCTTCAAATTAAATTCTTTTTAAATTTAATTTGAGCACTTTAATGTAACAACATCTAACTTCAAGAACAGAAGAAACATCGAATGATATTGTTATATCATTATTTTACATAAACTGTCGACGATCTGGGAGATTCTAGTCGTTTGATAAGACCGAAGTCTTAATCCCTATAAACATTCTTTGTGTAGAGTGGAAAAACAGTATGACATTGACAAACCTTTTTATTACTTGTAAAGCTGAGAGCTTTGTTCATTTAATATGTTAGAGGAAATACCTTTTGATAGAAGATTATTCAAATCTTTGGCTAGGAATTCAAAGCTAGTTTATCCCGGTCAATATTGAATTATATTTGACACTATAATAAATAACAAGTGTGTTATTTTACACTATTTGTGTAATATCACGTCATTATGTGGACCTGATATTACAACGATAAACAATTTAAAACTTGATCAGTGAAGTGAGACAGGAGTATTACTTTTATTACATGTATTTGCGACAGACGAGTTAACAGTTAATTATCTTTTTGTGGAGTAAACTTTTGGAGGTCATTCGCGACAGTCTAATATCGTTCATTACGATTGAAAGTTTCGTTTGAAGAACTTAAGCATGTATAATAGTAGATCAGTACACATGTGAAATGATACTGAGGGTCACGCCTTTATTTGAGAGAAGTTTCTACAGAAGAAATGTTAATAACTATTAATCATTTTTGGTTATTGTTTAAGATAGTGGATGATAATTGTTTATGTCATATATATTGTTATATGAGGATTTGTAGAGCTATGGAGTGCTCGTGCGAAGGGAGTTCCGCATTTTAAGGGAAGTCAAAGTATTGTTGTTCTTTGATAAGTAGGCATGGATCATGATAAGAGCCGTTGAATACAAGTAGTCCAGTTCATGTGAAGCAACGATTTAGCTGTGTTGAGAGGAGGATTTTAGCGGAAATACAACTAGAGAACGACTGCCTACTCATGTCTATAATATGTACAATTATTATATTATATTAAACCAGAAGTTATGTAATTACGTACAGTTAACCTTAGTCGGTCAATTGTATTAGACCGACAATGCAATGAAACCTATATAAACGATGTGTAAGCAGTACATCAAAACTACGGAGTGTTAGAGAATGATTATTTGGAAAACCAGTGTATATAATTTATTGAGAGATGTATTGTAACCGAGAAGCCAGAATCTCGAAAGTAACGTGTTAGCAACACTAAATAGTATATATTATTATGAACAAATATATGTAATTTCTTTTTGAAATGATTTAATTAGTTGAATAATTTTTGGTAGGATTTATTGATCGAATGTTTTGGATTAGCGTGTGTTTTGTGAGCAAATGTTGTTGTATGAATGATTGCACACTGTTAAGAGTAATTGTTGAACCGGATTGGTCATGAACAATTTCGGGTTGCGAATGAAAGAGTGTATAAAATTTTCAGAATGATTGTATAAGAAACATAATAATATGAGCATTTTTGAAAGATCTAAATGTTAATTTTACGTGTATTTTAAACGCACTCAAAAACAGTCTCAATGTAGGCTAGCCAGTATGTTTCACCGTTAGAATTGGAGAGCGGTGTGACATAATATGTTCAGGCGAAGACTCACAGCATTGTAAAAATTGTATTTAGTTCCGAGTGCAGCGTGGTGCTAGTGTTTCATTGATGAAACAGGCCAGTGCACGTGCGTTCTTTAAACGCGTGCTAGTAAATGAAACCAGGTGTCAGAATGCCATGAATGTAAGAGCCTACCTTAAACGTTTTTCTTTTTACGTAAGTGTAGGCCGAAATCAAGCCAAAGCTTTTATGCTCATAAATTTTACACAGCATTGTAATAAGATGTGTAGTAGATAGGAAGTGTGAATGATTGTGTGTTTTTTTCTCTTTTACGGTTAGATTAGTTTATTGTTATTTTGTTTATACTAGGTTAGTTTACCATTGTTAATAAATTTTATTCAGTTCGTTATTTGTTGTTGTTGGCGTGTGATTCATTTTAAATATGAGTAGAGTATTGTGGATGTATTGTAGGCGAAGCTGAATTCCCAGTCCCTGAGAAGGTAAGTAAAGATAGGTGTGCCCCGTGCAGTTTGTTGTTGATCCACAATATTCTTGTAACTGCTGTATGTAAATCCCTAAAGGCTATGTTGGGAGCGATTTCTAATGTAGTAATTTGCCGGTGCTGTTAGAAATAGGCGATCCAGCTGGGGCAATGGATAATCCAACAGGCTACTTTCCGGATTTCGGGTACAGTAGGAATGGCGCCCTATGAACGTTGGGGCTACGAAATTAGCTTCATAGTGCATCTAATGAACTTGGTATGAACATTTCTAGTGAAAGAAATAATTACCAGACTTGTGGGATGTCTTATCCAATTTCGGATGGATGTGAGTGTAATTATATAGGCTCATTTTAAATTGATATTAGGAAGGTTACACTCAGATAAAGATCAGATCTTAGAAACCTGAGAGAGGTGTAGTAGGTAGACAGTATCGAAAAACGACCTACGATCTGAATACTTATTTTATTTCACCGATGCTAAGGTCATGTTAAAAATAAAGCTAACTTGTTTTAATGATTGTAATGGTAGAATTTTCTTTGTGGTAGTATATTTAAAGTTAGTCACAGGAGAGCGAGTATTATGAGTAAGTTTATTTAACATAGGGTGTACTATATGTTAATGTTAAGGTAATTTTAAGTTACTTTTAGACATTAAGGTGCTCAAAAATATATATATGGAGTAGGACGTTGCTCAGATGTTATTTTGCTCTGTTGTCGAATGTGTCTCTATAGCATTATATAAAGGGTTATTGCAATGGCAACCGAGGATGTAAAGAGAATGTTGGAGGAGATGCAGACGAAGCTGCAGCAGGATTTGAAGCAGCAACTGCAGAGCAGTTTGAATACAGTTGAAGGTAAATTTCAGGAAGCGAAGCAGGACCTAGAACAACTGAAGCGTGAACGAAAGGAGGACCTTGACATAGTGATTGTTAAAGTTGTTGATTCTATTATAGATAAAGTTGCAGGAAGTGTCAAAGAGAGTTTCAAAACTGAAATTCAAGAAGTTCAGACTTCTTTAGAGGGTTTACAAACTAGTGCCTCTAAAATGGTTGTAAATGTCACGCGTTTACAGGCCAGCTCAAAGCAGATTCAGGATGATGTAAGTGGTGTACGGACAGAGGTCGGTACTGTCCAAAGTAAAGTAGATACAGTCCAAGTAGATGTAGCTAATGTCCAACGTAAAGTCGATACAGTCCAAGTAGATGTATCCACAGTTCAAATAAAGTCGATACAGTCCAATCCAAAGTAGACTTAGTGCAAGTAGATGTGTCTAATGTACAGTCCGATATTGGTAATGTGAGGTTAGAGGTGTCCACAGTCCAATCTAAGGTAGATTCAGTCCAGCCGATGTCACTAATGTTCAGGTTGACATAAACAATATGCAGTCAGATGTCACTGATGTAGAGTCTGACATAGGTAAAATACAAACAGAAGTCAATACGGTATTTGTTGATGTAGCAAAAGTCCAAGTGGACATTAACAAAATTAGACAAGAGGTGGAAGCTTCTAAAACATTGTGTACTCAGAATATAACTGCTTTAACGACACGTTTTGTTAACGATGCGTTAAAAACCACAGCTTCTCTGGCCGAATTAAAAGGTAATGTAGAAACTTTACGAACGCAGGTTATTGATCCCAATAAAATTCTTAAGGCAGATATTGAGGAAGACATAGCTGAAATGTTAAAAGCTAATGTAGTTGTCAGGAAAGACGAGTGGAACAAATCCAGTGGGGAACATGTTAAGCAAATCCAAAATAACATAGAAAAGAAATTAGCCAGTACTCAAGTAGAAATTAATCGAGAGGTTATTGAAGTAAGAAAGAATTTAGGTAAAAGGATTGATACGCTCACTGAAAAGCAAGTAGAAGATAGAACTCAATCTAGTCAGGATGTGAAAGCTTTGAAAAAATCGTTAAAGAGTAAGACTAAAACGATAGAGGAACGGTTAAACAAGGTTGTCACTAACGTTAATGCCATGAGTGAGGAGAAAACTAATTAACTAGAAGAATACGTAACCAAGAAATTACAAAATCTTAATCTAGGAGATGTTGCCAAGCTTGAGACTTATAAGGAAGATTTAAAGACCGAAGTAGGCCAACAGCTGAAGAAGATTATCACTGAGATGGAAGAAAAGGAAAGGGAGAAGATAGATTTCGAAGATTCGAGGAATCAGACTAGAAGAAGTAGCCTGGAAGTGGAAGAAAGGGAAAACAGGCCAGAATAAAGATTATTCAGGTTTACGGAAGGTTTAGTTAGAGGAGAGGAGTAAAGAGCCCGAAAGCTACAATAGAGATTTTAGACCAAACCTTCAGGATTCATATCCGAGAAACGTGACGGTCATAAGGAACATTGAAGACAAACCACGCAAGTTCAGCAACCTAGATAGTTTCACCCCGATAGAGTACATCTGAAATCTCAAAAATTACTTTATCGAAGCGCATATTCCAAGAGAGAGGGAAATGAAGATCGTAGAACGCTATCTGACAGATGGGCCCCTTGATTGGTTTCGTGCCTTTAGATATACCTTCATGAACTTCGATGAATTCGCAGAAGCACTGATAAAGCGTTTCTGGTCTACTGAAGCTCAAAATTCCCTACGCGCAGAAGTATACTCACGAAAGTATTCAGGAACTCTTCCCACACGCTACGCAGACTTCTTCACGTGTCAGTTAGCCAGACTCAGATTTCTTCAACCCCCGTTATCTACAGCTCAGTTGATAGACGCGATAGCCAGGATGCTCCCTATTGAAGTCAGACGTCTAATTATCTCGTCAGGGATCAACGATCTAGCAAGTATGGACGAATTGCTCAGAAAACTCGATTACACGAGCCCGATGCCAAACGTTGTTGCTAAGAACTAAAGGCAAGAATACAAAGACATTAATACAGCATATCTCGACCAAACACAACAGACAGACAATCCGAAAGAACCAGAAAAGGGAAATATTGGTCCTGAAAAGAATAATTATTTCCGTGATCGCAGACCAGAACCCAGATACAGGAGATTCGGTGGAGGCCGTCCATATCAGCAACAGCAAGGACGTAGTAACGATAATAGCAATGGCAACCGTAGAAGTGGTTATTATCACAATAATAATAACTACAGATGCAATAATAATGGTTATTATAACAGGAATAACAACAGGAACAACCAAAACGATAATCGTAACAGAAACTCCCAAGATGAAATAATGACGAAGGAGAAGTATGATGAACGTCATAAGGAAGGAAAAGAATATCTTAGAGATTTAAGAGACAAGGAAAAAGGGAATGGTGAAAAAAGGATTTGAGTATCGATTCCAAACCAAGCACCAGTAAAGGAGTAGGTAATGGAAATGGTTCTCATAGACGATATGGAGGGACCATTTACGTTGAGAAAAAGAAGTAGAAGAGAGAAGAGAATATACTGCAGCACAGAACCAAGAAAAGAAGAAGAAGACGTTGAAGAACCAAGAAAAGAAGAAGAGGAAGAAGAAGAATTTGAAGAACCAAGAAAAGAAGAAAAGACGTTGAAGAGAAGAATAGAAAAAGAGGAACGGGTCAGATGAAGATAACTGCAAAAAAACGAGAAGAAAGAGCGTTCCGCATAACTAATGCTTATGGGAATAACTGTTATGAGTTGTTTGATGAAGAAAATAACGTTATTCTAGGAAAATTCAACGCTAAGAATCTAAAAAAGTATCATAAGAAAATAAGCTAAAATAATTCAATATTCGAGTTCAAGTGACATATCAAAAGTCTTGAATTAGAATGATTAAAAACAATTTGCAACTGTTTTTAACTTGAGATGACGGAGGAATGCCCCCGGAAATTGAATTATTCTGGGACAAAACGGGAGTATTTTCCGTCCCCATGATAAAATTTAACCAGCAAATATAAATTCTGGAAGTGTGACACAGGAGGATAGTGTTACAAGCTCGAGGGCGTGGGAGAGCCCGATCACGTGATATATTGCACAATAGACGCTACTAGAATGCTAAAATTGGCATAGCGACAGCAAGTTTGGAAATGAATATTATAAATATTGTTATAAATTATGCTATTGGATCCCAGCTCAGAGCCAATGAGAAGAGGTC
The DNA here is from genome assembly GCA_946902985.2 of Meconema thalassinum. Lineage (NCBI taxonomy): Eukaryota > Metazoa > Arthropoda > Insecta > Orthoptera > Tettigoniidae > Meconema > Meconema thalassinum. Next base: position 1,294,620,554 of record OX336389.2, read on the forward strand.
TTATTGAAGACGGGATCAACTTCAACTACATAATTTGATGAAATTATGCATTTAGGCCCTTAGAAGAAGATTTTCTTATTTGGAAATGAAGAGAATATTAAGAGATATTATGTCTGATACTTTAAAAACCGCTGATCGGTCAATTTACGCAGTAATAAGCATTAGTAATCTACGCGCTAAAATTATGGTGGGAGATTGTTATGGCCGCCAAAATTTCGACTTGGAGGGGGAGATCCAAGGATCGAGGTTCTTATTACAGCAGTCTTTGAAGAGTGAGGAAGTGTTTTTACTGGGTTAACAGAGATAGATAGATAGATAGATTTATTTTGACTGGCAAGATTAGGGCCATTGGGCCCTCTCTTCCCTCTAACCAGATTATACAAATGATAAGTAAAGAACAATACAAATACAACTTAAATCTAACGATATTACAATGTTGATATAATATAAAATACACATGAAATGGATTAGCTTGATAATGAACAATACAAATACAACTTAAATCTAACAATTTTACAATATTTATACAATATAAAATACATATAAACTGGATTAGCTTGGTGGTGTAGTCTGTAAATTGTTGCATTTATAGGGTGAATAACTAAGATACTTAGAAGTAAGTTTAAAATTACAGTAAGGTAAAGGAAATACTGAAAAAAGTAAACTAATGATGGTGATGAAGATGATGATGAAGATAATTAGCCGTTACTGAAGGAGGTTATTTAGATATCTAAATAAAGAATAACTGAGAAAGTGAGAATTGGAAAGTTTGAATATATGTAATACGACGTAAGTATATAAGCATAAGTGTTGATGAGTTCAACTTTCATTTGCTTAGTGAGTATGTACTGCTGGTAACGCTGCTTGAAGCTGGACAGGGTCGCTCCTCTGACAGAGCGAGGCAGATTGTTCCACAGTCGTGCAGTAGCAACAACGAAGGAGTTGGTATAGCGTACTGTGCGGTGTATGGGTATCAGCAAGAGTGTGTCGTTTTTTGACCGTGTTCCAGGAGTATGCTCGTACGAGAGACGGTGAAACTGAGAATGCAGGTAAGCTGGAGTGGAAGTTGACAGTATTTGTTGAAGAAGACATAAGGAATGGAGGTCGCGGCGTTGATTTAGACGTAACCAGATAAGTTGTTCATAAGCGGGGGTGACATGGTCATAATACCGTAAATTAAATATGTAGCGTACACAGGCATTTTGTGCATGTTGGAGTTTGTTTTTAAGAGTAACAGTGAGATCTTTGTATACGACATCACAGTAATCAAAATGAGGCAATATTAGGGAGGAAACAAGTCGTTCCTTTAATACGCGAGAGAAAATATTCCAGAATCATCTAAGTGAATTCAATGCGGAAAATACTTTTCTGGAAACATTGCAGACGTGCTGCGCCCAGGAAAGATGTTCATCTATAATAACGCCTAAATCTTTAACTGACTCTCGAAATTCGATTGGGGAATCGCACAAGCGTAATTTTGGTAAAGTGGGTTCATTTTTTAGTTTTAGGAGGATTTTCGGGTGGGAGATTATGATTGCTTGGGTTTTAGCCTCATTGAGTCGTAGTCTATGTGAGCGAGTCCAGTTACATATTTCAGTTAAGTCTTCATTAAAGGTGCCGATTGCTTCCGATAGTTTTTCTGGTGCTGAATGCAGGTAGAGTTGTACATCATCAGCATATAGGTGGTGTATGCATTTAGTGATTGATGACGTAATGTCGTTTATATATATTGAAAACAGGAGCGGTCCAAGGACTGACCCCAGAGGGATTCCTCTCTCAACTGGACGCCATGAAGACATTTGATTTGATTTAATTTTAACACATTATTGACGTCCACGTAGATAAGAGTCCATCCATTGGATACTGTTCATGGAGGGATGAATTTTAAATAGACAAGAGAGTAATATGTCATGGTCAACAGAATCGAAGGCTTTACTGAAATCAAGCAGTGTTAGGATTGTTACTAACCCACTATCCATAGCCTTTCTTATGTCATCCGTGACCTTGAGTAGTGCAGTAGTAGTACTATGATTTTTGCGGAAGCCGGATTTGTGTTCATCAAGGATATTGTGCTCTAGCAAATAGGAGGAGAGTTGTTCGTGGACGATAAATTCCAGTGATTTGGAGAGGGATGATAGTATAATGACTGGGCGATAATCGCTTACATGTTTAGCCTGTGTATTTTTTGGGATTGGGATGACGAAGACCGCTTTCCAAAGCGATGGGTACATACCTGTCATTAACGAGTGATTGAATATGTGTGTTATTGTGGGAAGTATAATATCAATGATACGTTTGAATAATTCGATTTCTATATTGTCAATCCCTTTAGATTTAGATTTTATTCGAAGAATAGCACGTCTGGCTTGTGAGGGGGTAACATGCGAGAAATGGAATTTTTCTCTGTTAGGGGTGGGGATGTTGTAGTTATTGATCAAAGTTCTGTGTTTCAAGTCAGGGTCAACTGAGTGTCCGGTAGTTGTAAAATGGTCGTTGAGTGTGTCAAGAGGTAGATTAATGGGGTTATCAATAATAATGTTATTGGTTTTACGTCCCTTTTAACTACCCTGGCTTTTAGAGACGCCGGGGTGCCGGAATTTTGCCCCGAAGGGGATCTTTAACGTGCCAGTAAATGTACTGACACGGCTCCCTCGCATTTGCGCACCCTCAAATGCCAGCTGACTGCGCCAGGTTTCGAACCTACAACCTTGGGATCAGCAAGCGAGAACGTTACCCCTGAGCCACGCAGCCAGGCTAATGGGGTTATCAATTTTCTCTCTACTTATTCCCATGTTTCTTAGTTCCTTCCACGCCGCAGAGGGTTTAATATTTCCTCCTAGCAGGTTATGAGCATGTCTGATTCGAGCATTACGTACCGTTTGGGAAGTTTTGTTTCGAAGTTTTTGTAATCATCATAATTCTGTTGAGTGGGTTATCTCTTAAACTTTCTGTGTGCCACCTCGCTTAGCCATCAGTACTTTAAGTTCCGGGCTGAGCCAAGGTGCAGGAGGTCGCGTCGCTCGAACAGATTTTACTGGAGCATGTCTGTCATAAAGCTCTGTCAAGTATTCGGTCATTGTGTGTACCTTATCATCTATGTTGTGAATAGTCAGTATATCGTGCCATGGGATACATAGAGCATCTTCTGTCAAGGAGTTCATATCAATTTTAAAGAGGTCTCTGTACGTGATGGTCCTTGGTTTGGTCTTGGGACATTTTAATGAGTAGGACATGTAGATTAAATCGTGGGCTGAAATTCCGGGTACAGATGTCTGACCGAACTGAAGCACCTTGCCAGTGTTCTTTACTGATATCAAGTCAATAGTCGTGTGTTATGTACGCATGTGATGTGTTGGTAATAGTTCTAATATTTTCATGTCTCGTGACGAAAGCATATTCAGGAGTTGCCGAGTTTCAGACTTGGAGTTGTCGCCTATATTGGTATTGAAATCGCCCATGACTATTACATGTTGGTTATGTGGTAGGATTCTTAGTAACGCATTCTCCACGTCCTCTAAGTGACCCAGTGAAGGTGCTTTATAAACAACACAGACAACGCACTTTTGATGGGCGGCATCAATTTCGAATAGCATAAATTCAGGCCTCCTATTATACTGGCTATCTGAACATGCTAAGACTTTAGGATTAAGGTTTGACTTAACGAAAGCTCCTACCCCTCCTCCTCTCTTCCCGACACGGTCATTACGTATTAGAGTGTAGCCGGGAAAGTGGAATGATTTAGATTGATTTAGCGGTGATAGCCACGTCTCGCTCATCAAACAAATATGGAACAAATCAGGTATAATGAGTTCAAGTTCATGAGAATGTGCCGATAAGGATTGTACATTCACGTGGGCAATACGGAGTCCGTTTGGGTTAAGTTACAAATTTTCAGACAGTCGATCTCGAGTCGAGATAAGGTCATTGTTTCCGGGAGCTAATTGTAGCCCGTTGTTTGAAGTGATTGGCAACGGTTCGGTAGGGGAGAGGAGGGGTGAGGGAGTGCGGGAGAAATTTCTTTCACTGCAGGGGGTGGCTGCAAGAGTGCTGCTGTCAGAGGTAACATGATTGTCGATCAGGTTTGCCAACTTAAGAAATGGAAACTGAAATAACAGAAATGTACTAAGGTTAATTAAGGCTAATATAACTGAACTAAAAGAAATGTACTATGGTAAACTAAGCCTAATATAATATAATATAATAGTAAACAGATAATAATAATTAGAACTAAGATGGCATATGTTAGCCGCAGTCAGCTAGGTGAATTGTTTTTACACTGTAGATACTGATTAGTTACCTAAGTCACTCATACGGTTAATCCTGATTTTGGTACCATCCGGTTTCTTGATAAGGATATCGACCTGAGAACTCCAGCAATTTCTAACTGAGAATCGAGAAATTGCAGCCTTCAGAATCGCCAGTCGGGTGGAGGTGAGATCCTCACGGATGGTCACATTGCTTCCCTTGAGCAATCTTTTTTTAAGGAACACCTCCTGCCTCGTTCGGAATGAAGTGAATTTCACAATGATGGGCCTGGTTTTTCCAGGGGATTTGGGTCCAACACGATGGCTACGGTCAATATCAAGGAGGTTAACGCTTGCACCAATATCTTTAAATTCGTTTAGAGCAAGTTCATCTGTATTTTCTTGAGTACTTTCATGCACACCGAAAATCCTGATATTGGCTCTCCTGCTATACTGTTCTAAGGAGTCGTACTTTTCTTCAAGCTCATTTCTCAGTGCTTGGATTTCAAAGTCACGACTCTCAAGTTTTTTAGTGAGATCAGATACCAGGTCCATATTGAACTGAAGAGACTTCTCCAGTTCCTTAATAACTATTTCAGTCACTCTCACAGAGAAGCGGATATAATAGTTTCAAGAAACTTACCCGAACTGAGAGTCTCGTCTAGTACCTTAGCTACGGTCTCTTCAATTAAGTTGTCACTATCGCTGGCGTCTCTTGAGGCGCGCTTATTCTTGCTTCTCGTCATCCTGGTTTAATTATGATTTTATTATGTAAGTAAGGGTTATCACTCGAAATAACGTAACACAGGTTATGCTCACTTACTATACACACGTGAACCACTTATTTTGGATGTACCTACTACACAACAACACCTTCTAATTCATATAAACTGAGGAGCCGAGCTCACGCACGTCTGTCAATCATGGCAGCGAGGGCATGTCAAGATGCTAGGGTAGCCCAGCAACCACAGATCCCAAGGCTTTGTCCCAGTGCGACGACTGTCGACTTGTGGAGACGTGAGGATAGCTAGGTGGAACGTAGGAGTTTGCCGCACTTCCATTTTATGTGAAGTTGTGAGGAACATTGAAATTAATATATCTCGTATATAATTGAGATTTGAGTTTAACTAACTGAATGTATATAAAGAGAAGGTCGCATACTATATTCTGCTGAAAGTCGAGCGTTCTAAAACGTACCGTTTCGACAATATAAGACTGTTAAGACAGATTATCAAATGTGTTGGAAATAAAGCAGAATATCATTTTAGATTGCAACGTGAAGTTGGCGAACGCAGTTCAAGTGAACAGTAGCGAAGAACTTGTAACAATGGCGCAGTACTTAAACATTATCAGAATGGCTATCATTATTCTTCAAGCGTTTTCATTCAACATAATTAACATTGTTGATATGATGAACTAAATAGTCATGCGCCAGAGACATATTCGATAACAGGAGTTAAGATACAACGATGGAACTTCGTTTGACGACGTATTCTTGAATACAGACGTAGTGTACGGTTCATCTTGTACATTTTCGTCAGTCTACGAACACTAATGTAACATCAATTAGCAATGGAAATATTTCTTTCACCATTTATATGAATATTTCTATAAATTATTCCAATGATGAGGCTGATACATATTCGTGACGGAGAATGAAGTTTCTACAGAAGAGATTTGTCAAGATGCTAGGGTAGCCCAGCAACCATAGATGAATTTGCCAGAAGGATGTCGTTCGAGCCCAGGCGAATGTTGGTGAATTCCAAAGAGGGACGTTTCCTATCTCTGAGGTCGCAAAAACGTGGTTCGAAAGCAGATCCATCTCAGTATCTTGAACTGAGGGAACATCTTAAGTATTATGTGAATACTTACATAGATCTTCAAGTTTTCGTCCAAATAAGGTAGCAGTGTCTCTTATTTTTAGTATAGAGCTTGATTAGTGACATCCTGAGCCAACGATCTTACTCCATATTCTCATATTTCATGTATTTCAGTGTTTTCATGTATTTTACACTTCAGATGTGTGTTAAGATTCTTATGCTTCACGGTTATTTAGGAGATGATTGCCTTTCATCTATTTTTCAATTTTATTCTACGGATCAGTTGTGGAACTGACATTAAAAATTTTGTTTGAGGAATCATATTGCCTCATAGAAGACTAGTCGTTTCGACTCTCGAATTTTAATAAACCAAGTATTCTGACATTGTGTCATAGCTTCAAATTAAATTCTTTTTAAATTTAATTTGAGCACTTTAATGTAACAACATCTAACTCCAAGAACAGGAGAAACATCGAATGATATTGTTATATCATTATTTTACATAAACTGTCGACGATCTGGGAGATACTAGTCGTTTGATAAGACCGAAGGCTTTATCCCTATAAACATTCTTTGTGTAGAGTGGAAAAACAGTATGACTGACAAACCTTTTTATTACTTGTAAAGCTGAGAGCTTTGTTCATTTAATATGTTAGAGGAAATACCTTTTGATAGAAGATTATTCAAATCTTTGGCTAGGAATTCAAAGCTAGTTTATCCCAGTCAAGATTGAATTATATTTGTCACTATAAATAACATGTGTGTTATTTTACACTATTTGTATAATATCACGTCATTATGTGGACCTGATATTACAACGATAAACAATTTAAAGCTTGATCAGTGAAGTGAGACAGGAGTATTACTTTTATTACATGCATTTGCGACAGACGAGTTAACAGTTAATTATCTTTTGTGGAGTAAACTTTAGGAGGTCAATCACGACAGCCTAAAACCGTTCAATACGATTGAAAGTTTCGTTTGAAGAACTTAAGCATGTATAATAGTAGATCAGTACTCATGTGAAATGATACTGAGGGACACGCCTTTATTTGAGAGAAGTTCCTACAGAAGAAATGTTAATAACAATTAATCATTTTTGGTTATTTTTTAACATAGTGGATGATAATTGTTTATGTCATATATATTGTTATATGAGGATTTGTAGAGCTATGGAGTGCTCGTGCGAAGGGAGTTCCGCATTTTAAGGGAAGTCAAAGTATTGTTGTTCTTTGATAAGAAGGAATGGATCATGATAAGAGCCGTTGAATACAAGTAGTCCAGTTCATGTGAATTAACGATTTAGCTGTGTTGACAGGAGGATTTTAGCGGAAATACAACTAGAGAACGACTGTCTACTCATGTTTAATTATACTATATTAAACCCGAAGTTATGTAATTACGTACAGTTAACCTTAATCAGTCGATTGTATTAGACCGACAATGCAATGAAACCTATGTAAGACGATGTGTAAGCAGTATTTCAAAACTACGGAGTGTTAGAGAATGGTTATGTGGAAAACCAGTGTATATAATTTATTGAGAGATGTATTGTAACCGAGAAGCCAGAATCTCGAAAGTAACGTGTTAGTGTGTTAGCAACACTAAATAGTATATATTATTTTGAACAAATTATATGTATTTTTTGGAAATGATTTAATTAGTTAAATAATTTTTGGTAGGATTTATTGATCGAATGCTTTAGAATAGCGTGTGTTTTGTGAGCAAATGTTGTTTGATGAATGATTGCACACTGTTAAGAGTAATTGTTGAACCGGATTGGTTATGAACAATTTCGGGGTGCGAATGAAAGTGTGTATAAATTTTTTCTGAATCATTGTTTAAGAAACATAGTAGTTATAAGCATTTTTGTAAGATCTAAATGTTAATTTTACGTGTATTTTAAACGCACTCAAATGCAATCTCAATGTAGGCTAGCCAGTATGATTCACCGTTAGGATTGGAGAGCGTTGTGACATAATATGAGCAGGTGAAGACTCACGGCATTGTAAAAATTGTATTTCGTTCCGAGTGCAGCGTGGAGCTAGTGTTTCATTGATGAAACAGGCCAGTGCACGTGCGTTCTCCAAACGCGTGCTAGTAAATGAAACCAGGTGTCATGAATGCCATGAATGTAAGAGCCTTCCTTAAACGTTTTTCTTTTTACGTAAGTGTAGGTCTAAATCATGCCAAGGCTTTTATGCTCATAATTTCTACACAGCATTTTAATAAGGTGTGTAGTAGAAAGGAAGTGTGAATGATTGTGTGTTTTTTTCTCTTTTATGCTTAGATTAGTTTATTGTTATTTTGTTTATACTAGGTTAGTTTACCATTGTTAATAAATTTTATTCAGTTCGTTATTTGTTGTTGTTGTTGGCGTGTGATTCATTTTAAATATAAGGAGTAGAGTATTGTGGATGTATTGTAGGCGAAGCTGAATTCCCAGACCCCGAGAAGGTAAGTAAAGGTAGGTGTGCCCCATGTAGTTTGTTGTTGATCCACAATATTCTTGTAACTGCTGTATGTAAATCCCTAAAGGCCATGTTGGGAGCGATTTCTAATGTAGTAATTTGCCGGTGCTGTTAGAAATAGGCGATCCAGCTGGGGCAATGGATATTCCAACAGGCTACTTTCCGGATTTTGGGTACACTACCGACCCTAAGTCTTCGCCTGAGTGTATTGGTCGTAGAGTGGATTCATACTCTTATCGACTTGGAGCGAGAAGTCGAACCTTTACTAGTGACGTCATTTGTTGTTGTCAACAATCAACGAGGGATTTTCTTGGAATGAAGTTGTAAAAATTTAGAGCTCCGGTGAATTGGGGGTTTAGACGGGGGATTAGGCGGGGCTTTAGCCCCGTCTAAAAGACTTTCCCAACATTTGAATAATTCCTAAATACAAGACACATGAAATCCTCGTCCTTGAAAAATTTTATGTTCTTTTAAAATAACTTATAATTGTAAAATGGTCTTATAAGTATGTACTTCGTCAAACGTTAACTAATTATTTACGTAATCTGTATTCCATCGTGTATAATTATGTGAGTGATTTAATTTGATTTAGTTGTTTGGTCTGTCTTTATGCTTAATTTAGCTTACTGCTCGGCTGTAGAGACAAGTTTCGTTCCATTCAGATTTGTGTCGGTAAGTTTTGAGGTTATAATGTGGTATCGTGGAATATCGAGAATGTAAGTAATTTGTGTACATTCTTAAACATGTGTTTATTATTTATATAATGGATTCTTCTTTTATTTGTCGATCCAAGACGTGCTGTCTTGTGATACAACCTTCAGCTTGTAAACTACCAAAGGCGTTTTTCTAAAATACGTATCGCTTAATTTTATTGCATCCTTTCTCCACCTTTGGTATGTAGCATGACCTCTTAAAGATCCCGTTTTATGTATCGTGATACCATACTAATTTTATTTAATGTCATGGTCTCGTAGTCATGATAACCTGACTATATTGTTAACTTAATGTTATTGTTAAACATAGTCAGTTGACTTTCTTTTGTGTATTCGAGGCAAACATATTGAGATTTCGGGGGATTAAGAAGTATGCATGCTGTGCTTGTGAGTTATTGGTGTCGTTGTCCTTTTCTGTTGCGACCAGATTCTAGTTTGACCTTTTAATATTATTGAGGATTAGTAGGGGAGCAGTAGGAGTTCCACTTCACTTGACGCCGCTGGGCCCAAAAAACAAACATGGCCACCGCGCGATGTTGAAGCATTTAAATAGACTTTCCTTGTAAACCCATGGTCCCATTTTGACAAATGAGGTGTTGTAGGACTTGGGGTGACGCCCCATTTGCTATGGACCACCCGTTATATTTTTTTTATTAGAATTTTTTTGTTTTTGAAAGTAGGCGATTTTTCTTAATACCAAACATGATAGAATTTGTGCAATGGATTAAACGAACGGTCTCTATGATCTTTATTTTTATAATGAAACTTTTTTATTTTTCTGTTTTTTTTTTCATAACAGTCCAATTTTGAAATTTCTATATTTCGGAAACTAGGTTTTCTACAAAAATGTTTATTTGACGTAAATGAATGGCCCTGACCCCATCTACCTCTAAAATCTCTAGGACAAAAACTGTGCAGTAGGGGAACAGTGGTGCTTCTGCCCCACCCATTTTATTTGTAACCGACTGTACATGTTAAATAATTAATATCTGGGGAACCCATGGTCGGATGTTGACAAATGAGGTCGAGTAGGATATAAAACATTTTGGGGTAAAAATTTGATTTTAGACTTTTTGTCATATCTCGCGAACCAATGCTGCTAGGGACTTGTACGAGGACTCGTAGGACTCGGGGTGACGTCCCCTTTCGAATGTGGTAGTTATTGTTTCGCAAAAGAAAATTCACAAAGGGCCTAACGCCATGCATGTTGTAAAAGAAATGTTTACCTGTTTTTAAAAACTTTAAATGAAGCGTGGTTGTCAAGATAGACAGTACCACTGGCATGTGTGGCAACGAGCCTGTCGCCACTTATGGTAGCGGTATTTCATTAGAACAATGAATATTTTGGCAGGACGGTGGGACGGTTTACAACGGTTAGATTTCCGATATTTGTTATGGCGAATGTATGAACGCTAATATTCCAAAAAACGTGTGAAGCGTGCTAGGATTGTTTACCCTAAAGGGGATCTTTAACCTGTTAGTAAACGGTTATCAGTGACACGGCTCTGTGGCATTCATGGATGTTCATAGGCTAACAGACAGTTTTAGGATATGAAGCTATAACGTTCGATTGACCAAGTAATGTGTATAAAGACAAACCATGAGCGTTAAAGCAAATGATAATTCTGTGATGAGATAGATATAGGATGAAACGCAAGCTGTGAATGATTACATGAAATATATGATTTAACACTTGTAGCTGGTAGCCTGCTAGCAAGCCCTCATGTGTTTTGTCACTTGAAGGCTGAAACGAACAAAAACCTGCTCTACTAGCTAGCCGAGCTCCGTTCCCAAGCTCAACACTTGATAACGCTATCTCAGGAATGTGCGGACTACACTTGGCAACACCGCTGGCTTGCGTTAGAGGGCAGATGAAAGTCAAACAATCTGACAACTATGTCAGAGAGAGATAACGGAGTAAGCGACGACAACTCCACCTCTACCATTGCCACAGCCAACAGCCGGGCAAGAGCATTGTTAACAGCTGTGGTGAGAGGGAGAGAGGGGGAGGGGCCAGAGGTGCAGGGATGAGCGGGGAATCCATGACAGCCAATAGCTGAACGAGGTGAGTGTAAACTGGGAGTGGAGGGGGAGAAGGGGAGGGGCATGGAGTTGAGGAGTGAGACACAGGTGTGGAGAGAGAAAGAAAAACATGTATGGACATGAACGAAGCGCGGAGTGTGGTACACAGGGCTCTTGTACAACATGATTCAATAAATAAATAAATAAATAAATAAAAAGTACACAGTTCCACACAACATGTAATTTATTGATCCAAGAATTAAATGTAGAGTTAAATCCCAACCATTTTACATATAGTTTATTTCCTTTTTGTTTCAACACTTTTTCCACAAGATAATGTTAAGAAACACTGTTTTCTGAAGTTCATGTAGATAAAATCAACCTTTTATGAGTTGATGTTTGAGGTCCTCAAGTAAATAGGTGCCTGGAATGTCCAAGTTGACTTGACTAATTCGAAATATTTCGGTCCCCCACTGCGGCGTTAAGCCCGTATTGACGGCAGACCTAAATTTGCTCACACGAACAAAATCCCCTATTTTCAGTCGGTGACATTTAGGGTCTGCTGTTTTTATGGGGCTAAAGAGTTTATCCAGTCGTTGAATATTTTTGGTCACCAGACGTGGCTTGGTCCCAATGGTTCTATGTTTGGTGTCATTGTAACGTGACACTAGCTGTGGTAACATGTCAAACCATCGATAAGTGCCCTGAGCAGTAAATGCTTTCCACTTATGTGTTTTTAATGTTCGGTTGAACCACTCAACCACGCTGGCTTTGAGATTGCTGTACGTGGTGCAATGGTGAATATCGTTAGATTTGAGAAACTGAAGAAATCCTTGTTGAAAAATTCTTTCCCCTGGTCGGTTTGTAGTAACTGAGGTTGACGTTTGGATTGTTGAATAATATGTTGAAAGGAGTTGGTGACTAGAGGACCAGACTTGCGACACACAGGTTCAACAAACGCCATTTTGGAATACACATCAATGACGGTCAACATATAGCGTACACCGTTGCTAACGCTAGCATAGGGTAACATTTCAACCAAGTCAGCCTGCCAAAGTTCATCCACACCTCGTGAAATCACCTTGAGTCGCGGATAGTGACGCCTAGCCGGACGATGCAACTCATGAGCAATGCCCATTTTAACGGGTGAGGGCTTAAACAATAATTTTGGCATTTCGAAGTTCTTGTTCAATTTCTTGAATTTCCCAATCGTATGGCCGGCTTGAATGAAGAATGCAACAGCTGTAGTCTCTGGACGAGCTAATTGGGATTGTGCCAGTAGGTAACATCCACAAGGGGTTTTAATGGTTTAAATGTCACTCCCGAAGCGGACACTTTACGACGACCACTTTGTCTGGTGGGAAACATTTTTGCAATGATGGTTTAATATTTTTGAGATATATTGGCATTCACTTGTTGAGTGGGATCATACTGTCTTTTGTGGGCATGGGTGTCCAATAAAATGGATTCATACTTGCCAAGATCCTCTGGCGTATTATCATGGAAAGAAGGAGTCCGAGAGAAGAGCAGCTTTAACAGTCCTGGTGTTAATTTATAGTTGATGTTCTTAATGGCAGCTTTAGTACGAGCAAATTTAATGGATGAATCTCCAATTTTAAAACTATCATCCTCATAGCGAACACCATACCTGGTATCTGTGTTTCCAATAAATAGATCGGTGAAATAGGGTTCGAGTGTTGATCCATAATATTTTATTAATTTTTTTTCAGTTGAGCTTTATGTTGAGGGTTGGCCATGACTTGTGAAAACGGAGACGATCTGGAAGGACAAGGTGTTTCGACCATGACCGAGGATTTCTTTTTTCTCAAAAACTCTGCAAGGGGTGAGGACTTTTTTGAGGCGTAAATATTTGTTCCTCGTCATCCTCAACCTCGCTAACACTAGTCAAACCTTCATGTTCCTATTGCTCTTCCTCTTCCTGAGGGTCCTCGTTGTGCGTCTGAGTGGCTTGTGAAACGGTGGGTAGAGTTTCAAATGGCTTAAAAGAGGGTTTCAAAATGGATTTTAGAGGAGGTGCTAAATGTTGTTGAATAAACAAAGCATGGTCCGCACGTGATCGTTTCAATTGACGAAAATTTTGGCGAATAGTATTTTTTGCTCTAATAATATGCTTTTTCAATTGACTCTCTGCTAACGCCATGGTGTCTTGACAAATGACTTGGGAGGGAATGAGACAGTGCCTTAAATACCAATAAAACGATCAAACCCTAAGCGATACCGTCCTTGGTTGAGTTCATTTTGTTTGTCAATGACCAAACAGGCATGACGTTGAGTGTTCCAGCACCTGGCACACAATTCAGTAAACATTTCAAAGGTCACATCCGGATTTACATGTTCATTATAAATGTGGCGACTATTCCTCTCGTCTTGGCGAAATAAAACAATGACATTGGCATTGGCAAGAATCAACTGTTTTGACATTCTAGAATACGTTTGTCCAAGGTAGAAGCAATCGATATGTTTGTGTCGACCCATGCTGAAATAGCTTTGAATGATGCCTTGACGTTCAGTGGATACAACATCGAAAATCATGAGTGAATCAGGCTTTACCTCATCCGGTGAAATAACATTTTCTTCCGTGGAAAATGTGAAATAACCCATATTCTCTTTTTGTAATCCAGACATGACTTGATTCAGAAACACGTAGAGGGGTTGGTAGAGATATTTTGCAAAAATATAAATATTTTGAAAACGCAGACCATTGGGCGCTGTAATGAGCGTTAGCAAAAGATTGGTCTTTCCACAGCCGGTAGGACTCTCAATGATGCAGTGAATGGAAGACGGAAACAGTGAACCACGGCGTTGTTCACGTGATGTGGGACAGAAATGGGAAACCATGTCCCCCACGGGGAATGACTCTTGCTGCTTAATAATCTTCATATCAACTAAGGCTTAGCCAGGCTATCAGACTGTCTATATACATGGCACCGAGCCTTGTCATAGAAACAGTAGACTGGTACTACAGGTTGACGATGGATGTCTTTGGACGTGCGATGATGGCCAAAGCTAGGTATGTCCCCATACATGATCCTAAACAAGAAACAGATCCTGGTAATAAACACTATGTGGATAGGTCAGTAGTGCCACGCACGAAACAGGGAGATTATGACTTTAAGGGAAAGCGGTTAACCCATGTAAAACACCCGCAAGTGTCTACAGACCTTACTACAAAAAAGTATGTGGATAACAAAGTGTATGAGTTTTATGACAAAGTGCCTCAGCTTACGGTGAATGGCTATAGCGCTAATCATCACCGTATTATTCACGTGGAAGACTCACAAGACGAAGACGATGTCTGTACCAAACGTTACGTGACCTATGAAATGGAAAGGCTTTATAAATGTATCCCATCTGTATTTTATAGTGTATCTGACAAGTGAAAAACCTGTGAATGACAGAAACCATTTACCTCTAGTTCATGACCAGCACTTGATCTAAGTGCTTGCTTCGGGTTTAAGTCACTGTCGATTACACTATGATGGAACCATTCACATCAAATATGCCATACCTGATGAGAACCATTTACGAATAGAGATAAACGGTCATAGTATGTTGGTCCATAACCATGAAATGGTCAATGCAGGTGACGCGTTATCCTTTCAACTCATGTTGACATTGGATGAAAAGCAAGCGGGAAAAAGCATAAACGATTTCCCACTTTATGTGGAATTGGAATATACAGCCATGAAATAACAACCTGACGTTAGTTGTGACTTAAACTTTCTTGTGAAAGATTGTTGGTCATCATCATGGTGAAACAAAGGTATGAGGTTAGTAAGACTAATACGACTAAAATAAGACCCTGTCCTTGGCAAAGCATGAGCTTAAGGCATTCGTGGACAGGCCCTTGCAAAAGAAAAAAAGAAAAAAATAAGGTATTGACTATAAGGAAAGCCCTTCGAGCAGCACAGAGACCTGTTACTCCAAAACGTCGGCGACAGGGTTCAAAACAAGGGCGAGTGATTCCCGTCCCCAAACGAGTGGGATTTTTACCTGCATTATTTGCCGGTCTGGCTGCTCTGGGTTCACTTTTGGGTGGTGCCAGTGCAGTGGCGAAAACCATTAAAGCCACACAGCAGGGCAAGCTACAACTGAAAGAAAGTCAGCGACACAACGAAACGATGGAAGCCATTGCTATGGGGGGTAGAAGTGCCAATTTAAAGCCAGCCTTTTATCAACAAGGATTTGGGATTTCACCATTTCGAAATATAATAAAAATTAAGCTCAGCCATAGCAAGACATGCCCTGACGCATCAACAAGTGGAAGGCTATACTAAACAACTAAAGCTTTCTCGTTTTCGAGGTGTGTTTATGCGAAACCAATTACCCCCACGACCCTGGAAACAGAAATGTGCTATTGTCAATTTGGATGATCACCGAGGAGCAGGAACGCAATATGTAGCTTATGCCAAAGAGGGATCCACCGTATGGTACTTTGACAGTTTTGGGAATTTGCCTCCGCCCATGGAACTAGTGACCTATTTTGGAAACTGTCTCAAGATATATTATAATCTGAAACGTGAGCAAACGTTTAACAGTCAACAGTTGGGACGTTTGTGTTTTTTTATTTTATATAAGACGCAGCTTAAGCACAAACGTCCACAGTACGTCGACAGAAAGTAAAACCTTCACACTGCATGGACGTGGACCTGAAGTCAGCATAGACTTTTACCCGCCCATCGAATTGTGTGAGAGACCTTATGGTTTAGGACTTGTTTCACTTGAAACGTACAGTAGAATATACAACATACGTGAAAATCTGAACAACAAGTTTTACTATGATGATTGTGTGCTCACCCTGAACTCTGGTGGATATACGATAGACGATATTTATGAACACATTTACGTGGTGTTTATCAATGAATATGGTTTAAATTCATTTCTCGATGGATAGCGCAAGTTTGAACTTGTAGGAAATACCAACACTCATCGATGCAGTATTTTCTCTACATTCAAAATTGACTTTAAAACAAGCCCCGATTCCATTGGTCCATTACTAAGATTTAAACCACGCGTGTTAGAGCCCAACAAAACATGAATCAGACCATGAAGTGTAATTCATTGAGGACCATCATGTGTCGGTGACCTGTAATATTATTAGCCAAGTGTACACCAATCAATAACCATCGCATTCGCTTTATGACTTTATTGTGACATCGCCCAATGGCTATATTATTCGTGAAACCCCTCCAGTAGTGCTTTTTTATTCTGTGGCTGTCAATGGTATTAGTAATATAACTTTAAGACTGATCAATAGAGATCAATAACTCATTCAACTAGATTCTACCACAACAGTGACTTACAAGTTGGTGCTAAAGCCACTATGAAGTTTGTGTATAAAGCAACAACAGCGTCTAGGAATGGTGTTAGTTGTTTGCCACATGAATACGCGTTAAGATCTAAGGACAAGCAGATTTTACAGCATTTGGCTTACCACGTCAACCCCCATGATGAATTCTATCCTAGAGGTATCGAACCACATCGAGTAGCAAGCAGGGGTGGTAAGAATTGATATCCATTCCTATCAAGCTCAAACACTTGGACTCAATAACAATGATGAAATTCAATTTGTTATCAACAACCAGGATATTTACACCCTACCGCAAGAAAGTGTCATTCAGATTGAAGGTAGGCTCACCAAAGCCGATGGCTCTACACCCACCACATATAAGTTGGCCAACCATGCTTTTGCCTTTCAGTTTTCTGAAGTGCGTTACGTGATTAGCGATATCGTGTGGATAGCTCTCGAAATGTGGGTATTTCCAGTGTCATGAAACTATACCTCTCTTATAGTGAGGAAGAATGTAAAACACTTTGCATGGCAGGTTGGTGTCCTGACTCGACCAATGACTCGATGGTACACACCGATGGGACCGTTACTGGATATTTACCTCTTAAACTGATTTTAGGCTTTGCCGAAGATCACCAGGGCATTGTGGTCAACGCAAGGCAAGTGCTTTATTTGGTGAGAGACAGGAGTGATAATAATGCACTCAAGGGAGCGGACAATGCCCCCATAGATTCAAAAATTCAACTACAACGCTTGCTATGGAAAGTGCCCCCATGTGACCCTTGACGATAGCAAAAAACTGGACATACTCAAAATGGTAAAGAAAGATATGCCTCTACCCATGGAATTTAGAAGCTGAGCACTCCATGAGTACCCGCTATTGCCCACCACCAACACACATAGTTGGTCTCTAAAAACAGCCCGCTATACAGAGAGACCTCTCTACATGATCGTGGGTTTTCAAACGAATCGCAAGTATAAACAAACCAAAGATGCCACGCAATTTGATCACGTGCAATTGAGAAATGCCCGTCTTTTCCTCAACAATGCTGTGTTTCCTTATGAAGGACTGGATTTGGATTTTTCAAAAAATATGTTTGGTCCCCTGTCCGACTTGTTTTCTAAATTTCGATGGTCGTATTTTCAAAAAGAGAACAGTCCCATGCTGCTACCCCAAGCGTTTAAGGCAAGGGCACCACTGATTGTCTTTGACTGTTCTTACCTGGAAGAGCCTGTCAAGCCATCCAATATTGACATTCGACTAAATTTTGAAACGCATGATAATGTACCAGCCAATACGACAGTCTACTGTTTGATTATTCATCACAAACAAGTCAAATATTATCCACTGTCCAACCAAGTGACGAGTGTATAAATAACAAGTCAACCCACGTCAAGCCGCTCAGTCTTGCCTTGCTAAGTCTCAAGAGACGTCACATCCAGGAATTTAAACTCTGAGGAACAACGTTTCAAGACTTTTCCAACGTGGCCGGTGCCTTTCATAAACCCTCAAGCCTTGGTGGCCGCTGGATTCTACTATTTAAAAACAAGAGATGAAGTGAAATGTGCCTTTTGTCCCATCATCCTAGACTAATGGCAAGAGAGCGATGAACTCATGCAGGAACATCAGCGCTGGTCACCCGCCTGCCCCTACCTGTGCAGAATGGAGGTGGGAAATATACCCTATCATTCAAGCTATCCCTCACTCGTGCATCTGGGTGATGAAAAACCAAGTTATGATTCGTGTGAACTGTATGGTGTCAACGGTGCTTCGGTGAGCTGCTCACCATCAAAAACGCCTAGTTTAGAGACATTGGGAATAATCGGTTTTATGGACGTTACAAACACAACAGACTACTTTGTTGTATCAGTTGGTATCGGTCTTATCCCAAAATGACAAAAGCCTGTAAGACGTGTTATGATAATAAAATGATGTAATACTTAAATTCTTATTTTTTCATGGCCCTGTGTCCTACCCTAACCTCATTTTTTTTTCAAATTAGCATGGCAGGTAAGTCCATGTCATGGGTGCACATTAGTGGCCAATGGTCAGTCAGTCGTCAGTTGAACTTGGTCCAGGCAAGCGTCAACATGTTGCGCACACACATTGTGGATTGCCAGGGGTTTAAAATTGGTGACTAGAAATTTATATTTAAACAAGTGGCCATTATCGATTGTAGCACTTTTTGGATATCGCAAGCTACGCATTTGGTATTTAAACCCCCCCCCCCATGCTTTTGATTTGTTGTGTGAAAAAGATCGTAAACAAACACAGTGGATTGAAAATCATAGGCAACTAGACTGGAATCAAGGAACCATTTCCTATAAATATTTGGACGTGGTCATGAAAGCACACTTGTCCTCGGCCAATGTGGTATTTGTAAAAGGAAATGAAAAACGTGAATGGTTGCAACAATTTTTGGCGTCTTACTGTCAATGTATCGACCTCATGGAGTTGGGCTGCCCCTCCCTGCAAACGCTCATGGATACTTGTTCCTGTGGCAACATTTCCCATACAGCCCTATCACATGCGTGGCATCTCTTTCATTGGTTAACCACCCATGCCTGCTGGGCGTTGTTGAACAAAATTATTACTCAAGATTTACCTGTGAATGACGCCAGTGAGATTTCTACAAGCGACGTGTAAACATCTACAGCGCGTGATACCATGGAGAAAGGCAATGCTACGGACAAAGCCATCGGCAAGTTCTTTGTGTGCAAAAAGAAACTAGTCAGTTTTACCAAAGGGGAACTCTTAGTGCCCCTTAAGTCGTTCATTTATTATGTGGCCGCCAACGCGGTCAAAGAAATCTGGCAACATGTACCAAAATCATGGACTCAAGACCCTGTGTTGAGTGAATTGCAACCCTGTACGGATTACGATCACCATAAGCAAGTGGCCATGACAAAAAATACCGTCTATGCGTCAGTGTGCGACTTGCCAGCTAGTGAAACTGTATCACGGTCATAAAAGTCCGTGTAAAGACTTTGTTGAATCATTCCACGGGTGTCATGGCGAGAAAAAGCTACAACAACAACAACAACAACAACAACAAACATCGTCCACA
The DNA here is from genome assembly GCA_946902985.2 of Meconema thalassinum. Classification (NCBI taxonomy): domain Eukaryota; kingdom Metazoa; phylum Arthropoda; class Insecta; order Orthoptera; family Tettigoniidae; genus Meconema; species Meconema thalassinum. Next base: position 1,294,640,203 of record OX336389.2, read on the forward strand.
GAGGAGGAAGAATATCAAAACTTTTTACCATCAATGGAAAAGGATATGCCAGACCTGTACTGGCAATGGTGTCATTGAATAAGTGATTCAATATTTATCTTTCGAAATCCATCTCCCAGGGTATCGTTTTTGTGGCCCTGGAACTCATCTTGAAAAACGTTTGCAGCGTGGTGATGTACCCATTAATCTTTTGGATCAAGCATGTAAAGAACATGATCTTTCTTATCGCCATAATCATTCTGGTTTAAGACATGTGGCAGATAGATTGTTATTGAAAAAAGCTAAACAAAGTTTCACATCCTATGATGCCTCAGTGGGTGAAAGGATGGCAGCCCTGATTGTCATGAGTGCTATGAAAGGAAAGTTGATGATGCGTGGACATGAACATTAAGGAATTGAGGAGTGAGGAATTGGGATGTGTTTGTAATCTATTTTCTTTTGTCAATTCCTATGGTTATGAAATAAAAACAAAAGGCTTACAAGAGCACGATATTTTTTATTAAAAAAACTGGTGATGTTGATGGACTGATTATTCATTTTCACATTTTCACACATTGCCATTTGCCAATTTGCAATTTACAGATTTTGAAAATGTCAGTTTCAAGTTTTGTGTTTTTCATGATATGGTTTTTCCATTTTGTTGATTACACTTTTTTTAAATGTTCGTTTAATTTTTTCTAAATTTTCATATTTCACAAATGGCCATTTTCAGTTTTTATCAATGTCCGTTTCAAGTTTTGTGTTTTTGAATTTTGCTGATATCGAAACATGGATTTTCCATTTTGCTGTTTACACATTTTTCCATTTGGTGTATGTCAAAAGTTCATTTTTTGTCAATGATGTTGATGCGAGTGCTTGACCATGATAATGATGCAGTCTGTTTATGTGTGTTTGGAGAAACGTACAGGTCTACGACTAGTGCAGGTAAGACTGTTATACAAAAATGATGTCTATTGACCGCTACATTTCAAAGAAAAAAAAACTATCGACAAAACAAAATGACTATATAAGTGAAAATTTCCCCCTCCCCACTCACCCTACCTCACTGTGTTTGCTCTGGTCATACATACGCACCAGCTTTCTCTCTACTCATACATTCACACCTGTCTTTGGGAACAAACACAACCGCTTTATTTATTTATTTATTTATTTATTTATTTTCAAAAGCACATTCTCGACGTGCACACTTATCCCAAAAGAAGTTTTCATTATAAATTTAACATTTTACCATTACAAAAATAATTGAAGTTACTAAAAGAATACTATTACTCATTAAATATTTACACAAAAAATAACACTTTTGTACAGCTTAAAAATTCAAAAACTATTAACCATTTTCCAATTCCCAACCCTCTAAAACTTAAAATTAAAATAAAAACAAACTAGGGTTGCACTAGGCTTTTTAAAGAGCAAAAGGTCCAAGTAAATTGCCACTATTTACCAAATCTACTATTTACAATGTCAAAAACCAATATTTACAAAATACTAAATCCACGAGTTACAAAGAGCCATGTCCCTAAACGAACAAACAGAAAAATCACACCTCCTCCTCCTTGCGATCATAACCCCAGGGCAGGCTGGTAAACAGGTCATCAGCCCACACATGTTTGTTATCCATGAAGGCGAGGGTGCGTTTTCTCTCTTCCACAAGTTACAAATGATGGTTGCTGGATTCTATCCTGTACTGTGTATGGGGCATAGCTTTGCCAGTGCGTAAAACCGCCAGGTAGTCATCTACACGTAGCGATTTTACCACTGCCCTACCTACATCTTTTGCTCTTTTGCCTTCCTTACAGTCTAATAAGCATACATTTTCGAGGCCAAACCTACGAATTCCGTCATGACGGAATCACCGCATTCATCTTTTAAAACGCCCATTTCTTTCTTGTTTTTTATGGGTAGCTGAAACACGTTGTCAACGCTATAGCAAGAGGTGTCAAACCAGTCACTATGCTGCCTCATGACGTCATAAGGGTTGCAGTGGCGAATGTGGTAAATTAATGAGTCCGTATCCATATACAAAAGAGAAACGTCCTCAAAATGGCCTTTGGCAAACTCGTAGTGGAATCGATAAATGACAGATTTGGAAAAGTCTAAAATTACTTGGCCCAAGTAAATGGGCTTATCCATGGTCACTCTGGTCCTGCTCATTTCAATAGTGGCCAAATCCTCATCGATAATGTTGATTGATTTGAAATTTGGCTTGGCAATGTACCGCCGGGCACCGTAACGTCCTTCCCAGACATTGACCAATTTAATGTCACGGTATTTGCGGTCATTTTCCTTAGACATTCTATAGATGCAGTTGTTCATTCATTTAAGAAAATTAAATTCAAACTGCTGTGTTGCCATTTGTCGGTGCTCTGTGTTGAGTTGCATGTATGGCTTGAGCCATGGCTTTTGGGCGAAGGAAATACCCCTGTGGATTTTCTTCAACACCAAGCCTTGGGATTGGCATTGCACCAACATTTGGATATGAAGCACATACCGATTTTTGTTGTAAAATGTGCCCATGAGTTTTACCAAATTCCACTTTACTGTCAGGGGGAACCATTTGCTCAAGGCAGAATGGGAAATCGGCATGTTCATCACACAAGGATGAGGGATATTCAATATCCATTTCTAAGACATATCCACGGCCTGTATCTTGACTAGCCATGTTCACATCAAATTGTGACACTTGTTTCTCTGTCAGCCAAGCAAACTCCCCATAGGGCAAGGGTTGACTCATGGCGTAGCCATACAAATTATTCATGTAATAGTACATTAAGTACGAATCTGGTTTATCTGGTGAATAATCAGGCATGTAGATATTGTTTGCTTTGGCATGGCGCTGGGTAAGCGACACAAAGCCGCCGCGAATCCCCTTTTCAAAAAATAAAACCCTGTCTACATCAGTGAGTAAATCCAATTCCACTTGAGTGTATTTCAAAGGGGCATCGAACGAACGCCCAGGACTCGTATAATAGTGAGCCGGGTCAATACCATAAATGTGTTGACACAACTCACGGAATTTTTGAAACACATCGGTGAGCAGCAATACATCCAGTTTTAGGTAATGCATAGCATATTCACCTAGCGTCTTGGTATCAAACACTCGCCAAACTTTTCATGCATGTGCATAGTGTTCATCGGAAACGGTACTGCGAGTTAGTTTTGAGTAAAATTTGTCTTGTGGTGGGTGTTTTCTTTGCTTTAACCCGTCCAAGCTGTTGCAGAAATCATACGGAAATATACCTTTCCGAAAGCACAATTGAAATTGCTTAGGATCATTAAAATGCATTCTGGTATTTTTAATTCCACCTAATTCAAACCATTCACAAGGTGGTATGGCGAGGATGCCATAAACTTTAAGGAATCCAAAAATCGATTGCTATAGTCGCCCAACCTCCATGTCAGGGCTGTAAAACGCTCATGGTTTTGGAGAATAATGGTAAGCGAGCCCTTGTTGACATGACCCAATTCACGAATCAAAAACTGAATGTCATAATGAAACGAGGGGCTGGAAAGTTCAAATTGCATTTATTATGCGCAGCTCCACGAAACTCTCCCGTAAAGTGCGAGTGGTCTCTGATTTTTTCCTCTCCGCCTAAAATAGGCTTTTCGCAAATATGACATGTCGTGGCATGCGCATACTGCTGCTGCTGTTCTGGGGATAGTTTCATGGGTACTGGGTGGTCCAGTAATTCCTGTACATGATGAGCCAACTTGACAAGTTCATCCAAAAACCATCGGGCACAATGTGGGCCCTCACGGCATTTGTAACAGGATTGTGTGCGGTCATAGGCTCACTCCACATTAAATCCTATGGCAAAGGGCTCATGTTTTTGAATGGGTGTGGTTGAGCTGATGGTGGGATCTGGTTCACATCTCGCCATGGGTGTAGTGAGTGTTTCGAAATCTGTATATACCGCATAGAGGACAGTGTAACGCTTATGAATATCCTTAAACTTTAACACAGTCTAATCCCCTTGTGGCAATATCAGTCTCACCGCTTCCTGAGAAACACAATCTACCCTATTGCGTTCCAAAAGCGTATGGGTTTTAAAATATTGTAAGCAACGATCACAAATATGTTTTTACCATGTGCTTTAGACGCTTGACTGCTTAGCAATCTACTCAAGCTTTTAATCAGACAATAGTGATTCACCTCTCCGTAAGACATATATAAAAGATGAATGTGATGTCGTTTTGGTTCTTTAGTGGCATAAATAGGACCCACAATCGCATCACCATCAAGGCCAAACACCATGAACGAAAAGTTCTGGTTGTCTTGTTCAAATCCATGGATTTCCGTTAAGTCCATAGGGAACGATACTCGAATAAAATTTAAATTTTGTTTCAATTCTTCAAACTTGGTCTTGTACTTTCCTAGTCGAGAACCAATACGGTCTTGTGCTAGCTGCAAATACGCGGCCACCTACCACAGAAAGAAATCACTGTCATGGTTCTTTATATTGACCACGGCCTTTTTCAAAGCCATTGCTGGTGGTGTTTTAATAAAGCTAGACCCAGCATTCAACGGGTTGAAATGACAAATATTGATTTGTAGGTGATGGATTTTGTCTAACGCTAAACCACTGGGTCCTTGTAGCAGTTTATCAAATTTTGATAACAAGGCACTCACCACATGGCTTTGATACCACTCGTTCAGATTATCGGCTATCAAAAGCTCTCGCATTTTACGGCCAATATAAAATGTTTTTTATGCTCACCGTCCTTGTTTTTATATATGAAATCGCACAAGAGTTGTGTATTGACCTTTAAAGCCGTATGCAACCTTTGCGCTGTACAAATTTGTTCTTTAAGAATTTCGAAACAAGATTCGACAAAGTCTTTTGGAATTAAACTCTCCCTAACATTCACCACGCGGCCAGAGCAAACGGGTTTCTTAAAACAGGACTCAAAGGGTTCCCAAGTTAATGTATCGGTAGTAGAGGCTAAAGACATCATTTTTATAAAAAAATCTCACTCAAGTTTTCAGCCATATACTTTCCGGATATGGTCCCATACACGCACGTCCCTGGTTATCAACAGTGGTTGTTGTGGTCACACTCTATAAAGAAATAAAATAAACCACCATCAGTATATCCATTTCAAAAAGCATCTATTATAAACAAAAATAAATAAAATAAAACTAAAACAGGTTTTTATATATAATTTAAAAAATCTTACCTGGGTTTTGTAAAAAAGCCATGCGTTTGCCTTCTCTCGTAGGCTTTAATAGAATGGTTTTCCAGGTTTTTTTCTGTTTCCTACAACAGGTATGCAGATTATCTAAAACAAACAAAATAAAAACAATTCATCAATGAAATGGTAAACCAATAATAATTTAAATATTTATTAGCTTTAACATCAACTAAACAGTGTTAATGTTACACTTACCCGTAAATATATTATATATCCAATATAGTTACCAGCTGGGGTTAAGCACACAAATGCAATTACTTTTATACCATGAGACTCTTGGCATATGTTAACACAGTTACGTTAAAAACAGGAATGACACGGAATGTGCAATGACAAGCTCAATACTGTCTTACCTCACCTCTCCCCGCACCTCAGGGCCCGCCCCTCACCGCTCTTGTCTGGCTATTGGCTGTGGCAATGATATGGGGTGGAGTTGTCGTCGCTTACCCCGTTATCTCTCTCTGACATTGTTGTCTGATTGTTTGACCTTCATCTGCTCTCTAACGCAAGCCATCGGTGTTGCCAAGTGTGGTCCGCACATTCCTGAGATAGCGTTATCAAGTGTTGAACGTGGGAACGGAGCTCGGCTAGCTATTAGAGCAGGTTTCTGTTCTTTTCAGCCTTCAAGTGACAAAACACATGAGGGCTTGCTAGCAGGCTACCAGCTACAAGTGTTAAATCATACATTTCATATAACCATTCACAGCTTGCGTTTCATCCTAAATCTATCTCATCACAGAATTATCATTTGCATTAAAGCTCATGTTTTGCCTTTATACAAATTACTTGGTCAATCGAACGTTATAGCTTCATATTGTAGGGGACCTGAGTGGGGACCCTCTACAATGTAGTGTTCAGGGGGAGGAGAAAGGGGAATTTGGGGGGAATGCTGGAGATAAGCGTGTGGGGAGAAGGGGGCGTTGGAGCAGTCCAAGAGCGTGGACGGGGCTCGAGAAGAGAACTCCCAATTGTGCAGTTTGGTTGGGCAGTTCGAGGGTGCGGTCTCAGGGTTAAGGGCTGCTTGGTGCGAGAGGTTCTGAGCAGCTGATCGCTGCCGCTTAGAATAATGCTAACGTGGGCGCGGCTCACGCTAAGAGCGAGGCAAGTAAAGAGTGACGTAGGCATGTGGCTGGCTACGGGCGCCACTGAGCAATTAATTAAGTGTTCCCTGAATCCTACCGGGGACGGGGGATGAAGGGTAGGATCTCAAAAATTAAGCAAATAAACTAGATGACCAGATAATTGTAAAAGGTATGGCTTTAATTGGTACTTCCAACTGGGAGTACTTCCAGAACTTGCAGAGCAGTTATTAAACCTGATGCTATCACAATTCAAACAATAAGGGGCGAAAGTGTGAATGTGTATGTGAGGAGTGTAGATCGCTTAGACACTTACCCTTCGGCAGAGCGGCATTCTGCAGTGGTCTGGCACAAGGTGACACTGAGGCAGACTGACCTCGAGTTACCTCACCTCTACAGATTTATAACCTTTTATTGGTGAGTGTGCATAATTGCACTTTTCACAGGTTGTGAGGAGCTGGCCGGGGGTCTTTGAAGTCCAAGTGGCGGGGTCATTGAAGGTTGTTGCTATGAAATGTGTAGTAGAATTTCTATAAGGCGTTTATGTGGGGATGGATGTATTTGTAGATAATAGGGGATGAGGGTGTATCCCCCGGATGCAACAATATCCTAAAACTGCCTGTTAGCCTATGAACATGCATGAATGCCACAGATCCGTGTCACTGATAACCGTTTACTAACAGGTTAAAGATCCCCTTTAGGGTAAACAATCCTAGCACGCTCCACACGTTTTTTGGAATATTAGCGTTCATACATTCGCCATAACAAATATCGGAAAACTAACCGTTGTAAACCGTCCCACCGTCCTGCCAAAATATTCATTGTTCTATTGAAATACCGCTACCATAAGTGGCGACAGGCCCGTTGCCACACATGCCAGTGGTACCGTCTATCTTGACAACCACGCTTCATTTTAAGTTTTTTAAAACAGGTAAACATTTCTTTTTCAACATGCATCGCGTTAGGCCCTTTATGAATTTTCTTTTGCAAAACAAATACTACCATATTCGAAAGGGGACGTCACCCCGAGTCCTACGAGTCCTCGTACAAGTCCCTAGCAGCATTGGTTCGCGAGATATAACAAAAAGTCTAAAATCACATTTTTACCCCAAAATGGGTATTTGATCCTACTCGACACAGTTATTCTCGGCACGAGGGCAACGCGACAAAAAGAATGACACCTCGTACAAGTCTCTAGCCTTATTGGTTCGTGAGATATCAGCAAAAAACACAAAAAACAATTGTTTACCCCAAAATCGAGTTTCCATTTTTTTAATATAACGAGTGGTCCATAGCAAAGAGGACGTCACTCTGAGTCCAACGACACCTCATTTGTCAACATCCGACCATGGGTTCCCCAGATATTAATTATTTAACATGTACAGTCGGGTACACATAAAATGGGTGGGGCAGAAGCACCACTGTTCCCCTACTGCACAGTTTTTGTCCTAGAGATTTTAGTGGTAGAAGGGGTCAGGGCCATTCATTTACGTCAAATAAACATTTTTGTAGAAAACCTAGTTTCCGAAATATAGAAATTTCAAAATTGGACTGTTATGAAAAAACAGAAAAATAAAAAAGTTTCATTATAAAAATAAAGATCATAGAGACCGTTCGTTTAATCCATTGCACAAATTCTATCATGTTTGGAATTATGAAAAATCGCCTACTTTCAAAAACAAAAAAATTCTAATAAATAAAAATATAACGGGTGGTCCATAGCAAATCGGGCGTCACCCCAAGTCCTACAACACCTCATTTGTCAAAATGGGACCATGGGTTTACAAGGAAAGTCTATTTAAATGCTTCAACATCGCGCGGCGGCCATGTTTGTTTTTTGGGCCCAGCGGCGTCAAGTGAAGTGGAATTCCTACTGCTCCCCTACTAATCCTCAATAATATTAAAAGGTCAAACTAGAATCTGGTCCCAACAGAAAAGGACAACGACACCAATAACTCACAAGCACAGCTTGCATACGTCTTAATCTCCCGAAATCTCAATATGTTTGCCTCAAATACACAAAAGAAAGTCAACTGACTATGTTTAACAATAACATTAAGTTAACAATATAGTCAGGTTATCATGACAACGAGACCATGACATTAAATAAAATTAGGATGGTATCACGATACATAAAACGGGATCTTTAAGAGGTCATGCTACATACCAAAGGTGGAGAAAGGATGCAATAAAATTAAATGATACGTATTTTAGAAAAAAACCTTTGGTAGTTTACACGCTGAAGGTTGTATCACAAGACAGCACGTCTTGGATCGACAAATAAAAGAAGAATCCATTATGTAAATAATAAACACATGCTTAAGAATGTACACAAATTACTTACATTCTCGATATTCCACGATACCACATTATAACCTCACAACTTACCGACACAAATCTGAATGGAACGAAACTTGTCTCTACAGCCGAGCAGTAAGCTAAATTAAGCATAAAGACAGACCAAACAACTAAATCAAATTAAATCACTCACATAATTATACACGATGCAATACAGATTACGTAAATAATTAGTTAACGTTTGACGAAGTACATACTTAAAAGGCCATTTTACAATTATAAGTTATTTTAAAAGAACATAAAATTTTTCAAGGACGAGGATTTCATGTGTCTTGTATTTAGGAATTATTCAAACGTTGGGAAAGTCTTTTAGACGGGGCTAAAGCCCCGTCTAAACCCCTGTCTAAACCCCCAATTCACCGGAGCTCTAAATTTTTACAACTTCATTCCAAGAAAATCCCTCGTTGATTGTTGACAACAACAAATGACGTCACAAGTAAAGGTTCGAATTCTCGATCCAAGTCGATAAGAGTATGAATCCACTCTACGACCAATACACTCAGGCGAAGACTTAGGGTCGGTACTGCACCCAAAATCCGGAAAGTAGCCTGTTGGAATATCCATTGCCCCAGCTGGATCGCCTATTTCTAACAGCACCGTCAAATTACTACATTAGAAATCGCTCCCAACATGGCCTTTAGGGATTTACATACAGCAGTTACAAGAATATTGTGGATCAACAACAAACTACATGGGGCACACCTACCTTTACTTACCTTCTCGGGGTCTGGGAATTCAGCTTCGCCGACCATACATCCACAATACTCTACTCCTTATATTTAAAATGAATCACACGCCAACAACAACAACAAATAACGAACTGAATAAAATTTATTAACAATGAAAAACTAACCTAGTATAAACAAAATAACAATTAACTAATCTAAGCATAAAAGAGAAAAAAACACACAATCATTCACACTTCCTTTCTACTACACACCTTATTAAAATGCTGTGTAGAAATTATGAGCATAAAAGCTTTGGCATGATTTAGACCTACACTTACGTAAAAAGAAAAACGTTTAAGGAAGGCTCTTACATTCATGGCATTCATGACACCTGGTTTCATTTACTAGCACGCGTTTGGAGAACGCACGTGCACTGGCCTGTTTCATCAATGAAACACTAGCACCACGCTGCACTCGGAACTAAATACAATTTTTACAATGCCGTGAGTCTTCACCTGCTCATATTATGTCACAACGCTCTCCAATCCTAACGGTGAATCATACTGGCTAGCCTACATTGAGATTGCATTTGAGTGCGTTTAAAATACACGTAAAATTAACAATTAGATCTTACAAAAATGCTTATACCTACTATGTTTCTTAAACAATCATTCAGAAAAATTTTATACACTCTTTCATTCGCACCCCGAAATTGTTCATAACCAATCCGGTTCAACAATTACTCTTAACAGTGTGCAATCATTCATCCAACAACATTTGCTCACAAAACACACGCTATTCCAAAGTATTCGATGAATAAATCCTACCAAAAAAAATTTAACTAATTAAATCATTTCCAAAAAAAATACATATAATTTGTTCAAAATAATATATACTATTTAGTGTTGCTAACACACTAACACGTTACTTTCGAGATTCTGGCTTCTCGGTTACAATACATCTGTCAATAAATTATATACACTGGTTTTCCACATAACCATTCTCTAACACTCCGTAGTTTTGAATTACACATCGTCTTACATAGGTTTCATTGCATTGTCGGTCTAATACAATCGACTGACTAAGGTTAACTGTACATAATTACATAACTTCGGGTTTAATATAGTATAATTAGACATGAGTAGACAGTCGTTCTCTAGTTGTATTTCCGCTAAAATCCTCCTGTCAACACAGCTAAATCGTTAATTCACATGAACTGGACTACTTGTATTCAACGGCTCTTATCATGATCCATGCCTTCTTATCAAAGAACAACAATACTTTGACTTCCCTTAAAATGCGGAACTCCCTTCGCACGAGCACTCCATAGCTCTACAAATCCTCATATAACAATATATATGACATAAACAATTATCATCCACTATGTTAAACAATAACCAAAAATGATTAATAGTTATTAACATTTCTTCTGTAGGAACTTCTCTCAAATAAAGGCGTGTCCCTCAGTATCATTTCACATGAGTACTGATCTACTATTATACATGCTTAAGTTCTTCAAACGAAACTTTCAATCGTAATGAACGGTTTTAGACTGTCGTGATTGACCTCCTAAAGTTTACTCCACATAAAGATAATTAACTGTTAATTCGTCTGTCGCAAATGCATGTAATAAAGGTAATACTCCTGTCTCAGTTCACTGATCAAGTTTTAAATTGTTTATCGTTGTAATATCAGGTCCACATAATGACGTGATATTACACAAATAGTGTAAAAAAACATACATGTTATTTATAGTGACAAATATAATTCAATCTTGACTGGGATAAACTAGCTTTGAATTCCTAGCCAAAGATTTGAATAATCTTCTATCAAAAGGTATTTCCTCTAACATATTAAATGAACAAAGCTCTCAGCTTTACAAGTAATAAAAAGGTTTGTCAATGTCGTACTGTTTTTCCACTCTACACAAAGAATGTTTATAGGGATTAAGACTTCGGTCTTATCAAACGACTACTATCTCCCAGATCGTCGACAGTTTATGTAAAATAATGATATAACAATATCATTCGATGTTTCTCCTGTTCTTGGAGTTAGATGTTGTTACATTAAAGTGCTCAAATTAAATTTAAAAAGAATTTAATTTGAAGCTATGACACAATGTCAGAATACTTGGTTTATTAAAATTCGAGAGTCGAAACGACTAGTCTTCTATGAGGCAATATGATTCCTCAAACAAAATTTTTAATGTCAGTTCCACAACTGATCCGTAGAATAAAATTGAAAAATTGATGAAAGGCAATCATCTCCTAAATAACCTTGAAGCATAAAAATCTTAACACATATCTGAAGTGTAAAATACATGAAAACACTGAAATACATGTAATATGAAAATATGGAGTAAGATCGTTGGCTCAGGATGTCACTAATCAAGCTCTATACTAAAAATAAGAGACACTGCTACCTTATTTGGACGAAAACTTGAAGATCTATGTAAGTATTCACATAATACTTAAGATGTTCCCTCAGTTCAAAATACTGAGATGGATCTGCTTTCGAGCCACGTTTTTGCGACCTCAGAGATAGGAAACGTCCCTCTTTGGAATTCACCAACATTCGCCTGGGCTCGAACGACTTCCTTCTGGCAAATTCATCTATGGTTGCTGGGCTACCCTAGCATCTTGACAAATCTCTTCTGTAGAAACTTCATTCTCCGTCACAAATATGTATCAGCCTCATCATTGGAATAATTTATAGAAATATTCATATAAATGGTGAATGAAATATTTCCATTGCTAATTGATGTTACATTAGTGTTCGTAGACTGACGAAAATGTACAAGATGGACCGTACACTACGTCTGTATTCAAGAATACGTCGTCTAACGAAGTTCCATCGTTGTATCTTAACTCCTGTTATCGAATATGTCTCTGGCGCATTACTATTTAGTTCATCATATCAACAATGTTAATTATGTTGAATGAAAACGATTGAAGAATAATGATAGCCATTCTGATAATGTTTATGTACTGCGCCATTGTTACAAGTTCTTCGCTACTGTTCACTTGAACTGCGTTCGCCAACTTCACGTTGCAATCTAAAATGATATTCAGCTTTATTCCCAACACATTTGATAATCTGTCTTAACAGGCTTATATTGTCGAAACGGTAAGTTTTAGAACGCTCGACTTTCAGAAGAATGTAGTATGCGACCTATTCTTTATATACATTCAGTTAGTTAAACTCAAATCTCAATTATATACGAGATATACTAATTTCAATGTTCCTCACAACTTCACAAAGCCTTGGGATCTGTGATTGCTGGGCTACCCTAGCATCTTGACATGCCCTCGCTGCCATGATTGACAGACGTGCGTGAGCTCGGCTCCTCAGTTTATATGAATTAGAAGGTGTTGTTGTGTAGTAGGTACATCCAAAATAAGTGGTTCACGTGTGTATAGTAAGTGAGCATAACCTGTGTTACGTTATTTCGAGTGATAACCCTTACTTACATAATAAAATCATAATTAAACCAGGATGACGAGAAGCAAGAATAAGCGCGCCTCAAGAGACGCCAGCGATAGTGACAACTTAATTGAAGAGACCGTAGCTAAGGTACTAGACGAGACTCTCAGTTCGGGTAAGTTTCTTGAAACTATTATATCCGCTTCTCTGTGAGAGTGACTGAAATAGTTATTAAGGAACTGGAGAAGTCTCTTCAGTTCAATATGGACCTGGTATCTGATCTCACTAAAAAACTTGAGAGTCGTGACTTTGAAATCCAAGCACTGAGAAATGAGCTTGAAGAAAAGTACGACTCCTTAGAACAGTATAGCAGGAGAGCCAATATCAGGATTTTCGGTGTGCATGAAAGTACTCAAGAAAATACAGATGAACTTGCTCTAAACGAATTTAAAGATATTGGTGCAAGCGTTAACCTCCTTGATATTGACCGTAGCCATCGTGTTGGACCCAAATCCCCTGGAAAAACCAGGCCCATCATTGTGAAATTCACTTCATTCCGAACGAGGCAGGAGGTGTTCCTTAAAAAAAGATTGCTCAAGGGAAGCAATGTGACCATCCGTGAGGATCTCACCTCCACCCGACTGGCGATTCTGAAGGCTGCAATTTCTCGATTCTCAGTTAGAAATTGCTGGAGTTCTCAGGTCGATATCCTTATCAAGAAACCGGATGGTACCAAAATCAGGATTAACCGTATGAGTGACTTAGGTAACTAATCAGTATCTACAGTGTAAAAACAATTCACCTAGCTGACTGCGGCTAATATATGCCATCTTAGTTCTAATTATTATTATCTGTTTACTATTATATTATATTATATTAGGCTTAGTTTACCATAGTACATTTCTTTTAGTTCAGTTATATTAGCCTTAATTAACCTTAGTACATTTCGGTTATTTCAGTTTCCATTTCTTAAGTTGGCAAACCTGATCGACAATCATGTTACCTCTGACAGCAGCACTCTTGCAGCCACCCCCTGCAGTGAAAGAAATTTCTCCCGCACTCCCTCACCCCTCCTCTCCCCTACCGAACCGTTGCCAATCACTTCAAATAACGGGCTACAATTAGCTCCCGGAAACAATGACCTTATCTCGACTCGAGATCGACTGTCTGAAAATTTGTAACTTAACCCAAACGGACTCCATATAGCCCACGTGAATGTACAATCCTTATCGGCACATTTTCATGAACTTGAACTCATTATACCTTATTTGTTCCATATTTGTTTGATGAGCGAGACGTGGCTATCACCGCTAAATCAATCTAAATCATTCCACTTTCCCGGCTACACTCTAATACGTAATGACCGTGTCGGGAAGAGAGGAGGAGGGGTAGGAGCTTTCGTTAAGTCAAACCTTAATCCTAAAGTCTTAGCATGTTCAGATAGCCAGTATAATAGGAGGCCTGAATTTATGCTATTCGGAATTGATGCCGCCCCTCAAAAGTGCGTTGTCTGTGTTGTTTATAAAGCACCTTCACTGGGTCACTTAGAGAAGGTGGAGAATGCGTTACTAAGAATCCTAGCACATAACCAACATGTAATAGTCATGGGCGATTTCAATACCAATATAGGCGACAACTCCAAGTCTGAAACTCGGCCACTCCTGAATATGCTTTCGTCACGAGACATGAAAATATTAGAACTATTACCAACACATCACATGCGTACATAACACACGACTATTGACTTGATATCAGTAAAGAACACTGGCAAGGTGCTTCAGTTCGGTCAGACATCTGTACCCGGAATTTCAGCCCACGATTTAATCTATATGTCCTACTCATTAAAATGTCCCAAGACCAAACCAAGGACCATCACGTACAGAGACCTCTCTAAAATTGATATGAACTCCTTGACAGAAGATGCTCTATGTATCCCATGGCACGATATACTGACTATTCACAACATAGATGATAAGGTACACACAATGACCGAATACTTGACAGAGCTTTAAGACAGACATGCTCCAGTAAAATCTGTTCGAGCGACGCGACCTCCTGCACCTTGGCTCAGCCCGGAACTTAAAGTACTGATGGCTAAGCGCGGTGTGGCACACAGAAAGTTTAAGAGATTACCCACTCAACAGAATTATGATGATTACAAAAAACTTCGAAACAAAACTTCCCAAACGGTACGTAATGCTCGAATCAGACATGCTCATAACCTGCTAGGAGGAAATATTAAACCCTCTGCGGCGTGGAAGGAACTATGAAACATGGGAATAGGTAGAGAGAAAATTGACAACCCCATTAATCTACCTCTTGACACACTCAACGACCATTTTACAACTACCGGACACTCAGTTGACCCTGACTTGAAACACAGAACTTTGATCAATAACTACAACATCCCCACCCCTAACAGAGAAAAATTCCATTTCTCGCATGTTACCCCCTCACAAGCCAGACGTGCTATTCTTCGAATAAAATCTAAATCTAAAGGGATTGACAATATAGAAATCGAATTATTCAAACGTATCATTGATATTATACTTCCCACAATAACACACATATTCAATCACTCGTTAATGACAGGTATGTACCCATCGCTTTGGAAAGCGGCCTTCGTCATCCCAATCCCAAAAAATACACAGGCTAAACATGTAAGCGATTATCGCCCAGTCATTATACTATCATCCCTCTCCAAATCACTGGAATTTATCGTCCACGAACAACTCTCCTCCTATTTGCTAGAGCACAATATCCTTGATGAACACAAATCCGGCTTCCGCAAAAATCATAGTACTACTACTGCACTACTCAAGGTCACGGATGCCATAAGAAAGGCTATGGATAGTGGGCTAGTAACAATCCTAACACTGCTTGATTTCAGTAAAGCCTTCGATTCTGTTGACCATGACATATTACTCTCTTGTCTATTTAAAATTCATCCCTCCATGAACAGTATCCAATGGATGGACCCTTATCTACGTGGAAGTCAACAATGTGTTAAAATTAACTCAAATCAAATGTCTTCATGGCGTCCAGTTGAGAGAGGAATCCCTCTGGGGTCAGTCCTTGGACCGCTCCTGTTTTCAATATATATAAACGACATTACGTCATCAATCACTAAATGCATACACCACCTATATGCTGATGATGTACAACTCTACCTGCATTCAGCACCAGAAAAACTATCGGAAGCAATCGGCACCTTTAATGAAGACTTAACTGAAATATGTAACTGGACTCGCTCACATAGACTACGACTCAATGAGGCTAAAACCCAAGCAATCATAATCTCCCACCCGAAAATCCTCCTAAAACTAAAAAATGAACCCACTTTACCAAAATTACGCTTGTGCGATTCCCCAATCGAATTTCGAGAGTCAGTTAAAGATTTAGGCGTTATTATAGATGAACATCTTTCCTGGACGCAGCACGTCTGCAATGTTTCCAGAAAAGTATTTTCCGCATTGAATTCACTTAGATGATTCTGGAATATTTTCTCTCGCGTATTAAAGGAACGACTTGTTTCCTCCCTAATATTGCCTCATTTTGATTACTGTGATGTCGTATACAAAGATCTCACTGTTAGTCTTAAAAACAAACTCCAACATGCACAAAATGCCTGTGTACGCTACATATTTAATTTACGGTATTATGACCATGTCACCCCCGCTTATGAGCAACTTAACTGGTTACGTCTAAATCAACGCCGCGACCTCCATTCCTTATGTCTTCTTCAACAAATACTGTCAACTTCCACTCCAGCTTACCTGCATTCTCAGTTTCACCGTCTATCGTACGAGCATACTCTTGGAACACGGTCAAAAAACGACACACTCTTGCTGATACCCATACACCGCACAGTACGCTATACCAACTCCTTCGTTGTTGCTACTGCACGACTGTGGAACAATCTGCCTCGCTCTGTCAGAGGAGCGACACTGTCCAGCTTCAAGCAGCGTTGCCAGCAGTACATACTCACTAAGCAAATGAAAGTTGAACTCATCAACACTTATGCTTATATACTTACGTCGTATTACATATATTCAAACTTTCCAATTCTCACTTTCTCATTTATTCTTTATTTAGATATCTAAATAACCTCCTTCAGTAACGGCTAATTATCTTCATCATCATCTTCATCACCATCATTAGTGTACTTTTTTCAGTATTTCCTTTACCTTACTGTAATTTTAAACTTACTTCTAAGTATCTTAGTTATTCACCCTATAAATGCAACAATTTACAGACTACACCACCAAGCTAATCCAGTTTATATGTATTTTATATTGTATAAATATTGTAAAATTGTTAGATTTAAGTTGTACTTGTATTGTTCATTATCAAGCTAATCCATTTCATGTGTATTTATATTATATCAACATTGTAATATCGTTAGATTTAAGTTGTTTTAGTATTGTTCTTTACTTATCATTTGTATAATCTGGTTAGAGGGAAGAGAGGGCCCAATGGCCCTAATCTTGCCAGTCAAAATAAATCTATCTATCTATCTATCTATCTATCTATCTATCTCTGTTAACCCAGTAAAAACACTTCCTCACTCTTCAAAGACTGCTGTAATAAGAACCTCGATCCTTGGATCTCCCCCTCCAAGTCGAAATTTTGGCGGCCATAACAATCTCCCACCATAATTTTAGCGCGTAGATTACTAATGCTTATTACTGCGTAAATTGACCGAACAGCGGTTTTTAAAGTATCAGACATAATATCTCTTAATATTCTCTTAATTTCCAAATAAGAAAATCTTCTTCTAAGGGCCTAAATGCATAATTTCATCAAATTATGTAGTTGAAGTTGATCCCGTCTTCAATAAGACCTCTTCTCATTGGCCCTGAGCTGGGATCCACTAGCATAATTTATAACAATATTTATAATATTCATTTCCAAACTCGCTGTTGCTATGCCAATTTTAGCCTTCTAGTAGCGTCTATTGTGCAATATATCACGTGATCGGGCTCTCCCACGCCCTCGAGCTTGTAACACTACCCTCCTGTGTCACACTTCCAGAATTTATATTTGCTGGTTAAATTTTATCATGGGGACGGAAAATACTCCCATTTTGTCCCAAAATAATTCAATTTCCGGGGGCATTCCTCCGTCATCTCAAGTTAAAAACAGTTGCAAATTGTTTTTAATCATTCTAATTCAAGACTTGTTGATATGTCACTTGAACTCGAATATTGAATTATTTTAGCTTATTTCCTTATGATTTTTTTTAGATTCTTAGCGTTGAATTTTCCTAGAATAACGTTATTTTCTTCATCAAACAACTCATAACAGTTATTCCCATAAGCATTAGTTATGCGGACAGCTCTTTCTTCTCGTTTTTTGCAGTTATCTTCATCTGACCCGTTCCTCTTTTTCTATTCTTCTCTTCTTCAACGTCTTTTCTTCTTTTCTTGGTTCTTCAAATTCTTCTTCTTCTTTTCTTGGTTCTTCAACGTCTTCTTCTTCTTTTCTTGGTTCTGTGCTGCAGTATATTCTCTTCTCTCTTCTACTTCTTTTTCTCAACGTAAATGGTCCCTCCATATCGTCTATGAGAACCATTTCCATTACCTACTCCTTTACTGGTGCTTGGTTTGGAATCGATACTCAAATCCTTTTTTCATCATTCCCTTTTTCCTTGTCTCTTAAATCTCTAAGATATTCTTTTCCTTCCTTATGACGTTCATCATACTTCTCCTTCGTCATTATTTCATCTTGGGAGTTTCTGTTACGATTATCGTTTTGGTTGTTCCTGTTGTTATTCCTGTTATAATAACCATTATTATTGCATCTGTAGTTATTATTATTGTGATAATAACCACTTCTACGGTTGCCATTGCTATTACCGTTACTACGTCCTTGCTGTTGCTGATATGGACGGCCTCCACCGAATCTCCTGTATCTGGGTTCTGGTCTGCGATCACGGAAATAATTATTCTTTTCAGGACCAATATTTCCCTTTTCTGGTTCTTTCGGATTGTCTGTCTGTTGTGTTTGGTCGAGATATGCTGTATTAATATCTTTGTATTCTTGCCTTTAGTTCTTAGCAACAACGTTTGGCATCGGGCTCGTGTAATCGAGTTTTCTGAGCAATTCGACCATACTTGCTAGATCGTTGATCCCTGACGAGATAATTAGACGTCTGACTTCAATAGGGAGCATCCTGGCTATCGCGTCTATCAACTGAGCTGTAGATAACGGGGGTTGAAGAAATCTGAGTCTGGCTAACTGACACGTGAAGAAGTCTGCGTAGCGTGTGGGAAGAGTTCCTGAATACTTTCGTGAGTATACTTCTGCGCGTAGGGAATTTTGAGCTTCAGTAGACCAGAAACGCTTTATCAGTGCTTCTGCGAATTCATCGAAGTTCATGAAGGTATATCTAAAGGCACGAAACCAATCAAGGGGCCCATCTGTCAGATAGCGTTCTACGATCTTCATTTCCCTCTCTCTTGGAATATGCGCTTCGATAAAGTAATCTTTGAGATTTCAGATGTACTCTATCGGGGTGAATCTATCTAGGTTGCTGAACTTGCGCGGTTTGTCTTCAATGTTCCTTATGACCGTCTTGTTTCTCGGATATGAATCCTGAAGGTTTGGTCTAAAATCTCTATTGTAGCTTTCGGGCTCTTTACTCCTCTCCTCTAACTAAACCTTCCGTAAACCTGAATAATCTTTATTCTGGCCTGTTTTCCCTTTCTTCCACTTCCAGGCTACTTCTTCTAGTCTGATTCCTCGAATCTTCGAAATCTATCTTCTCCCTTTCCTTTTCTTCCATCTCAGTGATAATCTTCTTCAGCTGTTGGCCTACTTCGGTCTTTAAATCTTCCTTATAAGTCTCAAGCTTGGCAACATCTCCTAGATTAAGATTTTGTAATTTCTTGGTTACGTATTCTTCTAGTTAATTAGTTTTCTCCTCACTCATGGCATTAACGTTAGTGACAACCTTGTTTAACCGTTCCTCTATCGTTTTAGTCTTACTCTTTAACGATTCTTTCAAAGCTTTCACATCCTGACTAGATTGAGTTCTATCTTCTACTTGCTTTTCAGTGAGCGTATCAATCCTTTTACCTAAATTCTTTCTTACTTCAATAACCTCTCGATTAATTTCTACTTGAGTACTGGCTAATTTCTTTTCTATGTTATTTTGGATTTGCTTAACATGTTCCCCACTGGATTTGTTCCACTCGTCTTTCCTGACAACTACATTAGCTTTTAACATTTCAGCTATGTCTTCCTCAATATCTGCCTTAAGAATTTTATTGGGATCAATAACCTGCGTTCGTAAAGTTTCTACATTACCTTTTAATTCGGCCAGAGAAGCTGTGGTTTTTAACGCATCGTTAACAAAACGTATCGTTAAAGCAGTTATATTCTGAGTACACAATGTTTTAGAAGCTTCCACCTCTTGTCTAATTTTGATAATGTCCACTTGGACTTTTGCTACATCAACAAATACCGTATTGACTTCAGTTTGTATTTTACCTATGTCAGACTCTATATCAGTGACATCTGACTGCATATTGTTTATGTCAACCTGAACATTAGTGACATCGGCTGGACTGAATCTACCTTAGATTGGACTGTGGACACCTCTAACCTCACATTACCAATATCGGACTGTACATTAGACACATCTACTTGCACTAAGTCTACTTTGGATTGGACTGTATCGACTTTATTTGAACTGTGGATACATCTACTTGGACTGTATCGACTTTACGTTGGACATTAGCTACATCTACTTGGACTGTATCTACTTTACTTTGGACAGTACCGACCTCTGTCCGTACACCACTTACATCATCCTGAATCTGCTTTGAGCTGGCCTGTAAACGCGTGACATTTACAACCATTTTAGAGGCACTAGTTTGTAAACCCTCTAAAGAAGTCTGAACTTCTTGAATTTCAGTTTTGAAACTCTCTTTGACACTTCCTGCAACTTTATCTATAATAGAATCAACAACTTTAACAATCACTATGTCAAGGTCCTCCTTTCGTTCACGCTTCAGTTGTTCTAGGTCCTGCTTCGCTTCCTGAAATTTACCTTCAACTGTATTCAAACTGCTCTGCAGTTGCTGCTTCAAATCCTGCTGCAGCTTCGTCTGCATCTCCTCCAACATTCTCTTTACATCCTCGGTTGCCATTGCAATAACCCTTTATATAATGCTATAGAGACACATTCGACAACAGAGCAAAATAACATCGGAGCAACGTCCTACTCCATATATATATTTTTGAGCACCTTATTGTCTAAAAGTAACTTAAAATTACCTTAACATTAACATATAGTACACCCTATGTTAAATAAACTTACTCATAATACTCGCTCTCCTGTGACTAACTTTAAATATACTACCACAAAGAAAATTCTACCATTACAATCATTAAAACAAGTTAGCTTTATTTTTAACATGACCTTAGCATCGGTGAAATAAAATAAGTATTCAGATCGTAGGTCGTTTTTCGAAACTGTCTACCTACTACACCTCTCTCAGGTTTCTAAGGTCTGATCTTTATCTGAGTGTAACCTTCCTAATATCAATTTAAAATGAGCCTATATAATTACACTAACATCCATCCGAAATTGGATAAGACATCCCACAAGTCTGGTAATTATTTCTTTCACTAGAAATGTTCAAACCAAGTTCTTTAGAGGCACTACAAAGCTAATTTCGTAGCCCCAACGTTCATAGGGCGCCATTCCTACTGTACCCGAATATTCGGAAAGTAGCCTGTTGGATTATCCATTGCCCCAGCTGGATCGCCTATTTCTAACAGCACCGGAAAATTACTACATTAGAAATCGCTCCCAACATGGCCTTTAGGGATTTACATACAGCAGTTACAAGAATATTGTGGATCAACAACAAACTACACGGGGCACACCTATCTTTACTTACCTTCTCAGGGACTGGGAATTTAGCTTCGCCTACAGTACATCCACAATTCTCTACTCCTTATATTTAAAATGAATCACACGCCAACAAAAACAAATAACGAACTGAATAAAATTTATTAACAATGGTAAACTAACCTAGTATAAACAAAATAACAAGAAACTAATCTAACCATAAAAGAGAAAAAAACACACAATCATTCAAACTTCCTTTCTACTACACATCTTATTACAATGCTGTGTAAAAATTATGAGCATAAAAGCTTTGCTTGATTTAGGCCAACACTTACGTAAAAAGAAAAACGTTTAAGGTAGGCTCTTACATTCATGGCATTCCTGACACCTGGTTTCATTTACTAGCACGCGTTTAAAGAACGCACGTGCACTGGCCTGTTTCATCAATGAAACACTAGCACCACGCTGCACTCGGAACTAAATACAATTTTTACAATGCTGTGAGTCTTCGCCTGAACATATTATGTCACACCGCTCTCCAATTCTAACGGTGAATCATACCGGCTAGCCTACATTGAGACTGTTTTTGAGTGCGTTTAAAATACACGTAAAATTAACATTTAGATCTTTCAAAAATGCTCATATTATTATGTTTCTTATACAATCATTCTGAAAATTTTATACACTCTTTCATTCGCAACCCGAAATTGTTCATGACCAATCCGGTTCAACAATTACTCTTAACAGTGTGCAATCATTCATACAACAACATTTGCTCACAAAACACACGCTACTCCAAAACATTCGATCAATAAATCCTACCAAAAATTATTCAACTAATTAAATCATTTCAAAAAGAAATTACATATATTTGTTCATAATAATATATACTATTTAGTGTTGCTAACACGTTACTTTCGAGATTCTGGCTTCTCGGTTACAATACATCTCTCAATAAATTATATACACTGGTTTTCCACATAATCATTCTCTAACACTCCGTAGTTATGATGTACTGCATACACATCGTTTATATAGGTTTCATTGCATTGTCGGTCTAATACAATCGACTGACTAAGGTTAACTGTATGTAATTACATAACTTCGGGTTTAATATAATATAATAATTGTACATATTATAGACATGAGTAGACAGTCGTTCTCTAGTTGTATTTCCGCTAAAATCCTCCTGTCAACACAGCTAAATCGTTGCTTCACATGAACTGGACTACTTGTATTCAACGGCTCTTATCATGATCCATGCCTTCTTATCAAAGAACAACAATACTTTGACTTCCCTTAAAATGCGGAACTCCCTTCGCACGAGCAATCCATAGCTCTACAAATCCTCATATAACAATATATATGACATAAACAATTATCATCCACTATGTTAAACAATAACCAATAATGATTAATAGTTATTAACATTTCTTCTGCAGAAACTTCTCTCAAATAAAGCGTGACCCTCAGTATCATTTCACATGTGTACTGATCTACTATTATACATGCTTAAGTTCTTCAAACGAAACTTTTAATCGTAATGAACGATATTAGACTGTCGCGAATGACCTCCTAAAGTTTACTCCACAAAAAGATAATTAACTGTTAACTCGTCTGTCGCAAATACATGTAATAAAAGTAATACTTCTGTCTCACTTCACTGATCAAGTTTTAAATTGTTTATCGTTGTAATATCAGGTCCACATAATGACGTGATATTACACAAATAGTGTAAAATAACATACTTGTTATTTATTATAGTGTCAAATATAATTCAATATTGACCGGGATAAACTAGCTTTGAATTCCTAGCCAAAGATTTGAATAATCTTCTATCAAAAGGTATTTCCTCTAACATATTAAATGAACAAAGCTCTCAGCTTTACAAGTAATAAAAAGGTTTGTCAATGTCATTCTGTTTTTCCACTCTACACAAAGAATGTTTATAGCGATTAAGACTTCGGTCTTATCAAACGACTAGTATCTCCCAGATCGTCGACAGTTTATGTAAAATAATGATATAACAATATCATTCGGTGTTTCTTCTGTTCTTGAAGTTAGATGTTGTTACATTAAAGTGCTCAAATTAAATTTAAAAAGAATTTAATTTGAAGCTATGACACAATGTCAGAATACTTGGTTTATTAAAATTCGAAAGTCGAAACGACTAGTCTTCTATGAGGCAATATGATTCCTCAAACAAAATTTTTAATGTCAGTTCCACAACTGATGCGTAGAATAAAATTGAAAAATAGATGGAAGGCAATCATCTCCTAAATAACCTTGAAGCATAAAAATCTTAACACACATCTGAAGTGTAAAATTAGTGAAAACACTGAAATACATGAAATTTGAATATATGGAGTAAGATCGTTGGCTCAGGATGTCACTAATCAAGCTCTATACTAAAAATAAGATACACTGCTACCTTATTTGGACGAAAACGTGAAGATCTATGTAAGTATTCACATAATACGTAAGATGTTTCCTCAGTCCAAGATGGATCTGCTTTCGAACCACGTTCCTGCGACCTCAGAGATTGGAAACGTCCCTCTCTGGAATTCAACATCATTCGCCTGGGCTCGAACGACATCCTTCTGGCAAATTCTTCTGTGGTTGCTGGGCTACCCTAGCATCTTGACAAATCTCTTCTGTAGAATCTTCATTATCCGTTGCAAATATGTATCAGCCTCATCAATGGAATAATTTATAGAAATATTCATATAAATGGTGAACGAAATATTTTCATTGCTTATGGATGTTACATTAGTGTTCGTAGACTGACGAAAATGTACCAGATGGACCGTACACTACGTCTGTATTCAAGAATACGACGTCTAACGAAGTTCCATCGTTGTATCTTATCTCCTGTTATCGAATATGTCTATGGCGCATGACTATTTAGTTCATCATATCAACAATGTTAATTATGTTGAATGAAAACGCTTGAAGAATAATGATAGCCATTCTGATAATGTTTATGTACTGCGCCATTGTTACAAGTTCTTCGCTACTGTTCACTTGAACTGCGTTCGCCAACTTCACGTTGCAATCTAAAATGATATTCAGCTTTATTTCCAACACATTTGATAATCTGTCTTAACAGGCTTATATTGTCGAAACGGTAAGTTTTAGAACTCTCGACTTTCAGCAGAATATAGTATGCGACCTGTTCTTTATATACATTCACCTAGTTAAACTCAAATCACAATTATATACGAGATTTACTAATTTCAATGTTCCTCACAACTTCACATACAAAGGAAGTGCGGCAATCTCCTACGTTCCACTTAGCTATCCTCGCGTCTCCACAAGTCGACAGTCGTCGCACTCGGACAAAGCCTTGGGATCTCTGTTAACCCAGTAAAAACACTTCATCACTCTTCAAAGACTGCTGGATTAAGAACCTTGATCCTTGGATCTTCCCCTCCAAGTCAAAATTTTGGCGGCCATTTCAATCTCCCACCATAATTTTAGCGCATAGATTACTAATGCTTATTACTGCGTAAATTAACCGTTCTGCAGGTTTTAAAGTATCAGACATAATTTCTCTTAATATTCTCTTCTTTACCAAATAAGAAAATCTTCTTCTAAGGGCCTAAATGCATAATTTCATCAAATTACGTAGTTGAAGTTCATCCCGTCTTCAATAAGACCTCTCCTCATTGGCTCTGAGCTGGGATCCAATAGCATAATTTATAACAATATTTATAATATTCATTTCCAAACTCGCTGTTGCTATGCCAATTTTAGCCTACTAGAAGGAAGCGTCTATTGTGCAATATATCACGTGATCGTGCTCTCCCACGGCCTCGAGCTTGTAACACTACCCTCCTGTGTCACACTTCCAGAATTTATATTTGCAGGTAAAATTTTATCATGGGGACGGAAAATACTCTCATTTTGTCCTAAAATAATTCAATTTCCGAGGGCAGTACAGCGCACGCTACCTAACTGCGTACAGAGTTACTAGCCACCCAGTAGTGCGGTATCCAGACGCTGGGTAGCATGTCAAGTAACTTCAAGTTACTTTGAGGACGAACGCCTCGTAACGTTACCAAACAATTCGCTAGATAGAGTCCAAAGACGTTATCACAGTTCCAAAGGATATGTAACTATCGTGATCAATAGGTAACTAATTCTTCACTAAATGTTCAGAGAGTAGGAGAGAAAATAGAGCAGGTTTTTTTAAAATATGAATACCCGTCAATGTGTTCACATAGCAAACACGATGTTACATCCAACTTGTCGATCATAGAATACGTGTTTTATATGAGTTAAAACCATCCACCAAACATGCTTAAAATCCAACATCTTACTTTTAACAGTACATAATTTTGGATCTTCCCTTTTTTATAATAATACACATGTAAATAGGCTTCTCCAGGACGACGAAACAGGCACGGTTTCACAGTAGAGTTGACTTCCATCATGGTATCCGGGCCCAAGATACCAGCAACAGTCCCAGCAATCATCTACAATGCACGAGTCTCCGTCATATTTACTCTGAAATCAGATTGGACTGCGACAGAAATGTCCTTTTCGTTCTTCTCATTTATTAATTATGACATCACTACCTCGACACATAATATCCGTAACCACTTAATTGCAAACACAAAATGGCCAACAGTATTTACCTTCACATCAAAAAGAAAAGTTATCCCAAATTAAAGATTCCTCGCTTTTACATTTTGAATTTATCATATTTTTACAATTTCTTACTAGAAAGGTTACTTCCTTTCTAGTTATGGAAGTTATGAAACAAGGAATATAATGTGAAGCACAAACTAGTCATCAGCTTTCCAGATATTGCCATATCAAAAAATTTACAGAGATAACAAGAATTGACGTCGGTATTTGCTCATAATTGTATCATAAAATGAAACTTCAAAACGAAACCAGTAAACGTTAATCAGAATAAAGAAAGGCAAAAAGTTCAAAGCAAAATAATAAATCAAAAGAAAATAAAGAAATAAGAAGAATTGACTTCCAAATAACAACGAACCTAAGCAACATACCCTTTAGAAATCACCGAAGATCATGACTACCATCAAATCACCCCAGGACCACTACTAATGATGAACAAGAACTTGTCTGGATCACATATACACTACAATTCATTCACCACAAGACCACACATAAAATTCCCTAAGAAAATAGTTAATCACCCGCAATTATAATTTCCCCAAAATTATTCACAAGTATGGAAAATAAGCAGTCGTCAACAGACCCAGTTACACTAATACCTTAAGCATTCATAAACATCCTTAATTACCCAGATTCAAAAAGAAAAAATACAAAGAAGCATAAGAACACATTCTTCGAGGATCATGTTGGGCATACCAGAAACTTCATACACTAATTACATTCAATACTTACTACCATTCTTGCTATCCCGGATCAAATAGAAAAATAAACGAACCATTAGCACTTATTCTTAGAGAACAGTAGGGAAATTTTAGAAATCATTCATTAAACTTACATGAAATTACTTTCTTGTACATTCGCCGACACGCAAAACGTCTGCCCAGGAGAGACTACACGGGGCATATAGAAACCATCACTGAGAACGTCCGGGAAAATCTCAAGCGCTACTGGTCCGTCATCAACTCGAGGAGGAGAACCGAAAGGATTCCCGTCAGCGTAAAGCACCAGGGAACCACAGCGGAGGGACCAGACCGCAATAAGCTATTCAACAGGTATTTCTTTGAAAATTGTCCACTCCCACGCAAAATAAACCCCTTTAACCGGTAGAAACAGCAGCAAATTACACTTTATCGAAAATATCAACTACACCAAATGAAGTCCTCAGTCTACTTCAATCTCTCCGTACCAACAAAGTTACTGGTCCCGATGATATTGGTCCAATCTTCCTGCAAAACACCGCCAATGTTCTCTGTATACCGCTTTCCAATCTATTCAACAGGTGCTTTACCAAGGGCTATTTTCCCACTGCCTGGATACAGGCCAACATTTTTCCTATTTTCAAATTTGGGGACAAAAAAATTATCATCCTACCGACCAGTCTCTATACTACCCACACTATCATTTATATTTGAAAATTAATCCACCAACGTCTCCTGTCTTTTACATTACCGTATATTTCAACCAGCCAGCATGGCTTCCTTCCTGGAGGTTCGTACCTCACTAACTTGGCCACTATCCACAGTTATGCAACACATGCCATTGCAGAAAGATCCCAGCTCGATATCTGCTACGTACAGTAGATATACTGAAAGCATTTGACTCAATAGACCATACCCTACTACTCCACAAAATCGCTGAACGGTTCAATATACACGGCAATCTCCTAACACTCCTGGCCGGCTTTCTACAGAACCAAAAACAGAGTCATAATATCAGGCATTTCATCCCCTTGGCTACCAGTGCTCTCTGGCGTCCTACAAGGCAGTGCCCTTGGGCCATTTTTATTTTCATTATGTATGGATGAACTACCATCCAAACTCTATGACACAGCCGACACCCTGATCTTCGCAGATGACTGCATGATT
This sequence comes from Meconema thalassinum, assembly GCA_946902985.2. Taxonomy (NCBI): domain Eukaryota; kingdom Metazoa; phylum Arthropoda; class Insecta; order Orthoptera; family Tettigoniidae; genus Meconema; species Meconema thalassinum. The sequence continues at coordinate 1,294,668,299 of OX336389.2, forward strand.
TTCAAGGAAATTAAGACACCAGCCGACGCCGCACTTCTACAGTCCTCACTTAACGCTCTATCCGACTGGTGCCGCACATGGAAGTTGAAACCATACCCAGATAAATGCAGCTTTTTAAAACAATTACCCTACGCAATTCGCCAGTACCTACAACATATTCCTTGCTTGACAGGCCCTTTACAGTATTCTACAATGATATTATGGATATACAACAAAAATTCACTGGGCTCAGATGAACACCTACCTTTATCCTCGGGATCTTATAAAGGAACTTAGCTCCATCCTGAAAGGGGATCAACAATACCATTTCCCTTTAATATTTAAAATAAATCACTCGAAAGACGATATAGAAAACGAACAAAGTAAATTTATAAACAAATGTAAACTAAATATTAAGTTTAAACAAATAATATCCATTCCTAAATTAATAAATTAAGTAATACATCCACACACACTGTTCTCTAACAACACACACTCTACTGAAGTAACTATACTGTCAGTTATACAGAAATAAATTTTGAACGGCCTGAGCCTATTACAAGTAATAAAACGTTTAACAAAAATTCCGGCGTACCTAGCGTTCCTACGGAAGCTATTAAGACCGGCACGCGCCGTGAATTGCACATCTGGTCAGTCGAGCCATTCATAGATTGATACACTTACAATCAAACGTGAACCTGTTTCCATTCATAAACTTGTGGCTTGAATAACAACTCATTCCATTTTATAAAATATACTGGCCTTCAATTTATAACGGGATATACACATCTCCCTTGCGTTTGCTGCGAACACGCTGCTAGCGTAAACAGTATCATTGTCTCAAATTTACATTTTCTGATTATGAAACTGGCTATAACTCGTACAATTCTTTATCAAATACACTCAAATTTTAACACACCAATCCATGCATTCCCTCGCATTGTTCGAGACCAACGGAGTTGTCCATACACACGTAACATCGTGAAAACATTCAATCCTAAAATATCATCCCTTACATACAGTACAATTCCAAAACATATAATAAATTATTATTCCTAATATCTTATTCCCTGGATTAAATAATTATTGAAAACTTATTTACAGTATAATTTGCATTATTATTGATAGCGTTGGCTATCATAACGATATAAATTCGTTATATATATATATGTATGAGCTCTAGCTCTGATCCCATTTTTAATCCTTCCACACATTATCAGGATGCTTCAAAGATCTCCTTCACCTTTCAAAATACTACTGCACATTGTTATCATCAGGTTGTAATCGTATTCAGTCTAATGTGTTCAACAAGCAAAGATTAAACACACCTATTTACTCAAATCGTGTTTAATAAAATTGTAATAATTAGTATAAAATAACAGAAGTTAATATCCTTCTTCTCATTTCTATTTCCGCAAACACCTTCTGTCTTCACATCTAAATCGTGTATTTATACATTGGAGTTCTTCACAACGAAATTCCTTTACTATAATGCCAAACGCTTACTAAAATAGTCTTGTCTTGCAACGACTTCCCTTACTTGCGGAAAACACACCTCGCAGTTACACAACATTTCTCTAAAAATCCTCGTATACCTTTGTATACGGAAATATAATCTCCTTCGCTACTTGTTTAACAATCTATTACACAGAGTAATTGTTACCATCTTCTCTTTCACAAAACTAGCATTTACATAAAATTGGCATATTCATCAGCGTTGATACAATCAACCGCTGGCATCTCAAACAGCTACGTCTGTTATTAAACGTTCCCTTCGTTCATACTAACGACCTTAGACATAATGTGTAAGACCTCCATGTGTTTACTTTTAAAATGTTACTTAGATATCGACTAAATGTTACATATACATTTAATAAAAAAAACATTAATGTTCCACTGTACTCATCTGAATTCAAAGTTACACGTATTGCAATATCACGTCCACAATATGACGTGACATTACACATTGCGTATAAATAACCACAAATGTTATTTATGTGTCCGATAAAAATCAATCTCGATGGGGATAAACCAGCTTTGAATTCCCTACCGTCGGATGAAAAAATCTTCCATGAAGATATATCTCTTATAATATTTAAACAGACGAAAATCTTAGCTTTCTCTTATAAAATAAGGATTGTCAATTTCGGAATGTGTCTTCATTCTATACAAAGAATGTCTATGAGTATATGACTTCCTATCGAAATCATGACGAATGTTTCTTGTCAGATCGACGTAATGTTCATAATGATTGTGATATTACAACAATATATCACACTTTCTTTCTTATTCTCTTGAAGTTTTTTCTTAACAATTAAGATGGCCAAATTAAACTACTAGAAAGAATATAATTGGCATCCTACACAAAATGTCTGAATCCTGAATTCAAAATGAATTGAAAAACGTTGAAAATTAAAATTACTGATCTTCAAAAAATTACTGGAATACTTATTCCTTAAACAAATTTAACTATCTCAGTTTAGAAACTGGATCGTAGTATAGCAATGTGAAAATGACGAAAACGATCACCTCACATGATCTCGTAGATTTAAAATGTTGTTACATACATGAAATATAAATATATTGAACCCTTTATCCTCTGATGGATAAATGATTCGATGTTTTATTTCTACAATTAATTAATATTTCCACCAGCGTCATGAAATAGCCAGACGAAGATGAGGAAACTTCAAGCATTTGTTGGAGACAGTGGGAACATACCTGCAGCAGTTTGACAAAAGGCTAAATACTTAAGGAATGTGAAAAGAAAGAGCCTAGCAATGTTTCAGAAGGACAGGTGGTGGCTACCTCAAAATAGAAGGGACGCGTGGTTAGACACGCTAATGGCATGTTCATTGTACTATTCGCGCCTAGAAAAAATATAATGCAGTAACGTGAGTGGTTGATGGTACTACTGGACACTCCTACGAGGCCGAGGTCTGATAAAAACAGCGAACATATTGAAAAAGTGGAACCAATGGGAGATGAATGCTTACGAACGCACCAAGTCTAGCTTGGGCACGCGGTAGCTAGCATTAACGCGGGAGATCGGCTAGACAACATCTCTACGATCGATTCTAGAATTAATGGGCATGTTCTTGACCTGCGCAATTTTACGAGTTCAGTGATATTTGTTTCATTCCTGTACCACTATTATTTTGAGAAATTTTTATATAATTTCCCCCTCTATCGATACCTAGGGCCAGTTCATTTATAAGTGGCGTGAAGAGCCAAGACCTTACTTATTCCATTGTGTGTGTCGGCAGACACAGGTTATTATTATATTTTGCGCGTCCGAGGACGTAGTCACTTGTACTTTGCGTGTCATGAGGACACGGATTTTATTAATACTAATGTGTGTTAAATTCAGTGTGATAGATAGTCACTGTACTATTTTGTAGGGACAGTATCTTCGACAATTCGCCAACAAACTGTTCTGGGGAAATAAGTACCTAAAACGGTGAATTTAGTAGTCAGATATCGAGTGTGTAATAATCTATAACTTTTTGCATCAGCCCGAGAGATGACATCGCATATCCTGGAAGAAGTTTGGAACTGTCAACACTCCATCGAGATGTTTGAGACGAGCTAAGCAGCATTAAGTAGGGAGATGGCAGCAGATGTTCGCTGACGGTAACTGGCCGAGATTGAGTACAGAATAATATTCTTATTATCTGACAAGTTAACTTATGGTATATGGGACATATTTTGTTTGTAAATATCTTGCTTGTGTTGATTAACGTAGTGTATTTAGTTTTGGTCTGACACACCTTTTGCATGGAAACAGCTCGCACAAGTTTTCTTAGTTGTAAGTTCTTGTTTGTTTTAATTAACGTGGCTATGTGGACGACCGTGTTCGCATATGTTTACGCAATGCATTTATGAAGCGTCTCTCGGAGATATATTGTGTTTCAGAAGTAGGACTGAATTAATATAATCATACAGTAGATTGGAGGGTAAATTAATCTTTGTAAAGATTATTATTGATCAGATTCAGTGAGTTTATTGCCGTTGGAGCGATGTGAGTTGTGGCGAAGAGCAGTCAGCTCTCTCGTAGGTTTTAATATTTTTAAATAGATTGTGAGCTTCTGATTCAACCGACCTGTGTGAAAAATGTGTTATGTCATTCCCAGCAGTGTGTGTGTGTGTATTTTATTGGTCATTACAAGCGGGAATTTCAGCGTAGACTGATTTCTGTCAGCTTGGTGCCAAGTCCATATCGTTGCCTTGCGAGGACATATGTGGCTATATCGATTAATGTCTTACCATATGTTTATGTGGTTGAGATTTGTTGCTGTTGATTCTACGAGATAACGGGACAGGTGGTCAAGTTATTTTTACACACTTGAGTTGGACGATGACAAAAGAGTTGTGGTAAGGGGAAGCTGTTTTCACAAGGCGGGCTGAAAAGATTGCATCAAGGTCATTAGTGGAGTGCTTGTTGGCTCCGTAAAATTACTTGAAATACAGAATAAGAACTGATCAATGGTAAAAATTGTTTAAATAAATGGGAGTTGCCTACGAATCACTATAATCTCCGAAGCGTTAGCTTAACGTGCATTTTTGTTATATAAGGTAATCTCAGCCGGTGAGGCTTTTGTTGTTGTTGGTTCCATTCCATGTTTATGTTTCATATTAGTGACCCGTGCAGTCACGTGCGATGCTGTCTTTTCCTTGTTTGTATATTGAGCAATTGACCGTGTTGGCAGCTCATTTGTCAGATGCGTCATCGCACTGAAGGAGGGTCTCGAGGGAGATTCCTGTAAATATTAGATTTTAGATTGTGTGTCAGCATTAATTTTTAAGGGTTTTTATTAGTGTTGTGTCCCATATCCGTCAACGTTGATTTACGAGATGATTGTTCGTAAGCATCGTGGCTGTTACCCGATGTAAACGAACAGTCATCCAAGTACTCATCCCTCGAGTTAGTCATTACGCGTACATAAAATCCCAATGCAAATTAGTGGAACTTGGATCCACATTTTTATGAGGGGGAGATCCGTCTGACTCCTCAACGTTGATAGATATTTCTGTCATGGGAAGATTCAGGGAGGAATATTATTGTTGTTGTTTATATTCATTCCATTTTTGCACAAATAGTCATTAAATTATGTTATTATTTACGTCTTGTCACTTCCTTTCTTAATTATTGTTTTAATCCTATGACGCTTGCCTCAGTAGAGCATGTTGTTTGGCGAACGTAAACATCACACTATGAACTGAGCGCGACCCCTTGATCAAGATTTCTTGCATATAAACACTGCAATACTAAAGGGTTAAATATATCGAAATATGGATAAAAGTTTTGCTCTAACTACATAGAGATATACACTGCTACCTTGACTGAAGATCTCTCGAAGTTCTGGTTAAGTATTAGGAAATAGTCAGTTGTTTCCTTCTCCAAGAAACTAGGCTGGACCCTAGTCCGTCCCTTTGAACCAATGACCTCGAACAAGGAAGGAAATCCTTTCCCGAAAACATCAAGCTCCATCTGGGATCGAACAGCAACCTGCCGTTCATCGATTTTCTTTGTTGCCGGGTCCTTCCCTGGCACCTTGACTTTTTTCTTATATCTTCATTCTCCGTCTTGATAGAGTTTCATTATATTATCGAGTAATGTTGTAAGTTCAGCTTCATATTCACAAATAAATTCGTAGTTGAAGTTGTGGACTTCACTCGCTGATAAATATATTCATAAAGGTATACTACGAAATATTTATGTAGCTCGCAGATGTTATGTTCGAGTTCATGAATAACTCTAATTTACGAGATGTTGGTGTACATAACGTTTCATGTATACTTGATGCTTTGATAATCAAGAGTAATCTTATTATCGTAGCTCCATTGTTGAATCTATTACTCTGCTTCAAAAGTATCCCTGGGGCATATAAGTTCCTAGTTCATCATCTCAAACATATTATGTATCATGAATAATATTTCCACTTGCTGAATATACACAGTCATAATTCTGTTGTAACAATATACTGCTTCAATATTAATGTCAATCACTGTTACTCACGTGAACTTCATAAAATGAATCTATGTTCGCTGCAGTCTGGTTGCAACTAAAATGCTTTACGGCTATTGCGTATGTCACTTTTATTCTTCATTTCTAAAATGGCTATATTTATTAAAGTCTTCCGTTGTTAACGCTGAAAATTTTTTGAAACTTTTATGCGTTCGGTACTATAATCTGTACTAAAAAGATTTGTTCTATTCACAAATAATTGTGAGTTATTGCGGTATTAACACTCATCGCAACTTCACCTAAATCGAAGCACGGGCGATCTCCACAATCTACCCTCTAATGCCGCTGTCTCCACGAGTAATCGAAACACCGGACTCGGCTAAGAACTTCGGGACTACAATTCTCCCGGAATAGGCGTCTGCACACTTAAAACTTCGCAGGAACAAAAGCTCTGTTGCTTGGCGTCTCCCCTCCAAGACAACAGTTCTAGCCGCCATTTATGTCCCCCCCCCCAGAAATTTAGCTCCCACTAGAAAAATGCTTATTACGTCATACATCGATCTATAGCGATTTTCAAAGTATCTGTAATGTATGTCTACCCCTTATTAATCCCGTTTTTCCAACGGGGTCGGGGATGAGATGCGATGGAAGTCTTTGTGGCGATGGATTTTACGGCCTGATGCCCTTCCTGATGCCAACCTCATGAGAGGAGTTAATGAGAGATGAAATGAATGATGGTGAATGAAACTGGGCAAGGATGTGGAAGGAAGCGGCCGTGGCCTGTCAGAAGGTACCGTCCCAGCATTTGCCTGGTGTTGAAAATGGGAAACCATGGAAAACCATTTCAAGGACGGCCGACGGTGGGGCTCGAACCTACGCGTCTACCGAGTCAGCAGAGAGCTTGGTCCCATGACCTAATGCTGCGCTTTAGACTGCGTAGCCACTACTGTCGGTTCAAAGTATCTGTAATATTTTCTTATAATTTTCTTCTTATTATCAATTCATAAAATAACTTTTTTGGGGCCTAAATGTAACAATTCTCCATATAATTTAGTTGAAGGTAATCCCGCCTTCAATATGACCTCTCCTTATTGGCAGTGAACTCATATCCAATTATATATTTTATTACAATATTTAAACATATTCCGTGATAAATCCATTATTGCTAGGCCATTTCCAAGCTTCTAGGATATTCTATTGCGCAACATATCACGTGATGGCATCTTCCTCCTTGCTCAACACAGTAACACGACTGGTTTGTGTCAAGTTCCAGCATCAATATAGCCATGTTAAATTATATCGTGGGCTTCAAAAATAATCTAATTTTCATCCCAAATAATTCATTTTTGGGGGGCATTCTCCCTCCATCTCGAGTTAAAGCAGTTCCAAATTTGTTTTTAATTATTCCGAATCAGGACTTTAGAAACGTTACTGAACTCGAATAATGAATTCTTTTTCAGCCTACTTTCTTATGATATTTCTTTAAATTCTTTGCACTGTATTTGCCTAGAATAACGTTATTTTCTTCATCATACAGCTCATAACAGTTATTCCCATATGCATTTTCTATGCGGAACGGGCCAATAAAGGTAACTCCAAACTTCGGGTATACCTTTTTGCTTACGGCCGCTTTGACTGGTCTACGCAATAAAACCACATCTCCAATTTCTAAAGGTTTGCTTAGTCGTTTCCCTTCAACTCTCTTCATGCGTTTATCAGCTGTTTTCTGAAGTTTCTCCTTCGCTCTATCAATCCTTTACTGTCTTCCTACATCAGGATCTCTGGGAATGAAATTAAATACATTGTCTCATGGTCTTCCTGGCTTCCGTCCTAAATGTAAGGCCATTGGAACTTCTGCCATGCTCTCTTGAACTGTGGGGATCAAATAATCCTCAATGATCAGCACATACTTAACCCAACTAGGATGATCGTTTGGACAGAGCATTCTACTGAATTTACTAAATTCCGCCATATATCTTCCGCTAGAATTTGACTCAGGATAATGCACGCTGGAAAATATGTGTTTTATTCCTAACCTTTCCATGTCTGCTTCAAATTTGGCTGAAGTGAACTGAGCTCCGTGGTCTGATACGAGATATTATGGTCTTCCTGCTTTAGGAAAAACAGCATTCTCCAATCTGCTTACCATATTTCTCGTGTTAGCTTTTTGCATTGGATCCATAGTGACAAATTTAGAAAGGATATCTACTGTCACTAACAAGAACTGGTTCCCTTGGTGTCCCTTCGGACACGAGCCAAATATATCCGCCACCATCAACCCATGCGGTTTGGAAGGTATCATGGCTCTTGGTTTTCCTTTCTGCAACTCAGATGTAAATTTCCCTCTCTGACATTCATCGCGCGTTCTTATAATTCTCGCTATGGCAGATCTCATATTGGTCCAGATAAACCTCTCTTTGAGTGTACTAAGAGTTTTATCTAGGCCCCTATGTCATACGAAATGGTGTGCTAACCACACTAATTTCGAGACAAAATTAGGGGGCACGACTATGCGGAATTTTGTAGGCTCGGCGTGTACGTATTTGCATACTAGATCACCGCTCAACACGTAGTGATGTGACTGTCATCGAGTTGCAGATTAATGTGCATCTGCTATGTCCATATAACCATTCGAGAACCTGTACATTTTCCTAATTGGAGCATGTCTCTTCTGTGACACACCGATTCGGGCTAATCTCCTAACGGTTTCCAGATCTCCTTCCTCCAATTGTACATGGTTTATTTGCAGGCTTCTAATTGGGTTTCTTGATAATGCGTCAGCCAACAAATTATCCTTACCCGGCTGGTGGCCTATAGTTTCATTGAATTGCTGAGTGAATAGGGCCCATCGTTTTAACCTATCACTCGACATATCTGTCTGAAGCATAAACTGTAACGCCTTGTGATCGGTTACGATTATAATCTGGTGACCGGTTAAAATCTTCTTCAAAGCCTGAAGAGCTGTCACGAAAGCTAACGCTTCTAGTTCTGTCGTGAAGTAGTTCTCTTCATGTTGTTTCAACTTTCTACCAGTGAAAGTGATATAGTGTTTACATCCGTCTTCGTCCTTTTGATACAAGACAGCACTTATACCTACAGGTGAAGCATCGGATTCAGTGTAGAATATACGGTCAAAATCCGGATTTTCTAACTTCACATTGTTCCTCAACATTTCTTTCGCTTTTTCAAATGCTTCGTCTGCGGTACTGGTCCACTTCCAACCATTGTTTTTCTTTAGTGATTCATACAGAGGTGCCATGATATCCGAATATTTTGGACAGTGACTACATATAAATTGACAAGCTCCCACGAACCCTCTGATTTGCCTGACCTTAGTGGGCGTTGGGAATCTCTTAATAGCCTCCACTTTCTCTAAGTCTTGATCAATAGTATGTCCGAGAAAATTGATTTTCTCGTGCAAGAAATGGCACTTATCAAAGTTTACCTTTTTATTTGCGTCTCTTAAGTTTTCAAAAAGCTTACACAAATGCATCAAGTGTTCATTTACATTATGAGAAGATATGATCAAATCATCGATATAGCTTAGCACGTTCTTCGTCACCTCATCAGTGAGCTTGTTATCAAGGGCTCTAATTAGCGCTGGTCCACTATTCACTATACCAAATGGTACTCGCTGAAGAACCCAGGAAGTTTGGTCAAAAAGAAAACCAGTGTACTGTTTACTCACCTCTTCAAGTTCTATTTGATAAAATGACGCTGTAAGATCAAGGACTGAGAAACATGCCTTTCCTTTAAATTTCCTCAAAGGGTCACGGATTTTCGTTGGTCGGTCTGCCTCGGGAAGAATTTTCGTATTAATTGTGCTTGCATCTAGCCATAAGCGTAATTGACCGTTCTTCTTTACCACAGTAATGGGGTTGTTGTAAGAAGATGCCTGCTTCCTTATAATGCCATCAGCTTCTATCTTTTTGATTATCCCTCGTACTTCTTCATATTACTTTTCTGGAATGGGATATATCCTCTTCCGAATAGGGGGTTTCATCAGTTAATCTAATCTTGTATTTATAATCCTTAATTTAACCCAGGCTTTTCATCAAAAGTGTCATAAAATTCCATTATCAACTCCTCCAATTCATCTTTAATCACTTCAAATCCTTCAGCTCTAGGGGTAGGCTTTTCTCTTCCATTCTCTGCCTCTTCAATGACATTAGTTATAATTTCTTCCCTATAATCTCTATCTAGATTGCTATTCAAATCCTGTTTTTCTAACTCTTCTGTGTTTATTAACCCTTCACTAAATGTTATAATCCAGTTTTTCATATCAATTACTGCTCCAATTTTGGTAATGGAGTCAATACCTAGCAAAATATCAAAATTTATCTTGTCAACCATTATGATAATATGCTCATAAATGCGTCCATTTATTTCAAAGTTTAACAAAACTTGAATCTTGCATTTTACCGCCTTATCTTGAAAAATACCACGCACTTTTACTGCAGTTGCGGGTAAAGTAGTCATTTTGTCACCCTTCAACAATATCTGGTAACACTCATCCGACATAATGGACATTATGGCTCCAGTATCCATCAGAGACTTGCATATCTGATCATTGACATTAATATAAATAATAGGTAATTCAAATGACCTTTCCTCTCTAATGATCTCCTTTTCAAACAATAAATTTTCGTCCGTTACTTCATAGATTTAGTTTATCATTACTTGGTGCAGTGTAGTAGTATTTTCTATCTCTTCTACTTTCGTTATGAAAATGATTTTTTGTTTGTTCTTGAGCGTCATTTTCATGGTTTCCCCGCTTACTAGTACTTGGCTTGGGATCCACACTCAAGTTCTTTTCACCTCGATTCCCAGTTTCTTTCTCCCTCAATTCCTTCAAATATTCTTTTCCTTCTTGGTGACGTTCCTCATATTTTTCCTTCGTAAATACTTCATTTTGTTGGGGGTTGTATCGTTTATACCCTTGGTTACTCCGATTATTTTTGTTGTAATAATTATTATTGTTGTACCGGTAGTTGTTGTTGTTGTTGTGGTAAAAACCACTTCTACGGTTCTCACGATTATTATTCTGGCCTTGTTGTTGTTGATAAAGACGACCTCCACGGAATCTCCTGTATCTGGACTCCGGTCTCCTATCTCTAAACTACGTGTTACGCTCGGGACCTATATTTCCCTTTTCTTGAAAATTTCGGCTTTCTGTCTGCTGTGTTTGGTCTATAAACACAGTATTGATATCCTTATAATCTTGTCGGTGATTTCTGGATACTATATTGGGCATCGGACTTGTGTAATCCAATTTTCTGAGCAGTTCATCCATGCCAGCTAAATCACATATACCTGGGGAGATTATTAGTCGTCTGACCTCAACTGGCAACATCGTAGCTATCGCATCGATTAGCTGTGCTGTCGATAATGGTGGCTGAAGAAAACATAGACGGGCGAGCTGTGTCGTAAAGAAATCAGCATAGCGCTTCGGTAAATTACCCGAATATTTCCTTGAGTAAACTTCTGCGCGTAAACTGTTCTGTGCCTCTATTGACCAAAAATGGTTTATTAGGGCTTCTGCGAACTCCTCAAAGTCCATGAATGTGTTCCTAAAAGCGCAGAACCATTTAAGAGGTCCGTCTGATAAATAACGCTCTACTATCTTCATCCCTCTCCCTCGAGGAATGTGAGCTTCAATAAATTAATCCTTGAGGTTACGGATGTACTCCATTGGGGTGAAACTATCGAAATTGCTAATATTAAGAGGTTTGTCCTCGAAGTTTCGAATCACCGTCACATTTCTGGGTTGAGAATCCTGAATATTAGATCTATAATCCCTTACGTCTCTTTCGGGCTCTTTACTTCTTTCTTGTTATCCCTCAGTATAATGTATACTCTTTCTTCTGGTATAACCTCTATATCCTCTATTTCTATACTATTTCTCCTAGTATGAGTTCCATTATCGTCTAGATCTATCTTTTCCTTTTCTTCTATTTCCGTGATAATATACTTCAATTGGTGTCCTACTTCTTTCTTCAAGTCTTGTTTATAATCTTCGAGAGCAGCAACATCTCATAAGTTTAGACTTTGCAGTTTTCTACTGATATATTCTTCTATTTCTGTAGATTTCCCCTCATTTTCCCCCCAAAACTCTCCTTCATCTCGTCCATCATCTTCCTGACACCCTCAACTGCCATTGTTGCCATTAAAACAATATCAAATCACAAATGCGGTAGGGATACATTCAATACAGAGCAATATAACAACATTTTCGAGCAACCTTTCAATCCATGTATTTGGGCATCTTTTTGTCTACCAATAACTTAATATTACCTTAATATTAACTTACCAGACACCCTATAGTTAATAAACATATTCATATAGTTCGTTCCCTAGTGACCTATTTTAAATATACTACCATAGAGAACATTTACATTTACAGTCGGAAAACAAGTTAGCGTTACATTAACATGACTAACATCGGTCATGAACCGGTAAAACTGAAACAAGATTCATATCAGAGGTCCATTTCGAAATATTCCACCTATTATTCCTTTCTCAGGCTTTCCGTTAGATGTGATTTTTATTTGAGTGCAACATTCTTAAAAACAATTCAAAATACCTATATTATCACACTCACCTCCATCACAAATGGTATGGTTAATTAATCCTATCAACTCAAAAAATTCAAGTTACCATTTCTATGTCTCCTAAATGGACTTACGAAGCTATTTCGTAGCCCCTTAGTTAGGGCGCCATCCCTACTGTACCCGTAAATTCGGTTGCCTGTCGGAAATCCATAGCCAAGCTGAATTACTGATTTCTAAAAGGTTCCGGCTAAAAATTCAATCAGAAATCGCTCCAACAAGGTCTTCGGGAATTTACACAATGATATTATGGATATACAACAAAAATACACTGGGCTCAGATGAACACCTACCTTTATCCTCGGGGTCTTATAAAGGGACTTAGCTCCATCCTGAAACGGGATCCACAATACCGTTGTCCTTTAATATTTAAAATAAATCACTCGAAAGGCGATATAGGAAACGAACTAAGTAAATTTATTAACAAATGTAAATTAATATTAAGTTTAAACAAGTAATAACCATTCCTAAATTAATAAATTAAGTAATACATCCACACACACTTTTCTCTAACAATACTCACTCTACTGAAGTTGGTATACTGTCAGTTATACAGAAATAAATTTTGAACGACCTGAGCCTATTACAAGTGATAAAACGTTTAACCAAATTCCAGCTTACCCAGCGTTCCTACGGAAGATATTCAGACCGGCACCCGCCGTGAATTACACATCTGGTCGGTCGACCCATTCATAGATTGATACACATACAATCAGACGTGAACATGTTTCCATTCATAAATTTGTGGCTTGACTGTTTACTCTTTCCATTTTATAAAATATACTGGCCTTGAATGTATAACGGGATATAGACTCATTTTAACACGCCAATCCATGCATTCCCTCGCAATGTTCGTGACCAACGGAGTTGTCCATACACACATAACATCGTGAAAACATTCATTCCAAAAATATCATTCCTTACATACGGTATAATTCAAAAACACATAATAAATTATTATTCCTAATATCTTATTCCCTTGATTAAATAATTATTGGAAACTTATTTACAGTATAATTTGCATTATTATTGATAGCGTTGGCTATCATAACGATATAAATTCGTTATATGAATATATATGAGCTCTAGCTCTGATCCCATTTTTAATCCTTCCACACATTATCAGGATGCTTCAAAGATCTCCTTCACCTTTCAAAATACTACTGCACATTGTTATCATCAGGTTGTAGTCGTATTCTGTCTAATATGTTCCACCAGCAAAGATAAAACACACGTATTTACTCAAATCGTGAATAATAAAATTTTAATAATTAGTATAAAATAACAGAAGTTAATATCCTTCTTCTCATTTCTATTTCCGCACACACATTCTGTCTTCACATCTAAATCGTGTATTTATACATTGGAGTTCTTCACAAAGAAATTCCATTACTATAATGCCAAATGCTTACTAAAATAGTCTTGCCTTGCAACGACTTCCCTTACTTGCGGAAAACACACCTCGCAGTTACACAACATTTCTCTAAAAAGCCTCGTATACCTTTGTATACGGAAATATAATCTCCTTCACTAATTGTTAAACAATCTATTACACAAAATAATTGTTTACATCTTCTCGTTCACAAAACTAGCAGTTACATAAAATTATCATATTCATCAGCGTTGCTACAATCAACCGCTGGCATTTCAAACAGCTACGTCTGTTATTAAACGTTCCCTTCGTTCATACTAACGATCTTAGACATAATGTGTAAGACCTCCATGTGTTTACTTTTAAAATGTTACTTAGATATCGACTAAATGTTACATATACATTTAATCAAAATACATTAATGTTCCACCGTACTCATCTGGTTTCAAAGTTTGAGTGCAACATTCTTAAAAACAATTCAAAATACCTATATTATCACACTCACCTCCATCAAAAATGGTATGGTTAATTAATCCTATCAACTCAAACAACTCCGTTGGTCACGAACATTGCGAGGGAATGCATGTATTGCAATATAACGTCCACAATATGACGTAACATTACACATTGTGTATAAATAACCACAAATTTTATTTATATGTCCGATAGAAACCAATCTCGACGGGGATAAACTAGCTTTGAATTCCCTACCGTCGGATGAAAAAATCTTCCATGAAGATATATCTCTTATAATATTTAAATAGACGAAAGATCTTAGCTTTCTCTTATAAAAAAAAGGATTGTCAATTTCGGAATGTGTCTCCATTCTATACAAAGAATGTCTATGAGTATATGACTTCCTATCGAAATCACGACGAATGTTTCTTGTCAGATCGACGTAAAGTTCATAATGATTGTGATATTACAACAATATGTCACACGTTCTTTCTTCTTCTCTTGATGTTTCTTCTTAAAAATTAAGATGGCCAAATTAAATTACTAAAAAGAATTTAATTGGCATCCTACACAAAATGTCTGAATCCTGAATTCAAAATGAATTGAAAAACGCTGAAAATTAAAATAACTGATCTTCAAAAAAATTACTGGAATACTAATTCCTTAAACAAATTTAACCACCACAGTTTAGAAACAAGATCGTAGAATAGCAAAGTGAAAATGACGAAAAACGATCACCTCACATGATCTCGTAGAATTAAAATGTTGTTACATACATGAAATATAGATATATATATAGAAATATGGATAAATGTTTTGCTCTGGGATCTCACTATAGGGCTCTATCTACATATAAATAAACACTACTACCTTGACTGAAGTTCTCTCGTAGTTCTGGTTAAGTATTAGGAAATAATCAGTTGTTTCTTTCTCCAAGAAACTAGGCTGGACCCTAGTCCGTCCACTCGAACCATCGACCTCGGACAAGGAAGGAAATCCTTTCCGGAAAATATCACGCTCCATCTGGGATCGAACAGCAACCTCCCGTTCATCGATCTTCTTTGTTTCCGGATCCATCCCTGGCATCTTGACTTTCTTCTTTTAACTTCGTTCTCCGTCTTGATAGAGTTTCATTATATTAGCGAGTAATGTTGTAGGTTCAGCTTCATATTAACAAATAAATTCGTAATGGACCTCACTCGTTGATAAATATATTTATAAAGGTGTACTATGAAATATCTATATAGCTCGCAGATGTTATGTTCAAGTTCATTAATTACGCTAATGTACGAGATGTTGGTGTAAAAAACGTTTTATGTATACTTGATGCTTTGAAAATCAAGAGTAATCTCATTATCGAAGCTCCATTGTTGAATCTATTACTCTGCTTCAAAAGTATCCCTGGGGCATATAAGTTCCTAGTTCATCATCTCAAACATATTATGTATCATGAATAATATTTCCACTTGCAGAATATACACAGTCATAATTCCATCGTAACCATATACTGCTTCAATGTTAATGTCAATCACTGTTACTCACGTGAACTTCATAAAATTAATCAATGTTTGCGTCAGTCTGGTTGTAACTAAAATGCTTAACGGCTATTGAGTCCGTCACTTTTATTCTTCACTTCTAAAATGGATATATTTATTAAAGTCTTCCGTTCATAAAGCTGAAAATTTGTATAATAGTTCTATGCGTTCGGTACTATAATCTGTACTAAAAAGGTTTGTTCAATTCACAAACAACAGTCAGTTATTGCGGTATTAACACTCTTCGCAACTTCACCTAAATCGAAGCACGGGCGATCTCCTCAATCTACCCTCTAATGCCGCTGTCTCCACGAGTCATCGAAACACCGGACTCGGCTAAGACCTCCGGGACTACAATTCTCCCGGAATAGACGTCTGCACATTTCAAACTTCGCGGGAACAAGAGCTCTGTTGCTTGCTGTCTCCCCTCCAAGACAACAGTTCTAGCCGCCATATCTGTCCTCCCCCGCAGAAATTAGCGCGCATTAGAAAAAGGCTTATTACGTCATATTTCGACCTTTGGGCGATTTTCGAAGTATCTGTAATATTTTTTTTGATAATTTTCTTCTTATTACCAATTCATAAAATAACTTTCTTGGGGCCTAAATGTAATAATTCTCCATATAATTTAGTTGAAGGTAATCCCGTCTTCAAAAGACCTCTCCTTATTGGCTGTGAACTCATATCCAATGATATATTTTATAACAATATTTAAACATATTCCGTGATAAATTCACTGTTGCTAGGTCATTTCAAAGCTTCCAGAATATTCTATTGCGCAACATATCACGTGATGGTATCTCCCTCCTTGCTCAACACAGTAACACGACCGGTTTTTGTCAAGTTCCAGCATCTATATTGCCATGTTAATTTTTTTTAAGCGTATGGCTTTTTAGTGCCGGGAGTGTCCGAGGACATGTTCGGCTCGCCAGTTTTTTTGTAGCTGGTTCGAGACGGACACCCAATGGGTGAGCTACAAGTACCGTTGGGGAGGAAAGTTGGAAGGGAGGGTCGAGGAGTTGGAAGGTAGCGGCTGTGGCCTATAGTTAAGGACCAACCCCGGCATTTGCCTGGAAGGAAGATGGGAAACCACAGAAGACCATCTTCAAGGTTGCCGGTGGGGGGATTCGAACCTCCTCGCCTCCCGGATGTGAGCGACTGCCAACAGTCATGCCGCAACGACCTCGGCTAACTCACCCGGTCATGATAAATTATATCATGGGCTTCAAAAATATTCTCATATTCATCCCAAATAATTCATTTTTCGGGGGCAGAACCAAGGAAAACTTTAATGAGAAAGGTGTAGATTTATGTGTTTCATGCACAGCAGTATTAAAGCATAAGTCAACCGTGGAATACATGTATCCCATAAATTGTTTTCATTGTGACGGAATTCTATAAGTGCTGAACGTAGATTCCGATTAACCCTCTCGGCATATGATACTTTCGGTTAGTATGCAGTACTTGTTACATGAGCGATAGGAAATTCAAATAGATAATTACGAAAGACATGTGACGTAAAACATATGGCATTGTCAGAAATAAGAAAATGGCAAGGACCAATGGAGGTAAAAATTTGATTTAAACATTTAATTACTGTTTGGGTTGTTGCTGTCTTAGTAGGAAAAATCAATTAATCCTGGTAAAACCATCAGTACACACTAAATCAAAACGATTTCCTGACTTTGGCAGAGGCATGGGACCGATGAAGTCGATAAAGACCCTTTCCATAGATTTAGTTGCAATCTCCATAGATAACACCCAATTTTGGTATTGATGGATGGCTTAGCTATACTACAAGCACTACAGTTGTTAAATAACCTTTTGATATCTTTGTCCATACCTTTCCAGATGAAAAGTTGCCTAATTTTCTGCCTAGTTTTAAAGACACCTAGATGACCACCTATTGGTGATTCGTGGAAATATCTGAATATCTAAGATATCAAAATAGAGGGTAATACAATTTAGGTAACCAATCATGCCTCGCAGAAAAACATAAATTTTTATTTTTAATGGAGTAAGTTTCGACAGAATCTCCTTTCATAATGATTCTAATAATTTCACTTAAAATGGGATCTTCTCTCTGATACACAGAAACATCCCTAAAAGTAGAGGACAATTTGATAATATTTCATTTGAAAAATTCAGATCATGATTCACGTCACAAGAGACCTTACCATCAGCCTCCAAATCATAAGTGTACATCCTATTTAAACAATCTTCTGTAACATTGTCGCTACCGCGAATATGACGTACGGTAAACTTGAAGGATAATATTCAGGTTGCCCAGCGCGCTGTCCGTCCTGTTTTCCTCTGTTTTCCAAGGGCCCAACTCAGCGCCTGGTTATCCGTCTCTAATTCGAACCGAACATGTTCCACATATAGCTTAAACTTTTGTAAAGCAAACATTACCGCTAACCCTTCGAATACATACACTGAATACCGTTTCTCGACATCTGACAGATTCCTTGAGGCATAGGCAACTGGGAATCTTCCCTGTTCATACTCCTGCAACAAAACACCACCGACGCCACGGTTCGAAGCGTCTGTCTGTATAATAAAGGTTTTAGAAAAATCCGGAATTGACAAAATAGGGGCGTTACTTATAGCCAAATTTATATCTTCAAAGGCTGCTTCTTGTGAAGTTCCCAAATTAAATTCTACATCTTTTTTCCGCAGCATATTAATAGGAGCAGCTCGATGAGCGAAGTTGTGTATAAACTTGCGAAAGTAGTTGATCATGCCAATAAACCTTGCTATTTCTTTAACACTTTTAGGAGGCTTGAACTCTCAGATAGCCTGAGTCCTACTCTTATCTACTGATATGCCAGAGGATGAAGTGATGTGTCCTAGGAAAGAAATCTGGGGATTTGCAAAGGAAACCATTAAACGTTTGACAGTAAGTCCAGCACCTTTAAGTCTTGACAAGATTTCTCTCACATGTTGCAAATGTTCTTCAAAGGTTTTGCCAAAGATAACGACGTCATCCAGGTAGTGATAAACTGACTTAAACTTATTTCCATCAAAAACGTTGTCCAATAACCCACTGAGCACTGCAGCTCCCGCAGATAACCCAAAAGGAAGTCGTTGGAACTCGAATAGTTTCCAATCAGTCGTGAACGCTGTAATAGCTTGAGATCTTTCAGTTATTGCTACCTGAAAGTACGCAATATTGCGATCTTAAATAGTAAATAAATTTGCACTTTTGAACCATGCAAAGCATGATTGCAGGTCCGGAAGAGTAATAGATAGTAATATCATCTTTTTGTTTAGTGCTCGATAATCAATTACAGGTCTATATTGTCCATTGGGCATAGGCACTAGGAAAATTGGTGATGAATACGCCTGTGTCGACTTCCTAATAATTCCTTCCTTTAACATATCGTGAATAATTTCTTTTAAGACTTTCATCTTAGGTGGGGATAGGTTGTATGGGGAAGCACGTACTGGTATAGTGTCTGAAAGTTCTTCTATACGATGAGTTACACCCAGTTTGTCAGTCAAAACTTCGGGGAACTCGGAACATAATTGTTTAATTAGCTTTGCCTGTTCCTCATTCAGATTACTTAACTCGAGATCATCAACTGTCATAGGTTTAGAATCCTTTTTAGCGGAGGTGACAACATAATAACTATGCATCTGATTAAATTTTATCTTTAAATTGTGTTTAAATTGAAACCAACATAATCTTGTCCTCAAATCAATCAATACACCAGCATGTGAAATAAAATCAGCCCCAAGAATAACGTTACAGGACAAATTATCAACTATACATAAATTAAATTTCCAAGAGAAGTCAGAAATTTTGATTTTGACCCTTACGTAACCTAAGACATCAAGAGATGTAGAATTAACAGAGATTATATTTTGCATATTAAGGCTTTCACGGCCCGGATTATTATATATATAATTCATTCTTTTGGGCTAATGCCGTGTGTATTTTCAATTTAAACCATACGTTTCGGAGAAACCTTGCCTCCTTTTTCAATGGAAATAAACAATGTGGCCAAAGAAAGTATATCAATGAGATTACAAAAAATATAGATAAATTCCTCTGTTCGTCACCAGAGAGCAGCTGCCAGAAATTACTGTATGGACCATGGTGGAACGGCGGACAGAGTAGTAAGTAACGAGAAGGTAAAGGGAGCGGTGTGAAAATATAGAAACTCCTCGAAGAATGAGGAGGGGGGGGAGGAAGGGGGGTTAGTTGGATATAAGGAAACATAAACAAAAGGGAAGTGTATCTGAACGATACCTAACGTCATACAGTCAACGGCGAAAATACAGATGGAAACTCCTCCAGTGACGAACAAAGGAGATCAAATCCAGGCTCTGAGCCCAGAGAAACTGAACCACTTTCTGAACCACCTAAATCAGCTGCATCCTTCAATCCACTTCACAATGGAGCTAGAGTCTGATGGATGATTACCTTTTATGGATGTTCTTGTGAGAAGGAAAGCGGATGGCTCCATGGGGCACAGCGTCTACCGTAAGCCAACTCACACTAACCGTTATTTACATGCGGACTCCCACCACCACCCAGCACAAAAACAAGGAATTATGACAACTCTAGCCAAAAGAGCGGAACGTATTTGTGAGGCATCAACTCTTCAGGAAGAGTTACATGCCTTACAAACCATGTTTAAGGGTAATGGCTATAATGAATCCACTATATATAGGTCCCTACATCCCAGAAGGAGGGATAGACAACCTTCTCAGAGCTCCGACGTGAGAGGAACTGCTTACCTCCCTTATATTCACAACACCACTGACCGCGTTGCTAAGATTCTCCGCAAGCACAAGATAAAAACAGTTTTCGGCACTATGACGAAAATTAGTCAACGTTTAGCATTAAACAAAGATAAATTGTCCCCAATACTACAACCTGGGGTGTATGAAGTCCCATGTACTTGCGGAAAAGTCTACATTGGACAAACAAAACGGTCCATTGCAACTCACATCAAAGAGCATCAAAGGAACATCCGTCCAAACCATCCTGACAAATCAGCTATAGCTGAACATGCCCTGTCTTCAGGGCACGATGTATGTTTCAAGGATGCTCATGCGCTTGCCCTTGTTAAGCACAACTGGTCTAGAATTATAAGGGAGGCAGTTGAAATTCGTAAAAATCCCAATAATTTTAACAGAGACACTGGATATCAGCTAAGTGACACTTGGCTACCAGTTATTAAGGACCTAGGGAGATAGTTCCTCTCAGTCTCTCTGTTCTTCACATATTTAAAATTGTACATTTTCCCTCTGGGCTCAGAGCCTGGATTTGATCTCCTTTGTTCGTCACTGGAGGAGTTTCCATCTGTATTTTCGCCGTTGACTGTATGACGTTAGGTATCGTTCAGATACACTTCCCTTTTGTTTATGTTTCCTTATATCCATCTAACCCTCCTTCCTCCCCCCCCTCCTCATTCTTCGAGGAGTTTCTATATTTTCACACCGCCCCCTTTACCTTCTCGTTACTTACTACTCTGTCCGCCGTTCCACCATGGTCCATACAGTAATTTCTGGCAGCTGCTCTCTGGTGACGAACAGAGGAATTTATCTATATTTTTTGTAATCTCATTGATATACTTTCTATGGCCACATTGTTTATTTCCATTGAAAAAGGAGGCAAGGTTTCTCCGAAACGTATGTTTTAAATTGAAAATACACACGGCATTAGCCCAAAAGAATGAATTATATATAGAGAGATTATATTGTTGGATTCCTTTACTAACTCATCGAACTTGCATACAGATGCCATATATACGAACCATTTCTTATCTAAAAGGAATTAATACTGCCCGAATCAATTAAAGGCGAAATGGGTTCGTTGTTAACACAGATATCCATAAAACGACAGTCGCTCTTAGATGCACACGTGATACGCTTACAGATTTTATTATTTTACTGATACTCCTATCATAAGCACGATTACCTAAACGCTTAAACATATTTTTGTCAGAATAATCTTTCGATATATGACAATCGACGAGATATCTTTTAGATAGCATCATTGACCACGATAATATTTCCTATCGCAACATCGTGCAATGTGGTTGTAGGAACCACAACGATCACATCTTTTGCCCTTGTTAAATCTTACCTTGTTTGGCGAAGATACCATTCTCCACTGTAAATTATTACTAGTTGGATAACAAGGAGGAGTTATCTCTGGTATATACATGTGTTTAGGCACATTGGTACTAGGTATACCACCAGTAGGAAGAACATTAGGAAAATCATGGGTGCAGAAACATTGGGACTTGTTAAAATACTAGGAGAATTTACATTAGGAGAATACATGGGCGTAGGAACACAGTTATTAGGTAAATAACTACAGCAGTAGGCATTACATTAGCCAAGTTAAGGGTGGAGGAACGTTGTTTGGTCGTAATATGTCAGCATTTCTGACAGTTTCAGCAGTCCTAATAATTTCATTCAATTCCGACAAAGTAGTAGGTTTAGACTCCAAAACCAAATGAACGACATTCAGGATTAACACCAGCAATGATCGATTATACGCTACTAACTACTTTTCAGATAAACTGATTTTTAAACCCAGGAACATGTTTTTATGTCTAGAACATAATCATTAAGATGTCCACCTGACCTTTGTACCCTGAAGAATAAATTATGCTGAAGTACGCTCAAGGCACGAGGGAGAATGAAGGAATCTAATATATCCACATGAAAATCAGTTTATGAGGTACGAAAATTCATTGCGTCCATAATCTTTTCTCTCAACAAGCCAACCGTGTAAGGAAAAAGTAATTTGAAATGTTTTGCCATCAGACAAACCAAATACAATAGCATTATCAACTAAATTAATGAAAACTTTCAAAGACATTACTAATTGATTAATATAATTTCCACCACATATTTGTAAATCCTTCAGACATGTACTAAGAGGATGAGGGAGGCTAGAAAACTTAACACCTTCACTGGAATTGTATAACATGGACAAATTAGATCGAATCGAGGCACTAGGAATCAAGGTTGGTCTCATTTGGCTGACTTCATTAACTTAAGAATACTCTATCGTACCTCCATTACCAGGTATTGACCTAGTAACTGTAGAATTATTACCTAACAAGTTGCTCATAGCACAATACTAAGGTATATCTGGCAACGATTTGGATAAATTAGCTCTTAGTTTAAATGTATTACCTCATTAACAACATCTAGCTTCTACAAATCCCTTCGAGTAGCACACTATGACACACCTTGTCTCCTTTCACCGACTGAAGAAGTACTTTCCAAATTATTCATATTTTCAGTGAAATGAACGACCGATAAAGATTCCAATTTATAATTTAAATTATCGACAAACCTTTCATAATCTATGCTTTCTCCCGAACCACACACATTTGTTTCAGCATTAACATCGGACACTATAGATTCACCAAATTTAGAATTATTATCACTAGGAAAAATCATTAAATGACTCACCACTATCATAGAACGTAGAACTTTAAAAGTAGAAACATATTCAACATCTCTTTGGTTCAACATATTAATCAGATCTCACAGACGATAAAACCAATGCACAGCCTGAGTTTTAAATATAAACACCTGCAAAGCAGAACGACGATCACACACAATTAAATAATCAGCAAAATTAATTAAGGTTAAAACAGTTGGTACAACTTTGAACTCACCCGACATCTTATCGAGTTCCAAATCCTCCAAATTAGACAAGTGGACAGGTGCATCCTTGAAGTTTTTTAAAATTAATAGATCTTGCTCTCTATGGCCGACAGAAAATTCACCTCTCAATAAAAGTTCAAATATGACTTCATCCTTAGTAAGATTATAGATAACTGATAACTGTCTCGCTTCCATATATATATGCAATTTTCATGAAACAAACACATTCACACAAGATTAGAGAATTCAAAATACACAAGCCAAAATGAACCTAGCGCGCCCCCAACCACAACTCCAGTGAAAAACTCTCAAAATAATTGAAAGTGGAAAATATCGCAACCACGCTCAACATAAAACACCTGAAACTTCACAAGGAATTAGACTTGACAATAGGAATCACCAATCAATAATTTGATTAATCATTCCAAGCATCTCATCCCATCTGTGAGATAAATTGTGGGGATGCGAGCAGGACGTCTGCTAACCATATTTACAGAGGTAATCATTAGGAGAGATCCCCAACCAGGGCAATGCCTGAGTAAGTACACGAGAATAATTTCAAGCATATAATTTTAAATCCATAACCTTTACATAAAATGATGACACATAATAGTGACAAGTTAATTATTCTAAAAATACAATTTAAAGAAAATAATCGAACGAGGAATCTGGAACGTAAGAAGAATTGGGTAAGTAAAACCTTTATCAGATCAAATTAATAAATTGATTAAAGGTCATCTGACATCTCAGTCAGGAAGGGGAAAACTCAATGAACAGTGAAACGTAGAACCCAAAACTATGAAGTAAGAAATCGGCAACAAGATGAAATGAAAAAAATAGAACATGAAATAAAGGTATTTAGAAAATTAAACAATCCTCAATAATATTAAAAGGTCAAACTAGAATCTGGACACAACAGAAAAGGTCAACGATACCAATAACTCACGAGCACAACATGCATACGTCTTAATGTCACGAAATCTCAAGATGTCTGCCTCGAATACACAAAAGAACGTCAACCGACTATTTTTATCAATAACATTAAGTTAACAATATTGCCAGGTTATAATGACAACGAGACCATGACATTAAATAAAATAAGTATCGCATCACGATACGTAAAACGGGAATTTTAAGAGATCATGCTTCATACCAAAGGTGGAGAAAGGATGAAATAAAATTAAAGGATACGTATTTTAGAAAAAAAAACTTCGGTTGTTTACAAGTTGAAGGTCGTATCAAAAGACAGCACGTCTTGGATCGACAAATATAAGAAGAATCCATTATATAAATATTAAAAACATGCTTAAGAATGTACACAAAATACTTACGTTCTCGATTTTCACGATACCACATTATAAGCTCACAACTTACCGACACCAATCTGAATGGAACGAAACTCGCCTCTACTGCCGAGCAGTAAGCTAAATTAATCATAAAGACAGACCAAACAACCAAATCAAATTAAATCACTCACATAATTATACACGATCGAATACAGATTACTAAAATAATTAGTTGACGTTTGACGGGGTACATACCTATAAGGCCGTTTTACAATTTTAAGTTATTTTAAAAGAACATAAAAATTTTCAAGGACGAGGATTTCATGTGTCTTGTATTTAGGAAATTTTTCAAATGTTGGTAAAGTCTTTTAGACGGGGCTAAAGCCCCGTCTAAACCCCAAATTCACCGGAGCTCTATATTGTTACATCGTCATTCCAAGAAAATCCCGCTTTGATTGTTGACAACAGCAAATGTCGTCACTAGTAACGGATCGACTTCTCGATCCAGGTCGATGAGAGTATGAATCCACTCTACGACCAATACACTCAGGTGAGGACTTAGGGTCGGTACAGCGCACGCTACCTAACTGCGTACAGAGTTACTAGCCTCCCAGTAGTGCGGTATCCAGACGCTGGGTAGCATGTCAAGTAACTTCAAGTTTCTTTGAGGACAAACGCCTCGTAATTTTACCAAACAATTCGCTAGATAGAGTCCAAAGACGGTTTCACAGTTCCAAAGGATAAGTAACGTGACGAACCCCCCCCCACTATCGTGATCAATAGGTAACTAATTATTCACTAAATGTTCAGAGAGTGGGAGAGACAATAGAGCAGGTTTTTTAAGATGAATACTCGTCAAAAAGTTCACGTAGCAAACACGATGTTTCTTCCAACTTGCCGATCATAGAATACAGTTTTTTTTTATATGAGTTAAAACCATTCAACAAACATGCTTAAAATCCAACATCTTACTTTTAACAGTACATAATTATTTTTTTAAACACAGTATAACACATGTAAATAGGCTTCTACAGGACGACGAAACAGGAACGGTTTCATAGTAGAGTTGACTTCCATCATGGTATCCGGGCCCTGGATACCAGCAACAGTACCCACAATCATCTACAATGCACACGTCTCCGTTATATTTAATCTGAAATCAGATTGTGCTGCGACAGAAATGTCCTTTTCGTTTTTCTCATTTATTGATGATGACATCACTACCTCGACACATAATATCCCTAACCACTTAATTACAAACAAATCCAAGATTGCCAACAGTATATACCTTTACATCAAAAAGAAAAGTTATTTTCAATTAAAGATTCCTCGCTTTTATTATACATTTTGAATTTATCAATTTTTCACAATTTCATACTAGAAAGGTTACTTCCTTTCGAGTTATGGAAGTTATGCAACAAAGAATATAATGTGAAGCACAAACTAGTTATCAGCTTTCACGATATTGCCATATCAAAAGAATTACAGAGAGAACAAGAATTGACGTCGGTATTGCTCATAATTGTATCATAAAATGAAACTTCAAAACGAAACCAATGTAAACGTTAATCAGAATTAAAAAAGGCAAAACGTTCAAAGCAAAAAAAATCTAACGAAAATAAAGAAATAAGAAGAATTGACTTCCAATTAACAACGAACCTAAGCAACATACCTCTCAGAAATCACCGAAGATCATGACTACATCAAATCAACCCAGGACCACTACAAATGATGAACAAGCACTCGTCTGGATCACATATACACTACAATTCATTCACCACAAGACCACACATAAAATTCCCTAAGAAAATAGTTAACCACCCGCAATAATAATTTCCCCAAAATTATTCACAAGTATGTAAAATAAGCAGTCGTCAACAGACCCAGATACACTAATACCTTAAGCATTCATAAACATCCTTAATTACCCAGATTATAAAAGAAAAAATACAACGAAGCATAAGAACGCATTCTTCGAGAATCATGTTGGGCATACCAGAAACCTCATACACTAATTACACTCAATACTTACTACAATTCTTGCCATCCTAGATCAAATAGAAAAGTAAACGGACCATTAGCACGTATTCCGAGAGAACAGTAGGGAAATTTTGGCAAATCACTCATAAAACTTACCTGAAATTACTTTCTTGTACATTCGCCGACACGCAAGACGTCTGCTCAGGAGAGACGACACGGGACATATAGAAGCCATCACTGAGAACGTCCGGGAAAATCCCAAGTGCTACTGGTCCGTCATCAACTCGAGAAGGAGAACAGAAAGGATTCCCGTCAGCGTAAAACACAAGGGAACCACAGCGCAGGGACCAGACCGCAATAAGCTATTCAACAGGTATTTCTTTGAAAATTGTCCACTCCCACCCAAAATCAACCCCTTCCACCGGTAGAAACAGCAGCAAATTGCACTTTATCGAAAATAACAACTACACCAAATGAAGTCCTCAGTCTACTTCAATCTCTCCGCACCAATAAAGCTACCGGTTCCGCACCAATAAAGCTACCGGTCCCGATGATATTGGCCCCATCTTACTGATAAACAACGCCACTGTTCTCTGTACACCGCTTTCCAATCTATCCAATAGATGCTTTGCCAAGGGCTATTTTCCCACTGCCTGGATACAGGCCAAAATTGTCCCTATATTCAAATTTGGGGTCAAAAATACGTATCATCTTACCGATCAGTCTCTATACTACCCACACTATCCTTTATATTTGAAAAAAGAATCCACCAACGTCTCCTGTCTTTTATCTTACCGTATATTTCAACCAGCCAGCATGGCTTCCTTCCTGGAGGCTCGGGCCTCACTAACTTGGCCACTATCCACAGCTATGCAACACATGCCATTGCAGAAAGATCCCAGCTCGATATCTGTTACATAGATGTATCGAAAGCATATGACTCAATAGACCATACCCTACTACCCCACAAAATCGCTGAACGGTTCAATATACACGGCAATCTCCTAACACTCCTTGCCGGCTTTCTACAGAACCTACAACAGAGATTCGTAATATCAGGCACTGCATCCCCTTGGCTATCTGTGCTCTCTGGCGTCCAATAAGGCAGTGCCTTTCGGCCACTATCTTTTTCATTATTTATGGATGAACTACCATCCAAACTCTCTGACACAGCCGATACCCTAATCTTCGCAGATGACAGCAAAATTTTCAAGGAAATGTAGACACCAGCCGACGCCGCACTTCTTCAATACTCACTTAACGCTCTATCCGACTGGTGCCGCACATGGAAGTTGAAACCAAACCCAGATAAACGCAGCTATTTAATACAATTACCCTACGCAATTCGCCAGTACCAACAACATATTCCTTACTTGACAGGCCCATTACCGCAGTTGCGCATCAGCGAGATCTCGGGGTTATATTCGACAACCAGCTAAGTTTAAAGTACACATACAACATTCTTTATCCAAAGCCATGTAATTCCTTGTCATACTCTACCGCTTCTCACAAATATCAAATCCCACAGCACTTCGCCTCTATTACCTCTTGATTCTCCAGCCCATTGCAAACTCCTGCTCTCCCATTTGGACAAATTCTTGCCCGTCAAACATAGCTAAATTAAACAGAATTCAATCCTTCTTTGCTGCCATTGTAAGGAACATAATGCCAAGGTTTAGACACTTCACCACTCAGCAGGTACTTTCAGCCACAAACATCCCTCTCCTCAACACGACAAGACAGGTAACTGAACTGTCCTTCCTAAATTCTATTTTAAATGGCCATTACCGTTCGGACCACCTGCTGTCACTTTTAAAACTAGGAGCCCCTTCCTTTTCAACCAGGTCCAAAGACATTCTGCACATTCCACACACTAAACATTCCATAATCCAAAGATCCTTACAAAACAGCATATCATCCCTGTACAATAGCATTGCAGGTAAACGTGAGTCAGACATATCCAT
This sequence comes from Meconema thalassinum, assembly GCA_946902985.2. NCBI lineage: Eukaryota > Metazoa > Arthropoda > Insecta > Orthoptera > Tettigoniidae > Meconema > Meconema thalassinum. Next base: position 1,294,697,091 of record OX336389.2, read on the forward strand.
AAACAAGAGGACGTTCCTGAAGCAGGCGAAGGAGAAGTTAAACTGAATTTAGAACTGTCATCTTGACCATTGACGACACGGCTATGAGCAAGGACATTCTACCGGCTCTTGATCTGGACTTGTTTTTTTTTTGGTGATTTGTTAAATGTTATCTTATATTTTAAATTGTTATTTGGTTGTTATTTGTACAAGCGTGAAGGACTAGCATAGCAATTGTTTGTGCTTTGATTATTAAAAAGAATTAAAAATCTAACATCGCATATCACTGTCCCATTCAAGAATATATAAGAAACGGAAGGTCTACAACAAAACCAACTTTTATTCAACCATTAGTTGCCCATACATCGACTAATTGAACTCAAATTGGTAAATATCACAACGAAATATTTACTTATATACTTGACTTATTACACGAGACACTCAAAATACCCCATATTTAAATATACAACACCTAACCTTACCTTCACCATTAACAAGACAACCCTAAAATGACCCCCACCCTTCAATTCTAAACACAAATGTACATTACCACACATATTCAGACAACATTTACACACCACACACAAATCCAGAAAAATTTTGAAAAGTCAATGTTATGAATCACTAAACTACTATTATATAGACTTACTAGTAGTTTCGGGAGGGTCATCCCCTTTCTTCACGTGCGAAACATAAACCCTAAATATTTTCTTCTTTTAGGATCGCTTACCAACAATATTACCGGGTTCAGGGAACTCACGACAATACAGGGTCCTCGAAACTTAGCCATCCGTTTTCCTGATTCTTTGGGACCAGGTTCCTAAAGAGAAATATTTCTTACAAAGACAACATCCCCAATTAAAGTACAGTGGGATTTATTCCTTGGTTATACCTTTTTGAAAGTCGATCATGTGCTACCTTCATGTTTACTCTAGCCTTTTTGCAACAAGAACTAATATCTTTCACAGAATATTGATCTGGTAACAATTGTTCAATTGGCCATAGGTTCGAAATAGGAAAGTTAGGTACCAAGGAAAACATTAATGAGAAAGTTGTAGATTTCTGTGTTTCATGCACAGCAATATTAAAGCGTAAGTCAACCATGGAATACAAGTATCCCATAAATTGTGTTCATTGTGATGGAATGCTATAAGTGCTGAACGTAGATTACGATTAACCCACTCGGCATAAGGTCCTTTCGGATAGTATGCAGTGTTTGTTACATAAACGTTAGAAAATTCAAATAGATAATTACGAAATACATGTGACGAAAAACATTTGGCATTGTCAGAAATAAGAAAATGGCAAGGGCCAAAGGGGGTAAGAATTTGATTTAAGCATTTAATTACTGTTTGGGTTGTTACAGTCTTGGTAGGAAAAATCAAATAAACCTGGTAAAACCATCAGTACACACTAAAACAAAACGATTTCCTGACTTAGTTAGAGGCAAGGGACCGATGAAGTCGATAAAGACCATTTCCTTAGGTTTAGTTGCAATCTCCGAAGATAACAACCCAATTTTGTTATTGATGGATGGCTTTGCTATACTAATAGCATTACAGTTGTTTACTAACCTTTTGATATCTTTGTCCATACCATTCCAGATGAAAAGTTGCCTAATTTTCTGCCTAGTTCTGAAGACACCTAGATGACCTCCTATTGGTGACTCGCAGAAATATCTGAATATCTCAGATATCAAAATAGAGGGTAATACAAATTAGGTAACCAATCGTGCCTCGCAGAACAGCATAAAGTATTATTTTTAATGGAGTAAGTTTTGACAGAATCAATTTCTTAATGTTTCCAATAATTTCACTTAAGATGGGATCTTCTCTCTGATATTCAGAAACATCCCTAAAAGCAGAGGACAATTTGATAATATTACATTTAAAAATTCAGATCATGATTCACGTCACAAGACTCTTCTACCTTCCCATCAGCCTCCAAATCATCAGTGTACATCCTACTTAAACAATCTTCTATAACATTGTCGCTACCGCGAATATGACGTACGGTAAACTTGAAGGATAATATTCTGGTTGCCCAGCGCGCTATCCGTCCTGTTTTCCTTGGTTTTCCAAGGACCCAACTCAACGCCTGGTTATCCGTCTCTAATTCGAACGGGACATGTTCCACATATAGCTTGCACTTTTCTAAAGCAAACATTACCGCTAACCCTTCCAATTCATGCACTGAATACCTTTTCTCGATATCTGACAGAGTCTTTGAGGCATAGGCAACTGGCAATCTTCCCTGTTCATACTCCTGCAACAAAACACCTCCAACGCCACGGTTCGAAGCATCTGTCTGTATAATAAAGGTTTTAGATAATCCGGAATGGACATAATAGGGGGGTTACTTATAGCCAAATTTAAATATTCGAAGGCTGCTCCATGTGAAGGTCCCCTATTAAATTCTACATCTTTTTTCCGCAGCATATTAATAGGAGCAGCTCGATGAGCGAAGTTAGGTATAAACTTGCGAAAGTAGTTGATCATGCCAATAAACCTTGCTATTTCTTTAACACTTTTAGGAGGCTTGAACTCTCAGATAGCCTGAGTCGTACTCTGATCTACTGACATCCCAGATGATGAAGTGATGTGCCCTAGGAAACACATCATAGGCTTTGCAAAGGAAACCGTTAAAAGTTTGACAGTAAGTCCAGCACCTTTAAGTCTTGACAAGACTTCTCTCACATGTTGCAAATGTTCTTCAAAACGTTTTGCTAATGACAACGACGTCATCCAGGTAGTGATAAACTGACTTAAAGTTAATCCCTGCAAAAACGTTGTACAATAATCTACTGAGCACTGCAGCCCCCGTAGATAACCCAAAAGGAAGTCGTTGGAACTCGAATAGATTCCAATCAGTCGTGAACGCTGTAATAGCTTGAGATCTTTCAGTTATGGCTACCTGAAAGTACGCAATATTGCGATCTAAAATGGTAAATAAATTTGCACCTTTGAACCATGCAAAGCATGATTGCAGGTCCGGAAGAGTAATAGATTGTAATATCATCTTTTTGTTTAGTGCTCGATAATCAATTACAGGTCTGTATTGTCCATTGGGCTTAGGCACTAGGAAAATCGGTGATGAATACGCCGGTGCCGACTTCCTAATAATTCCTTCCTTTAACATATCGTGAATAATTTCTTTTAAGACTTTCATCTTAGGTGGTGATAAGCTGTATGGGGAAGCACGGACTGGCATAGTGTTTGAAATTTCTATCTCGTATTCCATAACATGAGTTACACCCAGTTTGTCAGACAAAACTTCGGGGAACTCGGAACATAATTGTTTAATTTGCTTTGCCTGATCCTCATTCACAGTACTTAACTCGAGATCATCAACTGTCATAGGTTTAGAATCCTTTTGAGCGGAGTTGTCAACATAATTACTATGCCTCTGATTAAACTTTATCTTAAAATCTGGTTTAAATTGAAACCAACATAATCTTGTCCTCAAATCAATCAATAAACCAGCATGTGAAATAAAATCAGCCCCATGAATAACTTTACAGGACAAATTATCAATTATACATAAATTAAATTTCCAAGAGAACTCAGAAATTTTGATTTTGACTCTTTGACATATCCTAACACATCAAGAGATGTAAAATTAGCAGAGATTATATTGTTGGATTCCCTTACTAACTCATCGAACTTGCATACAGATGTCATACATTCGAAACATTCCTTATCTAAAAAGGAATTAATACTGCTCGAAACAATTGAAGTCGAAATGGGTTCGTTGTAAACACGGATCTCTATAAAAGGGCAGTCGCTTTTAGATGCACACATGATACGCTTACAGATTTTATTATTTCTACTGATACCCTTATCATAAGCATGATTACCTAAACGCTCAACCTTTTTTTTTTTCAGAATAACCTTTCGATATATGACAATCGACGAGATATCTTCTAGATAACATCATTGACCACGATTATATTTCCTATCACAACATCGTGCAATGTGGTTGTAGGAACGACAAAGATCACATTTTTGCCCTTGTTAGGTCTTACCTCGTTTGGCGAAGATACCATTCTCCACTGTAAATTATTACTAGTTGGATAAATTTGAGGAGTTATCTCTGGTGTATACATGTGTTTAGGCACATTGGTACTAGGTATGCCTCCAGTAGGAAGAACATTAAGAAAATTCATGGGTGTAGAAACATTGGAACTTGTTAAAATACTAGGACGATTTACATTAGTAGAATACTTGGTCGTAGGAACATAGTTATTAGGTAAATAACTGATAGGCATTACATTTGCCAAGTTAAGGGGCGGAGGAATGTTATTTGCTCGTAATATGTCAGCATTTCCGACAGTTTCGGCAGTCCTAATAATGTCATTCAATTCCGACAACTTAGTAAGTTTAGACTCCAAAACCAAATGAACGACATTCAGGATTAACACGAGCAATGATATTAACTGCTTTTCATATAGACTGATTTTTAAAACCCTGGAATATGTATTTATATCTAGAAAATAATCATTAATAGGTCCATCTAACCTTTGTACTCTGAAGAATAAATTATGATGAAGTACGCTTAAGGCACGAGGGAGAATGAAGGAATCTAAAATATCCTCATGGAAATCAGCTAATGAAGTACAATAATTCATTGCGTCCACAAACTTTTCTCTCAACAAGCCAACCATGTAAGGAAAAATAATTTGGAATATTTTGGCATCAAACAACCCAAATACAATAGCATTATTAACTAAATTAATAAAAATTTTCAAAAACATTACTAATTGATTAATATCATTTCCACTACATATTTGTAAATCCTTCAGACATGTACTGAGCCCGTATTGCTCATGCTGGTGATAGCTTATACGAGAGCAAATGAATTTATTATGCCAGAGAGTTATGAACGCATCCTAGAAGCTTGCCACCGCTTCAGATGTACCTTTGACCCTGTTAAGAAACTATGGATAATTTCTCATCATAATTAAATAAGTTTTCATTAATGTGCAACCTAGAATTTATAATTGAAAGTCATCCAGCATAATTTGCTACATTTTTATGTGCCGATATTTAATTTATTGTATTTATGACGAAAGGTATGCCGTCGCAGACATGCGAGTGGAACGGATTTAGTTGCTAAATGACTAAGGAAATGATTGAGCTTGAACGCCTGCTTCCGTGAGGAAACCACTATTCTTTCTGTGCGATCGACGCGCGCACATGTTAATATTTGAGGTCTGAAGTAGACCAGGAGTTTCACGTTTGTCGTAATTAGGAATCGACAATAATCCGGCATGATCACCGTTTATTTGAGCGCAAAGTGTGCTGGTGAAGTGCATAATTCGTGTGAAGTCATCAAATTGATAATACAGGGTCATCGAAATATAATGCCAACATTTAAAATAACTGTTAGAATAAACTATTCGAGGTAATTGATTTGTTTTAATCTTAAAATGTGTGGAAAAAGATAGATTTTTTTCATACCTTAGTATGTTTCGATATGTGCCCAGTTCGTAGCTCTGAAAATGTCTAGTCTGTAGTCGATTTCTTGCCTCGTACGTGCAATCATTTCAGGAGTAACTGTCAAGATGGCGGCAGACATCCGCTCCCGCAGGTGCTCCAAATTCCGATTTTTTTCTGCATACACAATGTTTTTAATGTACCCCCAGAAAACAAGGTATTGAAAAGCGCGGCGCGGTGCGGCGCGGTTCGGTGGTCGGGCGGTGCAGTTATGGCGCGCCCCCGGCCGACCTTGGCTACTGCGCATCTAGTGTGCTCATAGCAAGGTTACGCCCGATCCACAACAAAACTTACTCTAACCAGCTAGCGCTCAGTGACAGAATTACACGTTTAACATAAAGGGTTTCGATGCTATATTTTTTTTAATGTTGGCATTATTTTTCGATGACCCTGCATTTTCGAGGAAAAATAGTAATTTTCCAGTTCTAGTGAACGATCACATGGCCGACCATCGTGACACAAAGTGATTTTGATGACAGTGATACGACAGTGAAACGAGCTATAATATTACTCATTTCATATTCCAAATTATCAAGCTGTGAAAAAGTCGAAATGATTACCATCAAGATTAAGCCGATCAAGGCAGATTGTTGATTTCACGTGCAGTGAGCTAAATTCTGTGAGTAGACACGTAGACAAAAATTTTCAAAAAAAATTTAAAATACCAACACACATTGTTAGCAAACAGGACGTCACCCCGTTCTTAAAGAACACATCGTTCTAGCCTAACAAGGTCATTAAATATCACCCAAATGTCAAAAAAACACGTTACCTCAAATTGCGTTTCCAAATTTCACCCATTTTAAAAAATAACCTCACCATCAAATAGAGCGGAAAAAATACCATCTAAACGACACCTCACTAGACCCTAGACCTCCCCCGTCACTTAAATATAATACGTGGTCCGTAGGAAAGAGGACGTCAGCCCGAGTCCAGCGATATGTCGCATGTCAAAATCGGACCATGGGCTTGCGAAAAATCCACTAATTTAACATGGACGCCCCGTGGCGCCAGGCGTCGAGTGCGATAGAATCGGCCTCACTCCCCTACTGACATGTAATCCCAATGTTTACCCTACTGTTTCTCATACTCTTATAACTATGTTGTTGTATCAAATTGTACCATTGTATTGTAATGATGACTGACAATCATTAGATCTTTCTTTAGTTTGTTTAACACGGACGCCTAACGCCGTTGACTAGTTAATGCAGGATTAGTTGGAAGTAAATTATCGTAAATGGAAATATGGGATGGTACCAGTCAATTAATTCTTCTGTCATGTTTAACAACCTTTTATTACTTGATGCCTTCTCCCCAGAAGCATCATCTGCCATTGTATAATCATTTTGTTTCGGTACCATTTCCCCAGCTTTGATTTTCTGTTTGCTGTATTTAGGACCAGACGAGAGGGTTCTTCATTAAATTTGGGAGTTTTTTGTTTTTCTATTCGTATATTTAGCAACGGATTCGCCGTTTTTCCAAACCCTCCGACTGTAGGATAGGGGTTTGGCATTTAAAATAAACAAACCACGAATATGTCTTAAGTCTGGATGTTATTATTTAGTAGCTTGATCTTTTGGGGGTGCATTTCTTTGGGTGTCTCTGACAATCACTGTGATGTGAACCTGATCCCTTAGGGAAGCAGAGTCTTGTGCCGGCTAATCCCACAAGGAATGCATTCCGTTCCTCTCCTGCAATGTGTCTCGGGGAAGGGGTCATCTAGGAGGCGACATTATGGTTGGTGGTGACCAGATAACCTCCTCCAACGGGCACATAACCCCTTAATTCATTGGCCCCCAACGTTGTAGGCCGATGTGGATATGTAGGCCATCAGCTACATGCCATTTTTGAGAGGATCATGTATTTTTGATTATTGATAAATTGTCTGGACTGTGACGAACTTTAGAGTCGTACTGCCGTACAAAATGTCACTTGGCATTCTGTTTAGATATCAGACTATGGGGTGAAGTTTAATAACATTAAAAATTAAGTTGAGGTTGTTATTTTTCCAGTACTTCATCCTCAGTAAATGCAACGTGTTTTTTTAGCTTTGCTTGTTGTTAAATGTAAATGTCGAATCTTTCTTTTGTCGTCAAATCCAGCAGAGTTCGTGGAATTTTATTGGAAATGGCCAAGCTTTCCACCATGGCCATTTTTCCTCTGTGTAGTGATAGCTGGATGTAAGGTGTTTCTTCCTCATCTCACTAATTGTATTTTGAAATTATGGAGGCGGAGCGGTCCCAAGCAATGATGCAACAGATGTTGGCTCAACTTAACGCCAATATGGAGGCGAATATCGCCATATTACGAGCTGATTTTAATGACAATACAGCTACCTTGAAAGGTGACTTAGATTTAGTCCGAGGAGACGTCACCGATATAAACGGAACTTTGGGTAGAGTAAGGCGCAACATAACTAATAATGTTGCTAATATAAATGACGCGATGGCTGCTAATACTGCCACCATTAATGAGGCTCTCACTAATGTTAGGACAGGCCTAACTAATGTTAGGACAGAATTAAATGATACCAGGAACACAAATGTTGCCACTATGAATGAAATCATAAACACTAATGTTGCCACACTTAGGGGTGACCTAACTAATGTTACGACAGAGTTAAATGATACTATAAACATTAATGTTCCTACCATCAATCAGACTGTTGATGACCATGTCGATGCACTGAATGAGTCAATTAATGCTAGATAGATAGATAGATTTTATTAATTTCATTTGATCAAATATATGTATACAATACATTTTTGATATTGGACACGTCAGAATTTACATCTATAAAATAAAAGTACTAATAGGTATATAATACTAATACTATAACTATTTATAACTTATTATAATAAAAGATCTTAAGAGATACAATCTTATTGGACAACTATTTACACCTTTCTCTATTATCATAATATGAAAGTTTAATTCTATAAATACAACAACTTACAGCTAGGTATTACAATTAAAATATAATTATAGATTTCATCGCTCCTATACACTAAGATATTCAACTACAGAGTAAAAGCAATGGCACTGCAGATAAACTTTCAACATTCCATCAAAGGTTTTTATTTTTGGGGCAAGTTTTATATACTGGGGTAGTTAATTGTATAATTTAACTCCTGTGTGAAAAGTTCCTTTTTGATATATGCTTGTGTGTGTGAAATATGAATGTTTTGATTTTGTCTTGTGTTATGCCTATGAACATCATTGTTTGTTTAAGAAAAACATCCTTATTCGTTAAATTCGTTTTAAAAAACATAATACTTTCAAAGATATATATGCAGGGCAGTAGGAGAATGCTTAAATCTTTAAACAGAGGTATACATGATTCTCTAGTGTTTACATTTGCCATAATTCTAATCGCCCTCTTTTGTATCCTAAACGTGCTTAGTAGATCTGGCGACATACCCCAAATTATGACCCCATATGAATGGAAATAAGCAAAATAAGTATTTCTTAAATGTGTGCATGCTAGTGCAGGTTTTCAAAATACGTAACGCAAAGCACATCGAGTTCAGTTTAGTATTCAGATATTGTATATGTTTATTCCATTTCAAGTCATGTTGTATCCATAGTCCTAAAAACTTTGTTTCTGATTTATTTTCTATTTGATGACCATTTAATGTTATATTGGGTTTCGCAGGATTCCTATTCTGTATGGTGTGAAAATTTAGACATACTGGATTTTTTATAGTTTATTATGAGGCGATTATCTTGTGACCATTTGGTTAACTCTCCTGTAACGGAGTCAGCAGACTGCTGTATGACCTGTTTAGTTTCACCTTTTATTACGAGTATTGTATCGTCCGCAAACAAAATTTCCTTATGTGAATGAACGTTCTGTGTTATATCATTGATATATAGAAGAAAGACTAGTGGGCCCAAATCCGAACCCTGCGGTACTCCAAATTTAATAATTCCCTCATTGGACAATGTTTCATTAAGTAATTTGGTTTCATCATCCTTGTGTCTCAAGCTTACTATTTGTTTACGCCTTGTTAAGTATGACTCTATTCATTTATTAGCTAGACCTCTAATACCATATTGATTTAGTTTTGTAAGGAGGATTCTATGGTCAACAACATCAAATGCTTTCGATAAATCCAAGAATAGGCCAGTTACATGTTCCTTATTGTCAATTAATTTCAGTATACTATTAATACATTCATAAATTGCTGTCTGGAGATTTTTCCGTTCTGAATCCATGTTGTGAGTTTGATAATATTTGATTTTTTTCTATAAAACTTATCAGTCTCTTATACATGATTTTTTCCACAATTTTTGCAAAACCAGTTGGTAATGTAATAGGACGATAGTTATCTAATTCATCACTTGAACCGTTTTTGTGCACTGGAATTACTTTTGATAACTTCAAAATATCCGGGTAAGTTCCTGAGAGAATTGAACTGTTTATTAAGTGTGTAAGTGGATTTATTATATTTTCTGCACCTTTCCTTCAAATTGCATCAGGGATGCCATCAATGCCAGCACAGAATTTATTTTTTAGCTCTTTTATAACTATTCTTACCTCTTCACTTGTGACATGATTTATAAATAAAGAATCACTACATATATTTATTTTATTATTAGAATTTAGTGTATTTACCTGTGATATATTTAATAATTTTTGTGGAATTTCCAGAAAAATAGTCATTAAAAGTGTTTGCTATTTCTTCTGGATTATTAATCACTTTATTATTTCTGCTCAGTGTAATTTTCCTTTGTATTTTAGCAGATTTTCCAGTTTCTTTCTTTATCACGGACCACATAGCCCTGATTTATTAAATGATTGGGAAATAAAATTATCATTGTGCATTTTCTTTGCTAGTCTTATTATCTTATTTAATATGCTAGTGTATTTTTGTAGTATAAATTGAATTCAGGTGTTGTGTGGTATTGTTTATGTAATTTGTGTAGAAATTTCTTTCTTTGACATGAATTTATAATCCCTGTTGTTATCCAATTGCTAGTTATGTTCATTTGAACAGTTCTTTGTCTAAAGGGGAATGCTGTTTCAAAACAGTGTTTTAGGGATCTGTTAAATGCATTAAATTTATCATTTACATTTCCTAGTTTATACATTTCTGACCATGTTTACTTATTTAATAAGTCATTGAAATATGTAACATTTGTTTCAGTGAATGATCTGCACTTTGATTTTACTTCAAAATTCAGTATTTGTCCATGGTGGTCACTAAAACCCGGACAATAGACTTCTATTGAATGGTGATATTCATCCGTATTTAAAAAATTTGATCAGGAGTGGTTTTACTAAATTTTCTTATTCTTGTTGGGGTATTTACTGTAGGTTTCAGTCCATAGGAAATTAGTAACTGTGTTAATAATTCACAATTTCTATCAAATTTTAATAAATCCACATTTACATCCCCACAAATTATTATACCGAAATTTACTTTGCTCATGTTATTGAGTAACAATTCTATTTTATCTATAAATAAAGGAAACTTTCCTGACGGAGAACGGTATACGCATACAATTATTAACCTAAACTGCTGTATTTTTACGGCAGAGAATTCAAAATCCTGTTCCATAATTAGATAATCATAAGCTGTTAACTGTTCATGATCTAAATTATTTCTTAAGAAAATACAAGTACCACCATGGCTAATATTTGATCTACAGTATTTACTAGCTTGTATAAACCCTGGGAATTGAATTAATTCGAGTTGTTCCTCTTTCAGCCGATGTTCTGAAATACATAGTGCTGAGATGTCTTTAAGTTCATTTTTAAGTATTAGATTTATGTAATCAGTTTTATTATAGAGGGACTGAACATTCTGGTGGTAAATTTTAAATTTGTTATTTTTGCAAGCTTGTGTTGGTGAATTATTTACATTATTACTATCATAATTGTTATTATTATTGTTGCAAGACAAATCCGAAATACCATTGTTGGACTCAGTTAAATTTGGCAGCAAAAGATCTGAATGCCAAACCTCACGTTTGGCTTCTTTTACCAGTTTCCCTGCTTCCACTCTAAAGATATTACTGTTGAACTATTCTTACCATTTGAATTTACTATTTTGCAGATTTCATCACTAAGATGCTCTTTTCCTAACCTATTTAAGTGTAGGCCATGCCGAGTGTGGAACTTCCTGTCTAATTTACTTACATCTATAATTTGGACATTTGGAAAACTCTTACAAATTTTATGAATTTTTCCATTTATAGCCTCTATTTCTACATTTACACATGATTTGGGAATTAAATCGTATCTCTGCGGAATGTTTACAATGCTGACATTTGTGTTATGCATGGATGGCAATGTACCCTTTAAATCTTTGATTAACTTTTTACTCTCGTTTCTATGGACGTCGTTTGCTCCAGCGATGATTACTGCATAGTCCTTTGAAGTAAGGGGCGCACACTCTTCTACCATCCCGTTCGTGACCGCTGCAATTGGTGCTCCTGGCTTTACTGTCGAAGTGACCTCCATTTCTTCGCTTCTCTCCATTACGCTTGCTGCTACATCTCGCCCGTGACTATCCGCAAATATCCGCATCTTCCTGGATTTTCTCTTTATCACTTTCTTCTTTTCTTCTTGAAGAAAGTCATCATTTTCTTCGACGAGCGCTCCAAATGAATTTGAGACAGGAATTTCAGCTGCATAGGAGATGAAGGTCTGATTAGGTTATTTCACTTGGTGTGTAGGATTTATGAGACAGGTGAGGTACCCCCTGATTTCAAGAAGAATTCAATCATCCCTATACCAAAGAAAGTGGGAGCTGACAGATGTGATGATTACCGTACAATCAGCTTGATTACTCATGCTTCAAAGATCCTGTCTGGAATAATATAAAAGAGGATTGAAAGCCAGATAGAAAGGGAGTTGGGTGAAGACCAGTTTGGTTTCAGGAGAAATGTAGGAACAAGGGAAGCTGTACTAAGTCTTAGGCTGATTTTGGAAGGTAGAATAAGAAAAGATAAGAGAACGTTCATGGCATTTGTAGACTTAGAAAAGGCTTTGGATAACGTTGATTGGACTAAATTGTTTGACATTTTGAAATCTATTGGAATAAAGTACAGGGATAGGAGGGTAATCTACAATCTATACAGAAACCAGACAGCAGTCATTCGAGCTGAAGGACATGAGAGAGAAGCTGATATTCAGAAAGGTATTAGGCAAGGCTGCAACTTATCACTCATACTTTTCAATCTTTACTTTGAACAAGCAATGAAGGAAATTAGAGAAAAATGTAAAGTAGGAGTGAAGATTCAAGGAGAAATAATTTCAACTCTAAGATTTGCTGATGACATCGTCATCTTGGCCGATAAGCCTGAGGATTTGAATGAGTTTTTGAATGGTATGGACTCCATCTTACAGAAATAATACATGATGAAAATTAATAATTGTAAAACAAAAATACTAGAATGCAGCCGAAATAAATCAGAAACCTCTATGGACATCAAATTGGCAGGTGAAAAGCTGAAGGAAGTAGGAGACTTCTGTTACTTAGGAAGCAAAATAACCTGTGATGGACGAAGCAAAGAGGATATAAAAAGTAGGTTGGCTCAGGCAAGGAAAGCTTTTCTACAAAAAAGGAATCTGTTGACATCGAATATAGATTTAGGTATTAGGAAGTTATTTCTGAAAGCCTTTGTCTGGAGCGTGGCGCTCTATGGAAGTGAAACTTGGACTATTGGTGCAGCAGAAAAGAGGAGAATTGAAGCATTTGAAATGTGGTGTTACAGGAGAATGATGAAGATCAGATGGGTAGATAGGGTTGCAAACGAAGAGGTATTACGACGAGTGGGAGAGGAGAGATGTTTCTGGTGACTGCTAATGAAGGGAAGAGATAGGTTGGTAGGACACATACTAAGACACCCAGGAATAGCAAGCTTAGTTATGGAAGGAAGGGTCGAGGACAAGAACTGTAGGGGTAGACCAAGGTTAGAATATATTAAACAGATTGCCTCGGATGTAGGGTGTGGTAGCTATGTAGAGATGAAACGATTAGCTCAGAACAGGGAGGCTTGGAGAGCTGCATCAAACCAGTCAAAAGACTGAAGACTCAAACAACAACATTTCAGTTACATGTACCGGTACTCCATTTATAGGCCTAGGCATATTCAATCTTACCTTACCAGCAACCACTGTCGACCACGTTTCCTTGCTTTCCTCTCTGTTTCCTTTTAATTTATTCAACTCTTTCATTAACTTAGTAATATCTTCCTTTAGCAGATTTATAATTTCATCTTTTGAGGACAGTTCGTTTCTCAGGTTATGACATTCGCATGACGGTACCGGTAGGCCTACAGTACGACAATCTGTTTCACTTTTCTCCTCACTCAATTTTACCCGAGGTCTTTTGATGATTTTATTTGCATTTTTTACTTCTATTTTGCACGACGAGCATAAATCCGTAACGGTTACACTACCTGACGAGACACTAACACTGTTTACTGTCGACATACTAGAGATCTAAGTTAGCCTTGATGTTTACACCAAATTACACTAAATTTATTTTAATTATTACCACCTAAATGAATTAATCTAATTACCTACCAATAAAGAAGAATGTGAAATACATATATCTTCCAATCGGGTGAAAACTCGGAAAAGCACCACTGCTCTACTTGGTTCAATCAGTGATTGAAGAAGTCACCGAATCTTTGGATACACGTTCCCACAACTTAGTTTAAGTTTATTAAATTATCAATAAGAATTTCTAAATACTATCAATATTCCATATTTCACTTGACCTAAGGAAAGTATCTTCATAGATTTAAAACCTCTGTTATAATATTTTACCACTTTTATCAAATATTTACACTAGCTGCTATTTCACTACACTTTCACTGTGACGCCATCTTGCCGCATCCTGAAGGGCTAATGTGGAAAATACTGTTGCTTTAAATTGTACTCTGACTCAAGTCAGAAATGATCTAGAAACTAATCGCGCAGAAGCAAACGCTAATCTTCTTGCAGGGTTAAGTAGGGTTGACAAAGGCTTTGAAACCCTGACCACTAACATGGATGCAGGTAGATTAGAGATGCAGACACGGTTAGATGCGATAGATGAGAGAATTGAAGCAGTTAGTGACCGGATGGACGATGGCAAGAGTGAACTCCAACTTGCGATTGCGACCGTGAAGGAGCAATTAGGAATTGGAGTTTCTGCTATCGAAGAGCGTATGGACGAAACACAAACCGCGACTGAAGGAATCAGGCGCGAAGTAGAACTTGTCAGGGCTAGTATGAAGGTTATGAGAGGCGTAGCAGCTGCCGTCCATAACAATATGAAGACGATGGTTAAGGACATGGGATGTTTTCGTGAAGACCTAGTCGGCAGTAACCGTACTATCGCACAACTGACTGCAGAAGCTGAAGGTTTGAGATTAGAAACGCACGATAACTTAACAGAGTTGACCAGGGAAATAAATTCTTCAAACAAGACCAGGGGGAAATAAAGAAGACCGTCAAAGACAATGACGAGTGTCTCCGCGGGAAGATTGAGCGCATCGAGCTGCAGATAAACACAATGAATTCGCCAGGCAATTCATTTAATTCGCCTGATATCCACAATCTTGAGCAGCGATTAGAACGGATGGAAGCTCGAGTGAAATCAGCAACGTTCTCAACACCTACATTTGTTCCAACGACATCATCAACAGTGAGACCAAAAATGATGATGACTGCTGAGGTTTACCCTACAACAACCTCAGGGCAACCCAGTACGTCGCATTACTGGCAGTCACCACTAAATTCAACGTCTACCGTGGGAAATCCACTGCAGCATAATTATTCCATGCCTATTACTACAACAGAAATACCTTCAGTGACTACTACTCCTAATGTCACAACTATGGCAGGGAATTGCTACCCAACTGCCATGGAACAACCTAGTCAATTAAACAGTCAAGCACCGATATTTACACCGTCACGTAGTTCTGGTAATCAGAACGTGATGATAATACATTCAAGGGAGGAACAACCTGCCCGATTCTCAGGGAGTGGAGGATGTATCACACCCGTAGGATTCCTCAACAATGTCGAAGCGTATTTGCGTGATACGATGGTTACACCGTAACGCGTACTCCGGGTAATTGAGCGCTTGATGGAAGGGCAAGCCAGCACATGGTTTAGAGCGTTTAGATATTCATTCACTCGTTTCCGTGATTTTCGAGAAGCCTTATTACGCACTTACTGGTCGTCAGATATCCAGCAAGGGATAAGAGCAGTAATGAACACAAAAAGGTACAGCTCCACTCAGTCAACTCGCTATGCGAATTATTTCTCCTCGCAATTAGCCAAAGCTGAGATGTCTTCAACCCCCATTAGCGGAAACTGATCTTATCTAAACAATCATAACACAATATCCTGCTGATGTTGAACGAGTATTGATTTCCGCTGACGGAACGTCATTCGTACTGTGCGATAAGATCTTAAGAAGACTCGATTCGACGAATGAGCAATTTGTAAGTCATCAACCTCGTGGTGAACCACGGAACGACAATAGACCCGTAAATCGACAAGTCAACATAACCACTGTCGATAAGAATAGTCAAACACCTGAGCCAACGTCCAACATTGGGACATGGTATCAGCAGAATAACCCAGGTCCTGACCGGAGTAATTGGAACCGGCAACCCTATAGTTGAAATTATGGCAGAAATGAAAGGCCCAGAAACCAGACGTATTGGGAGCGTCGTTTCGAAAGACCGTACGAAGATCAGCGAATAAGAATCAAGGATAAGGAAGAAACAATCTAGAGGTAATATTCGCCGAGATTACCGATACTCGGGAGGATATCGTCGAGATCGGGATCCACGTCAACAAGGGATGGAAATCGACCGAGATAGGAGAGGAAGAGCTCAAGAAATCAGAGAATATCTTCGTCAAAACCGAGAAGAGAGGGAGGAAACTCGAACGCCGAGGGAACCCCAAGAAAATCTCGATGAAATACTTGTGGACTCTAACCAACCTGGTAACTCAAAGGGTGGTAAGGGAACAAAAATCTCAATAAGGTCTGAGGAGACATGTTCCAAAGTGAAGGCTGTCATACTCCTTTGGGAACCCCTCCAGGAAGATCTACTTTTCGAGAGGAAAACGACGAACGACGTACAACTGGCGAGACTACCAGTCATATCTGCCAAAATTAATGGTTACCCAGTAACATTATTGATAGACAGCGGAGCCAAGATCAGTGTTCTGTCAGCAGACTTTCATGCTATTCTTAAGATCAACACCAATTTGACTGAACTTCCAGTGTCAACAGTGAAATTGCGAGGGATTACACCAGACAAGAGTGTCAAATGCACTGTGTAAGTTTATTGAACCGTGGAGATGGCCAACCACGTGTACTTACACTCATTCCTTGTCTTGAGAGATCTGCGATATCAGGCTATTTTAGGCGCAGATTTCATGAGAAAATATGATGGAGTCTTCGAAATGGGGGAAGATACCATACGCTCTAAGCCACAGGAATCAGTTCCTATGGAAGGCATGATGGAAGAGGAGGATTCCAGGGAAGACGTGAACGTCCTAGACATGCAGAAAGCAAAGATCGAAGAAAGCACCGAAGAAGAGTGCCAAAAGGAGCCCGTGTTAGAGTGAAAGGCAGATGAAAGACTGAATACGCTACTAGAAGAGTATGCCGACATTTTCGCTGAGACGACTGGCGTGATCACTAATAGTAGGGGAGTGATAGGAGTTCTGCCCCACTCCAGAACCCTCCTTGCCCCACTACTAAGCCTCAGCCATGTAATATTTGTCAATATCTCTCGAACGCATGGTCCGATTTTGACAAATGAGGTGTCTTTGGACTCGAACTGACGTCTTCTTTCCTATGGACCACTCGTTATATTTTTGAAAAATTTCCTTAATTTTTTGTTTTCGAAAGTAGGTGATAGTTTGAAAACCAAACATGATAGAACGTTATGCCATGGCTCAAACGAATGGTGTTTATGACCTTTATTTTCTATAATGAAACTTTTATACTTTTTATGTTTTTTTGAAAACACTCGAATTTTGAAAATCCTATATTTTGGAAACTAGGAATTCTACAAAAGAAATTGTTTGACATAAATGAAAGGACCCGATGCCCTCTACCTCCAAAATAAATTTCATGTCTCTAGACCGAAAATTTGTGTTTTGTATGTAGTGGGATGAGCTGTCTACTAACTTATTGAACCCTCCTCGTATTTGCCCCGAACCTGATATCTCGCTAACCAATCATGGGATTTGGACATACTGGGTGTCCTAGCACTCGTAGTGATGCCCCCTACTTTCCTATAGGCTCGTTATTTAATTAAAAGACCAACACTAAAACGTCATCCGCTTTTAATATCTCGCGAACCAATCATGATAGAGGCATGTACGAGGGGTCCAAGGACTCGGGGTGACGTCCTCTTTGCTATGGACCACTCGTTATATTTTTTTTAAATTGGAAACTCGATTTTGGGGTAAACAAGTGTTTTTTGTGATTTTTGCTGATAACTCACGAACCAATAAGCCTAGAGACGAGTGCGAGGTGTCATTTTTTTCATCGCGTTGCTCTCTTGCCGAGAATGTTCGTGTTGAGCAGGAATGAAAAACCATTTTGAGGTAAAACCGTAATTTTAGACTTTTTGGTCTATCTCGCAAACCAATAACGCTAGAGACGTGTTCGAGGTGTCCTAGGACTCGGGCTAACGCCCCCGTTTTGAAACTATGTTTGAAATTTTGACAAAGGGCCTAACGAATCTTTTGTTGAAAAAAATAATAATTTTTCTTTACCTGTTTATAATGTTCATGAAGCGTGGTGGTTGAGAGAGACGATACGGATGGGTGTGTGTGTTTCAACGAACCTGTCGCTAACCTCAAGGACCATGCTTAATAGAACAATTGATATTTCGACGGGTCGGTGTATGACAGAGCGAGGGTGCGTTTTCTGATATTTTACCTTTAACGTGTAAACGGTGATGAGAACTTGGTTCTATGTTGGTCGAAGCGAGTAGAGAAAACAAACTTGCCGAGGAGCAGACGAGCAGGAGGTGAATGTCATTTGAGCTTATTGGAAGTCGCTGATCTGACTTGACAACAGGTGCAATGGAAAAATGACAAAGACGCAGAGGACACTCGAAGGTGAAATAATCTGAGCATCGTGGTGGCAGGGGAGTGCGAAATGCATGCACACACGTGTGAGATGACATGTACGCTAAACAAGTTACATCCTGTTTGCTTCGTACGTGACAAAATGCAAGTTCATGTGAAATTTGACCCGGCGCAGGTGTTCACCTTGAGCGTTATCTGTCCACGTGCACGATAACTGTTAACAAGACACATCCTGTTTGCTTCGTATGTGACAAAATGCAAGTTGACGTGTAATACGATCCAACACACGTGTTCACCTTGGACGGTATCTGTCCACGTGTCCGATAACAGAATGTTCAAAGCGTGGGAATCGCTGAATCAGTAAAACGTACGATGCAACTTGCGGGAATGATGTCACAACCAATTGATTGGCAAGAGCTGCGAACAGCAGTGTTGGGAGGTGAAGGGGGGAGAGGGGGAGGGGTAATTTAAGAGAGAACACAGGTGGAAGGGGAAAGACAAACATGTATGAACATGCATGAAGCGCGGAGCGCTGTACACACAGAGCTATAGGGGGTGTACAACATGTGTGAATAAATAAAAAGTGCACAGGTTCACACGACATGTTTTTATTGATCCAGGAATTAAACGTTGGGTTAAATCCTAACCATTTGACATATAGTTTATTTCCTTTTTGTTTCATAACTTTTTCCACAAGAAAATGCTGAGGAAATGCTGTTTTCTGAAGTTCATGGAGATAAAATCTACCTTTTATGGGTTGATGGTTGAGGTCTTGGAGTAAATAGGTCACTGGACTGTCCAAGTTGACTTGACGAATTTGAAATAGTTCAGTCCCCCACTGAGGTGGGGTAGACTTAAATTTGCTCACACGAACAAAATCCCCAATTTTCAGTCGGTGACGTTTAGGATCGGCTGTTTTTATGGGGTTAAACAGTTTATCCAATCGCTGAATATTTTTGGTCACGAGGCGTGGATTGGTCCCAATCGTTCTATGTTTGGTGTCATTGTAACGTGACACTAGCTCTGGTAACATGTCCAACCAGCGATATGTACCCTGAGCGGTGAACGCTTTCCACGTATGGGTTTTCAATGTTCGGTTGAACCGCTCGACCACACTGGCTTTGAGATTGCTGTACGTGGTGTAATGGTGAATATCCTTAGATTTGAGAAAACTGGAGAAATCCTTGTTGAAAAATTCCTTCCCCTGGACAGTTTGTAGCAGCTGAGGTTGACGTTTGGAGTGTTGAATAATATGTTGAAAGGCCTTGGTAACTAGTGGGCCAGACTTGCGACGGACAGGTTCAACAAAGGCCATTTTGGAATAGACATCAATGACGGTCAACATATAGCGTACACCGTCGTTAACGCCAGCATAGGGTATCTTTTCAACCAAGTCAGCCTGCCAAAGTTCATCCACACCTCGTGAAATCACCTTGAGTCGTGGATAGTAACGCCTAGCTGGGCGATGCAACTCGTGAGCAATACCCATTTTAATGGGTGAGGGTTTAAACAATAATTTTGGCATTTCGAATTTCTTGTTCAATTTCTTGAATTTCCCAATCGTGACCGGTATGGCCAGCTTGACGTGAGTCATGCAACAACTGTAGCCGCTGAACGAGCGTATTGGGATTGTGCCAGTAGGTAAAATCCACAAGGGGTTTTAATGGTTTAAATGTCACTACCGAAGCGGATGCTTTACGACGAGTACTTTGACTGGTGGGAAACATTTTTGCAATGATGGTTTTATATTTTTGAGATATATTGGCATTCACTTGTTGCGTGGGATCATACTGTCTTTTGTGGGCATAGGTGTCCAATAAAATGGATTTATATTTGTCAAGATCCTCTGACGTATAATCAAGGAAAGAGGGGGTCCGAGAAAAGAGCAGCTTTAACAGTCCTGGCGTTAATTTATAGTTGATTTTTTTAATGACAGCTTTAGTACGAGCAAATTTAATGGATGAATCGCCAATTTTAAAACTATCATCCTCATAGCGAACACCATACGTGGTATCTGTGTTTCCAATAAATAGATCGGTGAAATAGGGTTCCAATGTTGATCCATAATATTTTATTAAAATGGTTTTCAGTTGAGCTTTATGTTGAGGGGTGACCAAGAGTTGTGAATACGGAGACGCTCTGGTAGGGCAAGGTGTTTCGACCATGGCCAAGGATTTCTTTTTTCTCAAAAACTCTGCAAGGGGTGCGGTCTTTTTTTGAGGCGTAAACACTTGTTCCTCCTCATCCTCAACCTCGCTAACACTAGTAAAATCTTCCTGTTCCTCTTCCTCTTCCTCAGGGTCCTCGTGCAGCGTCTGCGTGGCTTGTGAAACGGTGGGTAGCGTTTCAGATGGCTTGAAAGAGGGTTTCAACATGGCTATTAGCGGAGGTGCTAAATGTTGTTGTTGAATAAACAAAGCATAATCGGCACGCGATCGTTTCAATTGACGAAACTTTTGGCGAATTGTATTTTTTGCACTAATAATATGCTTTTTCAATTGACTCTCTGCTAACGCCATGGTGTCTTGACAAATGACTTGACAGGGAATGAGACAGGGCCTTAAATAGCAATAAAATGATCAAACCCTAAGCGATACCGACCTTGGTTGAGTTCACTTTGTTTGTCAATCACTAAACAGGCATGACGTTGAGTGTTCCAGCACTTGGCACACAATTCAGTAAACATTTCAAAGGTCATATCCGGATTCACATGTTCATTATAAATGTGACGACTGTTCCTCTCGTCCTGGCGAAATAAAACAATGACATTGACATTGTTACGAATCAACTGTTTGGACATTTTAGAATACGTTTGTCCAAGATAGAAGCAATCGATATGTTTGTGTCGACCCATGCTGAAATAGCTTTGAATGATGCCTTGTCGTTCAGTGGATACATCATCGAAAATCATGAGTGAATCGGGCTTTACCTCATCCGGTGAAATCACATTTTCTTGCATGGAAAAAATGAAATAACCCATATTCTCTTTTTGTAATCCAGACATGACTTGATCCAGAAACACGTAGAGGGGTTGGTAGAGAGATTTTTCAAAAATATAAATATTTTGAAAACGCAGACCATTGGGCGCTGTAATGAGCGTTAGCAAAAGATTAGTCTTTCCACAGCCGGAATGCCCCACAATGATGCAGCGAATGGAAGATGGAAACAGTGAACCATGGCGTTGTTCACGTGATGTGGGACAGAGATGGGAAACCATGCCCCCCACGGGGAATGACTCTTGCTGCTTAATAATCTTCATTTCAACTAAGGCTTAACCAGGCTAGCAGGCTGTCTATATACAGGACACCGAGCCTTGTCATAGAAACAGTAGACTGGTACTACAGGTTGAAGATGGATGTCTTTGGACGTGCGTTCATAGCCTAAGCTAGGTCTGACCCCATACATGATCCTAAACAAGAAACAGATCCTGCTAATAAACACTATGTGGGTAGGTCAGTAGTGCCACGCACAAAACAGGGAGATTATGACTTTAAGGGAAAGCGGTTAACCCTAGTAAAACATCCTCAAGTGTCTACAGACGTTACTACAAAAAAGTATGTGGATAACAAAGTGTATGAGTTTTATGACAAAGTGACTCAGCTTACGGTGAATGGCTATAGCGCTAATCACCATCGGATTATTCACGTGGAAGACCCACAAGACGAAGACGATGTTTGTACCAACCGTTACATGACCTATGAAATGAAAAGACTTTATAAATTTATCCCATCTGTATTTTTAGTGTATCTTACAAATGAAAAACCTGTGAATGACAGAAACCATTTACCGCTAGCTTGTGACCAGCACTTGACCTATGTGCTTGCTTCAGGTTTAAGCCACTATCGATTACACTATGATGGAACCATTCACATGAAATATGCCATACCTGATGAGAACCATTTACAAATAAAGATAAATGGCCATAGGATGTTGGTCCATAACCATGAAATGGTCAATGCAGGTGACGAATTATCCTTTAAACTCATGTTGACACGGGATGAAAAGCAAGCGGGAAAAACCATAAACGATTTCCCACTTTATGTTGAATTGGAATATACAGCCATGGAATAACAATCTGTCGTTAGTTGTGATTTAAACTTTCTTGTGAAAGGTTGTTGGTCATTAACATGGTGAAACAAAGGTATGTGGTGAGAAAGACTAAAAAAAGGACTTTGTCCTTGGCAAAGCCTGGGCTTACGACATTCATGGACAAGCCCTTGCGAAAGAAAAAAAAGAAAAAATAATGTATTGACCATGAGGAAAAGCCTTTCGAGCACACAGAGATATGTTATTCCAAAACGTCGGTGACTGGGTTCAAACCAAGGGCGAGTGATTCCCGTCCCCAAACGAGCGGGGTTTTTACCTGCTTTATTTGCCGGTCTGGCTGCTCTAGGTTCACTTTTGGGCGGTGCAAGTGCAGTGGCGAAAACCATTAAAGCCGCGCAGCAGGGCAGGCAACAAATCAAAGAAAGTCAGCGACACAATGAAACGATGGAAGCGATTGCAATGGGGGCTAGAAATACCAATTTAAAGCCAGCCCTTTATCAACAAGGATTTGGGATTTCACCATTTCGAAATATTAAAAAAAAATTAACCTCAGTCATAGCAAGACATGCCCTGACGCATCAACAAGTGGAAAGCTATGCTAAACAACTAAAGCTTTGGAAACAGGATCAAGATATGTAATAATGTGAAACGTGAGCAAACGTTTAACAGCCAACAGTATGGACGTTTGTGTTTTAATTTTGTATATAAGGCGCAGCATAAGCTAAAACGCCACCAGTATGTCGGCAGAAAGTAAAACGTTTACACTGCATGGACGTGGACCTGAAGTCAGCCTAAACTTTTACCCGCCTATCGAATTGAGTGAAAAACCCTATGGTTTAGGACTTGTTTCTCTTGAAACGTACAATCGAATATACAACATACGAGAAAATGTGGACAACAAGTTTTACTATGATGATTCTGTGCTCACCCTGAACTCTGGCGGATACACGATCGATGACATTTATGAACACATTTATGTGGTGTTGATCAATGAATATGGTTTCAAGTCATTTCTCGATGGAACGCGCAAGTTTGAACTTGTAGGCAATACCAACACTCATCGCTGAAGTATTTTCTCCACATTCAACATCGACTTTAAAACACACCCCGATTCCATTGGTCCATTACTAGGATTTAAACCACGTGTGTTGGAGCCCAACAAAAAACATGATTCGGACCATGGAGTGAAATTCATTGAGGACCATCATGTTTCGGTGACGTGTAATATTATTAGCCAAGTGTACACCAATCAAGAACCATCGCATTCGCTTTATGACTTTATTGTGACATCGCCCAATGGCTATATTATTCGTGAAAACACTCCAGTAGTGCTTTTTCATTCTGTGGCTGTCGATAGTATTAGTAATATAACATTAAGACTGATCAATAGAGATCAACAACTCATTGATCTAGATTCTACCACACCAGTGACTTACAAGTTGGTGCTAAAGCCACTATGAAGTTTGTGTAAAAAGCAACAACACCGTCTAGGAATGGTGTTAGTTGTTTGGCAAGTGAATACACGTTAACATCTCAAGACAAGCAGATTTCACAGCATTTGGGTTACCACGTCAACCCCCATGATGAATTCTATCCTAGAGGTAGCGAACCGCATCGAGGAGCAACCAGGAGTGGTAAGAATTGATCTCCATTCCTATCAAGCTCAAACACCTGGACTCAATAACAATGATGAAATTCAATTTGTTATCAACAACCAAGATATTTACACCCTACCGCATGAAAGTGTCATTCAGATTGAAGGTAGGCTCGCCAAAGCCGATGGCTCTACACCCACTACGTCCAAGTTGGTCAACCATGGTTTGGCCTTTCTGTTTGCTGAAGTACGTTACGTGATTAACGATATCGTGGTGGATAGCACTCGAAATGTGGGCATTTCCAGTGTCATGAAACTATATCCCTCTTAAAGTGAGGAAGAAGGTAAAACACTTTGCATGGCAGGTTGGTGCCCTGACTCGACCAATGACTGGATGGTACACACCGATGGGACCTTTACTGGATATTTACCTCTTAAACTGATTTTAGGCTTTGCCGAAGATCACCAGCGCATTGTGGTAAACGCAAGGCAAGTGCTTTATTTGGAGAGAGGCAGGAGTGATAATAATGCACTCAAGGGAGCTGACAATGCACCCATAGATTCAAAAATTCAACTACAACGCATGCTATGGAAAGTGCCCCCATGTGACCCTTGACGATAGCAAGAAACTGGACATACTCAAGATTGTAATGAGGGATATGCCTCTACCCATGGAATTTAGAAGCTGGGCACTCCATGAGTACCGCTATTGCCCTCCATCAACACACACCGTTGGTCTGTAAAAACAGCTCGCTATACAGAGAGACCTCTCTACCTGTTCGTGGGTTTTCAAACGAATCGTAAGTATCAACAAACCAAAGATGCCACGCAATTTGATCACCTGCAATTGAGAAATGCACGTCTTTTCCTCAACGGAGCTGTGTTTCCCTATGAAGGACTGGATTTGGATTTTTCCAAAAATAAGTTTGGCCCCCTGTACGACTTGTTTTCTAAATTTCGATGGTCGTATTATCAAAAAGAGAACGGCCCCATGCTACTACCCCAAGCGTTTAAGGCAAGAGCACCACTGATTGTCTTTGACTGTTCTTACCTGGAAGAGTCTGTCAAGCCATCCAATATCGACATTCGACTAGATTTTGAAACGCATGACAATGTACCAGCCAATACCACGGCCTACTCAACTATTATCCACTATCCAACCAAGTGACGAGCGTATAAATAACAGGTCAACCCACGTCAAGCCGCTCAGTCATGTCTTGCTTTAAAGCCTCAAGAGACGTCACATCCATGAATTTAAACTCTGAGGAACAACGTTTCAAGACTTTTGCCACATGGCCAGTGCCTTTCATAAACCCTCAAGCCTTGGCGACCGCTGGATTCTACTATTTAAAAACAAGAGAAGAAGTGAAATGTGCCTTTTGTCCCATCATCATTGACCAATGGCAGGAGGGCGATGAACCCATGCAGGAACATCAGCGCTGGTCGCCCACCTGCCCCTACCTGTGTAGAATGTAAGTGGGAAATATACCCTGTCATTCAAGCTATCCCTCACTTGTGTCTCTGAGTGATGAAAAAACAAGTTACGATACGTGTGGACCGTATGGTATCCATGGTGCTTCGGGGAGAAGCTCACCATCAAAAACGCCTAGTTTAGAGACATTGGGACATCATCGGTGTTATGGACGTTACAAACACAAGAGACTACATTGTTGTATCAGTTGGTATCGTCCATATCCCAAAATGACAAAACCTGTAAGACGTTTTATGATAATAAAATGATGTAATTCTTAAATTCTTATTTTTGCATGTCCCCCTGTCCTACCCTAACCTCAATTTGAAACTAGCATGGCAGGTAAGTCCATGTCTTGGTCACACTTTAGTCATTGATCGTCAGTCAGTCGTCAGTTGAACTTGGTCCAGGCAAGCGTCAACATGTTGCGCACACTCATTGTGGATTGCCAGGGGTTTAAAATTGGTGACAACACATTTATATTTAAACAAGTGGCCATTATCGATTGTACCACGTTTTGGATATCGCAAGCTACGCATTTGCTATTTAAACCACCCCATGCTTTTGATTTGTTGTGTGAAAAAGACCGTAAACAAACCCAATGGATTGAAAATCATAGGCAACTAGACTGGAATCAGGGAACCATTTCCTATAGATATTTGGACGTGGTCATGAAAGCACACTTGTTCTCGGCCAATGTGGTATTTGTGAAAGGTAATGAAAAACGTCAATTGGTGCAACCATTTTTGGCGTCTTACTGACAATGTATCGACCTCATGGAGTTGGGCTACCCCTCCCTGCAAACGCTCATGGATACTTGTTCCTGTGGCAACATTTCCCATATAGCCCTATCACATGCATGGCATCTCTTTCATTGGTTAACCACCCATGCCTGCTGGGAGTTGTTGAACAAAATTATAACTCAAGATTTACCTGTGAATGACGCCAGTGAGATTTCTACAAGCGACGTGTAAACATCTACAGCACGTGATACCATGGAGAAAGGCAATGCTACGGACAGAGCCATCGGCAAGTTCTTTGTGTGCAAAAAGAAACTAGACAGTTTTACAAAGAGGAACTCTTAGCGCCCCTTAAGTCGTTCATTTATTATGTGGCCGCCAACGCGGTCAAAGAAATCTGGCAACATGTACCAAAATCATGGACTCAAGACCCTGTGTTGAGTAAATTGCAACCCTGTACGGATTACGATCACCATAAGCAAGTGGCCATGACAAGAAATACCGTCTATGCGTCAGTGTGCGACTTGCCAGCTAGTGAAACAGTATCACGGTCATAAAAGTCCGTGTAAAGACTTTGTTGCATCATTCCAAAGGTGTCATGGCGAGAAAAAGCAACAACAACAACAAATACAAATACAAACCTCGTCCACAGAGGAGGAGGAAGACCAAAACTTTTTACCATCAATGGAAAAGGATGTGCCAGACCTGTACTGGCAATGGTGTCATTGACAAAGTGATTCAATACTTACCTTTCGAAATCCATCTCCCAGGGTATCGTTTTTGTGGCCCTGGAACTCGTCTTGAAAAACGTTTGCAGCGTGGTGATGTACCCATTAATTTTTTGGATCAAGCATGCAAAGAAAATGACCTTTCTTATCGCCATAGTCATCCTGGTTTAAGACATGTGGCAGATAAATTGTTATTGAAAAAGCTAAACAACGTTTCACATCCTGTGATGCTTCAGTGGGTGAAAGGATGGCAGCCCTGATTGTGATGAGTGCTATGAAAGGAAAGTTGATGATGCATGGACATAAACATTGAGGAATGGAGGAGTGAGTAATTGGGATGTGTTTGTATTCTATTTTTCATTTGTCAATCCCCTTATGGTTATGAAATAAAAACAAAGGTTTACCAGAGCACGATGTTTTTTTTTTTAATTTTTATAAATCATGATGTTGATGGTTGATTGTTCATTTTCACATTTTACACTTTGCCATTTTGCCAATTTGCAATTTACAGTTTTTAAAAATGTTCGTTTCAAGTTTTATGATTTTGATGATATGGATTTTCCATTTTGTTAATGAAACTTTTTTTTTAAATGTTCGTTTGAGGTTTTTGAATTTTCATATTTTACACCTGGCCATTTTGCCAATTTGCAATTTACAGTTTTTAAAAATGTTCGTTTCAACTTTTGTGATTTTGATGATATGGATTTTTCCATTTTGCTGATGACACTTTATAAACAATGTCCGTTTGAAGTTTTTGAATTTTCATATTTCACACATGGCCATTTCCAGTTTTTTTAAATGTCTTTTTTAAGTTTCGCGTTTTTGGTGATATGGAAACATGGATTTCCCATTTTTGCTGTTTTGACATTTTTTCCATTTGGTGTATGTTGAAAGTTGAGATTTGTCAATGATGTTGATGCAAGTGCTTGACCATGGCAATGCTGCAGTGAGTTTATGGGATTGCAGAAACGTCGAGGTCTACGACTACTGCAGGTAAGACTGTTTTTACAAAAATAATGTCTATTGTCTGCCACATTTCAATGGAAAAAAAAAACCTAATGAAAACAAAATGAGTATAAAAGTGACCATTTCCAGCCCACCCACTCTACCTCACCGTGTTTGCTCTGGTCATACATACACATCAGCCTTCTCTCTCCACTCATACATTCACACCTATCTTTGGGAACAAACACAACCACTTTATTTATTCTAAAAAGCAGATTCTCGACATGCACCCTCATCCCAAAAGAACTTTTTAGTTTACCATTTACATTACGAAAAATAATTAAATACTAGTCATTAAAGTTACTAAAAATATTACTTATTTCATATTTACAATAAAAAAACAACTTTGTACAGCTTAAAAGAATCAAACTATTCAGCAATCAAAAATAATAAAAAAAATAAAAAAGGTTGCATAGAAGTTTTCAAAGAGCAAAAGGTCCAAGTGTGTTGCCACTATTTTACAAAATCTACTATTAACATTGACAAAAACAATATTTACAAAATACTAAATCTACAAGTTACATAAAGCTATGTTCCTAAATGATTAAACAGTGAAATCACACCTCCTCCTCCTTGCGATCATAACTCCAGGGTAGGCTAGTGAGCAGGTCATCAGCCCACACACGTTTGTTATCCATGGATGCGAGGGTGCGTTTTCTCTGTTCCACAAGATACAAATGATGGTTGCTGGATTGTATCCTGCACTGTGTATGAGACATAGCTTTGCCAGTGCGTAAAACCGCTAGATAGTCATCAACACGTAGCGATTTTACCACTGCCCTACCTACACCTTTTTCTCTTTTGGCTTCCTTACGGTCGAGTGAGCGGTAAGCATACATTTTTGAGGCCAAACCTACGAATTCCGTCATGATGGAATCACCGCATTCATCTTTTAAAACACCCATTTCCTTCTTGTTTTTATGGGCAGCTGAAACACGTTGTCAGCGCTATAACAAGAGGTGTCGAACCAGTCACTATGTTGCCTCATGACGTCATAGGGGTTGCAGTGGCGAATGTGGTAAATGAATGAGTCCGTATCCATATACAAAAGAGAGACGTCCTCAAAATTGCGTTTGGCAAACTCATAGTGAAATCGATACATGACCGATTTAGAAAAGTCTAAAATGACTTCACCCAAGTAAATGGGCTTATCCATGGTCACGCTGGTCTTACTCATTTCAATAGTAGCCAAATCCTCATCGATAATTTTGATCGATTTGAAATTTGGCTTGGCAATGTACCGCCGGGCACCCCACTGCCCCTTCCAGACATTGACCAATTTAATGTCACGGTATTTGCGGACATTCTCTATTTACTTGCCATAGATGCGGTTGTTCATTAATTTTAAACAAATAATTTCAAACTGCTCTGTTGCCATTTGTCGGTGCTCTGTGTTGAGTTGCATGTATGGCTTGAGCCATGCTTTTTGCGCAAAATAAATACCTCTATGGATTTTCTTCAACACCAAACCTTGGCGAGGCATTGCACCAAAATTTGGATATATAGCACATACCGATTTTTGTTGTAAAGTGTGCCCATGAGTTTTTCAATTTTCACTTTACTGTCAGGGGGAACCATTTGCTCAAGGCAGAATGGGAAATCGGCATGTTCATCTTCAAGGATGAGGGATATTCAATATCCACTTTTAGCACATCTCCACGGCCTGTTTCTTGGCTAGCCTTGATCACATCAAATTCTGACACTTGTTTCTCTGTCAGCCAAGCAAACATCCCATAGGGCAAAGGCTGACTCATGGCGTAACCGTACAAATTATTCACGTCATAGTACATTAAGTACGATTCTTGTTTGTCTGGTGAATAATCAGGCATGTAGACATTGTTCGCTTCGGCATGGCTTTGGTTAAGTGACACAAAGCCGCCACGAATGCCCTTTTCAAAAAATAGAACCATGTCTACATCAGTGAGTAAATCCAATTCCACTTGAGTGTATTTCAAAGCGGCATCGAACGAGAGCCCAGGACTCGTATAATTGTGAGCCGGGTCAAGACCGTAAATGTGTTGACACAACTCACGGAATTTTTGAAACACATCAGTGAGCAACAATACATCCAGTTTTAGGTAATGCAAAGCATATTCACTTAGCGTTTTAATGCCAAACACTCGCCAAACTTGACATGCATGTGCATAGTCTTCATCGGAAACGGTACTGCGTGTTAGTTTCGAGTAAAATTTCTCTTGTGGTGGGAGTTTTCTTTGCTTTAACACGTCCCAGCTGTTGCAGAAATCATACGGGAATATACCTTTCCGAATGCACAATTGAAATTGCACAGGATCATTAAAATGCATTCTAGTATTTTTTAATTCCTCCTCATTCAAGCCATTCACAAGGCTGTCTAGCGAGGATGCCATAAACTTAAAGAATCCAAAAATCGAATGCTTAAGTCGCCCAACCTCCATGTCAGGGCTGTAAAACACTCATGGTTTTGGGGGATAATGGTAAACGAGCCCTTGTTGACATGACCCAATTCACGAATCAAAAACTGAACGTCATAATTCGCCAGATTGTGGAAAAAGACACTGGTGAAACGAGGAGCTGAAAAGTTCAAATTGCATTTGCTGTCCGCAGCTCCACGAAACTCCCCCGTAAAGTGTGAGTGGTCTCTGACTTTTTCCTCTCCAATTAAAATAGGCTTTTCGCAAATATGGCATGTCGTGGCATGCTCATACTGCTGCTGCTGTTCCGGAGATAGACTCATGGGTACTGGGTGGTCCAGTAATTCCTGTACATCATGAGCCAACTTGACAAGTTCATCCAAGAACCATTTGGCACAATCTGGCCCCTCGCGGTATTTGTAAACGGATTGTGTGGGGTCATAGGCACACACCACATTAAATCCTATGGCAAAGGGTTCATGTTTTTGAATGGGTGTGGTTGAGCTGATGGTGGGATCTGGTTCACATCCCGCCATGTGTGTAGTGAGAGCTTCAAAATCTGCATACACCACATAGGGGACAGTGTCATGCTTGTGAATGTCCTTAAACTTTAACACAGCCTTGTCCCCTTGTGGCAATATCAGTCTCACTGCTTCCTGAGAAACACAATCCACCCTATGACGTTCTAAAAGCGTAGGGGTTTTAAATTATTGCAAGCAACGGTCACAAATATACTTTTTATCATGTGCTTTGGACATTTGGCTGCTTAGCAATCTACGCAGGCTTTTAATGAGGCAATAGTGATTCACCTCTCCTACAGATAAATATAAAAGATGAATGTGGTGTCGTTTTGGTTCTTTGTGGCATAAAGAGGACCCACAATCTCGTCACCGTCAAGGCCATAGACCATGAACGAAAAGTCCTGGTTATCTTGTTCAAACCTAAGGATCTCGGTTAACTCGAGTTAAATTTAAAGTTTGTTTCAATTCATCAAACTTGGCCTTGTACTTTAACATGACGGTCTTGAGCTGGCTGCAAATTGGCAGCCACAGCCCACAGGAAGCAATCATTGTCACGATTCTTTATATTGACCACAGCCTTTTTCAAAGCTATTGCTAGTGGTGTTTTAATATAACTAGACCCAGCATTCAACGGATTGAAATGACAAATGTTGATTTGTAGATGATGAATTTTGTCTAAGGCAAGGCCACTCGGTCCTTGTTGCAGTTTATCAAATTTTGATAGCAAGGCATTCACCACATGGCTTTGATACCACTCGTTCAGATTATCGGCTATCAAAAGCTCTTGCATTTTACTGCAAATATAGAATGTCTCTTTATGCTCTACGTCCTTCTTTTTATATATGAAATCGCAAACTAGTTATGTATTCACCTTTAAACCATTATGCAACCTTTGCGCTGTACAAATTTCAATTTTAAAAATTTCAAAACAAGATTGTAAAAAGTCTTTGGGAATCAAACTTTTTCTAACATTGACCACACGACCAGAGCACACACGCGATTTGAAACAACTGTTTAGGGTTCCCAAGTTAACGTATCGGTAGCAGTGGCAAAATACATTATTTTGAAAGAACACTCTCACCTGAGTTTTCAGCTGTAGACTGCTTGACAATGGCCCTCAAACACACGCGTTCCTGGTTATCAACAGAGGTCAAGCGTTTTCCAACACTCTAAAAAGAAATAAAATAAACCACCATAAGTATATCCATTCCATATAGTTTATGCATTTCATAAACAAAACAAAATCAAACCGGTTATATATATATAAAAGAACAAATCTCACCTTGACGTGTAATGCTTTGCTTTATTCCCGTCTCTTGGGGCTAGTGTGGAAATGGTTTCCTTTTCTAGCTGTCTGTCTTTCTCTCTTTTTCAATCTCTTTCCCACAGATACACAACAGGTAGGCTATATACGTTATCTGCAAACAAATAAATAAACATTTAATTATAGCTTTAACAATCAATAAATAATTGCATGTAAATATATATATAAATCAATAAATATATAAATGAATAAATAAACACCTACCTCACAACAAGGTTAAGTATTTTCTACCAACACCAAAACTGTTAAACAAGACCTAGTGTTTCTCGCAATGCAGTGTGTTCAAAGGTAGTTACCTAAGTGAGAGTGGAAATGATAACATGTCTTTATATATGTTACCTTGCATGTATAATATTTTTTCCCCCACGCTTTGAACATTCTCTTATCGTGCACGTGGAGAGCTAACACCCGAGGTGAACACCTGTGCTAGATCAAATTTCACATGAACTTGCATTTTGTCACGTACGAAGCAAACAGGATGTAACTTGTTTAGCGTACATGTCATCTCACACGTGTGTGCATGCATTTCGCACTCCCCTGCCACCACGATGGTCAGATTATTTCACCTTCAAGTGTCCTCTGCGTCTTTGTCATTTTTCCATTGCACCTGTTGTCAAGTCAGATCAGCGCCTTCCAATAAGCTCAAATGACATTCACCTCCTGCTCGTCTGCTCCTCGGCAAGTTTGTTTTCTCTACTCGCTTCGACCAACATAGAACCAAGTTCTCATCACCGTTTACACGTTAAAGATAAATATCAGAAAAAACGCACCCTCGCTCTGTCATACACCGACCCGTCGAAATATCAATTGTTCTATTAAGAATGGTCCTTGTGGTTAGCGACAGGTTCGTTGAAACACACACACCCAGCCGTATCGTCTCTCTCAACCACCACGCTTCATGAACATTATAAACAGGTAATGAAAAAAAAGTTTTTTCAACATGTATGGCGTTAGGCACTTTGTCAAAATTTCAAACATAGTTTCAAACAGGGGGCATAAGCCCGAGTCCTAGGACACCTCGTACACGTCTCTAGCGTTATGGGTTTGCGAGATAAAGCAAAAAGTCTAAAATCATGGTTTTACCTCAACATGTTTTTTTATTCCTGCTCAACACGAACATCCTCGGCAAGAGGGCAACGCGATGAAAAAAAATGACACCTCGAACTCCTCTCTAGACTTATTGGTTCGTGAGTTATCAGCAAAAATCACAAAAAACACTTGTTTACCCCAAAATCGAGTTTCCAATAAATAAAAAATATAACGAGTGGTCCATAGCAAAGAGGACGTCACCCCGAGTCCTTGGACCCCTCGTACATGCCTCTATCATGATTGGTTCGCGAGATATTAAAAGCGAATGACCTTTTAGTTTTGGTCTTTTAATTAAACAACGAGCCTATAGGGAAGTAGGGGGCATCACTACGATTGCTAGGATACCCGGTATGTTCAAATCCCATGATTGGTTAGCGAGACATCAGGTTCGGGGAAAATACGAGGAGGGTTCAATAAGTTAGTAGACAGCTCTCTCCATCCCACTACTTACAAAACACAAATTTTTGCTCTAGTGACTTGAAATTTATTTTGAAGGTAGAGGGCATAGTGACCTTTCATTTATGTCAAACATTTTTTTTTGTAGAATTCCTAGTTTCCAAAATATAGGATTTTCAAAATTCGAGTGTTTTCAAAAAAACATAACAAGTAAAAAGTTTCATTATAGAAAATAAAGGTCATAATGGCCATTCGTTTGAGCCATGGCATAACGTTCTATCATGTTTGGATTTCAAACTACCACCTACGTTCGAAAACAAAAATTTTCAACAAAAGATCGAGGCTATTGCTAAATTCCCTCAACCAACAAGGGTCAAACATGTTCGACAGTTCTAGGGGTGATGCAATTCTTCGCTGCACACTGTCCCAATTACTCAGAAACAGTGGGTTCCCTTCAAAATTAGTTGCGCAAGAATAACCGATGGAATTGGACGGAGGAGTGCACAGAATCTTTCGAGAAGGCAAAGACAATGCTTAAAAATAGCACAACTTTGGAATATCCAGACTTCACTAGAAACTTCATATTGGAAACAGACGCATCTGGCATTGGTATTGGTGCCGTCCTCTTGCAAGAAGACGATTCACAGGGACGCCATTACATCGCATTTTTGAGTCGCAGACTTCGACCACACGAAACTAATTACTTTACCACCGAGCTTGAAACTCTGGCCATAGTACATGCTTTGGAGCACTGGAAGAAACTACTCTTTGGCCAGCGAATTCAAGTTCGCACAGATCACCACGCTTTGACCTTCATTATGCAATCAAGACTGGCGAGTGAGCGGATAACACGCTGGATATTGTTCCTCCAGTGGTTTGATCTCACGATAGTCCACCGACCAGGGAAGGACAACTTTCTTGCCGACATCTTGAGTCGCAACCCTGAGCCGGAGATACACGCCATGGACGTCAAGGGAGAGTCTGAAGGGTATCTTCAACGTCTTCAATATCCTCCAGAAGGTCAGCGGCGCGAAAAAAACTGCGGAAAATAATATGATTCCTTGAAAACCGTATGGACCCCCCAGGATGCAGACTATGGAGCTACTGCTGCCATTGCGAGGGACCATGTATTGTACCGGAGGACGCTTTATCAGTTTGTCGACCCGGACCACACACAGCTTCGTGCTGTGGTTCCGAGGAGGTTCCAGCAAACCGTTGTTATGATGGTACATCTTTCCATCGGACACGGTGGCTCAGACAAAACGATCGCTACCATAGGCGAGTCATTCACCTGGAAAGGTCTGGGAATCTCCGTAAGTGAGATTCTTCGTGCTTGTGACGCATGCCAGCGGAACAAGTACACGTCGCACTTACTACGAGAGCCGGCGAGACCAATCTTACCAACGCAACCTCGAGAGCTGTACGCTCAGGACCTGTATGGCCCTATTCCCAAGGCTTGGCTTGGTAAAAGATTCATCGTGGTGACGATAGACGTCTTTACGAAATTTACTATGTTACACCCTATTCAAAAGGCAACAGCGCACCAGGTAATCCAAAGGATCAAGAGACAGGTGATTCTGGAGGCCGGGAAGCCACAGTTTTTGCTCACCAACCACGGGTCCCAGTTCACATCTTCTGAGTTCGTAGACGCAATGGATGAACTTCAGATCGGCCATGTGCTGTCTTCAATCCGCCATCCTGAAAGTAACCCGGCAGAATGTGTAATGGCGACTCTAGCAAAATTCTGCCAATTGTACTGCCAAGAGGAGCCCTGGCGTTGGACAGAAGTCTTAGGAATAATAACGAAGTCTATGAACTCCACGATTCACGAAAGTACCGGCCAGATACCAAGCGTACTGCCTTTCAATCAAACACCCGTCAGATTATGGAGCAGAGTAGTAGTTAATCCACCCAGCTTCCAACCCTCACATGCAAGTCGCATCGACGCTGCAAGGGACCACATAGACCGTCAGGCGGCCAAACGTCTGAGGAGGACGAGGAACAAGAGGTTTAGACAACCGCTCGTCGAGGGAGATCTGGTCATAATTCGTCGCCCGGGGATTTCAAACCCCTTGGCACGAGTGTACGCTCAATTCATGTCCCATTATTAAGGCCCGAACCGAGTACTTGAAGTCCGACATATTGGGAGTTATGTGATTGGTGATCTGAATACATGAGAACGCATTGGAACCTTTAATGCAGCCAACCTCAAAAAGTATCACCAGAACTAAGAAGTAGTACAGAATCAAATAAAAAAGCTGTCATCATTTTTATTTGAAACGACGAGAGGGCTTATGATCCCGTATAGCTCATGCTGGTGATAGCTTTTACGAGAGCAAAGGAATTTATTATGTCAGAGAGTTACGAACGCATCCTAGAAGCATGCCACCGCTTCAGATGTACTTTTGACTCTGTTAAGAAGATGTGGATAATTTCTCATCATGATTAAAGAAGTTTTCCTCAATGTGCAACCTTGAATTTATAATTGAAAGTCAACCAGCATAAATAGCTACATTTTCATGTGCCAATGTTTAATTTATTGTATTTAAGACGAAAGGTATGCCATAGCAGACATGCGAGTGGAACGGATTTAGTTGCTAAATGACTAAGGAAGTGATTGAGCTTGAACGCTTGCTTCCGTGAGGAAACCACTCTTCTCTCTGTGCGATCGACGCGCGCACATGTTAATATTTGAGGTCTGAAGTAGACCGGGAGTTTTACGTTTGTCGTAATCAGGAATCGACAATAATCCGGCACGATCACATTTTAATTGAGCACAAAGTGTGCTGGTGAAGTGCATAATTCGTGTGAAGTCATCAAATTGATCATATTTCCGAGAGGAAATAGTAATTTTCCAGTTCTAGTGAACGATCACATGGTCCACTTTAACGCCAAATGGCCGACCATCGTGACACAATGTCATTTTGATAACAGTGATACGACAGTGAAACGAGCTATAATAATACTCATTTCATATTCCAAATTATCGAGCTGAGAAAAAGTCGAAATTATTACCACCAAGATTAAGCCGATCAGGGCAGATTGTTAATTTCATGTGCAGTGAGCAAAATTCTGTTAGTAGACACGTGCTTAGTGTCAGATATTAGCATCTGTGATTAAGCAGACAAGGCCAATTTTACTAAACATAGTCTGCAAATCTGAAGTGTAAAAGCTGTGATTTAATCCACGCTACAAGCAGTGTTATTTTCGTCAACTCACGTGATACAAAATGT
Source organism: Meconema thalassinum (assembly GCA_946902985.2). Classification (NCBI taxonomy): domain Eukaryota; kingdom Metazoa; phylum Arthropoda; class Insecta; order Orthoptera; family Tettigoniidae; genus Meconema; species Meconema thalassinum. Next base: position 1,294,734,175 of record OX336389.2, read on the forward strand.
CAGCATTCTACAACGTGGTAAATTCTAACTGTCCAATTATGACCAAGAAGACGATGATGGCTTAAATTATTCCAATGGGAGGAACGCCAAGCACCTAAGCCACACTATAGGCATGGAGGAAAACCGATGGATAACCATGCTCATGTTGCAGCAGAGAAGATATCCTTGGATACCTTGGATAAAGGATAAACCCCTCTGCCCTTTTCTTTCGGGGGAGGTGAACGTCTAATAGCTGTGAGTCATGATCTAAGATCTATTTCTGTACGGTGAATGGTCATGGATGGATTAGTAGCAAACGTAACCTTGTTGTCAGTCATCAGGTAGGATATTCTTTCTATTTAGCCACCTTCTATGGTGATTTTAACGTTTAACACACTTCTAAGCAGTTCGTCTCCAGATAGAGTTAGTCACCAATTATTTAAGTGTTTACTCACGGTGCAATATTGTTTCAAATGGTAACTCCGCATAACGGAACTTAAATGTCATTATTTTTGACAGGAGCAATACTTTTAATCCAGCTCCAGCTGGATATTTATTTTTATGTTTTTTTCCGAAGCTCCCTTTTTGATATTTTTCTGTACGCCACTGCATTATTATTTTTTGGGCGTATCGTTTAGGTGTGGAGGTTCCCCACCTACTGTGTTATTGTACATACTTTTCTTAGATTGAGCAGTTTGCCACCAGAATCAAGTTGAATTCACATCGTTGTAAAATGAGTATAAGCCTTTGTTAACTCGCTCATTAATCCCGATTACACGATAATCGTATCATTTCAATTATTGTCACCTGAAGTTTAGGTGTGTAGAACTGTATAAAACCTTATTTAAACGTGCCTAGTGCTCATGTGCTCCACCAATGGTATCCTTACCTTGACGCGGTGGTGGAGCTTGCGTGGTCAAATGATCCTGAGAGCTATGCCGGCGGTAGCTTAGCTACTGGTAGGGTCTCCCAAGCCGGACAGGTCGAAGGTGATGATCCAGACTAAACGGGATACTCTGGCCCTCCAGGTTGGGGGTGGACGTGGGGCTAACAACCCCACACCATAAAAAAGGAACCTGTTACGAAACAAGGACAATTGCCTCGGAAGGACGGATTTAACAGAAGACAACCTCGGCCTGGATTACGGAAAAGAGATTTGTATATTGCGACGTGGAATGTAAGAACGATGTTGAAACCAGGAAAGATGAATGAAATTGGAGAAGAGATAACTAAATTTAATTTAGACATTGTAGCGTTACAAGAGGTAAGATGGCAAGGACAAGGAAGGATAGATAAAAGGGAATATTCACTATCGTATAGTGGTCCAAATAGCAGAACAGGACAACATGGTACAGGATTTATGGTATCCAAGTCAGTAAGGAATAGTATTATGGAATATGAAGCCATAAATGAAAGATTTTGTAAATTGCGCATCAAAGGAAGATTCAGGAACATATCCATATTGTCAGTGTATGCACCAACTGAAGAGAAAGATGAGGATGAGAAGGAAGAGTTCTATGAACAATTGGAACAGATATGCGGTGAGATACAGAGATACGATACATTGATAATAATGGGTGACTTAAACGCAAAGATTGGGAAGGATCTATTGATGAGATGTGCAGGGGAACATACACTACATGATGTTAGTAACCAAAATGTCACACTACTTGGGCATTTTGCCATCAGGAACAATATGGTGATCAAAAGCACATGTTTCCCACATAAACGAATACATCTAGGTACTTGGAAGGCTCCTGATTCTACAACCGTGAGTCAAATAGACCATGTGTTAATCAATGCAAGATACTCTTCGTCAATTATAGATGTGCGGAGTTGTAGAGGACCAAATTGTGATTCAGATCACTATCTAGTCAAAGCAGTACTTTGAGAAAAGCTGGCTAAAACGAAAACGAAATCTGAAACCTGGAAGGACAGTATAAACGTTGAAAGACTAGGAAATGAAAGAATTAAGGAGGAATATCAGAGAGAAATACAAAAGAAATTAGAAGAAGAAAAAGAGAGAGATGATCTCAATGAAGAGTGTAAGAAAATAGAGGAAGTAGGTAAACTGGCTGCAGAAGAAATAATCGGAAAGAGGCAGCAAACCCGGAATGAATGGTTTGATCAGGAGTGTAGGGAAGCAATAGAAGAGAAGAATAGAGCAAGAGAAAAGATGATCTTGAGAGAAACAAGAAGCAACTGTGAACATTATAGGCAACTGAGGTTGAATGCCAACAAAGTATGTAGAAGAAAGAAAAAGGAACACATAAAGAAACAATTCATAGAAATAGAAGAATTAAACCAGGGAAGTGAAGTAAGAAAATTCTATGTGGCAATTGGTAAAATAGGGAAAGGCTTCCAACCTAGGGAAAGAAGATGCAAGGATAGACAAGGGATGATACTGAATGATGAGAACAAAGTGTTAGATAGATGGTCAGAACACTTTAAGGAACTTCTAAGTGAAAGTGTAGAGCCAGAAATTGAACAACATACGCAACAAAACGAGAGACAAGAAGTAATTAGATCAGAATCAGAGAATGAGAATGCAAGTATTACGAGTCCTACAGAATCAGAGAATGAGAATGCAAGTATTATGAGTCCTACAAGATTTGAAGTGGCAAATGTAATGAAGAAAATGAAAAACAACAAATCACCAGGGGAAGACAGTATAGTAGCAGAAATGATAAAATATGGAGGAGCGGCATTGGAAGATAGAATACATAAACTATTGGAAAGAATATGGGAAGAAGAGAACATGCCAGATGGATGGAGGGGAGGAATAATATGTCCTATATTTAAGAAAGGAGATAAACTAGCATGTGAGAATTACAGAGGAATTACTCTATTGAATGTTATTTACAAGATGTTATCAGGTATCCTGAAAGAAAGAATGAAGATATTTTCAGAAGAAATCCTGAGTGAATATCAGTGTGGTTTTAGACCCAACCGGAGTGCAACTGATCAAATCTTTGTAATTAGGCAGATGGTGGAAAAGTTTTATGAACATGATATTGACCTCCACATGCTCTTTATAGATTTTAAACAAGCTTTCGATACTGTATGTAGAGAAAGACTATATGAATTACTAGGAGAAATGAGGATACCTGGAATGATAATCCGGCTGATAAGGATGACACTAGATAACACATGGGCACGAGTGAAAAATGGAAATAAGCTGAGTAAACCCTTTACAATTAATATGGGTGTAAAACAAGGAGATGGATTGTCTGCAGTACTCTTTAACCTTGCACTACATAAAGCAATCAGTAAAGTGGACCAGGGAGACACTAATTTTAACAAATCAAGTCAGATCTGTGCTTATGCAGATGATGTAGTGATCATAGCAAGAGAGAAACGTACACTGAAAAGAGTATATTTAGAATTAGAGAAAGTGGCTACAAATATTGGGTTATTAGTGAATGAGAGTAAAACTAAGAGCATGGTAATGTCCACATCTCACACAAGAAGAGCCCCGCATGATATTAAAATAGGCGATAAGACATTTAAGGGTGTGACACAATTTAAGTATCTGGGAGTACTTATTAACAACCAGTGTGATATGACAAACTGTAGTAAAGATCGATTGCAGGCTGGAAACAGAGCATACTATGCAAACATCAAGATGCTCAGGAATCAACTTATATCGCGAACAACCAAAATGAAGATATATAAGACAATGATAAGACGAGTAGTGACCTATGGCTCTGAAGCTTGGACATTAACTATGGATGATGAGAATACTGTGAAGTGTTTTGAAAGGAAAATACTGCGAAGAATATATGGCCCTGTTAGAGAGGAAGATGGATGGAGAATACGATATAACCATGAACTAAACGAATTGATTGGAAAACAAGATATCGTAAAGTTTATAAAGGCACAGAGAATTCAATGGTTGGGACATATAGAGAGGATGCCGGAGAGCCAGATGCCCAAGAGAATGTTGAAAGGGAGGCTATTCTCCAGGAGGAGGAAAGGACGTCCTAAGAAGAGATGGTTGGATGGTGTGACTGCAGACCTCGTCGCAATGGGAGTGACAGGATGGAGGAGCAAGGCGATGGATAGACCAACATGGAGAGCAGTTGTCCAAGAGGCCAAAACCCACCCCGGGTTGTAGCGCCATGGAGTAAGTAAGTAAGTAAGTAAGTAAGTAGTGCTCATGTGTGCATTTTGCAAACACCAGCGGCGTGGCAGGCATTTCAAAGACTTTCAACCGGAGAGAGATAGCTTTCGGTTAGGTTTCTTTGGTTTGCAGAAGCAAACATACCATTGTACTTGTAATGGATATGTCTACAACTATTTTACATTCTTGACTACTGATACCTAATACTATAGAGTGTATGCTAGGGTCATTAACGAATCTTTATTGTGAACACAGTGTGAATTGAAACGAGTGAAAGACGTTTGCCTTGAGCAGAATACACTTACACGCATTATCGCGGGTATTACTATGCACTTGGAAGGCAGCTGACAGATGCTTGCCAAGGTCACGACTGTGATACAGTATTACCCTGGTTACCTGCGATCTCAGATGTGAGACAGTTGACGAACGAAACAGTTTTGTTTCTCTAGACACTGCTAGGAATGCTTCATTACAACCCAAGTTTTGTGAATGCTCATACTGTTAACCTTGATGAAGTTATGATTATATTTTGAGGAATGTCACAGTACAGGGGTACTGTTAAGTCATGCATTATTTATTAAACATCCTCGCGAGGTAAGCGAGCCCAGTCTATTATTGTCATGAATTACGTTGATATGAGTGACCATTTGATAGGTTTGACATTTTAAGGCCATTGTTATTTCTCACTTGAAAGATAATGTTTGGATTCCGTGTCTTTGATACACGACGTTGGGTTGGTTACAATATTTAGTCCAGTGTAGGCCGGCAAATCTAAGTTACTTAACAAGTTTGTCCGAGGTGGAATGGTAACGGTGTCTCTTATGTGCTCCGATGTGTAATTGTTGACGTGCTGAGCCACGTATATTTTGTTGAGGTGTACCACGAGATGGTCACACACTCGTTACAAGCCTTGCATTTTGGTCAACCATCATAAATAATGAACTCATAAACCTACAACAATAAACTTAGAAATAAATCATGAACGTCAAATTTGTTTATTAAACCGAAGATGCTAATACTACCGTTAATTCGTAATCTATGTTAAATCTTGATCTTGTTTTTCTAATCTAGCCGACCAATGCATTGAGATTAAGTGTTTCATTCTTACGAGAATGCCTAGTAGCAGACATGGATAGACTTTTCGACGGAGATCGTGAGCGAACCAAAAGTTCAGAACTTTTGGGCCGCGACTCGATCCTGAGAATGCTGTTATTTAGCAGTCTTTGATTCTCACATTTAGATGCACACTGATAGATGACGGTGAATAACAAACAGTTGTTCATCTGACTGTAGGCAGGTATAATAAGATTCTTGTTGAGTGTTTGATTTATTTATTGACATGTAATCCCAATGTTTACCCTACTGTTTCTCATACTCTTATAACTTTGTTGTTGTATCAAATTGTACCATTGTATTGTAATGATGACTAACAATCATTAGATCTTTCTTTAGTTTGTTTATCATGGATGCCTAACGCCTTTGATTAGTTAATGCAGGATTAGTTCGAAGTAAATTATCGTAAATGTAAATATGGGATGGTACCAGTCAATTACTTCCTCTGTCATGTTTGACAACCTTTTATAACATGATGCCTTCCCCCCAGAAGCATCATCTTCCATTGTATAATCATTTTGATTCGGTACCATTTCCCCAGCTTTGATTTTCGGTTTGCTGTATTTAGGACCTGTCGAGAGGGTTCTTCATTAAATTTAGAAGTTGTTTGTTTTTCTTTTTTATATTTAGCTACGGATTAGCCGTTTTTCCAAACCCTCCGACTGTAGGATAGGGGTTTAAAATAAACAAACCACGAATATGTCTTAAGTCTGGATGTTATTATTTAGTAGTTTGATCTTTTGGGGGTGCATTTCTTTGGGTGTCTCTAACAATCACTGTGATGGGAACCTGATCCCTTAGGGAATCAGAGTCTTGTGCCAGCTAGTCCCAAAAGGAATGCATTCCGATCCTCTCCGGCAATATGTCTCGGGAAAGGGGTCATCTGGGAGGCCACAGAACGGTTGGTGGTGACCCGATAACCTCCTCCAGCGGGCACAGTACTAAGAGGATGAGGGAGGCAAGAAAACTTAACACCTTCACTAGAATTGTATAAGATGGACAAATTATCACGAATCGAGGCACTAGGATTCAAGGTTGGTGTCATTTGGCTGACTTCATTAACTTTAGAATACTCTAACGTACCTTCATTACCAGTAATTGACCTAGTAACTGTAGAATTATTACCTAACAAGTTTCTCGAAGCACAATACTAGGGTATATCTGGCAACGATTTGGATAAATTAGCTCATTGTTTACATGCATTACTTCATTTACAACATCTAGCTGCGACAAATCCCTTCGAGTAGCACACGATGACACAACTTGTCTCCTTTCACCCACAGAAGAAGTACCTTCCAAATTATCCATATTTTCAATTAAATGAACGACCGATAAAGATTCCAAATTATAATTTAAATTATTTACAAACCTTTCAGAACCAATGCTTTCACGCGAATTGGTGTATTCTTTGAATACACGGTACGAGAGATATAATGTCTATTGCTCTTTGCATGTTCATTTCTTCCTTCCTCTTTGCCAAACACCAACAGTGATCATCTGTTTTCTCCTTGTTGAGCATGTTTCTTATGTCTTCATAAGTATGTTTCAGATATATAACTTCTGTGATCCACCTAGCGTCATCTAGTAGCGAGCCTCTGAAGCTACTCAATTCCTCATCGTGCAAGATGACTTACTTATCTATTTGGCTACCAGCTTTCGTTACCATCGTCAGCTATTTTCTTCTTGAGCAAGAGGACTACGTCTACTTCTTTACTCACCATGCTGCGCTAGTATCATCTATCAACTCCTTGAAGACCAGCTCACCAAGAAATCAATTATGTTTGGCTAAGTTGGCCATGCTTATATGTTCCCCTTTTGTTTCCTACCCCCACTCTCTCCCCCTTCCGTGGTCTCTCAGTGCTCCGTTGAGCTGCTCTCACTTCTTCGTCTGCAGTTGACTCGATCAGTCAAAGCTCCGCTCGAGCTTAGCCTCCTCAAACCAAGAGGCACAACCTCTTCTACGCCATGTTGGCTAGATAGTCTTCCTAAGGAACTCCGACTTCAACATGAAATCGAGATAAGTACCATTTTTAAAAAGTTTTAACCTCATCTTCATGGTTTTAACTTCCAAGTGATTTTAATTTTAATTATAGGCAGTGTGAAAATATTTACTTGGGGCAAAATCATCCTTCGTGGGATTTGCAATGTTGAGCTTTTTCTTGTAAGCCAACCTTACTAAAAGGAGCTTTTCTTAAGCTATTTAAACGAGAAACCCTCTCGCTACGTGGGAGATTATCTAATACCCGCTGTCTATAATTACAAAGTTATTTCCTCCGTGGGATTTTCTCAACCCCATTTTCTGCTAAGGTCGTTCTGGAACCTTCGAGATCTTGTTCTCTATCTACGAGTCTTGCCGTCAAGTATTGACACGCACTTGTGAAACTACTAGTTAAAATGAGGAATCTTCCTTATAAATTATTACAATAGTGAACTTTCTTCCGCCGCTGGAACCTCTGGAAAATTCTATGGCGCATTTAATTGCAAATTACGACTTTTTCGAGAAATAGACTTTCACCTACATAGTGCAATCAGTTATCTCCATAATTGCAATAACTTTTTTTTCTCATGAGCTTCAGTGTTTCTCTGGTGAACTTTGCATCCATCTTTACAGACAATAGTGATAATCAGTGCTTTCTCCACTTTTCTACCGCGTCGCGATCGTACGGTTATATTAAACACGGCCATGAACATTGATCCTATATCCCCATGATCTTTCCTTAACCTTCTACTAACAACCATTATTTATAAAATTGTAACTGTCTATAAGGTGTTACTCACGAAGTACCCTTCCAACTTTGCTAGTTTAACATTAATTAAATTCTGCATAATTGCTTGTGTGATACAAGTTTTAAATCACGTTGTCCCTTTCCTATACATAGGGAAAACAATTCTCTACACTCTTGAGAGAGTCATGTTCAGGTTTCACGAAATGGAAACTGTCCCATTTTACTCGTGATTCTTAATTAAACATAGGAAGCCTAGAAACTTCCTTTTCACTTTCTCCAGGTTTCACAGTAAGTGACCTGCTCTCCTTGTATAAATTTCACAAAGTAATTCTGTATAAATATAAGAAGTTGTAGGAACTTCCTTTTTATTCTTTATGTTTTCCATTTTGTTATCTTCGAAGTTGTTATTCTCGTTAGAATGTTCTTTCAGAGGTTTCATATAAGTACACTGCTTGTACTCCTGTAAATGTCAAAACTTTAATTATTCCATTTTGCCTATTTGTGAAATCTTACCAAGATTTTAATTCACGGTTTAAAAAACCTTAAAAATTGTCAATTGCCTGGAGCAACTGTTTAACGTGGAGAGGTCTGCGACCCTATTTGTTAAAAAGTTCAAACGAACTATGTTAATTAAAATTATATTACATAATTGTTAATTTCATCAAATTTTTTTCTAATTGTTAAATAAACTAAATATTTGTTTTTGGATTCATCATTTCTTTGATAATACAGTTAGGCAGGATCCTGGCTTTCCTAGCTCTTCCTAGGTTTATGCCCTCGTTCATATATAATAAAGTTTTTACTATCTGTCTGGCCAGATCATCCCCCTTCCCTATAGTACTTTCATTCGTGCTTGGGAGGAAATACACTACAGGTTCTCTCTGGCAAACTGCCCAAGCCTTATCTGCGGCTCCCGTTAGCCTTGACCAAGCTCGTAGCCATTTTAGGTATCCGAGCACATATTTGCGGTGGCAACCGCTTCTAAATGAATTAAAGGTCAACTTATTAATTTTGTGGGACTCTCCTCCTATTTCTCTATCCTTCTTTTCCAAATCCCAAATCTACTTCCTTCTTTTAATCATCTTCCCTTGGTGGGTGGGTTATTCCCTAGCCTATAATCTACCCAAAATTTGGTACCAGAAACCCGGGAGAGTCCATTTTTTATGTCCATTGTTTGTCAAGTGTCATTTGACAATACTTTGCAAATGTTTAATATCTCCTTTGGATCTTTCAGCTATATCTACGTCATGCAAAGCCTGTGAACGGGAAAGAGGCCGCTCCTGTCTCCTTTGGGGTGTCCTGTTCTTTCTACTCTCTCGCTGTTGCCAACCTGACAGCATCTCCAAGGTTCTACAGTTTCGTGAGTTGTATTTCAATTTATTATTTTTGTCATGGCTCCTGCCGAAAAAGATGAAACTCTCATTGCTAGACGTTCTTCTTATAAAGGGCAACTCACTAGATTCCGAAATTTCATCAGCAAATTAAATCCCGCCGAGTGTGATTTAGATATCTTGACTCATCGCCTTAAGTTGTACGAACGGTCTTATGATTATTATGACCAAATTCAAACCGAGATTGAATCCGCTTGTCCAGAACTGCAATTGGACCGGGATGAGGTCGAACCCTTGTACTTTGAAGGAATTGCAAAGGCCCACCAACTGATTCGCAATATCTCAGAACCGGACACTAGGGTCATCAATCCGGCCCAGTTCGTACCCGCTTCAGTTCACAAGAACAAACCGAAACCGTTACTTCCCAAGATAAGCCTACCCCACTTCTCAGGCAAGGAAGGTGAATGGTATTCTTTTTACGAACTTTACTGCTCCCTAATTCATGAAAATATCGAGATCCCAGACATACATAAATTTTACTACCTCCGCACTTCTTTGGAATCAGAGGCCTTGACCTTGGTAGAGTCACTGCCTTTAAGCGCAGACAACTACCACATCGCCTTTAATCTCCTTAAAGAGAGATATGGCAATTTACGGTTGAGTGTCGCTCGTCATATCCGCTGTCTCTTCAATTTACCTGCCGTCAAACCTAATGACGTCACATCTTTAAGAGACCTCTTAGATTCTATGCAGTTAAATGTCAGAGCGTTATACCAGCTAAAACAGCCTGTCCAAACATGGGACACCATACTTATTCACCTAGCTACATCAAGATTCGATTTTTCGACACTGAAAGCCTGGGAGATCGAACTCACCTGCAACAAGGAATTTTCCTTCGAACACCTTGTCTCGTTTCTCAACAGTCGATGTCAATTCCTTACAGCACTCGCATTTCAGTGCGAAAAAGTCGAAACGAATCCTCAGTGTCAAATTTTTGAAAAAAAAAACTTGCTTCTTCAAAGGGACATCAGCCCCCATTTGTCGAAAACAAACAAACCCGTTCTTCTTTCAATCATTCAAGAGAAGATATCAGGCCGCTTAACAAATCGTTAAAATGCACGCTCTGTAAAAAGCTTCACACCTTGTATTTGTGCAAATCCTTTAAAGAATTGTCTGTCGAAGATCGAAGAAAGTTTGTCTTAAACAGCAAACATTGTTTCAATTGCTTGTCACCTAAGCATTCTTCTTCGAACTGTACGTCATCAAACCTTTGTTTTCATTGCAAAAAACCGCATCATTCGTTATTGCACGTTCACGGTAAATCGAGGTCATCAGCACCTGCCTCTTTAAGCTCCTTGCAGAGCCGCTCCGAACAAACTAATGCTTCTTCCTGCATTTCCAACGCCGACACTTTTCACAGTGCGCAAACCCTGTTGACCACTGTACAATTTGAAATCCAAGACAAATTTGGAAATTGGTTCAAAACCCGTGGTCTTCTCGATTCCGCTTCAACGCACAACTTTGTTTCGCAATCGTTGATTAAAAAACTAGGTCTTTCGTCTTCGCCTACTTCTATCAATGTGACCGGCATTGACAATTTGAAAACTCAAGTTTTGCAGTCTTCAAAATTGAAAATCAGAGACGTTTGTCAAAGAAACACCAATCTTAATTTAAACTGTCTCATTCTTACCAGTATTGGCAAGGACACTCCAAGTCACTCTCTCAATACCTCCGGATTAAAGATTCCTTCGCACTTAAGGTTAGCCGATCCTCAGTTTAATGCTCAAGGTCCCATTGATGTGCTTTTCAGTGCCAATGTTTTTTGGAATTGCATTCGCAAACAAACACGCAAGTTATCTTCAACCGTGGTCGCTAGAGACACCTATTTTGGTTGGGTTATCACTGGCGAGATCAAACATACCAGTGTTCAAACCAAAGCACAATGTCTTTTCGTCACAGCTGACATAAATCCCATTTCTGAAAAAGAGAACGCTCATGTTTCAAATCTCAATATTTTTGAAAACCACTTGTCGAAACGATGTTTTATCGCGAACAACTGCGCCAACCCTGTAAGTTGTTTAAATGGTTTTTCCTTCTTCCCGCACAAGATGGCCATTCAAGTTCGCCTTGCTTTGTGTTATTTCGTATATCTTCTTATGTCATTTTTTATAGCAGTTAATTGCTTAAACTATTCCTCGGAAACTATCTTCCCCTTGTGTAAAACCATGGCTATCAGTCACCATCACTTTGCTGTACGCTATGTTTCACTTCTTTCGTTATGTAGAACGATGGCCACGGCCGGCTCCTCCCCCCTTCCTCGTAATTGGAAGTCGCTCATGAAACCGCTTGAAACTCTGAATTCCATTGCATCTAGAATAACTATTCTTATGCATAACCTTCGTCTCAATGTCCCAGCTTGTCTTCTTTGCTCGGAAGAATTAAGCTTCTTTTTGTTGAAAATTGTTCGATTTCGTGATCCTCTCAATTATGCGAAATTGATTTCCTACTTTATTTCATATAGCTTTAAATTGCTTTTTCACGTCCAAGTTACGATTGACTGCATGTCGTGTAACTTGTTCTGCTTTAAGTTACAGCTGACTCAATTAGTGTGTGTGCACTTTGAACTGCTTGCTTTTGAGACTCGTGTGTATACCAGTCTGAGGAATGCCCAGTTGTTGTTTATTTCCTGTATGATTGACACAGTTCAAAACAAGTTTCTCTTATCTCAACTCTGGCTGATTGCCAAGCATTGTCTAGCGAGTTGCTACTTCAAGTACGGAAGCTGTTCACCTAGTTCCCGAAATAAACTCGTTCCGCTTAAGGACTCGTTCAGCTATTTATATGTCTTATCTCGTTGTACTATGTGTGTCAAGGCTGTACTTGTTTACCTCTTCCGCTTACCCACGCTCGTATCTTACAATTGTTTCGATCCCTGTTTCAAAACTTCGTTGCGTATTTCTCACGCGTTCATGTATTCCACTTTGCTTATGTATTGCAATTTGCTTGCATATTTGGCGATCTTAATGTTCATTGATGAACAAACTTGTTTTTTCTCGACGTCACATTCGATGTGTTTTTGTATTCATGCTTGTCATGTCCCGTTTTTTGCTGACTTAAGTATTTTTCTGAGTAAACCCTTTGATACTCATTATAACCTGAGGTCATTGTTTATGGATACTCGTTTGTTACCTATGTCGTTCTTGCTTTCTACTCGCATAGTTCCTTTGTTTATTTGGTATATTCTTGTCCTGAACAGATGTACTTGTTTATATACGCTTTGTTTAAACTTGCCAATTCTTCTTTCTCATCGTATCGCAATCTTTACTAGTGCTTTATTTCACTCAGCTTCCAGCTATTTCGTGATTGAAAGTGTCGTTAATTCTCACCTTTTAACTCCGCTTTCCAATGACCCTGATAACCTCCTTCCACTCACACCTGGTCACTGTCTTACACGCCCTTCTCTCTCTGCCCCTCCTCCCCTTTCCAATTCTTTCAGGGATTCTGATTTACCTATTGCTTGGCGGAAACTTGAAGCCCTCAGTAATTCTTTTTGGAAGAGGTGGAACTTGGAATATTTAACTTCCTTGCAGGGGAGACAGAAGTGGTTTCTTTCCAGTCCCGACATTAAAGTAGGGGACTTGGTCTTGGTTAGAGATATTTCACCCCCCCTAGTATGGATTTCTGGTAGGGTGACCCAATGTTACCCTGGAAGAGAAGGGAGAGTCAGGGTGGCCAGAATCTTGACTACAAATGGACCGATCACAAGACCACTGTCTTTGATCGCTCCGCTTCCAATAAATGTGTAACTGCTTTCTTGCTCGCTGTTGGTGTTTGTCCCCCCAGTATGGTGTATTCTTTGAATACACGGTACAAGAGATATAATGTCTATTGCTCTTTGCATGTTCATTTCTTCCTTCCTCTTTGCCAAACACCAACAGTGATCATCTGTTTTCTCCTTGTTGAGCATGTTTCTTATGTCTTCATAAGTATGTTTCAGATATATAACTTCTGTGATCCACCTAGCGTCATCTAGTAGCGAGCCTCTCAAGCTACTCAATTCCTCATCGTGCAAGATGACTTACTTATCTATTTGGCTACCAGCTTTCGTTACCATCGTCAGCTATTTTCTTCTTGAGCAAGAGGACTACGTCTACTTCTTTACTCACCATGCTGCGCTAGTATCATCTATCAACTCCTTGAAGACCAGCTCACCAAGAAATCAATTATGTTTTGCTAAGTTGGCCATGCTTATATGTTCCCCTTTTGTTTCCTACCCCCACTCTCTCCCCCTTCCGTGGTCTCTCAGTGCTCCGTTGAGCTGCTCTCACTTCTTCGTCTGCAGTTGACTCGATCAGTCAAAGCTCCGCTCGAGCTTAGCCTCCTCAAACCAAGAGGCACAACCTCTTCTACGCCATGTTGGCTAGATAGTCTTCCTAAGGAACTCCGACTTCAACATGAAATCGAGATAAGTACCATTTTTAAAAAGTTTTAACCTCATCTTCATGGTTTTAACTTCCAAGTGATTTTAATTTTAATTATAGGCAGTGTGAAAATATTTACTTGGGGCAAAATCATCCTTCGTGGGATTTGCAATGTTGAGCTTTTTCTTGTAAGCCAACCTTACTAAAAGGAGCTTTTCTTAAGCTATTTAAACGAGAAACCCTCTCGCTACGTGGGAGATTATCTAATACCCGCTGTCTATAATTACAAAGTTATTTCCTCCGTGGGATTTTCTCAACCCCATTTTCTGCTAAGGTCGTTCTGGAACCTTCGAGATCTTGTTCTCTATCTACGAGTCTTGCCGTCAAGTATTGACACGCACTTGTGAAACTACTAGTTAAAATGAGGAATCTTCCTTATAAATTATTACAATAGTGAACTTTCTTCCGCCGCTGGAACCTCTGGAAAATTCTATGGCGCATTTAATTGCAAATTACGACTTTTTCGAGAAATAGACTTTCACCTACATAGTGCAATCAGTTATCTCCATAATTGCAATAACTTTTTTTCTCATGAGCTTCAGTGTTTCTCTGGTGAACTTTGCATCCATCTTTACAGACAATAGTGATAATCAGTGCTTTCTCCACTTTTCTACCGCGTCGCGATCGTCCGGTTATATTAAACACGGCCATGAACATTGATCCTATATCCCCATGATCTTTCCTTAACCTTCTACTAACAACCATTATTTATAAAATTGTAACTGTCTATAAGGTGTTACTCACGAAGTACCCTTCCAACTTTGCTAGTTTAACATTAATTAAATTCTGCATAATTGCTTGTGTGATACAAGTTTTAAATCACGTTGTCCCTTTCCTATACATAGGGAAAACAATTCTCTACACTCTTGAGAGAGTCATGTTCAGGTTTCACGAAATGGAAACTGTCCCATTTTACTCGTGATTCTTAATTAAACATAGGAAGCCTAGAAACTTCCTTTTCACTTTCTCCAGGTTTCACAGTAAGTGACCTGCTCTCCTTGTATAAATTTCACAAAGTAATTCTGTATAAATATAAGAAGTTGTAGGAACTTCCTTTTTATTCTTTATGTTTTCCATTTTGTTATCTTCGAAGTTGTTATTCTCGTTAGAATGTTCTTTCAGAGGTTTCATATAAGTACACTGCTTGTACTCCTGTAAATGTCAAAACTTTAATTATTCCATTTTGCCTATTTGTGAAATCTTACCAAGATTTTAATTCACGGTTTAAAAAACCTTAAAAATTGTCAATTGCCTGGAGCAACTGTTTAACGTGGAGAGGTCTGCGACCCTATTTGTTAAAAAGTTCAAACGAACTATGTTAATTAAAATTATATTACATAATTGTTAATTTCATCAATTTTTTTTCTAATTGTTAAATAAACTAAATATTTGTTTTTGGATTCATCATTTCTTTGATAATACAGTTAGGCAGGATCCTGGCTTTCCTAGCTCTTCCTAGGTTTATGCCCTCGTTCATATATAATAAAGTTTTTACTATCTGTCTGGCCAGATCATCCCCCTTCCCTATAGTACTTTCATTCGTGCTTGGGAGGAAATACACTACAGGTTCTCTCTGGCAAACTGCCCAAGCCTTATCTGCGGCTCCCGTTAGCCTCGACCAAGCTCGTAGCCATTTTAGGTATCCGAGCACATATTTGCGGTGGCAACCGCTTCTAAATGAATTAAAGGTCAACTTATTAATTTTGTGGGACTCTCCTCCTATTTCTCTATCCTTCTTTTCCAAATCCCAAATCTACTTCCTTCTTTTAATCATCTTCCCTTGGTGGGTGGGTTATTCCCTAGCCTATAATCTACCCACGAATCACACACACTTTTTTCAGCATTAACATCGGACACTATAGATTCACCAAATTTAGTATTATTATCACTAGGAAAAATCTTTATATGACTCACAACTAACAAGAGTTTAGTGCTTTTCAGTCGGTCAACACGAATGTACCCAAAAGAGATGGGTTATGCCCTAATCCTGAAATAAATTACATGAGATTAATAAAACACTAGGATGACCAGTTTCGATCGTCAAGCGATCATCATCAGATCCATTACACTTAGGCTACAAAATCTATGTTTGAAATACAGGTGAAAATATTTATAATATGTACAATTATTTAGTTGCAGTATTGGTACTGCAACTGTCAGTGTATGCTAAATGCAGTATATATGTTAGGTGAAATGCTAAATGGTGGTAGCTATCCGGAGATTGTACTTTAGAGAGATTATATGGTTGTAAACTATGGTTAAACTATAAAATTTAGGCTAACTACTTATCTGATTGTCTTCCGTATTACAGCTACTCGCAGTTTTCGTGCTCACTGGAACTCGCTGTGCGGTCGACTGCGAGTTCCAGTGAGCACGAAAACTGCGAGTAGCTGTAATACGGAAGACAATCAGATAAGTAGTTAGCCAAAATTTTTATAGTTTAACCATAGTTTACAACCATATAATCTCTCTAAAGTACAATCTCCGGATAGCTATCACCATTTAGCATTTCACCTAACATATATACTGCATTTAGCATACACTGACAGTTGCAGTACCAATACTGCAACTAAATAATTGTACATATTGTAAATATTTTCACCTGTATTTCAAACATAGATTTTGTAGCCTAAGTGTAATGGATCTGATGATGATCGCTTGACGATCGAAACTGGTCATCCTAGTGTTTTATTAATCTCATGTAATTTATTTCAGGATTAGGGCATAACCCATCTCTTTTGGGTACATTCGTGTTGACCGACTGAAAAGCACTAAACTCTTGTTTACTAAGGCAACACTGAAAATATGGCTTCAAACACCACAATACTCACAACTAACTTAGAACGCAGAACTTTAAAAGTAGAAACATATTCAACATCTCTTTGGTTCAAAATATTAATCAGATCTCACAGACGATAAAACCAATGCACAGCCCGAATTTTAAATATAAACACTTGGAAAGCAGAACGACACAATTAAATAATCAGCAAAATTAATTAGGGTTAAAACAGTCGGTACAACTTTGAAATCACCCGACGTCTTATCGAGTTCCAAATCCTCCAAATTAGACAATTGGACTGGAGCATCCTTCAAGTTTTTCAAAATTAATAGATCTTCCTCTCTATGGCCGACAGAAGAGTAGGGTGGTAGTGGTGCTTCCATTGCACTCTAGAACCCACTTCACCCCACTACTAAGCCTCAGCCATGTAATATTTGCGAAAGCTCGTGAACCCATGGTCGGATGTTGACAAATGAGGTGTCCTTGGACTCAGAGTTACGCCCTCTTTCCTATGGACCACTCGTTTTATTTATTTTTTAATTTTGAAAATTTTTGTTTTTGAAAGTAGGCGATAGTTTTTAAACTAATCATGATAGAACGTTGTGCTATAGTTCAAACGAATGGCGTTTATGTCCTTTATTTTTATAATAAAACTTTTATATTTTATGAGATGTTTTGAAAAACACTGAAATTTTGAAATTCCTAAATTTCGGAAACTAGGAATTCTACAAAAATGTTTATTTGACATAAATGAATGGCCCTAAACCCCTCTACTGCCAAAATAAGTTTCAAGTCTATAGGACAAAAACTGTGTAGTAGGTTAGTAGTACGGGTTTTTAATGGAAGCCGATAACACCCTAACCCGTGGTCGGAGTTTCACGAATGAGATGTCGTTGGACTCGAGCTGACGGGGGCTTTGCTATAGACCACACATTATATTAAAAATATGTGGAAACTCGATTTTGGGGTAAACATGTGTTTTTTGTGATTTTTGCCGATATCTCACGAACCAATAAGGCTAGAGACTTGTACGAGGTGTCATTTTTTCCTTTCGTTGCCCTCTTGCCGAGGATGCCTGTGTCGAGTAGGATCAAAACCCAGTTTGAGGTAAAAATGTGATTTTAGACTTTTTGTTATCTCTCGCGAACCAATGCTGCTAGGGACGTGTACGAGGGGTCCTAGGACTCGGGGTGACGTCCCCTTTTGAATATGGTAGTTATTGTTTTGTAAAATTTAATTCAGTAAGGGTATAACGTCATATATGTTGAAAAAACACTTTAACTTTTTTTTACCTTTTTAAAATGTTCATGAAGCGTAGTTGTCAAGACAGACGGTACCACTGGCATGGGTGTTAACGAGCCTGTCGCCAGCTATGGTGGCGGTATCCCCATAAAACACTGGATATTTTGGCAGGACGGTGGGTCGGTTTACGATGGTTCGGTTTTCCGATATTTGTTATGGTGAATGGATGAACGCTAATATTCCATATAACGTGTGAAGCGTGTTAGGATTGTTTACCCTAAAGGGGATCTTTAACCAGTTAGTAAACGGTTATCAGTGACTCCGCTCTGTGGCATTCACGCATGTTCATAGGCTAACAGACAATTGTAGGATATGAAAATCCCTCATGGCGATCTCGGTGACCGTGCCCGGAAGAAATGAATCGCTATTTCGGCAGGACGGTATTGTGACATTTCCTATGACGGATGGAGGCAAATATTTGAAAGTGTGTTAAGTGTGCTAGGATTTTTTTACCCTGAAGGGGATATTTAACATGCTAGTAAACGGTAATAAGCGAGACTGCTGTCTGGCACAGTAAATGGTTTTAGAATATGGAAACCTATAACATTTGCACGACCAAGTCATGTGCATGTACGCAAAGAGCCAAAACATTAAGTTCATTGGCCTGAAATGTTATAAACTAAATATGTGTTTTAGGTTGAAAGTATGTGATTAAAATGATCATGTATTGAGGATGGCCGCTTGCTAGTAATTATCATTACAGCAAAATGTTTAATTATATGTTTAATAATAATAATAATAATAATAATAATAATAATAATAATAAGACACACACGTTTTGAATGCTACAGAACTGTGTTGGTTGCTCGCATTCAATACACGACCTGACCTTGTCAGAGCGACTGCTGATAACACAAGAATATCTACGTGGGCAGGAAGAAAAGGGTCAGGTTACTTGGCTGGTAGAGAATAGCAGGTCTGTCGTTTAAACAGACCTGATAGAGGCTAGCAGGTCTGGCGTTTAAACAGAGAGACCGCCATTTTGGTTCCTAGACAGCCGTACTACCGATGTATAAGAGGCAGCCATTTTGGTTCCTTATTAAAAACATGAAACTAGTATAAGGTACGCGAATGTTATAGCGTTTGAGGAATGCTTGGAGGCGTGGGAACACGTGCGAGACAGACAACATTTCAAGGTCAAAACACTGAGAAAATGCAACTCTCTCTGTTGCTAAGAAGACTGATAAGGTTTGTGTTAGTAATCCGCTGACAGGACCAGCAAATTGACGTATACAGTAGAGCTCTGAATTGAACTTTGGAAGAAAAAATCATTTATTTTTTGGTAGGTACCTATGAATGATTACTTTAATAATGTAATTTTAATGAACCTTAAATTTGTAGTTATTGATAAGGTAATTAAAGATTTATTTTACTTGTTTGCAGATAAACGGTATACCTTACATGTCCGAGATACAAAAAACCATTGCACTTTTGAGCCCACTAGAAGGAAACAGCAACAAGCCAGTACTAGCCAAGGTGAGATTTTTTAAAAAACTTACTTGTTTCATTTTTTGTTTGATATTTTTTATTTTATTTTATGAAATACATGTATTAACTTGAATTTGGGTATTTATAGCGGTTTATTTTATTTAATTTTAGAAAATTGGAAAGAAAAGCCTTACCGCCGTAGCAGTTGCTGAAAACCCGAGACGCACTAAAGCGAAACCATTGCCAAAGAGTGAACTATTTAAAACTCAGGTAAGCCTAACATAAAATGCCATTGCATTTTACCACTACTGGAAACCCCTAAACAAAAAAAAATTCATTACCTGTACATGGCTGGGAGGATGATTGCTTTCATGAGTAATGGCTATGTTGTTGTTGACTGGGAAAAGTACAAGGCCATGTTGGATTTTCTAAAAACAAAAATTTAAATTTTATTTATGGGTGGTTCCCTATGGATTCAACGAATATCCACAGGTTTGAACACGATAATCTGAACAAAATGACATGAAATTCATTTTTGTTTATATATTGGATAAAGGGGGATGTAAAGGACTGAAGTTTTATAAAAAGAAAATAAGTACCCGGGTTACTGTTAGTGCCAACATACAGTTTACTTTTAATGGTGTTTTTTATTTAATGTCAATTATCGTTAAAGTCTTATTTACAAGTATTGATTAATTGATTGATTGATTGAGTGATGGGTTATTTTGTTTGTTTTTTAGGTGTCACCATGCGCCATTAACGTAGTGAACAGACAGCGAAAAAGGCATACATTATGCTTCAAAGTACTCTGTGCTCTTGTGCAACGTTAATAACTTGCAATAAAAAAGTTTTATTTTAACACATGGCGTTAGTACCAAATACAACAAATGAGCAAGTCGGTTTACCACGTGGGTTAAATTTAAAATCAGAACATGATCGTTGGTTAACATTTGAATCCTGGCCTGTAGGCTTTTTGTCGAGACATAAACGTGCTGGAGCTGGATTCTCTTACTTAAACCGAGAAGATGTTGTGCGCTGTGTGTTTTGTCGTATTGAACTTTCACACTGGGAAAAAGGGGATGATCCTTTTCGAGACCATTTGCGATGGTCTCCTTGTTGTCCTTACATGCTTGGAAAATAAGTGGGTAACATACCCGTGTATCGATTTTACCGAAACCACAAGGCCATTGACCACTACTTACGTTGCTGAATCACAAATAAATAATAATAATGTATTACCATCCAAGAACGGTAGTGTCGATATATGTGGTCCATATGCCACAGACAGTGTTGAATTGGCATGTTCTATTGGAAAATTGAGAGTTTGCAAGACTAAAGCACTAGCACACCCAGAGTACAGCTCTGTTGAAAAACGTTTAGAATCTTATAAAAACGTTTGGCCATTAATATTAAAACACCTTACAAAACAGCTAAGTGAAGCTGGATTTTTTAATACTGGTGAAGGGGATAAAACAATATGTTTTTATTGTGGATTTGCTTTAAAGGATTGGCAAATGACTGATGACCCTTTTGTGCAACACGCTCGTTGGTTACCTAACTGTAGATACATGGTGTTGCTTAAAGGTCAGGAATTTGTGAACACTATTCGTAAAGAAAACGTGATTGCAGCACAAGAGATAAACGTGCCTTTAGAGTTAAAAAACGCGGAGCAAAAACACGAGGCTGAAAAAAAAGACTTGTCTCACGAACAGATACATAAGTGTGATCAAAAATAATGTAAAATTTGTTATCAAGATGAACTAGGTGTTGTATTTTCGCCTTGTGGACACATGATAGTATGTGTGAAGTGTGCATTAGTACTTAACACTTGCGCTATATGCTGAAAAGTAGTATCTGCTACAGTTAGGGCATTTCTTGCACATATAGTAAAATTTATTAGCAATGCATAGTGCGAAATACCTATATGCACAATATTAATACAAGCTGTTGTAGAGTGTAATAGATATGCTTCTCTTTCGTTTATAGACTACTACAATGAATATTTTGATCGCTGTGGGGCAAGCTTGTGGCTTAGAAACAAAGAAGCTCAGCGAATTGCCAACGCATATTCCATTCCGCATTATCAAGATTCGGAAATTGAAAACAGCATATGGTGATCGTGTGCTTTGTGTATGCGAAAATTTGGAGACATTTCTGCCTACACGGTTTAATGATATGTCGGAGAGTGTTTTTGATGAAGTGAATAATGCTGTGCAACCTGTACACTTAATTTATGAAGGTTTTAAAAACAATAGGTGCATGGTCCGTTTTAATTTTTTTTTAAGTTAAATAATAATGGAAAAATATAAGTGATGACAAAGGGCTGAATGAAAAAAATGTGTATAGAATAATAAAGATTTAGTTTTTAGTATTGTCTTAAAAATATTATCATGAAACCAAAAAAATGTATATAAAATTTGTAAATAAATGCAAAATGATGTTACAATGCTGTTTTATTTTATACAAAGTTAGAATATTTAACATTGCAGAGTATACATGATTATGACAATAGATGCACACTGAATACAACTCTTTCTCTCTTTACAATAGTCTGTTATAGTTTTTAAACACAAGGCTTGTTGTAGATCTTTTTATAGCAATGTCCATTCAATGTTGTTTTCGAAAGCTGGGAAAGCCGCAATGGTTTTATAGGCATAAAAACCTTATTGTTATTAGAATTCAGTCATTTTGATCCTCTTGCAACACGACGGTACCTTTTTGCATATCAAGAGTAGATTACCTAGTTGTTCCACTCCTTAAAAACGACAACAACAGCACTACCTCTTGCATAGTTTGTGATGTTCATGGCTCTTGCGACGTGGAAGATGGATTAAACATAACTTTTAGAACAGGGGTTAAATGTTGCTCATTAAACAATCCTCTATTTTGAGTAGCAATATGGTTTTCTTGTTTTTTTTGTGGACGGCAACTGTGTTTCATGCAGTACACTACATTGATGATCACTGACACGTAAAACCTCACTATTTTTACTTTTTAGGTCACCACGACAATGTTTGGAACGTTGTTTTTGAACAACGACAAATAACAGTTCCATTTTTATTGGTTCGTTTCACAATATATGAAATATCCTTTATAGTATGCATAAGGCTTACCATATCTAGTCACTGATACTTCCATGTCAACTGTCAAGCATAGACTAAGCTCTAGTAAAGTCAACTTGGTTATAAGAATAATAGTTTAATGTGCGAGCAAATATGGATCCAAAGAGTTTAGGTAATAGTGGAAACAAATAAGGAAATAAAAGAACCAAGAGTGGGGGTAAAAGTGGTCGCAAAGTGCTAGACCCATTACACAATAATTTCAGCACGACGAAGCTGTTGTTCAATTTCTTTGATTTCCCAATCGTGACCGGTATGCCCAGCTTGTTGTAAAGCATGCGACAACTGTAGCCGCTAGACGAGCTTATTGGGATTGTGCCAGTATACAAATTTAACAAATTAATTTTTAGGTGTAAACAAAGCATTACCATCATCATCATCATGATCATCATCATTATCATCATCATGATCATCATTATCATTATCATCATGACCATCATAACTATTACTATATAGTCCTTTTTGATCCTCTTGCAATACCACTTCATTTATAGTCTGTGTTGATTTTGATAGTGTTGAAGGTTTCTTGGACGTTGATAACTGTCTTAACATGACTTTTTGAGGAAATGATAAGTCCTTTTGAACAAACACTGAACTATCTTTAGCCGCAATATCGTTTTCTTGAACTTGCTTTTTAGCATTTTGATAATTGTTTGTAAACAGCAACCGTGGTTTGTTTCTAGCACTACATTGATGAACACTCACACTTAAAACCTTTCCATATTTACTTTTCAGATTGCCTGGACATTTTGTTGACCTCCCTTTGAGCATCGCCAGAATATTATTCCATTCACATTCTGTCGATTATAGTTATAAGAGTACCCTTGATAGAGTGCACGTTGCCTACCTTTGTTGGTTTTAGTAAGTTACATAGTAGTAACTGACCTGTCAGTACGATGTTCACACTACAAAGGTTACAACTGTTTTGCTGATGGAGTGATCTACCATAAGCTTATATATTGGCTTATGTGTTGGCTTTTGTATTGGCTTATTTAACAAATTAATTGTCAATGTAGTTAGTGGATTCTTTTCTAGGTGTTTGAAAGTATTTGAATGAGAGGGAATATTTAAAGACTTAACCTCTGCTCACCTAACCTAACCTAAATTTACCTATCCTAACCTAACCGAACTTGACCTAACCTAACCTAACTTTACCTAACCTAACCAAACCTAACCTAATCTAACCTAACCTAACCTAACTTTACCTATCCTAACCTAAACTAACCTAACCTAACCTTTCAACTCTCAGATGATAATTAAAAATTGTGTGCATAGTTGAGTTGGAATCCAAGACTTCAAGAGTAAAAATCAATTAAATTTTGGTGGCTTATTTTTGTAGCTTATTTTCATGGCTAACCTAACTTTACCTAACCTAACTTCAGCTCACTTTGGATATCACTAGTAAGAGTTCATATCCTCTGCTAGGTGGCATGCTAGTTTTTCAGGTAGTGCTCATATTTACCGCTAGGTAGCGGAAACATACTTTGCGTGTTGCATGTGACTCTTGTGAAGTTTGACCGCGAGCAAGACGTGCTTGTATAAGTTCTGTATGTAAAGTCAATATACGATAAACCATTAAATGTTCAGAACTAACATGTATAGCCAGGTTTAGGGTATATATGAGACCCTTTGCAAGAACCCACCGATCTACAGCCTTGTCATACGCCGTAAGCTCCTTTTGGCAGTAAATCGTCTACCACGTTGTTCATTACATGGCACTTAAACAGGCTCTAGATCATGGGCTAAAATTGATTAAAAAATCAACGTATGCCTTTAGTCAAGGTCTTGGCTTAAACTTTAACACACGATGATTTTTTAACCAATTTTATTCCATGATCTAGAGCCTGTTTAAGTGCCATGTAATGAACAACGTGGTAGAGGATTTACTGCCAACAGGTGCTTACTGTGTATGACAAGGCTGTAGACTGGTGGGTTAGACAGCCTCTCTTGCTAAGGGTCTCCTATATAACCTAGACCTGGCTATACATGTTAGTTCTGAACATTTAGAGGTTTATTGTATATTGAGTTTATATACAGAACTTATACAAACACGTCTTGCACGCAGTCAAACTTCACAAGAGTCACATGTAACACGCAAAGTATGTTTCCGCTACCTAGCGGTAAATACGAGCACTAGCTGAACAACTAGCATGCCACCTAGCAGAGGATACGAACACTTACTAGTGATATCCAAAGTGAGCTGAGGTTAGGTTAGGTAAAGTTCGGTTAGCCATGAAAATAAGCTACCAAAATAAGCCACAAAAATTAATCGGTTTTTATCCTTGAGATCTTGGGTTCCGGCTCAACTATGCCCACAATTTTTAATTATCATCTGAGAGTTGAAAGGTTAGGTTAGGTTAGGTAAAATTTATGTTAGGTTAGGTTGGGATAGATTAGGTTAGGTCAGGTTAGGTTAGGTAAAATTAGGTTAGGTTAATTCAAGTTAGGTTAGGTTAGGTAAAGTTAGGTTAGGATAGGTGAGCTGAGGTTAAGTCTTTAAATATTCCCTCTCTTTCAAATACTTTCCAACACCAAGAAAAAAAAACACTAAACACATTGACAAGAATAACTTGTGAAATAAGCCATTACAAAAGCCAATACAAAAGCCAACACAAAACGCCAACCCAAAGAAGCCAACACAAAAAAGCCAACACAAAAACCCAACACAAAAGCCAACTCATAAACCAATATATAAGCTTATGGTAGGTCACTCCATCAGCAAAACAGTTGTAACCTTTGTAGTGTGAAAATCGTACTGACAGGTCAATTACTACTATGGTACTTACTACAACCAACAAAGGTAGGCAACATGCACTCTATCAAGACTACTTTTATAACTATAATCGACAGAATGTGAATGGAATAATATTCTGGCGATGCTAAAAAGCGAGGTCAACAAAATGTCCAGGCAATCTGAAAAGTGAAAATGGAAAGGTTTTAAGTGTGAGTGTTCATCAATGTAGTGCTCCAAACGAACCACGGTTGCTGTTTACAAACAATTATCAAAATGCTAAAAAGCAAGTTCAAGAAAATGATATTGCGGCTAAAGATAGTTCAGTGTTTTTACAAAGTGACTTATCATGTCCTCAAAAATTCATGTTAAGACAGTTGTCAACGTCCAAGAAACCTTTAACGCTATCAAAATCATCACAGACTATAAATGAAGTGGTATTGCAAGAGGATCAAAAAGGACTATATAGTAATAGTGATGATGGTCATGATGATAATGATAATGATGATCATGATGATGATAATGATGATGATCATGATGATGATATGGTAATTCTTTGTTTACACCTAAAAATTCATTTGTTAAATTTGTATACTGGCACAATCCCAATAAGCTCGTCCAGCGGTTACAGTTGTTGCATGCATTACAACAAGCTGGGCATACCGGTCACGATTGGGAAATCAAGGAAATTGAACAAGAGCTTCGTCGTGCTGAAATTATTGTGTAATGGGTCTACCACTTTGCGACCACTTTTACCCCCACTCTTGGTTCTTTTATTTCCTTATTTGTTTCCACTATTACCTAAACTCTTTGGATCCATATTTGCTCTCACATTAAACTACTATTCTTATTACCAAGTTGACTTTACTAGAGCTTAGTCTATGCTTGACAGTTGACATGGAAGTATCAGTGACTAGATATGGTAAGCCTTATGCATACTATAAAGGATATTTCATATATTGTGAAACGAACCTACAAAAAATGGAACTGTTATTTGTCGTTGTTCAAAAACAACGTTCCAAACATTGTCGTGGTGACCTAAAAAGTAAAAATAGTGAGGTTTTACGTGTCAGTGATCATCAATGTAGTGTACTGCATGAAACACAGTTGCCGTCCACAAAAAAACAAGAAAACCATATTGCTACTCAAAATAGAGGATTGTTTAATGAGCAACATTTAACCCATGTTCTAAAAGTTATGTTTAATCCATCTTCCACGTCGCAAGAGCCATGAACATCACAAACTATGCAAGAGGTAGTGCAGTTGTTGTCGTTTTTAAGGAGTGGAACAACTAGGCCATCTGCTCTGGATATGCAAAAAGGTACCGTAGTGTTGCAAGAGGATCAAAATGACTGAATTCTAATAACAATAAGGTTTTTATGCCTATAAAACCATTGCGGCTTTCCCAGTTTTCGAAAACAACATTGAATGGACATTGCTATAAAAAGATCTACATCAAGCCTTGTGTTTAAAAACTATAACAGACTATTGTAAAGAGAGAAAGAGTTGTATTCAGTGTGCATCTATTGTCATAATCATGTATACTCTGCAATGTTAAATATTCTAACGTTGTATAAAATAAAACAGCATTGTAACATCATTTTGCATTTATTTACAAATTTTATATACATTTTTTGGTTTCATGATAATATTTTTTATGACAATACCAAAAACTAAATCATTATTATTCTACACACATTTTTTTCATTCAGCCCTTTGTCATCACTTGTATTTTTCCATTATTATTTCACTTTTTTAAAAATTAAAACGGACCATGCACCTATTGTTTTTAAAACCTTCATAAATTAAGTGTACAGGTTGCACAGCATTATTCACTTCATCAAAAACACTCTCCGACATATCAATAAACCGTGTAGGCAGAAATGTCTCCAAATTTTCGCATACGCAAAGTACACGATCACCATATGCTGTTTTCAATTTCCGAATCTTGATAATGCGGAATGGAGTATGCGTTGGCAACTCACTGAGCTTCTTTGTCTCTAAGCCACAAGCTTGCCCCACAGCGTTCAAAATATTCATTGTAGTCTATAAACAAAAGAAAAACATATCTATTACACTCTACAGCAGGTTGTAATAATATTGTGCATATAGGTATTTTGCACTATGCATTGCTAATAAATTATACTATTTATGCAAGAAATGCCCTAACTGTAGCAGATACTACTTTTCAGCATATAGCACAAGTGTTAAGTTCTAATGCACACTTGACACATACTATCATGTGTCCACTAGGCAAAAATACATCACCTAGTTCATCTTGATAACAAATTTTACATAATTGATGATCACACTTTTGTATTTGTTGGTCAGACAAGTCTTTTTTCTGCCTCATGTATTTGCTCAGCGTGTTTTAACTCTAAAGGCACGTTTATCTCTTGTGCTGCAATCACGTTCTTTTACGAATAGTGTTCACAAATTCCTGACCTTTTAGCAACACCATGTATCTACAGTTAGGTAACCAACGAGCGTGTTCAACGAAAGGGTCATCAGTCATTTGCCAATCCTTTAAAGCAAATCCACAATAAAAACAATTGTTTTATCCCCTTCACCATTATAAAAATCCAGCTTCTCTAAGCTGTTTTGTAAGGTGTTTTAAAATTAATGGCCAAACATTTTTATAAGATTCTAAATGTTTTTCAACAGAGCTGTACTCCTGTTGTGCTAGTGCTTTAGTCTTGCAAACTCCCAATTTTTCAAAAGCACATGCCAATTCAACACTGTCTATGGCATATGGACCACATATATCGACACTACCGTTGTTGTATGGTAATACATCATTATTATTATTTTTTTGTGATTCAGCATCGTAAGTAGTGGCCAATGGCCTTGTGGTTCGGTAAAATGGATACACGGGTATGTTACCCACTTGTTTTCCAAGAATGTAAGGACAACAAGGAGACCATCGCAAATGGTCTCGAATGGGATCATCCCCTTTTTCCCAGTGTAAAAGTTCATTGCGACAAAACACACAGTGCACAACATCTTCTCGGTTCAGGTAATAGAATCCAGCTCCAGCAAGCTTATATCTCGAAAAAAGCCTACAGGCCAGGATTCAAATGATAACCAACGATCATGTTCTGATTTTAAATTTAACCCACGTGGTAAACCGACTTGCTCACTTGCTGTATTCGGTACTAAAGCCATGTGTTATAATAAAACTTTTTTAATTGCAAGTTATTAACGTTGCACAAGAGCACAGAGTACTTTAAAGCATAATAAATACTTTTTCACTGTCTGTTCACTACGTTAATGGCGCATGACGACACCTAAAAACAAACAAAATAACCCATCACTCACTTAATCAATCAATCAATCAATACTTGAAAATAAGACTTTAGCGATAATTGACAATAAATAAAAAACACCATTAAAAATAAACTGTATGTTGGCACTAACAGTAACCCATGTACTTATTTTCCTTTTATAAAGCTTCAGTCCTTTCCATCCCCCTTTATCCAATATATAAACAAAAATGAATTTCATGTCATTTTGTTCAGATTATCATGTTAAAACCTGAGGATATTCCTTGAGTCCATAGGGAACCACCCATAAATAAAATTTAAATTTTTGTTTTTAGAAAATCCAATATGGTCTTGTGCTTTTCCCAGTCAACAACAACATAGTCATTACTCATGAAAGCAATCATCGTCCCAGTCATGTACAGGTAATGCATTTTTTTTGTTTAGGGGTTTTCAGTAGTGGTAAAATGCAATGGCATTTTATGTTAGGCTTACCTGAGTTTTAAATGGTTCACTCTTTGGCAATGGTTTCGCTTTAGTGCGTCTCGGGTTTTCAGCAACTGCTACGGCGGTAAGTCTTTTCTTTCCAAGTTTCTAAAATTAAATAAAATAAACCGCTATAAATACCCAAATGCGGGTTAATACATGCATTTCATAAAATACAATAAAAGATATCAAACAAAAAATGAAACATGTTAGTTTAAAAAAAATCTCACCTTGGCTTGTACTGGCTTGTTGCTGTCTCCTTCTAGTGGGCTCAAAAGTGCAATGGTTTCTTGTATCTCAGACATGTAAGGTATACCGGTTATCTGCAAACAAATTAATAAATAAAATCATTAATTATCTTATCAATAACAACAAATTTAAGGTTTATTAGCATTACATTATTAATATAATGATTCATAGGTACTTACCAAAAATAAATAAAAGGATTTTTCCTTCCAAAGTTCAGTTCAGAGCTCTACTGTATACGTCTATTTGCTGGTCCTGTCAGCGGATTACTAACACAAAGCTTATCAGTCTGCTTAGCAACAGAGAGAGTTGCTTTTTCTCACCGTTTTGACCTTGAAATGTTGTCTGCCTCGCACGTGTTCCCACGCCTACCAACATTCCTCAAACGCTATAACATTCGCGTACCTTATACTAGTTTCATATTTTTAATAAGGAACCAAAATGGCTGCCTCTTATACATCAGTAGTACGGCTGTCTAGGAACCAAAATGGTGGTCTCTCTGTTTAAACGCTAGCCTCTGTTTTAACGACAGACCTGCTAGCCTCTACCAGCCAAGTAATCTGACTCTTTACTTCCTGCCTAGGTAGATATTCTTGTGTTACCAGCAGTCGCTCTGACAAGGCTTGGCCAGGTCGTGTATTGAGTGCGAGCAACCAACACAGTTCTGTAGCATTCAAAACGTGTGTGTCTTATTATTATTATTATTATTTTTATTAAACATTTTAATGTAATAATAATTACTAGCAAGCGGCCATCCTCAATACATGATCATGTTAACCACATACTTTCACCATAAACACATGACTTTACCCAGTTCAATATTTAGTTTATAACACTTCAGGCCAATGTCCTTAATGTTTTCGTTCTTTGCGTACATGCACCATATTCTAAAACCATTTACTGTGCCAGACAGCAGTCTCGCTTATTACCGTTTACTAGCATGTTAAAGATCCCCTTCAGGGTAAAAAATCCTAGCACACTTAACACATTTTCAAATATTCGCCTAAATCCGTCAGAGGAAAGGTCACAAAACCAACTGTAATAAGCAGCCCCAGCCGTCCTGCCAAAATAGCGATTCATTTCTCCCGGGCACGGTCACCGAGATCGCCATGAGGGATTTTCATATCTTACAACTGTCTGTTAGCCGATGAACATGCTTGAATGCCACAGAGCGTTGTCAGTGATAATCGTTTACTAACAGGTTAAAGATCCCCTTTAGGGAAAACAATCCTAACACGCTTCACACGTTTTTTTTTTGAATATTAGATTTCATCCATTCACCATAACAAATACCGGAAAAACGAATCGTCGTAAACTGACCCACCGTCCTGCCAAACTATCCATTGTTCTTTGGGAATACCGCCACCATAGCTGGCGACAGGCTCGTTAACACACATGCCAGTGGTACCGTCTGTCTTGACAACCACGCTTCATGAACATTTTAAACAGGTAAAAAAATTTTTTTTCAATATATATGGCGTTAGACCCTTTCTGAATTAAATTTTTACAAAACAATAACTATCACATTCGAAAGGGAACGTCTCCCCGAGTCCTAGGTCCCCTCGTACACGTCCCTAGCAGCATTGGTTCGCGAGAGATAACAAAAAGTCTAAAATCACATTTTTACCTCAAACTGGGTTTTTGATCCTACTCGACACAGGCATTCTCGGCAAGAGGGCAACGAAACGAAAAACTGACACCTCGTACGAGTCTCTAGCCTTATTGGTTCGTGAGATATCGGCAAAAATCACAAAAAAAAACTTGTTTACCCCAAAATCGATTTTCATTTTTTAAAATATAATGTGTGGTCTATAGCAAAGCTCCCGTCAGCTCGAGTCCAACGACACCTCATTCGTGAAATTCCGACCACGTGTTAGAGAGTTATCGGCTCGCATTAAAAACTTCTGACGCTAGGGCTTTAAATCCGTACAACTAACCTACTACAGAGTTTTTGTCCCAGAGACCTGAAACTTATTTCGGCAGTAGAGGGGGTTAGGACCATTCATTTATGTCAATAAACATTTTTGTAGAATTCCTAGTTTCCGAAATATAGGAATTTCAAAATTTCAGTGTTTTCAAAAAATCACAAAAAATAGAAAAGTTTTACTGTAAAAAATAAAGGACATAAACGCCATTCGTTTGAACCATGGCACAACGTTCTATCGTAAGTAGGGTGGCAAGACGGGTTTAAACGCACAGCCTTCTTTCCTGGGAACATTGCTGATATCTCTCGAACGCCTGGTGGGATTTTTACAAATGAGGTGTCGTTGGACTCGAGCTGACGTCCTCTTTCCTATGGACCATTAATCATATTTTTGAAAAAATTTGAACATTTTTGTTTTTGAAAATAGACGATAGTTTGAAAACCAAACATGATAGAACGTTGTGCCAAAGTTCAAACGAATGGTCTCTATGACCTTTATTTTTAATAATAAATCTTTTTTATTTTTAGAGATTTTTTTTAAAACACTTAAATTTTGAAATTTTTATATTTTGGAAACTAAAGAGTTTACAAAAATTTTTGTTTGACGTAAATGAATGGCCCTAACCCCCTCTACCCCCAAAATAAATTTCAAGTCTCTAGGACTAAAACTGTGCAGTAGTGCTGACTGGCCGGTTCTGAGTCACCCCCTACTTTCATATAAACTCTGGCCGATATCTTCCGAAGGCGTTGTCGGATTTTAACGAACGAGGTATTGTTGGCGTTGGGATGACGTTCTCTTGGCTAAGCATGTGTGTTGGTATTTTAAAAAAATGAAAATTCTTGTTTTTTTGGATTGGCACTAGGCCATAATTTGAAAACCAAACATGATAGAATGTTGTGCCATAGTTCAAACCATTGGTCTCTATGACCTTTATTTTCCATAATAAAACTTTTTATATTTTGAGATTTTTTGAAAACCCTTAAATTTTGAATTTTTACTATTTTGGAAACTAACATGTTGACAAAACATTTTGTTTGACCAGGAAAATAAATGTCAAGTCTCTAGGACAAAAAAACTAGGCATTTTATTTTTTTAAAATTTTATTTTAAATAAAAGCGTGTTTGTAGACAGAAAGCCGGTAGCGCTTGACGCATGTTACAACGAGGCTATGATTGGCCATGGTGGATACTGGAAATGACTATTTCGACGGGGGGGGGGGGGGGGCGATGTATGGCAAAACGAGGGGTCGCTTTTCGATATTTTTCCTATGACGAATGAATGAAGGCGAATATTTTGAAATGTGACAAGCATGCTAAGATTTTTTACCCCTGAAGGGGATCTTTAACGTTTTAGTTAACGGTGATGAGCGAGATCGCTCTCTGACACAAGAGACGGTTGTAGGATATGACCAAGTGATTCTTAGACGTTGGCGATCTCGGTGACCGTGCCCGGAAGAAATGAATAGCTATTTTGGTGGGATGGCTGGGGCAGCTTATGACGGTTGATTTTGTGACATTTCCTATGACGGATAGAGGCGAATATTTGAAAATGTGTTAAGTGTGCTAGGAATTTTTTTTACCCCTGAAGGGGATCCTTAACATGGTAGTAAACGGTGATAAGCGAGACTGCTGTCTGGCACAGTAAATGGTTTTAGAATATGGAAACCTATAACATTTGCTCGACCAAGTCATGTGCATGTACGCAAAGAGCCAAAACATTAAGGTCATTGGCCTGAAATGTTATAAACTAAATATTGAACTGGGTAAAGTCATGTGTTTTAGGATGAAAGCATGTGGTTAACATGATCATGTATTGAGGATGGCCGCTTGCTAGTAATTATTATTACAGTAAAATGTTTAATAATAATAATAATAATAATAATAAGACACACACATGTTTTGAATGCTAACACGCACACAGTCCAGCTCACTGGTGACTAAATATTGTACCTAGCCAGATGACTCGTGAGAGCTGTTGCTGGTGCTGACGAGGCAGGAATGTCTACGTCAGCAGGAAGTGTGATATCAGCTTACTTGCCTCGTGGTGGCTAGCAGGTGTGCTGTTAAAGCAGAGACCGCCATTTTGGTTCTGAGACAGTAGGACTAGCGATGCATAGGAGGTAGCCATTTTGGTTCCTTATTAAAAACATGAAACTAGTATAAGGAACACGAATCTTATTCAGATTGAGGAATGTGAAGAGGCGTGGGAACACGTGCGAGAGAGAGAGAGAGAGAACCATTCAAGGTCAAAACGCTGAGAAAATACAACTTTTTCTGCTGCTAGGCTAACTGATAACGATTGCGTTAGTCATGCACTTGCCATTTTAGCACACGGACGTATACAGTAGATCTGTGGAAGAAAAATCCTTTTATTTTTTGGTAAGTACCTATGAATGATTATTTTAATAATGTCATGCTAATGAACCTTAAATTTGTAGTTATTGATTAGGTAATTATTGATTTTTTAATTTATTTATTTATTTATTTATTTGCAGATAACTGGTATACCTTACATGTCTGAGATACAAGAAAACAGTTTACTTTTGAGCCCACTAGAAGGGAAGAGCAACAAGAAACTGCAAGTGAAGGTGGGATTATTTTTTGAACTAACTTGTTTCATTTTTTGTTTCATATTTTATTTTATGAAGTGCATGTACTAACCTGAATTTAGATATTTATAACGGTTTATTTTATTTATTTTTAGAAACTTGGAAAGAAAAGCCTTACCGCCGTAGCAGTCGCTGAAAACCCGAGACACAGTAAAGTGCAACCATTGTTTCCAGGCAGTGAACTATTTAAAACTCAGGTAAGCCTAACATAAAATGCTATTCCATTTTACCACTACTGAAAACTCGCAGACAAAAAAATTCATTACCTGTACATGACTAGGACGATCATTGCTTTCTTGATTAATGACTATGTATTTGCAACCGTTACAAGACCATATTGGTTGTTTACCGGGAAAGTACAAGGCCATATTGGATTTTGTAAAAAACAAAAAATTTAATTTAACCTACATGTCGTTCCCTGTAATAATAATAATAATAATAATAATAATAATAATAATAATAATAATAATATATTAATAATAATATTAATATGGTATGGCCTCGGTTGCCGGGTGCAAGTTTTGTTATTTGACACACAGAGGGTAGCTTGCATGTCGAATTTAGTTGTTCCTTGACTATGAAAGTCAAGGAGGTTAGATGTTAGATATCTAATCTCCTTAAACTCTATAGCGCTTTCTAGTAGAAAAATGAGGAACTTTGTACCCTATGAACTCAACGAATATTCACAGGTTTGAACATGATAATCTGAACAAAATGACATGACATTATTATTTTTTGTTTAGGTATTGGTCAAAGGGGAAAGTAAATGACTACAGCTTTATAAAAACAAAATAAGTACATGGGTTACTGTTAGTGCTGACATACAGTTTATTATAATTTTTATGGTGTTTTGATATATTAATGCCAATTATCGTTAAAGTTTTATTTACAAGTATTGATTGATTGATTGAGTGATTGGTTATTTTGTTTGCTTTTAGGTGTCGTCATGCGCCATTAATGTAATGAACAGACAGTGAACAAGCATATATTGTGCTTCAAAGTACTCTGTGCAACGTTAATAACTTACAATAACAAAAAGTTTTATTATAACACATGGCGTTAGTACCAAATAGAACAAGTGAGCAAGTTGGTTTACCACGTGGGTTAAATTTAAAATCAGAACATGACCGTTGGTTAACATTTGAATCCAGGCCTGTAGGCTTTTTGTCGACACATGAACTTGCAAAAGCCTTTTTTTATTTAACCGAGAAGATGTGGTGCGCTGTGTTTTTTGTCGCATTGAACTTTCACACTGGGAAGAACGGGATGATCCCTTTAGAAACCATTTGCGATGGTCTCCTTGTTGTCCTTACATGCTTGGAAAACAAGTGGGTAACATACCCGTGTATTCATTTTACCGAACCTCAAGACCATTGGCCGCTACTTACGTTGCTGAATCACAAATAAATAATAATAATGATGTATTACCAGTCAACAACGGTAGTGTCGATATATGTGGTCCATATGCCATAGACAGTGTTGAATTGGCATGTGCTTTTGAAAAATTGGGAGTTTGCAAGACTGAAGCACTAGCACACCCAGAGTACAGCTCTGTTGAAAGACGTTTAGAATCGTATAAAAATGTTTGGCCATTAATAATAAAACACCTTACCAAACAGCTAAGTGAAGCTGGATTTTTTATTCTGGTGAAGGGGATAAAACAATATGTTTTTATTGTAGATTTGTTTTAAAAGATTGGCAAATGACTGATGACCCTTTTGTGCAACACACTCGTTGGTTACCTAACTGTAAATACATGGTGTTGCTTAAAGGTCAGGAATTTGTGAACACTATTCGTAAAGAAAACGTGAATGCAGCACAAGACATAAAAGTGCCTTTAGAGTTAGAACATGCGGAGCAAATACATGAGGCTGAAAAAAAAAGACTTGTCTCACGAACAGATACAAAAGTGTTACCAACAATTATGTAAGATTTGTTATCAAGATGAACTAGGTGTTGTATTTTTGCCTTGTGGACACATGATAGCCTGTGTCAAGTGTGCATTAGAACTCAACACTTGTGCTATATGCAGAAAAGCAGTATCTGCTACAGTTAGGGCATTTCTTGCATAAATAGTAAAATTTATCAGCCATGCTAGTGCAAAATCCCTAATTGCACAATATTATTAAAGCTGTTTTAGAGTGTAATAGGTATGCTTTTCTTTTATTTATAGACTACTACAATGAATGTTTTGAATGCTGTGGGTCAAGCATGTGGCTTAGAGACAAAGAAGCTCAGCGAATTGCCAACGCATATTCCATTCCGCATTATCAAGATTCGGAAATTGAAAACAGCATATGGTGATCGTGTACTTTGTGTATGTGAAAACTTTGAGACATTTCTGCCTACACGGTTTAATGATATGTCGGAGAGTGTTTTTAACGAAGTCAATAATGCTGTACAACCTGTACACTTAATTTATGAAGGTTTTAAAAACAATAGGTGCATGGTTCGTTTCAATTAAATAAATAAAAAAATGTCAAATAATAATGGAAGATATAAGTCATGACAATGGACTGAAACAAAAATATGTGTATAGAATAATAATGTTTTAGTGTTTAGTATTGTCTTAAAAATATAATCATGAACCCAAAAATAAAATGTATATAAAGTTTGTAAATAAATGAAAATAAACTTAATGGTACAATGTTGTTTTATTTTCTATAGAAGTCAGAATATTTAAGATTGTAGAGTATACATGATTATGACAATAAAAAGCACACTTAATACAAGTCTTTGCCTTTACGATAGTGTGTTATAGTTTTAAAAACAATGTTTGTTGTAGTTCTTTTTTCTTCCACGGTGAACAAAGGCATGAAAACGTTATTGTCTTGTTTTGGATCATTATCACTATCATGATCTATATCACTATTATTATAATCACTATAATTATCCTCAACATTACTAAAACCAGTTAAATATTCCTGTTTCTCTTCCTGTTCCTGTTCCTCTTCCTCTACAGTGTCCTCATGTAGAGTCTGCGAGGCTTTTGATAATGTTAAGGGTTTTTAGAACATTGAATTATTTTCAGTAGTAGTATTGTTTTGTAGCACTTGCTTTTTAACATTTTCATGATTTTCTGTTGACAGCAACAGTGTTTCATGCAGTACACTACATTGATGATCACTGACACTTAAAACCTCACTATTTTTACTTTTTAGCTCACTGCGACATTGTTTTGAACGTTGTTTTGAACAACGCCAAATAACAGTTCCATTTTTATTGGTTCGTTTCACAATATATGACTATCCTTTATAGAATGCATGAGGCTTACCATACCTAGTCACAGATACTTCCATATCAACTGTCAAGAATAGACTAAGCTCTAGTAAAGACAACTTGGTAATAAGAACAATAGTTTAATGTGCGAGCATATATGGGTGCAAATGTGGGAGCAAAATAGTGGGAGCAAAATGTGGGAGCAAAAATTGGGAGCAAAAAGTGGGAGCAAAAAAAGTAGGAGCAAGTATGGGAGCAAATTGTGAACGCAAAAGTGGGAGCAAGTATGGGAGCATATGTGAAAGCAAAAGTGGGAGCAAAAAAGTGGGAGCAAAAAGTGTAAGAAAAAGTGGGGGCAAATATGGGAGCAAAAAAGTAGGAGCAAGTATGGGAGCAAATGTGAAAGCAAAAGTGGGAGCAAAAAGTGAGAGAAAAAAAGTGGGAGCAAAAAGTGTAAGCAAAAGTGGGAGAAAATATGAGAGCAAAAAAAAAGTGCGAGCAAATATGGGAGCAAAAAGTGGGATGAAAAAGTAGGAGCA
Source organism: Meconema thalassinum (assembly GCA_946902985.2). Lineage (NCBI taxonomy): Eukaryota > Metazoa > Arthropoda > Insecta > Orthoptera > Tettigoniidae > Meconema > Meconema thalassinum. The sequence goes on from OX336389.2 coordinate 1,294,771,570, forward strand.
AGTATGAGAGCAAATGTGAAAGCAAAAGTGGGAGCAAGTATGGGAGCATATGTGAAAGCAAAAGTGGGAGCAAAAAGTGAGAGAAAAAAAGTGGGAGCAAAAAGTGTAAGCAAAAGTGCGAACAAATATGAGAGAGAAAAAAAGTTAGAGCAAATATGGGAGCAAAAAGTGGGAGCAAAAATTGTAAGCAAAATTGGGAGCAAACAAGTGTGAGCAAATATGGGAGCAGAAAGTGGCAGCAAATGTGAAAGCAAAAGTGGGAGCAAAAAGTGAGAGCAAAGAGAGCGAGCAAAAGTGAGTGCCCAAAGTGGCAGCAAAATGTGTGAGTAAAAGTGGGGGAAAATGTGGTGTTTTCCTAAAACAATCTCCCCTAACCTAACCTAAACTAACTTCACCTAACCTAACTTCACCTAACCTAACCTTCCAACTCTCAGATCAAAAATTAAATTCCGGCCATAGTCGAGTTGGAACCCAAAACCTCTGGGATAACACCCAAGTATACTAGCCACTAAACCGCGAGATGGGCAAATTATCATGCAACACAACACAAAAATAAAAGTTTCCTGTAGTGTAACTCATTGGCTGACAACCATAGTTGAGAATTCAAACCCAAGACCTCAGGACTTCTGTTTTGAACATTATCAGAAATATTATTCCATTTACATTTTGCTGTTGCTTATAGTTATAAGAGTTGGCATTAATATGGGAGCAAAAGTGAAAGCAAAAAGTGGGTGAAAGCATGGCCGGTTGTTGAGACTTTCATATCAACTAATACACATAAATTAAATTTTAGTAAAGTGACTTGGCTAATAATTATATAATAATGACAGTTTAAAAAAATCAAGGGGATTGATATTGTTCAGGGTGTAATTTCCAAAGTACTGTCAAGAATAATAATTACATGAACAGATTCCAAGAAATCTAGAGTGCTTTTAAGGTTAATGATTGCCTAGGAGTGAGATAGAGCTGGCTAACCTAAGTTAACCTCAGCTCACTAAACCTAACCTTGTCACATGACATGTTCTACAAGTATAGACTTGCTTTGAGACTGGCTATGACGTCACAGATGAATGGCGGTGGGAGGCTGGACATGACTTTTTATTACACAAAAACATTTTCCATTTTTGTCACACACATTTTGCTCCCACTTTGTGTACTCACTTTTGCTCGCTCTTTTTGCTCTCACTTTTTGCTCCCACTTTTGATTTCACATTTGCTCCCACTTTCTGCTCCCATATTTGCTCACACTTGTTTGCTCCCACTTTTGCTTACACTTTTTGCTCCCACGTTTTGCTCCCATATTTGCTCTAACTTTTTTTTTCTCTCATATTTGCTCGCAGTTATGCTTACACTTAATGCTCCCACTTTTTTCTCTCTTACTTTTTGCTCCCACTTTTGCTTTCACATTTGCCCCCATACTTGCTCCTACTTTTTTTGCTCTCATATTTGCTCCCACTTTTGCTTACAGTCTTTGCTCTCACTTTTTTTCTCTCACTTTTTGCTCCCACTTTTGCTTTCACATATGCTCCCATACTTGCTCCCACTTTTGCTTTCACATTTGCTCTCATACTTGCTCCTACTTTTTTATCCCTTTTTTTGCACCTACGTTTTGCTCCCATATTTGCTCGCACTTTTTTTGCTCTCATATTTGCTCCCACTTTTGCTTATACTTTTTGCTCCCACTTTTTTTCTCTCTCTTTTTACTCCCACTTTTGCTTTCACATTTGCTCCCATACTTGCTCCTACTTTTTGCTCTCATATTTGCTCCCACTTTTGCTTACACTTTTTGCTCCCACTTTTTTCTCTCACTTTTTTGCTCCCAATTTTGCTTTCACATATGTTCCCATACTTCCTCCCACTTTTGCGTTCACATTTGCTCCCATACTTGCTCCTACTTTTTTTTGCTCCCACATTTTGCTCCCACATTTTGCTCCCAATTTTTGCTCCCACTTTTTGCTCCCACTATTTTGCTCCCACATTTGCACCCATATATGCTCGCACATTAAACTATTGTTCTTATTACCAAGTTGTCTTTACTAGAGCTAAGTCTATGCTTGACAGTTGATATGGAAGTATCTGTGACTAGGTATGGTAAGCCTCATGCATTCTATAAAGGATATTCATATATTGTGAAACGAACCAATAAAAATGGAACTGTTATTTGGCGTTGTTCAAAACAACGTTCAAAACAATGTCGCAGTGAGCTAAAAAGTAAAAATAGTGAGGTTTTAAGTGTCAGTGATCATCAATGTAGTGTACTGCATGAAACACTGTTGCTGTCAACAGAAAATCATGAAAATGTTAAAAAGCAAGTGCTACAAAACAATACTACTACTGAAAATAATTCAATGTTCTAAAAACCGTTAACATTATCAAAAGCCACGCAGACTCTACATGAGGACACTGTAGAGGAAGAGGAAGAGGAAGAGGAACAGGAACAGGAAGAGGAACAGGAATATTTAACTGGTTTTAGTAATGTTGAGGATAATGTTGAGGATAATTATAGTGATTATAATAATTGTCATATAGATCATGCTGCTTATGATTATGATAGTGATAATGATCCAAAACAAGACAATAACGTTTTCATGCCTATTGTTCACCGTGGAAGAAGAAAGATCTACAACAAGCTTTGTTTTTAAAACTATAACACACTATCGTAAAGGCAAAGACTTGTATTAAGTGTGCTTTTTATTGTCATAATCATGTATACTCTGCAATGTTAAATATTCTGACTTCTATAGAAAATAAAACAACATTGTACCATTAAGTTTATTTTCATTTATTTACAAACTTTATATACATTTTTTTTGGTTTCATGATAATATTTTTTAACCCTCCGTTACACGCGTGCCCAGCCTTTACACCACTACACGCGCGCGGACTGACAGTCCGCTACTGTTTGTGTGGTTTCTTTCGTTCTTTTTTCCTTCCGTTCCTCAATCTGGTTTACCGTATGATGACCAGCGTATGACTATATGTTCATTAATTGATACAAAGTGATAATTTCATCAAAATAATTTATTGCAGAATTTAGCAAATTACTTATTATAAATGTTACATTATACAATAAAAATTACTTGACGTGAAAATATTCTTCAAAATCAAATATGTTTGATTCCACTGGTCGGTTCTTAGTAGTGGTCATAAATGGTGGGATTTCACGTTTATTTTTGCGAATCGTTCCACCAAGCGTCAATTTATCATCTGCAAGCAAATCTTGAGCAAGAGGAACAGACCCAAATCAGTTTTCGCAAGTAACATTTCTACCAGTTTTTGATATTGGTTTCACCAATCTTTTTACGATTTGGTGTGGCGTGTTTTCGCATTGGTATGGGCCCTCAGGTTGTCTTCCGCAGTATACCTCCATATTACTTGTATAATACATTTTGGCATCGGTTTAGTGCAAAAATCTTTATACCGTTTTTAGCAGGCTTGGACGGAATATATTGGCGAAAGCTGCACCTTCCCCGAAATGCATCTAACATTTCATCAATTGTCACTAGTTCCGCCAAACCGTAGTGTTTTTTGCAGTTACCTATGAACGTGTCTACAAAATACCGCACAGCAGCGAGTTTCCGCCTGTTTGGGATGCTCTCGGGAGTTGATGTCATCAAATTTCAAACACTTCAACAAGAAACGGAAACGGTTTATGCCCATTGATAGCCTGAGATATTCGACACCTGTACCATCTTTTTGCCAGAAATCTTATAAATTGATGTGGGAGACTTTCAGTGCCCCACCAAGAAACAGAAGACCTAAACATGCCTTCAGCTCAACAAGATTAGTGTAAGCTGCATCTCGGGATCGAGAGTATTTTGGACGGGTTGTTGATATGTAACGATTTATGCATGTTACGATTTCATCGGTAAAAAATAGTTGCAGTGCTTCAACAGGTGTCTTAGCATTCTTAGCGACTCCTACTACTCCAGGCAAGTGTTTCACAATATAGGCTATTTCTTGCTGCTCACATTCAGTCACGTCTTCATCTTGAGACTGCTCACTATCAGAATTATGATCACTATAATTCATGGCATCCTAATCACTGTCATCACTCACTCCAATTTCATCGTCGTCCAACCCCTGTTCGAAGTGATCCATTGCTCCAGGAATAAATCAAAATATCTGCCTGATAAGGGGACACACGGGTATTATTCATAGGTCATTATTGTCATCGATATTCCACTACAGATAATGAAGTACAGAAACTACTTCTAAATACACATACTACAGCACTGGCAAACAATATATTATGTAATTGTATAATATATGATTGATATGATATAGATATTATAATATAAAACAACGGAAAAATGCATTACTAACCGAAAATGAGAGGACGATTTATGAGTCACCAATACACGCTACGGACTGAGACTCCGCAAGTCTGCGCGTGACGATCTAAACATCCACCAGCAACAGCTCGATTATTATTGGCATAATATCACATTACCAGAGTGTTCATATTGTTGTAAAATGAAGCTAGTAGAAGCCACTCCCTTCCAACTCTATTTTTAGCCTTCTGGTAGCAAAAAAAGTAAAGTGCCGACTCACACTCCAGGACGCGTGTAACGGAGGGTTAGGACAATACTAAACACTAAAACATTATTATTCTATACACATATTTTTCTTTCAGTCCATTGTCATGACCTATATCTTCCATTATTATTTGACATTTGTTTTTTTATTTAATTGAAACGAACCATGCACCTATTGTTTTTAAAACCTTCATAAATTAAGTGTACAGGTTGTACAGCATTATTCACTTCATCAAAAACACTCTCCGACATATCATTAAACCGTGTAGGCAGAAATGTCTCAATGTTTTCACACACACAATGTACACGATCACCATATGCTGTTTTCATTTATCGAATCTTGATAATGCGGAATGGAATATGCGTTGGCAATTCGCTGAGCTTCTTTGTCTCTAAGCCACTTGCTTGACCCACAGCATTCAAAACATTCATTGTAGTAGTCTATAAATAAAAGAAAAGCATATCTATTACACTCTAAAACAGCTTTAATAATATTGTGCAATTAGGGATTTTGCACTATGCATGGCTGATAAATTTTACTATTTATGGAAGAAATGCCCTAACTGTAGCAAATACTGCTTTTCTGCATATAGCACAAGCGTTGAGTTCTAATACACACTTGACACAGGCTATCATGTGTCCACAAGGCAAAAATACAACACCTAGTTCATCTTGATAACAAATTTTACATAATTGTTGGTCACACTTATGTATCTGTTCGTGAGACAAGTCTTTTTTTTCAGCCTCATGTATTTGCTACGCATGTTCTAACTCTAAAGGCACTTTTATGTCTTGTGCTGCAATCAAGTTTTCTTAACGAATAGTGTTCACAAATTCCTGACCTTTAAGCAACACCATGTATTTACAGTTAGGTAACCAACGAGTGTGTTGCACAAAAGGGTCATGAGTCATTTGCCAATCCTTTAAAGCAAATCCACAATAAAAACATATTGTTTTATCCCCTTCACCAGTATAAAAAATCCAGCTTCACTTAGCTGTTTGGTAAGGTGTTTTAATATTAATGGCCAAACATTTTTATGAGATTCTAAACGTCTTTCAACAGAGCTGTACTCTGGGTGTGCTAGTGCTTCAGTCTTGCAAACTCCCAATTTTTCAAAAGCACATGCCAATTCAACACTGTCTATGGCATATGGACCACATATATCGACACTACCGTTGTTGACTGGTAATACATCATTATTATTATTATTTATTTGTGATTCAGCAACGTAAGTAGCGGCCAATGGTCTTGAGGTTCGGTAAAATGAATACACGGGTATGTTACCCACTTGTTTTCCAAGCATGTAAGGACAACAAGGAGACCATCGCAAATGGTCTCTAAAGGGATCATCCCCTTCTTCCCAGTGTGAAAGTTCAATACGACAAAACACACAGCGCACCACATCTTCTCGGTTAAATAAAAAAAAAGGCTTTTGCAAGTTCATGTGTCGACAAAAAGCCTACAGGCCAGGATTCAAATGTTAACCAACGGTCATGTTCTGATTTTAAATTTAACCCACGTGGTAAACCAACTTGCTCACTTGTTCTATTTGGTACTAACGCCATGTGTTATAATAAAACTTTTTCTTATTGTAAGTTATTAACGTTGCACAGGGTACTTTGAAGCACAATGTATGCTTGTTCACTGTCTGTTCATTACGTTAATGGCGCATGACGACACCTAAAAGGAAACAAAATAACCAACCACTCAATCAATCAATCAATCAATACTTGTAAATAAAACTTTAACGATAATTGGCATTAATATATCAAAACACCATAAAAATTATAATAAACTGTATGTCGGCACTAACAGTAACCCATGTACTTATTTTCTTTTTATAAAGCTGTAGTCATTTACTTTCCCCTTTAACCAATACATAAACAAAAAATAATAATGTCATGTCATTTTGTTCAGATTATCATGTTCAAACCTGTGAATATTCGTTGAGTTCATAGGGTACAAAGTTCCGCATTTTTCTACTAGAAAGCGCTATAGAGTTTAAGGAGATTAGATATCTAACATCTAACCTCCTTGACTTTCATAGTCAAGGAACAACTAAATTCGACATGCAAGCTACCCTCTGTGTGTCAAATAACAAAGCTTGCACCCGGCAACCGAGGCCATACGATATTAATATTATTATTAATATATTATTATTATTATTATTATTATTATTATTATTATTACAGGGAACGACATGTCAGTTAAATTATTTTTTTTGTTTTTTACAAAATCCAATATGGCCTTGTACTTTCCCGGTAAACAACCAATATGGTCTTGTAACGGTTGCAAATACATAGTCATTAATCAAGAAAGCAATCATCGTACTAGTCATGTACAGGTAATGATTTTTTTTGTCTACGAGTTTTCAGTAGTGGTAAAATGGAATAGCATTTTATGTTAGGCTTACCTGAGTTTTAAATAGTTCACTGCCTGGAAACAATGGTTGCACTTTACTGTGTCTCGGGTTTTCAGCGACTGCTACGGCGGTAAGGCTTTTCTTTCCAAGTTTCTAAAAATAAATAAAATAAACCGTTATAAATACCTAAATTCAGGTTAGTACATGCACTTCATAAAATAAAATATGAAACAAAAAATGAAACAAGTTAGTTCAAAAAAATAATCCCACCTTCACTTGCAGTTTCTTGTTGCTCTTCCCTTCTAGTGGGCTCAAAAGTAAACTGTTTTCTTGTATCTCAGACATGTAAGGTATACCAGTTATCTGCAAATAAATAAATAAATTAAAAAATCAATAATTACCTAATCAATAACTACAAATTTAAGGTTCATTAGCATGACATTATTAAAATAATCATTCATAGGTACTTACCAAAAAAAAAAAAAGGATTTTTCTTCCACAACTCTACTGTATACGTCCGTGTGCTAAAATGGCAAGTGCATGACTAACGCAATCGTTATCAGTTAGCCTAGCAGCAGAAAGAGTTGTATTTTCTCAGCGTTTTGACCTTGAATGGTTCTCTCTCTCTCTCTCGCACGTGTTCCCACGCCTCTTCACATTCCTCAATCTGAATAAGATTCGTGTACCTTATACTAGTTTCATGTTTTTAATAAGGAACCAAAATGGCTACCTCCTATGCATCGCTAGTCCTACTGTCTCAGAACCAAAATGGCGGTCTCTGCTTTAACAGCACACCTGCTAGCCACCACGAGGCAAGTAAGCTGATATCACACTTCCTGCTGACGTAGACATTCCTGCCTCGTCAGCACCAGCAACAGCTCTCACGAGTCATCTGGCTAGGTACAATATTCAGTCACCAGTGAGCTGGACTGTGTGCGTGTTAGCATTCAAAACATGTGTGTGTCTTATTATTATTATTATTATTATTAAACATTTTACTGTAATAATAATTACTAGCAAGCGGCCATCCTCAATACATGATCATGTTAACCACATGCTTTCATCCTAAAACACATGACTTTACCCAGTTCAATATTTAGTTTATAACATTTCAGGCCAATGACCTTAATGTTTTGGCTCTTTGCGTACATGCACATGATTTGGTCGAGCAAATGTCATAGGTTTCCATATTCTAAAACCATTTACTGTGCCAGACAGCAGTCTCGCTTATCACCGTTTACTACCATGTTAAGGATCCCCTTCAGGGATAAAAAAAATTCCTAGCACACTTAACACATTTTCAAATATTCGCCTCTATCCGTCATAGGAAATGTCACAAAACCAACCGTCATAAGCTGCCCCCGCCATCCCACCAAAATAGCTATTCATTTCTTCCGGGCACGGTCACCGAGATCGCCAACGTCTAAGAATCACTTGGTCATATCCTACAACCGTCTCTTGTGTCAGAGAGCGATCTCGCTCATCACCGTTAACTAAAACGTTAAAGATCCCCTTCAGGGGTAAAAAATCTTAGCATGCTTGTCACATTTCAAAATATTCGCCTTCATTCATTCGTCATAGGAAAAAATATCGAAAAGCGACCCCTCGTTTTGCCATACATCGCCCCCCCCCCCCGTCGAAATAGTCATTTCCAGTATCCACCATGGCCAATCATAGCCTCGTTGTACATACGTCAAGCGCTACCGGCTCTCTGTCTACAAACACGCTTTTATTTAAAATAAAATTTAAAAAAATTAAAATGCCTAGTTTTTTTGTCCTAGAGACTTGACATTTATTTTCCTGGTAGAGGGGGTAGGAACCTTTCATTTATGTCAAACAAAATGTTTTGTCAACATGTTAGTTTCCAAAATAGTAAAATTCAAAATTTAAGGGTTTTCAAAAAATCTTATAATATAAAAAGTTTCATTATGGAAAATAAAGGTCATAGAGACCATTGGTTTGAACTATGGCACAACATTCTATCATGTTTGGTTTTCAAATTATGGCCTACTTTCAAAAACAAAATTTTTCAAAAAAAATTTGAAATATATCACGACTGGTCCATAGGAAAGAGGACGTCAGCTCGAGTCCAACGACACCTCATTTGTTAAAATCCGACAATCTCGTTCGCCAATGATCACAAATGTTCGCGAGAAAGTAGACTAACATTTTGTTTTTCCTCCTATACCCTTGAAACTTGCTGTACGCCTAGAGGGCATACCCACCTTTCATTAAGGTCAAACAAACTTTTTTCCGAGTTACCGTATCCAAAATAGTGCCAATCCAAAAAAACAAGAATTTTCATTTTTTTAAATACCAACACACATGCTTAGCCAAGAGAACGTCATCCCAACGCCAACAATACCTCGTTCGTTAAAATCCGACCACGCCTTCGGGAGATATCGGCCAAAGTTTATATGAAAGTAGGGGGCGACTCAGAACCGGCCAGTCAGCACTACTGCACAGTTTTAGTCCTAGAGACTTGAAATTTATTTTGGGGGTAGAGGGAGTTAGGGCCATTCATTTACGTCAAACAATTTTTTTTGTAAACTCTTTAGTTTCCAAAATATAAAAATTTCAAAATTTAAGTATTTTCAAAAAAATCTCTAAAAATAAAAAAGTTTTATTATTAAAAATAAAGGTCATAGAGAACATTCGTTTCAACTAGGGCACAATGTTCTATCATGTTTGGTTTTCCAACTATCGTCTATTTTCAAAAACAAAAATTGTCAATTGTTTTTTCAAAAATATGACTAATGGTCCATAGGAAAGAGGACGTCAGCTCGAGTCCAACGACACCTCATTTGTAAAAATCCCACAAGGCGTTCGAGAGATATCAGCAATGTTCCCAGGAAAGAAGGCTGTGCGTTTAAACCCGCCTTGCCCCCCCCCCCCCCCCTACTATCGTAATTAGTTTAAAAACTATCGCCTACTTTCGAAAACAAAAATATTCAAATTAAAAAAAAACTTAACGAGTGGTCCATAGAAAAGAGGACGTAACTCTGAGTCCAAGGACACCTCATTTGTCAACATCCGACCATGGGTTCACGAGCTTTCGCAAATATTACATGGCTGAGGCTTAGTAGTGGGGTGAAGTGGGTTCTAGAGTGCAATAGAAGCACCACTACTCCCCTACTCAGAAGATTCATCTCTCAATAAAAGTTCATATCTTACTTCATCCTTAGTAAGATTATAGATAACTGATAACTGTCTCGCTTCCATATGTATGCAATTTTCATGAAACAAACAAATTCACACAAGATTAGAAAATTCAGAATACACAAGCCTAAAATGAATATAGCGCTCCCCCAACCACAACTCCAGCGAAAAACTCTCAAAATAATTAAAAGTGGAAAATATCGCAACCACGCTCAGCATAAAATACCTGAGGCTTCACAAGGAATAAGACTTGATAATAGGAATCACCAATCAATAATTTGATTAATTATTCCAAGCATCGCATCCCATCTGTGAGAATATTTGAAGGGATGCGAGCAGGACGTCTGCTAACCATATTTACAGACGTAATCATTAAGAGAGATCCCCAACCAGGGCTATGACTGAGTAAGTACACGAGAATCACTTCAAGCATATAATTTTAAATCCATAACCTTTACATAAAATGATGACACAAAATAGTGACAAGTTAATTATTCTAAAAATACAATTTAAAGATAATAATCAAACGAGGAATGTGGAACATAAGAAGAATTGGGTAAGTGAAACCTTTATCAAGTCAAAATAATAAATTGATTAAAGGTCATCTGACATCTCAGTCAGGAAAGGGGAAAAAAATCAATGAACCGTGAAACGTAGAATCCAAAATTATGAAGTAAGAAATCGGCAACAAGATGAAAAATAAAATAAAAATAAAAATAAAAATAAATAAATTTAAAAAACATGAAATAAAGGTATTTAGAAAATTAAACAATCCTCAATAATATTAAAAGGTCAAACTAGAATCTGGACCCAACAGAAAAGGTCAACGATACCAATAACTCAAGAGCACAACATGCATACGTCTTAATCTAACGAAATCTCAAGATGTCTGCCTCGAATACACAAAATACCATATTTAACAATAACATTAAGTTAACAATATAGTCAGGTTACCATGACAACGAGACCATGACATTAAATAAAATAATTGTCGCAACACGATACGAAAAACTTGAACTTTAAGAGATCGTGCTACATACCAAAGGTGGAGAAAGGATGAAATAAAATTAAAGGATACGTATTTAAGAAAAACACCTTTGGTAGTTTACAAGTTGAATGTCGTATCACAAGACAGCTCGTCTTAGATCGAGAAATAAAAGAATAATCCATTATAAAAATAATAAACACATGCTTAAGTATGTACACAAATTACTTACGTTCTCGATATTCCACGATACCACACTATAACCTCACAACTTACCGACACCAATCTGAATGGAACGAAACTCGTCTCTAGTGCCGAGCAGTAAGCTAAGTTAATCATAAAGACAGACCAAACAACCAAATCAAATTAAAACACTGACATAATTAAACCCGATCGAATACAGATGACGTAAATAATTAGTTAACGTTTGACGAGGTACATACCTATAAGGCCATTTTACAATTTTAAGTTATTTTAAAATAATATACAATTTTTCAAAGACGAAGATGTCATGCGTCTTGTATTTAGGAAGTTTTCAAATGTTGGGAAATTCTTTTAGACGGGGCTGAAGCCCCGTCTAAACCCCAAATTCACCGGAGATCTAAATTGTTACATCTTCATTCCAAGAGAATCCCTTGTTGATTGTTGACAACAACAAATGTCGTCACTAGTAACGGTCGACTTCTCGATCCAGGTCAATAAGAGTATGAATCCACTCAACGACCAATACATTCAGGGTCTTAGGGTCGGTAAAGCGCACGCTACCTAACTGTGTACAGAGTTACTAGTCTCCCAGTAGTGCGGTATCCAGACGCTAGGTAACATGTCAAGTCAACTTCAAGTTACTTCGATGACAAACGCCTCGTAAGGTTACCAAACTATTCGCTAGATAGAGTCCAAAAACGGTATCACAGTTCCAAAGGATAAGTACCGTAACAGTAGCATGCTGAGCTTCTATGCCCAAGATCGTGGGTTCAAACCCGGTTGAAATCGTTAAGAGCTTTAAAAACCTTCAGTATGCCTTCCTTCGGAGGTGAAGTAAAGCCAGTGGTCCCATGTAATAGATTTATGGCATGTAAAAGAACCTTCCACTAATTAATCTTGGGTGAATCTAAATTTTCAGGTTAGATTTCCTTCAAACACTCTATCAAAGTTCCAACGTTCACCACTAGGTGTCAGTGACATCTGGAACTTCATGAAATTGAACGGAACTTGTGGCTGTCCTCATTGTAGTTGTCCGCATTGAAGCAGCTACAGCCTCTGGCGAGCCGAACATGTCCTCGGACACTCCCGGCACTGAAACCATACGATAAATAAATTTGGTAAGTAACGGTAACTGTAAGGGTAACTTCGATATTATTTTTGGTGAGTAATGGTAACGGCGCCGGCCCTTTGGTGTTGAGGTAGCGCGTCTGCCTCTCACCTAAAAACCCCGGGTTCGATTCCCGGCTCCGTCAGGGATTTTAGAAACTGACGTGAGGGCTGGAAAGAGGTGCACTCAGCCTCGTGAGGACAATTGAGTGGCTGTCTGACAGTGAGGCAGCGCCCCGATCACGAAAACCAAGTTTAAAGGCCAAGGGGACCCGATGCGCTTATCACGCGTCAGGCCAAATTGCTGGGCAGCGGTCGCTTTGTAGGCCTAGGCCCTTCACGGGCTGTGGTGCCAGGGGTTATTTATTATATATATTATTATTTTTGGTAAGTAACGGTAAGTTACCCAAGCTGGATGCCGGCCGGCGAGATGTCGCGTGCCAAGGTCCTCAAAGGCTGACGGTCAATTTACGTTCCGTTCCGTAGTGCTGTGGCGCCGTCATTCAGTTGGCCGCAGTTAATCGCGGTGGCCGGGTGCTTAGTGGGCTTGCTGCTCACGCGTAGCGCGATCCACGACGATACGACAGATCTACGTAACGATGTGTTCGCTTATTATTAAAATGAAGCGTAACAGTGCGTGTGATAAATTATCCCACGTTGCGAAGTGTTCGTATTAAAAACTGTATAGTTCCCGAGCAGTTATCATGGTATGTAGCGCAAATTATACATACATTTAAACAATAGGCCAATCATCCCAAAATCCATTGAAAAATATTGTTATCTGAATATACATACGTGATCTTATTAGAATGATTAATAAGTCAAACATCGTGAAATTCACTGAAAAATAATTGTGTCTGAATATACAGACGTGAACTTGTCGTTGTTTGAAACTTCAATCTTTCGACTGGTTTGATGCAGCCATCCATGGCTCCGTGTCATGAGATAATCGTTTCATCTCTACATAGCTACTACACCCTACATCCGAGGCAATCTCTTTAACATATTCTAACCTTGGTCTACCCCTACAGTTCTTGTCCTCGACCCTTCTTTCCATTACTAAGCTTGCTATTCCTGGGTGTCTTAGTATGTGTCCTACCGACCTATCTCTTCTCTTCATTAGCAGTAGCCAGAAACATCTCTCCTCTCCCACTCGTCTTTATACCTCTTCGTTTGTAACCCTACATACCCATCTGATATTCATCATTCTCCTGCAACACCACAATTCAAATGCTTCAATTCTCCTCTTTTCTGCTGCGCCAACAGTCCAAGTTTCACTTCCATAGAGCGCCACGCTCCAGACAAAGGCTTTCAAAAATGACTTCCTAATACCTAAATCTATATTCGATGTCAACAGAGTCCTTTTCTGTAAAAATGCTTTCCTTGCCTGAGCCAACCTACTTTTTATAACCTCTTTGCTTCGTCCATCACGGTCTATTTTGCTTCCTATGTAACATAAGTTTTCTACTTCCTTTAGCTTTTCACCTGGCAATTTGATGTCCAGAAGTTTCTGATTTATTTCGGCTGCATTCCAAACTTATTGGAATAAATCAGAAGCCAATCATCCCAAAACTCACTGAAACATAATTGTAGCTGAATATTGCATATACATTATGTGAACTTATTATAATTATTAATAAGTCAATTATCCTGAAATCCAAAGAAAAATAACTGTGTCTGAATATACAGACGTAAACGTATTGGAATAATTCATAAGCCAATCATCACGAAATTCACTGAAAAATAATTCCATTCGAAAGCTTGTACGCCAACCTGTTAGAACTTGAACAGAAATGTAGGGAGTATGGTATGAAGATCTTCATATCAAAGACGAAGTCATGTCGGTGGGGAAGAGACCCAAGAAAACAAAATGTCAGGTAGGAGGAACTAAATTGGATCAGGTGGAACATTTTAAGTACTTGAGCTGTGTATTCTCTCAGACTCTTAGTATGGGGAAGGAAATAGAGTCGAGGTGTAGAAAATCCAATGCAGTGAGTTCTCAGCTGCGATCTACAGCATTCTGCAAGAAAGGATTTAGTGTAACGACGAAACTCTCCCTACATCACTCAGTATTTAGGCCAACCTGACTATATGGAAGTGAGAGCTGGGTAGATTCAGGATATCTGATACAAGAGCTAGAGTTAACTGATATGAGGGTAGCACGAATGATTGCTGGGACAAATAGATGGGAGCAATGGCAGGAAGGTGGGCTACTCGCAATGAAGAGATAAAGGCTAAGTTGGAAATAAACACGCTAGATGAAGTCGACTCAGATGGTGGGGTCATGTGAGGAGAATGGAGGAAGATAGATGGGTTAATGAGTTCTGATGTAGTGGGTAAGAGGATCAGAGCTAGAACTAGGAGGCGATGCTTAGATTCAGTGTTGAACGATTTCAAAGTGAGAGGTGTAGAAGCAGAGGAGGCCGCAGTGCTAACTGCTAATAGGGGATCATAGAGGCGACTTGTTCGCCAACAGAGGCTTGCAGACTAGACTGGACGCTGAAAGGCAAAACAGCCTCAATTAATGTAGCCTATGTACAGTATATATCGGTATATATTGGAATGTATGGTCTTAACAGCAGACCTGTACTGGAATACACCCATGAATACCAGAAAAGTTGGCTAGAACACCTGAACAGGATGGACATAAGCAGAATCCCTAAAGCAGTCGTCAACTACTGTCCCGGTGGGAAGAGATATCTAGGTCACCCCAGAAAAAGGTGGCGTGGAAATGCAAATCCTTTGTATAGACCGTAACAGTTCTTCTAGGACTAATACATGAAAGGACGATGATGATATATCGGCATAGTTCCTTTTACGAGGGCATATTGCGTATTTTAAAGCAAAACTAATGCACCTGCCTTTTAAAAAGAATGTGTCTTTTTTAATATTCAATGTATGATAAAAGCCGATCAAATCGGCGCATTGTACTAAGAGGAAAGGAAGGAAGATTGTAGTTTAACGTGACCGTTAATAGCGAGATCATAAGCCACGGGACCTCCTTTTTACGTGGAATCCGAACCACAGGGCATGGCATTTCACATTGAAAATCTCACATGCATTGACCAGGAATCGAACCCGGTCTGCCGTGGTGAGAGGCCGACAGCTTGACCGCTGCGTCACCACGCCCCCTGTACTAAGAGGGTACAGGATTGTGGCGCAAGGGATAAAAAAGAAGTAAAGAATCAAGTAGTTCCGTGAAGAAATAAAGCCTATTTTCATGTATCCTAAATAATAACAATAATAACAACCCCGGCACTACAGCCCAAGCGACCGCTGCCCAGCCATTTGGCCTGCAGATATTGGGGTGACGCGTGATCAGCGCATCGGATCCCCTCGGCCGTTAATCTTGGTCTTTGTGATCGGGGCGCTGCCTCACTGTCAGACAGTTACTCAATTGTCCTCACGAGGCTGAGTGCACCCCGTTCCAGCCCTCACGTCAGTTTCTAAAATCCCTGACGGAGCCGGGAATCGAACCCCGGCCCTCTGGGTGAGAGACAGGCGCGCTACCCCAACACCACGGTGCCGGCATTTCATATATCCTACTTATGTTAATTGCCTCTATCAACATACAAAATTTCAGTTTCATTGCTGTAATAGATTCGTAGATATTGAGAACCGACTAAATATTTCGGATGGTCATCATGTTGGATTTTTATATAATAGGTCTTAGAGTTATGTACTATTACATGAAGATGATTGTGTAGGTTTGTTATTCAAGCTTCAATCGTATGATTAGGACACAAGAAATAAAAATGAGATTTTAAAATTTTGCACAGCTGCCATCATGAGGTTGTGTAAACAATTGAACTAAATTAGATGCCAGTGCATTACAATGTGAATAAAGATTTACTGTACCATATATCACTGCGTTCAGATGGTTAAATCGCGAAAAATGTCTATTAAAATGTTTCACATTCGCTTGGCCACCATGTTCGTTTTGTATTTTACTGGTTTTTAGAAGTCTCATAGCTGAACTTCTATAATAGTAGTACCCTTTATCACCGTACAAAATTTCAGGATGATATCAGTAATCGTTTCGGAGATGTAGAATGCCGGTGAAATATTTCGCACAGCCGCCATCATGAGGTTATATAAACAATTGAACTAAATTAGATGCTAGTGCATTACAATATGTATAAACATTTGCCGCACCAAGTTTGATTGCGTTTGGATGGATAAATCGTGAGAAAAGTCTATTTAAAAGTTTGAAAATTGCTTGGCCGCCATATTCGTTTTGCAGTTAACAGGTTACTGAAAGTCTTATAGGTGAACTTCTA
Source organism: Meconema thalassinum (assembly GCA_946902985.2). NCBI lineage: Eukaryota > Metazoa > Arthropoda > Insecta > Orthoptera > Tettigoniidae > Meconema > Meconema thalassinum. The sequence goes on from OX336389.2 coordinate 1,294,788,206, forward strand.
GTAGTGCCTTTTATCACCGCTCAAAATTTCATTGATACAACGGTAATAGTTTCGGAGATATAGAATGCCAGTGAAATATTACGCACAGCCGCCATGTTGGATTAGTGAGACGTAATAAAATTCGAAGGGCACGATCCGAGTCGCCCAAAATGGCGCTATGATCTTACGGAGTTTCATTGAAATCGCTCCAACCGTTTAGACGTTATTAGGAGGACACACACAAACACACACACACATAAGAACACACGCACACACGGACAAAAGGTGATCTCACAAGCCTATTTTTCATAAATGAAAATAGGCCAAAAGATGCAAACAGTAGGATAGTATAGGACAGTTACCTCCCAAAAATACTGAAGAGAGGACGTAACCGTATGTGCAGAATACGGACGGGGACGTAAATATGTATCAATAAAATAAGAACTTTGGCAAGACTATTGGGTTAACTAATCACTTTCTAGAATATCATCAGCATTCTCAGCTCACGCGGCTGGTGACATAATGATACAGTATGGTAACTTCGGCAAGACTATTGGGTTACGTAATCTCTTTCTAGAATATCATCAGCATTTTCAGCTACCGCGGCTGGTGACATAATGATACAGTATGGTAACTTTGGCAAGACTATTGGGTTAAGTAATCTCTTTCTAGAATATCATAAGCATTCTCAGCTACCGCGGCTGGTGACATAATGATACAGTATGGTAACTTTGGCAAGACTATTGGGTTAAGTAATCTCTTTCTAGAATATCATCAGCACTCTCAGCTACCGCGGCTGGTGACGTACTGATACAGTTGGGTAACTTTGGCAAGACGATTGGATTAACATATCTCTTTCTAGAATATCATCAGCACTCTTAGCTACCGCGGCTGGTGACGTAATGATACAGTATGGTAACGATGGCAAGACCATTGGGTTAACATATCTCTTCCTAGAATATCATCAGCACTCTCAGCTACCGCGGCTGGTGACGTAATGATACAGTATGGTAACTTTGGCAAGACCATTGGGTTAAGACATCTCTTTCCAGAATATCATCAGCTCTCTCAGCTACCGCGGCTGGTGACGTAATGATACAGTATGGTAACTTTGGCAAGACTATTGGGTTAACATATCTCTTTCTAGAATATCATCAGCACTCTCAGCTACCGCGGCTGGTGACGTAATAATACAGTATGGTAACTTTGGCAAGACTATTGGGTTAAGTAATCTCTTTGTAGAATATCATCAGCACTCTCAGCTACCGCGGCTGGTGACGTAATGATACAGTATGGTAACTTTGGCAAGACCATTGGGTTAACATGTCTCTTTCTAGAATATCATCAGCACTCTCAGCTACCGCGGCTGGTGACGTAATGATACAGTATGGTAACTTTGGCAAGACCATTGGGTTAACATATCTCTTTCTAGAATATCATCAGCACTCTCGGCTACCGCGGCTGGTGACGTTATGATACAGTATGGTAACTTTGGCAAGACCATTGGGTTAACATATCTCTATCTAGAATATCATCAGCACTCTCGGCTACCGCGGCTGGTGACGTAATGATACAGTATGGTAACGATGGCAAGACTATTGGGTTGAGTAATCTCTTTCTAGAATATCATCAGCACTCTCGGCTACCGCGGCTGGTGACGTAATGATACAGTATGGTAACGATGGCAAGACTATTGGGTTAAGTAATCTCGTTCTAGAATATCATCAGCACTCTCGGCTACCGCGGCTGGTGACGTAAAGGTACAGTAAGTTATAGTAACTTTGGTAAGAATTTTTGCTTAACTTACTTCTTTCTAGAATATCAATAAATGCCACAAAATTCTCTGAGACGGGTTTTGAAATGTAAAAGATGCATGTTTACATGTCACTGTGTTTGTATATGTTGTTGTCAGATAGTGTAGTCCGTCATATCATGAAAATCCTAGGCACTTCATGTAAATCCGGCATAAAATGTAAAAAGCGATAGTTGAACTATCTGACGCGTGGTTTCATGAAATGACTAAATTTTAGTTATTTATTTATTCTTCCAAGTCCAAAAAAAAAACCACTAAAATACAATCCTAAAATAACATTCTATCAATAATTAAAAGAACTTCACTCTTTGTGAAGCCAATGTATAGCAGTCAGAACGGCACGGTTGGTTGCTTCCTGAATTTAGGGGCTGCGACAACGCGGTCATGTAGCCCCGTGTACTTTGGTTATGTGTAGAATCTGTCTGATAACCGGTGTTTATTGTGATGGCTGTATTAGTGTGTGGTATCTGTTTTAATTCAAGTAAGGACTGCAGACAATAATTTCAAGTAGTTCCTACTTTTGCTACCAATTACTACCGTCCACGACACCTAGCTTGCGGGCTTTACTGCTAGATGGCATCGCAGTCAGCACCTGGCGGCGAACGTTGGAACTAATAGAGCGTTATCAATTCTAACCTACAAATTTTGGCTTCACACTATGACATGGGACCGCCAGCTCTAATTCCCCTCCGAAGGAAGGCATACTGAGGGATTTTAAACGCTCTTAAATAATCCGATGACTTCGTCCAGGTTTGAACGGCACGGTTATTTGCTGCAAACAATTCTTCTATGTCGCAAGGTTCGCTCAGATTACTGCAAACCAACAAGTGTTCCGATTCCTGCCTTGCCCCACATTTACAAATTTCTTCATCACTTATTCCCCACTTCTTCAGATTTATCTTGCACCTTGTCACTCCTGTTCTCAATCTGTTGAGGGACTTCTAAGTCCCGTATTGGAAATAATAATAATAATATCGCATGACCTCGGGGGCCGGGTAAAAACTTAGTTAATTGCGCCCAGAGGGCAGCTTCCATGTCGAATTTTGTCGTTCCTTGGAACGCTATGAAAGTCAGGGAGGTTAGATATCTAAGCTCCTTGACACTATAGCGCTTTCTAGTAGGGAAAGGAGGAACTTTGTTTTGGCGGAAAATCCCAAGATTAATTTTTCCATTATGAACACGGCCTACTGAATTCAAATGGGTTCTTTAACATGCCAACAACGTATGACATGCGTGTCGTGATTTTTGTCGCCTTTAAAAAATCACTTACCACGGCCAGGAGCGAACCTCTAAGCTTGGGGTTGGTAGTCCGACACGACAACCACTCACCCACCGCTGCAAGCGTATTGGAGATGACTGCCTGATAGTAACGTTTCTTTTACTGTCCACAATCCTCCAGAGGACTTTGTTCTCCACAGCTCAGTTCGGCGGGCTTTCGTTGAAGTTGTAACTGGTGCTGTTGTAAAGAAGAAGGTTTTCCTGGATTTCAACCGTGATGGAGGAGCATGGGTTCCAAGAACTGGCTGCCGTTGATCTGTTTCTGGCTTCTTCTTTTCAATCTCACATAATGTTATTCTTTTTTAACATTATTTGACGGGAAGTCTAGCCAGTCACTCCTTGAAGTAGTAGTAGCGGTGTTCTCGTGTGATAAGTGTGCTTACCAAGAATTAATAGTGGCAATATACGGTACGAGTCGGCCCCGAGGTGTTGGGGTAGCGCGCCTGCCTCTCACCCGGTGGCCCCGGGTTCGATTCCCGGTTCTCTCAGGGATTTTAGAAACTGACGCGAAGGCAGGAACGGGGTGCACTCAGCCTCGTGAGGACAATTGAGTAGCTGTCTGACAGTGAAGCAGTGGCCCAGTCACGAAAACGAAGATTAACGGCGAGGGGACCCGATGCGCTGACCACGCGTCACCCCAATATCTGCAAGCCAAATGGCTGCGGTCGCTTGGTAGGCCTAGGCCTTTCGGGGCTGTAGTGCCAGGGGTTATTATTTATTTTTATATACGGTATGGAAGTCATCGTGCACGTACAAAAAGGCTGTTGTTTCTTGAGGAGTATTTTAGCCAATTAACAATTTCTGCTTTTGCTTTTTTTTAAATATAGTTCTGTTGTTCTGTTATTGTTGTTGCATTATAATAAATAATTTGCACTACTAATGTTAACATTATTACTATTATATATTAAATAGTCATAAGCATAATGAGAATGTGAATAAATCGCGATTTTTTGAAATGTTGGTACTTTCTAGGCCCCTTAACTCCGAAAGTATTAGACCTACGTAAAGAAAGCATAAAACCAGTTCTGTAGTAAACTTTATTAGCTTTAAGTGTTATCCGAACAACTTTTCGCTACGAGTGATAGTTACTGAGATACAAGCGAAAAACTAAAACAAACCCCCTATAAAGGCCCCCCCCCACCAATAAGGATTTTTATTTTCTTGAAATTTAGATACCAAGGAACAACTGAACAAATTTTCAAAACTCCGGGATTTTTTCCCTTCGATTTGTCTACTTTTATCGGGCTATAGTGTTACTCTTTTTGTAGCCTATATTATTTGACGGGAAGTCCAGCCCGTCACTTCATGAAGTAGTGGTAGCGGTGTCCTCGTGAGATAAGTGTGCTTTCCAAGAATTAATAGTGACAAAATACGGTATGGAAGTCATCGTGGAAGGTCAAAGGCTGTTGTTTCTTGAGGAGTACATTTGCCAATTAACAATTTCTGCTTTTGTTGTTGTTCAGCCTGCACAGTTTAATATAGTTCTGTTGTTCAATTATTGTTGTTTTATTGTAGAAAATTCATTTTTAACTATAATAAAAAGCATTAATTTGACTTCGAATATTTATTTATTTAGCATATTTAGTGCCGGGAGTGTCCACGACATGTTCGGCTCGCCAAAAGCTGTAGCAGCTTCAATGCGGACACTAATGGGGTGAGCTACAAGTTCCGTTTAATTTCAAGTAGTTCTAACTTTTGCTACCAGATGTCACTGACACCTAGTGGAGAACGTTGGAACTTTTATGGAGCGTTTCAACGAAATCTAACCTGAAAATTTAGCTTCACACAATTTTAATCAGTGGAAGGTCCTTTTACATGCCATAAATCTATGACATGGGACCGCCGGCATTACTTCCCCTCCGAAGGAAGGCATACTGAGGGATTTTTAACGCTTTTTACCCTTGAGAGGGCGCGTCTATATTTATTACTCGACGAGGCGCGCACGGTGATTTAGACCGGGTTTAAGAAAAAAAAACATATACAATACCCGCCACACAACTTTATTTTTAACATGGATTTTATAACTAGTGAAGCCTCCGTGGCTTAGGCGGCAGCACGCGGGCCTCTCACCGCTGGGTTCGTGGTTCAAATCCCGGTCACTCCATGTGAGATCTGTGCTGGACAAAACGGAGGCAGACAGGTTTTTCTCCGAGTACTCCGGTTTTCCCTGTCACAATTTCATTCCAGCATCACTCTCCACTATCATTTCATTTCATCTGTCATTCATTTAATCATTGCCCCAGAGGAGTGCGTCCGGCTTCGGCAGCCGGCACAGTTCATATCCTCGCCGCTAGATGGGGGCTTCATTCATTCCATTCCTGACCCGGTTGGAGACTGGAAGCAGGCTGTGGATTTTCATTTTCATTTTATAACTAGTACGTTTCTATAATCTTTAACACATACCACTGTTTCCAGAAGTCGCACACAAGTGAAACAAACAACAAAACAAAACTGTTATCCATTTCTCCTCAATAATTGTCATTCACTCATATTTACTAGGCTCCTAATCATCGTCAGTGCAGATATCGGAGACGTGGTTTGCAGAAATGAAGCTCGTGACCATTGTGGGTATTTGTGTATTTGCTTTGGTGTATTTGACCGGGTCAACAAACTGGGGGAACACGCACGATATCAAAGGCAAGATCGACAATCAACAATGGCTGGCGGTAAACCTAATAGAACTTAATTGCCCAACCCAAGCGTAACCAATAAAGGACGATTCCATGCAAAGGTATATTGAGGGAGGAGAGGTAAGCTTAGTAGCCATCAAAATACCGAGTGATAATGAATGAACCCGGTGCTATCGACCGTGCGCGCCCTCTCAAGAGTTAAAAAATCCGACGACTTCGGCCGGGTTTGAACCCACGATCTTGGGCATAGAAGCTCGGTATACTACCGACTACGCTACCGAAGCCGCGTCTTCGAATAGTTCGTGTATGACAACGAATGTACGACTCCATTGCGTCAGTAATTTCATGAAGAGTCGAATCAACAAAAGCCGGATATTCATGAAGTGCCTCGGCTGATTATCTAAAATTATTTCTTACACCAACTATCTAAATGAGTCTGGTGGCATCAGCGGCGTAGTTGGTAGCATACTGAGTTTCTATGCTCAAGATCGCGGGGTCAAACCCGGCCGAAGTCCTCGGATTTTTAAGAGCTTTAAAAATCCCTCAGTATGCCTTCCCTCGCAGGGGAAGTAAAAGCCGGCGGGCCCATGTCATAGATTTATGGCATGTAAAACAACCATCCACTAACTACACTTGTGTGAAGCTAAAATTTGTAGGTTAGATTTGATAACGCTCTAATAGTTCCATCGTTCGTCTCCAGGTGCTGGTTTTGATGGCATCTAATAGTCACGTTCGCAGCTAGGTGTCTTGGACGGTAGCATTTGGTAGCGAAAGTAGGGACTATTTGAAAATTGATCGTCTGCAGTCCTTACCTGAACCACAGATGACTCACACTAATACAGCCACCAAAATTAACACCGGTTATCGGACAGATACTACACACACCCAAAGTAGGCTACACAGGGCTACATGACCGGGTTGTCGCGGGCCCTAAACTAAGGAACCAACCAAAATCTAAATCAGTCTGCCACTTCATGAAGAAACGCGTCAAATAGAGCAAATATTACTTTTTACATTATATGCCGGCTTTTCATGATGCCCCTAGGATTTCATGAAATGACGGTTTATTTTCAGGCAGAGTTACAGTTCTACTCGGCATTGCTTCAGGGTGTGATCTGTAATCCATTGCTCAGGAAGAAACACGTTAGAAACTTTTACCCTTCTTATTAACGGAGGATAGTGCGTGAGCTTGTACTGTTGATATTGTGGGTGCGTGAAGAGAGTATTGAGGTGACGGGGGATAGTGCGTGAACATTTCTGATCATATCGTGGGTGCGTGTAGCAATGTTGAGTTGATGGTGGATAGTGCGTGTAGCAGTATTAAGGTGATGGGGGTAGTGCGTGAGCTTTTCATGATTTTATTGTGAGTGCGTGAAGCAGTGTTGAGCTGATGGGGGATAGTGCGTGGAGCAGTATTGATGTGGCGGATAGTGTGTGGAACAGTATTGAGGTGATGGTGGATATTGCGTGAACATTTCCTGATGATATTGTGAGTGCGTGTAGCAGTATTAAGGTGATAGGGGATTGTGCGTGAACATTTCCTGATGATATTGTGAGTGCTTGAAGCACTATCGAGGTGATGGTAGATAGTGCATGAAGCAGTATTGAGGTGATGGTGGATAGTGCGTGGAGCAGTATTGAGGTGATGGTGGATAGTGCGTGATGCAATATTGAGGAAATGGGAATAGTGCGTGAAGCAGTATTGAGGTGATGGTGGATAGTGCGTGAAGCAGTATTGAGGTAATGGTGGATAGGGCGTGAAGCAGTATTGAGGTGATGGGGGATAGTGCGTGAAGCAGTATATAGGTGATGGTGGATAGTTCGTGGAGCAGTATTGAGGTGATGGTGGATAGTGGGTGGAGCAGTATTTAGGCGATGGTGGATATTGCGTCTAGAACTATTGAGGCGATGGGGGATTGTGCGTGGAGTAGTATTGAGGTAATGGTGGATAGTGCGTGGAGTAGTATTGAGGTGATGGATAGTGCGTGAGTACGGGGAAGGAGGGGGGGGGGTTCTAACGCATAGCCTATTTTCCTGGTGACGTCATCCAAGATGGCGGCCATGACGTCGCCACGACGTCGCACAAGATGGCGACCATGACGTCACAAGATGACGGCTATTGGCAACTCCAGCTATCTGATATGACATCTAGCGGTAAAAATGAGAAACTTGCCAAGTAGGGTACATTTGTCACCTGTTTGTATATAGTTTCTTGTATTGGTAAGCAGATCGTGGTAAATTCGTCGTGTCTTTATACATAAGTAATACTGTAAGTTTTACTCGTTGATAGAGTGCAAAATGAGTAAAAGCAAAGTATATTGCTCAGTTTACGGCTGTAAGTCGATATATAAGAGGGCTGCGGATATAAGTTTGCATCACTTTCCAAAAGATGCAAATAGCAATAGCCGAAAGGTGACGATACCAAATAAATATGGGCAACAGGAGTGGGTTGGACCACTCACTGACGACAGGGCGGGTTGTTCACTGTTACGCCGAGCCAAGCCGCACCTAGACAGCCAAGCACAGTCTCACCAAGCCTACACCAGCCGAGGACAGCCAAGCTTCATCAGTCAGGCATCCTTCCCCGCTCCCTAGTTCATTTCCAATAACCCTACCAACCGCAATCACCTCGCTCTGCGATATCCGAGGCATTCCACTACGAGTCATATAGGCCTAATTTGACTTCGCAGAGAAAATATGTACTCTGCAAGATCCTGCTACCAGTCCGATATTGAACACCAAACCCACTTGCTAACCATACAAATCAAGCAATTCCTGTATCCCCCGAGTTATAATACAAGTTAAACTCATCCCTTCGCCCTACCAAGCAGCAAATAATTTCTAGAGTCTATGTGTTAGGTTCACATCTCAATAAATCACATAGACTCCTCTAGAAAGCATATTTTATTATTTGTTGTGGAAAGGTTCACAATTCACACGATCTACAATATTGTTTTTGACACTGAACTTCACTGATATCAAAGACTATGTCAAAGATACTGCACTACACTCTTGTGCTTGCTGCCAACTCAACATTCTCCCACCTTGAGTTGTGGAAACAACTCAACAAAACAATAAAATAACTTTTTTTCTTTTTCTCATTTTCATTCCGCTCAACTTGCAGTCTTAAAGCATGATCTTCTCCAGATGTCACTTCAAGTGGATACACCTTCTGTACTGGCCTCAGTAGCTCTCCTTTTGTAGTCGCCAAGCGAACAACCCTCACGACACCACCTTTGCCAGGGATGACCTCTGTCACTCTTGCCAGCGGCCAGTCTAGTCTCTTCGTGCTGTCACTGGCTACCAGTACTACTTCACCTACGCAGGGTTTGTGATGACTTTTCCTAATATTGTTCTTCTGTATTAGCTGTCCAAGATATTCATTCCTGAATCTTACCCTTAATGTTTCTTTACTTTCTGTCTGAACCTGAATCTTCTGTCAAGTTTTATGTCCTCAATCATGTCGATATCGGACATTCCAATCTCCTTGACTTCCTGTAGGAACATTGCAGGGGTGATAGCCATCAAGTCTTCTCCATCATTGGACAGGTAAGTAAGTGGTCGTGAATTCATGACAGCTTCAATGTCACACAGAACAGTCATCATTTCTTGGTACGACAGACATGACTTTCCCAGAACTTTCCTGAGCATTTGTTTGAGGACACCAATCAGCCTCTCCCACCATCCTCCCCACCATGCTGCAGTGGGAGGATTTAATTTCCATTTTACTTGGTGTACAGAACTATATTCAGCAATTTTATCCCAATGAATTGTCTCCAACATATTGCAGGTGCCTTGAAAGTTTGTCCCATTGTCATTATAGACAATCATTGGCCTTCCACGTCTGGACACGAAGCGCCGAAAAGCTTCGAGGAATGTTGCAGTAGACAAAGATGTTAATAGTGCCAGATGTACTGCACGAAAAACCGCACACGTGAACAGACAGACCCAGGCTTTCTCTCCACCTTTCAAAATCAGAGGCCCGGCAAAGTCGACCCCTGTTATTTCAAAAATTGAGGCTTCTCTCACTCTGTCTATGGGGAGATGAGTTTGTTCTGCTTCAAGATGTTTTCCATGGTACCTTCTGCAGACAACACATGTTTTAATTGCATCCTTCACCGTTCTCCTTCCTCCAAGGATCCAATATTTCTGTCTGAGCCCACTGAGCAGAATCTGGGTTCCAGCATGACATAAGTCTTTGTGTTTCTCCCTAATGAGAGCGTGAACTGTTGTATGCTTCGCAGGAAGGATAGCAGGACAACGGAAAGCATAATCATCTTTGCGCGATATAATTTTTGTTTTCAGTCTCATCACTCCCTCATCATCCATGAAAACACATAGTGAGTTGAATCTTTCATCCTTTTCACCTACAAAACACTCCTTTTGTATGAACTTCATCACGACTTTTTCTGCTTCTGTGGTTTCTTCAATGGATAGTTCGGTAGTTCTTCTATTATTTTTCTGTCGACAATTATACAGAAACCTCAAGATCCATCCTATCATACGAACTGTTCTACGGAAACTTGAGAAATAATCAATGTGCCATTCTTGGGTATTGGACTTGTCTTCTAACACCGTCACAGTGTTGACTTTCATTTTTCTTTCTTGGAAGACTTCATCCTCGTTTGTTGAAATTTCGGGGCTAGGCCATTGTGTAGTGGATTGTTTTAGCCATTTTGGCCCTTCCCACCATCTCTGTTTAAGTAACTGTTTTGTGCTACATCCCCTTGATGCCAGGTCAGCCGGATTCATGGTTCCTGGAACATGCCGCCACTGTTCTATTCTGGACAGTCTTCGAATTTCTTGCAATCAGTTCCACACGAAGTTCCCCCAAGGTTCGTCTAACTTGATCCAGGACCACACAGTCGACGAGTCACTCCAATAATAAGTAACGATTTCTTTTGCAGCTAATGTTGGCAGTACTGACGTCACTAGTCGAGCCCCTATTGTAGCTGCTAGTAATTCCAGGCGTGGTATGGTGATACTCTTCTTGGGTGCCACTCTTGTCTTGGCTTGTACAAATCGTAGCTCTATATTGTCAACCCTCTGTATTCGCAAGAATATAACTGCAGCATACGCAGTTTGACTGGCGACGCAGAACACGTGAAGAGATATATCTTCAACCGACTGGACACTACCGATCAAACATCTAGGAATCTTAATCTCAGACAGCTGAGGTAGTTCTGCCAACCACTTCATGACTCATCTCTTTGTTGTTTCGTCTACTCTGGTGTCCCAACCCAAGTCAGTGGCCCACAGTTCTTGCAAGATTAATTTTGGACAGAGAAATACCGGACATGTGAAGCCAATAGGGTCAAACACCTTATGTGCAGCTCCTAGTATAGCTCTTTTGGTGATTACATCATATTTGAAATCGTTAACATGAGTTAGATTCAGTTCAATGGTATCTTCTCCTTTATTCCAAATGAGCCCTAGCACATGAGTAAGATTTTCAGCTGTACCATCCTGAGAATACTCCCACCCTCGGAGATTGAAAGATGCCTTATCCATTATTATGCTTGTCTCTCGCATGAATGAATGAAGGTCATTTCTGTTGTTAACACTAATAGCACAGTTATCCACATAAAAACATTCTTCCAATCTTTCTATTGTTGAAGTTGAGTAGGAACTATTATCGACTGTTTGTCTCTTCAACTCGTTCAAGTGGAGTTTGAAGGTTGCTGACAATAGGAACGGAGAACATGCAAGTCCAAAGACAACTCTATTGTGACGGAACATTTCTACCTTCCCTGTAATTTCCTCCTCCCACCAAAGGAATCTCAGAAAATCACGGTCTCTAGGATTAACACTTATTTGAAGAAATGCTTTTTCTACATCGACCGTCACACCGATCTCATTTTCTCTGAACTTCAGTAGCGAACTAGGGATCAACTCTATGAAGTTAGGCCCTTTTTCAATAATTCGTTCAGAGATGGAGCGTTTCTCTGCTTCGCCGAGGCATCAAAAACAGGCCTGATCTTGGTGGTGCTGTTTTATTTGAAGACAGGTCGGTGAGTGATAGTGTCCACCATTCTTCAGTTCTTCTTCAGGTACCCTCTCGATGATTCCTTGCTCCAACCAACTTCGTAAGACATTATCGTACTCCTGATAATGTTGTTCAGCTTGTAGTTTCTTTGTAGTGATTTCTAATCTGTGCTGAGCAATTTCTCTGTTGTCAGGGAGAGGTGGATGTTGTTCACTCCAAGGCAGGCACACTTCATATCTGTTATCTTCATTCAGTCGTGCAGTCTCAAGGAAATTATTTCTAACACGCTCATTCCTCTCGACGATAGATTCTTTCACTACAGGGTCAGTAATTCCAAGAATTTCTAAGTCCCAGAGATCAGAAATTCTTGTATGTTGGGAAAACAATGATGACACTAATAATGATGCCGAATCCCTTTGGGCCTTGTTACCTATGACTTTTCCCATTAGTGTCCACCCTAGGGAAGTCTCCACCAAAACTAGGCCACATTTTAGTTGATGTTTCCTCCCAGTGAGCAGTTCACCCACCTTATCGACCCCAATCAGAATGTGCACAGGCCCTCGCTCTCGCACATCAGTTAAACATATTTTCAGATCCCTTATCTCCTCACTCCAAGAACCATTCTTAATATATGGGACATCTTCACAAATAATCTCTTGGCTTAAAACTTCCAGCTCCTTGGAATAGTTTCCCTCCAATCGCTTTAAACTTATTCTGTAACAGTCGTGTTTTGCTTCTCGAGAACGTACTCCACCAAACAAGGAATGTATTAACGTTTCCTTCCTGATTGACTGATACCCCATTTCTTCGGCTAGGTCACGTGCAATGTAGTATTTAGTAGACCCAGAATCAATGACAGCTCGTACAGTTTTTGTTTACCCTTTCCTTTAACGACAACTGCCAGGGTTTGCAAGTACACCTCAGGAGAACAAGACACATTAGCTAAAGCCTTATCCACATTATTGCCATCCTGGTGAACCAAATTCCTGTCTCCCTCGTAATTCTGTTTGGACACACTTTCATTTTCTTTGTCACGGAGCTTTTAACACATTAATACCACATGTTTACCACCACAAACAATGCATCTGACAATCGATTTACAAGCTCTACTTGCATGGCCCTTCTTTAAACAATTGAAGCAACAGTGTTTATCAGTTAAGATTTTCCTTTTCTCACCTACAGTCATTTTTTGAGGTTTAATGCACTCTGGGCTCGAATGAGGTTTAAGACAAAAAACACACTCCTGTCTCTTAGAAACATCAGCAAACAAAGCAGTAGCAGTAGGTATATTTGGTTCAATGACATCCCTTGGTTTCATGTCTCCCTTAATCTTAGATCCTTGGGATGTGCTAATACTAAACCCTTTCATAGCCAATGAAATTCTTTCTTCACTTACTACTTCATTTTGAAGAGAAGCCATGAGCAGCTGCAAACGATCTTTGGATACGGAATCACACCTGAAGGAAGTATTCCTCTGCCATGCTCTTAATAGGTCTTCTGGCAAAGATGATTCAATTAGGGGATACAGCATTGCAGTACATTTTTCTGTAGTAACGCCTAAACTTTCCAGCGATCTGAGATGTGACTCTAATTTATCATACAAGCTACTCAGTGTTGACCTTTCTTTGGAATTGATTGCATTCGTCAATACTAGTTTGAGCAATTCACGAACATAAACTTCCACCTGCAAGTCCTCTCTACCAAATCGAGCTTTAAGACTATCTATAGCTTTGTCATAATTCTCGGCAGTGGGTGGAAAACTAGTAACTAATTCATACGCTCTGGAACCTTCTGTCATAGCCTGAATTAAATATTGGAATTATCTTCCTTCCCAATGTCCTCAACCTCGTGAATTTTACGGAACTGGCTCCAAAAATATAACCAATCAATTATTTCACCAGAAAGTTTCTTAAATTCTATTCTTGGAAGTCTATATTTCTTTTTATCACAATCATTGTCATTCACTACACTTTGAGGAGGGGTAATGGAAACAACGGGATTCATAAAACGTGTTGCTTTTCTTCTACAACTAAGGAATTTGTGTTTGTAATCATCAGCTGATTCACATTCCGTTTCTATTTCGTCATCATCACGCTCGTCGTCTATCATCTGTTGAAATATTAATTCATCTAAATTAGAGATATCATCATACTTCTCTTGAAGGATTTCAAGTTGCACTTGCACTTTTTCAGTTTCAGTTTGATCATCTTCTAACGATGCCATTAGTTGATTGTGTGAGCGCGTAAATAACCGCCGCTTTACGGTTCTTTCTTTAGCGAATCTTTCCATCTTCTTTTTTCACGGGAGCCTTTTACTATGAATGAGTCGTGTCACTGGTCGCCATATAATGTTAGGTTCACTTCTCAATAAATCACATAGACCCCTCTAGAATGCATATTTTATTATTTGTTGTGGAAAGGTTCACAATTCACACGATCTACCATATTGTTTTTGACACTGAACTTCACTGATATCAAAGGCTATGTCAAAGATACTGCACTACACTCTTGTGCTTGCTGCCAACTCAACACTATGGTACAGTGAGCAAACTCAATATAGCTTTTAAACGTAACAGCGCCATGACTCGAACTGCTCACAAACAAATACCAGCAGACAACCGATGCTTGATAATATACAATTGACACATAAAATCCAGTTGAACACACAAATTAGATCACGTGTATCGCACAGTTATACATATATACAATTAAAAATAACACTGTCATTATTTTAGGGACCACATTTACTGATTATAACCGAAAAATAAAAAGTGTTCCTTGTCAAACGCGTGTTATTGAGTATTTTTACCCTACTTATGCAGACCGACCGCAGCGCCCTAAGTGTTAGTTTTAGTTGCCAATAGCTTAACTAACCTCACCTACGAGGTGTGATCAAAAAGTTTCAAAATGTTAACTCATAGCCTATTTTCCTGGTGACGTCACCTACGAGGTGTGATCAAAAAGTTAACCCATAGCCTACTTTCCTGGTGACGTCACAATGAGGGGTGATCAAAAATTCCAAAATGTTGACCCATAGCCTACTTTCCGCTAACCAAAATGGCGGCTAACCAAAATGGCGTCTAACCAAAATGGCGGCTGACCAAAATGGCGGCCATGGCTTAACTAACCTAGCCTAACCTTACCTCACCTACGAGGTGTGTTCGAAAAGTTCCAAAAATGTTAATCCATAGCCTACTTTCCTGGTGACGTCACAACGAGGGGTTATCAAAATGTTCCAAAATGTTAATCCATAGCCTACTTTCCTGGTGATTTCGCAACGAGGTATAATCAAAAATTGCAAAATGTTGACCCATAGCCTACTTTCCTGGTGACGTCACATACTAACCCGCTATACATTCAGGGGCAAAGCCGATATCCCCCGAACGCATGATCGGATTTTGACAAAGAGGTATTGTTGAACTCGGACTGATATCCCCTTTCCAAATTCCCAAAATTTTGACGCATAGCCTACTTTCCTGGTGACGTCACATACTAACCCGCCATACATTCAGGGGCAAAGCCGATATCCCCCGAACGCATCATCGGATTTTGACGAATAAGGTGTCGTTAAACTCGGGCTAACACCCCCTTTCCAAAATTCCAAAATGTTGACGCATAACCAACTTTCCTGGTGACGTCACATACTGAACTGGAAACGCCGATATCTCCCGAATACATGATCGGATTTTGACGAATGAGGTATCGTTGAACTCGAGCTTACACCCCCTTTCCAAAATTCCAAAATGTTGACGCATAGCCTACTTTCCTGGTGACGTCACATACTAACCCGCCATACATTCAGGTGCAAACCGATATCTCCCGAATGCATGATCGGATTTTGACAAATGAGGTGTCGTTGAACTCGAGTTGACGCACTGGACAACCTATTCCTATCCCAAAATGTCGCTTTCCAAGTGCAACATGTGGGAGTTTGAAGGCTAATAGGAAATTAAACGTTGTTTCACATAAACGACATGCCAACGAATCGACGCCATAATTAATTAGCATTTTTCATTTTTACACATGCGCACTTGGTGATTTTGTAAGAGGGCGGGCTTTTTGAAAAATGATTTATGAGAAGGTGTTTTAGTGGTGAGGAGAGAGCTAGATAGTCGCCTACTCTCCAACGAAGTTTGTCGATATCTCACGAACACCTGGTCAGATTACCTGACTTGACAACAGGGTAATGGAAAACAATTCGACAACCATGGTTTGGGAGTGAAATGCATGTGAAGAAGTGAGAAACAACATATAAGCTAACAAGTTAGATCCTGTTTGATTCGTACATGACAAAATGCAAGTAGATGTGTCACATAACCTCACGCAGGTGTTGGCCTTGAACGTTAGCTGTACACGTGCATGATGATAGAATGCTCAAGAGTGTAAATCGCTGAGTCAGTAAAAGTAACATGCACGTGTAGGAATGTTGTAACCTATAGTATAGGCTGGTTAGGAGAGGTTGGGTGGAGGGAGGGTTTGAGAGGAAATAGAGAGAGCAAGCAAGAGAAAGAAAAGAGAGATGTGTTGCTCAAAACAATTTACTCTTAGTTACAAGTCTCTAACCATTTGGAACTTGTATGTGGAGTTGAGGACAGTATACACACAAGGGTATAGGTTAAGCACAACACGAATGAATAAATAAATTAAAGGTACATGAGTTTACACAACATGTAATTTATTAATCCAAGAATTAAAAGCTGAGCTAAATCCTAGCCATTTTACATAGAGCTTATTTCCTTTTTGTTTCAACACTTTTTCCACAAGGTAATGTTTTGGAAACGCTGTCTTGCAAAGTTCATGAAGATAAAACCTGCCATTTATAGGTTGATGATTGAGATCCTCGAGTAAATATGTGACTGGGCTGTCCAGGTTTACTTGACGAATTCGAAATAGTTCAGTCCCCCAATTTGGTGTGTAGCCCTTATCAAAGGCAGACTTAAATTTGCTCACACGAACATGGTCTCCGATGTTGAGGAGGTGATGTTTAGGGTCTGCTGTTTTTATTGGGTTAAACAGTTTATGCAGCCGCGGAATACTTTTGGTTACAAGTCGTGGATTGGTTCCAATGGTTCTATGTTTGGTGTCATTGTAACGTGACACTAGCCCAGGTAACATGTCCAACCAGCGATAAGAGCCTTGAGCTGTAAACGCTTTCCACATATGAGTTTTCAATGTTCGGTTAAACCGCTCGACCACGCTGGCTTTGAGATTGCTGTAAATGGTGTAATGGTGAATATCCTTAAATTTGAGAAAACTGGAGAAATCCATGTTGAAAAATTATTTCCCCAGGTCGGGTTGTAGCAGCTGAAGTTGACGTTTGGATTGTTGCAAAATGTGCTGAAAGGCTTTGGTGACTAATGGACCAGACTTGCGACGCACAGGTTCAACAAAGGCCATTTCGGAATAGACATCAATGACGGTCAACATATAGCGTACACCATTGTTAACGCTAGCATAGGGTATCATTTCTACCAAGTCAGCCTGCCAAAGTTCATCCAAACCTCGTGAAATCACCTTGAGTCGCGGATAGTGACGCCTAGCTTGGCGATGCAACTCGTGAGCAATACCCATTTTAATGGGTGAAGGCTTAAACAATAATTTTGGCATTTCGAAGTTCTTGTTCAATTTCTTGAATTTCCCAATCGTGACCCGTATGGGCCGCTTGACGTGAAGCATGCAACAGCTGTAGTCGCTGGACGAGCTTATTGGGATTGTGCCATTAGGTAACATCCACAAGGGTTTTAATGGTTTAAATGTCACTCCCGAAGCGGACGCTTTACGACGAGTACTTTGACTGGAGGGAAACATTTTTGCAATGATGGTTTTATAGTTTTGAGATATGTATAACATTCACTTGTTGAGTTGGGATCATACTGTCTTTTGTGGGCATGAGTATCCAATAAAATGGATTTATATTTGGCAAGGTCTTGTAGCGTATAATCATGCGAAGAGGGATTACGAGAGAATAGCAGCTTTAACAGTCCAGCAGTTAATTTATAGTTGATCTTTTTAATGACGACACCAGTACGAGCAAATTTGATCGATGAATCACCAATTTTAAAACCATCATTCTCATAGCGAACACCATATGTGGTATCTGTATTTCCAATAAATAGATCTGTAAGATAGGGTTCCATTGTTGATCCATAATATTTTTTTAAAAATATTTTTGAGTAGGGATTTATGTTGAGGTGTGGCCAAGAGTTGTGAAAACGGAGACGATCTGGAAGGGTAGTGTGTTTCAACCATGACCAATGATTTATTTTTTCTTAAAAACTCTGCAAGGGGTGAGGATTTGTTATGAGGCGCAAACATTTTATTATTATCATCCTCATTCTCAACCTCACTGGCACTACTTAAATGTTCCTGTTCCTGTTCCTCTTCCACAGGGTCCTCGTGTAGCGTCTGCGTAACTTGTGAAACAGTGGGTAGCGATTCAGATGGCTTGAAAGAGGGTTTAAACATGGCTTTTAGCGGAGGTGCTACGTGTTGTTGAATAAACAAAGCATGATCCGCACGTGATCATTTCGATTGACGAAACTTTTGGCGAATAGTTTTTTTTCTCTCTAATAATATGATTTTTCAATTGACTCTCAGCTAGCGCCATGGTGTCTTGCCAAATGACTTGAGAGGGAATGAGACTGCCATAAAAATGATCAAACCCTAAGCTATAACGTGCTTGGATGAGTTCACTTTGTTTATCAATCACCGAACAGGAATGGCGTTGAGTGTTCCATCATTTGGCACACAATTCGGTAAACATTTGAAAGGTCATATCAGGATTCACATTTTCATTATAAATGTGACGACTATTCCGCTCATCCTGCCGAAATAAAACAATGACATTGACATTGTCACGAATAAGTTGTTTCCACATTTTAGAATATGTTTGCCCAAGATAGAAGCAATCGATATGTTTGTGACGACCCATGCTGAAATAGCTTTGAATGATGGCTTGTTCAGTGGATACATCATCGAAAATCATGAGTGAATCAGGCTTTACCTCATCCGGGGCAATAACATTTTCTTGCATAGAAAATGTAAAATAACCCATATTCTCTTTTTGTAATTCAGACATGACTTGATCCAGGTATACATAGAGAGGTTGGTAGAGAGATTTTGCAAAAATATAAATATTTTGAAATCGCAGATCATTGGGCGCTGTGATGAGCGTGAGCAAAGATTAGTCTTTCCACATCCTGAAAGTCCCAGAATGATGCAGCGAATGGAAGACGGAAAGAGTGAACCGTGACGTTTTTCACGTGATGAGGGATAGAGATGGGAAACCATGTCCCCCTCGGGGAATGACTCTTGCTGCTTAATAATCTTCATATCAACTAAGGCTTAGAGTAAAGGAAGGAAGGAAGATTGTAGTTTTACGTGACCGTGAATCTTTTGATTATGAGCCACGGGACCTCCTTTTTACGTGGAATCCGAACCACAGGACATGGCATTTCACTTCGAAAATCTCACATGCATTGACCGGGAATCGAACCCGGATCGCCTTGGTGAGAGGCATACAGCTAGACCGCTGAGCCACCATGCCCCCAAAAGGCTGGAAGTTTAACGTGACCGTTAATCTCGAGATCATGAGCCACGGGACCTCCTTTTTACGTGGAATCCGAACCACAGGACATGGCATTTCACTTCGAAAATCTCACATGCAATGACCGGGAATCGAACCCGGACCGCCTTGGTGAGAGGCATACAGCTAGACCGCTAAGCCACCACGCCCCTAAGGCTTAGAGTGGTGAGCAGTCTGTCTATATACATAGAACCATGCCTTGTCATAGAAACAGTAGACCCCTACTACAGGTTGACGATGGATGTTTTTGGACGTGCGTTAATGGCTAAAGCTAGGTCAGTGCTCATACATGATCCTAAACAAGAAACCGATCCTGCTAACAAACACTATGTGGATAGGTCTGTGGTGCCACGCACTAAACAGGGAGATTATGACTTTACGGGAAAGCGATTGACTCATGTGAATCATCCTCAAGTGTCCACGGATGTCACAACAAAAATGTATGTTGATCACAAGGTGCGCGAGTCATATGACAAAGTACCTCCGCTTACAGTGAATGGCTATACGGCTAATCATCACCGCATTATTGACGTGGAAGACCCACAGGAAGAGGATGATGTCTGCACCAAACGTTATGTGACTTATCAAATGAAGAGTCTTTATAAATCTGTTCCATCTATATTTTTAATATACCTAACAAATGAAAAACCTGCGAATGACTGGAATCATTTACCATTAGTCCATGATCAGCATCAAACGTATGTGCTTTCTTCGGGTTTAAAACACTATCGATTACACTATGATGGAACTATTCATATGAAACAATCCATGCCTGATGAAATCATTTACATGTAGACATAAACGGTCATAGGATGTTGGTTCATAACCATCAAACGGTAAATGTAGGTGATGAATTATCATTTCATCTCATGCTTACATGGGATGAAAAGCAAGCAGGAAAAAGGATAATCGATTTCACACTTTATGTAGAATTGGCATATACAGCCATGAAATAATGCTAACACGTTAGTTGTGACTTAAACTTTCTTGTGAAAGGTTGTTGATCATCATCATGGTGAAACAAAGATATGTGGTGAAAAAGACTAATAAAAATACCTTGTCCATGCCAAAGCATGAAGTTAAGGCATTAGTAAACAAGCCCTTGCAAATGAAAAAAATAAAAAATAATGTGTTAACCAGAAGGAAAGCCCTTCGAGAATCACAGAGACGTGTTATTCCAAAACGTCAGCGACAGGATTCAAAACAAGGTCGAGTGATCCCTGTCCCCAAACGAGCAGGATTTTTACCTGCTTTATTCGCTGATTTGGCTGCTCTGGGTTCGCTTTTGGGTAGTGCCAGTGCAGTGGCTAAAACCATTAAAGCTGCACAGCAGGGTAAGCAGGAATTGAAAGAAAGTCAGCGACACCATGAAACGATGGAAGCCATTGCTATGGGAGCTAGAAACACTGATTTAAAGCCAGCCTTTTTTCAACAAGGATTTGGGATTTTTCCATCTCCAAATAAAAAAAATGTTTAACCTCAACCATAGCAAGACATGTCCTAACCCATGAAGAAGTTAAAAGCTATGCAAAACAACTAAAGCTTGGTCATTTTCGAGGTGTGTTTATGCGGAATCAATTACCACGACGATCATGTAAACAGGAATGTGCAGTTTTAAATCAAGATGAGAGTACAGGACCAGGAACGCATTATGTAGCCTATGTAAAAGAGGGATCCATAGTATGGTACTTTGACAGTTTTGGAACTAGTCACCTATTTTGGAAACAGGATTAAGATATATTATAATTTGAAACGTGAGCAAACGTTTAACAGCCAAGAGTGTGGGCGTTTGTGTTTAATGTTTTTATATAAGACACAGCATAAGCAAAAACGTCATCAGTATGTCGACAGAAAGTAAGACGTTTACACTGCATGGACGTGGACCTTAAGTCAGCCTAGACTTTTACCCGCATATTGAATTGAGTAAAAGACCTTATGGTTTGGGACTTGTTTCTCTTGAAACGTACAATAGGATATACAACATACGTAAAGATGTAACAAGTTTTACTATAATGATTCTGTGCTCACCCTGAACCCTGGTGGATGTACAATAGATGATATTTATGAGCACATTTATTTGGTGTTAATCAGCGAATATGGTTTAAAGTCATTTCTTGATGGAACACACAAGTTTGAACTTACAGGAATTACCAACACTAATCGCTGTAGTATTTTCTCTACGTTTAAGATTGACTTTGAATCACAACCCGTTTCCATTGGCCCATTACTAGGATTTAAACCACGAGTGTTGGAGCCCAAGAAAAACATGATTCAGACTATGAAGTGAAATTGATTGAGTATCATCATGTGTCGGTGAAGTGTAATATTCTTAGCCAAGTGTATACCGGTAACATTCTTACATCGCCCAATGGCTATATTATTCGTGAAAACCCTCCAGTAGTGCTCTTTCATTGCGAGGCTGTTAATCCTATTAGTAATATAACGTTAAGACTGGTCAATAGAGATCAATAACTCATTCAACTAGATTCTACCACACCAGTGACTTACAAGTTGGTGCTAAAGCCGCTATGAAGCTGCTGTATAAAGTATCAACACCGTCTAGGAATTGTGTTAGTTGTTTGCCAGGTGAATACACGTTCACACCTAAGGACAAGCAGATTTTACAACATCTAGGTTACCACATCTACCCTCATGATGAATTCAATCCTAGAAGTGGTGAACAACATCGAGGAGCAACCAGGGGTGGTAGGAATTGACCTTCATTCATATCAAGCGTAAACACCTGAACTCAATAACAATGATGAAATGCAATTTGTTATCAACAACCAAGATATTTACACCCTACCGCATGAAAGTGTTATTCAGATTGAAGGTCGACTCACTAAAGCTGATGGCTCTACACCAACAACATCCAAGTTAGCCTTTCTGTTTTTGAGGTGCGCTATGTGATTAACGATATTGTGGTGGATAGCACTAGAAATGTGTGTATTTCAAGTGTTGAAAACATTTCATAGTGGACAAAGTAGGGTTGCATTTTAGCAAAGACGTAAAATAAGGCATTTCCTCAATTGTGTCAAACTTTGAAGGGCTAAAGGGCCCGAAAAGGTTTCAAATTGTGAGTCTTGGAGAGCTATATCAAACTAGAAAATCAAATTTGAAAATTCACTTCTGATTTAAATGTAGTTACGGAAAAATAGCCTGACATCGCTTGTTTCTTGACTCGTTTTCGTTTTGATTAAAATCCTAGACAAATTAACTTATCTGCACAATATTTTCTTTAATGTGTTTCATTGTTCAATACCCTCCGAGCGTCTATTGATTTTTTAAAAATCTTCATACCAGAAGTAGTTATAAGGGCTTAAGTGAAACTCTGTATTGACTCACACTAGCGCTCATAGTGGTAGAAAAGGCAAATCGCTAATCTAATCGACCGGATATAGCTGAGTTTCCCGTGAACAATCATCAGTATACCGCGTGTCATCATGCCGGCACCTCGTAAGAAACCTTTAGTGTGTCCTTTACTTTTGGAAAAGTGGAGAAAACAACGAAAATTAATTACAAATGCACCAACAAAACGATTCAGCGACGAACTGGGTAAAAGTCCGCAATCAGATGAAAATGTGTTATGATGTTTTCAACAATGATTTACTTACCTGTGTTTTTTCAGGTCTAGGGAATAACACCCGTTTCAAATTGCGTAGAATTGTATCGACCGACTGAAAATCATTCATTTCGATAGACGCCACCATTTGTTAGAAGAAATAAGCACTGAATTAATTTAAGTTTATGATTGCTTCAAATATACGCTTCCTTAGACATGGAAAATGTCGTTTTTAAGCAAAACCCATATTATTCAGCGCTTAGAATTACAGTAGGGGAGTAAAAATCAAAGTGATTTTTTTGACAAATGGACATGTCTGGTTTTGAAGCTAGGTGACTCACTGTTCATATAACATTTCTTTCAGCTAGGAGGGTGATAAAATAATCGTCACTTTCAGCCCAAAATATTGGGGCACTCTTGTATTGACCAACTGAAGAAAAACTCTGTTGATTGATTTCAAACTTTTGTACCGATTTTTTTTTTCTAACTGATCGATTTTAATGGTTTTTACGGTTATCGAATCCCCTTATTGCGTACTTTTGCAAATAAATCCTAAAGTGCAAGTTTATTTCGTGTTGGTGTTTGCTTTTATCAAGAAGTTTACCGTTCTTATCTCAAGGACAGTGCTTACTCTCCCGACTGCCAGCATATCTCTTTTGCACGCAATACTGATCATCGCACTGCGCATGCAGCAGCAAGCGTGCTGTGAACGGTGAGCATAATCCACTGTCATTAGTCTCGCGAGAGTTAAGGTCAATGAGTAAACTACTTTTCGTTACAGCAAAGAATAGAAGAACTGTCAACGACGGGTCATCAGAGCAAACATTCGTATCGAGTAGGTTGGCCATCAGTTCCAGAATATCTCTCATCGGTGAGTTCGGAGGTGACTATACAGTCCAATGCGGGGGGCACACAATTTGCCGCAGTGATGACAGGTGGTTCCAGGTGGGGCATCCGCGCTCCTTTCATTTCTTCTAATGAGGTCATTGTCCTATCTGCGCTGCCTCTTATCTTCTACCGTTCGTCGACGGTTTTCTTCAAAATTTATTGCACCATGATGAACAAGTGATCTCTAGGAAGAGCGATCTGAGCGCAGTAAAATATGGTACAGTAAATGATTATACACATTGCAATGCACTGGCATCTAATTTAGTTCAATTGTTCACATAACCTTAAGATGGTGGCTGTGCGTAATTTTAAAATTTAGTTTTTATTGCTTGTGTATTAATCATGCAATCGAAGTGAACGTTTGAGTAATGAATCTACGCAAAAATCGTCATCTAATAGTACATAACTCTATGGCCTACATATATAAAGTTCCAATATGGCGACCAACCGAAATATTTAGGTGGTTCTCAATATCTACTAATCTATGAAAGCAATCAAAGCTGAAATTTTGTATGTTGAAAGAGGCAATTAAAATAAATAATAGATCGTAGTATTTTAAATTAATTCGGAGCAACACAATCATAGCATTGTTGATGTTTAACATCTTTCCGCTCGGTTGCTGGATAGTTTTGTGGGAGTGATTTTGAAAATTGGGGACGGAAGTGGATCGGAACGATCGAGCTGGCAGTGGTGGATCGATTGGAAGTATGCACTGCCCGCTTGATCGATCGAACGGAAGTGTACTAGCTGGCAGTGGTGGAAAACAGAAGTATGCACTGTCCGCTGGATCAATCGAACGGAAGTGTACTAGCTGGCAGTGGTGGAAAAAGGAAGTTTGCACTGCCCGCTCGATCGATCGAATGGAAGTGTACTAGCTGGCAGTGGTGGAAAACGGAAGTATGCACTGCCCGCTCGATCGATCGATCCAGCGGGCAGGGGTAAGACCCAGCTGGCAGTGGTACGAGAAACAATGAGTGCGCGGTGTCGAAAATTGATACCATTACGTACTCTCGGCCATGTGGAATGTATATGACATACTGAACGGAAAACGCTCATGCGAACCCTGGTGTCAAGTGATTGAAACAAATGACATGGTACATGTTCGAAGTCTTCGTATCAGTATTTAAATGGTAAAATGCCTTAATATCAAACATTGTAAGTAGTCGGCATTGCCGGTATTGTGTTTCTGCACAAAGGCTATTCAAATATTAACCCTTATAACGGTAATGCAGTCATCAATATAATATAATCGTTGAGGTTATACGAGAATTGAGCAAGCCTTCATGAACTATTACTGAATACATTCTCTTTAATCACAAGAGGGCCTATTCATAAGGCATTTTAAACCCAATTTCACGCAGGAACATTATCGAAACAAGCAAAATATAAATGAAAATTAATTCCGTAATGCAGTATTATTGGAACGTGGAAATAAGTCACCATCTTGTGCACCAAATTTGCGTAGTCGAAATTGTCGTGGGGTTAGTGCTTATGACTGTGAATCTAGTGATCTTGGTTTCGAATCCCGGACGGGGTAATATTTTTGCTACCAGATTATCATTTTAAACGATATTTATCATATCAATATGACTCATTTTAACAGAATCCATATGAAATTACGTGTTGGTCTGTGAATGAAGAGGACCTCTTTATAAGGAATTTAAGGTTATGAGCGGTGTCGCGTCTATTAATCCAGTTGATCCATATCGTATTCTTTATTTAGGCTAGTGCTGGTGGAAGCTACAATTCATCTAATAAAATGAGTTCCGTATTATAAACTACAATATCTGTAAAACACTCCCTTTTACAATAGATTAATATTTGTGCCAATAACAGTATAACATACCGGTGTATCATCAATTTCACGTGAGGTTTTTTCTATGTTAGATGTTACACATCATATGCCACTACTGTAAGGCTCGTAAATTTTTTGGCAACATGATTTTTTTCGTGCTGATAGATCCAATGTCTAACTGCATGCAACGTCCATATTATCCATTGGATTTCAACTAAATTTTGTACGTGCATTTTGCACCTTAAGAGATGGAACTACGAATATGTCCAGAGTTACCAGGGCCGCCAAGTATTGATAATTGCTCGCCATAATGTTTAACCCTAGTCTCAATGTATCCAGGCAAACAGTTCAAAATTTGGCATATGTGTATAGACGAAAATTTTGCAGGTTCATTTCAAAAGCTCATGCGTGGAAGTGGTGCCAACATAATTCTACGCTTGCTGATAGGTTCAATGTATAACTGCAGCTAACGTCCATGACATTTAAGAGTTAACTAAGAAATTTTATACATTGTGTGTACGTATTTTCAGAGACAGCAGACCAACCAACTACCTAATAACTCTCTCTTAGTATTTGAGCCCTAGATTGTCAGTATCTCATAATCCATAGAGGGATTCTATTTCAAACAGACTGTAGTACTCTATTGGGCTACACTATTTCAGGTATATTTCAAACAAATTAGAAAATAATGTCATTATCAACAATTTCGTCATAATTCTAGATAGGTCTATATAGGTTAAACTTTGGATTGGGATAGAGGGTAGCCTTGATTGTCAGATGGTGTAATGAACTCGTTGTGTAAAATCAAGGAGCAATGGAATCTGATTTAAGACAGTAGGTATTGAGAATGAAAGGCAAGTTCAGGAGTATCTTCATACTGCTAAGGCATTTTTGGGGAGCATTTTGGCTATTCCCCAAAAGGACATGAAGATGGAGATTCAGATTGGGTTGAGGAAATTGCATGAGGATGGGATGAAAAGGGTGTGTGGTTTTTAGTGTTTAGGAATCCCATACACTTGAGTAGTGAGAACCCTCCTCAAACGTCTGATAAAAGATTTTCCACAATCCCTCGTAATATAATTTGCGCCCGATAGCTTGGCCTCTTTCTTTCATGGTTATGTTTATGTTTGCTGTTGATATATTCCTCTGGGCTGGTTTAAAATAGTACCTATCTAGGTATTCCCGACACCCCCGTGTTCAGTTTTTCGTGCTAAACCAGTCCAAGAATGCGTCGTTCCCCCGAGTTGTGTGTTGGTTGGAAGAGGGTCTTGGAAGAGCCGTTTGAAAACGATGGCTCGCCAAAATCCTCGTCGAACGGGCACAATATATACTTTAATCATTGGTATGAATCTTATATTTTAATAAAGAAGACTCTTTAGTTTGTCACGGAGCTACTTGTTGCAAAATATGAATAGTGGGCAGAAAATGGTTTCTGTCTAAAATACTTAAAAATAGAAAGAAAAAAACAGATCTGTTACATATTTTGATTAATTAATGTGGAAAATTCTCTAAAAGCAGCTCGATGTAAAGAGGAGTTGCCATTGTTTTATAATGATATGATTAAAATGAGATAGAGGCGTGTAAGATAAATTGCAGGGAGAAAATGAAAAAAATATAGGCTAATTATCTGTACAATTAGAGATTTAGGCCACAACATCTTTTTTGTGTTTCTTCTATCTTCTTCACCCGAGAGGTTTCAGGCACTTCCAGTCAAGGTCCGTGTTGCACGTCTCAAAAATCACAGTCTTTTTGTGCCTCACAGTGATTGTAGAAGGGGAGCTTCAGCATCTTAATTACTCTTTTTCCCGGGAGTGATTTTGGTGTAAGTTCAGTGGGAGAAAGGAGAAAATGAAAAATCGTCACCCTCTTTTGTTGCTACATTCTTGCTGCTCCCATTGCTAGCTGTGTATATTTGTATATGTTCTCTTTAAGTTATTATTATTATTATTATTCCTTTCTTTCTTTCTTTCTTTCTTTCTTCGTCATGGCCGACTAAGGAGTGCGATTGAACTTATTTAGCTGATGGCATTGTCTTTCTCTTCTCCCAAAATCTCTTCATCTTCTCGCTGTGGCTTCTCTTGCGATCTCCTGACCAGGATTTGTTGGTGATAGTGCTTGGATGGTCTGCAAAGTGGTGATTATCGACTAATTCTCAGAACTTAGCTCTGTCTAGTACAATGTAATCTGTGATGTCTATTTCCTGAATATCTTTTCCAAATTCAAGCAGCCAGGTGTTTTTAACTTTCATTGACAGGGCATGGTTAAGAATCCTATTGATCAGTTTCTGATTACCCATCCTGAGGATATGCCCGTAAAATTTCAATCGGCTTTTCTTAAATGTGTCTGATTTTTTCTCCGAGTGCTGGTATAAGTCTTGGGATTTTCTTTTTCATCCAGATTCCCCCCTGTAGAGACTGGTGCAGAAACATTTTCTTAGGATTTTCCTTTCTTGTTTTTCCACATCTATAATTTATAATGATCTGCCCCAAATAATCAGCGTTTCAGAAGCATATAGTGCTTCAGGTTTGATGTATTATTATTAATATTATTATTATTAAGAATAATAATAGTAATAGTTGCAATGTTATTCTCAACTATGGAGCCTTATTGAACGTATTTAACAGATACATATGCATTTGCTTTCTTGTCTTCCCAAAATCTCTTCCCTTCTTCTACCCATGCAGTGGTCGTTCATTAAGGGGGTTGGCAGCAAAATGAAGTTTGTTCACCAACAGTCTGAATCCAAGCCTATTCCATACATTTGTTACGTTGATTCCTTGAAGGTCATTTTCAATTTCCATTATCCAGTAATTCTTGACTCTTAGGATGGTTGGTTGGTTCCTCAGTTTAGGGGCTGTGACAACGCGGTCATGTAGCCCCGTGTACTTTGGGTGTGTGTAGAATCTGTCTGATAACCGGTGTTCATTGTGATGGCTGTATTAGTGTGTGCTATCTGTAAATCAGGTAGGAACTGAAGACAATCAATTTCAAGTAGTTCCTACTTTTGCTACCAAATGCTACCGTCAACGACACCTAGCTGTGATTTTGGCTACTAGATGCCACCGCAACAGGCACCTGGCGTTGAACGTTGGAACTAATAGAGCGTTAATCAAATCTTACCTACAAATTTAGCTTCACACAATTGTAGTTGGTGGAAGGTTCTTTTACATGCCATAAATCTATGACATGGGCGGCGCGGCTTTACTTCCCCTCCAAAGGACGGCATACTGAGGGATTTATAACGCTCTTAAATATCCGACGACTTCGGCCGGGTTTGAACCTGCGATCTTGGGCATAGAAGCTCAGCATGCTACCAACTACGCCATCCAAGCCGCCCTTTATTATCGCGTAGGAAGATATTTTTCAGTGCTATCTTCCATGATCAAATATTAACCAGTAATACCATAATTTTTTATTAGCAATTTCCCAGCAACGTAAATAAACACAGTGACAT
The DNA here is from genome assembly GCA_946902985.2 of Meconema thalassinum. Taxonomy (NCBI): domain Eukaryota; kingdom Metazoa; phylum Arthropoda; class Insecta; order Orthoptera; family Tettigoniidae; genus Meconema; species Meconema thalassinum. Next base: position 1,294,817,175 of record OX336389.2, read on the forward strand.
TTTCATACCAAAAGCAGTAGACAATAAAGTTGACTACCCTACTTCAGATTCTAAAGGAGTTCGGCTTTGACATCAAAACCAGAGCGATCATCCAACAGACTCTCACCAACACCACTTCAAAAGTTAAGTTTAGAGGCGAGATTTCCAATGCCTTCGAGATACGGACAGGAGTTCGACAGGGAGATGGTTTTTCGCCTCTACTATTCAACTGCGTTCTTGAGAAAGTCATTGGTGAGTGGCGCAAAGCAATGAGTGATGAAGGAGTCCAAAATGGAAGCAGACTAGGTCACAAGAATAAGAACCTATCAATTGACTGTCTAGCTTTTGCAGATGACCTTGAGGTATTTGCGGATTCATTGGAAACGGCCAGGAAACAGATCAACCAGCTTCAAACACAAGCTGCAAAGGCGGGCCTCCTGATCTCTTTCGAGAAAACAAAATTTATAACTAACATCAAAACGGCTCCAAAACATATAGAAGTGAATCATGGGAAAATCAAACGGGTTGTGAAATTTAAGTATCTTGGTGAATGGATAGACCCTACAATGTCCGAAAACGAGGCTTTTGCGTCACGCTTGAATAAAATTGAAATGGCTTACCATCTAACTAAGAATGTGTAGTCTACACCAAAAGATCTATATCCCTGAATACAAAACTCAAGCACTACTGCACGGTCATCCGGCCAGAAGCTTTGTATGCAGCGGAATGTCTCGCCATGAATAGAAAAGGCACAATGAAAAAACTGGAGACCAAGGAAAGGAAGATATTGAGGAAAATCCTACGTCCAGTCAAAGAACACGGCGAGTTTCGAAGACGCCACAACCAAGAGTTGTCCACACACGTAGAGAAAATAACTGACGTGATGAGGAAAAGGAGGATTTCTTTTTATGGACATATAACCCGAATGAAATCAACACGGCTGTCCAACCGAATTTTTGTTTTTCTCCATGAGAAAAAGACAAAGGGGGCCTGGTTCAGTGAAGTAGAGAAAGATCTGTTGGAGATAGTGATAACCAGAGAAGATATCCAGGAGCGTGGCCCATTTAGAGAAAAACTTCAAAAACATCGGAGTTTTCAACTTAAGCCGAAACTAAAAACCGGGAAGGCGTGGACGACAGAGAGAAAGGTGAAACATCGATTGCGAATGAAAGAGTACTGGACCAACATTAAAATGCAGAATAAACAGTTGACATGACGTGCTCCTTAGTTGGCCGTAACGAAGGAGGAAGAATAAGACAATAAAATACAGGGGAGACTTTCTAACTCCGCAGTACGGTTAATTCCGCAGTACTTGAAATATACTTTCTCTGCAGCGACACCCCAGTGGAAGAGACGAGTTCATCTTATCTGCTGTGTTGAGTCAACTAATTAATTTCTCTTCAGTATGTATCTCGAAACGACAAATACTACCACCTGGCGGTAAAATACTGAAAACCTGTGTTGTAGCCTATTTTGTTTGCGAAGTATTTTTCGCTACATCACTTGTATTTCGGTGATGCCGTAGTAATAGTAATGAAGCATATTATTAGACTTATATTGTAGATTTAGACAAGGTATCGCGGATTTAGCCCTAGTACCGATGGCATAAAAGAACGGAAAAAGTTACTAAATTTAAATTTCTTTGAAAGTGTAATTAATTGATTTAGACAACCCAAGCCAGATGAATTTTTAAAAATGAATTAAAAGTGTAAAGAAATGTAAATACCTGGGTGAGGTAATCCAACAAAATGGCCTAGAACAGGAAGCAATTTATCTTAGAATCTGGAAATTAGACCGAGCCTATCACCTGAGGAAAAACGTCTATAATAAGAAGGAAGTCGCTGAGCATTGGAGCCAAATTAAGACACTAGAGCACGGTTGTCAAACCTGAAGCTCAGTATGCTTTGGAGACTTCGACTATGAACAGACGGGAACTAGTCGACCAGTTAGTCAAAACAGAACGCAGGGTATTGAGAAAGGTTTTAGTCAACAGATCGGTTGACGGACACTTATGTTTGAAGTCAAACGAAGAGTTATATAGAAAGATAGAACCAGTCACGTCAACAATAAAAGGGAAAAGGTTGTTGTTCTATGGACACATTTTCAGAATGTCCAACGATCGTCTAACAAAGAAAATTTGGAATTTCGTGAAACCAAAAGGGAAAAATTGGCAAGGTTCGAAGAATGTAACAAAGACCTTATAGAAATTGGTATTCCAGACTGCAAAATTATGAACAGATGTGAATTCAGATACCTAATCAAAAATTACCAGGGACATGAGGTAGGGGCAGAATCCAGAGGGACCTCTTTCAGAAGATCGGAAGAAGGCGCTGAGTGAAGGGCTCAAGAGATACTGGCAGGACATCAAAGCTGACAGACGATCTAGAACGAAATATTGATTTTGATTGTTACTCCTTAGTCCACAAAGGCTCAATTCGAATGTAAAAAAATCCTATGTTTATTTTTATGAAAATCTTTCCCTTAATTCATCATGTTTGCCATCTATCCCTTGCGGATTTAGCTGAGTCTCCCCTACGTTCTTGTAACCTTCAAATGCTAAATTATCACAGTACATATACACATAACAATGGCATTCCTACATAGAGCTGCTTTTGGAGAAACTTTTATCATATTAATTAATCAAAATTTGTAACAGATCTTATTTTATTATTTATAAATATTTTAGACATAAAACTTCTTGGGAATATTGTTGAATCTCTCTTCTTATATAAATTTAATTTTAGCTTGTGCTATTTCTCTCGACGACCCCAAGAAAATTGTTGTTTTATCTCTATCATTTATTTTCACGAACTTGCAACTTCAATCTTGTTTCTTTTTAAATCCATTATACATTGCTGAAGAAGGCCATCATGTGACCGAAACCGGTACTTTAGAACATTAATAATACTTTCTTTTACTGAAGGTACAGTATATTGAAGTGACAGAAGCCAGTTTTCAGAGTTGCCTAATTCTATTAAAGAAAGCTTTCCAGTCGATCAACGCAAATTGTGCCTAATTGTATATATATATATATATATATCTTATACATAAAATTGAAAGTCTGTATGTATGAATGTAAGTATGTATGTATGTTTGTATGCAAGTGGAATTTGTTCTTTATTCAAATCCACACCGTTCCACCAATCTCAACCAAATTTTTCATACACATAGATCAGGAACCAGAAGAAACCGCTGGCAACATGAATTTAGGATAGTCTTTCTCATTCTTCTGATTTCGGTCTTTTGGCACTCAAGCAAAGGCTAATAAAGTCAGAAAATAGACTGAAGAAGGAATGGCAAGGCTGATCGTTTCCTTGGCAACAGTAGCTCAAGACGAGACCACCAACTTTCCATCTATCTCTGTAAGAGGCCATGCCACTCCATTTTCTCCACGGCAACAATAGCTCAAGCTATGACCACCAGGTTTCCATCTATCTCTGCAAGGGACCATGACACTCCCTATTCTCCACGGTAACAGTAGCTCAAGACGAGACCACCAAGTTTCCATCTATCTCTGTAAGAGGCCATGCCACTCCATTTTCTCCACGGCAACAATAGCTTAAGCTATGGACCACCAGGTTTCCATCTATCTCTGTAAGAGGCCTTGGCACTCCATTTTCTATCCAAAACACGATAAAAAACATTCAGAATCTGACGCCATAAAAAACCGAATGCGTATTTTTTTAAATGTTATTAACAGGGGTCATTGTAGCGAATTGAAATTAAAAAAGAAATACATTGGCTAACACTGCATGTGGCGTAACGTTACAACAGCTGGAGATATCATCACGAAACTTAGTATTACGATTAAATGAGTTAAAATGATTATGTTGTTCATTAATTTAGAGGCTTTGCAACCTCATGATCATATAGCCCCGCGAACTTAAGTAGGAATGGAATTTTCCTTATAACACGTGTTGCTGTCATGGCTGCAGGAGTGTCTGTATTTGTAATTCAAATGAGGATAGGAAAGGAGGATGCTGTGGTCTTCAGTTAGGAATTATCACGGTATTTGCTTTGAGTAGAAGTAGGAAACCACGGAAAACAAAATCCAAGTTTTGCCTCGAAAGGCGCAGTGTAGCCCATTCCGGCTCTCAGACCAGAATTAAAATTTCTTGGCAGAGCCGGGATTCAAACTTGGACCTCCAAGGCGAAAGCCTAGAATGTTAGCCACTATTACACGTGGTCGTCTAAATGATTTTTGCATTTTTTGTATAATTTTATTTAATTTGTAGTCTTTATACTCTTGATGCCGCTGTTGTTACGGAAGATTTTCAATCTTTACCTTATGACGAAAGGTATTACGCGCAGCCTGGCTGCGTGGCTCAGGGGTAACGTTCTCGCTTGCTGAGCCCAAGGTTGCAGGTTCGAAACCTGGCGCAGTCAGCTGGCATTTGAGGGTGCGCAAATGCGAGGGAGCCGTGTCAGTAGATTTACTGGCACGTTAAAGATCCCCTTCGGGGCAAATTTCCGGCACCCCGGCGTCTCTAAAAGCCAGTGTAGTTAAAAGGGACGTAAAACCAATAACATTATTATTATTATTATTATTATTATTACGCGCAATATATCGTATGTAATATCTACTAGAATTGAAGTTGTATACTCTCCGTTAGGGTGAGTTCTACTAATGATATGTTGACGCTCATGTTTTATTAATCATAATGTCCTTAAACTGCATTTTTTAAATTGTTGACAGTGCTTACGTCTACAAGCCGTCTTTTGTATTACAAATCAGGAATACAGTAACTTTTGCGTGATATTGCAGATTGTTCTATGAATAGTATTTGCCTTTGCTAATCGGGTTATATTGTAATTGGTAATAATCCTCCTCTATGACTATGGTAGTTTGTAATGGAACCGGATGTTAAATTATCAATTTAGTTGATAAGATTCTAATAATATTCAGTAATTAAACTACGATTATATATTATTATGCGATAATTTTCGACTGATAAGAGACAAACAGTACAGTAAATAGTAATACTTTGCCTTAAGAATAGCGGACATTATATAGTTCGATTCTATTCGTTCACGATTTTTTCCCTATGTTTATATTAGGCATTTTAGTACTGACAAAAGTTATTGAATAGCCTAATATTATAATTGTCATGAGTTCTAATAACTCTGGATTCCGCTATAGCATTTTAGAGATGATTAAGAATTGATCTTAGATTATTTCTTATCTTATGAAATACCTTAGAGGCTAACGAAGTCCAATGCATTCAGAATTTAAGCATCATATTTCACATTATACTGCGATTATTCTTTGCTTAATTTACTTTAACTTGATGTGGATGAGATAATATGCATGTAAATTATTTTTACATCAATAGTGTTCCTTAATATGCTGATATAGTACACACTGACCTATATACATGAATGAGTAAATTCTCATTATTCACGTAATTAGTGCGGGATTGAAAATCATACAGTAAGTATATTTCACTCCACAATGATAACTTAATCCTCCAATCATTGAATTATTTAAATATTATTTTATATCAAGAAGGTAGTGTCTACATTTGAAAAATAATAGAGATAACAATGTGAACACTGCTATAAGACGTCTTAATTACCCCCATTAAATAAAAAATAAACACTATCAGGAAAATAATTGTGAGACTGAGTTCTCGAGGAATTGTGTATATACATACCTTTTTACTATTGTTGCATTCTCCTCTAAGTTATTGTACTCCACAGTACTTTTCGACTAGGTTTACAGTGAGTTAATATTGTACTTGAGGAGAACTATGTTCTAAACTCACTTAGAGGAGAAATGAATACACACTGCGAAATGTATTGGTATGTATCTTTCTATAACATATATAAAGACACCTCCCGGGCAACGCCTAGTACAATATCTAGTATATAATATTTTCGATTGAAAATACACACTATAAATGCTTTTAACATTGTACGTGTGAGTTGTTAAAAATCAATAAATACAAAATAAAAAAGTAAAGAAAATTGAACTTGCTTGGATTCGATCCACGGACCTTAAAGATATGAGCCTACGACGCTCCCACTACGCCACTCACACCCGTTAACAATTAGTTTAGTATAACTGCGTAACATATTTTGTCTTGAAATGAAAGATTTCAGTAGCGTTTTCTGCAGTTTTTATAAACCATTTGATACTAAATATGTATTAGTTTGTTCAGTACATTCCCAATAGGATATATACTTACGAAGTTACTGAAATATGGTCTAGCGAGCAATAAATAGCCTCCATTTTGACCCAACGGGACGGCACGGCCCAGCACGATTTGGTACGGCCCAGCACGATATGGTACGGTCAGCTTAAACTGTTAACCACTGCTACGGTTACATATTCTATTTTAAAATGCTAATATCCTACCAGTCACTCCCTTGAGGACAGTTTAAACCTCCCAATGTACGCTAAGCGGATTTAGTGAGACCAAGCCTTGTTTATTGTTAGTCACGGTTCGACTATATTACTTCATACATACGCCATCTTGAAACTATTGGCTGATGACTTTGTCGTTTGAGCAAAAGACGCTTCCCACATTAAGGTATATTGTTGCAAAATTTAGTAGAGATCGGATGATTTGGTTAGTCGTAAATTGATTTAAGCTTAGAACATTTGGGTGGGCGTCATTTCTTTTGTGTTATGATGGCGGTGATATACAACATGAAACTGAGTTGTTCCTTGCTAGTGCTACCTCTGTACCAAAGGTGGTTCGATTTGGTTTCGTTCTGATTGAATTGATAGGGGAGATCGATTTGCACACATACACGGCCGCCATCTTCAAACTATTTGGCTGATCACCTTGTAGGTTGGTCAAAAGACGCTTCCCATATGAAGGTATGTTGTTGCAAAATTTGGTAGAGATCAGATGATTAGATTTGTCGTAATTTGATTTAAGCTTTGAACATTTGGGTGGCCGCCATTACGTTTCCGTGAAGATGGTTGCGATATAAAACATGATACTGAAGTGTCCTTTGCTAGTGCTATCTCTGTACCAAATTTCGTTCAATTCGGTTTTGTCATGTTTGAATTGATAGGTGGGGGACAGAGATACACACTCACGCACACATTCACACACAGTCGGACAGACAACTTTTGGTCCGTGTAGATTTTTATTTTATTTTATTTATTTTATGTCTTCGGTAGTGGCGAAGTTAGGGCTCATGGCCCTCTCTTACACTTAACCACGAAATATGGTACCAGTACATAGCTTATGACAATTTCGAAAATACAAAAAATATTATGATGATAAATAAGGAGTAAATTAATTATGCTAATAATAATATTAGTAAAAAAAAAAGGCACATGAATAATGATAGTAATAATTATAACAATACAAATAATAATAATAATCACAATGTCATAGACCTTTCTATAATATCCTAGATATAATCCTAGCTCAGTCATACGTCCTATCATCCATCACCATTCACACGGGGCCATCAGCAGTATTCAACAGGTAATCTCGGCATGCGGCCTTAAATTTATTTATTGTTGTGGAATTTCTGATATCGGGAGGAGTTGAATTCCATAGTCGAGACCCAGCTACAGCAAAAGAGCGGTTAAACATGGATGAGTGGTTGATGCGGATGGCGAGGGAAGAGCCAGATCGAGTGCTTCGATTATGATATGAGGACAAGTAACTAAATTTTGATGACATGTACGTGGGGGTGTTTTCATGCAGAAATCGATAGATGGATGTCAACAAGTGAAATTTACGGCGTTCATCAGGCTTAAGCCATGAAAGAGCACGGTAGCTTGGGGTTATGTGGGCATCGTATCTTAGATTGAAAGCGAACCGAAGACAAGAGTTCAATGCTTGTTGAAGTTACATTGTTTGTCCATGAGTCGCGTCAACGAGAACGACGTCACAGTAGTCTAGAATTGGTAGTATTAGTGTCTGGATGAGTTTAATCTTAATGTCTAGTGGTAAAATATTCTTATGGCGCACGAGTGGGTGAAGGGATGCTTATATCTTTTTACGTGTATTTCTTATATGTGGTGACCAGTCAAGAGTTTCAGTTAAGGTTAACCCAAGGTTCCTTACTTCTTTACTAAAGGGGATGGTGATTGAATTCAGTGTTACTGGGGGCACAACGTAGTTGTTTTTTAATGAGTTTAGTAACTTATGAGAGCCGATGATGATAGTTTGGGTTTTCTTAGGATTGAGCAGGAGAGAGTTGTCATCGGCGTATACACTAAGTTGATGGATATCAGTGTTTATATCCCTTATTGCATTTGATATATTGTTGATACTAGTGTGGCAATATATTTGGAGATCATTTGCATAAAGATGATATTTATTATAGTTAATTGTGGAGGAGATATCGTTGATATAGAGCACGAAATGTAAGGGCCCAAGGACCGAACCTTGGGGGGTTCCTGCCTTTTTCTGACGCCACTGTGAGGTGTTGTCCTGTACAATCACACGCTGATTTCGACCCGTTAGGTAAGCAGAGAAAAAATTTATGGCTTCGGAGCCAAGAAGGGATTTTAGCTTCTTCAATAGGGTCGGTATATCTATGGTGTCAAATGCTCTGCTGAAATCGAGGAGTGTGAGTATTGTTACTTGTCTTTGGTCCATTGCTTGTCTGATGTCATCAGTCATCTTAAGTAAGGCAGTGGCTGTGCTGTGGCCCTTCTTGAAACCAGACGGGAGTGGGTCAAGTAGAGAGTGAGTGTTCAAATATTCCAGTATTTGGGTTTGTACTAACCGTTCCAGTACTTTGGAGAGAGCAGGGAGAATAGATACAGGGCGGTAGTCGGACGGTAACAGTGGGCAAGGTACCTTAGGAAGAGGGATCACGTTGGCGTATTTCCAGATAGAAGGCAGTGTGCCATTGTTTAAACAGTAATTAAAAATGTGTGTGAGAATGGGGAGAACAGCACCAATAATGTAATGTATAAATTTTATAGGTATATCATCAATCCCGCTCGCCTGGGATCTAATGGAATACAACACTCTCTTAACTTCATTAGTGCTTACGTTACGAAATGGAAAGCTGGGTCGATCTGGTGGTGGAAATGATGGGCCGTGACTGGCAGCGTTATTTGGGCTGGATTGAGTATCTGCATCCGTGAAATATGCATTTAGCTCGTCTAGTGGAATGTCAGGTATAGGAAGTTGCTCCTGTTTTTTTCCTATGCCCAAAGCACCGAGTTGTTTCCACGCTCTAGCTGTGTTTAGTCGGCAGGTTGTATCACGAACATACTTAAATTTAAGATTACGTAAAGTTTGCTTAATTTGGTTTCGAAGTACTCGGTACTTTTCAAAATCATTTGGTAGACCAGAACGTTTGTATTGTCTGAAAAGATTATCTCTACGGGACATCATTGTCTTGACTTCCGGAGTTAACCACGGCTTAGGTTTACGAGAAATCCTTATCTTTCTCTTGGGCGCATGTTTGTTGTATAGTGCATGTATCAAAAGATTAAACTTGTTTACTTTTTCGTCAATGTCGTCCTGTCTCAATATGTCGTTCCATGGAAGACTGTAGGCATCATATTTCAGTTGTATCGGGTCTATGTCCTTTATATTTCTGCATGTAACATATTTAGTCCTGTACTTTGGAATGCGGAGCGAATACGCTAAGTATATTAAGTCATGGGTGGATATAGCCGGCACTGGTATTTGACCATGAGTCACTACTTTCTGTGGGTTATTTGTTAAGATGAGATCAATTAGTGTATGTGAAGTGTAGCTTACTGTGCTTACGAAGTTAGTTGGCTCGAGAGGAAGTATCGTCATGTCACAGGAGGAAAATAGATCTTCAAGTTTCTTTGCTTTGTATGTTTTGGTTAGTAAGTTAGTGTTAAAATCTCCTAAAATAATGACATGTTCGTAATGTCCCCGATAATCCGGATATTAGGCTGTCAGATATCCGCCCCCTCAATCGGATTGCCAATAATCAATCGCACCGGCACAGCTACATCAATGAAAATGGCACTGACAGATACTACAGAGATTAGAGCACAGCAGTTAACAAGAAATTATTGTGGAACACACCAAAATATACGGGGGTTCATACTTACCTTTACTTACCTCTTCAAATTAATCTCGGGTCTGGGTTGTCAACTGGATCACTTAAAGTATGCCCTCACAATAACCTCCACCATGATATTTAAAATGAACCAAAACGGAAACAAGAAACTTTAAACTGTACAATAATTTATTTCACATAAAGGAATAATATAACAAAAATTGAACAACAAAATAAACGTGGCAATCAGAAGCCATTGTCAATATAATCATGTCCTCCTGTAGGACTTGTAGACTTTGCATACAAAATTTCGGCTTTCTAGCTCAAAAGAACGTAATAATAATAATGCACTTGGAATGGATAAGGAAGTTGGGACGAGACATATAGCAATTGTTTTCCTTTTTCATAAACATCACATTTTATTTATCACTGCAAGGCTGCTATGTAGGCGACCTTGGCCTCTGTCATACAGTTGTCTGGCCAGCTGCGATCCACCCTGCATCATGTCGCATGCTCGCATCGTCAAATGGACTCACCTGTCCAGCCAACGTTAGCATGTGCTAGTTACATCAGAGCCTAGCTCCTTCTCAAAACACTTTAAATGTCCTCAACTCAACTCAAATATTATCACGCAAATCTCTTAAATGCTCCATTCAAATAACCATGGATTACTCTGATAATCCCAAAACTTGTTTAATTATATAATCCAATTGTATAACTAGCGTTGTTTAGAGTATAATGACAAAACGCTCATTAATTATTTATAACAATATAAATTGTTATTAATATTGTCTAACGACAATTGAAAAATATATACACGCCTCTATTAATCCCTTTCATTTCCAATTATTATTAAAGATATTTACACAATTATTTACAATAATAATATTATTTATTTTAGAAATACATTAAACCACACGTTTATCCGGTTGATAATTACTTAAATCGTGGTAATATAATCGACCAATGAAGGTTAGTTATATTTAAATTTTAGATTCAGGTTTAATAAGTTTTAATAATTATTATTATTTGTGACGGTAACCTCCATTCAAAATCGTTATCTCAAATTATTTAAACACTCTTGTTAATTTTAACAGTAACTTCACATTATTAATTTTCAAAGGACCTGGACAATACATTCAGCGGAAAATACCTCGCTCAAAACACACAAAATTGCACAAAATAGGCCCAAAATTCATCATATATCTCAATATATATGGCATAAAAAATCTTCCACAAAACCTACAAAAACCTCCACTTATAAATTCATTAACTTCATTCTTATTACTGTGGGAACCTCCTTCACTTATTCAAGGGCATTATTCATCAGCGACTTTTACACGTCCACTGAACTAACGATTATACATCCATAGTTCCACTTTAAAAATTCTTATATTCATTAATTGTGTCAAAAACTGTTATTATATTTAACCTTCGTGGGTTTCATTCATGAATCGATATGAAGTAAAAATTTGCCAATCACAAATAAATTTAATAGCAAATACGATTAGACACGCCTCCCTGGTCTATCAAAATTGAGATTAATATTTTCAAAGTATCGTAGTATAAAAATACTATCTTCAATCAAAACTCATCTAAACTGCATAAATAATCGAATAGAATACAATTAGACTGTGGAATGCAAACATTATTGTTCCAATCTAGAATTGAGAAAAACTCCTATCAAATGTTCATTACTATAGTGTATTCAATAAATCGTAATCAAAGTTCAAGTTTCATAAAATTGTCTATAATGCAATGGTATTTCAGAACTGACGATAAATGTCTATGTTGCAATCATGTTCATAAAACGACTAGTATTTCCAAGATCGTCGATACAGTAATAGATTTTAACGCTCTAAAATCTTTTAATTATTCTTCTTTCTTGAGGATGACAGAAAATTGGTCAAAGTAATTTACTGAATAGAATTACTTTAATAAAATGACACGCTGTCTGAATTCAAATTTGCCATAGAAAATCATTAACTTTACAGTCAAATCGTGACTACAAAAATATGCAAATTACTGAAAGAATATATTTATTATCAGTCTCAACTGATCCAAAATTATTTAAATATGCCAATGACAAAACAATGTCTTAATAAATCGTCGAAAAAGGCATAAGTCAACAAAGTGTACTGAGTACAGAAATATCAAGCAAGAATATGGGCCAAAATATATATAGGACAGAAAATATGGGAAAAATGGTTGCTCAGATATCGCTAAATGGCTCAAATAAAACAAGAAACGTTCACGACTACCTTATCTGTTGATTGAAGTTCTAGAAGAAAATTTCCAAAGAAGACTGATGATGGTTCCATTTCACCAACGTAAAGATGTGCTCCGACCTCGAACCTGGAACCAGCGCCCTCGGAGAATAGAACTGCTTCCTCCTCCGGAAATTGCACTGCTCCGTGTTCACGATAGACATCCTTCTGGCAAAACTCTTCTTTGTGAGCCGGGTCTACCCTGGCCTCTCTTGATAGTTCCCTGAAGTTCTGGTAGAAATTCGCCATGAAGTTTATTGCAATTATTTCCGCAGAAATGTTCATAATTGTAGAGTATGAAAATATTTCCACTGCCATTTTATATAATTCAGCGTTGGACTACGATGCATGAGTGTAGTTGGATGTTCACTACATGCTCGCTTTTGTAGAATGACGATTAGCGAAGTTCCATGCTGCTATTTCACTCCATTGATATATGTCCCAATTGCATTAAGGTTTTAGCCTTCCATCTCCACTTCTGTTATAATAATCGTTGAAAGAACTGCCAGATTATATTGTTGCATTGTAGAATGTAGCGTTGTATCACCAAATGCAATATGTAGTATCACGGTTGCAATACACGTGTCAGCCGTAGCGTAGAATGTGGTGTTATAAAAGTGCTTCTCAGGTGGCGAGAAAATCACTTTTGTCTGCAGTCTTAAAATGCCAATATCTTCTAAATTATAATCGTGAAAATGTTCCACTTTCCTACACACTTCAATACTGTTATGCACAATAGAATTAGCATAAAGGCATTAGCTAACTCTTGATAGTTAATCTTGCAGACTCGTTTATGTGTGCGTTTCAACTTCGCCTAGTTTCGATAACCGTAAAATGGTACTGCTGCACGCTCCGTGCTCGTTCGATGCGGTGGGCTTTACCACACACGCTAATGACGACTTGCTTCACTGAATCACTCGAAAACGACTATGAGACAAGAGAAATATATATGCGATATGAGATATGAGAGCTTCTCTCTGCTGTGCAAGACCTTTTATCAACTTCTTAAGGGGCGTATCCATCCCTCCCATAGCTTGTTCCTCCGTCATTGCTAGAATTTCTAACTTTGGCTATACTTGACGGATTTTCAAATTTCAAAAACTCAAAATTAATTTCTTCAAAATTCCAAATCAATGCCATAACTGAAAATAGATTTCCACAATTCTGCATTCCAAAAGTAATTAAATATAGTAGTTTCAGTAATCTCCGTCTCCCTCCAAACTATCATTCATTGGTTCGAGCCTTTCCTCCAATAGCGTAACTTCTTCCTCAGCACAATTCTTCGTTTCCCTGCGACTGCGTCGTAAATCTCAGATCTTTCTCGAACAAAATCATGACGTCACCAAGAATCTCAGCTCAATCAGCCTACTTGCATGAAGTCTGCGTCATCCGTGCCTACGTCATGAATATCCACGTCACAACTATGACAGCCATAACTTTATTCATATATGCCAATACAGCCATCGTGGTCTCAATATAATTCAATTTACGGGGGCATTCTCCCTTCACCACGTTTTAAAAACAGTTGCAAATTGTTTTTAAACTCTGTGTTATAAATATCTGAATTCACTTGAACACGAAATTGAATTATTATTGGCTTACTCTTGTATGATATTTCCTCTATGTTCCTTAATCATAAGTCTCTTCTTCTCTGGGTTGTGTGTGGCTAATGCATTCTCTCCTCTCTACTTTCTCTTCTGTCCTGAATTCCTGTTTTCCAAGTTCTGCTGACTTGTAGAAGGACCAGGATCGATCACTACATCCTGTCTTTTCTTTTGGTTTTCGGCTTCCTTCTCTCGTAATTCCTTCAAATACTGCTGACTTTCTTTCTCTCTCTCTTGATACTTGTCCGGTGTCATAACCTGACCTTGAGAATTCTGATTCCGATTGTGGTAATTTCTATTGTAGTTCCTATTGTAACCCTGGTTATTGTAGTATCTACCACTTTCGTTATTATAATTCCCTCTATTGTTGTTCCAGCCTCGTCTTTGCTGATATGGACGGTAACCTTGGGATCTGTTGTTGCGGAAATAATTGTTCCTGTGAGGACCTACATTTTCAGTTTTCTCTTCATCAGCAGGCTTATCAGTTTGCTGGACTTGATCCATGTAGACTGTATTAATGTCTTTGAATTCGTGCCTCTGACCTTTTTGAACCAAATTTGGCATTGGACTCGTGTAGTCAAGCCTTCTCAATAGTTCGTCCATACTGGTCAAATCTCTGATATTTGACGATATGATAAGTCTTCTTACTTCCACAGGCAGCATACGAGAAATAGCATCTATCAACTGCTCTGTCGACAATGGGGGTTGCAAAAATCTCAAGCGCGATAACTGGCTCGTGAAGAAATCAGCGTACCGTGTTGGAAGAGTACCTGAATACTTCCTCGAGTATACCTCAGCTCTTAATGAATTTTGTGCTTCTATTGACCAGAATCGTTTTATCAGTGCCTCTGCAAATTCATCAAAATTACTGAAAGTGTACCGAAATGCTCTGAACCAATCAAGGGGTCCTCCAGCTAGAAACCTTTCTACTATTCTCATCTCTCTTTCTCTGGGAATATGGGCTTCAATAAAATAGTCTTTCAGGTTCCTGATATATTCTATCGGTGTTTGACTATCAGTGTTACTAAATTTTTGAGGTTTGTCCTCAAAGTTTCGGATGACTGTCACATTTCTTGGATATGAATCCATGTAATTCTTCCCACTATCACGATATTTACATTCGGGTTCAATATTCCTATCCTCTTCTTCTTGAAATCTGAATATACGTTCCTCAGGACTGATATCTCTCTCTTCTGTAGCGAGGTTACATCTTCTGACGTAATTCCTATCATCTTCACAAGTCAATCCTTCTGGATCCTTATCTGCGATTTCCGTGATGACTTTCCTAATCAACTCTTCTTTAAAGGTTTCCATCATGCTAGCTTCTCCTAGTTTCAAATTCTGAAGTTTGCTCGTGGTTTCATTGACATCAGAGACAACCTTATGAATTTGTTCCTTTAATGCTTGCACGTCCTGACCTATCTGAGTTCTATCCTCTACCTGCTTTTCGGATAGCGAATCCATCCTTATACTCAAATCCTTTCTAATTTGAACTACCTCATTATTGATATCTACTTGTGTACTGGCAAGTTTTCGTTCAATTCGCTCCTGAATCTGAGTGACATGTTCCCCACTTGACCTGTTCCATTCATCTTTCCAAACCGTTACATTTGCAGTTAACATTTCCGCAATATCAACTTCAATGTCTTCCTTAAGTAAACGATTATGATCTAAGACTTGGGTTCTCATGACCTCTACATCATATTTTAATCCAGCTAAAGAAGCTGTTGTTCTAACAGACTCGTCAACCAACCTAGTTGTTAAAGCACTAATGTTACGAGTACAAAGCGTTTTTGAAGTTTCAATTTCTTCTCTTACTTTATTAACATCAGTTTGAACTTTAGCAATGTCTACAAAAACTGTATTCACTTCTACTTGTATTTTATTGATGTCGTTTTGCATCTCATTTACATCAGAATGAATATTATTTATGTCTACTTGAATATTTGACACATCGGTTCGAACATTCTTAATCTCTCTTTGAACCTCTTCTACTTTATCTTGTACAGTAGCAACATCATTCCTAACAACGATTACTTCTGCTCTAGCACATGAAATATCACCCCGGACATTAGCAACATCAAGATTCAACATAGTAAGGTCTTTCTGTACCTTAGAAACATCAGTCTTAACATCTGAAACATCTTTATGTACATTGGATAAATCTTTATGGACATTGGACACGTCTGTGCGCATGTCACTTACAGCATTCTGGATTCCCTGGGTACTGGTCTGTAAACGCGACAGATTATTTTCTAAGTTTGCAGAACTGGTCTGAAGACCTTTCAAATTTTCATCCAGCATCTGCTTCATACTGTTATTCATGCTAGCTTTCAAAGTAGCAGACATATTACTAGAATTCTCCTCCATTCGACTAGTATTCCTAGCTTCCATCTCCTTCATACTGTTATTCATGCTAGCTTTCAACTCCTCCAACATCATTCTCATACTCTCATCTGCCATTTCAATACTATTTCAATAATAGACTGCTTTAGGGACATACATCAAACAGAGCAAAATAACAACATCTGAGCAACATCTTTCACCATATATAAATTTGAGCAAGTTTCTGTCTTAAATCTAACTTATAATTACCTTATAATTAACCTTCGTAGACACTTCATGTTGAAATAAACTCAAGCACATGTTCAAATTTCTTTGGTTCATTTTAAAATATCCTAACACAAATGATTTACATTTACAATCCAAATAGTTTAATTTTATCTTTAATATGACTAAACATGTCATAAGCCGGTCAAATAAAATAAGACACCAGATCATAGGCGATTTTTCTAAGTTTCCAGCCTATTTAACCTCTCTCAAGTTGTATAAGATCTGATCTTTTCTGAGTGTAATTTTCCTAATACAACACAACATTCAATCCCTATATAATCACACTCTCAAATTCTACAATTGGCCAAGACATCTAACAAAGAATCAACCTCTTTATTTGAGTCTTCACAATCCCATTGACATCGATAACTTGGTAATCCAATGTTATTCGAGCACTCCACACGAAATTGCGGTGCCAATTCTACTCCAATAACTTGGTAATCCAATGTTATTCAAGCATTCCGAACTTCGATTGTGCCAATTCTACTGGCGTTCAACCTGGTAATCCAGTTTTGTCAATCGATCCCCACAGAATGATGGCGCCAATCCTACTGTCCCCGATAATCCGGATAGTAGGCTGTCAGATATCCGCCCCCTCAATCGGATTGCCAATAATCAATCGCACCGGCACAGCTACATCAATGAAAATGGCACTGACAGATACTACAGAGATTAGAGCACAGCAGTTAACAAGAAATTATTGTGGAACACACCAAAATATACGGGGGTTCATACTTACCTTTACTTACCTCTTCAAATTAATCTCGGGTCTGGGTTGCCAACTGGATCACTTAAAGTATGCCCTCACAATAACCTCCACCATGATATTTAAAATGAACCAAAACGGAAACAAGAAACTTTAAACTGTACAATAATTTATTTCACATAAAGGAATAATATAACAAAAATTGAACAACAAAATAAACGTGGCAATCAGAAGCCATTGTCAATATAATCATGTCCTCCTGTAGGACTTGTAGACTTTGCATACAAAATTTCGGCTTTCTAGCTCAAAAGAACGTAATAATAATAATGCACTTGGAATGGATAAGGAAGTTGGGACGAGACATATAGCAATTGTTTTCCTTTTTCATAAACATCACATTTTATTTATAACTGCAAGGCTGCTATGTAGGCGACCTTGGCCTCTGTCATACAGTTGTCTGGCCAGCTGCGATCCACCCTGCATCATGTCGCATGCTCGCATCGTCAAATGGACTCACCTGTCCAGCCAACGTTAGCATGTGCTAGTTGCATCAGAGCCTAGCTCCTTCTCAAAACACTTTAAATGTCCTCAACTCAACTCAAATATTATCACGCAAATCTCTTAAATGCTCCATTCAAATAACCATGGATTACTCTGATAATCCCAAAACTTATTTAATTATATAATCCAATTGTATAACTAGCGTTGTTTCGAGTATAATGACAAAACGCTCATTAATTATTTATAACAATATAAATTGTTATTAATATTGTCTAACGACAATTGAAAAATATATACACGCCTCTATTAATCCCTTTCATTTCCAATTATTATTAAAGATATTTACACAATTATTTACAATATTAATATTATTTATTTTAGAAATACATTAAACCACACTTTTATCCGGTTGATAATTACTTAAATCGTGGTAATATAATCGACCAATGAAGGTTAGTTATATTTAAATTTTAGATTCAGGTTTAATAAGTTTTAATAATTATTATTATTTGTGACGGTAACCTCCATTCAAAATCGTTATCTCAAATTATTTAAACACTCTTGTTAATTTTAACAGTAACTTCACATTATTAATTTTCAAAGGACCTGGACAATACATTCAGCGGAAAATACCTCGCTCAAAACGCACAAATTTGCACAAAATAGCCCCAAAATTCATAATATATCTCAATATATACGGCATAAAAAATCTTCCACAACACCTACAAAAACCTCCACTTATAAATTCATTAACTTCATTCTTATTACAGTGGGAACCTCCTTCACTTATTCAAGGGCATTATTCATCAGCGACTTTTACACGTCCACTGAACTAGCGATTATACATCCATAGTTCCACTTTAAAATTTCTTATATTCATTAATTGTGTCAAAAACTGTTATTATATTTAACCTTCGTGGGTTTCATTCATGAATCGATATGAAGTAAAAATTTGCCAATCACAAATAAATTTAATAGCAAATACGATTAGACACGCCTCCCTGGTCTATCTAAATTGAGATTAATATTTTCAAGGTATCGTAGTATAAAAATACTATCTTCAATCAAAACTCATCTAAACTGCATAAATAATCGAATAGAATACAATTAGACTGTGGAATGCAAACATTATTGTTCCAATCTAGAATTGAGAAAAACTCCTATCAAATGTTCATTACTATAGTGTATTCAATAAATCGTAATCAAAGTTCAAGTTTCATAAAATTGTCTATAATGCAATGGTATTTCAGAACTGACGATAAATGTCTATGTTGCAATCATGTTCATAAAACGACTAGTATTTCCAAGATCGTCGATACAGTAATAGATTTTAACGCTCTAAAATCTTTTAATTATTCTTCTTTCTTGAGGATGACAGAAAATTGGTCAAAGTAATTTACTGAATAGAATTACTTTAATAAAATGACACGCTGTCTGAATTCAAATTTGCCATAGAAAATCATTAACTTTACAGTCAAATCGTGACTACAAAAATATGCAAATTACTGAAAGAATATATTTATTATCAGTCTCAACTGATCCAAAATTATTTAAATATGCCAATGACATAACAATGTCTTAATAAATCGTCGAAAAAGGCATAAATCAACAAAGTGTACTGAGTACAGAAATATCAAGCAAGAATATGGGCCAAAATATATATAGGACAGAAAATATGGGAAAAATGGTTGCTCAGATATCGCTAAATGGCTCAAATAAAACAAGAAACGTTCACGACTACCTTATCTGTTGATTGAAGTTCTAGAAGAAAATTTCCAAAGAAGACTGATGATGGTTCCATTTCACCAACGTAAAGATGTGCTCCGACCTCGAACCTGGAACCAGCGCCCTCGGAGAATAGAACTGCTTCCTCCTCCGGAAATTGCACTGCTCCGTGTTCACGATAGACATCCTTCTGGCAAAACTCTTCTTTGTGAGCCGGGTCTACCCTGGCCTCTCTTGATAGTTCCCTGAAGTTCTGGTTGAAATTCGCCATGAAGTTTATTGCAATTATTTCCGCAGAAATGTTCATAATTGTAGAGTATGAAAATATTTCCACTGCCATTTGATATAATTCAGCGTTGAACTACGATGCATGAGTGTAGTTGGATGTTCACTACATGCTCGCTTTTGTAGAATGACGATTAGCGAAGTTCCATGCTGCTATTTCACTCCATTGATATATGTCCCAATTGCATTAAGGTTTTAGCCTTCCATCTCCACTTCTGTTATAATAATCGTTGAAAGAACTGCCAGATTATATTGTTGCATTGTAGAATGTAGCGTTGTATCACCAAATGCAATATGTAGTATCACGGTTGCAATACACGTGTCAGCCGTAGCGTAGAATGTGGTGTTATAAAAGTGCTTGTCAGGTGGCGAGAAAATCACTTTTGTCTGCAGTCTTAAAATGCCAATATCTTCTAAATTATAATCGTGAAAATGTTCCACTTTCCTACACACTTCAATACTGTTATGCACAATAGAATTAGCATAAAGGCATTAGCTAACTCTTGATAGTTAATCTTGCAGACTCGTTTATGTGTGCGTTTCAACTTCGCCTAGTTTCGATAACCGTAAAATGGTACTGCTGCACGCTCCGTGCTCGTTCGATGCGGTGGGCTTTACCACACACGCTAATGACGACTTGCTTCACTGAATCACTCGAAAACGACTATGAGACAAGAGAAATATATATGCGATATGAGATATGAGAGCTTCTCTCTGCTGTGCAAGACCTTTTATCAACTTCTTAAGGGGCGTATCCATCCCTTCCATAGCTTGTTCCTCCGTCATTGCTAGAATTTCTAACTTTGGCTATACTTGACGGATTTTCAAATTTCAAAAACTCAAAATTAATTTCTTCAAAATTCCAAATCAATGCCATAACTGAAAATAGATTTCCACAATTCTGCATTCCAAAAGTAATTAAATATAGTAGTTTCAGTAATCTCCGTCTCCCTCCAAACTATCATTCATTGGTTCGAGCCTTTCCTCCAATAGCGTAACTTCTTCCTCAGCACAATTCTTCGTTTCCCTGCGACTGCGTCGTAAATCTCAGATCTTTCTCGAACAAAATCATGACGTCACCAAGAATATCAGCTCAATCAGCCTACTTGCATGAAGTCTGCGTCATCCGTGCCTACGTCATGAATATCCACGTCACAACTATGACAGCCATAACTTTATTCATATATGCCAATACAGCCATCGTGGTCTCAATATAATTCAATTTACGGGGGCAGTAAGATGGCAGTAAATTAAGCAGACTAGTTTCAAACTCGGAAATGTATGATGCAGTAGGTGGGCGATAGACAATACCTATCAATACTTTCAGCTCACTCAGTGTTACCTCAACAAACATGAACTCCGTCCTCAGCAACTCAACGGACGATGATGAACAAATAACCCTGCTTTTCAGATCATCTCTGCAATAAAGGGCAACACCGCCTCCCATCCTATCGGCTCGATCATGACGAAGGAGATTATATCCTTCAAGCTGAACCACACAATTCGGAACTCTCAGATATTCCTATTACATGAACATCGTTTTTACAGAATATTGCTGTAATCTCATCTATGTGTGCTGGTAAGCTTTGGCTATGCAGGTGGCAGCAATGTAAGGTTCTAGGACAGTTTGAAAATGCTTGCTGTAACTTGGTACCAGCGTGCGCTGGTGAAAGTGGAGGGAGGGGAGAATTTCTATTGTACGAGCCTCGGTCATTGCCTGAGGGTGAATTGGCTCCTACAAGGACAGCAGAACTGTTTCTAAATGGCATGCTCACAGGGTCAAGAACTTACCGTAACGGTACCTCGACTTCCTGATGAAACTAACAGCTGACTGCCTAAATACTAAACAAACACACACACACACAATCGCACACACAAACCTAATGTAACTTCTAGTACACATGTCTATGAACTTATTCCATTTCCTTCACCTAGCCTATTAATGTGCAACTTTAGTTCCGCAGGTGTGTTAATATTTAGTTTTCTGCCATTGTTGAGGTGGACAAAATTCGGCCGTCTTGTGTGGATACATTACGTAATCCCCAAAAGTCCTGTGCTGTTCTTAAGATGTCCTTCCTAGTTGCAGTAAGGGATTCGGTTATTAATAACGATGTGCCTTTGAGCAACCGCTTGGCGCGCCAAACACGATCTCGTTGGAGGTATCGTAGGAACTTTATTATTATAGGCCTACTCCCTGAGGCCACGATTCCTGCAGCAGTACTTGGCTGGCGACCCAGTCTGTGACATCGGTCTATACTGTCAATTTGCAGAGTCACATTTAGTTTCCCAGAGAGTGTTTCGATTGCTTTCGCGTAGACGTCCTCGTTGGGAGTTTCACGTACTCCGTGGAGGAGAAGGCAGTTTCTCCGACTGTACTGCTCTGCCTCATCTTGCCGGATGTCCTGCTTCTCGAGATGCTCCTGGACGAGGATTACCTCTTTCTTCATCTCGTCCAGTTCCGCAGTAATTACTTCTCGGAAGTCCTTAAAGTCTGACGCGAGAACATTCAGGGTGTCGCTGGGGTTGGTAGCACTGATCGTGGAGGCCTCCATAGCTTGCTCCAAGCGAGCTTGAAATTCAGCCATCCGCTTTTCAAACTTACTCAGACGCTCGTTTACTGCCTTTAGGGTCATACTTTTATATTAATCACTCAACAAAAGCTTGTTCAAATAAATAAGCACACTGATAAATGATACTTAACTGGCTGTTTTGGCTGGTGACTTGCGGAGCACTTTTACACTCGGTATGTAACTTAGTACTTTCATTTTTTGCAAAAATCGAAAGTAGGCTAAGAAGATGACATGTCATCAAAATCTGCGCCCAATTCATAAGTTACTACCACAAGTGATAATACATTTATCCCACTGGGAGACGAGACGATCGATTCCAGTTTTGTAGAAAGATGTAGGTTACTGACGGATCAACACTCACACCCCTCGTCTGAATGAAACAGACGTCCACGAACGTCTTCCTTCAGGTCGCCAAAAGTGTGAAAATCACAAGGGGATTGATCCGGGTTGTATGGAGGATGTTGAAATGTTTCCCAGCCAAATCGCTGCAGCGTAGCCTTCACCAGTTTGGCAGTATGAGGGCGGGCATTATTATGCAACAGGATGATTTCGTCCGACACCATCAATCGTTTGCCCCTCCGTCCGTTGATGCGGAGCCCTCTGCGCACAAAATTTGTGGAAATGCATGTGATCTTTGATAATGGCATGCACGGAGCCATGGCAAATGCCTATCTGAACACGAATTTCTTCCGCCGTGATTCGTCAGTTTTCCCAGATAAGACCATCAATCCGCGCTAACACATTAGGAGTAATGGCTCGATGGGCCTGTCCTGGGCGCGCATGGTGTTGCAGTGATGTGCGCGCTTCTGGAAATCTCGTAAGCCACTCGTGCACACGTCAAGGAAATGCAGGGTTCGCCATACCCAGCAGACATGCGACGATGAGTTTCGCGTAATTCCAGTGCCCTCAGCCACCAGAGAAAGAACCACACTTCTCTGCTCTGCTTTGGTTGCCTCCATTTCTACAACTGGACGAACACACTAGGTAGTCCGCGGACCAACTACTGGTGTGCATCTGAGAGTTGTCACTATGCAGTTCCCCTACCACAGTAATGGCAGTATCGATGCTTAACAGAAGTGTTGCCACCTTTCGCGTGGAATGTGTGTTATGGCGGGTTTCGCTTTTAATTTGACTGCTCCTCATATATTAAAAATATTAGAAGCCAGTTTTCAGTGTTGCCTAAGTAATCTATTTGTTGAAGCTTTTCAGTCAGTCAACACGAGATTGGACAGGGAGTTACATTATTATTTTTATGTTCGATGATGTCGAAATGTAAATATTATAAGTCAGGAAACTGTATCATAATGGGGGTCATCAAAGTACTATTCTTTTTCATTATGAAACAGTTTCTCCAACCAATCAGGGCTAATTCATTGACGAATTAGGTAAGGATAGCTTCGCACATGCGCTCAAAATCCAATATGTGGCGTAGTTGGTAGCATGCTGAGTTTCTATGCCCGAGATCCTAGGTTCAAACCCGGCCGAAGACGTCGGATTTTTTAAGAGCGTTAAAAATCCTTCAGTATGCCTTCCTTCGGAGGGGAAGTAAAGCCGGCGGTCTCATGTCATAGATTTATGGCATGTTAAAGAACCTTCCACTAATTACACCTGTGTGAAGCTAAATTAATTATTGGTTAAACAACGCTCTAATTAGGTTCCTACGTTCGTCGCCGGGAGCCGACTGCAGTGGCGTGTAGTAGCCAAGTTGTGAACTAGTAGTCGTTGAGGGTGGCGTTTGGCGGCAAAAGTAGGAACTACTTCAAATTCAATGTCTGCAGTCCTTACTTGAATTAAAAATAGATAACACACACTAATACAGTCATCACAATTAACACCGGTTATCAGAGAGATTCTACAAACACACAAAGTACACGGGGCCACATGGCCGCGTTGTCACAGCCCCTAAACTAAGGAACCAACCAACCACACAATATGTCGGACATAAATTACATGATTTGAAAGTTGACCATGTATATTGGGTCAACCATTGTAGTTACAATCCCAAACACAAAGACAAAGTCAACACGAACCTTTGCGGTAACAGGAAAACACTATGAAATATGCATGAAATTTAGGAATCTACGTCCAGAAATTTGCAACACACCATTCTTGTTCCCTAGCCTATACCGACATGGAAAGTGTGCACCATTCGTAATGTTTGCATAAACAAACTGCGGAATATTGCAAAATAAATCGCACTGTAACTTAATATCCGCAACTCCAATTTATACACAGAGCATTGCATTAGTACGATTTTGCCGACAATTTTAGTGAATGCTGTTGTTGACATAAACACACCAGAACGCCATGGAGGAAGCATGTGTATAACATTAGATCCACGGAAAATATAATCCAGCTCTCTGTTCAATAAAGGGATTTCTTGTGCGAAACGTTTCCACCAGATATCATAACTGTTCTATTTGGGACTCAATTGATTTGCCTTCCCTTGACATTCTATACGCATCGAATTTGAAGAATAACTAGCTGATAGTACGATACATTTTAATTTTAGAGCGTTTGTAACAGCCTATTTTGTATTATTTGACCATAATAACAAAATGTTCCTACGTAGTACCTGTGTGCTATCTGTTGGTGCTAGTTCACAATAAACAATGTTTCAAAGCTTTTGAATGTGTTATTGGGAAGAGAGCAAATGCTGAGCCCACACAATTCTCACGAAAGAGAAGAACAAAGCTTTGGAAGGACTTTGATCTATAGTGGGAATCCATCTCACGCGCTCTTCACTTAAGTCAGCTGGCAGAATCACGACAGATATTTATGAATATTTATCTTAGAACATATAAAAAAGTTATAATTATCATTGAACATAAACAGTCGTATGCAACTCGCCTTTAATGGTAATTTAAACACTCGTATGGAAATTTCAATGAGAAATGTATTTGACCTAAAATGGCCATTTATTTACAGACTGAAATATACATTTCCTAGAGGAAACGAAACAAGACAAATAATAGTAACAAAGCTTAAAGTTTTGAGTGACCGTTTATTACGTGATGTCAGTGTCATGTCAGGATGCATAAAGCCAACTCCAGTCGACAAACTCTGCCCAATTGGGGGAATAGCTCCTCACAATGTTGCTGCCGATGCGGAGAGGGTGAAGCAGATCAATGGTCTGTCACCCACTGCATGATCATCAAGCTATAGTTATTCGTCTGAAATCCAGAAAGAACTTCATCGCTAGAACTCAACCACTGGAGGGAACACCGGATTCCAACCGCATCACCAGATGGAAGCGTAAGCTGCCGCTGGATATCCCTGCAAAGCAAGAGCTAGCCCTAGGAAGCGATGTTCCCTACCCTGTTTGGAGATCACTCAATCGTCTTAGGGAGGGCGTCCCTCGATGCCAGACCAACATGCAAAAATGGGGCATCCTTCCAGCTGACGGAGACGTGTCCAGCGAGTGCGGAGCAACACAAGACCCGACCCACTTGCTCTTATTCCCTCAACTGGGACAACCTAGCACAACGCAGGACTTGATCAAGGCCAATAATAAGGCTATCGGAGTTGTTACGTTCTGGAAATTTTGACCGGACACGGCAATGAATGAATGACGTGATGTTGAACTTTCGGAGGTCCTTTTTACGTGGAATGCGAATCAGAACATGACACTTCACATCGATAAATACATAATAAATAAATAAAATTAATTAAATAAAAAGTTCTATCATTACAGGCAAATTTTACCTATAAACACATAAATATGAGCCAAAATACGAAGTACTCTAAGCTGGTGTAATCGATGATACATATATCCAGAATATATTGCAATGAATAGAAAGGTGTCGAGAGCCCAGGTCGTGTAACTCTCGGAATACCAGGTAAGTCTAACTTTTGTAGCTGCCAGACGCACTGCTCACTTCCAATACTTCACACACACACACACACTGGTCTGAAGCAACGCATGTTTGCCATTAGGGTTAGACTTTTCTGCGATTCCGACAGCTGTTACACCTCTTGGGTTCTGAACGGCTCGAATGTTGCAATCATATCCCCAGCACTTCCGGCACCAAACTCGGTTGACACAGCAGGAAATGAGAGTTAGGATTCCAATCCATGAGTACATAATACAATTCCTAGTTCACCCACCTTCATTATTACTTCATCTGTTGATACTAACAGTTCAATTTGATAAATGGTCAATATTTGCTTGTAAACGTGAATTCAGATATGAGGACAGCAAATACAATAAATACAAAATGAAATATTTGAAAGTAATATTAAAAACATACATTTCTCACGTTCCATGATAGCGAGTTTCGTATTCAAATATATTCATTTGTTTAACCATCACAGACGAGAGATCTGGACCAACAGTGATTATTAGAGCGGAGTTAGCAAGGGTGTGGTTGCAGAACAGGCGATAGAGTTGTTCAGATAGGGGATTGGGACATTCTGGTTATCAGCCCCGCATAAGCACATTGTGGTACCTCTGGGGACATATTAGTGTACAATTTCTGCAGGCTGTGTTGGGGAGTTAGAAGACAACCTCTCCTCAGGTCGTAGGTCGTAGGTTTGCAACCACGAACCCCAGCCTAGCACGAAATTGCTTTCACTTACTTATGTAGGGTTCCTCTCTTTTATCATTATCGTTAACCTCTCATTGTCAATTCTTGTTTTTTTCCGACCCCAATGATATTAAGGGAATCCGTAACCTAGAGTGTGTTTCATTTACCCGTCTTAATTAGGACTTGTCTTTTCTTTCACGACACCGTTTATTGAGGGGTCAGACCTCTTTGTTTCTTCTGTAAGAAGCCCTAAGGAATATAAGGTATGCATAGGTAGCCTATAGCTCCATCATGCAAAGTTACATATTCAAGGGCTCAAGGCTGGTGACTCTGAAAGTTTCCATTGACATTGGGACGGATCATCTCCTTGTTCTCCTTCTTACCTGTCTTTCATGGCTCTACTTCCTTCCAAGTCCATCGATAGTCATTCATCGAGGGTTCAGAGCATTCTTCCGTTCGTTATTTTACCTTATTCATTTTAAGTAGATTACATTAGAAAACTAACTATTGCAATGGGTACCATGTTTCGACTTCCGGAAAATTACTACATATCTTCGCGTTTCACATCCCTCAGACCCCAAAACCACCGTCAGGTCAAAATTTTATATATAATTTATATATATATATATTGTTGTTGGGTTTGAGTCTTCAGTCTTTTGACTGGTTTGATGCAGCACTCCACACCTCCCTGTCCTGAGCTAATCGTTTAATCTCTACATAGCTACCACACCCTACATCCAAGGCAATCTGCTTAACATATTCTAACCTTGGTCTACCCCTACAGTTCTTGTCCTCGACCCTTCCTTCCATAACTAAGCTTGCTATTCCCTGGGTGTCTTAGTATGTGTCCTACCAACCTATCTCCTCTCTTCATTAGCATTGGCCAGAAACATCTCTCCTCTCCCACTCGTCTTAATACCTCTTCGTTTGTAACCCTATCTACCCATCTGATCTTCATCATTCTCCTGTAACACCACATTTCAAACGCTTCAGTTCTCATCTTTTCTGCTGCACCAATAGTCCAAGTTTCACTTCCATAGAGTGCGACGCTCCAGACAAAGGTTTTCAAAAATGTCTTCCTAATACCTAAATCTATATTCGATGTCAACAGGTTCCTTTTCTGTCGAAATGCTTTCCTTACCTGAGCCAACCTACTTTTTATATCCTCTTTGCTTCGTCCATCACTGGTTATTTTGCTTCCTAAGTAACAGAAGACTCCTACTTCCTTTAGTTTCTCCCCTACCAATTTGATTTCCATAGAGGTTTCTGATTTATTGCGGCCGCATTCCAATATATATATATATATATCCATATGTCCATACCATTCAAAAACTCATTCAAATCCTGAGGCGTGTCGGCCAAGATGACGATGTCATCAGTAAATCTCAGAGTTGAAATTATTTCTCCTTGAATCTTCACTCCCACTTTAAATTTCTCTCTAATTTCCTCCATTGCTTGTTCAATATAAAGATTGAAAAGTATGGGTGATAAGTTGCAGCCTTGCCTCACACCTTTCTGAATACCAGCTTCTCTCTCATGTCCATCAGCTCGAATGACTGTTGTCTGGTTTCTGTACAGATTGTAGATCACCCTCCTATCCCTGTACTGTATTCCAATCATTTTCAAAATGTCAAACAATTTAGTCCAATCAACGTTATCAAAGGCCTTTTCTAAGTCTAAAAATGCCATGAACGTTCTCTTATCTTTTCTTATTCTACCTTCCAAAATCAGCCTAAGACTTAGTACAGCTTCCCTTGTTCCTACATTTCTCAGGATTGTACGGTAATCCTCACATCTGTCAGCTCCTACTTTCTTCGGTACAGGGATGATAACATTCTTCTTGAAATCAGACGGTACCTCACCTGTCTCATAAATCCTACACACCAAGTGAAATAACCTGATCAGACCTTCATCCCCTATGCAGCGTAGCAACTCAATCGATATATCATCTATACCTGGTGCTTTGTTCCTGCTTAAGTCTTCCAATGCTCTGTCAAATTCTGATCTCAATATTAAATCTCCTTTTGCTTCCTCATCAATTTCCTCCTCCCTTTCCATTACATGATTCTCAATCTCCTTTCCCTTATACAAACACACTATGTAAGCTTTTCTTCCCTATCTGTTAGAGGCTTTCCATTTGTGTCCTTAATATTACAGCACTTAGTATTCTTAATCCTTCGATAAGCTGTGTCTACTTTTCCTAATTTCAGACAATTTTCTATACCTGCACATTTCTCTTTCAACCATTCTTCTTTCGCTACCTTGCACTTCTTGTTAACCTCATTTCTCAGACGTCTGTATTCTGCTATCCCCTTTTCATCTCTTACATTCTTGTGTTTCCGCCTTTCATCCCTCAATTCTAGTATATTCTGAGTGGTCCACGGTTTTCTGCCTATTCTTTCTTTCCTACCAATTTTGTTATTTCATTCTTCAATAGTGTCCATTCGTCTGCAATGGAAGTTTGTTTAGGGTTTTTCATTAGTCCTTCCTTTATACTCGTCTTGAATCTTTCATTTACATTCTTCTCTTTCAGTCTGTATATTGCCCACTTTTTTGGCTTTTAACTTTTCTTCAGTTTCTTCAACTTCAACATTAATCTGCATTTCATAACAACCAGATTGTGGTCAGAGTTTATGTCAGCACCGGGATATGATTTACAATCCAAAATCTGGTTTCGAATCCTCTGCTTGACCATAATGAAGTCGATTTGGTATCGCCCTGTATCTCCTGGTCTCATCCATGTGTATATTCTTCTATTGTGGTTATTGAATAAGGTGTTAGCTATGACCAACTCATGCTCGGTGCAGAATTCTATCAGCCTGCTTCCTCAATCATTCCTTTCACCTAATCCGAAATCTACATGGATGGAGTGATAGCCACGCCAGAATGAAGCCATGAGACCACCATAATGACCACATCAAGGGAGTTGAAGGAGATAGCCACCATGGGGCTGGAAGGTCCCGGGTTCGGTTCCTGTAAGAAATTTGGAAGAAGACCGAAGAAGATGGATTCCTCCACCTTTGGATTTGGGAGCAGATGGTACTGGAAGAAGCTGGGGATTTCTTCATTGGATCCGGAGATTCTTCACTCCAGGAATATAGGCCTACTAAGCTTGCACAATTCTTTCCTAATTCTTCAAGTTTGTGAGCCAGAATGTTTCTTCATTTTGTAGTTGAGTGGTCTGACTACTCAGAATTACTTTATACCATGCAATTGAGCTAATGTCGAACTAATATTGAACTTAAGTTGAATTAGAAGTAAAATTGAATTTAGATAAGATGGTGATGAAATAGATTAAGCAAATTACTGGTGAATTAATTGATTGATGGTTATTATTATTATTATTATTATTATTATTATTATTATTATTATTATTATTATTATTAATAGCCAGATTTATTCTACGTCTACGAAGGAAATATGTGATGCAGTATTTCCCATTGAAGGGCTATAGGATGTGGAAGGACATAACCCTCATTGCCTTATTCTAAGATCCAGTTAATTATATTTTGCGGATTTTCTATAATCCATCTCAACTTCTGATAATAGGTGTTTGCTACTTTTGGACGTTGGAACTTAATAGGTGCATGCCTATATTTTTTTGGTCGCAAACATTATAGTCTGTTTGACGGAATTTTCAATGGAATAGATGCCTGTAACTAATTTGATATTGAGAGTTAGAGTGAAATTCAGGTTTGAATTTTTGGATCTTAACTTCAGATATTTGCGGATATTATTATGATTTGACTAAGAATGATTATCAGTTTATACTTTCATATTTTCTTCTTCCTTACTCTACTTTGGGAATTTGAATTATCTCAAGCACGTTATGCTATTTTGCTTGAACTTTTATACATTTGACATTGCTGCAAGTAGTGGGATGATGACAGACCTGCTTCCCAGCTTGGCCTATATCTACCGAACGCATGATAGGATTTTAACGAACGAAGTGTTTTTGGCGTTGGGATGACGTCCTCTTTGCTAAGAATGTGTGTTGGTATTAAAAAAAATATTGAAAATTTTTGTTTTTGATAATGGCGCTATTTTGGAAACGGTGAAGATGATAAAAAGTTTGTTTGACGTGAACGAAAGGTGCCTCTGCCCCTAGGTGGACAGCAAGTTTCAAGTGTGTAGGAGGAGAAAATGATAGCCTACTTTCTGGCAAACATTGGCGATAATTGGCGAACGGATGGTCGTATTTTAACGAATGAGGTATAGTTGACGTTGGGGTGACGTCCTGTTTGCTAAGAATATGTGTTGATATTAAAAAAAAAATGAAAATTCTTGTTTTTGAATTTTTGATTATTTTGGAAACGGTGAAGATAAGAAAAACGTTTGTTTGACGTTAATGAAAGGTGTCGATGCCCTCTAGGAGGACAGGAAGTTTCAAGTGTGTAGGAGGAAAAAAATGATAGCCTACTTTCTCGCGAACATTGGCGATAATTGGCGAACGGATGGTCGAATTTTAACAAATGAGGTATTGTTGACGTTGGAGTGACGTCCTCTTTGCTAAGAATGTGTGCTGGCATTTATTTTTTTTTGAAAATTCTTGTTTAAAGTTTTTGATTATTTTGGAAACGGTGAAGATAAGAAAAAAGTTTGTTTGACGTTAATTAAAGGTGCCTATGCCCTCTAGGCAGAAACCAACTTTCAAGTGTGTAGGCCAACAGAAAAAGGAATTTTGAAAAATGTCTACTATTTTGGAAACGGTGAACTTGACAATAAAAGTTTGTTTGTGATGAATGGTTGGTATTTACTCCCTCTACCCGCACCATAAATTTGAAGTCGCTAGGTGAAAAACCTACGTTTTTTTGTCATATTTGATATATTTTTGGAAAACGGGAATGACTTATGGGTATGATGGAGATCATGTTGTCTTTTTAGCCATGATGGATTGGATTGGATGGGAGAGGGGGGGGGGGTATACACCTTTTTCTTGAAAAAAAAGGGGGTTTAGTCTAATTAAATAAAGCTATGCCAAACAACTAAATATTTCTCATTTTCGAGGTATATTTATGCGAATTGAATTACCCAAAGCACCGTGGAAAGAAGAACGAGCCTTAATGAATTTAGATGATGATGCAGGCCCAGGAACCCATTTTGTAGCCTATGTGAAACAAGGTTCCACAGTATGGTACTTTGACAGTTATGGAAATTTACCACCCCCGATCGAGTTGCTACGTTATTTGGGAGACCGGGTAAAGATATTCTATAATGTGAATCGTCAACAAACCTTTGACAGTCAAGAGTGTGGACGTTCGTGTTTACATTTTTTTATATAAGAGGTCGCGTTAAGCCAGCAGTCTCATTATGAATGTCAACGCCAAGACCTTTACCGTGCACAGCCGCGAGCCTGAAGTGCCCCTGGATTTCTCCCCCATTGAATTGCATCCCGAACAATTCTATGTGCTAGGATTAATTTCTTTGGAAAGTTACAACAGAATTTACAATATACAACTGGATATTAATGACAAATTTTATTATGATGATTATATGTTGAGACTACCCCTGGAGGTTATACCATAGACGACGTGTCGATGATAAAACAATTTGTTGTCAAACAATTTGCGGATGGGACACACAAATTTGAACTTACAGCCAATACGATTACTCATCGCTGTCGTACTTTCTCTACGTTTAACATTGACTTTGAAACACGAGTTCATTCTATTGGTAGGGGCCGATAACCTAGATGTTAGGCCCCTTAAAACAACAATTATCATCATCATTTTATCATTCTATTGGTCCTTTACTAGGATTTAAACCAAGATTGATGGCAGCTCACCGACCCCATGATTCAGATTATCCAGTGAAATTCATCGAGGACCATCACATTTCTGTGACTTGCAATATTATTAGAGACGTATTTACGAATCACGAACAAAACCATTCCCTGTATGATTTTATTGTCACCTCCCCTTGTGGCTATATTATTCGTGAAAACCCATCAGTGGTTCTATATCATCCTGTGTGTGTCAGCGATATTAGTAATATTACCTTACGCTTAGTGAATAGCAACAACTGATTGCTTTGGACGCCAACACCACTGTGACATACAAGTTGGTTTTAAAGACGCTCTGAAATTTATCTATAAAGCAACAACAACGTCTACGAGGTAGGTTAGTTACCCGCCGTGTATGAAACGGTTGACACGAGTAAACCGACAACGTTTACAACGCATCGGTTATACGTAACACCCCAATCATGAACAAGGAGCTGTTGCAAAAGTTAAATCCCATACAAGTGGAAGATGGCGTCGTGCGCATTGATATGCATTCCTATCAACCTCAAGCAACAGGACTGAATTACAATGACGAAATTCAATTCATCATTAACAACCAAGATACTTTTACTCTACCTCATGAAAGTGTCCTTCAAATTGAGGGTAAATTGATGAAAGCAGATGGCAGCACACCCACAACGTCCACGTTGGCGAATCATGGTTTGACTCTTCTGTTTTCTGAAGTACGCTAGGTGATTAATGATATTGTCATAGATATGACTCGAAATGTGGGCATGACTAGTCTTATGAAATTATATCCTTCCTATAGCGAGGAAGAAGGTAAAACGCTTTCTATGGCAGGGTGGTGCCCCAACCGTAGCAATGACTGGCTAGTTCATACCAATGGCACTTTTACAGGCTTCCTATCCTTAAAATTACTCCTTGGCTTTGCCGAAGATCACAAGCGTATTATTTTAAACGCAAGGCAAAGTTTGTATCTGGTAAGAGACCGCAGTGATTATAATACACTAAAAGGAGCCTCCGACCAAGTGATAGACTCAAAAATTCAACTGCTTCGATTACTATGGAAAGTGCCCCATGTGACGATGTCGGATCGTAATAAGCTAAGAATGTTAAATTTGGTGCAAAAAGATAAGCCTTGCCTATCGCCTTTCGAATTTGGTGTCTACATGAGTACCCCTTGCTACCTACCACAGACCCTCATAGTTGGAGTGTAAAATCGGCTCGCTCTACCGAGAGACCCCTCTATGTTATTATTGGTTTTCAAACCAATAGAAAATACCAACAAAGCAAAGATATCACCCAGTTTGTTCACATTCACTTGATAAATATACGACTATTTTAAAATAATATTTGCTTTCCCTATGAGGGGTTGGAACTCAATTTTTCAAAAAATAAGTTTGGACCCCTTTATGATATGTTTGCTAAATTTCAATCATCTTATTATGAAAAACAGGATTGCCCTATGTTGTCGCCACAAGGGTTTAAAGCAAAAGCACCACTGATTTTTTCGACTGTTCGTATCTAGAAGAATCTATGAAAATCACAACCATTGATTTAAGAGTAGATTTTGAAACACAAGAAAATGTACCAGACCATACGTGCCTGCTGTTTGATTATTCATGCCAGGCAAGTGAAATATCATCCTTTGTCCAATTATTTCACCAGCATGTAAGCCACCTGTGGTCAGGTTAAAAAAATCATTCATAGGATTGATGATAAGCGCCTGCATGCACACTATCTGTTGCGCTCTGGCACTGTGCACACATACAACAACAAACGTCATGTGTCCCTCAATAAGCAACAACAGCAACAACAACAACAACAACAACAACCACAACGTAATAGACAAACCATGGAATTTAAAATGTGAATGTAATCGTCTGAAAACTTTTGAAACATGGACAGTTCCCTTTATGGATTATGGAGAATTGGCAGAGAGCGGATTTTATTACTTAAACCTCGGGGATGTGGTCAAGTGTATTTTTTGCAACATTGAAATTGGAAACTGGGAGATGGGGGATCGACCATTTAGCGATCATCAGCGATGGAGTCCATCCCCTCCTTACATAAATCGCTATGATGTGGGCAATATTCCGTGGAGTTTGAATTACCCTGCCATTGTACCAGACCCTGCAAAACTAGGAGATACCTGTGGACCGTATGTGCAAACTGTTCATTTGAATGTTGTTCAAGAATTAAGAACAACGCTTGTAATAAATTTGTAAGTGTTTTTTTATGTTATGAATAAAACCTGTAAAAATAATATTTAGTTTTTGTTCATTTAATTTGTTCATTTTTCCTGAAGTCCATTGCAATGTTAAACCATGACATGGGTTAGTTGTTGATTAGACGTCAACGAGGTAACAAGTAAAAAAATAAATAAAAACATCATGCGTACTGGGTAGATTATTAGCTTGGGAATAACCTAACCCCCAAGGGAAGATGATGAAAAAAAAGGAAGTGGGTTTCGGACCGGAGAAAAAGGATGGATAAATAGGAAGAGAGTTTGACATAAGTTATAACTAAGAGTTCTTGCTCAAATACAACAAGCGGTGAACACCCTATCAATAGATTTATTTTTATTAAGTGGGAAGAGTCAAGGAAGACAGGATCTTGCCTAACCGTTATGTTAGAGAAATGATAAATCCAAAAACAAATATTTAATTTATTTAACAATGTTGGGTAGTAGTTTGGTAACAAATATATAATTTTGGTTTTGTAACAATTGGGGTCGCAGACCTCCGAAAACATTTAAAGCTTGCGCCAGGCAATTAACAATTCTTTTGGTTTCAAACCTTTATATGTTTTAAAATCTTCGCAAGATTTTGAAATGGCGAAGATAAAATGAAAAATTTAAAGATAATTGAAGTGATTAAAGTTAGACAATAAATCAAGTACCAGGTGTGTACTTTAAGGAATTTCTAGGTAAATATCTTAGAAAGAGTAACAACTTCGAAAGTAACAACAACAACAAAAAGCAGGAAGAATAAAATAGAAGTTTATACAAATAGGGCAGGTTACTTATTGTAAAACCTGAAGAGAACAATCGAAAGGAAGTTTCTAGAATTCCTATGTTTAAGTAGGGATCACGAGAAAAATGGGGCAAATTTCCCTTTCGTGACACCTAGAGATAACTCACTTATGAGTTGAAAGAATTGTACTCCCAAATTAGAAGGGAGAAACAATATAACTTAAGGCGTGTACTAGACACGAAGTTTTACAGACATTAATTCGTTTTACATAAGCAAAAGAGGGAGGACACATATTGAGAGTGACACCTAATTGAAAAAAGATCTAAAGCAACAATTTTTATTATTTTAGTTTGTTAGTAAAGGGTTTGGCAAAGATCAAATGGGATTGAGGATAAGTGTTCATGGCCGTATTTATTGTTTTCGGACGAACGCGACGCGGATGAAAGGTTGAACAAGCACTATTTTTCACTATAGTCTGTTGAAATAGATGAAAAGTTCACTGTAGTAGCACAAACGTTTATGACAAAGAAAGTTATTGCAATGATGGAAAATAACTAGTTACACTAGATATGCGAGAGTCTATTGCTTGAGAAAGTTGTAGATTATAGTTGAATGCGCCAGAGAAAATCCCAACGGAGGAAGAAAAATTAGCTATTGATTAGTAGTTCATAAGGAAGGTTCCTTAGTTTGAAAAAGTATTCCCACATGTGAGTGGAAAATACATGACAGTATAACTGGTAGATAGAGTGCAAGTTCTGGAAGGTTCCAGAGCAATGATGACTCGGTTAAATTGGGTAGAGAATCCCTCGGCGGAAAGCTAGATTCTATAGACAGTGGGTATTTTGGAAATATCCCTCGATGTGAGATAGCATCTCAGAAAATCTTTCATGTTGAAAGTTAAACCTGATAGTTTAAGTAAGATCAAGAAGATCTCTTGAAAGCAGTTATTTTCACATAGCAATTTTCACTGTTTATAAAATCCAAATAAAACCATTGAGCTATTAAAGGACGATGAGAATGAGGTTAAAACCTGAAGTCGGTACTTATCTTTGCTTCATGACGAAGGCGATGTTGCAGTTGACGGTTGGTTCTAAAATTCTAACATGGCGTAGAATTTAAAAGTTTGCCTCTAGAGTTGAGGAGGCGAGCTCTAGTTGAGCTCTAACTGACTGAGTCAACTTCCGACGTACAAGTGAAGGCTGCTAGACGCAGAGAAAGCACTAGCCTAGACGGCATGACCAAGAAGAAGTTGTGTGCACTTAAGAGAGTGAGTGAGCGGTTGCTCACGACGCGGAGAAGTGTAGAACTGAAGTGACCGAGCGGGCTAGCTGCGCGTGCGGAGGAGAGAGCAATAGGAGGAGGGGAGAAGAGGGGGAAGCGGGCGAGTAAGGGGAGGAACAAAGAGGTTGCACATAAACATGAAAAATCTTGACAAAAATAAAATTCTTCTTGGAGCGGTGTCTTCACGGAGTAGTTGGTTGGTGAAGAACACGACGCCCAGCGGATTAGTGTAGAAGTCTTCATGGTTTGAAGCAATGGAAGTTCGGAAGGCAGAGATGGGACGCTGTCAGGCTGGTTCAGCAGAATATGCGTTTCTGTAAATAACTGACAGAAAAAATGAACAAATGCACGGGGCAAACAGGAGGTAACAGTTCGATGTTGGTGTGTGCGGGAAATAAATTTAAATAAATGGACAGATATAAAGTAATGAACAGCAAAAGCTAATTTTTTCTTTCCGCGTATTTGCAAAGATACACCACGTACACTCGTCGTGGATTGTCAGGGGTTTAAAATTGCAGTCAACAAATTTATATTTAAGGAAGTAGCTTTTATCGATTCTAGTACGTTTTGGGTGTCTAACCCTATTCATTTGGTGTTTAAACCTCCCTATGCTTTTGAGTTGCTTAGTGAAAAAGATAAAAAGCAGAGCCAATGGATTGAAAATCATTTGCAATTAGTATGGAAAAAGGGTAATATTTCTTACAAGTATCTTGACATAGTCATGAAAGCCCATTTGTTCTCGGCTAATGTGTTATTTGTTAAAGGGGGTGAAAAACGCCAGTGGCTTCAACCATTTTTACCCTCTCACTGTCAATGTATTGACCTTTTAGATCTGGGTTGTCCATCCCTGCAAACGCTCATGGACACTTGTCCTTGCGATAATATTAAGAATAAAGCCTTAGCGCATGCGTGGCAATTGTTTCATTGGCTCACCACCAGTGCATGTTGGGAGTACTTGAATGAAATTAAAACTGAAAGTTTATCGTCCAATGTTGGCAGTGAGACTTGTACACGTGAGGTGATAACATCAACGTTATAAACATGGACGCCACTACAATCGACAAGGCTATTGGAAAGTTCTTTGTATGCAAGAAAAAACTTACTAGCTTTACACATCATGAATTATTAGCACTACATAAATAATTCCTTTTTATGTTGTTGTCAATGCTGTGAAAGAAATTTGGGAAAAGGCGCCTGCCGAGTGGACTACTGACCCTGTATTGAGTGAACTACAACCATGCAGTCATTTTCCCATCACAAGCAATTGACCATGGCAAAAATACCTTCCATTCGACAGTGTGCCACATGCCAATTGATGAAATTATATCATGGTCATAAAACTCACTGTAAAGATATTGTTTCATCATTTCATGGCTATCATGAGGAAAACAACCACCACCTACCATGCTCGTCAGCGACCGCCGACAAACAACAACAACAACAAAAACAACAACAGCAGCAAGAACAAGAAGAACAACAAAAAAGTGTTTTTCACCCATTGAAACCTCTATGCAGCAAAAAACTTACCATTTGAGCATCACTTACCTGCTTACAGTTCTTGTGGACCTGGTACTCGTCTTGAAGATCGTTTGAGGAGATGGAATATGGGGATAAATGCTTTGGACCATGCATGTCGAAATCATGATATAGCCTATCAAAACAGTGATCCCACACTAAGACACATTGCCGACAAAGTCTTGTTAAGGATTGCAAAGCAACGATTAACAGCTTTAGATGCCAAATTATCAGAACGAATGGCTGCATTCATGGTTATTGCTGCTATGAAAAGCAAATTACTTTTATCTAAATATGGACTTTAAGATGATGAATTTATTTTAAAAATGTATAGTAGGCCTATCACTGTTAGGATTTTAAAATAATAAATAAATAAACATGAGTCCATGTTGTATTTTTTCCATTATTATTGACTAATAGTTTCAAATATTATAATTATACACAGTAATATAAATGGTGTTTCAATTTAAAATTATAAAAAAATAAAAAAAAATTACAATGCATTATTATTAACTAATAGTTTCAAATATCATAATTATAAACAATAATATAAATGGTGTGCCAATTTAAAATTATAAGCAATAGAAAAGGACGACAGTGTGTTATTATTAACTAATAGATTCAATATGATGATTATAAACAACAATTTAAATGGTGTTTGAAATAAAATTATAAACAATAAAAACAAACTACAATGCATTATTATTAACTAATAGTTTCATTATGAACATTATAAATATTGATATAAATGGTATTTGTACTAAATAATAAAATAAGTTGAAGCGTTATGTACTTAAGGGTCGCTTGTTTTTTAAACACCCTCCTCATGCACTGCAAGCACAAATAAAAAAAGAAAGTAAAAAATGTTTCAAATGTAGTCATAGTAGTATATAAAATGATTAACAAATTTCGGACTATGTTGTTTTTATTATTATTATTATTATTTTGTAATAAAACATGTCATTATGATTTTGTTTCTACAAAACCATGTGACCGTTAAAAATATTGCTTATTATTATTATTATTTTGTAATAAAACATGGCATTATGATTTTGTTTGTACAAAACCATGTGACCATTTAACACAATGTAATGTTAACTTTAAATTATATATATTTACTTATTTAATTAGTAAATAGTGTTGATTTGTTGTTTTTTTGCTTTTTTACTTATGGTAGCATTGCATGAGTGCGTGTGCTAAATGAACAAGCTATCCTTAAGCGCCTGACGTTTCAACTTATTTTAAAAACTATACATGTACATCTAAAGAAAGTAAAAAAGCATGCGTCGTAGGCAATGTTTGTATTCACGTAGCCCTAAAGGCTAAAAAATCTCTCATTAACGAGTGAACTTACAAAAAATTACCATTTACCTATTGTCATTATAGGCATCATTGTATTGATGTAGCCCTAAAGGTTCAAAAACAGACATAAAAGAGTAAAGAAAATTATTATTATTATTATTATTATTGTTATTATTATTATTATTATTATTATTATTATTATTTACCATTATAAACTATGAGCAACAATTAATAAACGTCAAAACAGTTGAGCACCGAAAAAAATTTTTGTTCGTTTTAGTAAGACATCAATAAACAACAAAAAAGTCAAGTCTTGCGTACAATGATTATTCAGTATCTAGTTTTACAAAACGAATCATGCAACGATTATTTTCTTCACCCTCATAGATTAAATACACAGGGTGAATACTTGAATTGACATCTTCCATGACATTATCAGGTAGGTTATTAAATCGTGTGGGTAGAAATATCTCAAAGTCTTGACAAATGCAAAGAGCTCGTTCACCAAATTTGGTTTTTAATTTTTGAATTTTATGAATGCGAAAGGGTGTTTGTGTAGGCAATTCACTCATTTTATTGCGTGCAAAGCCGCAATCTTGGCCAATGGCGTTCAAGGCATCCATGCTTGGCTATAAGGAAAGACAAGAGTGTTATTTTTAAACACTCTTATCCTTATATAACAACAACAACAACAACATTGTCAATACATTAAAGGGTGTTGTTTTTAAGCCTGAGCGTTTAATGCCTAACGTTGTAGATAGTATTGGATAAATTGACAAAAATAAGATAATGTTTATTCGAGGTACGCGATAACTGTTGAACCAATATCAACAGCCAAATCTATTGTGTTTCATGATCCACATGACGTAAATATGTATACTGTTGTAAATGACAATTATCATCAATAAGAAAAATTTGTGTTTTGGTGCGTATGACGTCCATTAATAGTGCTTGATGAATTTCTTGCCACGGACCACGTCCGTCAATGCATGTGGTTTTTAACACTGGAAGAAGCAACAACTATGTTTGCTGAATATAGACTAGACTGTCTGCGATATGATGATTCATATTATCATACACGCTCATGTTTTCTAAAAGAAAGAAAGAAAGAAAGAAAGAAATAAAGAAAGAAACCAAGCTATCATTTTAAACTATTTTTTAAAGTTATAAATAAACCAAAACCTTGTTTTAAATTTATTTTAAATTTAAAAAAAAGTTGATTTCTACCATAGGGTAAAGGGAGTTGTCAAATTACATTAATAACGTGCTAAAGCATCATTAGACTAATCAAATAAAATGTATTTATGGTGATAGGGTTCAATTACTTGCGCAACTGCTAATGAAGTGGCGCAAAACACTAACCATTGCCACTGTCGAAACGTATTTTCAAAATTTGGTAAATATGTAAATGGTATTAAATCACCACTATTTTTTATTAAAAATAGTGGAGCTCTGACATCTATAAAATCTAAAATAAGGTTTTGGTTTAAAGGTTTATTACTAACTAAGCCTATTTGTGTATGGGTACAACTAAGACTTGTCTATGTTGTATCACCAGTAACTGATCTTCATCTTCTGAGCAAAGGGCTTCATACATTTTTTCTAAAAAGATAAATAACAAAATTGCAAAGTTATTATTATTATTAATATTATTATTATTATTATTATTAACATGCCATAATTCATACTATCTGTTATATGGATGGTTCAAGAATTTGTGGCAACACTTTCTTTGACAGATTAACAAAAACGTAGGCGTGTGGAAAATGTTGACATGACCACTGTATTACCTTTCGGTAAAACGCATGTAAAACAAACAAATCATTGTCCCACACTGTGTGGCCTACTTCTAAAAGTTGACATTCATTTTCATCGTTTCAGCCAAAACATGAATTTGAAAATTATTTAATAGAAAATGTTTTATGAAGATTAAGTGTGAATCATTTTCAAGATCATTTGGAGGTAAATGTATGCCTCTGTTGTCAATATGTATTAGTGTAGAATCTCCTTGTTGAATGAGTCGTATACGATTCCCGTGTCGACGTGCAAATTCGCACTGCATACTGTTAAAAGAATAGTATGTACAGATACTATAAACAAACAACTGCATACTAATGGATGCCTATAAAGGTAAAGTTAACATACCGTGCAATTTATTAACCATGTCCCTATCCAAGAAACAAAACAAAAAAAAACAATACAAATTTAAACCAGGGTATGTGTTTTCCATAAACATGAATACACCATAAACTAAAAAAATTAGCCAAATGCCTTTTTTAAAGTAAAAAAACAACATATTGTTGTTGTTGTTAGTTTCTAATAGACCGTATTCTATGTGGTGAATATTGATTCATAGGTAACCTAAAATAAAGTTGACGAAATGCTTGTTGACGATATGAAGCGGTTCCTTCCTCAGCAGGGAATTTATAAAAGTGGAAACAAAACATATTTGACGTTACTGGAAAATAGACATTAAACAAGGGTTTTGTACATAGCGTACACCAAAAAACTGGAAAATCATCCTCATCCGCTAATTTAACAATCACTTGTTTCATCGTTACTTCTGTAGATACATTATTTTGAAGACCAAAGCATACAGGATTTGCAATAGTGATGACTTGGATCATAAAACAAGACATCATCATCATCATCATCATGATCAATGAAGCTCTTATAAGAAGTGGTATCAATGCGCACTTTAGTGTTTTTATACTCTAAAGGATAGGCCACACGTTGTGGATTATACTTTACCGTCGTTGCATATTCATTAAAAATAGTGTGTTTGGTAACAATAAA
The DNA here is from genome assembly GCA_946902985.2 of Meconema thalassinum. Lineage (NCBI taxonomy): Eukaryota > Metazoa > Arthropoda > Insecta > Orthoptera > Tettigoniidae > Meconema > Meconema thalassinum. The sequence continues at coordinate 1,294,859,532 of OX336389.2, forward strand.
AGAATCTTCATCATGGCTTATCATTGAATCTGAAAAGTAGTTATAGACGTTTTACTAAGTATATATATATATATTTAAAGTCAATTTTTATTCACTGTCTGTCTCTTAGGTCAATAGCAAAAATAAAATAAAAAATAAGCAAAACACAAAATAAATAACTATCTGTCTGTTGGCTTTTTTTAGCTGTAGGCTACAAGATTAACATGCATTACGTCTAAAAAAAGTTCTGTTCTGATATTTGACTGGTGTTGTTTTGAAATATATCACCACTCATTACACAAATCATAAAGTCAGATTGTTCACAGTTAAAGCAGCAGATTATTTTTTGTTGTTCTTGCATGAGGCCTACTAAGCCACGACCTAGTGAGGCCTATTAAACCACATACCTACTGAGGGTGAGCAGTCAGTTTGCTGAAACATGAGGCTTATTAAGCCAGCACCCAAGTGAGGCCTATTAAGCCGCATGTCTGCTAAGGGTGGGTGGTCACTTTGCTTAAACATGAGGCTTATTAAGCCACCACCAATGAAGCATATTAAGCCACTAGCTAAAATAAATTTAAAAAAGCCACCATGTTTTAATCTAGCCTGTGCACAGTGAGCTACAGTGCATGCCTCTCTTTATGCGTTGACAGGTAAATAGCACAAGACATACAGTTTATATACAGTACAACTATTTACACACATTGACAATCCTTGCATACATCCATGCACACAGGTTAAAAAACAAAAATTATATGATACACTACAATTTTTTATTTTGATTCCAAGTCTCAAAACAATAGCAACAACCATTACTGGTTGTAACCAAAGGGAACGCTTGTCATCATATCCTGTCACCACTGCCTTTTATCATCCAACAAAGCAAGTTTTTGTTTCCGCTGTTTCATTAAAATAAATTATGGTTTTTTGATAGAATCCTAAACTGACTATGTGACATAGCTGCGTGGGTCTGGAGGACATGTAAATAATCATTCACACAGAGGCGTTTAACCACACGCTGGCTAATTCCTTTGGCCCGCGCGGATTCACATTGATTCATCTGTCGAAAACTATACATTTTCGGCGCGAGACCTACAAACTCTAACATCATGGTGTCTGAACACTCATATTTCATTAAACCATTTTTTTTGTTCAGACGGGGGATATAGAACACGTTCTTTTCACTGAACTAGGACGTGTCAAACCATTTTGGGTTTTCTTTCATAACGACATATGGATCACAGTCACGGATATGGTAAATAAAACTATCCGTGTCTGTATATAACAAGGAAATGGTACCAAATTGCCGCATTACAAAACCATAATGAAATTGATACATGTGCAATTTAGAAAAATCTAAAATAACTTGACCTAAATAGATGGGTTTATTCATGACCTCTTTAGTTTTACCAAGTTCAATAGTGACTAGATCATGATCAATAACTTTCAAAGATTTGAAATTTGATTTAGCAATATATTTTTGAGCACCCCATTGTCCATGCCATGTGTTCATCAATTTTATTTCCCTATCCTGCCGTACATTTTCCAGACTCTTGCCATACGTACAATTATTCATTAGTAAAAAAAATATTTGAAATGGCTGAGTGGCACTTTGTCTGTGACTAGTATTTTAAGTCCATGTAAGGTTTCAACCGCCGTTTCTGACAGAAAGAGATACCTCTATGGATTTTTTCAGGGTTAAGCCCTGGGCTAAACATTCTACCAGCATATCAATTTGCAATTCATAGTGATTTTTGACATACGAGGTGCCCATCATTTTTTTATGATTACCCTTACTCTCGGGCGGCACCATTTTCTCTATACAAAAGGGGAAATCACCATGTCGCTGTCAGAGATCGGGGGAATAAGCTAATTCAACGTCAAGGACATACCCTACGTCCTGTTGCTCGCTTGCGCTATGCACATTAAAATCTTTAATTTCATCCTCAGACAGCCAGACAAAGTTTTTGTACGGCAGCGGTCGGCTCAACGCGAAACCGTATAAATTATTTACATCGAAATACATTAGGTAGGAATCTGGTTCTTCAGGACAATAATCAGGCATGCAATGATTATTTGCCTTGATATGTCGCTGATTGAGCGATACGAACCCCCCACGAATCCCTTTTTCCATCATCAGTACCACATCGGGATCTGTCGGTAAATCAAGCTCTATTTGGGTGTATTTGAGCGCAGCGTCTCAACTTAACCCCGGACTGGTATAGTAATGGGCGCGGTCGAGTCCGTATATCGAATGACATAGCTGACGAAACGTCTCAAATACGTCTGCCAATAACAAAACATCTAATTTTAAGTAGTGCATAGCATATTGACCCATGTTTTCTATGGCAAACGCTCGCCAAACATGGTGTGCGTGGTCATATTCCTCTTCACTGATGGTGCTTTGAGTTAACTGAGAAAAACATTTTTCTCTAGGGGGCAAAGACGTTTCTTTAAGCACATCGTAACTTGCCACATGATCATAAGGAAAATGACCTTTACGAACACACAATTTAAATTGTTTTGTGTCCATAAAGTGGGATTGGGTATGTTTCAACTCATCCTCGCTTAAGCCTTTCACAAGGCTATCCAGCGAACTAGACATAAACTTGAATGAGTCGAGAAAACGAATGCTCATTGTTCCTTTTCTCCATGAAAGAGAAATGGAGCTCTCATGGTTCTTAGCCAAAATGCTGAATTTGCTCTTATCTACATGAGCAAATTCTTTAACAATGAAGTGCAGATCGTAGCGAGGGAAATTGTGTAAGAAGACAGGAAGGAAGCGAGGTGTAGAATACTTTAAATTGCATTCTATATGTGTGGCACCTCTAAAATGTCCTGTCCTATGACAGTGATCTCTTACTTTTGTTTCTCCGCATAAAATAGGCTTTTCGCATATGTGGCAGGTGGTGGCTTGATCATATTCTTTTTGCTGTACGTCATACATATGAATTGGTACAGGATTGTTCAAAATATTTTCTACTTTGCCCGCTAAAGCCGCCATTTGATCAACAAACCACCGCGCACAATCCGAACCTTTGTGACTTACATACTCACATTGGGATTTATCATAGTGACATACAACATAATAGCCGACGGCAAAAGGTTCATGTTTCTGCACTGGATATGTTGAGGTATGGTTCACATCCCTGAAGGGGAACAGTAAGGGCCTCAAAATTGGCATAAACAGTAAATGGTATCATATCTTGTTTATTAGTGGCCTTACATTTCAAGACTGTGTCATTCCCTTCGGGCAAAACTAGCTTTACTGCCGTCTGCCCCTCACAATCTCTCATATGTCGTTCCAAACGTTCAGCAGTTGTAAAATACTGAAGGCACCGCTCACAAATGAGTTTTTGCCATCATGGTTAGACACTTGGCTGCTTACTAGTTTTCCTAAATTCTTTATCCAACAATAATGGCTTTTATCCCCATGAGACAATAAGAGTAATTGAATATGATATTGTTTTGTCTCTTTGCTAGCATACAAGGGGCCGACAATGTTGCTTCCCTCAACGCCATATACCATAAAGGAGAAATTTGGATTATCTTTCTCAAATAAATTAATTTTATCTACAGACATGGTAAATGAAACACGCTGTAGATTCAGAGTTTGTTTTAAGTGGTTAAACATAGCTTTGTACTTCCCTGGTTTATGACCATTTCTGTCTTCACAGGGTTGCAGGCAACTAGCCACGCTCCATAAAAAGCAATGATCGTCTGTGTTACATACATTAATCACTGCCTTTCTCGAAGCGATAAAGCTCGGAGTGGGAATATGGCTACATCTTGCATTTAATGGATTGTATTTACAAATATTAATTTGTAAATATGCAATGCTATTCAGAGCCAGGCAACTTGGTCCGTCTTGTAACTTATCAAATTTACTGATAAGGCCATCAATAGCAATTTTCTGATACCACATTTGTAAATTATCGGATATCAGTAATTTCACAATGTTTGTACAAAGATTAAACATATGTTTCTCTTCGACATTATTTTTTATCAAAATAAATTCACATAGTAATTCGAAATTTATTTTAAGGCATGATACGTTGTTAAGCCTTGTTTGCTTTCGTTCAGAAAAATAGACAAACACGATTCGACTAATTCTTTAGGGGATAGACAGTTTTTCACATTATAAATTCGGCCTGAACATATTCTACTTTTAAAACATTTGGCTAATGCTTGCCATTCTATTTCTTTACACATAGACATAATATACAGTAAATGGAATGTTAACTCACCTTATTAATAGGATAATCCAAAAAACCAGCAAATACAGATGTCTTCTAAGACACTGGCACGCACTCTCACTCACTTACACACAAACACAAGTCGTAGCAACTGTTGTTGTTGTTTCTCCAACTGTAGGTGGTGGGGCTCCAGCAAACAGCCAATTAGTCGCAATGTGGGATAATGCTTCTTTCTTTAAAATATATATCTGAAAAGCAATGAAACCCTTTATTAGTAATGGTTTTATTTATATATATGCACCAAATAACAATAAGTTATTCCATAATATTATTATAACAAATAATACACCTTGTCTTTTTTTACTTGATGTTCAATATAGATGGTTTTTAATTATTAAGTTAATTAAATTAATGAATTATTTATTTAATTATTTAACGTGCGCAGGCTAATGGTAGAGCAGACCCGTCTGTATCAAACAATATCTTGCAAAGTAATGCTCATGATGCTCTGTCTCGGTACATATATAAACTTGTCTATAAATTGCCTACATGTTATTTCTCACCATGTATTAAAACACCTTTGAAATAATGACTGACTGAGTTAGAGAAGTCTTGACATTAGCAGTTCAAACATACTGTACGCCTACATGACTTTTCCCACTGCGTACTCGGAGAACTTCAAGATCAGCATTTGGAAAACAAAGCTCTCAGAGCCTACTAACCTTGAGCATAGTATCGAGTTATGGTGGCTAGCAAAAGCTACTGTTGATATCTAACTTTTTTCCCAACGACAAACTTGCGGAGCCAGCCTTCCCACTCACACAGACGTGCACCTATGGCATTCTTATTGCGATAAGGAGCTGAGGTCTCTCATGCTGGGCCCCAACACACACTCACTTCTGTTATCAAATTATTCTCTATGCCAGTAAAGCTCAATATGTATGTTTAGCAACATTTATAGCGTTTGACATGACAACCCAACGTCACTTCAAATCTCATTTCTTTCTTTTCTTCACGCTTTCCTCAAATAACTGCAACACATAATGGAAAACACCTAAAACCATGGTTCCACTTTTTCATCACCTACATTTCCCCTAAACAGGACAATTAAACAAAAGGGATACTGGGGTGTGTAACCAATACTACGCCCCCAGTTCGGTCACACCTGCAAAGCGAACAGGCGGCCTGATAAAGCAATGGAAAGAGTGGAACGTTTTGGCAAGGAAATGGAAAGAAGGCGGCCGTGACCTTACATTAGGAACCATTTCGGCATTTGCCCAAAGACAAAGTGGAAAACTACAGAAAGCCACTTCAAGTATGCTAAGGTGGGAATCCAATCCCCTCTACTCATTTTGACCACCCGAGGCTGAGTGGACCCCGTTCCAGTCCTCACAACACTTTTCAAATTTCGAGGCAAAGCCGGGAATTGAACCCAGGACCTCTGGGGTGGCAGCTAACCATGCTGACCGCTACGCTACCAAGGCGATTAAAAACGTAGGCTAAAACCCCAAAACATGCATAGGTTTTTCACCTAGCGACTTCAAATATATGGTGCGGGTAGAGGGAGTTAATACCAACCATTCATCAAAAACAAACACTTTTTTGTCAAGTTCACCGTATCCAAAATAGTCAACATTTTTCAAAATGTATTTTTCCTTTTGGCCTACACACTTGAAACTTGGTTTCTCCCTAGAGGGCATAGGCACCTTTCATTAACGTCAAACAAACCTTTTTCTTATCTTCACCGTTTCCAAAATAATCAAAAATTCAAAACAAGAATTTTCAATTTTTTTAAAATACCAACACACATTCTTAGCAAAGAGAACGTCACCCCAACGTCAACAATACCACATTCGTTAAAATCCGACCATCCGTTCGCCAATTATCGCCAATGTTCGCGAGAAAGTAGGCTATCATTTTTTTCCTCCTACACACTCGAAACTTGCTGTCCACGTAGAGGGCATAGACACCTTTCATTAACGTCAAATAAACGTTTTTCTTATCCTCACCGTTTCCAAAATAATCAAAAATTCAAAAACAAGAATTTTCTATATATTTTTTTAAAATATCAGCACACATTCTTAGCAAAGAGGACGTCACCCCAACGTCAACAATACCTCATTCGTTAAAATGCGACCATCCGTTACCAATTATCGCCAATGTTCGCCAGAAAGTAGGCTATCATTTTTCTCCTCCTACACACTTGAAACTTGCTGTCCACCTAGAGGGCATAGGCACCTTTCATTCATGTCAAACAAACTTTTTTATCATCTTCACCGTTTCCAAAATAGCGCCAATATCAAAAACAAAAATTTTCAATTTTCTTTTTAAATACCAACACACATTCTTAGCAAAGAGGACGTCATCCCAACGCCAACAACACTTCGTTAAAATCCGATCATGCGTTCAGGAGATATCGGCAAAGGTCGTTGGAAAGTAGGCTGCGAAGCAGCTCTGTCATCATCCCACTACTGCTACAAGTCAGGCCTACATTATATCGTAATTTATACATGCCAATTATGTGATCGAAGGAAAGCCATGATGATTATAGGGTAATAATAATACATTTTTCTGCACTAAAACGGTGAAGTTGGTGTAGTGGTTTAAAAAAGAAAGAAATCTTAAAAAAAAAAAAAAAAAAAAAAAAAAACGTGACAATATTCTCATATGCTGTGAACAAGTCAAGGAAATGGTTTGAGGATTAATCATGGTGTTTAATATAAAAGATAGTAGAATAATGAAACAGTTGGTGAATATAAAAAAATATTACTTATAATAATGATTATTGGTGTGAGGACATTAAAAACGGCATGACTACGTAAAGTATAGGCAAATGATTGTAAATTAAGCATTGATATTAGCATATAAATGATAGTCCAATTACCTTGCATTTAGTCAAGTGGACTATAATGCAAACAAACCATCGAAAGGGAAGAAATAGAAGGTGCGTTCAAAACGTAACGAGCTGGAGACTGGAATGCGCAAACCGGTGACGACATTGGCTAATCCTGGCGTATGTAACGAAATGTGGTTCCGACCACTGCATGGGCGGTCACAGCCCGTCGCTAGAGGGCACGCGTGCAAGTCACGTCACGCTACAAAGCGAGCAGCAGCATGCATCAATCGTCCAAAGCTGCCAGTTGCATTGCAAACAGTGACATGGAGGCGTCAACCAAAGAGCAAAGAGGTGTTGTTCGGTTTCTGACAGTGGATGGAGTAGGGGGAACGGACATTCATCTCCGAATGTCACAAGTGTACGGCGAACACTGCATGTCCCTTGCAAGGGCCAAGGCGTGGCACAAGCGCTTCAGGGAAGGACGGGTGTCGTTAGCCGATGATGCCCGGTCTGGGGCATCCTCCTGCATTACCCATTACAATTTCCAGCTGGTTGATGCACTCATTACCCAGGACCGCCGAGTGATAGTGAACGCCATACCTGCCGTGGACGCTCCACGACAATGAACGACCTCATACGACCAAAACAGTCGCGGTACTCCTGCAGAAATTCAAATGGGAGGCTCTCGGCCAACCCCCATTCATTCCAGACCTCTCTCCCTGTGATTACGTCATGCTTGGTCCACTGAAAAGGGCTCTGTGGGGCCAACGATTCACCTCGGACGCCGACGTCCAGCTGTACATGCGGAACTGGTTCACATCGCAGCCCAGGGAATTTTACGAGAGAGCAATTCTCGCCTCGTGTCACAGTGGGACAAGTGCCTCAGCAGCCAGGGCCAATACTACTAACATACAGGTACTGGTTTCGGTAATTATGCCTCTGGCTCGTTACTTTTTGAACGCACCTTATAGAATCACATAGTTGTCATATTATGTTGAAACATAAAATTTGAATTTTGTACAAGAAGATAGTGAGCTGTGCTCATTCGTTGCAACATTATGAGTAATGAGAGTAATGAGACTCGGAATTAACTTGTAAAATAATTTGGAAATTATAATACTTGAAACTTAGACCTGAGATGACTGTCTGACAGATTCGGAAAGAATGGATATTCTACTAATGAAATTTATTCTTCTATTTGAAAGAATGTAGATAACAATTTGTATAATAATTTTAAATAGTGAATTTAATCTTGATTTAGTGGTCAAGCTAGACCAATATTTCTACGGCGATAATTGCTGTTAATAAATGGTGAATGATATAGTTAATTCTTGTATTTTTCTCATTGGTTGCATTAGTTAGAACGGAGATTATTCCAGGGAAAGATACATCTTTTCTATAGATTTTTCCTTCATTATAATCACAAGTGAGTGTGTTTGTGGTCGACTGGAAACACCACCTGACGGACATTCAGGGTGTTTAATGGATTACATAGTCAAACATGACCAAATCTAACCTGTTTTTATATAATTTAGTTTTCTTCGAGTATCTCCTAATTTTAATTATATCAAACGATAGGGCCGAGGAGATTCGTTGACCATTTAAACCTCATTTCTTATTGTGAGGTTTGAAGCCATTTTTCAGTGTTGCCTAAGTAAACAAAAGTTTGGTGCTTTTCAGTCGGTCAACACGAATGTACCCAAATAGAGCTGGGTTATGCCCTGATCCTGAAATAAATTACATAAGATTAATAAATATACTAGGATGACCAGTTTCGATCGTCAAGCGATCATCATCAGATCCATTACACTTAGGCTATAACATCTATGTTTGAGAATACAGGTGAAAAATATATACAATATGTACAATTATTTTGTTGCAGTGTTGGTAATGCAACAGTTAAATGTGGTATATCTAATGTTAGGTAAACTTCTAAAATAGTGATGAAAATCCGGAATTTGTCTGTTAGGGGTGATTATATGGTTTTACAAATAATACTGAAATACTGAAATACTGAAATAATGCAAGCTTATACTTATCGAGTTGTCTCTTTAACTGGAACTTGAAGCAGTTGCGTTTTGCTATAGACACCAGTTGTAGTCGACTAACCCCGAGTGTTCGCTGGGTGGAAATGGTTTTCCCCTTCCTCCCCCTGTAGTTGCTATGTTCTTCCAGAGGTCAGTGCCATGTATATTTGTGTGACTTTGCCAAATCTAGATAAAAGTGAATGCTATTGAATGCAGGAGTCTGCAACTACTAAAGACCGTGGAACTATCTTCGCCACGCATGGGCTAAAAAGCCATCGATACTGAGCGGTACACGGTCTATTGAAGACGTCCTGGCACCTTTAATACTGCCGTGCATATCGGCCTAGGTTTATTGCAGAAAAATGTACATAGTACACCTGATCCAATTAACATTTACCTCTAAACACCGCTATTTCCCCCTTTCTTAACCTAGCTTGGCTGCATCACTAAGTTGTGTCTTGTTTTCGACAGGGTGTGTTTTTTAGTAGGGCGAAAAGGGGTGAACTCTCCATAAAAGTGTCTTCATTTAGAATGTAGGGATTGTTTTGTTTGGCTAGGTGAATCTCGATTGCTTCTTTTATGTCGAGAGCTCTGCCTTTCGATTCGTGATAAATTATTTTTAGATCAGTCACGATTTTAGTGAAGCTGTGCCCCGTGTCACACATATGTTCGCATACGGCTGAATGTGTTCCGTATCTTATCGCATTCCTATGTTCATTATAACGTGTATCTACTCGTCTTCCGCTCTGTCCAATGTAATTAGCTTGAAAACCAATGTCTTGGCATGTAATAGAATATACCCCTGACTTTGAATACGGGTCTTGTTTATTTAGATTGCTATTTTGCAGGTGCTTCCCGGTCGTATTATTCGTTGTGAATGCTATTTTTATGCCTTGCTTTTTGAATAGATTAGTGATTTTATATGTGTTCTCATTCACATAGTTGAAGCGCGCGAATTTTTTCTCATTAATGTCCGGTTTTGGAATCATTTTATCTTTATTTTTATGTTCGGCTACAATTAGGTCTATTTTGCTGGGCGGGAAATTGTTTTCCTTTGCTATTTGTTTAATGGTTCTTATTTCCTTATTATAATTGTCTGTTGACATGGGTATGTTTAAAGCTCTGTGCACCATTGAATTGAACCCCGCTAATTTATGCGTACTGGGGTGATTAGATTGATTGTCGATTGCATGCGAGGTTTGTGTGGCTTTTCGGAATATGGAGTATGAAAGCTCGTTGTCCTTACGTTCAATAGTTATGTCGAGATAATTTATTTTCCGATCTGTTTCGGATTCCTTGGTGAATTTTATTGAGTGGTGTAGGCTATTAATGGTTTGGATAATTGTTTCTTCGCTTGTTAATTCAGTATCGTAGATGCAAATTACATCATCTACGTATCTTTTGCATATTACTATTCCCTTTGTTGAAGTCTTTAAAAACCCATTTTCTAGTGCATTAATGAAGATGTCAGCGATTAATCCGCTTAGTGGTGATCCCATCGCTAATCCTTCAGTTTGTGTGTACATTTTATTGTCGAATTGTAACGCGTTTTGGCCGAGGACGACCCTCAGTAGTCGCACGATCTCTTCAGTTTCTTTTTCCGAATTGTTGGATTTTAAGTTATTTTCGATAGTGTTGATTGCATCATTAATAGGAATATTGGTGTACATGTTAGTTACATCGAATGATACAAGCCTCATGCTAGGTTTCATTTGTAGGGTATTCAGTGCTGTTACTAATTCCGTTGTGTTCCTTACAGAGTTGTTTTTGTCTTTGGAAAGGCCGCGTTTTAAGATTTTTAGTAACTCTTTGCTGAGTTTGTAATTAGGCGCATTCCTACAATTGACTATTGGTCTCATTGGGCACTCATTTTTGTGTATTTTTGGTTGTCCCCTCAATGACGGTATTTTCGGGTTCATGTTATTAGTTTTGACTTTTCATCTTTGGTCAATATGAATTCTGTTTCTCTTAATACACTTTTTATTTGTTTTTGGAATTTATTGGTGGGGTCTTTTGCTAATTCCTTGATTTCGTTGTTGTTTAGGAATTCGACTATTTTTTCAACGTATTCTGTTTTGTTCAAAATTACTGTGGTATTTCCCTTATCTGCTATTGAGATGATTAAGTCATGTTCTTTTATTTTTTGTTTCAATGACTTTATTTCTTTTAGTTGTTTGTTGTTTTGAGTGTAATTAGTTTCGCCCTCTCGTTTGAGGATATTTTTGGCTTCGTTGGTGGCAAAATTTTTGGTTAATTCCCTGTCTTCTGCTGGGAGCTTGTGACAGACAATCTCGATATCTGTGATTAACTGTTGTATATTATGGTTCGTGTGTGCGTCTGTGCAGTTGTATTTCAAACCTTTGTCTAGCATATCCATTTCATTTTGAGAGAAGGTTACGTTCGTTCTGTTGTTTACCCTGCTGTGGAAATTGAATTCATTATTATTCGTTTGTTGTTCACTAGGTTGATTATTCTGTGTTTCTCCTAGTTTTCTTAGTTTATATTCTAGCGTTTCGTGTTTCCTCGTTGCTCTGATTTTGATGGTGTCATGTAGGTGTTCGGTAAAACTGTCCCATTGGGATGCGTGCCAGAAGTTACTTAGTTGCAATTGAATATCGTATAGATGTTGGTTGATTTTTTGCTTTATTATGTATACAAATCTTAGTTCGTTTTTTTATCCAAAGCACTTTGGCTTTTTTAGTTGAAATGATTGAGGCTGGTGTAATCGGTACGGTTTTAATTGGTACATATTTAGGGGTGAGATTTAGTTCTATTTATTTTTTGTTGAACCAAATTGACTTTTCTATGTTCATGAGTTTAAGCCTGAGTGTTTTGAATCTCTTGGCTTCACGATTTGCCTGACTAGCCGCGAACATTGTGAGGTTTGAAGCCATTTTTCAGTGTTGCCTAAGTAAACAAAAGTTTGGTGCTTTTCAGTCGGTCAAAACGAATGTACCCAAATAGAGCTGGGTTATGCCCTGATCCTGAAATAAATTACATAAGATTAATAAATACACTAGGATGACCAGTTTCGATCGTCAAGCGATCATCATCAGATCCATTACACTTAGGCTATAACATCTATGTTTGAGAATACAGGTGAAAAATATATACAATATATACAATTATTTTGTTGCAGTGTTGGTAATGCAACAGTAGGTGTATGTTAAATGTGGTATATCTAATGTTAGGTAAACTTCTAAAATAGTGATGAAAATCCGGAATTTGTCTGTTAGGGGTGATTATATGGTTTTACAAAATCAACTATGGTTATACTGAAATAATGCAGGCTTATACTTATCGAGTTGTCTCTTTAACTGGAACTTGAAGTAGTTGCGTGTTGCTATAGACACCAGTTGTAGTCGACTAACCCCGGGTGTTCGCTGGGTGGAACTGGTTTTCCCCTTCCTCCCCTTTTAGTTGCTATGTTCTTCCAGAGGTCAGTGCCATGTATATTTGTGTGACTTTGCCAAATCTAGATAAAAGTGTATGCTATTGAATGCAGGAGTCTGCAACTACTAAAGACCGTGGAACTATCTTCGCCACGCATGGGCTAAAATCCATCGATACTGAGCGGTACACGGTCTGTTGCAGACGTCCCGGCACCTTTAATACTGCTGCGCATATCGGCCAAGTTTTATTGCAGAAAAATGTACATAGTACACCTGATCCAATTAACATTTACCTATAAACACCGCTATTTCCCCCCCCCTTTTTATCTAGCTTGGCTGTATCGCTAAGTTGTGTCTTGTTTTCGACAAGGTGTGTTTTTTAGTAGGGCGAAAAGGGGTGAACTCTCCATAAAAGTGTGTTCATTTAGAATGTTGGGATTGTTTTGTTTGGCTAGGTGAATCTCGATTGCTTCTTTTATGTCGAGAGCTCTGCCTTTCGATTCGTGATGAATTATTTTTAGATCAGTCTCGATTTTAGTGAAGCTGTGCCCCATGTCAAACATATGTTCGCATACGGCTGAATGTGTTCCGTATCTTATCGCATTCCTATGTTCATTATAACGTGTATCTAATCGTCTTCCGCTCCGTCCAATCTAATTAGCTTGACAACCAATGTCTTGGCATGTAATAGAATATACCCCTGACTTTGAATACGGGTCTTGTTTATTTAGATTGCTATTTTGCAGGTGCCTCCCGGTCGTATTATTCGTTGTGAATGCTATTTTTATGCCTTGCTTTTTGAATAGATTAGTGATTTTATGTGTTCTCATTCACATAGTTGAAGCACGCGAATTTTTTTTCATTAATGTCCGGTTTTGGAATCATTTTAACTTTATTTTTATGTTTGGCTACAATTTGGTCTATTTTGCTTGGCGGGAAATTGTTTTCCTTTGCTATTTGTTTAATGGTTCTTATTTCCTTATTATAATTGTCTGTTGACATGGGTATGCTTAAAGCTCTGTGCACCATTGAATTGAACCCCGCTAATTTATGCGTACTGGGGTGATTAGACTGATTGTCGATTGCATGCGAGGTCTGTGTGGCTTTTCGGAATATGGAGTATGAAAGCTCGTTGTCCTTACGTTCAATAGTTATGTCGAGATAATTTATTTTTCGATCTGTTTCGGATTCCTTGGTGAATTTTATTGAGTGGTGTAGGCTATTAATGGATTGGAGAATAGTTTCTTCGCTTGTTAATTCAGTATCGTAGATGCAAATTACATCATCTACGTATCTTTTGCATATTACTATTCCCTTTGTTGAAGTCTTTTCTAAAAACCCATTTTCTAGTGCATTAATGAAGATGTTAGCGATTAATCCGCTTAGTGGTGATCCCATCGCTAATCCTTCTGTTTGTGTGTACATTTTATTGTCGAATTGAAACGCGTTTTGGCCGAGGACGACCAACAGTAGTCGCACGATCTCTTCAGTTTCTTTTTCCGAATTGTTGGATTTTAAGTCATTTTCGATAGTGTTGATTGCATCATTAATAGGAATATTGGTGTACATGTTAGTTACATCGAATGATACAAGCCTCATGCTAGGTTTCATTTGTAGGGTATTCAGTGCTGTTACTAATTCCGTTGTGTTCCTTACAGAGTTGTTTTTGTCGTTGGAAAGGCCGCGTTTTAAGATTTTTAGTAACTCTTTGCTGAGTTTGTAATTAGGCGCATTCCTACAATTGACTATTGGTCTCATTGGGCACTCATTTTTGTGTATTTTTGGTTGTCCCCTCAATGACGGTATTTTCGGGTTCATGTTTATTAGTTTTGACTTTTCATCTTTGGTCAATATGAATTCTGTTTCTCTTAATACACTTTTTATTTGTTTTTGGAAGTTATTGGTGGGGTCTTTTGCTAATTCCTTGATTTCGTTGTTGTTTAGGAATTCGACTATTTTTTCAACGTATTCTGTTTTGTTCAAAATTACTGTGGTATTTCCCTTATCTGCTATTGTGATGATTAAGTCATGTTCTTTTATTTTTTGTTTCAATGACTTTATTTCTTTTAGTTGTTTGTTGTTTTGAGTGTAATTGTTTTCGCCCTCTCGTTTGAGGATTTTTTTGGCTTCGTTGGTGGCAAAATTTTTGGTTAATTCCCTGTCTTCTGCTGGGAGCTTGTGACAGGCAATCTCGATATCTGTGATTAACTGTTGTATATTATGGTTCGTGTGTGCGTCTGTGCAGTTGTATTTCAAACCTTTGTCTAGCATATCCATTCCATTTTGAGAGAAGGTTACGTTCGTTCTGTTGTTTACCCTGCTGTGGAAATTGAATTCATTATTATTCGTTTGTTGTTCACTAGGTTGATTATTCTGTGTTTCTCCTAGTTTTCTTAGTTTATATTCTAGTGTTTCGTGTTTCCTCGTTGCTCTGATTTTGATGGTGTCATGTAGATGTTCGGTAAAACTGTCCCATTGGGATGCGTGCCAGAAGTTACTTAGTTGCAATTGAATATCGTATAGATGTTGGTTGATTTTTTGCTTTCTTATGTATGCAAATCTTAGTTCGTTTTTATTATCCAAAGCGCTTTGGCTTTTTTAGTTGAAATGATTGAGGCTGGTGTAATCGGTACGGTTTTAATTGGTACATATTTAGGGGTGAGATTTAGTTCTATTTATTTTTTGTTGAACCAAATTGACTTGTCTATGTTCATGAGTTTAAGCCTGAGTGTTTTGAATCTCTTGGCTTCACGATTTGCCTGACTAGCCGTGAACATTGTGAGGTTTGAAGCCATTTTTCAGTGTTGCCTAAGTAAACAAAAGTTTGGTGCTTTTCAGTCGGTCAAAACGAATGTACCCAAATAGAGCTGGGTTATACCCTGATCCTGAAATAAATTACATAAGATTAATAAATACACTAGGATGACCAGTTTCGATCGTCAAGCGATAATCATCAGATCCATTACACTTAGGCTATAACATCTATGTTTGAGAATACAGGTGAAAAATATATACAATATATACAATTATTTTGTTGCAGTGTTGGTAATGCAACAGTCGGTGTATGTTAAATGTGGTATATCTAATGTTAGGTAAACTTCTAAAATAGTGATGAAAATCCGGAATTTGTCTGTTAAGGGTGATTATATGGTTTTACAAAATCAACTATGGTTATACTGAAATAATGCAAGCTTATACTTATCGAGTTGTCTCTTTAACTGGAACTTGAAGCAGTTGCGTGTTGCTATAGACACCAGTTGTAGTCGACTAACCCCGAGTGTTCGCTGGGTGGAACTGGTTTTCCCCTTCCTCCCCTTTTAGTTGCTATGTTCTTCCAGAGGTCAGTGCCATGTATATTTGTGTGACTTTGCCAAATCTAGATAAAAGTGTATGCTATTGAATGCAGGAGTCTGCAACTACTAAAGACCGTGGAATTATCTTCGCCACGCAAGGGCTAAAAAGCCATCGATACTGAGCGGTACACGGTCTGTTGAAGGCGTCCCGGCACCTTTAATACTGCTGCGCATATCGGCCTAGTTTTATTGCAGAAAAATGTACATAGTACACCTGATCCAATTAACATTTACCTATAAACACCGCTATTTCCCCCCTTTTTTATCTAGCTTGGCTGTATCGCTAAGTTGTGTCTTGTTTTCGACAGGGTGTGTTTTTTAGTAGGGCGAAAAGGGGTGAACTCTCCATAAAAGTGTGTTCATTTAGATTGTTGGGATTGTTTTGTTTGGATAGGTGAATCTCGATTGCTTCTTTTATGTCGAGAGCTCTGCCTTTCGATTCGTGATGAATTATTTTTAGATCAGTCTCAATTTTAGTGAAGCTGTGCCCCATGTCAAACATATGTTCGCATACGGCTGAATGGGTTCCGTATCTTATCGCATTCCTATGTTCATTATAACGTGTATCTACTCGTCTTCCGCTCCGTCCAATGTAATTAGCTTGACAACCAATGTCTTGGCATGTAATAGAATATACCCCTGACTTTGAATACGGGTCTTGTTTATTTAGATTGCTATTTTGCAGGTGCCTCCCGGTCGAATTATTCGTTGTGAATGCTATTTTTATGCCTTGATTTTTGAATAGATTAGTGATTTTATGTGTTCTCATTCACATAGTTGAAGCACGCGAATTTTTCTCATTAATGTCCGGTTTTGGAATCATTTTAACTTTATTTTTATGTTTGGCTACAATTTGGTCTATTTTGCTTGGCGGGAAATTGTTTTCCTTTGCTATTTGTTTAATGGTTCTTATTTCCTTATTATAATTGTCTGTTGACATGGGTATGTTTAAAGCTCTGTGCACCATTGAATTGAACCCCGCTAATTTATGCGTACTGGGGTGATTAGACTGATTGTCGATTGCATGCGAGGTTTGTGTGGCTTTTCGGAATATGGAGTATGAAAGCTCGTTGTCCTTACGTTCAATAGTTATGTCGAGATAATTTATTTTTCGATCTGTTTCGGATTCCTTGGTGAATTTTATTGAGTGGTGTAGGCTATTAATGGATTGGAGAATAGTTTCTTCGCTTGTTAATTCAGTATCGTAGATGCAAATTACATCATCTACGTATCTTTTGCATATTACTATTCCCTTTGTTGAAGTCTTTTCTAAAAACCCATTTTCTAGTGCATTAATGAAGATGTTAGCGATTAATCCGCTTAGTGGTGATCCCATCGCTAATCCTTCTGTTTGTGTGTACATTTTATTGTCGAATTGAAACGCGTTTTGGCCGAGGACGACCCACAGTAGTCGCACGATCTCTTCAGTTTCTTTTTCCGAATTGTTGGATTTTAAGTCATTTTCGATAGTGTTGATTGCATCATTAATAGGAATATTGGTGTACATGTTAGTTACATCGAATGATACAAGCCTCATGCTAGGTTTCATTTGTAGGGTATTCAGTGCTGTTACTAATTCCGTTGTGTTCCTTACAGAGTTGTTTTTGTCGTTGGAAAGGCCGCGTTTTAAGATTTTTAGTAACTCTTTGCTGAGTTTGTAATTAGGCGCATTCCTACAATTGACTATTGGTCTCATTGGGCACTCATTTTTGTGTATTTTTGGTTGTCCCCTCAATGACGGTATTTTCGGGTTCATGTTTATTAGTTTTGACTTTTCATCTTTGGTCAATATGAATTCTGTTTCTCTTAATACACTTTTTATTTGTTTTTGGAAGTTATTGGTGGGGTCTTTTGCTAATTCCTTGATTTCGTTGTTGTTTAGGAATTCGACTATTTTTTCAACGTATTCTGTTTTGTTCAAAATTACTGTGGTATTTCCCTTATCTGCTTTTGTGATGATTAAGTCTTGTTCTTTTATTGTTTGTTTCAATGACTTTATTTCTCTAGTTGTTTGTTGTTTTGAGTGTAATTGTTTTCGCCCTCTCGTTTGAGGATTTTTTGGCTTCGTTGGTGGCAAGATTTTTGGTTAATTCCCTGTCATCTGCTGGGAGTTTGTGACTGGCTATCTCGATATCTGTGATTAATTGTTTTATATTATGGTTCGTGTGTGCATCTGTGCAGTTGTATTTCAAACCTTTGTCTAGCATATGCACTAGAAAATGTGCTTTTAGAAAAGACTTCAACAAAGGGAATAGTAATATGGAAATGATACGTAGATGATGTAATTTGCATCTACGATACTGAATAGCAACACGCAACTGCTTCAAGTTCCAGTTAAAGAAACAACTCGATAAGTATAAGCTTGCATTATTTCAGTATAACCATAGTTGATTTTGTAAAACCATATAATCACCCCTAACAGACAAATTCCGGATTTTCATCACTATTTTAGAAGTTTACCTAACATTAGATATACCACATTTAACATACACCGACTGTTGCATTACCAACACTGCAACAAAATAATTGTACATATTGTATATATTTTTCACCTGTATTCTCAAACATAGATGTTATAGCCTAAGTGTAATGGATCTGATGATGATCGCTTGACGATCGAAACTAGTTATCCTAGTGTATTTATTAATCTTATGTAATTTATTTCAGGATCAGGGCATAACCCAGCTCTATTTGGGTACATTCGTGTTGACCGACTGAAAAGCACCAAACTTTTGTTTACTTAGGCAACACTGAAAAATGGCTTCAAACCTCATAATGTTCACGGCTAGTCAGGCAAATCGTGAAGCCAAGAGATTCAAAACACTCAGGCTTAAACTCATGAACATAGACAAGTCAATTTGGTTCAACAAAAAATAAATAGAACTAAATCTCACCCCTAAATATGTACCAATTAAAACCGTACCGATTACACCAGCCTCAATCATTTCAACTAAACAAGCCAAAGCGCTTTGGATAAAAAATGAACTAAGATTTGCATACATAAGAAAGCAAAAAATCAACCAACAACTATACGATATTCAATTGCAACTAAGTAACTTCTGGCACACATCCCAATGGGACAGTTTTCCCAGCACCTACATGACACCATCAAAATCAGAGCAACGAGGAAACACGAAACGCTAGAATATAAACTAAGAAAACTAGGAGAAACACAGAATAATCAACCTAGTGAACAACACACGAATAATAATGAATTCAATTTCCTCAGCAGGGTAAACAACAGAACGAACGTAACCTTCTCTCAAAATGAAATGGATATGCTAGACAAAGGTTTGAAATACAACTGCACAGACGCACACACGAACCATAATATAAAACAGTTAATCACAGATATCGAGATAGCCAGTCACAAGCTCCCAGCAGAAGACAGGGAATTAACCAAAAATCTTGCCACCAACGAAGCCAAAAAATCCTCAAACGAGAGGGCGAAAACAATTACACTCAAAACAACAAACAACTAAAAGAAATAAAGTCATTGAAACAAAAAATAAAAGAACATGTCTTAATCATCACAAAAGCAGGTAAGGGAAATACCACAGTAATTTTGAACAAAACAGAATACATTGAAAAAACAGTCGAATTCCTAAACAACAACGAAATCAAGGAATTAGCAAAAGACCCCACCAATAAATTCCAATAACAAATAAAAAGTGTATTAAAAGAAACAGAATACATATTGACCAAAGCTGAAAAGTCAAAACTAATAAACCTGAACCCGAAAATACCGTCATTGAGGGGACAACCAAAAATACACAAAAATGAGTGACCAATGAGACCAATAGTCAATTGTAGGAATGCGCCTAATTACAAACTCAGCAAAGAGTTACTAAAGATCTTAAAATGCGGCCTTTCCAACGACAACAAAAACTCTGTAAAGAACACAACGGAATTAGTAACAGCACTGAACACCCTACAAATGAAACCTAGCATGAGGCTTGTATCTTTCGATGTAACTAACATGTACACCAATATTCCTATTATTGATGCAATCAACACTATCGAAAATATCTTAAAATCCAACAATTCGGAAAAAGAAACTGAAGAGATCGTGCGACTACTGAGGGTCGTCCTCGGCCAAAACGCGTTTCAATTCGACAATAAAATGTACACACAAACAGAAGGATTAGCGATGGGATCACCACTAAGCGGATTAATCGCTGACATCTTCATTAATGCACTAGAAAATGAGTTTTTAGAAAAGACTTCAACAAAGGGAATAGTAATATGGAAAAGATACGTAGATTATGTAATTTGCATCTACGATACTGAATTAACAAGCGAAGAAACAATTCTCCAATCCATTAATAGCCTACACCACTCAATAAAATTCACCAAGGAATCCGAAACAGATCGAAAAATAAATTATCTCGACATAACTATTGAACGTAAGGACAACGATCTTTCATACTCCATATTCCGAAAAGCCACACAAACCTCGCATGCAATCGACAATCAATCTAATCACCCCAGTACGCATAAATTAGCGGGGTTCAATTCAATGGTGCACAGAGCTTTAAACATACCCATGTCAACAGACAATAAGGAAATAAGAACCATTAAACAAATAGCAAAGGAAAACAATTTTCCGCCAAGCAAAATAGACCAAATTGTAGCCAAACATAAAAATAAATATAAAATGATTCCGAAACCGGACATTAATGAGAAAAAATTCGCGCGCTTCAACTATGTGAATGAGAACACATATAAAATCACTAATCTATTCAAAAAGCAAGGCATAAAAATAGCATTCACAACGAATAATACGACCGGGAGGCACCTGCAAAATAGCAATCTAAATAAACAAGACCCGTATTCAAAGTCAGGGGTATATTCTATTACATGCCAAGACATTGGTTGTCAAGCTAATTACATTAGACAGAGCGGAAGACGAGTAGATACACGTTATAATGAATATAGGAATGCGATAAGATACGGAACACATTCAGCCGTATGCGAACATATGTGTGACACGGGGCACAGCTTCACTAAAATCGAGACTGATCTGAAAATAATTCATCACGAATCGAAAGGCAGAGCTCTCGACATAAAAGAAGCAATCGAGATTCACCTAGCCAAACAAAACAATCCCAACAATCTAAATGAACACACTTTTATGGAGAGTTCACCCCTTTTCGCTCTACTAAAAACACACCCTGTCGAAAACAAGACACAACTTAACGATACAGCCAAGCTAGATAAAAAAGGGGGGAAATAGCGGTGTTTATAGGTAAATGTTAATTGGATCAGGTGTACTATGTACATTTTTCTGCAATAAACCTAGGCCGATATGCGCGGCAGTATTAAAGGTGCCGGGACGTCTTCAATAGACCGTGTACCGGTCAGTATCGATGGCATTTTAGCCCATGAGTGGCGAAGATAGTTCCACGGTCTATAGTAGTTGCAGACTCCTGCATTCAATAGCATACACTTTTATCTAGATTTGGCAAAGTCACACAAATATACATGGCACTGACCTCTGGAAGAACATAGCAACTAAAGGGGGAGGAAGGGGAAAACCATTTCCACCCAGCGAACACGCGGGGTTAGTCGACTACAACTGGTGTCTATAGCAACACGCAACTGCTTCAAGTTCCAGTTAAAGAGACAACTCGATAAGTATAAGCTTGCATTATTTCAGTATAACCATAGTTGATTTTGTAAAACCATATAATCACCCCTAACAGACAAATTCCGGATTTTCATCACTATTTTAGAAGTTTACCTAACATTAGATATACCGCATTTAACATACACCGACTGTTGCATTACCAACACTGCAACAAAATAATTGTACATATTGTATATATTTTTCACCTGTATTCTCAAACATAGATATTATAGCCTAAGTGTAATGGATCTGATGATGATCGCTTGACGATCGAAACTAGTCATCCTAGTGTATTTATTAATCTTATGTAATTTATTTCAGGATCAGGGCATAACCCAGCTCTATTTGGATACATTCGTGTTGACCGACTGAAAAGCACCAAACTTTTGTTTCCTAATTTCTTATTATTGACTATAAATATTTTTATTTTAAGTCGATCCACATCAAGCATTAATTTAGACCGAATCTCCGAGGCAAGATAGGCTTTTGGAATTTCTTTATTTATGTGTTGGTCGATGAGTTGCCCAATAAATGGATACCTATTTTATATTATATTGTGCTTATCTTCTGATTTCTGTTGTGCTATAGCTTTGATTTAACTCCGCCTGCGGCAACCATGGGGTGGATTGAGTAGCTCCATGGGTGTCGTTGCCGGTCCCAAGCCCGAATATAGGAGGAGTGTTAGGGAGACCAGTCTCACCTCTGCGTGTAAAGAATTTGTGAGAGACATAGCAGACCATCTAGCTATAATGGCATGTGCTTAGGCCATAAGGTGGCTGCCCCACTAAAGCACTCGGGGACTGTGGGCTAACAACCTGCATCTCTTAAAATTTATTGTTAAAAAACTTCAAGAAGCAAAAGCCGGACGGACAACAAGTTGACAACCTTTGGAATGAAATGGACCACGAGGATCGGATTTTGGAATGTACGGATACTTTACGAGAGTGGAAAGTTACATCAAGCTGTAGCAGAATTTATCAACTATAAACTAGACATAATGGGAATGAGCGAGGTACGCTGGAATGAATTTGGAGAAAATAGACTACCAGAGGGGATGACCTTTCTGTATTCAGGCAAACCCAATGCCGAGGACGACCATGTGAATGGTGTAGGCCTAATTCTAAATAAAACGGCAAAGAAGAGTCTGCTGGAATGGAGACCTATATCAGACAGAATCATAACAGCGCGGTTCAAAGGGCAGGTACGAAATGTAACTATCATCCAATGTTACGCCCCAACTGAACAATCAGACATGGATACCAAAAACTACTTCTATACAGAGCTGCAGGCAACATTGAATGGGGTGAAACGAGATATTGTCATTGTGATGGGAGACCTAAATGCGAAAGTGGGCTCCGAAAACCTTGGGATAGAAAATATAATGGGGAGACATAGAGTTGGAGAGGAGAATGAAAACGGAGGACTATTTAAGGAGTTCTGTGCGAGCAATGAGTTGACCATCGTAGGGACGGTGTTCCCACATAGAAAATGTCATAAAATCTCATGGGTATCACCAGATCACAGGACGCAGAATCAGATTGACCACTTTGCCATAAGTGGGAAATGGAAAAGATCATTGTTAGATGTCAGAAACAAAAGGGGAGCCGACATAGGTAGTGATCACCATTTGATGTTAGCCAAGGTGCGCATTAAAATCGTAGCTGCAAAGAAGAAATTTGATGTTCCAAAAAAGCGGTTTGATGTTCAAAAGCTGAAGGACCCCAACGACAAACAAGAATTTAGATTAGAACTGCGTAACAGATACGAAATACTAAATACAAGAGAAGATGGAGTAGAAGAAGAATGGCAGAAAATTAAAGGAGCAATCCTAGAAACTGCAGAGAAAGTAGTGGGATTCAGAGATAACAAAAGGAAGGATGGGATGAGCCAGGACACCTGGGAAAAGGTGGGAGAGAGGAAGAAACTGAAAGCAAAGATGAATACCACAAAACTAGGATACAAAAGATGGATCTTCATGCAGCGTACCACGAGAGTAGACCGGGAGGTGAAAAGGAGTGCAAGATCAGACCGAAGGAAGTGGGCAAGTGAGCTCTCATCAAGGGCGGAGAGGGCTGCCAGAGAAGGAAACATGAAGGAACTTTACCAGACCACAAGACTGCTAGGAAAGAGGAAGGGACCTATAGATCGTCCTGTGAGAAGTAAAACTGGAGCGTTGCTGACTACTGAAGATGAGCAATTGGAAAGATGGCGTGAACATTTTGCAGAAGTGCTGAATAGAGAGGTACGAACAGAGGAAGAAGAGCAACAGGACGGAGAAGAACAGGGAGGTGTAGATGAAAATGCAGAGGAAGATGGAAATCGAAATGAATGTGACGTTCTTGGTAGAATCAAGAGTGGAGCACCAAGTAGAGAAGAGATCAGAGCTGCTCTAAAGCAAACGAAAAGTGGCAAAGCGCCGGGAACAGATAACATCCCGCCAGAGCTCTTGAAAGACGATTTAGCAACAACAGTAGATTTACAGTACCCTCTGTTTGAAAAAATCTGGAACCGGGAAGAAATACCAGAAGAATGGAAGACCGGCACTTTAGTTAAACTTCCGAAGAAGGGCGACTTGACAAATTGCAATAATTGGAGGGGAATAATGCTGTTATCTATTCCTAGCAAAGTGTTGTCACGAATCATCTTCAACAGAATGAAGGACTACCTTGAAATCCACCTAAGAAGAGAACAAGCAGGGTTTCGCAGAAACCGATCGTGTGTCGATCAGATTAATACACTCCGCATTATCCTTGAACAGAGCATGGAATTTATGGCCAGTCTATATCTAGTGTTTATAGACTTTGAAAAGGCTTTCGATTCAGTAAACAGAAGAAGCATGTGGAAAATAATTGCAAATTATGGTATTCCGGGAAAGGTTATCAGAGTTATGCAAGAAATGTATAACGGATACTCGTGCAAAGTAATGCACCAAGGGAAATTGACACCATCCATTGAAATAAGAACAGGTGTAAAACAGGGGTGTGTTCTCTCTCCATCAATCTTCCTAATTGTGATAGATGAAGTGATGAGGAAAACAAATGAAGGTAAAAGAAGAGGAGTAAGTTGGAATTTAACTGATCAACTAGAAGATATAGATTTTGCTGATGATGTGTGTCTCCTCTCACAAAGCTTTCGGCACATGAATGCCAAACTGAAAGATCTACAGGGACAGGCAAGAAGGCTAGGGTTAACTGTAAATTCAGGGAAGACCAAATCGCTAAGATTAAACGTAACAAGCGATAGGAAGTTTCAAATAAACGGAAGAAACGTAGAGCATGTTAAAGAATTTACGTATATTGGTAGCATCGTTTCTAAAACTGGAGGAGCAGAAGAGGATGTGAGCAGCAGTATCAAGAAAGCAAATGCAGCCTTTATCCAGTTGCATCCTATCTGGAAAAGCAATGAGATTTCCACACGTACTAAACTCCGAATATTCAATAGCAATGTAAAATCAGTATTGCTATACGGATGTGAGACTTGGAAAGTAACAAAATCTATCATAAAGAAAATCCAGACCTTGATAAACAGATGCTTACGAAGAATCTTGAGGGTGTTTTGGCCAAATGTAATATCCAATGAAGAACTATGGAATCGTACAAACGAGAAGCCCGTGGACTTACAGTTGAAGGCAAGAAAGTGGAAGTGG
Source organism: Meconema thalassinum (assembly GCA_946902985.2). Lineage (NCBI taxonomy): Eukaryota > Metazoa > Arthropoda > Insecta > Orthoptera > Tettigoniidae > Meconema > Meconema thalassinum. The sequence goes on from OX336389.2 coordinate 1,294,884,590, forward strand.
GTTGGACATACACTGCGCAAAACCCAGATGGCAATAGAGAGGCAAGCTCTGAGTTGGAATCCTCAGGGACATCGCAGAAGAGGAAGACCGAGGGAAACTTGGAGGAGGACAGTGGAGAGGGAAGCTGCAGAAGCAGGGAGAACGTGGGGAGAAGTGAAGGCAATGGCACGCAACCGAGTCCGATGGCAATGCTTCGTTGAAGCCCTATGTTCCAGCGATGCGAACAACAGGACTTAAGTCAAGTAAGTCATAGCTTTGATTTACGTTTGGGAGTGGGTTGTTTTAACCTGTTACCCCTGTATCCTCTTAACCACCCTTGCGATTACTTGAGTTCTCGTATCCACCGGCATATTTTTTTGATATTCAATCATCTTTGTTCTTTATGTGATATATGTCTTGTGTTATTGGCATGAATTGCGATGTTTTCGCTGGGACATCCAATTCACTGCCGGTTAACGGGGACATATAAAATTGCGCCCAGTGTGCAGAGCCTCGATTTGAGATATCGTACCACACGGTGGTGTAGCAATTAGATGTTTTTGATGTAATTTGACAGCCAGTGTGGGTTGTTTTGCCGTTAGCACTTGCATTTGAGAGGCTCAAGTGAAATGGATTACCACATTTGAGGTACTTGAATGGGAGGCTAATGATTTTTCTTGCGGGAACGTCGAATTACCTTTGGTAATGATATTTTTCCTAGTTTCTATGACATAGGCAACAGAATCAGAAGTACTTTTTCCTTTGGGATAGGTGTTTTTGAACTCCATTCGTTCTTCGTTTGATGATACGATTGCGTAGAATTGGATCAGGATCCTTTTAAGCAGCTCATTGATATTAGTTAATTTCCATGTTATAGTAGTGGAAAGTATTGTGCAATCTTGGTGTGGTCACTCTTGATGGTTCCCTTATGTTGTATTGTCTTATTGTACTTATTGGCATGTCTAATACGGAAGAGTTAAGGCAGCTTTTAGATGATTTGAAAACTGATTAAAATCGGGGTCAGGGGGATTCAAGAGGCGACTTAAAGCAAAGTAAAATGGAGTTAGAGGGTAGACTTAATCATAGTATCCAACAAAATCATGATGAATTGGACAAGAAATTTAACCAAAACCGAAATGAGGCAGCTAATCCGGCGTAAAAACACAGGCAGATATAATCAAGTTAGGAAAGCGTATAACCAAGTGTCAAAAGGAAACGGATAATAGCATGGACACAAAACTTGATGCATTGAAGGCCACAATGTAGGAGAATTTATTGGAGGGTGTACAGAAAATTCAGAAAAGTGTAGTAAAAACATTGAACTTTTGAACACGCAAGTCAGGACTTTAGAACAACGCTTAGATGAAAATATTAAAGGAATGGGAAATTATATAACAGCTCACGAAGACAAGCTTGAAGGGGAATACCAGCATGAGGTAGTAAATGTAAGGAAGGAGTTAAGCGAAACTACTGTTGGCATTCGAAAGGAATTAACGGAACAAGTAGGAAAAGTAGAGACGAAAATGCTTAAGATGGAGGAAAATGTTGGCACATTAGCACAAGGCGTGGATGCAAACCGAAAACGCATGGATGATGAAGCAGGGAAGATATAAAATAAATTGGACGCAATCTATACTAATATCACACATGTCAGAACGGAAATAGATGGGGCGATTTCGTCAGTCAATGATAACATAAAGATACTGGAGTGTAGTCACCTAGGATGCATTACGCGTATGGAAAACTTCTTACAGAAGAATAGTCCGGTTCAAACGATGGAACATAATTCACCAGAGACTAACCAGGAGAAAGGATGGGGAGATATGGATTCGACACCTAGAGGATTTAATGGGGCTAGTCCGGTAACTATCATTAGGACTCATGAGGAAAAACCGAAACAGTTTAGTGGTGTGGGAGTTATCACCCCTATTGAGTTCCTACTAGATCTCAGGGATTATCTAGATGAAATTCGGTTCCCAAGTGAAAGCGAGATAAGGGTTATCGAAAGATCGTTTGAGAATCAAGCGCTAACCTGGTATAGAGCTTTCAGATGCACCTTTGCGTATTACGAGGAGTTCGCTAAGGCATTCCTTAGGCCTTTCTGGAGTTCGGAAGACCAACATAGCATCAGATCTGAACTTTACTCCAGGAAATATTCCACATCTAACCCGACGCAGTATGCGGGGTATTTTACAAAGCAGTTCCCCAGGTTACAATATTTAGGACCTCCAATACCCGAAGAGGAGATGATTCAAGCCATAAGGACGCAATTTCCGATAGAAGTTCAGAGAACACTCATAGCATCTGGGGCGAACAGTTTGAAGATATGTGACAAAATTATGAGGAAATTAGATCACACGAGTTCTTTAATGCACGCGAGACACACTGGATCAGAGCACCAGGAGGTGAATCTAGTCGTGACATACCGGAAAATACAGACTGAACCACCACAAAGAAGAATATTTCAGGATACAGGAGATTGGAGAGGACGATATGAGAATCGTGGATGTAATCAACGAGAAAGGAGACGGAACCAAGGTGGAAGGCCATACTATGCAAACCAACAGCAGCAACCACTCAATACTCAAACGTACAGACCCAGGGATATAAAGGGAAGAAAACTCTTGGCAGCAAGGAAGAGGTAGATTCCAAACCTATAATAGGCAGTGGAACAGATATGAACCTCGGGACAATCGCGTGAATCTGGAAGAGAGACATGCAGAAAGTCAAGCATACTTGCAGCAGATGAGAGAAACAAGACTCAGCAGCAGCAAGGGCAAGGGAACGAAGACCCAGGGTTTAGTACAAGTGGCTCATAATAAAAAAACGCCAAAAACAAATCACCGGACACAGTAGATTCCAGTAATTCCAAACCTATCATCCAGATCATCGCGGTACACAGAATTGTAGATGAAGACCTCATTTACGACGAGGAGAATCCCGTTAGGAGAGAGAGAACTGAACTACCATTGATTGATGTACATGTTGGAGAACGGAAACATAAGGCATTGCTGGATACAAGAGCCATGGTGAGATATCTGAGGCATGTTTTGAGAATAGCAGGTTGACAGAAGACATTACTTTATTACCTGCATCCGGGATGAAGGTTAGAGGAGTGATTCCTAACCGATCTACTAACTGCATATTACAAGCATTGATTAACCTCACTATAGCCAACAGACATTTTGAACACGTCTTCATAGTAGATATTAAGTTCGACTTGATTGTAGGTGTGGAGATTTTGACAGAGCATTGAATAGTAATTGATTTACATGCGTGGATAGCAAATTTCCGAGGAAACGAAGGGAAATGGAACGAGGAGATTGGTATAACACATAGTCGAGAATTACCTGGATGGAACACCTTAGATAACATGGTAAATGAAACGGAGGTAGAAGCAGAGAGCTTACTTTATGTCAAGAAGGAAACACTAGAACCACACATCCGGGAGAAATTAGACGAATCAATATCGGAGTTTCAAGACATCTTCCATGAGAAACCTGGTCTTATTAGCAATTTCGAATACCAGATACGACTGGAAGATGAGTCACCATTCGAGGGGAAGCTTTACCCGATTCCAGAGAAGTGGAATGAGGAGGTAGGCAAAGCCATGGAAGATTACGTGCTTATTCAGAAGATGACCACCCCATATCTCAATCTTCTTGCTGTTGTTAAGAAACAGGACGGAAGGCTTAGAATTTGTCTGGACGACAGAAGCCTCAACAAGCGAATTTCGCCAGAATATGACAGGCCTCCCAAGATTAGGGAACTGCTCAGACGATTTAAGGGAAAGACCATATTCTCGACAATAGATCTTACAGTTTCTTACTGCGATATACGTTTGTCAGAGGAGTGCAAACAATACACAGGATTCATGTATATGGCAATACATACTTTTTCAAAAGACTACCGTTTGGAGTGAAGAATAGTGGTTCTGCGATGGTCAGAGCATTGGACAAGAATCTGACGGAACAAGTAAAAGGAAACGTATTATGTTATATCGATGATCTAATTATAGTATCAACAACCCTGAAAGAACATGTAGAACACCTTCGTAAACTATTTCAGAACCTACGGGAAGCATGTCTCATGGTCAATTTTAATAAATGTCACTTTTGCCATTAAGAGATTAGGTTTTTGGGACATGTAATTGATGGAAATGTGTATCGACCTAATCCTGATAAGATTGAGCCGACCAGGAGTTTTCCCAGACCGCGGAAGGTCAAACAGATTAGGCAATTCCTGGGAATGTGCCAATTCTTTTCGGAACATTGTCCCATGTACTCAGAGACAATGGCACCACTACACGATCTCTTAAAGAAAAACAACAAATGGAAATGGGATGAGAAATCTGAAGGGGCCTTTGTTAAAGCAAAAACTATACTGATAGAGTATATTAAACATGAATACCCGGATTTCGAGAGAACGTTCTATTTAGAATCAGATGTTTCACGCGTTGGCATCAGCACCGTGTAGGTTCAGATAGATGACAAGCAAGAGCGTCACTATTTAGCATTCTCCAGTAGAAAGTTACGTGAACCAGAAAGGAACTACACTACCACGGAAATAGGGGTATTAGCGATGATTTATGCATTGCAGTGTTGGATAAGGATATTGCTAGGACATAAAACTGTCATAATCACCGACCATAAAGCGTTACAGTTTATGCTAAAACAGAGTTAGCTAGTGACATGGTAGACCGTTGGACTTCGTTTCTCCAACACTTTGATGTGTCCATTGTGCACCAAGCGGGCAAGGACAACTTCTTAGCTGACGTATTGAGTAGAAACCCGACGGAGGAAATGCAAGTACATCAAGTAGAATTCGTCCAAGATGATCAGAAAACTTTAGAGAAGTTTAAGAAACTGCCGCAGTCACAGAAGAGGCATATTCCTTTGAGAATGATGTATAGATTTTTGAAGGGACGCATGAGCGATATCGATCCAGAATATGAAGCTACTGGTATATTGTCTAACGATTATGTTATCGTGGAATATGTGGTATGCAATTTTGTTGCTAAAGATCATCTCATGTTTACGGCATTTTTATCACCGAACCTAGTTTAACGTGTAGTTTGGTTGGGGCATGGGGCCATAGGACATGGTGGTATTGATAAAACCATCCATGAGTTACAAGAGAAATTCACGTGGAAGGGGATGCGAACGTCTGCAAGAAATATTGTAAGAAAATGTGATAATTGTCAAAGAAGCAAATTTGCTTCTCATTTCTTGAAGGGAAGACCAAGGCCTATATTACCATCAGAACCTCGTGAGCATTATTCTACTGATATTTTGGGCTCTTACCTTAATAAAAAAAAGGGGGAAACCGGTTCATCCTTGTTACTATGAACGTCTTCACGACATATGTAATGTTATTCCCCATACAGAAGTCTAAGTCACGTTTTGTGATCAATAGGTTTGAGAAGGGTGCATTTCCTACCATGGGTAAGCCTACTTAAATTATTTCCGATCATGGAACTCAATTCACCTCAGCTGAATATTATCAGGCCATGATTAGATTAGACGTCAAGCACATATTGAATTCCGTGCGCCATCCTGAGGGAAATTCAGTGGAAAGGGTCATGGCGGAAATTGGGAAATTTTGCTGGTTGTATTGCCACCATGAACATGATCAGTGGCTGGATGTTTTACCAATTTTTGGAATTTTGCATAAATGCAACAGTACATGAAAGTACACAACAGATTCCCAAGGTACTCCACTTCTATGTCAAACCAGTAAGACCTTGGGATCGCATTGTCAAAACACCACCTGTTGTAGAACCCAACATGGAGAGGATAATCCAATTGGCCAGCGAAAGACTTCTGACACAAGCAGAAAAAAGGAACGAAAAAGTGAAATATAGTTAACCTTTATGTGTCGGAGATCGCGTGTTAATACGCAGACCCATATTATCCAACCTACCGCTGAAGATATACGGAAAATTTGCTAGGCTGTTTTTTGGGCCATACCTAGTCCATGAGATTTATGAAAACAATTGCTATGACATCAGAGATATAAGATCAGGAGCGAGGATAGAAAAGCATAATGCTGCCAGCCTTAAAAGATACTACTGTTGAAAGACGAGCAGGATATTTTTGGCACATGGCTGAAGACATAATGAGGAGAATACAAAATAAGCTTATGTTATTAACTCGCTTAATTTCCGGGGAGAGGGGAGTATATGCCCAACAGATTAACCCTGTATAATCACTGATTGAAACCCCGCGAGAATCCTAGCTCAAGGCACCGCATGTTAATGCTGTGTGCGAGAAGGCAAGATTGATTGACGTCACGAGTACCTGAAAATTATCGCCGCAAGAACGCGCTGCCGCTGACCACGTGTTCAGCCCTGGTGTTTGGCGACCTGTCACATCGAGGAGACACACACTTGATTTTGAGTGCGCGCATGTGAAAGTACTCCGTCGTGATATCCGGTCGTGATTGCGAAGGACCGTGGATGCTATATCGCCGTGTATCGGGAGTGAATTTTATTAGCATATGAAAGACCCTATAATTACGTATCGCCGAAGTTGCCGTGCGCGATTGAAACATTAGACGGGAGAGTTTGTGTGCTTAATTGTAAAATGCTTTTGGCTTGAAAGCGGCATAAATTATCGTCGTGCAGGCCATATTACGGCATCTTGTATGAGCGAAACGTTTGGGAACAATCAAACATAGTCCACCGCAGGCGGACTTGTGACATGAAGAGGCTAACGAACTATATGAACAGCTGTGGATATATATATATATATATTTACTTTCTGCTATTTGTACAGATTGTGAAGAATACTTGTTAGAACGAATTGTGTTTCAATCTGATCAGTTCATGACGCAGAGACTAGCAATTTCCAGAATGGAAGTAGAACATTTTCCCACTTGTGTAAGTGGAGTGTCCGTGAAAAGTTAGGAGATTGAAATATTTGCTGAAGATATGAAGCACTAAGCCGATACATGAGGGAACGAGACGGAGTGATAGCCAGGCCAGAATGAAGCCATGAGACCACCATAATGACCACATCGAGAGAGTTGAAGGAGATAGCCACCATGGCGCTGGAAGGTCCCAGGTTCAGTTCCTATAAGAAATTTGGAAGAAGACTGAAGAAGATGGATTCCTCCACCTTTGGATTTGGGAGCAGATGGTACAGGAAGAAGATGGGGATTTCTTCACTGGATACGGAGAATGTTCACACCAGGGACATATGACTGCTATGCTTGTACCATTCTTTCCTATATCTTCGAGTTGGTGTGCCAGAATATTTCTTCATTTTTTATTTGAGGGGTCCGACTACTCAGTATTATTTTATATCATGGAATTGAGCTAATGTCGAACTAATATTAAACATAAGTTGAATTGAAAGTAAAATTGAATTTAGATAAGATGGTGATGAAATAGGTTAAGCTAATTACTGGTGAATTAATTGATTGACGGTTATTATTATTAATAATAGCCAGATTTATTCTACGTCTACGAGGGAAATATGTGATGCAGTATTTCCCATTGAAGGGCTATAGGGTGTGGATGGACATAACCCACATTGTCTTATTCTACGATCCAGTTAATAATATTTTGCGGATATTCAATAAATCCATCTCAACTTCCGAGGATAGGTGTTTGCTACTTTTGGACGTTGGAACTTAATAGGAGCATGCCTATATTTTTTGGTCGAAAACATGATAGTCTATTCTAAGGAATTTTTAATGGAATAGATGCCTGTAACTAATTTGATATTGAGAGTTAGACTGAAATTCAGGTTTGAATTTTTGGATCTTAACTTCAGATAATAGTGGATATTATTATGATTTGACTAAGTATGATTATCATTTTATTATTTCATATTTTCTTCTCCCATACTCTTCTTTGAGAATTTGAATTATTTCAAGCACGTTCTGCTATTTTGCTTGAACGTTTATACATTTGACATTGCTACAAGTAAGGCCTACATTATATCGTAATTTATACATGCCAATTATGCGATCGAAGGAAACCCATGATGATTATAGGGTAATAATAATACATTTTTCTGCACTAAAACGGTGAAGTTGGTTTAGTGGTTTAAAAAGGAAGAAATCTTTAAAAAATTGAATAACATAACTTGACAATATTCCCAAATGCCGTGAACATTTCAAGGAAATGGTTTGAGGATTAATCATGGTGATTAATAAAAAAAATAGTAGAATAATGAAACACTTGGTGAATATAAAAAATATATATTACTTATAATAATGATTGTTGGTGTGAGGCCATTCAAAACTGCATGACTACGTAAAGTATAGGCAAAAGATTGTAAAATAAGCATTGATATTAGCATATAAATAATAGTCTAATCACTTTGTATTTAGTCAAGTGGACTATATTGCAAACCATCGAATGGGAGGAAATAGAATCACTTAGTTGTCATATTATATTGAAACATAAAATTTGATTTTTGAACAAAAATATAATGAGGGGTGCACATTTGTTGCAACATTATGAGTAATAAGAATAATGAGACTCGGAAATAACTTGTAAAATAATTTGGAAATTATAATATTTGAAACATAGAACTGGGATGACTGTCTGACAGATTTGGAAAGCATGGATATTCTACTAATGAAATTTATTCTTCTATTTGAAAGAATGCAGATAACAATTTGTATAATAATTTTAAATAGTGCATTTAATCTTGATTTAGTGGTCAAGCTAGACCAATATTGCTACGGCGATAATTGCTGTTAATAATTGGTGAATGATATAGTTAATTCTTGTTTCTTTTTTTTCTCATTGGTTGCATTAGTTAGAACGGAGATCTACACTATTATTCCAGGGCAAGATACATCTTTTCTATAGATTTTTCTTTCATTATAATCACATGTGAGTGTGTTTTTGATCGACTGGAAACACCACCTGACGGACATTCAGGATTATATAGTCAAATATGACCAAATCTAACCTGTTTTTATTTTATTTAATTTTCTTCGAGTATCTCCTAATTTTATTTGTATCAAAGGATAGGGCCGAGGGGATTCGTTGACCATTTAAACCTTATTTTTTATTATGGACTATAAATATTTTTTACATCGATCCACGTCAAGCATTAAATTAGACCGAATCTCCGAGGCAAGATAGGCTTTTGGGATTTCTATATTTATGTGTTGGTCGATGAGTTGCCCAATAAATGGATACTTATTTTATCTTATTAATTGTGCTTATCTTCTGATTTCTGTTGTGCTATAGCTTTGATTTACGTTTGGGAGTGGGTTAATTTAACCTGTTACACCTGTATCCTCTTAACCACCCGTGAGACTACTAGAGTTCTCGTATCCACCGGCATATTTTTTTGATATTCACACCCAGACCTCAATCATCTGTGTTCTTTATGTGATAAATGTCTTGTGTTATTGGCATGAATTACGATGTTTTCGCTGGGACATCCAATTCACTACCGGTTAACGGGGACATATAAAATGGCGCCCAGTGTGCAGAGCCTCGATTTGAGATATCGTACCACACGATGGTGTAGCAATTAGATGCCTTTGATGTAATTTGACAGCCAGTGTGGGTTGTTTTATTGCTGGCACTTGCATTTGTGTGGCTCAAGTAAAATCGATTAGCACATTGAGGTACTTGAATGGGAGGCTAATGATTTATCTTGCAGGAAGGTCTAATCACCTTTGGTAATGAGAATTTTCCTAGTTTCTATGACATAGGCAACAGAATCAGAAGTTCTTTTTCCTTTTGGATCGGTGTTTTTGATCTCCATTCGTTCTTCGTTTAATGATACGATTGCGTAGAATTGATTAAGGATCCTTTTATGCAGCTCATTGATATTAGTTCAATTCCATGATATAGTAGTAGAAAGTATGGTGCAATCTTGGTGTTGACACTCTTGATGTTTCCCTTATGTTGTATTGTCTTATTGTACTTATTGACATGTCTAATATGGATGAGTTGACGCAGCTTTTAGCTGATTTGAAAACTGATTTAAAGCAGGGCCAGGGGATTCAAGAGGCGATTTGAAACAAAGTCAATTGGAGAGAGAGGGGAGATTTGATCATAGTATCCAACAAAATCATGATGAATTGGTCAACAAATTTAACCAAAACGGAAGTGAGGCAGCTAATCCTGCGGAAAAAAGGTTGTTATAATCAAGTTACGAAAGCGTATAACCAATTATCAAAAGGAAACGGATAATAGCATGGACGCAAAACTTGATGCATTGAAGGCCGCTAGGTAGGAGAATTTATTGGAGGGTATACAGAAAATTCAGAAAAGTGTAGAAAAAGACATAAGTTTTGAACACGCACGTCAGGACGCTAGAAAAACGTCTAGATGAAAATATTAAATGAATGGGAAATGATATAACAGTTCACGTAGACAAGCTTAAAGGGGAATACCCGAATGAAGTAGTAAATGTAAGGAAGGAGTTATGCGAAACTACTGTTGGTGTTCGAAAGGAATTAACGGAACAAGTAGGAGAAGTAGAGACGAAAATCCTTAAGATGGAGGAAAATGTTGGCACATTAGCCCAAGGCGTGAATGCAAACCGAAAACGCATGGATGATGAAGCAGGGAAGATATAAAATAAATTGGACGCAATCAATACTAATATCACACATGTCAGAACGGAAAGAGATGGGACGATTTCGTCAGACATTGATAACATAAAGATACTAGAGTGTAGTCACCTAGGATGCATTACGCGTATGGAAAACTTCTTACAGTGGAATAGTCCGGTTCAAACGATGGAAAATATTTCACCAGACACTAACCAGGAGAAAGGATGGGGAGATATGGATTCGACACATAGAGGATTTAATGTAACTATCACTAGGGCTCATGAGGAAAAACCGAAACAGTTTAGTGATGTGGGGGTTATCACCCCTATTGAGATCCTACGAGATCTCAGGGATTATCTACATGAAAATCGGTTCCCAAGTGAAAGCGTGATAAGGGTTTTTGAAAGATCGTTGGAGAATCAAGCGCTAACCTGGTATAGAACTTTCAGTTTCACCTTTGCGAATTACGAGGAGGTCGCTAAGGCATTCCTTAGGCGTTTCTGGAGTTTGGAAAGCCAACTTAGCATCAGATCTGAACTTTACTCCAGGAAATATTCCACCCGACACAGTATGCGGGGAATTTACAACGCAGTTAGCCAGGTTACAATATTTAGAACCTCCAATACCCGAAGAGGAGATGATTCAAGCGATAAGGAGGCAATTTCCGGTAGAAGTTCAGAGAACACTCATAGCATCTGGGGCGAACAGTTTGAAGATATGTGACAAAATTATGAGGAAATTAGATCACTCGAGTTCTTTAATGCACGCGAGACACACTAGATCAGAGCACCAGGAGGTGAATCTAGTCGTGACATACCGGAAAATACAGACTGAACCACCACAAAGGAGAATATTCCAGGATACAGGAGATTGGAGAGGACGATATGAGAATCGTGGATACAATCAACGAGAAAGGAGATGTAACCCAGGTGGAAGGCCATACTATGCAAACCAACAGCAGCAACCACTCAATTCACAAACGTACAGACTCACCGATATAAAGGCAAGAAACTCTTGGCAGCAAGGAAGAGGTAGATTCCAAACCTATAATAGGCTGTGGAGCAGAGATGAACCTCGGGAAAATCGCGTGAATCTGGAAGAGAGACATGCAGAAAGTCAAGCATACTTGCAGCAGCAGCAAGGGCAAGAGATCGTGGACCCAGGGCCTAGTACAAGTGGCTCAAAATACGAAAACGTCAAATACAAATCACCAGACACATTAGATTGCAGTTATTCTTAACCTATAATCGAGATCATCGCGGTACACAGAATTGTAGATGAAAACCTCATTTACGACGAAGAGAATCCCGTTAGGAGAGAGAGAACTGAGCTACCATTGATTGATGTTCATGTTGGAGGACGGAAAAATAAGACATTGCTGGATACAGGAGCCAAGGGTCAGTATCATATCTGAGACATGTTTTGAGAATATGAGGTTGACAGAAGACATTACTTTATTACCTGCATCCGGGATGAAGCTTAGAGGAGTGATTCCTAACCGATCTACTAACTGCAAATTACAAACATTGATTAACCTCACTATAGCCAACAGAAATTTTGAACACGTCTTCATAGTACTGAAATATATTAAGTTCGACATGATTCTAGGTGCGGAGATTTTGGCAGAGCATGGAATAGCAATTGATTTACAAGCAGGGATACAACTATCCGAGGAAACGAAGGGAAATGGAACGAGGAGATTGGTATAACACGCCTGGATGGAACACCTTAGATAACATGGTAAAAGTAAAGGAGGTAGAAGCAGAGAACTTACTTTATGTCAAGAAGGAAACTCTAGAACCACACATCCGGGAGAAATTTGACGAATCAATATCGGAGTTTCAAGACGTCTTCGATGAGAAACCTGGTCTTATTAGCAATTTCGAATAACAGATACGACTGGAAGATGAGTCACCATTCGAGGGGAAGCTTTACCTGATTCCAGAGAAGTGGAATGAGGAGGTAGGCAAAGCCATTACAATCATGGAAGATGACGTGCTTATTCAGAAGATGGCTACCCCATATCTCAATCTTCTAGCTGCTGTTAAGAAACAGAATGGAAGGCTTAGAATTTGTCTCTACGCCAGAAGCCTCAACAAGAGAATTTTGCCAGAATATGACAGGCTTCCCATAATTAGGGAACCGCTCAGAAGATTTAAGGGAAAGACCACATTTACGACAATAGATCTTACAGCTTCTTTCTACCATATACGTTTGTCATGGGAGTGCAAACGATACACTGGATTCATGTATAATTGCATTACCTACTTTTTCAAAAGACTACCGTTTGGAGTGAAGAATAGTGGTCCTGGGATGGTCAGAGCATTGGACAAGAATCTGACGGAAGAAGTAAAAGGAAACGTGTTATGTTATATCGATGATCTAATTATAGTATCAACAACCATGGAAGAACATGTAGAACACCTTCGTAAACTATTTCAGAACCTACGGGAAGCATGTTTAAAGGTCAGTTTTAATAAATGTAATTTTTGCCATAAAGAGATTAGGTTTTTGGGACATGTTATTGATGGAAATGGGTATCGACCTAATCCTGATAAGATTGAGCCGACCAGGAGTTTTCCCAGACCGCGGAAGGTTAAACATATTAGGCAATTCCTCGGAATGTGCCAATTCTTTTCGGCACATTGTTCCATGTACTCAGAGACAATGGCACCACTACACGATCTCTTAAAGAAAAACAACAAATGGAAATGGGATGAGAAATCTGAAGCGGCCTTTGTTAAAGCAAAAACTATACTGATAGAGTATATTAAACATGAATACCCGGATTTCGAGAGAACGTTCTATTTAGAATCAGATGCTTCACGCGTTGGCATCAGCACCGTGTAGGTTCAGATAGATGATAAGCAAGAGCGTCACTATTTAGCATTCTCCAGTAGAAAGTTACGTGAACCAGAAAGGAACTACACTATCACGGAAATAGGGGTATTAGCGATGATTTATGCATTGCAGTGTTGGATAAGGATATTGCTAGGACATAAAACTGTCATAATCACCGACCATAAAGCGTTACAGTTCATGCTAAAAGCAGAGTTAGCTAGTGACAGGGTAACCCGTTGGACTTCGTTTCTCCAACACTTTGATGTGTCCATTGTGCACCAAGCGGGCAAGGACAACTTCTTAGCTGACGTATTGAGTAGAAATCCGACGGAGGAAATGCAAGTACATCAAGTAGAAATCGTCCAAGAAGATTAGGAAACTTTAGAGAAACTTAGGAAACTACCGCAGTCACAGAAGAGGCATACTCCTTTGAGAATGATGTATAGATTTTTGAAGGGACGCATGAGCAATATCGATCCAGAATATGAAGCAACTGCTACATTGTCTAACGATTATGTTATCGTGGAAGATGTGGTTGGCAAGTTTGTGGATGCAGATCATCTCATGTTTAAGGCATTTTTACCACCGAACCTAGTTGAACGTGAAGTTTGGTTGGCGCATAGGGCCATAGGACATGGTGGTATTGATAAAACCATCCATGAGTTACAAGAGAAATTCATGTGGAAGGGGATGCGAACGCCTGCAAGAAATATTGTAAGAAAATGTAATGATTGTCAAAGAAGCAAATTTGCTTCGTATTTCTTGAAGGAAAGACCAAGGCCTATATTACCATCAGAACCTCGTGAGCTATATTCTACTGATATTTTGGGCCCTTACCTAAATCAAAAAGGGGAAACCAGTTCTTCCTTGTTACTATGAACGTCTTCACGAAATATGTAATGTTATTCCCCATACAGAAAGCTAAGTCACGTTATGTGATCAATAGGCTTGAGAAGGGTGTATTTCCTACCATGGGTAAGCCTACTTACATTATTTCCGATCATGGAACTCAATTCACCTCTGCTGAATTTTTCAGCCCATGATTAGACTAGACGTCAAGCACATATTGAATTCCGTACGCCATCCTGAGGGAAATCCAGTGGAAAGGGACATGGATAAAATTGGGAAATTTTGCCGGTTGTTTTGCCACCTTGAAAATTATGAGTGGCTGGATATTTTACCAATTTTGGAATTTTGCATAAATGCAACAGTACATGAAAGTACACAACAGATTCCCAAGATACTCCACTTCTATGTCAAACCAGTAAGACCTTGAGATCGCATTGTCAAAACACCACCTGTTGTAGAACCCAACATGGAGAGGATAATCCAATTGGCCAGCGAAAGACTTCAGACACAAGCAGAAAAAGGAACAGAAGGATCGAAAAAGGGAAATATAGTCAACCTTTACATGTCGGAGATCGCGTGTTAATATGCAGACTCATATCATCCAACCTACCACAGAAGATATACGGAAAATTTGCTAGGCTGTTTTCTTGGGCCATACCTAGTCCATGAGACTTATGAAAACAATTGCTATGACATCAGAGATATAAGATCTGGAGCGAGGATAGGAGTTTATAATGCTGCCAGCTTTAAGAGTTACTACTGTTGAAGGACGAGCAGGATAAATTTGGCACATGGTTGAAGACGTATTGAGGAGAATACAAAATAAGCTTATGTTATTAACTCGCGTATTTTCTGGGGAGAGGGGAGATGTGCCCAACATATTACCCCAGTACAAGCACGGAATGGCATCCCCTCGAGAATCATAGCGCAAGGCACCGCATGTTAATGCTGTGTGCAAGATGGCAAGATTGAGTTACGTCACGCGTACCTGAATATTATCGCCGCAAGAACGCGCTGCCACTGACCACGTGTTCAGCAATGGTGTTTGGCGACCTGTCACATCGAGGGGACACACACTTGCTTTTGAGTGCGCGCATGTGAAAGTACTCCGTCGTGATGAAAGTGAGTGGCTTTATATCCGGTCGTGACTGCGAAGGACCGTGAATACTATATCGCCGTGTATCGGGAGTGAATTGTATTAGTCTATGAAACACTCTATAATTACGTATCGCCGATGTTACCGTGAGCGATTGAAACATTAGACGGCCGAGTTTGTGTGCTTAATTGTAAAATGCTTTTGGCTTGAAAGCGACAGAAATTATTTTCGTGCAGGCCATATTACGGCATCTTGTATGAGCGGAACGTTCGGGAACAATCAAACATAGTCCACCGGAAGCGGACTTGTGACGTGAAGCGGCTAACGAACTATATGAACAGCTGTGGATTTTTTTTTACTTTCTGTTATTTTTACAGATTGTGAAGAATACTTGATAGAACCAATTGTGTTTAAATCTGAACAGTTCATGACGCAGAGACTTGCAATTTCCCGAATTAAAATAGGACATTTTACAACTTGTGTTAGTGGAGTGTCCGTGAAAAATTTGGAGATGGAAATATTTACTGAAAATATGAAGCACCAAGCCGGTACATGGGGGAACGAGACGGAGTGATAGCCACGCCAGAATGAAGCCATGAGACCACCATAATGACCACATCGAGGGAGTTAAAGAGATAGCCACGAAAGTCCCGGGTTCGGTTCCTGTAAGAAGTTTGGAAGAAGACTGAAGAAGATGGATTCCTCCACCTTTGGATTTGGGAGCAGATGGTACTGGAAGAAGATGGGGATTTCTTCATTGGATCCGGAGATTCTTCACACCAGGAACATATGCCTACCAACCTTGTACCATTCTTTCCTATTTCTTCGAGTTGGTGTGCCAGAATATTTCTTCATTTTGTAGTTGAGTGGTCTGACTAATCAGTATTACTTTATATCATGGAATTGAGCTAATGTTGAACTAATATTGAAAATAAGTTGAATTAGAAGTAAAATTGAATTTAGATAAGATGATGATGAAATAGATTAAGCAAATTACTGGTGAATTAATTGATTGATGGTTATTATTATTATTATTATTAATAGCCGGATTTATTCTACGTCTACGAAGGAAATATGTGATGCAGTATTTCCCATTGAAAGGCTATAGGATATGGCAAGACATAACCCACATCGCCTTATTCTACGATCCAGTTAATCATATTTTGCGTATATTCAATAAATCCATCTCATCTTCTGAGGATAGGAGTTTGCTACTTTTGGACGTTGGAACTTAATAGGAGCATGCCTATATTTTTTGGTCGAAAACATGATAGTCTATTCGACGGAATTTTTTAATGGAATTGATGCCTGTAACTAATTTGATATTGAGAGTTAGACTGAAATTCAGGTTTGAATTTTTGGATCTTAACTTCAGATAATTGAGGATATTATTATGATTTGACTAAGTATGATTATCATTTTATTCTTTAATATTTCTTCTCCCATACACTTCTTTGAGAATTTGAATTATTCCAAGAACGTTTTGCTATTTTGCTTGAACGTCTATACATTTGGCATCACTACAAGTCAGGCCCACATTATATCGTAATTTATACATGCCAATTATGAGAATGAAGGTAAGCCATGATGATTATAGGGTAATAATAATAAATGTTTCTGCACTAAAACGGTGAAGTTGGTGTAGTGGTTTAAAAAAGGAAGAAATAAAAAAAAATTATCGTGATAATATTCTCATATGCCGTGAACAATTCAAGGAAATGGTTTGAGGATTAATCATGGTGTTTAATAAAGAAAGATAGTAGAATAATGAAAAACTTGGTGAATATAAAAATATATTACTTATAATAATGATTATTGGTGTGAGGCCATTCAAAACGGCATGACTATGTAAAGTATAGGCAAATGATTGTAAATTAAGCATTGATATTAGCATATAAATGATAGTCTAATCACTTTGCACTTAGTCAAGTGGACTATATTGCAAACAAACCATCGAATGGGAGGAAATAGAATCACTTAGTTGTCATATTATTTTGAAACATAAAATTTGGATTTATTACAAAAAGATAATGAGGGGTGCACATTTGTTGCAACATTGTGAGTAATAAGAGTAATGAGACTCGGAAATAACTTGTAAAATAAATTGGAAATGATAATATTTGAAACATAGACCTGATATGACTCTCTGACAGATTTGGAAAGCATGGATATTCTACTAATGAAATGTATTCTTCTATTTGAAAGAATTTAGGTAACAATTTGTATAATAATAGTAAATAATGAATTTAATCTTCATTTAGTGGTCAAGCTAGACCAATATTGCTACGACAATAATTGCTGTTAATAATTGGTGAATGATATAGTTAATTCTTGGAATTTGTTCTCATTGGTTGCATTAGTTAGAACGGAAATAAACACTGTTATTCCAGGGCAAGATACATCTTTTCTACAGATTTTTCTTTCATTATAATCACAAGTGAGTGTGTTTTTGATTGACTGGAAACACCACCTGACGGACATTCAGGGTGTTTAATGGATTATATAGTCAAATATGACCGAATTTAACCTGTTTTTATTTTATTTAGTTTTCTTCGAGTGTCTCCTAATTTTATTTATATCAAAGGATAGGACCGAGGAGATTCGATGACCATTTAAACCTTATTTTTTATTTTGGACTGTAGATCTTTTTTTTACATCGATCCACATCAAGCATTAATTTAGACCGAATCTCCGAGGCAAGATAGGCTTTTGGGATTTCTATATTTATGTGTTGGTCGATGAGTTGCCCAATAAATGGATACCTATTTTTTATTAATCGTGCTTATCTTGTGATGTCTGTTGTGCTATAGCTTTGATTTAGGTTTGGGAGTGGGTTGTTGAGTTCTCGTATCCAGCGGCATATTTTTATTGTTATACTAACCCAGTCCTCAATCATCTTTGTTCTTTATGTAATATATGTCTTGTGTTATCGGCATGAATTGCGATGTTTTCGCCGGGTCATACAATTCACTGCTGGTTAACGGCGACAATACGCTAACGTGACCACAAACATGAACGCTACCTCTGGCTGACCGGATATCACCGTAAATCAAACTATGCACCCAAAAAGAAGTATGCAAAACTACGCAAAGAATACAACATGCCAACTGGCTATAAAAATACAAGAAATAAATCACAATGAACTCCATACAACTTAACAATCGAAAAATACAGTTTCGGCGTGGATAACTCCCCAATTAATCATAAAACAACTACTAATCACTCAGGCTTGTATTTCAGTATTTTAAATTTCAAAGTTAAACCTCGTCGCCTGTCATGCTAATGACCATTTACATATCTTATCTTTGATCTTCTTGTGTTCATTAACTGGAATGTTACCTCACTACTAGATTGCCAGTGTCCTCATATGTGCCACAAAATAATATATCTCGGGAAAGCTCTGGTCTTCCAAAGATCCGTCGAATCAGCAATTACAGGGTTCCTGTAAAACAATGTGTCTCCCAAATACCAAAAACATCTCAGGAATCCTCTCAGGAATTCCAAAGATCCGTAGATTACGAACAGCGGCTCCGCGGAGCCCTGGCTGTCGCAATATGCAGCAATACCTTGCCATCTCCAACCTGCATCTCAAAACACACATGACTCTGACACATATCACCTGGACCAAACAATCATACATATTCCACACCTCATATCACACAAGATCAAAGACTCCCTCTACTTGTTTTCAAATAACACACTCATACTGTGAATATTCATTAATAAATTTACGGACAAAGCGGATGGCTTCTCGTATTAGAATAATGCAACTCACGGCATTATAGTTAATTAATTACAGCCTGTTTGATTACAAATTCAGCAATTCAGATATCTTGTCCCATAATCCTGTTCTTACGTTACATTTTATAAAAGATCCACTTCTGCCGTAAACCCTAGCTTCCGGTCATGTTGAATAGCTCAACACACACGTTAACTTGAACAATATTACAATTATCTACAAATTAGTTATACCACGCCCATAAGTAACTAGTACGTCAGAACATTACGTTAATAAGCAAATCTAAAATTATCATCACACAAAGAAATAAAATATTTACACAATTCCCTTGAAACCATTTTTTACCCAACCAAAATGAAATAAATTCAATTTGAGTACTCATCCTTTTCTGGTCAGCCCTTTAACGGATGTCGCCTGACATGCCCTCTACTGGATATTTACACCATCGTGTAAGTCATATTGATGATAATAGCCATCTGAATCATCCTTCCTTCACCATGAACGTCTTCATGTTTCATCGTGATACAGCTGCTTGAAATAAATATCGTTTAAGTTATCTGAGTTATGCACACGTTTGTTGAACTAGCTAATTGCTATTTATTGGGTTACTCAATTCGCCCAATAGTTCATGTAGCAATCGCGTAACTTCCCTAAATAACAATAGCTCGATAGCTATGTGCTTGAAAACTCGAATTATCACTGTTATACATTCTTATAGCATTCCGCACACAAAATGAGCCATCTGTCCAACAGGACATGAAATATAAAGTACTGTTTCTCAACGTAGAAAATGATAAAGTCAAATGTGTCACAAGACACTCAAATGATTAAGTCCTCTGTCACTAGGACACGCAAAATATAAGTAATCAGTCGTCCTCAGACGCACGAAATCGAAAAACGTGAGTGTCGCATGGACACACAAAATAGAATATCTGTCGACCTCAGACGCACAAAATCGAATACGTTAGTGTCACTCGGACACACGAAATGGAGTAAGTTCGACTGTTCACTCAGCAATATAAATATCATCCTGACACTTTTCTAAGGGTGGGGACATCACAAAAATCTAACTTCACAAGTAATGGTCTCACTAGCCTGCAATGCATCGCAAAATACTCCTTATAATTTGCAGATCAAGATTTTAACATTCCGCACTCAGATCGATCGTAGATTTATTCACAAACTAACTCCCGCCAATTAAGAGTTCCTTTTGATGTGATGCTTCTTTGCTGCGCTGAATCACGTCCCTGCTTCCTATTTGCTGTTTACATTCCAAGATCGGCGCGTTTTCTGATAGGCACCTCCCATGGTATCTGCAAACTGGCTCTGTCTCAACAATTTCCATATCCTGTCCCTGACTGATGCTAGTGGACAAAAACATTCCAAGAGCATGACTCGACGCTTCCCCACACTCTCTCGTTCGTTGAACTGGAAACTAACGGTAACTCTTCTTCCAATTAGTCCGTCGTAAAATCATCATAAATCCCAAGACTGTTGTTTCAAAGTATGCGCTGGTCCAAAAAAGAAAACAAAAGAATAAAGAACGTTATATTTGAAACAATCATGGATTTCGCATTTATGTAGCATTTTGGAATAATTTTCGCATTTTGAGTCGACTTCGCATTTTATCGTGTCCCCAAAACACATTAAAAAGTGATTTACAGGTCGTGAAAAGTGAAAATAGAACATTACAAGCCATTATGAGCATTTCGTGCTTTTTCTCATTTGCGAAAAAACACCACCCCTAATCGATGATAACATTAATAGAAAGTTAAATGATAGAGAGCTAGCAGCCTGGAAGGTAGTGAATGGATTTCTGGGAAATAATAAATCAGAAAATTACCGACAAATGTTTCAAGAATTTCTGGAAGGTTTCCAAAAACCGGGATGCGGAATGTCTCTGAAAATCCACTTTCCTCGTTCCGACCTGGAATTTTCCCTGAGAATTTAGGTGCTGACGGTGACGAGCAAGGGGATGAATTGCACAAGGACATGGAGAAAATTGAGCAGAGATATCAAGGTAGACGGGATCCTGACATGATGGGCAACTATTGCTGGTTATTATTATCGAGAGTGAGAAACCACAAGAGGAAGATTTAACTGTAAATCTTAAAGTTAAAAGTAGCTCACACATTTATAATCCATACTACCTGCAGGATTGAGTTGAGAAGTATTACTACAGGAGTTGTTGACTATTGTCAGAATTCATTATTTCTAATTCCCAGTTTCAAGTTGTTTCGTTTATCGGGAAAACTAGATCCATTTATTAGACTATATTTTACTGGGGTTGATAGTCAATTTCTCAATAGTAGCATCAATTTATTCCTTCTATATTACCTCATATGTAAAAGTACGGCATTTTATAACTCAATTCCATAAATAAATAAATTGTATTTGTGGCATTATTAGAATAATATTTATATTAAACCAAATATGCTAGAATCAAACTCGGTTCTGCCACAGAGAAACATTACTTGCTACGAACTTTATACTGTCATTTTGGTATTCAGGAAGTATGATTTATATAAAATGTCTTGTTTTTGTCAATGTGGTAGAAGTTGAAATTTGTTGACTAATATGATTAATAGCCTTTATTAGTGTTTTGATAATTGTTTTTAACATTTAAGAGCATGTAAATTATTTGTAGGTTCGGTGACTTATTAGCATATTTTCATTTATGAAAAAGTAGGCTTATGAGATCACCTTTTGTCCGTGTGTCTGTGTGTGTGCTTCGTGTGTTTGTGTGTCCCCCTAATAAAATCTAAACGGCTAGAGCGATTTCAATCAAACTCGATAAGTTCATAGCACTGTTCCGGACGACCCCGGCCATGCCTTTCAAATTTTGTTACTTCTCACCAATCCAACATGGCGGCTGTGCGAAATATTTCGCCAGCATTCAATATCTCCGAGACTATTACGGATATCACCCTGGAATTGTGTACAGTGATAAAGGGAACTACTAGAAGTTCACCTATGTGACATTTCAAAACCTGGTAACTACAAAACCAACATGGCGGCCAAGCGAATTTGCGAAATTTAAATTGACGTTTCTTGCGATTTAATCAACCAAACGCAATGAAACTTGGTACAGGATATGTTTATACACATTTTAATGCACCGACATCTAACTTCATTCAATTGTTCACATAAGCTCATGATGGCGGCTGTGCGAAATATTTCACCGGCATTCTATACCTCTGAAATTATTACCGGTATTACCCTGACATTTTGTACGGAGATAAAGGGCACTACTGGAAGTGCATCTATGAGACTTTCAAAAAACCGGTCAACTATGAAATGAACATGGCGGGAAAGCGAAGTTGAAAAGTTTAAATAGACTTTTCTTGCGATTTAATGATCCAAACGCAATGAAACTTGTTACAGCAAATGTTTATACACATTGTAATAAACTGGTATGTAATTTAGTTCAATGCTTTACATAACCTCAAAATGGCGGCTGTGCGAATTTTAAAATTAAGTTTTTATTTCTTGTGTCGTAATCATGCGATCGAAGTGAAAGTTTGAATAATGAACCTACGCAATAATTTTCCTTTAATGGTACATAACTGTATGGCCTATACATATAACTATCCAAGATGGCAACCATCCGAGATATTTAGACGGTTCTCAATATATACGAATGTATTACAGCAATCAAACAGAATTTTTTTATGTTCATAGGGGCTATGAACATAAGTTCACCTATAGGACTGTCAATAACCTGGTGATCACAAATCCAACATGGCGGTGACGCGATTTATAAATATTCACATGGACGTTTCTTGCAATTTAACCATCCGAATGCAGTGAAACTTGGTACAGTAAATCCTTATACAAATGATAATCCTCTGGCATCTAATTTATTTCATGTGTTTCCATAACCACAAGATGGCAGCTGTGCGAAATTTTAAAATCTCGTTTTCACTTCATGTGTCCTAATCGTGAGATTGAAGTTTGAATACTACACGTACACAATAATCTTCATGTAACAGTACATAGCTCTAAGACCTACAAAAATTCAACATGGCAACCATCCGAAATATTTATTTGGTTCTCAATATCTACGAATCTATTACAGCAATCAAACTGAAATTTTGTACGTTGATAGTGGCAATTAACATAAATAGGATATATGAAAATAGGCTTTAGTTCTTCACGGAACTACTTGTTTTTTAAATTCATGTTGCGATTTATTAATTTTACTGAGCAGGATTTTCGTATTAGGCTATTAGGGATCACTGTCAACATTGTAATAATCACATGTATCAGTTTTTTTTATCATACTAAAGTGCCGGGACATGTCCGAGGACATGTTCAGCTCGCCAGAGGCTGTAGCTGCCTCTAGCGGACACCCATAGGGTGAGCTACAAGTTTCGTTCAATTTCAAGTAGTTCCAACTTTCGCCACCAGATGTCAATGATACCTAGTGGTGAACGTTGGAACTTTGATTGAGCGTTCCAACGAATCTAACCTAGACATTTAGCTTCACACAAGTTTAGTCTGTGGAAGGATGTTTTACATACCATAAATCTATGAAATGGGACCGCCGGTTTTACTTCCCCTCCGAAGGAAGTCATACTGAAGAATTTTAATGCTCTACAAAATCCGACGACTTCGGCCGGGTTTGAACCCGCTATCTTGGACACAGCAGTTCAGCATGCTACCAACTACGCCAGCGAAGCCGCTATGTATTAGGTGATGGCTGCAATAAATAATACTCTCGCCCTAATCTCTGGCTATCCGAGATTTGTGTGTTTAACTTTTCAGTCTTTTGACTGGTTTGATGCAGCACTCCATGCCTCCCTGTTCTGAGCTAATCGTTTTATCTCTACATAAATCCTCTTCATTAATTACTCTATCTAACAATTTGTTCTTCATCATTCTCCTTTAACACATCATTTCAAATGTTTCTATTCTCCGCTTTTCCGCTGCGCCAACATAGGCCAGTCAAATTAGAATTTTTCGAGGAATTAATTTCCATGAAGCTGGAAATTGTTTTAATACCTTCGTTTGGTCCTAAATGCGTGTAATCCGAGTTTGACCATCCCAAGAGGTGTGCATAACTTTTGGGACCCAAATAACCTTGACATTTTCCCTCTTTTTTTTTTCCAGATTTTTGCTTGTAGCTCGAAAATGGATATTAATCAGGTAAATATTAAAGAGGTTTAAATTCTGCTCCAAATGAACATCTACAACTTCAAATTTGGTTCAGTGGTATAGCCGGAATCAAAGATTCAAACCTGGGAAAACTTCTCATTTAGGTGCAAACTTACATTTTGCGACTTTCCAAGACCACATATCTTTGAAACAGATTCTCCTGGTGAAAACCCATAGAATAAAAGTTGTAAAGTTGTAGAGAATAAAATTTCACGTTATATATACAATTTTGATAAGTTCTTTTGAATTCAAATGACCGCTCTTTTGCTGTAGCTGGGTCTCGACTATGGAATTCAACTTCTCCCGATATCAGAAATTCCACAACAATAAATAAATTTAAGGCCGCATGCCGAGATTACCTGTTGAATACTGCTGATTGCCCCGTGTGAATGGTGATGGATGATAGGACGTATGACTGAGCTAGGATTATATCTAGGATATTATAGAAAGGTCTGTGACATTGTGATTATTATTATTATTATTTCTATTATTATTATTACTATCATTATTCATGTGCCTTTTTTTACTAATATTAGTATTAGCATAATTAATTTACTCCTTATTTATCATCATAATATTTTTTGTATTTTCGAAATTGTCATAAGCTATGCACTGGTACCATATTTCGTGGTTAAGTGTAAGAGAGGGCCATGAGCCCTAACTTCGCCACTACCGAAGACATAAAATAAATAAATAAAATAGTTAACTAATTTAATCACTACTATAATAATATTTAACTCAATTCCAAAAATAGCGACTCTTTCCGAATAAAAGGCATGTTCATGTTATGACATAATTATTTAAGTACGAAAAATCAATCTACCTACTCTGATCACTGCTAAGAACATTTCAATTCAAATTTCTAAGATACACGCAAATCAGAAAACTAGTTATATAAATGTACACACTCCGAGTAGTGATTCGGAGTCTGTCTGTTAGGTAGTCAGCCCGAAGGCTGGTTGGATCCTCAAAAATTACCGCAGTTACGTTATGTGAGTAGATACCCACAAAAACCCAAGGCAGCGCTATTTTGAGGCGTTCTAGGCAAGAAGAGGAGTGAGGTAGTTTGTCATTGCTTTCCTCACTGAGTCAGAACAGTAGTCCTAACCCTATGAGTAGAACATTTCACAGCATTCACAGGCACTGACTGTGCCCCGAATGCCATTACTAAGCACCACCCATACCTCAGTAGCTTCCATATAATCACAGCCATGAGTGAGACTGAGACATCGGTGAAAAGCCACCTTTTACTCTAGCCTGTGCCAACTGACAAATGCAAATGTACTGTATTCATCAAGAGATGGCAAACCAGTACGAATGAAAAACTTTTTAATTAGAATAAAGTTGTATACTGCCTTTATATAATTAGTAACCATTATTAATATAAATTAATAAAGCAATAGGAACATTTAAAATTGACATATATTGATAAAATATGAATAGAAACATGTTATAGAAATCAATAGTCATGCAGCAGAAAATGAAGCAGCATTCATGCTCGCATTTTCTTATATGTCGATGGCCCTTCATCTACAAAGCTCTCAAGCAGGGATGGAATGTCGAGCCCCTGTTCATTGAGATCATCTTCAAAGGGACTGTCCTCACCTATTTCTGCTTCTGCGGCGATCGGCATTTGGGACACACCCTTATCCTCGAATGGTGCTGAATTCAAGCAGGACTGGCCGTGGCAGTTGAGGCAAATTGTTGAACATTTCATACCAACTTACCGGCAGCTGCAACTCCCTGTACACCCCTTCTTGCATCCGCAGGACACTGTGTTGAGGATTTCAGCTGGAGCTGGATCTTTGGTGTTCATGGTGAGGAGCAGGCCATGCTCCATCCTCTTCCAACCCCAGCTGAGAGGGTCCTTTGGTCTATCATACCAAACCTGGATTTGGTGGTAGACATGCAGAATATGTTGGGTGGCGGCTGCGTTTGTTGGTGGTAGAGAGCCGGATTGAAAGTTGGCTTTATGAGGGATTTTGAGAATATCTCGTGGCGGATTTTGTCCAAGGAGGTCTCATTGGCCTTACGTGAATATAGGGCCGCCAGGAATAGTTGACCTGCTGAAATGAGGTCCTCAGGATCAGCATCTGCATGGTGGAAAACCTTGACAGCCTCCCATAAAGCCATGATGTTTTCAAGGAGTTTGACAAACTTCAACTTCCCTTGGCGATAGAATGCAGAGGTTGTATCACACCCACTGATTGCATGTAGGAACAGAAGGTTCTGTTTGACAGCAGACGAGAAGTTGAAGTACCTCGGAGAGTAGAACGTGTCAGGGGCGTATTCTTAGGGCTACCGGGACTACCGGCGGTAGCCCAAGAAAATTACATTAAAAATAAATAACACTTTATTACTGGTTCAACAAAGCATTCAAACAATCGTGACTTTCATGTACATTCTTCTTTATCGAAATAAATAATGGTTAGTGGGTAGTCAACGCGGCAACGCAGCAGAAACCGACCGAGAAAGCGGCAGCCTTACGCCGCTATCCCCATTTCTCCGCACCCACCCTTGTTCCGTGCAGGCCCATCGCTACATAGCGAGTGAGTTGCCGCTACGGCCAGCGGTTTCTTACCATACTGGACAGCGCCTGACAAGAATAAACACAGCTTGGAGCGGCGATGGTCTGAGTAACACGGAGCGAAATAGATACTAACATATTTATACCACGCAAAATAACATCAAACGACCAAATAATTAAATGATTGCATACACAACATCAAATAAAAATTATTCGCTTAACAACTTGAAACCACGCAAGAAACCGCCAATTTTTAACCCCGATTCAAGTTAAACCCCATGCCAAGGAGCGCTTAGTCGCACCGCATACCTGGACCACACGCCGCTGGCTCGCGCAGCCAGAGGCTAATTTAATTGTGTACCAGCGATTTCTTTGAAGTTAAAAGCGTTTAAAGGAACAAATAGCCTACAATAAATATACATTATCGCGCGCATATATGTGAATATGCTTTAGAAGTTGTAGTATTTTCGATGTGTGATTTATTTAAATGTGTGTATGCTGAAGAATTTTTATGTAGTGTTTTGTTTTAACTGTGCCAGTTGTGATTTTGTAAGACAATTATGGAACTAACACATGCGGGGGCTTTAAATGCCA
This sequence comes from Meconema thalassinum, assembly GCA_946902985.2. Classification (NCBI taxonomy): domain Eukaryota; kingdom Metazoa; phylum Arthropoda; class Insecta; order Orthoptera; family Tettigoniidae; genus Meconema; species Meconema thalassinum. The sequence continues at coordinate 1,294,911,908 of OX336389.2, forward strand.
ATGACTGTATAATAGAGAGTTTGTTAGAAGTTCCTTTCAGCCGTCGTCTATACAGTGAGAAAGTTCATATTATACATATGACCTGAACTGCAATTGTGTGTCACTGTACACACGTCATTTCACATCATCTACATGCTAGGTGGAATAGGTTATCTGGCAGTTCTAAACTGTCTAAATTGTATTGCTGGCCGTGTTTGTTATTTAGCCGTGAAAGGAAGTTTTTTTTCGCACGGCAGTTCAAAAGCATCATTTGTTTAATATTGAGCACAGTGGTAGCCCAGATCTTCAGACTAGTACACGCCACTGGAACGTGTTCTGAGAGGTATATTTCCAGGTTTCATGACGTTAATGTTTGAATTTTGTGCTTTGGCGGTTAATAGGATCAATAGATCGGTGTTCTCTCCGATTATTATGACCGTCGCAAATTTCTCTGCCGCTGAATGGCGGTATTGATGATGAGAGTCTCAGCATCCTCAAGAGCTTGCCTCACTTCCAATCCCTGCTGTAGTAATTTCTCACGCAGCATGGAGATAAGCCGTTCTTTGTTGCTGTCGTTGGACAAAAATTGTTCTTTCGGCATGGTTGCAGTCATCGTTTCAGTGAACACTACGTTAGAAGAGGAGTGCTTGCTTTTACGGCGAAGACGCACAGCTTATTTTGTACTCTTCACTGATGCATCATCAGAGTAACCATCGGAAACGATAAATGTACTGGTAGGGTTGTAGTATTGCTTATCGTTGTCAACATATTAGGAGATAAACTTTTTCCTTGGATTCCCAAACCACTCGATGTAGGAGGAACCCCCCATCAATTACAATGGCACTACCTGCAAGAGCTGGGGGTTCAGCAACTGGTGAAAATAAATTGAAGAACACAGATATCTTTGTTTTCCGCATTCCTGTTTCATCAAAGATAGAAAGGGGACAAGGAGCTAACTCAAACAAATAATAATGTTTGAACTGTTCCTCAGATTTTTTAAGAAGTGTTATGCGTCGGAAAAGTGTATAGGGATTTACTAGTATATCTTCGCCGTGAATCCTGTCTTTCGTGTTGAAAGCTTTAATAGGAACCACTCTGTTTTTTCGTTGAAACTTGACATTATTGAAGTCGTTGCCAATAATCTTAGCAATAAAATGAATCCCTTTTTCAAACACTTCATGGCAGTCAATTTTCACGTCGCCAGTTACTTCTGTGCTAATGGACATCACATATTGTCCAGTTAGGATGGGATAGTGAGATGAAAACCAGTCAAGAAGGACCGCAACGTCTGCATCGTCCCTCTGTACCCTTGAAAAAATAGCATCGACGTGCTGCTTTGAAGTACCATACGTCACGCCACAAAAATCTTCCACTTGTACAGCAATTTCCATGATGATAGTAGGTATTGTGGCAACCAAAGTCACCAGAGTACTGTCCGTTATGCCTCGTCCATGAGGCAGCCCACCTTGGGCTTTCAGAGACCTCATTACCACCTGCTCAATCGTCTGAACAGAGAACACACCAGACCAAAAATTGTCAGAGCTTCTGATGAAAAATCAGCTGTTACGTACATTTTGGTCGAGTAGGTATAACAACTTTCGATGAAACAGCTGATTTTATTTTCACGATTTCAGAGTTCAATTCGAGAACGTATTCCGAAGATATGAGGTCTTGGAAAGTCGCAAAATATAAGTTTCCACATAAATGAGAAATTTTCCCAGTTTTGAACGTTTGATTTCGGCTGTACCAATGAACCAAATTTCAAGGTTTTGATGTTCATTTGACGCAAAATTGTACCTTCATTAATATTAAACTGATTGATATTTTCCGTCCGACGTACCGTTCTCGAGCTGCAAGCACAAAAACGGAAAAAGAGGACAAATTTCGAGGTTATTTGGGACACAGAAAGTGTCACAATAGTCTTGGGATGGTACAAACTCGTATTGCACGCATTTAGGACCAAAACAAGGTATTAAAACGATTTCCAGCGTTCTGGAAATTAATTCCTCAAAACACTTTTTTGGACCAAATTTGATCGGCCTAGCAATCCAAGTTTCACTTCCATAAAGTGCCACGCTCCAGACAAAGACTTTCAAAAATGATTTCCTAATACCTAAATCTATATTTGATGTCAACAGGTTTCATTTCTGTAGAAATGCTTTCCTTGTTTGAGTCAGCATACTTTATTTAGCCATTCACCTGCAAATTTGATGTCATTAGGGGTGTCTGATTTATTTAGCTGCATTCCATTATTTTTGTTTTACATTTACTGATTTTCATCATGAATTACGCAAGTCAATAAACAAAATATTTTGTGTTCAGTCTATTATTTAATGCATATATTCTGACTGTCTAAATCGAACATTAGAGGAAGGGGTAGGAATATGAGATACCATTTTTTGGGACCTAGAAAGTATCACAATAGTCATAAATACAAAATTAAAAGGAAATTCGTTAGTAAATTTTATGTAGAATGTGTAGCATGAACATGAATTTTCTCAAGCTAATACTACTCGTATTTACAATACTTAATTTTTTCTAAGACAACTCATTTTTTTAAATTGGGTAGTAATATGAGACACTTCTATTTTGTATTAAAAATATGAAATTCATACCAAAGTCTTTGGGAAGAATGTATGGACATAAAACTCCTGTACAGAGTCCCAGGCCCAGCATACCTAGGATTCGCTTAGTTGTACAATAATCACAAACATACACTGCACTCTCCAGACCTGGTCAATCCCTGTGTGACCACATTTTGCATAAGAAGCACTGAATGTTGAGAAATTGAGTCATAAAATAAGCAGGTCGCATCTTCTGATTCTTGTTTCAGCAGTAGCCTAGTATAATCACTCACCTAGAAATAAAGAGACTATAATTTAAAAATGTAACCCTTGAAAAATTTAACACTCAAATGCATAGGCTATCTACACAAAAAAATTCAAATAGTGTACTGGGTATAGGAATGTTTTGAGGAGAGAAAACTGCAAAATATAACAAAAATTGTATCACCTTTGAACACATACGCGTAAGTGTAGACCGTGGCACGTTATATTCCTTCGATGCTTTCAGGTAGCCGCATTCCTTTAATTTTACCTCTTCAATGGCTTTTTAACATATCCTTTTCGTTGTAGTTCTTTCTTAGATCTTTTACTTTCATTCTTTAACTTCTTTCTTGGCATATGGCACAGAAGTTAGCATTGATTAAAGCATTAAAAACCATGCTAATTATGGGTGATAGCAATATGAGACAGTCTCATATTACTACCAACCAAGTGTCTCATATTACAACCAAGCCGCCACTTTTGAGTTTGTCATTATCTCACGCATAGCACGTCACTATATTATAAATCGTCCCTGATATTCTAAGAGTGCAATTAATGAAGAGCAATTTACCTTAAATGTTTCTTGGAAAATTAGAATGTATATCGAAAACCACACTTCCTGACGAGGTACAAAAACTATCCACAGCAGTAGTACAAACAAACATCCACAGTGGTGTAGAGCTGACGCTGATGTGGCAACCTCTTTGATGAAACATTAGCGACCCTTGGACACGTAGTTGGAAATTCCTTCGAAAGATTTCGGCACTGTACAGAGGCAAAAACCTTGCTATCTCATATTTCTACCCTATCTCATATTCCTACCTCCTCCTCCAACTAAAAACGACATTCATAATCTATATCAATATATATCAATATATGTTCGTCTGTCTGTTTGTTTGTTTGTCTGTCTGTCATGTATACAAATCTACACCGTTTCACCGATCTAAACAAAAATGTGTATACTTACCCTTTGGAATTCTGCGGGTAACCCTGTCAACATTAAAATTCACACAGTCCACTCCATTCCTTGCATTTAGGACCTTTGGCAAAAATCTACACCGTGTTACCGATCTGAACACAAATTTGTATACTTACCCTTTGGAACACTGCGGGTAACCCTGTTAACTTTAAATTTCATACAGACCTCTCCAATTCCCTGCATTTAGGCCCTTTGGCACAAATCTACACCGTTTCACCGATCTGAACCAAAATTAAATTCTGTTGTAACTTTCCAAAGAAATTAATCCTAGCACATAGGATTGTTCGGGATGCAATTCAAAGGGGGTAAAATCCAGGGACACTTCAGGCCCGCGGCTGTGCACGGTAAAGGTCGTGGCGTTGACATTCATAATGATGAGACTGAGGCTTAACTCGACCTCTTATATAAAAAATGTAAACACAAACGTCCACACTCTTGACTGTCAAAGGTTTGTTGACGATTCACATTATAGAATATCTTTACTCAGTTTCCCAAATAACGTAGCAACTCGATCGGGGGTGGTAAATTTCCATAACTGTCAAAGTAGCATACTGTGGAACCTTGTTTCACATGGTCTACAAAATGGGTTCCTGGGCCTGCATCATCATCTAAATTCATTATGGCTCGTTCTTTTTTCCTCGCTGCTTTGGGTAATTCATTTCGCATAAATACACCTCGAAAATGAGAAATATTTAGTTGTTTGGCAGAGCTTTCCCCTTGTTCATAGGTCATGGCATGACGAGGCAGTTGCCTTAAGCGCTTATCAAAGAGGGACATTTTTTTTCTTAGACGAAAGGCCATGGCCTTGTTGATGAAAGAATGGGTTTAAAGGTTTGCCGTTTCTAGCTGCCATAGCAATGGCTTCAAACGTTTTATTGTGTCGCTCGCTTTCTTTGAGTTGTTGCTTACTTTTTATGGCTTTTGCCACAGCAGTGGCACCTCCCAAAGCGAGCCCAAAGCAGCCAACCCTGCAAATAAAGCCGGCAAAAAATCCCACGCTTAGCAACAGGAATGACACGCCCAAGTTTTTTCATTCTTTCTTTCTTTCTTTCTTCCTTTTCTTTTTATCGATGCATTATGGTGGGATTTTGGTGCTGTAGACAATCGCACTGCTCGTAATGCTTTTTCGATAGCCACTCTTTTAATATTTTTTATATATTTTTTTAGTTTTATCACCGGGTGTGAGGCAGATCGACTTGGTTTCCGACCTGGCTTATTTCTCTTTTTGAGATTAGTTTTTTCACGTTCATTGCATATCTTTTTTTCATCATGGTGCTACTTCGTGAACCTTTCACAGCAAACATTCGATAACAACTAACGCTGAGAACATTATTTCATAGCAGTATATTCCAATTCTGTATAAAGCGGAAAATCATTCACCGTTTTCCCAGCTTCCTTTTCCTCAAACGGAAGCATAAGATGAAAGGATAATTCATCTCCAACATTTACTCTTTGACGGTTGTGGACAGTATATCGCCGTATATATGTATTTTTTAATGTTTCCCATCAGGTGTGACATATTTAATATGAATCACGCCATCATAATGCAATCGATAATGACTTAAACCAGAAGCAAGGATATAGGTAAGGTCATCATTTACCAGTGGTAGTGGGGAAAGGTTTCTGTCATTGTCCAGTTTTTGAGTAGGGGAGTAGTGATAGTTTAACCCTTTATAGGTCTTTGGGATACTACTTTCCCACCATGTATTTATAGAACGGTGGTAGGGAGAGAATCTTCCCATCCCTTTCAATTCAAGCAGTTCCACATGCATCCACAAGTTAGATGCAGAAAAATATTTAAAACCCATTAATTTGATGTATACTGTCATCAGAAACCAAAGGTGGGAAGCATATATCCCAGTGGTCTCCACAGTGCACGTGCTCGCCAGTTCGGTTTTGTTGAGTGAAAGAAATGCATTGTTTTACAGAGGAAGGTGTTTTTATTGAAGATAAGAGATTTGTAAACGATGGTAAAAAACTGAAATACAATGTCAATAATGGTTTTGGTCACTTGAGTAAATATATTTCAGCTAGAATGGAAATGATTATCCTGCTCAGGGTGTTTGGCATAGAATAGAAGATTTTAAAATTAATTTTCTGGGATTTTAGTAAATACTACTTTGAAATTATTGAATTATATTCGAATATACTAACTTTAAACGTTCCAAAATCACTTTTATATTTTTGTGCAGTTTTCGGCAAAGATGATATAGGTCACTGACCTTGTTTTGCGTGGGAGTTACATTTTTTTTTAAATAATAGAGTGTGATGGGTGTTTTTATCTATTATATCCTGTTAAATAAACCTCATTATTGAGTGATAAACACAGAATCATCATAATTTCGAAGTAGGAGATTATTACCCCATTGCTCATTTAAGAAAACATAGTGTCGGGTGAGGGCAATGGGATAATAATTTCCCACCATAAATTTCCTAAAATAGAATCCACACCCATAAAATTGTTGCATATTCCTACTCATCTATCACCCCCAATTACAAATGTGCAAAAAAAATTGTACGGAGTCTTTTGCCCTATAAAGGGTTAAATGCACCCGACGTTGCTCGGGCGGTGTCCATGTTAAATAATTAATATTTCGCGAACCCATGGTCGGATTTTAACAAATAAGGCGTCGTTGGACTCGAGCTGACGGGGGCTTTGCTATGGACCAATTATTATATTTCAAAAAAGGTTTGAATTTTTTTGTTTTGGAAAGTAGGCTATTGTTTGAAAATCAAACATGATAAAACATTGTGCCATGGTTTAAACGAACGATCTTTATGACCTTTATTTTTTACAATATTTTTTTTTATTTTTCATGTTTTTTGAAAACAGTCCAATTTTGAAGTTTTTATATTTTGGAAACTAGGAATTCTAAAAAAAAGTTTGTTTGACATAAATGAAAGATCATTAGCCCCTTTTCCTCCAAGTAAATTTCAAGTCTCTAGAACACAAATTTGTGTTTTGTAAGTAGTGAGATGGGGAGAGAGCTTCTACACTTAGAAGTTGTGAGCCCCTGGCGTCCTTGGGAGGGAGGAAGTAATGCTAAGAGGGCGTGCTTGGATTCGTTTTTTTCGTCTCATTGTGCACTTTACGGGGATGTAGGTGCTGAAAAGGTGAATAGCTGGAAATATGGTTTTTGGGGGGTGAAAACGTGATTTTAGACTTTTTGTAATAACTCGCGAACCAATCATGTCAGAGGCGTGTACTAGGGATCCAAAGACTCGGGGTTACGTCCACTTTGCTATGGACCACCGAATATATTTTAGAAAATTTTTGTTGAAAATTTTTGTTTTTTGAAAATAGGTGATGCTTTGAAAACCAAACATGATAGAACGTTGTGCAATGGCTCAAACGAACGGTCTCTATGATCTTTATTTTTATAATGATATTTTTAATTTTTTATGTTTTTTGAAAACAGTCTAATTTTGAAATTGTTATATTTTGGAAATTAATAAGATAAAAAAAATTGTTTGACGTAAATGAAAGGCCTCTACCATGAAAATAAATTTGAAGTCTCTAGGACAAAAAATCTGCATTAATATTTTTTACTTTTTTTTTAATTTTTAAAATGAAACGGGCTCGTAGACAGTTAGACCGTAGCGCTGGGCGTGTGTTACAACGAGGCTATCACTGGCCATGCTGAATACAGCAAATGATTATTTCGACGGGGCGATGTATGGCAGAACGACAGAACGACGGGTCGCTTTTCGATATTTTCCTATGACGAACAAATAAAGGCGAATATTTCGAAAAATCGCTCATGGTGATCTTTAAACATGTTAGCAAACGGGTAATGGGTAACACGGCAAATTGATAATAATAATGGTATGAGGCAAAGTTGTCAACAACTTGAAGAACACGCTTTGTATGATAGAATGACCAGCCAAGAAAGAAAAATCCACTTAGGTTCTGGCTGGCTCAAGCTGGCCAGCTAAGAGAATGGAATGTCAGTCAAGCTGACAACACTGTAGGGTAGCGATAACAGGTGGAACGATGTGGCAACTCTGTAATGGAGATAATATTTCACATCCTGTCAGCCAGGCCCCGAGATGGAGCGGGTGAGAGGGAAGAGGAAGGAAACCTCTACACAACAGGAAATCACGTGACCACTGCAGAGCGGTCAGGGGCGGGGCCAGAGGGCCGGGGAGGGTGAGGGGAGGAGTAGAGAACCCATGACAGCCAATAGCTGAACGAGTTGTATGTCAACATGTAGTTGAGGAGTCAGACAGAGGTATATTGATTGATTTGATTTATTTATTTATTTATTTATTTATTTTCACGGCTACACTTAGAGCTTAAGAGCTCCTTTACAGTAGCGCCCTACATAAAATAAGATTAGGGCTTATAAAAATAAAACATTTCACTTACATTCACAATATAAATAATCATAGTCTAACAATTATAGTAACAAAAATAGTAACAATACTATAATAATAAAATACTAATGATAATGGAAATATTATATACAAAAGAGTGAGAGTGCATACAGGCTATCAGCCCGAAAAACCAACTCCATATACTGTACAAGAAAAGCTATTAAAGTAGACAGGTTGTCAGCTATTGTCCTTGTGTTATAATTGAACTTAAAAAAAAGTATTTTAACATAATACAGTAATCAAATGTGTGAGTTATACTGCTCCAAGAAGCAGGATGAAAGATGTATTTTGAAAGCTGCAGTGCTTGCAATGTTGACGAACTTATATAAATCGAAGGTGTTGAAGAGGCGTGAAGCGGTGCAAACAAAAGTTTTATTGAACTTCATGGTTCGGTGTATAGGAATGTGGAGTGTTAATTTTGTGTATCTATTTCCTCGATTATGAACAGAATGCATTGGTGTAAAGGCATTGTAGAGATATAACGGTGTCTTGGTATGTAATATTTTATGTGTCAGAATGGCAACTGATAACTGCCTGCGCTCGTGGAGTTTCAGCCATTTCAGCTGCAAGTAGTAAGGTGTGATATGTTCATCTCGCCTTACATCCAGAATGTACCGAACACATGCATTCTGGACTCTTTGTAATTTGATGTTCTGTGTTTCTGGTAAAACATTGTATACAGCAGAGCCATAATCAATGATTGGAAAAATGAGAGTTTGGACGAAGAGCTTCTGTATGTTAGGAGGGGTGTAAGAAACAGTTCTTTTAAGAGATGCATAGTTGATACAACCTTCCTTACCACATTAGACGTATGCTCTGCCCACGACAGTGTTCTATCAAATACCACATCGAGATTATTGACAGTGTTGCTATATTTAATATTATTATCTAGTATCTTGATGGGTGGTAGTGAATTAAAATCTACTGAATTTAGAGAGAGAGAGAGAGAGAGAGAGAGAGAGAGAGAGAAAGAGAAAGACGTGTTGCTGATAACATGTGTGGACATGCATAAAGTGTTGAGCACCGTACACAGGGGCTCTTGTACAACATGATTCAATAAATAAATAAATAAATAAAATGTGCACAGGTTCACGCAAAATTTGTAATTTATTGATCCAAGAATTCAAGGTGGAGTTAAATCCTAACCATTTTCCATATAGTTTATTTCCTTTTTGATTCAACACTATTTCCACAAGATAATGTTTAGGAAACGCTGTTTTCTGAAGTTTATGGAGATAAAATGTACTTTTTCAAGGTTGATGGTTGAGGTTCTCGAGTAAATAGGTGACTGGACTGTCCAAGTTCACTTGACGAATTCGAAATAGTTCGGTCCCCCACTGAGGTGTGTAGCCCTTATTGAAGGCAAACTTAAATTTGCTCACGCGAACAAAATCCCCAATTTTCAGTCGGTGACGTATAGGGTCTGGTGTTTTTACGGGGTTAAACAGTTTATCCAGTCGCTGAATATTTTTGGTCACGAGCCGTGGCTTAGTCCCAAACGTTCTATGTTTGGTGTAATTGTAACGTGACACTAGCTCAGGTAACATGTCCAACCAGCGATAAGTGCCGTGAGCGGTAAACGCTTTCCACATATGTGTTCTGCAATGTTCGGTTAAACCGCTCAACCATGCTGGCTTTGAGATTGCTGGAAGTGGTGTAATGGTGAATATCCAAAGTTTTGAGAGAACTGGAGAAATCCTTGTTGAAAAATTCTTTTCCCTGGTCGGTTTGTAGCAACTGAGGTTGACGTTTGTATTGTTGAATAATATGTTGAAGGCCTTGGTGACAAGTGGACCAGACTTGCGACGCACAGGTTCAACAAAGGCCATTTTGGAATACACATCAATGACGGTCAACGTATAGCGTATACCATCGTTAACGCTAGCATAGGGGATCATTTCCACCAGGCCTGCTTGCCAAAGTTCATCCACACCTCGTGAAATCACTTTGATTCGCGGATAGTGACACCTAGTTGGGCGATGCAACTCGAGAGCAATGCCCATTTTAATGGGTGAGGGCTTAAACAATAATGTTGGCATTTCCAAGTTCTTGCTCAATTTCTTGAATTTCCCAATCGTGACCGATAAGGCCGGCTTGACGTGAAGGATGCAACAAATGTAGCCGATGGACGAGCTTATTGGGATTGTGCTAGTAGGTAACATCCACAAGGGGTTTTATTGGTTTAAACGTCACTCCCGAAGCGGACGCTTTACGACGAGTATTTTGACTGGCGGGAAATATTCTTGCAATGATGGTTTTATATTTTTGAGATATATTGGCATTCACTTGTTGAGTGGGATCATACTGTCTTTTGTGGGCATGGGTATCCAATAAAATGGATGTATATTTGCCACGGTCCTCTGGTGTATAATCATGGGAAGAGGGTCTACGAGAGAATAGCAGCTTTGAGAGTCCTGGCGTTAATTTATAGTTCATGTTTTTAATGACAGCTTTAGTACGAACAAATTTAATCGATGAATCACCAATTTTAAAACTATCATTCTCATAGCGAACACCATACGTGGTATCTGCGTTTCCAATAAATAGATCGGTGAAATAGGGTTCCAGTGTTTATCCATAATATTTTATTAAACTGTTTTTCAGTTGAGCTTTATATTGAGGTGTGGCCAAGAGTTGTGAAAACGGAGACGATCTGGAAGGACAAGGTGTTTCGAACATGACCAAGGATTTATTTTTTCTCAAAAACTCTGCAAGGGATGAGGATTTTTTTGGAGGCGTAAACAATTGTTCCTCCTCATCCTCAACCTTGCTAACACTAGTCAAATCTTCCTGTTCCTGTTCCTCCTCCAGAGGGTCCTCGTGTAGCGTCTGTGTGGCTTGTGAAACGGTGGATAGCGTTTCAGATGGCTTGAAAGAGGGGTTTCAACATGGCTTTTAGCGGAGGTGCTAAATGTTGTTGAATAAACAAAGCATGATCCGCACGTGATCGTTATAATTATCGAAACTTTTGGCAACTAGTATTTTTTGCTTTAATAATAGGCCTTTTCAAATGAATCTCTGCTAAAGCCATGGTGTCTTGACAAATGACTTGAGAGGGAATGAGACAGTGCCTTAAATAGCAATAAAATTATCAAACCCTAAGCAATACCGTCCTTGGTTGATTTCACTTTGTTTGTCAATGACCAAACAGGCATGACGTTGAGTGTTCCAGCACTTGGCACACAATTCAGTAAACATTTGAAAGGTCATATCCGGATTCACATGATCATTATAAATGTGACGACTGTTCCTCTCGTCCTGGCGAAATAAAACAATGACATTGGCATTGTCACGAATCAACGGTTTGGACATTTTAGAATACGTTTTTCCAAGATAGATGCAATCGATATGTTTGTGACGATCCATGCTAAAATAGCTTTGAATGATGCCTTGGCGCAGTGGATACATAATCGATAATCATGACTGAATCAGGCTTTACCTCATCCAGTGAAATAATATTTTCTTGCATGGAAAATGTAAAATAATCCATATTCTCTTTTTGTAACCCAGACATGACTTGGTCCAGAAAAACGTAGGGGGGTTGGTAGAGAGATTTTGAAAAAATATAAATATTTTGAAAACGCAGACCATTGGGCGCAGTGATGAGCGTCAGCAAAAGACTGGTCTTTCCACAGCCGGAAGGTCCCACAATGATGCAGCGAATGGAAGATGGAAACAGTGAACCATGGCGTTGTTCACGTGATGTGGGACAGAGATGGGTAACCACGGGAATGACGGGGAATGACTCTTGCTGCTTAATGATCTTCATATCAACTAAGGCTTAGAGAGGCTAGCAGGTTGTCTATATACATGGCACCGAGCCGTGTCATAGAAAGAGTAGACTCATACTACAAGTTGACGATGGATGACTTTGGACGTGCGTTGATGGCCAAAGCTAGGTCTGTCCCCATACATGATCCTAAACAAGAAACAGATCCTGCTAATAAACACTATGTGGATAGGTCCGTAGTGCCACGCACAAAACAGGGAGATTATGACTTTAAGGGAAAGCGGTTAACCCATGTGAAACATCCTCAAGTGCCTACAGACGTTACTACAAAAAAGTATGTGGATAACAAAGTGTATGAGTTTTATGACAAAGGGCCTCAGCTTACGATGAATGGCTATACCGCTAATCACCATCGTATTATTCACGTGGAAGACCCGCAAGACGAAGACGATGTCTGTACCAAGCGTTACGTGACCTACGAAATGAAAAGGCTTTATTAATTTATCCCATCTGTATTTAAGTGTATCTGACAAATGAAAAACGTGTGAATGACAGAAACCAGTTACCGCTAGTCCATGACCAGCACTTGACCTATGTGCTTGCTTCGGGTTGAAGCCACTATCGATTACACTATGATGGAACCATTCACATAAAATACGCGATGCCCGATGAGAACCATTTACAAATAGAGATAAATGGTCATAGGATGTTGCTCCATAACCATGAAATTGTCAATGCAGGGGATGAATTATCTTTTCATCTCATGTTGACATGGGATAAAAGCAAGCGGGAAAAACCATAAACGATTTTCCACTGTAAGTGGAATTGGAATATACAGCCATGAAATAACAACCTAACGTTAGTTGTGACTTAAACTTTCTTGTGAAAGGTTGTTGGTCATCATCATCATCATCATCATGGTGAAACAAAGATATGTGGTAAAAGACTAAAAAGACTAAAAATAAGAGTCTGTCATTGTCAAAGGATGGGCTTAAGGCATTCGTGGACAAGCCCTTGCGAATGAAAGAATAACAAATAATGTGTTGACCATAAGGAAAGCCCTTCGAGCAGCACAGAGACATGTTATTCCAAAACGACAGCGACAGGGTTCAAAACAAGGGCGTGTGATTCCCGTTCCCAAACGAGCAGGATTTTTACCTGCATTATTTGCCGGTCTGGCTGCTCTGGGATCACTTTTGGGCGGTGCAAGTGCGGTGGCGAAAACCATTAAAGCCATACAGCAGGGCAAGCAACAACTAAAAGAAAGTCAGCCACACAATGAAACGATGGAAGCGATTGCTATGGGGGCTAGAAATGCCAATTTAAAGCCAGCCTTTTATCAACTAGGATTTGGGATTTCACCATTTTGAAATAAAATTTTTAAAAAAATTAACTTCAGCCATAGAAGACATGCCCTTACGCATGAACAAGTGGAAAGCTATGCTAAACAACTAAAGCTTTCTCATATTCGAGGTGTGTTTATGCGAAACCAAATACCCCCGACCCTGGAAACAGGAATGTGCTGTTGTGAATTTGAATGATCACCAAGGACCAGGAACACATTATGTAGCTTATGTCAAAGAGGGATCCACTGTATGGTACTTTGACAGTTTTGGGAATTTGCCCCCTGCCCATGGAACTAGTGACCTATTTTGGAAACAGGATCAAGGTATATTATAATGTGAAACGTGAGCAATCGTCTAACAGCCAACAGTGTGGACGTTTGAGTTGATTTTTTTTATATAAGACGCAGCTTAAGCGAAAACGTCCGCAGAATGTCGGCAGAAAGTAAAACGTTTACACTGCATGGACGTGGACCTGAAGTCAGTCTGGACTTTTACCCGACTATCGAATTGAGTTAGAGACCTCATAGTTTAGGACTTGTTTCACTTGAAACGTACAATCGAATATACAACATACGTGAAAATGTGAACAACAAGTTTTACTAGATGAATCTGTGCTCACCTTGAACACTTGTTGATACACGATACATGACATTTGTGAACACATTTATGTGGTGTTGGTCAATGAATATGGTTTAAATTCATTTCTCGATGGAACGCGCAAGTTTGAACTTGTAGGAAATACCAACACTCATCGCTGCAGTATTTTCTCTACATTCAAAATTGACTTTAAAACACGCCCCGATTCCATTGGTACATTACTAGGATTTAAACCACGCGAGTTAGAGCCCAACAAAAAACATCAATCAGACCATGAAGTGAAATTCATTGAGGACCATCATGTGTCAGTGACGTGTAATATTATTAGCCAAGTGTACACCAATCAAGAACCATCGCATTCGCTTTATGACTTTATTGTGCCATCGCCCAATGGCTATATTATTCGTGTAAACCCTCCAGTGGTGCTTTTTCATTCTGTGGCTGTCGATGGTATTAGTAATATAACATTAAGACTGATCAAAAAAGAGCAACAACTCATTCAACCAAATTCTACCACACCAGTGACTTACAAGTTGGTGCTAAATCCACTATGAAGTTTGTGTATAAAGCAACGACGCCGTCTAGGAATGGTGTTAGTTGTTTGCCACGTGAATACACGTTAACATCTAAGGACAAGCAGATTTTACAGCATTTGGGTTACCACGTCAACCCACATGATGAATTCTATCCTAGAGGTAGCGAACCACATCGAGCAGCAACCAGGGGTGGTAAGTATTGATCTCCATTCCTATCAAGCTCAAACACCTGGACTCGATAACAATGATGAAATTCAATTTGTTATCAACAACCAAGATATTTACACCCTACCGCATGAAAGTGTCATTCAGATTGAAGGTCGGCTCACCAAAGCCGATGGCTCTACACCCACTACATCCATGTTTGCCAACCATGCTTTTGCCTTTCTGTTTTCTGAAGTGCGTTATGTCATTAATGATATCGTGGTGGATAGCACTCGAAATGTGGGTATTTCCAGTGTCATGAAACTATACCCCTCTTATAGTGAGGAAGAAGGTAAAAATCTTTGCATGGCGGGTTGGTGCCCTGACTCGACCAATGACTGGATGGTACACACCGATGTCACCTTTACTGGATATTTACCTCTTAAACCGATTTTAGGCTTTGCCGAAGATCACCAGCGCATTGTGGTCAAGGGAGCCGACAATGCCCCCATAGATACAAAAATTCAACTACAACGCATGCTATGGGAAGTGCCTCGTGTGACCCTTGACGATAGCATAAAACTTGACATACTCAAAATGGTAAAGAGAGATATGCCTCTACCCATGGAATTTAGAAGCTGGGCACTCCATGAGTACCCGCTATTGCCCACCACCAACACACACAGTTGGTCTGTAAAAACAGTTCGCTATACAGAAAGACCTCTGTACATGATCGTGGGTTTTCAAACAAATCTCAAGTATCAACAAACCAAAGATGCCACGCAATTTGATCACTTGCAATTGAGAAATGCACGTCTTATCCTCAACGGAGCTGTGTTTCCCTATGAAGGAATCGATTTGGATTTTTCAAGAAATAAGTTTGGTCCCCTGTACGACTTGTTTTCTAAATTTAGATGGTCGTATTATCAAAAAGAGAACAGCCCCATGCTGCTACCCCAAGCGTTTAAAGCAAGGGCGCCACTGATTTTCTTTGACTGTTCTTACCTGGAAGAGTCTGTCAAGCCATCCAATATTGACATTCGTCTAGATTTTGAAACGCATGATAATGTACCATCCAACACGACGGCCTACTGTTTGATTATTCATCACAAACAAGTCAACTATTATCCACTGTCCAAACAAGTGACGTGTGTATAAATAACAGGTCATCCCACGTCAAGCCGTTCAGTCATGTCTTGCTTTAAAGCCTCAACAGGTGTCACATCCATGAATTTAAACTCTGAGGAACAACGTTTCAAGACCTTTGCAACGTGGCCGGTGCCTTTCATAAGCCCCTAAGCCTTCGCGGCCGCTGGCTTCTATTATTTAAAACAAGAGATGAAGTGAAATGTGCCTTTTGTGCCATTACCATAAACCAATGGCAAGAGAGCGATGAACCCATGCAGGAACATCAACGCTGGTCACCCGCCTGCCCCAACCTGTGCAGAATAGAGGTGGGAAATATATCCTGTCATTCAAGTTATCACTCACTCGTGCCTCTGAGTGATGAAAAAACAAGTTACGATTCGTGTGGACGGTATGGTGTCCATGGTGTTTCGATGAGCAGCTCACCGTCAAAAACGCCTAGTTTAGAGACATTGGGACATCATCGGTGTTATGGACGTTACAAACACAAGAGACTATATTATTGTATGAGTTGGTATCGTCCCTAACCCAAAATGACTAAAGCCAGTAAGACGTGTTATGATAATAAAATGATGTAATAAAAATAGTTTGTGGTTGTTGATATTATTTTTTATGTCCCCCTGTCCTACCCTAAGCTCATATTTTTAAAACTAGCATGGCAGGTAAGTCCATGTCATGGTCACATTTTAGTGGTCGATCGTTAGTCAGTCGTCAGGTGAACTTGGTCCAGCCAACCGGCAACATGTTGCGCACACTCATTGTGGATTGCCAAGGGTTTAACATTGGTGACAACAAATTTATTTTTAAACAAGTGGCCATAATCGATTGTACCACGTTTTGGATATCGCAAGCTACGCATTTGCTATTTAAACCGCCACATGCTTTTGATTTGTAGTGTGAAAGACCGTAAACAAACCCAGTAGATTGAAAATCTTAGGCAACTAAACTGGAATCAAGGAATCATTTCCTATAAATATTTGGGCTGTGTTATGAAAGCACACTTGTCCTCGGCCAATGTGGTATTTGTGAATGGTAATGAAAAACGTGAATGGTTGCAACCATTTTTGTCGCCTTACTGTCAATGTATCGACCTCATGGACTTGGGCTGCCCCTCATTGCAAACGCTGATGGATACATGTCCCTGTGGCAACATTACCCATAGAGCCCTAGCGCATGCTTGGCATTCCTTTCATTGGTTAACCACCTATGCCTGCTGGGAGTTGTTGAACAAAATTAATACTCCAGATTTACCTGTAAATGACGCCAGTGAGATTTGTACAAGCAACGTGTAAACATCTACAGAACGTCATACCATGGAGAAAGGCAATGCTACGGACAAAGCCGCCGGCAAGTTCTTTGTGTGCAAAAAGAAACTTGACAATTTTACCAAAGAGGAACTATCGGCGCTCCCCAAGTCGTTCATTTATTATGTGGCCGCCAACGCAGAGAAAGAAATCTAGCAACATGTACCAAAATCATGGACTCAAGACCCTGTGTTGAGTGAATTGCAACCCTGTACGGATTACGATCACCATAAGCAAGTGGCCATGGCAAAAATACCGTCTATGCGCCAGTGCTCAACTTGCCAGCTGGTGAAACTGTATCACGGACATAAAAGTCCGTGTAAAGACTTTGTTGAATCATTCCACGGGTATCATGGCGAGAAAAAGCAACAACAACAACAACAACAACAACAACAACAACAACAACAAACACAAACATCGTCCACAGAGGAGGAGGAAGACCAAACCTTTTCACCTTCCATGGGAAGGGATATGCCAGACCTGTACTGGCAATGGCGTCATTGACAAAGTGATTCAATACTTACCTTTCGAAATCCATCTCCCAGGTTATCGTTTTTGTGGTCCTGGAACTCATCTTGAAAAACGTTTGCAGCGTGGTGATGTACCCATTAATCTTTTGGATCAAGCATGCAAAGAACATGACCTTTCTTATCGCCATAGTCATCCTGGTTTAAGACATGTGGCAGATAAAATGTTATTGAAAAAAGCTAAACAACGTTTCGCATCCTGTGATGCCTCAGTGGGCGAGAGTATGGCAGCCCTGATTGTAATGAGTGGTATGAAAGGAAAGTTGATGATGCATGGACATGAACATTGAGGAATTGAGGATTGAGGAATTGGGATTTGTTTGTATTCTATTTGCTTTTGTCAATCCACTATCACTATGAAATAAAAACAACGGTTTACCAATGCACGATGTTTTTTATATTTTTTTATTTTAAAAATCATGATGTTGTTGGGCTGATTTTTCATTTTCACATGTTCACACATTGCCATTTGCCAATTTGCAATTTACAGTTTTTTAATGTCTGTTTCAAGTTTGCGTTTTTGATGATATGGATTTTCCATTTTGTTGATTGCACTTTTTTAAAGAATGTTCGTTTGAAGTTTTTTTGAATTTTCATATTTCACACATGGCCATTTCCAGTTTTTAAAATGACAGTTTTAGTTTTTTTTAATTTTGCCGATATCGAAACATGGATTTTCCACTTTTTTGTTTACAAATTTTTTCCCATTTGGCGTATGTTGAGATTTGTCAATAATGTTGATGCGAGTTCTTGACCATGATGATCATGATGATGCAGAGCGTTTATGGGATTGCGGAAACGTGGACGTCTACGACTACTGCAGGTAAGACTGTTTTATAAAAAATAATGTCTATTGACCGCTACATTTCAAAAAAACAAAACTATTGACAAAACAAAATGACTATATAATTGACAATTTCTCCCCCTCACCACCCACCCTACCTCATCGTGTTTGCTCTGGTCATACACGCACCAGCTTCTTCTCTAATCATACATTCACAACAGTCTTTGGGAACAAACACAACCACTTTATTTATTCCCAAAAGCATATTCTCGGTATGCAAACTCATCCCAAAAGAACTTTTTTTAGTTTACCATTTACATTACAAAAAAATTAAATACTAGTCATTAAAGTTACTAAAAACTATTACTTATTGAATATTTACGCAAAAGACAAATAACACTTTTGTAGTGCTGAAAAAATTGAAACTATTTACCATTTACCATGAGGGATTTTCAAATTCCTAACCCAATCAAAAATTAAAGAATAAGGTTGCAGAGAACTTTTTAAGGAGCAAAAGGTCCAAGTTGGTTGCCACTATTTACAAAATCTACTATTTGCAATGACAAAAGCCAATATTTACAAAATACTAAATCTACGAGTTATAAAAAGCCATGCCCCTAATCAAACAAACAGAAAAATCACACCTCCTCCTCCTTGCGGTCATAACCCCAGGGCAGGCTGGTGAGCAGGTCATCAGCCCACACAGTTTGTTATCCATGGAGGCGACGGTGCATTTTCTCTGGTCCACAAGATACAAATGATGGTTGCTGGATTGTATCCTGTACTGTGTATGGTACATAGCTTTGCCAGTGCGTAAAACCGTCAGGTAGTCATCTGCACGTAGCGATTTTACCTATGCCCTACCTACACCTTTTGCTCTTTTTGGCTTCCTTACAGTCTAGTGTGCGATAAGCATATATTTTCGAGGCCAAACCTACGAATTCCGTCATGACGGAATCACCGAAATCATCTTTTAAAACGCCCATTTCCTTCTTGTTTTATGGTCAGCGCTATAGCAAGAGGTGTCGAACCAATCACTATGCTGTCTCATGATGTCATGGGGGTTGCAGTGGCGAATGTGGTAAATGAATGAGTCCGTATCCATATTCAAAAGAGAGGCGTCCTCAAAATGGCGTTTGGCAAACTCATAGTGGAATCGATACATGACTGATTTGGAAAAGTATAAAATCACTTGGCCCAAGTAAATGGGCTTATCCATGTTCACGCTGGTCTTACTCAATTCAATAGTGGCCAAATCCTAATCGATAATGTTGATCGATTTGAAATTTGTCTCGGCAATGCACCGCCGGGCACCCCACCGCCCGTCCCAGGCATTGACCAATTTAATTTCACAGTATTTGCGGATATTTTCCATGGACTTGCCATAGATGCAGTTGTTCATTAATTTAAGAAAATAATTACAAACTGCTGTGTTGCCATTTGTCGGTGGTCTGTGTTGAGTCGCATGTATGGCTCGAGCCATGCTTTTTGAGGAAAAGAAATACCCCTGTGCCTTTTCTCCAACACCAAGCCTTGGGCGAGGCATTGCACCAACATTTGGATATGTATCACATATCGATTTTTGTTGTAAAGAGTGCCCATGAATTTTTCAATTTTCACTTTACTATCAGGGTGAACCATTTGCTCAAGGCAGAATGGGAAATAGGCATGTTCATCATACAAGTATGAGGGATATTCAGTATCCACTTCTTAGTCATATCCGCGGCCTGTTTCTTGGCTAGCCATGTTCACATCAAATTCTGACACTTGTTTGTCTGTCAGCCAAGCAAACTTCCCATAGGGCAAAGGCTGACTCATGGCGTAGCCATACAAATTATGCACGTCATAGTACATTAAGTAAGATTCTGGTTTGTCTGGTGAATAATCAGGCATGTAGACATTGTTTGCTTAGGCATGGCACTGGTTAAGCGACACAAAGCCACCGCGAATGCCCTTTACAAAGAATAAGACCATGTCTACATCAGTGAGTAAATAAATTCCACTTGAGTGTATTTCAAAGCGGCATCAAACGAGAGCCCAGGACTCGTATAATAGTGAGCCGGGTCAAGACCATAAATGTGTTGACACAACTCGCAGAATTTTTGAAACACATCGGTGAGAGGCAATATATACAGATTTAGGTAATGCATAGCATATTTACCTAGCGTCTTGGTATCAAACACTCGCCAAACTTGACATGCATGTGCATAGTAATCATCCGAAACGGTACTGCGTGTTAGTTTTGAGAAAAATTTATCTTGTGGTGGGAGTTTTTTTGCTTTAACATGTCCTAGTTGTTGCAGAAATCGTAGGGAAATATACCTTACCGAATGCACAATTGCAATTGGTCAGGATCATTAAAATGCTTTCTGGTGTTTTTAATTCCTTTTCATCCAAGCCTTTCACAAGACTATTTAGTGAGGATGCCATAAACTTAAAGGAATCCAAAAATCGAATGCTAAAGTCGCTCAACCGCCATGTCAAGGCTGTAAAACGCTCATGGTTTTGGGGGATAATGGTAAACGAGCCCTTGTTGACATGACCCAATTCACGAATCAAAAACTGAATGTCACAATTCGCCAGATTGTGGAAAAAGACACTGATAAAACGAGGAGCTGGAAAGTTCAAATCGAATTTACTGTGCACAGCTCCACGAAACTCTCCCGTAAAGTGCGAGTGGTCTCTGACTTTTTCCTCTTGGGCTAAAATAGGCTTTTCGCAAATATGGCAAGTCGTGGGATGCTCATACTGCTGCTGTTCTGGAGATAGGCTCATGGATACTGGGTGGTCCATTAATCCCTGTACAAGCACAATCTGGCCCCTCACTGGATTTATAAAAGGATTGCGTGGGGTCAGAGGCACACACCACATTAAATCCTATGGCAAAGGGCTCATGTTTTTGAATGGGTGTGGTTGAGTTGATGGTGGGATCTGGTTCACATCCCGCCATGAGTGTGGTAAGAGCTTCGAAATCTGCATATACCTCATAGGGAACAGTGTCACGATTATGAATGTTCGTAAACTTTAACACAGCCTTGTCCCCTTGTGGCAATATCAATCTCACCGCTCACGGAGAAACGCAATCTACCCTTGGCTTTTAATTAGGCAATAGTGATTCACCTCTCCCTCAGACAGATATAAAAGATGAATGTGGTGTCGTTTCGGTTCTTTTGTGGCATAAAGGGGACCCACAATCTCATCACCATCAAGGCCATACACCATGAACGAAAAGTCAAGGTTGTCTTGCTCAAAACTATGGATCTCATTTAAGTCCATAGGGAACGACACACGAGTTAAATTTAAAGTTTGTTTTAATTCATTAAACTTGGCCTTGTGCATTCTTTCTCGACAACTGTCAGGCTGTGCTGGCTGCAAATAGGCAGCCACACACCACAGGAAGCAATCATTGTCATGGTTCTTTATATTCATCACACCTCTCGGACAGGCAATCGCTGGTGGTGTTTTAATAAAGATAGATCCATCAATCAGCGGGTTGAAATGACAAATGTTAATTTGTAGGTGATGGATTTTGTCTAATGCTAAACCACTGGGTCCTTGTTGCAGTTTATCAAATGTTGATAGCAATGCATTGACCACATGGCATTGATACCAATCTTTGAGATTAACGGCTATCAAAAGCTGTTGCATTTTACTGCCAATATAAAATGTTTTTTTTATGCTCACCGTCCCTGTTTTTATATATGAAATCGCACAAGAGTTGTGTATTGACCTTTAAAGCCGTATGCAACCTTTGTGCTGTACAAATTTGTTCTTTAAAATTTTCAAAACACGATTCGATCAAGTCTTTTGGGATTAAACTCTCGCATACATTCACCACGCGGCCAGTGCGGACACGTTTCCTAAAACAGGACTCGAGGGGTACCCAAGTTAATGTATTGGTAACGGCAAAAGACATGATTTTATAAAAGAAACAATCTCACTCAAGTTTTCAGCCTTAGACTGCCTGGTAAAAATAGTCCCAAACACACTCGTTCCTGGTTTTCAGCAGTGGTTGTTGTGGTCACACTCTAAAAAACGAAATAAAATAAACCATGATAAGTATGTCCATTTCAAATAGCATGTTTCATAAACAAACAAAAAATAAAAACAGGTTATATATAACAAAAAATCTTACCTTGCACTTTATAAAATCCTTGCGTTTGCCTTCTCCTAGGATCGAGTGGAATCGGGATTCCGTCTTTTGGCACCACATGAATTCAGATTATCTAAAACAAACAAAATAAAACAATCCATCAATAAAAATGGTAAACCAATAATAATTTAAACATTCATTACCATTAAAATAAACTAAACAGTAATAATAATAATACACTTACCTCTAATATATAATGTATCCAATATCGTTACTAAGTTGAGCACACGAATGCATTCACCTTTCACTCGGTTAATATACAGCCTATGTGTGTACAATATAGACATCAACACAGGAATGACAGACAAGGCGCTATAACAAGCTCAATACTCTAATACCCCACCTCTCCACGCCCCTCCTCTGGCCCTCCCGCTCTGCAGTGATCACGTTATTTCCTGTTGTATGCGGGTTTCCTTCCTCTCCCCTTCCCCTCTGTCTACGGGGTCTTGTCCCGCTGATGCTCTGCTCGGCTGGCTGGCCATTATCACCTTTTACAGAGTTGCCATATTGTTCCACCTGTTATCGCTACCCAACAGTGTTGTCAGCTTGACTGACATTCCATTCTCTTAGCCGGCCAGCTTGAGCCAGCCAGACCCCAAGCGGATTTTTCTTTCTTGGCTGGTCATTCTAATATACAAAGCATGTTCTTCAAGTTGTTGACAACTTCGCCTCATACCATTATTATTATCAATTTGTCGTGTTACCCATTACCCGTTTACTAACATGTTTAAAGATCGCCATGAGGGATTTTTCGAAATATTCGCCTTTATTTGTTCGTCATAGGAAAATATCGAAAAGCGACCCGTCGTCCTGTCGTTCTGCCATACATCGCCCCGTCGAAATAATCATTTTCTGTATTCAGCATGGCCACTGATAGCGTCGTTGTAACACACGCCCAGCACTACCGTCTAACTGTCTACGAGCACGTTTCTATTTAAAAATTAAAAAATACAAGTAAAAAACTTTAAAATGCATAGTTTTTGTCCTAGAGACTTCAAATTTATTTTCCTTGTGGAGGGGGTAGAGACCTTTCATGTATGCCAAACAAACTTTTTGTAAACTTATCAGTTTCCAAAATATAACAATTTCAAAATTGGACTGTTTTCAAAAAAAACATAAAAATTCAAAAAAACATTATAAAAATAAAGATCATAGAGACCGTTCGTTTAATCCATTGCACAGCGTTCTATCATGTTTGGTTTTTAAACTATCACCTACTTTCAAAAAACAAAAATTTTCAACAATTTTTTTAATATAATCAGTGGTCCATGGCAAAGAGGACGTCACCCCGAGTCCTAGGACCCCTCGTACACGCCTCGGACATGATTGGTTCGGGAGATATAACTAAAAGTCTAAAATCACGTTTTTACCCCCCAAAAAAACCATGTTTCCAGCTTTTCACCTTTTCAACACCTACATCCCCGTAAAGAGCACAACGAGAGGAAAAATAATAATACAATCACGCCCTCCTAGCATTACTCCTTCCCTCCCTATGCCACCAGGGGCTCACAACTTCCTAAGTGTAGCAGCTCTCTCCCCATCTCACTACTTACAAAAGACAATTTTTTGTCCTAGAGACTTGAAATTTATTTTGGGAGTAAAGGGGGTAAGGACCTTTCATTTGTGTCAAACAAACTTTTTTAGAATACCTAGTTTCCAAAATAAAAGAACTTTAAAATTGGACTGTTTGAAAAAAAAACATGAAAAATAAAAAAGTTTTATTGTAAAACATAAAGGTCATAAAGGTCGTTCGTTTAAATCATGGCACAACGTTCTATCATGTTTGGTTTTCAAACAATAGCCTACTTTCAAAAACAAAAAATCAAACCTTTTTTTTAATATAAGAATTGGTCCATAGCAAATCCCCCGTCAGCTCGGGTCCAACGACACCTCATTTGTTAAAATCCGACCATGGGTTCGCGAAATATTAATTATTTAAGATGGATACCGCCCAAGCAACGCCGGGTGCGTTCAAATTATCACTACTCCCCTACATTTTTGATTTCATAGGTGCACTAAAAATACAGATGTGGCAAATATATAAAGCCTTTTCATTTGATAGGTCACATAATGTTTCGTGCAGACATCATTTTCGTCTCGAGGCTCTTGCACATCAATAATACGACGATGATTGGCTGAATAGCCCTCAGCGGTTAGACTCGGGGCCATGTGATAGACACTTTGCACTTTGCGATAGACATAGCTTTTTGTAGCCAACTCTCGAGGCTGTTTTGACAAAGAGGCGGCCGTGGCCATAGTTACACAAGCTCGCCCAAACACGTCCATGGTGATAGACGTTAATTTACCTATCCTACTCACCGCTTGCCTATACATAAACCTTATACACACACATAAAAAACTCAGTCGTCGTCACTATGGAATTAATGAAACAACCCCATGCTTTGCCCGTCTCTGATTTGGTTTCAGAGCTATCACTGTCCGTATGCGAACCTAAACGTCACGGCACCTTATTCCCATCTACCGTTCGATCTATTATGGTGGGACCTTCGGGCTGTGGAAAGACCAATGTTTTGCTGAACATTATTATCGCGCCTCATGGCCTACGATTTCAAAATATTGTTACGGCTGTGAGTTTGTGTCATCACTCGCCGCATGAGTCACAACTGCCCCAGGGCTGGGCTGTGGCCTGCCTCCTGTATTGCGTGTGCCTTATGCAACAGGGCTACTAGGACAAAGGGGTAGTCCAGAATATTCGTGACTGGACCAGCGATGGAAACCTCGAGAAGCCGTGAACCCTGGATGGATCTAGAAGCATTTATTGAGTCAACGGCCTGCTATATAAGTGCGACCTGTCTAGCAGTTGTCGTTGTTGTGTTTTACGAGCGAGTGCGAGCGCGTATCCTGAGCGACAGAAGTGTGGAGACTTGCGAAACCGACTAGTGAAGCCGATTCTCTTGACAGCGAAGGGAGTGAGGAGCTTACAGGGGACTGCCTGTGTTTTGAGCGAGTGTGCTTACTTAGTGCGAAGAGAAGTCATTGTGGTGAGTTGCAAAACAGTGAGTGACAGAGCTAGTGCAGCTATTTCCATCCAGCGTACGGGGCCACCTCATTACGAGGGATTAACTGTGGTCTGTTGACAAGTGAAAGGGGAAGTATTCTCGACTTGAGGAAACTGGAGTAAGGTAATAATTGCTATTTGCTGTTGAGTAGTGTATATTTCTGGCCACAATAAAGTGAATTATTTCTTTAAAGCAGTAATTGGTGTTGTGCTTCCTACCCACCGTAATCCAGTTAACAAAAGTGCCACTAGGGGGGTGGCATGCAACAACTGGTGTCAGAAGCCGGATTACGAACTCAAGCACAACACCTGACGGTCCTGGTTTCAAAACCCGAGCAGGTCATTTTCTCTAATTTTCCTGTGAGTGCATGCCCTTTACAAGGCAAACAACTAAAATGGAGGCGCAATTGGCAGCATTGCTAGAGAAGTTAAATGGCATAGAAGACGGCCAGAAGAATTTAACCAAGGAGCTAACTACCAAATTAGAAGACGGCCAGAAGAAGATGGAAGACAGCCAGAAGAAGATGGAAGACAGCCAGAAAAGTTTAGCCGAGGACCTAACTTCCAAATTAGAAGAAGGTCAGAATAAGCTAGCAGAGGACCTGAAGGACGGCCAGAATAAGTTAGCAGAGGACCTAACCGCCAAATTTCTGGATGGCCAGAAAATTCTGGAAGAGTGTCTGCTGACGAAATTAGAGGAGAGCCAAAGGAAATTAGAACAGGGCCTACGTGAGGAAGTCACAGCGGTGGAAAAGAAGTTTGACGCCTTACAAGTGGAAGTTGCCGAGCTGCGCCAACACCCGCTGATGGGGGTGGAGGAGAAGTTCAACGTCTTGCAAGTGGAAGTTGCAGAGCTGTGCCAACGACCGCTGATGGGGGTGGAGGAGAAATTCAACGCCTTACAAGTGGAAGTTGCCGAGCAGCGCCAACGCCCGCTGATGGGGGTGGAGGAGAATTTCAACGCCTTACAAAAGGAAGTTGCCGAGCTGAGCCAACGCCCACTGACGGGGGTGGAAGAGAAATTCAACGCTCTACGAGAGGAAGTTGCCGAGCTGCGCCAACGATCGCCCACCGTTGCACCGGGAATATCAGGAACGGGACATAGCAGAGTGACGCCCCCAACCTTCGACGGAAAGGTCCCGTGGAGCACCTACTTACGTCAGTTCGAGGCGGCCTGTTTCATAAATAACTGGAACAACACAGAAAAGGCTACAGCTCTCATTGTAGCGATGAGAGGTGACGCCCTTAACGTCCTTCAGGCCATCCCGACTGGATCCCAGGACTACGCTTCACTGATCGCCCATATGGAGTCCCGATATGGAGATAGCCATCTTCAGCAGGCCTACCAGATGCAGCTCCGGACCCGGATACAAAAGAACGTGGAAACACTGCAGGAGTTCGAGATGGACATCGCACGTCTCGTAAGGCTCGCCTACCCAACAGCGCCGGCCGACTTTCTGGAGCAGATAGCGACGCAGACTTTCACCGACGGGCTACGGGACTCGGACACTCAACAGGCGCTGCGACTCGCGCGCAATAAGACCCTGACAGATGCGCTGAGCCACGCACTTGAGTTCGAGACGGCAAAACAGGCATCCAGAATGCACGCGCGGGTGCGTCAAGTGGACGTCGACGAACCAGTAAAAGCCAACGAGAACAAGCACCTGGCCGACGAATTAATGGAGGTGCTAAGCCGTTTCTTCGATAGTCGCGGCAACACCAGCAACGACACAGCCGGAAGGCAACCAGAGAGGCGGCCCGGAAGAGGACTACCGACCTGCTGGACCTGCGGTAAGAAAGGCCAACTGAGCAAGGACTGCGGTGATCGCCGCCGCCGAGGGTATCCGACGGGAAGTCAGTCGTCTGAAAACCGCGCGACCCAGGGAAACGAGTATTAGCCAGCCTTGGGGGGCAAAGGTTGGCTTGTGACAGTCGTCAAGCCCCGGCAGTCCAGGTTCGTGTGACGAAGTTACGGAGGGTGATGGTCGACGGAGTCGTCAACGGAGAGAGCTGGCCCATGCTAATCGACACGGGAGCATCGAGGACCATCGTCAGTCCCACCGTGATCCCGAAGTGGAGAGTGCAACCCACACAAAGGAACCTCCAGCTAATAACCGCGACCGGAGAGACCGCATCGGTACATGGCGAAGCATCACTGGAGTTCGTCATTGGTCGACGGGCGATAAAGCATCCAGTGCTTGTGGCTGACGTATCAAATGAAGTGATCATCGGACTGGACTTCCTGGACCAGAACAACATCATCTTGGATCTGAGTACCAACACTCTGCACTTCGGAGGTGAGGAACTTGCTTTGCAACCTGCGCACGAGTCCATCACCGCACGGCGAGTAAGGCTGAGAGAAGACGTCATCGTTCCCGCCAGGACGGAGGTCAGCGCTGCCGTAATTGTCGACGGAGCTGCTGAGGGAGTGGCGGCTGTCATCGAGCCAAAATATGAGGACATCCAGACAAAAGGATTGCTAGTTGCCAAGACTCTCATCAACACGATGTCTCGGCCGTACGACCGCCTGTCCAACCTGAACGACTACGACATTACGGTTCACCGGGACACCAATTTAGGAGTCTGCGAGCCCGTTACCTGGATTGCCCGCATCACAGATACGACAGACGGACACCTGCAGACGGACAACCGAAGAAGACGCACACTGCCAGAAGAACTACAGAAGCTGTACCAAGGATCCCAGGACCATTTAGACGAGGAACAATCACGCCAACTTCAGGACCTGCTACGCGAATTCCAGGACGTCTTCTCCGTGGGGAGCAAAGACTTCGGCAGGACAAGCTTGGTTCAGCACAGAATCGACGTTGGGGACAGCGCACCGATTAGGGCCCCATTCCGACGAGTCCCGCTCGCCAAGCAAGCCGAAGTCGACCGGATGGTAGAAGAGATGAAGGAGCAAGGGGTGATCGAGCCATCACATAGTCCTTGGAGTACTCCGGTCGTGCTAGTGAAGAAGAAGGACGGTTCCACCAGGTTCTGCGTGGATTACAGGCGGGTGAATGACGTCACGAAGAAGGACAGCTACCCTCTACCCCGGATCGACGATACCCTGGACACCATATCAGGGTCGAGATGGTTCTCCACCTTGGATTTGAAGAGTGGCTACTGGCAGGTGGAGGTCCACCCTAAGGACCGCGAGAAAACTGCGTTCTCTGTGGGCAGCGGGCTCTGGCAGTTCACCGTCATGCCATTCGGTCTGTGCAACGCCCCTGCGACGTTCGAAAGGCTAATGGAGTCCATTCTGAGGGGACTACACTGGAAGACCTGCCTGGTCTACCTAGACGACGTCATCGTTCTGGGGAGAAGCTTCGAGGAGCACTACAGCAACCTGAAGGAGATCTTGTTGAAGCTACGGACTGCCCAGCTGAAGTTGAGCCCCAAGAAGTGTCAGCTCTTCCAGATGCGGGTCCAGTACCTTGGGCATATCGTCTCCGAGGAAGGGGTGCGCACCGACCCAGAGAAGACCGCAGCTGTGAGGGAGTGGCCAGTTCCGAAGGACAAGTCCCAACTACGAAGCTTCCTGGGACTCTGCATTTATTACCGTCGCTTCGTGAGAGGATTCGCTGACATCGCCAAACCTTTACATCGACTGACTGAGAAGGACCAACTCTTCACGTGGACAGCAGAATGCCACAGTGCCTTCGAACAACTCAAGCAGGCTCCGTGCACCGCGCCTATTCTGGCCTACCCCAGACCTGGAACAAGGTTCATCGTCGATACCGATGCCAGCGACTTTGGCATAGGGGGGATCCTGACGCAAGTAGTGAGCGGCGAGGAGTGAGTAGTGGCCTACTTCAGCAAGGCCCTGTCAAAGCCAGAAAGGAACTACTGCGTCACCAGGAAGGAGCTGCTCGCCATCGTGAAAACCATTGAACACTTCCACAAGTACCTGTACGGGCAAGAATTTCTCATCAGGACCGACCATGCATCCCTGCGGTGGCTCCTGAACTTCAAGCAGCCCGTGGGTCAACTCGCGCGGTGGTTAGAGAGGCTTCAACAGTACAACTTTGAGATTCAGCACAGGAAAGGCCAACTGCATTCTAACGCCGACGCCCTGTCACGAAGACCGTGCCCCGAAGACTGCGCCTTCTGTGCCCGAAGGGAGGAGAACACTGGGATACAGTGCCGACGGACTACTGTGGAACTTCAAGGGAACTGGAGCCGCGAATCTTTCACGCGGGCACAAGCAGAAGATGATGACCTGGGACTGATAGCCGAATGGAAGAGGGCCTGTGTCCCCAGACCCGGGTGGAACAATGTGAGTGACTGCAGCCCAAAGTTTAAGTCCTACTGGGCGCAGTGGGACTCGCTGATTGTAAGGGATGGCCTCATCTGCCGCGCCTGGGAGAGCACCGACGGGAAGACATCCCGGGAACAAGTCGTCGTTCCAAAGGCTATGACGGAGGAAGTCCTGAAGGAAGTCCATGGAGGATCATCTGGTGGACACCTAGGGATAAAGAAGACCCTGGAGAAGCTGAGAGAGCGGTTCTACTGGATCGGAAGCCGAACCGACGTGGAGAACCACTGCGCGAGGTGCTACGATTGCGCAGCCAGCAAGGGCCCAGGACGAAGACGGCGGGGTCCACTGAAGACCTACAACGTGGGCGGCCCCATGGAGAGAGTGGCCATCGATGTTGCTGGGCCATTCCCGTTAAGTGAGGCAGGGAACCGCTACATATTAGTCGTCAGCGACTACTTTACCAAATGGCCGGAGGTGTATGCGCTCCCTAACCAAGAAGCCGCGACGATTGCAGAGACCCTGGTGAAGGAATTCGTCAGCCGGTACGGAGTACCCCTGGAGCTGCACTCCGACCAAGGGAGGAACTTCGAGTCGCAGGTGTTCCAGAACCTATGCCAGCTGCTAGGAATCCGGAAGACAAGGACAACGCCGCTACACCCTCAGTCCGACGGGATGGTAGAGCGATTCTATCGCACGATCGAGAACCATCTCCGAATAGTCGTCAGCGAGCAACAGAGGGATTGGGACAAACATCTTCCACTATTTCTCCTGGCCTACCGCGCCGCCGTGCATGAAGCCACCGGGTGCACACCAGCCCGGGCCATGTTTGTGAGGGAGCTCCGTCTACCTGTCGATCTTGCCTTCGGCCGACCTGGGAATGATCCGATCCCGGTAAGCCAGTATTGTCAAGAACTGGTCGACCAACTGGAGGACGTGCACGCGTTCGCGAGGAGGAAACTGCGGATCGAGACCGACCGAATGAAGACCTGATACGACCAGCAGACGGATGCCGGCGGATTCCACGAGGACGACCTGGTCTGGCTCTTCAACCCATTACGGAAGAAAGGCCTGTCACCCAAACTTCAGAAGTCCTGGGAGGGCCCGTACCGAGTCGTGAAACGGATCAACGATGTCGTCTACAGGATCCAGCGGAGCCCGAGGGCGAAGATGAAGATCGTGCATCGAGATCGCCTGGCAGCCTACGGAGGGACACAGACGGACCAATGATTGATCGGGACGATCAGCCTTTTTAGGAAGGGGGTGGTGTTACGGCTGTGAGTTTGTGTCATCACTCGCCGCATGAGTCACAACTGCCCCAGGGCTGGGCTGGTGGCCTGCCTGCTGTATTGCGTGTGCCTTATGCAACAGGGCTACTAGGACAAAGGGGTAGTCCAGAATATTCGTGACTGGACCAGCGATGGAAACCTCGAGAAGCCGTGAACCCTGGATGGATCTAGAAGCATTTATTGAGTCACCGGCCTGCTATATAAGTGCGACCTGTCTAGCAGTTGTCGTTGTTGTGTTTTACGAGCGAGTGCGAGCGCGTATCCTGAGCGACAGAAGTGTGGAGACTTTCGAAACCGACTAGTGAAGCCGATTCTCTTGACAGCGAAGGGAGTGAGGAGCTTACAGGGGACTGCCTGTGTTTTGAGCGAGTGTGCTTACTTAGTGCGAAGAAAAGTCATTGTGGTGAGTTGCAAAACAGTGAGTGACAGAGCTAGTGCAGCTATTTCCATCCAGCGTACGGGGCCACCTCATTACGAGGGATTAACTGTGGTCTGTTGACAAGTGAAAGGGGAAGTATTCTCGACTTGAGGAAACTGGAGTAAGGTAATAATTGCTATTTGCTGTTGAGTAGTGTATATTTCTGGCCACAATAAAGTGAATTATTTCTTTAAAGCAGTAATTGGTGTTGTGCTTCCTACCCACCGTAATCCAGTTAACAAAAGTGCCACTAGGGGGGTGGCATGTAACAATATTTATATTTTTGCCAAATCCTTGTACCATCCTCTGTACGTGTATCTGCAACAAATTATGACTTCGTTAAATAAAGAAGCCATGGGCTATTTTACATTCACCTCACCTCAAGACGTCATTCAACCAGACCGCATTCAACCAGATTCCATTATAATTTTTGATGATATTGGCACTCAACGACAAGCCAGTATTCAAGAGTGTTTTAGAATGGGACGTCATAAACAAGTGAATTGTTTTTATCAGGCTCAGACCTATTCCAAAATCCCCCAACAGTTGATTCGTGACAATGCTAATCTCATCGTTTTGATTCGTCAAGACTCTAGAAATCTCTATCATATTTTTCAAGATCATGTGAATCCAGACACTGTATGTCCTTTACAGCTTTCACGCAATTGTGTGCCTCATGTTGGAACCATCATCCCCATGCCTGTTTGGTTATTCATAAACAGAGTGAACGATGTGAGGGACGTTATCGCTTGGGTTTCGATCATTTTATTTCTGTTTAAAAAGACCTAGGGTTTGACATTTCCTGTTAGTGTGCCTTTACCTTCAACATGGCGAACGCCTTAGGGTACAATAAACATGTTCAAATCATGCAGCGTATTATTGAGGCACGAAATACGATTCGACATAAGTTTCGTGAATTACAACGTTGAAAAACGTCAATCCTTTACACATGATAAAACATGCTCCATCATCGGTTGATCCCATCAGGTTCAAGCCAAACGCTTCTGCTGCTACCTCTCAAACCAAACCCTTAACAAGTTCAAAATTTACTCAAACAGATTCCACACGACAGGTAAAATCCTCCTCCTCCAAAGTTAGTGAACAAGAACACCAAGAAGAACAAGAAGAAGAAGAACAAGAACAACATGGACAAAGTGAAAGTGAAAGCAAAACCGTATTTAGTCCTGAAAGACAAAAAATCCTCACCCCTTCAACAGTTTCTGAAAAGAAAACAAAAATTATCCGTCATAGCAGGAACACCGACTTCCTCCACATCCTCTCTGTATTCACAAGTCTTGGCCACCCTTCAAAATAAAGCTCAACTCAAAAAATTTTAATCAATCATTATGGGGCAACACAGGAACCGTATTTGACCCTTCTATTTATTGGAAAGAGAGATACCACGTGTGGTGTTCGCTATGAGAATGATAGTTTTAAAATTGGAGATTCATCCATTAAATTTGCTCGTATTAAAGCTGTCATTAAAAAGATTAACTAGAAATTAACATCAGGACTGTTAAAGCTGCTATTCTCTGGCACCCCCACTCTACAAGATTTTACGTCCGAGGACCTTGCTAAATATAAATCCATTATATTAGACACCAACGCTCACAAAAGAAACTATAAATCCTCTCAGCAGCTCAATGCCAATATATCCCAAAAATATAAAACCATTATTGCAAACATGTTTGGTAAGCGAAAACACCACTATGGCTCTGGTGTATGGTTTAGGAAATTAAAACCCTACATAGATATAACATTTTGGAATAAACCAAATCAGTTAGTAGAGCACTATACTTGCTTCATGCATCAATACAAGCCGCGCACACAGAACATGAGGCAGAAATCGCCCACATTGAACAACAACTCTGAGATGCCAAAATTATCTTATAAGCCATCCACAATCAAAGTGGGCATCGCTCATGAATTGCATAAACCAGCCCGACGCATTTATGAACGCCGTCGTGTCATTTCCAAAGGAATCAATGAACTTTGGAAGGCAGACTTGGTTGAGATGATACCTTATTCTAACGTTAACGATGGCGTACTGCGCCCAAATCTCACATTAGCTACCACCCAAATCCGCTGAGATGGTAAAGGATTGTAAGGACGTCGATCCTCAGCTAGACACATCAACAATTCCCTACTGGGCGGATGATTAGGAAACCCTTGACGCATACAGACGTACAATAACACTACCAATCAGTTACACATTTACCAAAACAAATCTAAATCCATAATAAGATGGTAGTACGAGAATCTCGGATCTCGGACGTGAACGGTGAAAGTTGAGACTAAGTGAGTTCTAGTTACTAACTGATAGTATTATCGCACGGTGATTGCATAATGAAAAGTAGATCAGTTTCTATAAAGACAAACAAACAGGCATCAAAGGTGCCTGGGATTTATTCCCAAAAATATATACAAGATAGAAATCCCTATCACCAAATAAACAATATTGATATCAAAAATAAGAAATATCATCGTTAGGAGATCAAATGTCTACTTCACAATGAGTACATTCTGTAAGAATTTCGTTGCAAACAAAATAAAATTCGAATATAGATTTCGAACCATTAAATACTTAGTCTTCCAGTAACTTGGTAAAAGATTATAGCTTGATATAATCAGCTGTTCGCTTCAAAACACTTAACAATAAAATAGCCCTAATATATACATGAATCGTTGAAAAACGTTGTTAAAAATTCTACTTCAAATAATAATAATAATATTTATAACATATTTACAAGGATTAAATACCTACGTCTAACGCTGTATAAAAATCTGAACTAGTTTTGACCTGATATGTCCAAACTATTAGCGCTATCTCTTCCAAAAATGTTCCTTCCTTCCACATAACAAATAAACAAACAAACACTGATTCACATTAACGATAAGTTCTCGCAATATTGGGTATTATGTCACAATCAATGAACTCAAATTAACGAACAATATAGTTAGTTATAGTTCTAAAAATTTAAATCCAGTAATAATAATAATAATAATTACAATAATAAAGATCGAGACGGAACTACACCCTAAATAAACGACGTTGTGGAAATAACATTAACGCTTACTGACATGAACAACACATAAATACGCTCCTAGATGTTAGTTACTTTATTAACACACTGTGGGAATAGCTTGCTCTCACGGCAATGCTCGTTTCGTTTCAGATACGTGAACAATACTCTAATAAAGCGTCTCAAGCGCCTCCAAAATGACACAACTTCTTTCTTCTCCATAACATCTTAACTTTTCATAACATACTGCACCGAATTCCTTCACAATCAAATAAAACCCATCTTACTACACACCTGTAGAAGAATCAGTGATCTACCTACATGACACTACTGTGTACATGTTTCATGAAACACTCCTAACATCCTCCTTCTCTAAATTTGAAATCATCGTGCTTAAACTTTTCATAATACTCTTGTTCACAGCTGTACACCCTCGTTTAACATTCCACGTAACTTTTAAATAATGCTTTCATAATAGACCATAGCATTGTGCTTCAATTCCACGTAACATGAGTGTAAGTTTCAAAATACCTTGTAGTTCGCTAGTTTTTCAAAGTTATAATAATTGTTGTTGTTTTAAGGGGCCTAACATCTAGGTTATCGGCTTTCCAAAGTTAATAACAATATATACCGACATTCCGTTTCTTATAAACATCTATGAATAAAATATTCATTTAACAGCTTCATTTACATATATTTGATTTCAGGCAGACCTACAAGTCATCTGGTCTTCATTTCGAGTTAACAAAATTGCTGTTAAATAATTGTTGCTATTTATCGGCATCACCTGACTTCCATTGTCATAATAGTGATCTTTTCTGACAATAATATATTTACAGAAATTATCCATGACTTGATTAACGTCACATAATCTTAATATTCCATAATTGGAATTTTACATGTTCAAAGTTATTGTTTATAACTCTTTAAATTGTTAAAAAATTGTTAAAACATTGTTTATAGTTAATAACAACATTCTGATCCTTTATAATAAATCTTGTTTAGAATGTCGAAGTATTCTAGTAATAACAACGCATTTATATTGTTTATAGCATAAACTAATTTTTCATAATATCATTCGTAACCTTATATTTACAAACGGATTATTTATCAAAATATTTATCTGAGCATTTCCTATCGAAACATTCCAATCAAATCATTCCAATCTGAGCATTCCCTTGTATAGAACTTTTTTCGTTCAAAGTGAGTATTAAAAACGTTTCTATAAAAAAAACGACTTTCTAAGATCAAAACTATCAAAATCACTTCAAAACGACACACGTGACGTGCATAAAATTTAACTAAGAAAATCTCCAAAATGGACAAAGTAATAACATGAGTTATGAGAAAAATATCTAAAATATGAATTGGTCACCCTGCAAATTTCAAACAAATACTAAATTCAGAATTACAGAGATAGATCAGTCATTCCTGTACCTTTATGATGTTCTGCGATGAAAATACCTAGTCGAATAGCCTCGATATTCCGCTCCCTCATCGGCTCGTTCTGAAGTTGCTTCTGGCTTGGATCGTGCAGGTAACGGGACCCACAGCTGGCCACCTCGTCTCTGCAGGTCTGGAAACCAACTGTTTCCTGGCCGTCCGCATAACATTCTTCTCTCTTCCCGACTGTATGCAGTCTAGAAACGGGAACCTGGAGCATTGAACACCGGATACCATCTACTTCTCTCTTCTTCTCTTCATCATCATCAAAGTAGTTATGAGCGTCCATGGTTTATATCTCTTCTGGATCTTCTTAGTTGAATGAGTAGTATTGTTGGAAATGAGCGAACTGCGTGATGGTGAAGCAGTCGTGGTAACATCGATCCAAAGACTCTGTGATCATCTCTGAGCTTCCCAGTCCATAGCGTAGATCATCCTCCATTCATGCTTTAGTGAATCATCGAAGTCTTCTTAGAGAATGCATAACATAAACATCCTCCCTGACTTGTGGTTGCAGACATGGTGAATTGTAGTATAATATCTGCTTAAATAATGGAATAGTAATGCTTCAATAATGTAGTAGCTTGCTTCATAAATGTAGTGGCTTGCTATGAGTGAAGTATACGTAGAATTGTTGAATACAATTTATAATGATACTGCTGTAGTCTTTCTGTTCGTTTGCCGTAGTTATAGAACTTGCTGGTTTAAATGCTCAATATTTCTCTCCAATACTTTTGCCGGACTGTTTCCTTCCTTTCCTCGGCGATCGATGCTTCTCCCGCAGATTATCAAAGTCTCTCCCTCGCGCTTCCCATTGTTACCGTAGCCTGGCGGAGCACTATACAAAACAGATCCTCGTTCTTCAAGCGTCAAAAAAGAAATCTCCTCTCGCTCTGGCGTGCGGTCGGGCGCGTGCCGCTAGAAATCCAGTTGTAGCCTCGCGTCCGGACCACTTATAATAGAATTATGCTATTTTCTCTTCTATTAGCCATAATCATATAATTCCAAATTTCCAAATAAGTGTCGAATAATGTTGTGGGTCTGTAGAAGTGCTTATTTCTCTTAATAAAAGCAAATATGGTTTAATAACGTTTCCCTCACAAATTTTGTGATCCAATTTGATTGGCTATGAGTTTATTGTTGAAAACTCTCCCTGTCCTAGCCTCTTATAGAAGGGTCGTGAGCATGATTTGTTATTGCCGACTCGGCTAACCAAAACCGGTCTTGAGAGTGCTATCTTGGAACTTTTGACAATTTCCAGGTCCTAATAATCAGACTCTCCCTTGGCTAAATCTTCATTCACTACATAATTTCCAAATCCAAATATCTCAAAATAGTCCAAAATCCTCCAGAAATGTTTCTAAATGACCCAATTCACTTCCCAAAATATATCCTTGAGAAAAATAAATTATTATCTCCAATTTCCAAATTATAGATCAAAATGATGACAAATCGGTTCGATCCTCGACTCTGGCAATAACTTGAGCTTGGGTTAATTAGGGCTCAGATCCTCTCCTGACTTGTTAATTAAAGTATAATATAGACTTTATTTAATCAGTCTTCACCCTTTATTGAGACCAAATTCATCCCTTAATGAATCCTGGGATAGAATCTTCTGAGTATTGTGTGGTTGAATTTTCCAATTGGTCGGTCATTCTCAATTCTTACTATAAGGTAGCAATTGTTTCCATAAACTCTTCCGACCTTAAACGGGCCTCGAAAGATATTAGCAAATTTGACATATGTCTTCTTTAGAACATCAGCTTTCACAGACATCCTGACCAGTACTAGTTCTCCCAATTTCAGTGGTCTACTGTATCTCTTGCCTTGCCCTCTCTTCAACCTCTTTTCCGCTTGCTTGTTGAGATGTTCTCTGGCTGTTTCAATCCTCTGTTCCACCGATGGTTCGTCATCTTCCGTTTCTCTGGTTCCTCCCTTTCATAAAGTAAGTCTTCGTCCAAAACTTTGTAAAATTCATTTATGGCGATCTCATGCCCTTCGTTTGTGAACAGTGCTGTCTTCTCTACTTGCGCGTCCCAATTTGCGTTCTTTTTTGTTCCTCATTTCGATTTTGCTGTTGTCCAAAATCTGAAGTTGAGGGTTGAGGTTCCACTTCCTCATTCCGTGTATTATTTCGACCTCTGTTTTCTCTTAAGCCTTCCCTATACTCCTGGCTTTCTCGGTCTCTTTCTCGGTAATAACGCCTAACGTTATCATTGTTTCGCGAGCCTCTAATTTGTTGTTGTTGCCTGGGCTGTTGTTGTTGTTGTTGTTGCCTCCGCGCGTAGTTCTCATTGTTCCAGTTGTGGTATCTCCTATAACCACCTCCTGAACCTCTGTTACTCCTGTCGTAATAATCGTTTCTACGACGGTCGTTACTACGATGGTAACCTGTTCTTCTCTGACCATTGTTCTAATATCTTGTCTAATATGTTCGTCCTTCTCTTCCTCTGCGATATGATGGTTCAGAGCGATTACTCCCGTAGTCGTTTTTTCGCGTGGGACCTGGCCTACTTATTTCGTCTCCTGTTTGTTGCACCTGGCCAACCAATACAGTATGCAGGTCTCTGTGCTCTGGCCTCTGCCTAGTGTGGCTGTTCGATACAACATTCGGTATAGAAGATGTATGGTCGAGTCTTCTCAAGAGTTCTGCCATTTCCTGAAGCGTCTTGACTCCTGCGGCTATCAGGTGTCTCCTGATGTCATTAGGCAGCTGTCGCGATATGGCATGTATTAGCTCACTTTCGGCTAACGGGGGTTGCAAATACTGCAACATTGAGAGCTGTTGAGTGAAGAAGGTTGCATACTTTGAAGGGGTCGAGTGCGCATATCTCTTGGAATAGATTTCCGCTCGTATGTCTTGCTGCAATTCTTTTGAGCAGAATATTCTCTGCAGTGCATCAGCGAATTCCTCAAAATTGGCGTAAGTATAGCGAAAAGCGCGATGCCAAATTAGAGCTTCAGACTCTAAGTACTTCTCTACTACTCTCATCTCTCTGTCACGAGGTATTCTATTATCATCGATATAATAACGCATGTTCCTCAAGAACTCTACCGCTGTAATATTTCCTACGCCGCTAAAACGTGCCGGCTTGTCATCAATGTTCCTAAGAACTATCACATTTTGGTTAGAGCTTAGGCCTCCCTGGTTATAATATCCACCTACATCTCCGTAATCTCTCTTAATACGTTCAGTGTCCTGAGTTAAGTGTTGCCTACCTGGTACACGACTGCACACGCTTTCTGTATCCTCTTCTATTGTATCTCCACTCACTTCAGATGTTCCTATCTCTTCTTTGAGCCTTTCATCTCTTCGCTGGTAAAATTCTGCTAAGTCTCTTCTCATCCCAAGACGTATTTCTTCCCGTAGTTTCTCATGGTCACAGGGTTCTGCGATAGACAGATCTTTGATCCTGTTCCGAATCTCGAATAGTTCTTCATCCTGACTGGACTTAATTTTAGCTAACTTTAAATTAATATCGTCAACAATAGTTCGAATCGCATTCAATTCCTCACGTTTACCGGAATCTGCTTTATTTACAATTCCTATAAGTTCGGTTATGCTCGATACTCTAGTCTCTTCTATGTGCTTATACAATTCTAACCTAAGATTAGCATAAGTGATCTAGCGTCGTTTTCTACCTTGCTAACATCTTTTAGAATTTTTCTATGTAATTCCAACATATACTCCTTGTTGGATTGGATTACACTCTCTTTCAAGTCATTCACAGATTTTTGTATACAAGTTTCAATGTCAACATTTATACCATCTGTAATAAGCTTTTGTTGTTCAAGCAACTTACCTTGCAGTTTGCTTACAATACCACTTAAATTGTTGAGCTGTTCATTGAGTTGTTTTTGGGACCCTGTAATGCTTACATTGTGTTTTCTTTGTTCAATAGTAGCAGTGTGAATACTTCCCTGAATTTTATCTTCTAATTTGATAATATTCTCACTACATTGTACTTTAGTTTCTGTCACTTTCTCAGCTATCTCTTCCCTTAATGAACTCATCTCATTTTTGGTAGAGGCCACATTATCTTTCATTTGTTTGAAAGTAGATTTGGTCTCTTTCAGAGTTTTCCTACTTTCATCAATAGCGAATCTACTCTCTTCTTGTGCCAATTTGCTTTGTTCTTGGGCCAACCTTCCCTCTTCTTGCGTTTTTCCTAAAGCTTCTCTTATCTGCTGCTATGTTTGTTTAACCTCGTCTTGGGATTTTCGATTTTCTTCTTGTGTTTTACTATTTTCTTCTTTTTTTTCTATTTCCTTCTTGTATTATCTCTTGTATTTTCTTATTCTCTTCCTGTATTTTTCTATTTTCTTCTTGTATTAAACCAATGTTGGCTTTGTTGGCATCTTGTGCTACAGATAATTCCGCTTTCATCTCGGATTTAGCTTTCGCTGCTGTCTGTTACATTTCCCTTTCTAACCATTTCCTATTGTCGTGTGTGAGTTTGTGTAGGGCCTCAACATCACCTGTTGTCTGGTTTTGATTCCCTCGAATCATCTCTAACATCGACTTGATATGGGTCAAGTCTTCCGCCGACATAATAATAATACAATTGAGAAATGAGGAGGATTCCTCTACACTATATTATGGAAACCTCAGAGTGACCAACTCATACTGTCTATAATAAAGGAATACTCCAATAATCCTGATTTTATAATCATAATAAACTGAAATCTTAATACCTAACGAATCGTATTCTACTAAACTAATCGTTCTTCATTTCACAATCCCTAACTGAATTTAATAAACAAAACCTGAATTAAATTACCTCTAGACTTAAATGACCAAAATATCAACAGCTGGTTGAAAATTACATGCCTCAAACAATCGTACTCCTCAAATTTGTCAATGTTTATTCATTTAAACAATTTTTCAAAATTTTAGATCGGCATTTTTACAAGTTTCAAAAATCTACCAATATCATCACATGGTTGTCGTTGAAGACGATAGTGTCTCAACACAATCGATGCCAAATCACGTTGGGCGCCAAGTAATAATACCCCATATGCGCCCGAATCTCACATTAGCCACCACCCAAATCCGCTGAGATGGTAAAGGATTGTAAGGACGTCGATCCCCAGCTAGACACATCAACAATTCCCTACTGGGCGGATTAATAGGAAACCCTTGACGCATACAGACGTACAATAACACGACCAATCAGTTACACATTTACCAAAACAAATCTAAATCCATAATAAGATGGTAGTACGAGAATCTCGGATCTCGGACGTGAACGGTGAAAGTTGAGACTAAGTGAGTTCTAGTTACTAACTGATAGTATTATCGCACGGTGATTGCATAATGAAAAGTAGATCAGTTTCTATAAAAACAAACAAACAGGCATCAAAGGTGCCTGGAATTTATTCCCAAAAATATATACAAGATAGAAATCCCTATCACCAAATAAACAATATTGATATCAATAATAAGAAATATCATCGTTAGGAGATCAAATGTCTACTTCACAATGAGTAAATTCTGTAAGAATTACGTTGCAAACATAATAAAATTCGAATATAGATTTCGAACAATTAAATACTTAGTCTTCCAGTAACTTGGTAAAAGATTATAGCTTGATATAATCAGCT
Source organism: Meconema thalassinum (assembly GCA_946902985.2). Classification (NCBI taxonomy): domain Eukaryota; kingdom Metazoa; phylum Arthropoda; class Insecta; order Orthoptera; family Tettigoniidae; genus Meconema; species Meconema thalassinum. Next base: position 1,294,953,389 of record OX336389.2, read on the forward strand.
GTTCGCTTTAAAACACTTTACAATAAAATAACCCTAATATATACATGAATCGTTGACAAACGTAGTTAAAAATTCTACTTCAAATAATAATAATAATATTTATAACATATTTACAAGGATTAAATACCTACGTCTAACGCAGTATAAAAATCTGAACTAGTTTTGACCTGATATGTCCAAACTATTAGCGCTATCTCTTCCAAAAATGTTCCTTCCTTCCACATAACAAATAAACTAACACTGGTTCACATTAACGATAAGTTCTCGCAATATTGGGTATTATGTCAGAATCAATGAACTAAAATTAACGAACAATAAAGTTAGTTATAGTTCAAAGAATTCAAATCCAGTAATAATAATAATAATTACAATAATAAAGATCGAGACGGAACTACACCCTAAGTAAACGACGTTGTGGAAATAACATTAACGCTTATTGACATGAATAACACATAAATAAGCTCCTAGATGTCAGTTACTTTCTTAACACACTGTGGCAATAGCTTGCTCTCACGGCAATATTCGCTTCGTTTCAAATACGTGAACAATACTCTAATAAAGCGTCTCAAGCGCTTCCAAAATGACACAACTTCCTTCCTCTCCATAACACCTTAACTTTTCATAACATACTGCACGGAATTCCTTCACAATCAAATAAAACCCATCTTACTACACACCTGTAGAAGAATCAGTGATCTTACTACATGACACTACTGTGTACTTGTTTCATGAAACACTCCTAACATCCCCCTTCTCTAAATTTAAAATCATCGTGTTTAAACTTTTCATAATACTCTTGTTCACAGCTGTACACCTTCGTTTAACATTCCACGTAACTTTTAAATAATGCTTTCATAATAGACCATAGCATTATGCTTAAATTCCACGTAACATGAGTGTAAGTTTCAAAATACCTTGTAGTCCCCTCGTTTTTCAAAGTTAACAACAATATATACCGACATTCCGTTTCTTATAAACATCTATGAATACAATATTCATTTAACAGCTTCATTTACATATATTTGACTTCAGGCAGACCTACAAGTCTTCTGGTTTTCATTTCGAGTTAACAAAATTGTTGTTAAATAATTGTTGCTATTTATCGGCATCACCTGACTTCCATTGTCATAATAGTGATCCTTTCTGACAATAATATAGTTACAGAAATAATCCATGACTTGATTAACGTCACATAATCTTAATATTCTTTAATTGGAATTTAACTTGTTCAAAGTTATTGTTTATAACTCTTTAAATTGTTGCAAAAAATATTAAAATATTGTTTATAGTTAATAACAACATTCTGATCCTTCATAATAAATCTTGTTTAGAATATCGAAGTATTCTAGTAATAACAACGCATTTATATTGTTTATAGCATAAACTAATTTTTCATATCATTCGTAACCTTATATTTACAAACGGATTATTTATCAAAATATTTATCAGAGCATTTCCTATCGAAACATTCCTATCGAAACATTCCAATCGAATCATTCCAATCTGAGCATTCCCTGGTATAGAATAGTTTTCGTTTAAAGTGAGTATTAAAAACGGTTCTATAAAAAAATAAACGACTTTCTAAGATCAAAACTATCAAAATCACGTCTAATATGACACACGTGACGTGCATAAAATTTAACTAAGAAAATCTCCAAAATGGACAAAGTAATAACATGAGTTATGAGAAAAATATCTAAAATATGAATTGGTCACCCTGCTAATTTCAAACAAATACTAAATTCAGAACTACAGAGATAGATCAGTCATTCCTGTACCTTTATGACGTTCTGCGATGTAAATACCTAGTCGAATGGCCTCGACATTCCGCTCACTCATAGGCTCGTGCTGAAGTTGCTTCTGGCTTAGATCGTGAAGGTAACGGGACCCACAGCTGGCCGCCTCGTCTCTGCTGGTCTGGAAACCACCTGTTTCCTGGCCGTCCGCATAACATTCTTCTCTCTTCCCGACTGTATGCAGTCTAGAAACGGGAACCTGGAGCATTGAACACCGGATACCATCTACTTCTCTCTTCTTCTCTTCATCATCATCAAAGTAGTTACGAGCGTCCATGGTTTATATCTCTTCTGGATCTTCTTAGTTGAATGAGTAGTATTGTTGGAAACAAGCGAACTGCGTGTTGGTGAAGCAGTCGTGGTAATATCGATCCAAAGACTCTGTGATCATCTCTGAGCATCCCAGTCCATAGTGTAGATCATCCTCCATTCATGCGTTAGTGAATCATCGAAGTCTTCTTAGAGAATGCATAACATAAACATCCTCCCTGACTTGTGGTTGCAGACATGGTGAATTTTAGCATAATATCTGCTTAAATAATGGAATAGTAATGCTTCAATAATGTAGTAGCTTGCTTCATAAATGTAGTGGCTTGCTATGAGTGAAGTATACGTAGAATTGTTGAATACAATTTATAATGATACTGCTGTAGTCTTTCTGTTCGTTTGCCGTAGTTATAGAACTTGCTGGTTTAAATGCTCAATATTTCTCTCCAATACTTTTGCCGGACTGTTTCCTTCCTTTCCTCGGCGATCGATGCGTCTCCCGCTGATTATCAAAGTCTCTCGCTCGTGCTTGCCATTGTTACCGTAGCCTGGCGGAGCACTATACAAAACAGATCCTCGCTCTTCATGCGTCAAAAAAGAAATCTCCTCTCGCTCTGGCGTGCGGTTGGGCGCGTGCCGCTAGAAATCCAGTTGTAGCCTCGCGTCCGGACCACTTATAATAGAATTATGCTATTTTCTCTTCTGTTAGCCAAAATCATATAATTCCAAATTTCCAAATAAGTGTCAAATAATGTTGTGAGTCTGTAGAAGTGCTTATTTCCCTTAATAAAAGCAAATATGGTTTATTAACGTTTCCCTCACAAATTTTGTGATCCAATTTGATTGGCTATGTGTTTATTGTTGAAAACTCTCCCTGTCCTAGCCTCTTATGGAAGGGTCGTGTGCACGATTTGTTGTTGTTGACTCGGCTAACCAAAACAGGTCTTGAGAGTGCTAACTTGGAACTTTTGACAATTTCCAGCTCCTAATAATCAGACTCTCCCTTGGCTAAATCTTCATTCACTACATAATTTCCAAATCCAAATATCTCAAAATAGTCCAAAACTCCAGATATAATTCTAAATGACCCAATCCACTTCCCAAAATATATCCTTGAGAAAAATAAATTATTATTTCCAATTTCCAAATTATAGCTCAAAATGATGGCAGATCCGTTCGATTCTTGACTCTGGCAATAACTTGAGCTTGGGTGAATTAGGGCTCAGTACGCTATATGTTCACCGTCACTGATGTATATTCCAAAATGGCTTTTGTTAAACCAGTAAAAAATAAATCTGGTGTCTTTGTCACAAAGGCCTTTCAACATATTATTGAACAATCAAAACGCCAACCCCACTTGTTACACACCGACCTGGGCAAATAATTTTCTCAACAAGGATTTCTCCTGTTTTCTCAAATCTAAGGTTATTCACCATTACACCACATATAGCAATCATAAAGCTAGCGTAGTTGAACGCTTCAATCGAACATTAAAAAGTTATATGTGGAAACAATTTACAATACATGGTTCCTATCGACGGATAGACTGGTTACCTCAACTTGTGTCACGATACAACACAACCATTCATTCCACCATCGGCATGAAACCTCGTGTTGTCACCAAGAGCCTACCCTGAATCAATAGACTGTTTAACCCTATAAAAAGAGCTGACCCTAGGCGACATCTCCTTAAAATTGGAGATTTTGTCCGCATCAGTAAACATAGAAGTGTTTTTTCAAAATCGTACACTCCACAGTGGTCGACAGAAATTTTTAAAATTCGTCAAGTCATGCTAGGTCAACCACTGGCGTATCTCTTAAAAGATCAAAGCGGTCAACCCATCAAAGGACGATTCTAATATGAAGAAATGCAAAAAACATTATATCCCAACGATTATCTCATTGAACGAGTAATTAAAGTCAAAATTGCAAAATATTTTGTAAAGTGTTTAGTGTTTCCTTCCACGTTTAATTCATGGGTCAATAAACATGATTTTTTGTAATAAAACCCTATTTAATAATTTATTTATTTAATTTTTCAAAAAAAGGTGTATAAACCCCCCCCCTCTCCCATCCAATCCATCATGGCTACAGACAACATGATCTCCATCATACCCATAAGTCATTCCCGTTTTCCAAAAATATATCAAATATGACAAAAAAAAACATAAGTTTTTCACCTAGCGACTTCAAATTTATGGTGCGGGTAGATGGAGTAAATACCAACCATTCATCACAAACAAACGTTTTTTGTCAAGTTCAGTGTTTCCAAAATAGTCAACATTTTTCAAAATTCATTTTTTCTTTTGGCCTATACACTTGAAACTTGGTTTCTGCCTAGAGGGCATAGGCACCTTTCATTAACGTCAAACAAACTGTTTTCTTATCTTCACCGTTTCCAAAATAATCAAAAATTCAAAACAAGGATTTTCAATTTTTTTAAATACCATTACACATTCTTAGCAAAGAGGACGTCACCCCAACGTCAACAATACCTCATTCGCTAAAATCCGACCATCCGTTCGCCAATTATCGCCAATGTTCGCGAGAAAGTAAGCTATCATTTTTTCCTCCTACCCACTTGAAACATGCTGTCCACCTAGAGGGCATAGACACCTTTCATTAACGTCAAACAAACGTGTTTCTTATCTTCACCGTTTCCAAAATAACCAAAAATTCAAAAACAAGTATTTTCATTTTATTTTTAAATATCAACACACATTCTTAGCAAAGAGGACGTCACCCCAACGTCAACAATACCTCATTCGTTAAAATCCGACCTTCGGTTCGCCAATTATCGCCAATGTTCGCCAGAAAGTAGGCTATCATTTTTTCACCTCCTACACACTTGAAACTTGCTCTCCACCTAGAGGGCATAGGCACCTTTCATTCACGTCAAACAAACTTTTTATCATCTTCACCATTTCCAAAATAGCGCCAATGTCAAAAACAAATATTTTCATTTTTTTTAAATACCAACACACATTCTTAGCAAAGAGGACGTCATCCCAACGCCAACAACACTTCGTTCGTTAAAATACGATCATGCCTTCGGGAGATATCGGCAAAGTTCGTAGGAAAGTAGGCTGGGAAGCAGCACTGTCATCATCCCACTACTCCTAAAGCCACGGCCGCTTCCTACCCAAATCCTACCTCAATTACAAATACACAGTTCAGCTTCGGTGGTGTAGTCAGTAGCATGCTGAACTGTTTTGCCCAAGATCGTGGGTTGAAACCCGGCCGATATAGTCGGATTTTTAAGAACGTTAAAATCTTTCAATATGCCATCCTTCGGAAGGGAAGTAAAATCGGTGGGCCCATGGCATGTAAATGAACCTACCACTACAATTGGTAGTGTGTAGAAAATTGTGTAGGTTATATTTGGCTGGTTAGAAAGGCTTTATCAAGTTCCTACGTTCGCCGCTAGGTGTCAGTGACAGTATCATCTGGTTGCCAAAGTTGGAATTACTTAAAATTGAACTTGTTGGGAGCCTGCGGGCGTTCAATTAGAATACCCTGGTATGGTATTTCGGCTGCAATTCATATATAATAATTACAAATACACACTCTAGCGTAACCATCACAGTGATGCAGGTAATCAGACAACTTCTACACACACCCAAGTACACTGGGCTACATGACCACAATGTCGCAAAGCCCTTAAAGAATCAACAACAACAATTATACACATTTCCAAGGAAATATAGACATATTTACATCTATAAAATTCTGACCTTAACTAATTTTAACCAAGTCTCAAAATTGGTTCTTGCTTTGATCTTCCCTTCACCGCCTTTCCTCAGAGTTTTCATGTTTATAAGAATTTTTAGTGTTTTAATTTAAAAGTGCCTGCTAACCCTGCAGCTACAAATTGAATATCAGTCCTATAGACATTGTAAATTGTTATTGAGGAGCGTTGGAACAAAAATATAATATTTGCTACATTCGTGTTTTTATAGGTCTAAGAGGAATATTGGGTGAAATATGGTTTCAAATAACATGCTGCAAACATCCTCTATCTAAAGTCATGTTGTTGCTATGAGGATGATGCTATTGCTATCAGGTAATTGCTTTAAGGAGTATATTGTTGCTATGAGGAGTATTTTGTTCCCATAAAGAGTATGTTATTGCTATGAGGTGTATGTTATTGCAATGAGGAGTGTGTTATTGCTATGAGGTGTATGTTATTGCAATGAGGTGTATGTTATTGCTATGAGGTGTATGTTATTACTATGATGAGTGTGTTGTTCATGGGAATAAGAAACAAAATAATAATTTTCAACTATTGGTTCCCTGAATACTCGAGTTGACGCGCTGTTAGAGCCGTCCCGTCACTTGTTCGTCCCTATCCTCGTGACACAGAAACAAAAACTTCAACGTGCGTCTGCAACTTGATAAGTTTAAGCTTACAGTAGTAGGCTATGAATTAAGAGTCTTTGCCTAAGAACAACAGATATCCATTCAGCCAACTTATAATCCTTTTGGAAAATCAACAGGCAGCATGTATGGCGCCTTAAGTCGTAATTTACAGCTTAACTAATCCGTAAACGTGATTTCTAAGATTTACCATATTTTGTAATCTGCTTCAATTTCTGGACTTCTTCTCCAGAGTAAAGTCCAATGACGCGCACAAGGGGATGTGGAGAATCTTGTCCTTGGGGTAATCACACCTCTCCACCAGGGATTCTTACATAAGCATCCTATGTAATGCCTCCACGCGTGGTGAATGTGTCCAATCTTACAGATCAGTGAGGTGGGCTGCTTAACCAGCCGGACAATACTTGCATAAGCGTATACGTCGCTGTACTGTGTATGACACAAATTGGGTCTTCTGTTCAAATGTTCACGAGATCTATTCCCGATTCTTTCAAAGAATTTAAATCTAATTTGAAGGCACAGTCTTGAGAAGACAAGGAGAGTCATCCTGTAGACGATTGCCGGTAGTAGAAAATTGGTAGCTGCACAATCTATGTAAGAGATGTTTTTATGAGGCAGTATTCTGCTCCTTAACCATTCTAAAGTCTTCGGGTGATACGTTGACCTAATTTCCACTCTTTTTATTATGCACTCAGCTCTGATTTTTTTCACGGGATCCACATACTTCGTGTTGGTGGTTTGAGCGTAGCCTATGTTGTTCCAAAAATTGTTGTCAAATAGGTCGGGCTCATCTATCTCTATCGTGGAGGATATTAAAATTATTGTTTATTATTAGTATTACTATTATTATTATTATTATTATCATTATTATTAAATGAGATTTTTCAGCCATTAGTTCGCGTTGTGCACAAACCAGAGTTAAAATAACTTGACGCGACCAGGATTCAATCCTGGAACTTTTGGTTTCCTCTACCCATGCATTTACCATTGAGATATCATGATAATTCACGTCCCGTCTGTTTGGATGTGGACATTATCATGGTTGATGAGATCTTGCGAAGAAACGGCTCTGTATTAGTCCTGAAAATTGAAGTTTCCAGATTATTTCCAAGTTATTTTTAACTCACTGGATAAGGTACTTTACTTCGTGTTCAAAACATGAACTCACAACCGAAAGACTCAACAGTCGGTATTAATGTTTTAATGAAAAGTGAATATTAAGAGTTTTTATTATTATTATTATTATTATTATTATTATTAATTGTGATTTTCTCTTTCTTTGCAGGACTGTGCTGAATTAGGAACATTTGTAAATCAACGAACCCTCCCATTCGAAGTGCTCCATTCTCTTAGATGTACAACTTTCAGAGGGGAGGATAAAGGAACAAAGAACGTACAACTAACGTTCTGATCCCTTCACAGCAATAAAAAAAAACTGCACTGGGCTACTCTTTGTTGCTCTATAAGGGAATCAAGTTTCAATACTATCATCCACGTATCAGTTCTTATGAACGATTCGTTATAATTGAGTATCTTGCTCACATCTTCATGAAATGCGATGCTTTGCTCTCGCATATGGTTCAGATCATGCTACAGTTTGCGATGGTCATCAAGAGACAATCAGTGTTGATACGAGGAAACAAATATTATCTGACTGTGGAACTCAGAAAAATCAAGTGCATACATGATAGGAGAGGATTATGTTTTGATGTGTGGTTGCAAGGAGTTACAATTTCTTAATTATACAATCAGTAATAATTAAAAATGCCTGTAAAATGGATCCAATAATCAAACGTACAATTTGAATACACCAAGAATTAATAAGTTCATTCCTCGTTCCATCATTTAAACTTAACAGTTAGCCTCAATGATGCTATGTTTATTAAGATTTTAGTTTAAAATTCATGATGATTTATCAAATCTGGCGACAGACAAAACATCAAATTCCTTGAATATTTCTGATTGAATTCCAAAGAAATGAGAGTTTCATTAAGCAGATTTTGGAAAAATAGTTTACATATGTAAGGCCTATTAACATTTGGCTTAATCTGTAACGGATCAGAACAAATTCAAGAAGACAAGAGCATACTATAATACCATATGTTTAACAGTAACATCATTCCTTGGTGATCTATTGAGTGAAACTACCGTATTCGAAATATGCATACAGTTTTCAGGATTGTGTGTTACTAGTGGTGAGGTGCGATGGATCTCGGAGCTAGTGCAGCGACAATGAACGTGTCTGTAGACAATGTGTCGGACGTGTGGAACATGTCTCTGGAGACTTACCTGTTGATCGCTAGAGGACCCAAACATCTAGAGCTGAACGTGGTGCTGCCCATCACCATCGTGTATGCGATCATATTCCTGACAGGCGTAGTGGTCAACATTGCTGTGTGTGCAGTTATCGCGCGCACGGCAGAGATGCACACTGCTACCAACTATTACCTGTTCAGTCTTGCCATCTCCGACCTTGCAATGCTCCTCTTCGGTAAGTCACCAACAGTTACTTTTTATGTGAGTTGTAACTCCTCCGGTGAGTCTACCACTGTTACCAACTGTTACTTCTTCTCAGACCTCCTTGTGCTCATCGACAGTTAGTATCTGTACTCTTAGATGTACAGGTCCTCATAATGCACGTAGCGATTGCCTTAACTGTGTTCCAGGCACGCGGGCTCTCCAGCATGATCTTACCAGTTCATCAGCCATCCTATCGAGAACAGAAGAAGAAAAGTGTGTTCCACTGTATCCCTTTCAGAATAGTACCGATAACCATCTCCCAGCGTCCTCCCCATCTCCATGGCGTTTACACAAAATCTTCTATGTCCTGTCAGGACCTGCGACAGAAAATAGTCTACTTGTTGATGACTGCATTTCAGCCAGGCTTCTATATCTGATATGAGTTTTCTTTGTCCAGTCACCAACATCTATTGTGCCATCCCATCGACCTTGCTAGTCTAGTATGAGCTGGTTCCCCAAAGTTTTCTTTTCTTCAGTTAACATAGCAGTACCCTTTTCCTGTACAAGTTTTCTTTCTACAACGAGCAGGTCAATGGGAATACTGGCAGCTACAACTTGTAAACCTGCAGTAGAAACAGACCGATTACTCCGAGCAGCATTTTCTCTGTATTCTGTAAAGGTGCAAGTAGACTCCCTTGATGGATTAGTGGTACGGTGACCAATTCAAGAACCCAAGATCACGAGTTTGATGCCCAGCTGAGAAATTTAGTTTTTTGAAGAGTGGGTAAACTTCATGGCTTTCAAAAGAGCTCTCATATCGCAGTTGGTGATTTCTAGACAATACCAATGAAATATCAGTCACAGATAACCCAATATAAATCGGGTTCGGTGGCGTAGTCAGTAGCATACTGAACTACTATGCCCAAGATCGTGGGTTAGAACCCGGCCGAAGTCGTTGGATGATTAAGAGCATTAAAATCCTTCTGTATGCCTTCCTTCGGAGGGGAAGTAAAGCCGGCGTGCCCATGTCATAGATTTATGGCACGTAAATGAACCTACCACTGCATTGGGTAGTGTACAGCAAAATTTGTATGTTATATTTGGCTGGTATATTGGCTCTCACGGCAAGTGAATTAAAACTCAGCAATTTTTCTAGGTTTCTGTCGTGTCTTGTGTGGGGTTTCACCTAGGATCAAAAGGTTGGCTCATCAGCGGGCTCTTGGTGTCCATGCCCGGACCCCCACAGGAGTAGCAACCTGTACACTACCTCCCTTCTTATGAGGCGCACCAGCGCTTCTTTACTGCGAGAGCTAAAATCTCAAGCAGCCTTTCACCTCCATATAAAGGCTTCCAAAAATGTGGTATATTGGCTTTCACTGCCAGTGAATTCAAACTCAGCAATTTTTCTAGGTTTCTGCCGTGTCTTGTGTGGGGTTTCGCCTAGGATCACCAAGCTGGCCCATCATCGGACTCTTGGTGTCTCTACCCGTACCACCCAGGAGTAGCAAACTGTAAACTACCTCCTTTCTTATGAAGCGCACCAGCTCTTCTTTACTGCGAGAGCTATATGCTCAAGCCGCCTTTCACCACCCTATAAAGGCTTCCAAAAAGGTGGTATATTGGCTTTCACGGCCAGTGAATTTAAACTCAGCAATTTTTCTGGGTTTCTGTCGTGACTTGTGTGGGGTTTCGTCTAGGATCAACAAGCTGGCTAATTAGCCGGCTCTTGGTGTCCGTGCTCGGACCCCCACAGGAGTAGCGAACTGTTCACTACCTCCCTTCTTGTGAGGAAACCTAGGGAGGTGAAAGGCTGCTTGAGCTTTGAGTTCTCGAAGTAAAGAGGCGCAGGTGCGCTTCATAAAAAGGGAGGTAGCGCGCAGTTCGCTACTCCTGTGGGGATCCGGGCGGGGACACCAAGAGCCCGCTAATGACCCAGCTTGGTGTACTAGGCAAAACCCCAAACAAGACACGGCACAAACCTTAAAAAATTTCTGAGTTTGAACAAACGCATATGATCTTACTTAATTCCTCTAGTTCCCACTGGAACATAGGACATCCGTGAAACGTCTCCATTGCGGTCGTCGACTTGCCAATGCTTTATCTTCCTTCCATATCTTCCCAAATTCAAGTGCCTCCTCCTCTACAGTCCTCCTCCAGGTCTTCCTAGGACGACCACTCCTCCGTGCACCTTGCGGATTCTATTACAATGCTGTTCGCTCTACAGATCCCACTGGCTTCCTCAGAAGTGTGACCTATCCATTTTCATTTTCTCCTCTTGATTTCCACTTCAACTGGAACTTGATGTGTTATTCTCCTTAGTTCTTCGTTGGATATTATTTCAGGCCATCGGATGTTTATGATGCGTCGTAAACAACGGTTTATAAATGTTTGCAGAAGATTAGTGACAGTTCCTGAGATAAGTTTGTAGATCTCCAGCCGGTTGTCTAGGTGAAGAATGATCAACTTGTCAAATTTATATTTTCACCAAGATTTTCAATGAAAATCTACTTGATTCGGTCCTCACGGATTCTCCTCGCGTCTGAGTTATTAAATATTCAAAAAGACCTGAAAAGCGTTGAAAAGTTGTTTATTGGTTAACCAATACCAATTACTTTCCAATATATACCTTTATGTGAAGCCTAGCTTGCTTGCCATCTGGCAATGGGTACACAATATCTACATAGCTAGTATGCTTGTTAAAGAGTCTGTCTTGTCAAACGACAGTTCGTACTAAATGGCCACTTGGTCTGAATGTATAATTTGGTGAAGAGGCCGGGAGTAGCCTTACATGATTCTTTATACTGGGTTAGTTAGGTGGGGAGAAGACACGAACTCTGTTCGGTTTTCCCGAATGGAGTTCACCAATAGGAATAAATATATTTAGTTAGTAACCAATACAAAATAAGACTGTGGAGGGAGAGGGCAATCGGCCAATGACAATATACTAATTGGGGCGCTGGCTGGGGCGTAGCTAAATAGCAACACCTTGGATATTCTAGGAAATCCCGTGACTTGTTGATTTTCTGATAATTGTTATCAGAGTCGTGTTAAAGAATTAGCAAAATATGTTCACTTGAAATGAACTACAAGACTTTACTCTTAAGGGGATATGACGAACTCTTGGGCTAGGCTTGACTACCTGGTCGAGGCGGGGCGAGGCCAATCGATTGCTTAAGTAATTGTATTCTGTACGTTTTAACAGAGTTCACTTCTGGCGTTTCCAATAAATAAAAATAATGATAATAATAACAACAAAATGATATTTAAAACCCAAAATTAGTGGCAGATTCTGACTGGTCATTAATATGAAGGGGGTCGCTAGACGGTGTACATGACTCCCCCCCCAATATGGGAATTACTGTCCTCAGTAATTATTAACTTTTTCTACATCTAAGTTTTACAGAATGTTACAAGTTGCTTAATTGTGATTTAAATATAAACAGAATTATTAAAACTATGGTTAGTACAAAAATCATATTAATTGACACGAATTGCTTCCTTGTAATATAAGTCATAGGTAAGGGCTTCAAATCTAATTTAGCTTTGTTACATCAAGATGGGAATGGAAAAGGTTATTTTATTATTTATTAAGGGTTCATCATGAATAATCAGGATTTGGAAATCATGAACATAGTTGGTAGGTTTTTGATGTAATGTTGTTCTTATGCTGGAAATTGGACAAGACTCTTTTGAATATATCACTTGTGGACCTGAGATTTGTAGAGAGTATTGAGTCTCTGCGCATGTGATCATAATTATTTCTGGTGTCTTACTAAAAATAGAATATGTTCCTTATTTAAAGGTTGGAATATTTGTATCCTATTACATATTGAAGCATATTCACATCCAATTGTGTTTGTTAAATTGCAACTTGTGATTCTAATATTGTAATACATACATACATACATACATAAGATTGAGTATTTTTATACAGGGAGTACTGGACCATTTTGAAGTGGGTCCCTGTAAGTAGTACTTTTCAGTTGGGACAAGTATAATGTCCTTAATAACTGGTACAGGAGTTATTTCATACAATTGATATTGGCTTCCATCCGTGATCGGCATGGAAAGAATTACAATCATTTCTTCATCCAGTATAATTACTTGAGCCTTTGATAATTTGAGATTTTCAAACTAGTGATACTGGTCTGAATGAATCATACTTTTAACAGGGTAAATAGACAGTAAATGTTTCACTAAATTGGTTAAGTCCTTCCTTGAGAATAACCTGACATTGGTCATTTCATTGAATGAAAGAGAAATGGTTTCTTGCAGCACTCGTAATATTTTGTTGAATTTGTTTACACACATTAACACATATTGAGTATCTTCCAGTAAACTGATCTTGAAGTCTTCTGTTCGGAGAATACCTTGAATTACCTTCATATTGACGTGTTACTAGCATGGTTCATTTCATCGTAGAATTTTGAGCAATTGAATTTGAAAAAGATATTAATTTATTAATATGTTTTATTTCATTATTTTAGTAGAAATACTTGGTATTAATTTATTTAAATGCTTTATTTATTTTAATTAATTAATTTATTAAATCTGGGAAAGTATTATTTTTTTTTACTAGACTGGGGACAGTATCATCAATATTTTTGTATGCCTCTTTCAGAGTAGTTAAATTGAAATGAATCATGAGATTATGGTTATTACTAATTATTCTGGAATAGGAACAACTTTCCTTTTAGGTTTAATATCCCTAAAGTTTCTGACGTGTGTTCTACCATTTTTCATTTTACAATGAACTCGGTTGGTCTCAATTTTGAATATTGCACCTTCATTGTACAAATTCCTAGACTTCCTGTTTCTGGTCAGAGGATCTAAAACATATACTGTTTCACCTATCTTGTACGGGTGTTCAAATGCAGAATCGATATGAAATTTGGGCAGATGGATGGTTGGCTGTAATGGGACACTGGATCAATACTACGTTATAATGTTTCTCTACATCCTCATTACTCTTCGGTCGGGCATCGAACGGTGGTTGTTTGATTGCGGAGTGAATTGAAGGGTTGCAATTTGTGTGGGTATTAATTTGAGTTCTGGAGAGTGCATCTGCTACATAATTTGTCTTTCCTTTGACATATTTTATCTCGAAGTCAAACTCTCCTAGCTTTATTATTCAGCGATAGATTCTCGAACTGAGATCCTTCAAGGTACAAAGCCATTGTAATGGACGGTGGTCACTTTCCTCCAGGAAGTGTCGTCCCCATAGGTAAGGCTTGAAATGCTCACAGCTTTCTACTATGGCTAACAACTCTCTCTCTATCGTAGAGTAGTGTTTCTCAGCTGGGTTTAAACCTCTAGAATTATAAGCTATTGGATGTCCCTTCTGTGTGAGGACACTGCCTATTGCTAAGTCCGAACTGTCTGTGTTTAACACAAACCGTTGCTCAAAGTCAGGGTAAGCTAAGACTGGAGCATTTATTAGCAAGGTTTTTAGAGTTTCAAATGCAGATTTATACTCTGGATTTTCTGCATTTATTTTTTATCCTTTTTTCAAGCATCGGGTCATAGGATGTGATATTTTAGCAAAGTCCTTTATGAATTTTCTATAAAAACCGGCTGGACCTAGAAATTGTCTAATTTCTTTCGGGGTCTTAGGAATGGGGTTGTTTTTTACTACTTTGATTTTCTCGGGATTCGGTTTTACTCCGTTCTTTGAGACAACGAGGCCTATGAAGGCTACTTCCTTGTGATAGTCTTATCAAGGTGAATCTTCAGGTTAACTTCTCGTATTTTTTTCATTACAAGGGTTAAGTGTTGTCTGTGTTCCTCTAGGGATTTACTGTACACGATAATATCATCGATATGTACGAAACAGAACTTGTAAAGAATAGGGCGTAAGACATTGTCCACTACGCGCTGAAAAGTGGCGGGTGCATTTTTAAGACCAGACGGCATCTTAGCATATTGGAGATGCCGATTATCTATAGTATAGGCTGTCTTTCCTACAGATCTGGGATCCATTTTAATCTGATGGAATCCTTGGGCGAGGTTAAAAGTTGAATAATACTCACTACGTCCTAGACTGTCTAGAGTCTCTTCTATTCTAGGAGGTGGATATTTGTCCTCAATGGTACTGTTATTTAACTGTCTAAAATCAACGACCAATCTCCATTTCTTCTGTCCAGAAACGTCTAACTTCTTTGGCACTACCCAGACAGGATTACAGTAAGGAGATTCACTTTGAGTGACTATACCTTGCTTAAGAAGCTTTTCTACTTCTTCGCTCAGTACTGCCTTAAATGCGGGAGGATATCGGTTCTTTCTTTGATATACCGGTTCATCGTCAGTGGTGTGAATAAAATGTTTCACTTCATTAGTGAATGTTAAATCGCACCCCAGATAATATTACACATCTGAAAATTCGGAACATACTTCCGATATGACTCTACTCTCTAGATCATCCATGTGTTGTGTGCGGAGATATTCGTGAATATCACCATCTGAAATTGCATTAATTTCCAGCGGGTGTATTGCGATATTCTCTAAAGGTTCGACAAGCACTGGTTTACTGAATTGTTGTTTCAGTGCTGCTTCCACAGGATATGTAACCTGGTAATTTTCCGCATGCAAAATTGCATCTGCGAAGCACATTCTTTTATGTTCAAATTTTGGAATATACACATCTCCTTGTTCGATATTGACAGGGATGGCAATATTATGCATATCTAATGAGGATTTAAAGCTTATCTGCTTTTTACTTGAATGGAAAAAGAATGGTATGTCTATGTTATTCAGGGTAACTAGGTTAGATTTTTAATCTATCTTGGCACCTAGTTTCACAAAATCAGCTGTGCCAATGAACACATCAAACTAGTCGTGCCATTGCATGACTCGAAATTCGATCGGTTCGTTAATTTCATACTCAGAAAATATGGGGAACTGAACATTGCCCTCACTTATAGTCTCCGAATGAACAGACTGTATGCGGAATTGTTCCTGGAATAAATATTCTGTAAAATATTCATACGCTACGTTTGGGTTCATAATGGAGTTGCAAGCACCACTATCTATTGGAATTTTAAATCAAAATAATGTAATGAATGGCAACTTCGGAGCGTTTCTAATGTTATTCAGGTTTTCAACTGAGTTAGTTGGGTGAGAACGATAATATTGGTCTTGTTCGTATTTTGCATAATGCTCGACAGGGGTTTCAAATGTCAGATAATCAGTGTTATACTCGAATGCCTGTTCTAATTCATGTTCAAACATGGGTTCAAATCCGTGTTCGAATTCTCGTGTTTCTTGAGGATATTCCGATTGTACCTCAAGAGGGTGACTGTTTGTCCCATAAATGTCTTCTTCGTGTGCATTTACATTTCCTCGTGTGGTGGATACACCTGACATAGGCTGTGGGTAGCTCTGATGGTTTGGTGTGAATCGTCTGCCGATATTACTTGGTGTAGGATAGGGTCGGGTTGTGGGTTTGGAAGGTTGCTGGTTCGGAGGTCTAGCACTTGCAGGTTTCGAACCCTGGAAAGGTCTAAAGTTTGGATTATGGATTATGAGAAACCTGGTTTAGTGGTTGAGCTCTTTGATTGTTTCTAAGTGGTGTTTTTGCGAATGCACTTTGACTGACAGTGTTATTGGGAGGATATTTTGATGTTCCTCTCAATTGGTCCATATAATTCTCGTGTGCTCGATCATTATCATAAATTCAACAGTTCCTTAGCGCACTGCTTAGGTCTGCCATTTGTGCATAGCGCAAATATGTGCGGTACGGCTCTAAGATACCGGCTTTAAATGTATTGAGACAAAGTTCATCTAATTCTCTTAATATCAACTCCAGAATCTTATCTCGGTAGTTGAGTTTGCATAAACTTTTACACTGGAGAACAAGGGCGTCTAACCTATCATGGTAGTCTGTAGAGCTCTCATTTCTCTTCTGGAAACAATTTGAAATTTCCTGCACTAAAAGTCTCTCATCTTTGACATGACCAAATCTTCTAATTAGTTTTTCTTTACTTTCGTAGCTACTGCTCGTGTCCACATCTAGCTTGCTACTGGCTTCTCCCTTTAATTTAGATTTTACAACGTTAAACAAAAACTCATTGATTATGTTTGAATTTGCAGTGGCGGCTGCTCGTTTATGTGTATTTAAAAAACTGTCACATCTTGAAACAAAATAATCTAGGGTGCAGGATGGAGTCCTCTCAAATTTGGGCAATAGTTTAATTTGGGCGTACTCAAACTTTGACAGTAAGTTTGCTTCGGATATTATGAATTCTTCTTCTTCCTTAGATTTTGGCCTACTGTGGACCACGGAAAACAACTGATTTGTTGGTTAGTCTTTTTTTCTTCTCCCAAAATTTCTTCATGTATATTATGAATTATTATAAATAAAAATTGATTTAGTTAAAAATTATTCAAAAAAATAATAATAGTAATTTGTTATTATTATTACTTGAATGTTCATTAACAATAATGATAGGTGAAAGAGCCCCGTTTAGGTTTTTACAATAAAGAGGACAACTTTTATTATTTTTAAAAGGAATTGTTTAGTTGTTTAAAATTAAAACAATAGAAAATTATTTTAACAAATGGTTAAGAATAATAAAAAACTTATTATTATTATTAATTTAAAAATGATGATATGTGGGAATCCTGTTTAGATTTCCACAATGTAAACTAATGAAAATGATATTCATTTTAAAAGGAGGAAGATATAAATGTTTAGTTTATCTATTAATTCTTTTAAAAGTAACAAGCGGAAGACCAGTGTAGGTTGCACTAACTCACTTTTATTAGAAGGCTATATAACTTTATTATTAATTTTAAAGTTATTAATTCAAATGAAAATAGGAAAAACGACGCGTCTTTCTATCAAGTTAAATCACCTCTTCATTTGAAAGGCAAAACCAATTTATTATTTGCTTAATATCTACGAATTACTTCTAAAGAAAATAGTGACATGTGAAATACCCCGTTTAGATTTACGCAAAACGCACTCTTCTTTTGAAAGGTAATTTAAATCTTATTACTAATGTTCAACACAAAAATACATAAGAACCATGTGTTCACTTGAAATATGCAGGTATCACAAATAAGGTATTTTGTATGTACTTACAGGTAGAAGCAAATTAACAGTTCGGATCGCATCTCTTCCGTACTGTTCGGTCTATTGGTTCCCCGGTTTTCGTGTGGTTAAAGGCGTTACTTTGAGCGTTGGCTTCTTGGAACGTTGTCAGGAAACACGTAGAGCGATGGCGGTAGGTGGTAGTCGAATACCTCCTTCTTTGGAGTTGTCGGCTGTCCTCCTTCCTTCTCGGTATTCACGCGTCGTGTAGTGGTCGAAGTGCTCCTGTTTCAGAGCTATCGGCTTACTTGAACGGCGGCGTCGTCAAGTTGTCGAATAGTGCTTGCTTTCAGCGTTGTCGGCTTACTTGGACGGCGATGGCGGTTGGTTGTTAGTCGAAGGACGCTAATTTTCAGCGTTGTCAACTAATTTCCTTCCTTCAACTGGCGTAGTCGGTCGTAGTTGAAAGATGCTTATTTTTGCATTGTCAGGTCCACTCCTAACTATGCTAGTTGGTTCTTTTGAATATTTTGACTGCCAAATTGTGCGGGACGATACAGCTTTTCAGTCAGGTAACGAAAAGTGCATAATTCAGCGTTATCGGAATACCTGATCCAATTGGCATATGGATCTGATAATCACGTATCAAACCCGGCCAAGGGCCCCCAGATAAGTTTGTAGATCTCCAGCCAGTTGTCTAGGTGAAGAATGATTAACTTATCAAAATTATAATTTTACCAAGTTTTTCATTGAGAATCTACTTCATTCGGTCCTCACGGATTCTCCTCGCGTCTGAGTTATGAAATATTCAAAAATAACTGAAGACGTTGAAAAGTTGTTTATTGGTTAACCAATACCAAGTACTTTACAATATATACACTTATTTGAAGCCTAGCTTGCTTGCAATCTGGCAATGCTTACACAATATCTACATAGCTAGTATGCTTGTTAAAGAGTCTGTCTTGTCAAACGACAGTTCGTACAAAATGACCACTTGGTCTGAATGTATAATTTGGTGAAGTGAAGAGGCCGGGAGTAGCCTTACATGATTCTTTATACTGGCTTAGTTAGGTGGGGGAGATGACACGAACTCTGTTCGGTTTTCCCGAATTGAGTTCACCAATAGGAATAAATATATTTAGTAAGTAACCAATACTAAATAAGACTGTGGAGGGATAGGGCAATCGGCCAATGACAATATATTTATTGGGGCGCTGGCTGGGGCGTAGCTAAATAGCAACACCTTGGATATTCTAGGAAATCCCGTGATTTTCATAAGAAAATCAGTCACTGCTGGCGACTTGTTGATTTTCTGAGAATTGTTATCACAGTCGTGTTAAAGAAGTAGCAAAATATGTTCACTTGAAATGAACTACAAGACTTTACTCTTAAGGGGATATGACGAACTCTTGGGCTAGGCTTGACTACCTGGTCGAGGCGAGGCGAGGCCAGCTATTTGATTAAGGAATTGTATTCTGTAAGTTTTAACATATTTCAATTCTGGCGTTTCTAATAAATAATAATAACAAAATTACATTTAAACCCAAAATTAGTAGGAGATTATGACTGGTCATTAATATGAAGGGGGTCGGTAAACGGTGTACATGACTCGTGTAACCTTCCAAGTTCCACAAGCATATAGAAAGACTGACTTAACATTTGTATTGAAGATTTTAATTTTCGTCTTCCTAGCAATGTTTTTATTCTTCCACACCGCATACAGCTGCATAAATGAGCCATTTGCTTTCCTTATTCTCGCTTTCATATCTTATTCTTCTCCTCCTTCACTTGTCACTACAATTCCCAAATAAGGAAATGTTTTAACCTCCTCAATCTCTTCTCCCGCCACAATCAACCTTTCTTCAATTTTTGCATTTACTCTCATTTCCTTGGTCTTATCAACATTTATATTGAGTCCTGAAGCCTCTGCTTCCGTTCGTAATCCTCCTAGCTTGTGTTTCATGTTTCGGCATTCACATAGTCTGTGAGCTTCCTCTCATGTACTACTTTACACATGTATCCTTCATACATTTCCTTCATAAGATTCAAGATCTTATGTGGTATTCCATATCTCATCAAGGTGTTCCACATTACAGTCCAGTTCACTGAATCAAATGCTCTTTCGAAATCTATAAACGTCACGTGCAATGTTACCTGCCATTCATTACTTTGCTCTAGAATTATTCTTAGCGTATTTATTAGATCACACAGCTGCGCTGTCTACAGAAACCAGCATGTTCTTTTCGAAGGCGATGTTCGATAGAGTCCTTCACTCGGTTTAGAATTATTCTAGAGGGAATTTTACTTGGTATGCTCAGAAGTGTTATTCATCTCCAATTCTTGCACATTGTGGTGTCGCCTTTTTTGGGAAGTTTCACAATAAGTCCCTCTTTCCAATCAGATGGATTTTTTCTCTTCTTTCCATATTTTCTTCAATAATGGTCCGGGCGGGGACACAAAGAGCCCACTAATGAGCCAGATTGGTGTCCTAGGTGAAACCCCACACAAGACACGGCATAAACCTAGAAAAAAATCTGAGTTTTCACGCATATGATCACACACTTAAAATTAATTCTAAGAAGTAAAAAGAATGACATTAGGAATGATTTTTATTTAACTGACGCAATGTTAATGGACGACTCGATGAAGGCAAGTTATGAATTACGGCATATAATGGCACGTTACGCGGTACACGGATTCCATCATAAAGTTTGTAAAATTAAACGATATCATAAACCAAGTGAAGATTGTAAGTGTGAGCTCTGTGGGGAACAATGCAACAGGTACCATGTAGGAAGGTGTAAGAAGAGATTAGTATCTATAAATAGGTTTTGCTTAGATTCGTAATCCTTATCTTCGTCATTTGGCTGCAATAAATTTAATTTAATAACCCTTTTTTTTTATAAATGAAGATAGACTAAAAATCTTGATATCTAGTGTATCTGTATGACTTAAACGAATGGCAACTGACTGCCCTTGAACTTGATGCCATGGTAACTAGGTATCCCCCTAACAAGTGGACACCTTGAACTTTCGTTTACAAGCCTCTTCAAACATACTGAGTTGCACTGCAAGTTGGCTAATATGAATTCATGAAAGTTGGTCAGTAATTATCTACAACTAAGTTGCTTGCGCGTGCTAGAGCTTCTGACTTTCAGGCAACGTCGATGTACACGGGATGAATATCAAATCTTCAAGTCCGAAGCAACTTCCAGAGAGCGTTGCTAGATGTCCCACAAGGATCCAACCATTCCTCGCTTATATATGAATGATTCCCAGTTTTCCAAGTTTCACTTTTATCAATGCTATGTTCTCTTGTGTCAAGCAGGTTATATTTGCATAGGAGTTGAAAATGAATAGTATTGCTCTGACGTTAAATGTTATCATATGAATTAGCTGTTCTTGGAGGTTTTACAATGTATGGCGCGGTTGTAATACCATATCTATAGACTTATCCTGTTATGTGTACTTACAAATGCACATGCTGGTTGTATCAATTAGATGGAACCACTTAGCAACGCAGCCAGACTTTTCCATCTCTGATGTAGTAAACAGCTCAAGCAGGAAAACTAATAGGTATGATGAAATAGAGGAAGAATTAAGGCAGGTGGGGATCGACAGGCAAATGATTGGAGACAGAGGAGAATTCAGAAACAAAATTAAGAATACAACATTTAAAGTAAATGAAAAGAAGAAGACGGGAACATTGTAGACAGAACAACATAAGCAGGAGCACAGTCAAAGGATGAAGAGATTTTGAGAAGAGAAGAGGAAGAAGGGAGAGAGGTGATAATTGTGTCATCATGATATATTTAAGTTCAAGGCCTGTCCATAAGGGCAAAATGATATAATAATAATAATAATAATAATAATAATAATAATAATAATAATAATAATAATAATAATAATTATTATTATTATTATAATAATAATAATAAAAATGGCATAAAAAGAGAGAATTTAAAAATTACAGAAGACCTATAGAATTACCTGGAACAGATATAACCAAATATCACAATCCAGGAACACAAAATAAAGACATTGTAACACAGTAATAAAACCTTAAGCATTATACGCCTTGGAAACCTTGATCATTGGAGACATCAAGAAAGACATAAAGAAACATGAGAGGAAAATATTGAGGAATATTCTTGGTCCAGTTTGTCAGAAGGAATCTGGAAAAATGGGAAGTCTCATGAGCTCTATCAGCATTCTGAAAAGATCCTCGCACCTTGAGGAAAAGAGATTAAAGTTCTACAGGCACATAAACAATGGCAGGCTGACCGAAAGGCTTCTCAACCTTGCTCTCTCAATGAAAGTCATGAACAACTGGCTTAGAAAAAGACCTTCAAGAAATTGGTATCACTGATTGGCATACAGATCGACTCCAATTCAAAACAGTATTCAGGAACCATAATTTTGTTGAGAAAGTAAACACTAGGACCAATAATTCATGAACTGAAATTTTGTGTTATATAAGCTGGCTTGTCACTACTAAAATATGTAGTTTAATAATATTTAAACAAACATGTTTCGATACATAATGATATCTTCTTTAGCGTTCAAAAGAGCGTTGAACATTAATAAAATAAAAATGGATATCCTTACACTAATTTGATTAAAATGAAAGTTCCAAATATATGAGGGGTGTTCAAATGAAAAGGTACGAAACGATACTGTGGGTACAATTTATTCGTCATTCAAAAGTAATCACCACAGGCCTGTGCACGGGTGTCCCATTGCTTCACTAGCCGGAGGATTCCCTGTTCCAAAGAAGTCTTGTGGTTGTGACAGGAGTCAGTCCTGTACGGTATCCTCTAGTTCGTCGTCTGATTAGAAAAGTTTTCCCTTGAGATGTTTGTTTTTAACGGACAAAATAGATGGAAATCGCAGGGTGTCAAGTCGAGGTTGTAGGGCGGATGCTCAAGTTGCTCCCACTTGAAGGTCGCCAATAGACCTTGAGTGACGTCAGAGACGTGTGGGCGAACGTTATCATGGAACAGAATCACTCCCTTCGTGAGCAGTCCACGCAGTTTGTTCTTGATGGACTCGCGTAGGCTACGGAGTGTCACATAATACACGTCACTGCTAATGGTTCGTCTGTGGTTTCCAATCGGACGACGAACTAAAGGACACCGCTCAGGATTGGCTCCTTTAACAACCACAAGGCTTCTGGGAACAGGGAATCCTGCGGCTAGTGAAGCAATGGGACACCTGTGCACAGGCCCGTGGAAATTACTTTTGAATAACGAATAAATTGTACCCACAGTATCGTTTGGTACCTTTACAGTTGAACACTCCTTGTATATTTTTTCCAAACGTTAGAAGAAGTTGCTTTTAAACTGGAGTTGCGATGGATTGTGGTGAACTTGTAAGCACCGCTATAGGGAATTAAGACTTCTGGCCTCGACATCCACCATAGTCACAAGTTCACTTGCCGGCCCACTCTCGCTGCATTTGTTCGAATAACTTCAAAAAACATTTATGTATCGCACAAGGACCCACTCATTCCGCCATTTTAATTCTATTGAAAAAGGAGGCAAGGTTCCTTTTGAAACGCTTAGAATTGTAAATTCTACTTTCACACGGCAATATCCTAAACGTTTGACTAATTTTAAGGGTATATTTGCATCAGAGTTGAAAATGAATGGTAGTTTTCTGACGTTAAACTGTATCTTCAGATTCAGCGGTTCTTGGAGATATTACAATGTATGATGTAGAAATTATCATGATGCACATGTTGGTTGTATCATTAAGATGTAACTGGTAAATCATTCAGTGCCTTAATTATTGAGATACTCTTAATGCAATACCGTAACTTTCTGATAAACAGTATAGGGTCCAACACATATTGATGGATACACAGGAAAAACGATCATTGTCCAAAAATTCAAGAAAAATGTTATTAGTCCCATTCGTTAGCTTAGTAGTGAAGCTATCAACACGAGAAATATCACAGAGAAAGAATGAACGATGTCCGAGATATGTTGTGAAATAGAAATTGTACACAGAGGAAGAACGAACAATGTATGCGTGGAACTACAGTACATCAAAACGAAACGAGTCCAACAACAGCTCGAATGTGCATGCGCGTGTCGCTGCAATTGCAGTTTAAGGAGATTGATGGCTGTGTCGGGTGATTTGTTCTGTCTATGTATTGTATAGGTTTGTTACACTAATATTATATGTAGTACGATGGATGCTGTGATGGACACTAATGTCTACAATTCAAGTGATAAGGAGACTCTAGTAGCGAGCATCGGGAATTACAAAAAAGAAACGTAAATTCGGTAGTACATTCTGCTTACCAATAATTTTAATTTTTGAAATCGAAAGCCAAACTTTTACAAATTGAACCATTTTCAGCAAGACATTGATAGATACATTTTAATGTGAGCTATAATATAATATAATACATTCATTGAATTCATAATGGACTATAATGCTTTTATTTCAATTTGTGTTAATTTCAGTTTATTATTTTGTCTAAAACATTGTAACATACTCTCAAAACTATTTTTGATGTGTAACATCTCTCCACTAAGTTGCTGGATAGTTTTGTGGGAGTGATTTTGGAAAAGAGACGGAAATGTGTAACAGGAAAAATTAGCGTGTGTGGTGGCGGAGATTAGTACCACAACGTACTGTCGGCCAGCGTGCGGTGGCGGATATTTTTTGTGGGAGTGATTTTAAAAATGGACGGAAATGTGTAACATGAAACCGGGGAACCGCGCGCTATTTGATTTGACCAATGAGCGCACGCGGTGGCGGAGAGATGGCTGTGAGATGGTGCCAACCCATTTTGCATGAGGTGACGCCCCCTCTTTTCCTATAGCCCCCTTAATTTTACCAAAGGACCCAAAACTAATAGGTCATCGGCTTTTTAACATATCGCGTACCAATAAAGCTATGGACTTGTATGAGGTGTTCTAGGACTCAGGATGACGCCCCCTGTTTTCCTATAGCCCCCTTAATTTAACCAAATGACCGAAAACTAATAAGCCATAGGCTTTTTAATATCTCACGAACCAATAATGCTAGGGACTTGTATGAGGTGTCCTAGGACTCGGAGTGACATCCCCCGATTTCCTATAGCCCCCTTAAATTAACCAAAGGACCCAAAACTATTAGGTCATCGGATTTTTAATATCTCGCGAACCCAAAAAGCTAGGGACTTGTATGAGGTGTCCTAGGAGTTGGGGTGACGCCCCCCGTTTTTCTATCCCCCTCTCAAAGGACCCAAAACTAAAGGGTCACCGGCTTTTTAATGTTTTGCGAACCAATAATGCTAGGGACTTGAATGAGGTGTTTCATGATTTTGTGATTTGCGAAGATAGGTAAACCCAGAGCAGAATATATGCGAAATTATCGACAAAAGAAACGCGAGAAAAAATTAAAAACTGGAAGAGTACAGCCGAAAAAATTGACTTCACATATATTTCATCTCAATTTCACAGTAGGATAACATGTCAGAAGTTACACAGCATATGCGACTACTGTAAGGCTCGTTTTTTAAATATATTGCAGTATTGTTAATGCTATATTGGAGGAATAATCAATGTAATATCATGAATATGCCCATTCTTTCGGGAGACTCCAGAGGATAAACGCTCATAGTCCTTGCACTAATGAAGTAAAATGTATTACTATAGTACTTGTTAACTTAGAAACATCATTTTCATGGATGAGAGGCACATATATGTTACAATAATTTAGACACCTACATACAAAAACGTATCTCCTTAGTATGTTGTATGGAAGTGTTCAAACTTTAAAATGTCTCTCCTGTTAAATTTGCTTCTTGTGACAATGTTAATATTTCCTGTGTACCCTTCAATGCATTATACTAGGTGATTCGTACAATGTACCTATAAGTGTCCTGCATGCACTATTGCTGTAGGGGATTTCTAATAACTGATTACCACTGGGTTCAGACTCCATGCTGACAGATTACGTCAGATTACGAAGGGATAAAAACCGGACGGCCTCTCGCTACATGTTTCTCAGCGCTACCATTCTAATGCGCCTCATTGCGTTATGAAACTTCGCATTTGAGAGCATAATCGGCTCATATGTATAATGTGCAAGCTTTGACGGGATTGCGACCAGATTCTCCATAGATTTAAATTATGTGTGTGTACTCGTCGTTGGTGAAAAAACTCAGCCATCGCAGATATGTTGACATCAACTATAATGCTGCTGTGCCAAGCATCAGCTTTCTACTAATTCTATGTGCTCGAAAGTGAGATTTCATAACGTTATTTTGCCCTCAGACGAGAGCACTGACGAACATGTAGCGAGCGGTCGTCTGGTTGTTATCTCTTGGCATTCTGACATAACCTGCGTGCAATAAAGGAATTCAGTTATTAGACCTCCCGTTCATCATTAGTAGATTGTACGGGGCAAATGAGCCACCTGATATAACGTAAATATTTAACATTAGTCAACACGAATCAATCTTTACCAAACCAAAATGGTAAATACACTGACGGGCAGAGAAAAACCATCACTTGAAAAATTCAACATTACTTTTATTTAAATCATAAATATGAACGCTCTAGGCCTAGTAAATAACTTACTGTTTATAGCGCGGAAGTAAGGTTAATTGTTTTCCTGGATATATTATCATTCTTCATGTCATTGTTTCACTTAACAGCAGCGATTCATTGACATGATGCTGTTTCCCGCGGAGAGATGTCCGCGCCACCATTTTCGATCAGAGCCATTGCTGATAAGTTGCTGCCTTGCCTTGTTGTATTTATTGAATTGAATACGGGTGATAATGTTAGCATGGGTTTGGCGTGTAATTTATTTGAATACACTTGGCGTTGACTCAAGATACATTGATAAAATATTATTTGTATAATTGTACCGACTGAATATGCGAAGTGTAATACCGTTTACGTTATTATACGAATCAGCTGATTGAAAAAAGTCGGCAACACAGCTCAGCTGTTCTAAGCTTCCACCATATTCTTCACATTCTTTCTTTCGAAATAAATGGTATATATTGCGTGATCTGTGGCTGTAGTTCAATTAACTTCGTTTAGTAGTCACCAAATGTAACAGGAGAGGTCGTACATCGCACAACTCAGAGTGCTCCCACTCTTGAAAAATCGCACTAACTCGGATGGACACCAAACCCCTGATCTTGTGGTCTACCGATCTACTGTCATTATCTTAAAGAAGTTGCTCCCAGTGGCTTCGGTGGCGTCGTTGGTGAACTTCTATGCCCAAGTTTGCGGGTTCAAACCCGGCCGAAGTCCTCGGATTTTTAAGAGCGTTAAAATCCCTCAGTATGCCTTCCTTCGGAGGGGAAGTAAAGCCGGTGGGCCCATGTCATAGATTTATGGCATATTAAAGAACCTTCTAGTAACTACAATTCTGTGAAGTTAAATTTGTAGGTTAGAACCGGGTGAGTTAGCCGTGGTCGTTACGGCAGGACTGCTGGCAGTCGCTCACATCCGGGAGGCGAGGAGGTTCGAATCCCCCCGCCGGCAACCTTGAAGATGGTCTTCTGTGGTTTCCCATCTTCCTTCCAGGCAAATGCCGGGGTTGGTCCCTAACTATAGGCCACAGCCGCTACCTTCCAACTCCTCGCCCTTCCATTCCAACTTTCCTCCCCAACGGTACTTGTAGCTCACCCATTGGGTGTCCGTCTCGAAGTAGCTACAAACCTGGCGAGCCGAACATGTCCTCGGACACTCCCGGCAATAAAAGCCATAGGCTAAAAAAAAATAAAAAAAAATAAAATGGAAGGTTAGATTTGAATAATGCTCTATTAAGTTACAACGTTCGCCGTCAGGTGACGGTTGCGGTGGCATCTAGGAGCCAATTTCGTGGCTAGATGTCGTTGACGGTATCATTTGGTAGGAAAAGTAAGAACTACTTGAAATTGATCGTCTGCAGCCCTTACCTGATTTACAGATAACTCACGCTAATACAGCCATTACAACTAACACTGGTTATCAGACTGATTCTACACACACCCAAAGTACACGGGGCTACATGACCGCGTTGTCGCAGCCCCTAAACTGAGAAGCCAACCAACCGGAGTTGTTCCCTGTACTGGAACACTGGATCTTAACTGTCTCCCACAGCATTGATTTAAAACTCCCCGGAAACGAACAACTACACACGTCCGGCAGTCATGTCTGCTAACTAATTGGCCGTGGGACACACGAAAGTAGTGTGGTAAGGAGAGAGCTCCTCCACAGCCTACTTTCTCGTGAACTTTGCCGTTATCTCGCGAGCTCAAGGTCGGATTTTGATGTGTGATGTGTTGTAGGACTCAGAGTGACGTTCTCTTTCCTATGAATCACTAGTTATATATTGTAAAAAAAAATGTTTTTGAAGGTAGGTGATATTTTAAAAATCAAACATGATAGAAGGTTGTGGAATGGCTTAAACAAACGGTCTTTATGGCCTTTATTGTTAGAACACAACTTTATATTTCTTTTTTTTTTTCAAAAACTGGCTATATTTGGCTATATTTCGGAAACTAGGAATTGTACAAAAACGTTTGCTTGACATAAATGAAAGGACATTATCCCCTCTACCCCCAAAATAAATTTCAGGTCTCTAAGACAAAAACTGTGCACGTTTTGGGTTAAATATATGTTTTTTTTTTACAATTTCCCTAATATTTGGAAAACCGAAAATGTGATAATGACGCTTGACATGATATTTTTTCGGTTGTGCTGTCCTGTTGATGATGTGTGTCTGGAGTCGGTGAGTTTGAAAATTAGGGGTGAAAAACGTATTTCTTGTCATTTTTGTGAATATGTTGGGAATGGATGATGGGATGGGGCTCGGGGTGGTTGGTGTCTATGTTTAGAATGTGTTGGCGTGGTGGCGATGATGTTGGAAGATTTGTGATTTTTTTTAAACGAAGTGAAGGGGTAGGCGATTTGAGTTAAAACATGAGTTTTTGAAAGTTTTGACGTGGAGGTTCGAATCTCGTGAGGGGTCATTAGGCTCTTTCATGATGGTGAAGAAGTGAAAACCCTTTGGACATACAGTAGAGCACTGGATCACAGCATGTATTTCAGATACTCGGAGAACTGCTTTGAGTGCTGCTGGTCTTATCACCACTGTGTGGGCAGTGATTGACGTGTTATCTCTCTTTCTCTCACTCTAAGTCGCTCTGTCCCTGTAGGGTTTGTAGCAAGTGGATTGGTTATCACTTACATGTTCAAGGCGGGGCTATGAGCTTTGGTGAGACTGCTTTCAACCCACACAGTTTTGATAACAAGTGTGTCAATATGATACAGTGTGGGTTAATACTGGCTACGTCACAACCCTCAGCCATCATGGATTTCATAAAGTGTGCGATGTTTGAAATGACGGACTGTATGGACTGGATGATAAAGGATGGAATTAGGAGGAACAAAGAGGTCATTGCACATGTCAAAAAAGGGGGATTAGTGTAAGGGGAAGTGACACGTCTTTTTGGAAAAGGGGATTAGTCTAAATACATAAATAAATAAATAGGTTTTATTAGAAAAAAATGATTTTTATTGACCCATGAATTAAAGGTTGAAGGGAATCCCAACCACTTTACAAAAATTGGTTGCCATTGACTCTAATTATTTTTTCAATAAGATAATCATATGGGTATAATGATTTTAGCAATTCTTCGAAATAAAATCTACCCTGAATGGCTTGTCCAGTTTGATCTTCTGGAAGACAAGTCACTGGTCGCCTGAGCTCGACTTGACAAATTTTAAAAATTTCTTTTGTCCATTGCGGTGTGTAGGACTTTGAAAAGACAGTTCTATGTCTACTGATGCGAGCAAAATCTCCAATTTTAAGGGGGTGTCGCCTAGGTTCAGCCATTTTTATGGGGTTTAACAGTTCATTGAGTCTGGGTACTTTCTTGGTGACGAGACGGGGGTTTCATGCGAATGGTTGAATGTATAGTGTTATTATAACGCTACACGAGTTGAGGTAGCAACTCTAACCAACGACAGGAGCCTCGTGTGGTAAACTCCTTTCCTCATCAAGGCTTTGTCCTATTGAAACGTTCAATGGCACTGGCTTTCAATTGACTAAATGTTGAATAGTGATGGATATGACAAGACTTTAAAATGCTGGAAAAATCTTTGTTGTAAAATTCTTTACCATGATCGGTCTGAAAGTATTTTGATTGACGTTTTGAGTACGCTAAAATATGATTAACGGCCTTGGTGACCCAAACGCCAGTCTTATTTTTACAGGTTCAACAAATGCCATTTTGGAATACACATCAATGACCGTCAACATATAGCGTATACCATAGTTAACGCTAGAATAAGGGATCATTTCAACCAGGTCTGTTTGCCACAAATCATCCACTCCCTTGGAAATGACACGACGGCATTGATAAAAGCATCGGGCTGGTTTATGCTGTTCATGAGCGATGCCCACTTTGATGGGGGATGGATTATAAGATAATTTGTGCATCCCGGAGTTCTTGTTCAATGTGGTGGATTTCTGCATCATGCCCCGTGTGACCAGTCTGCCGTGAGGCATGAAGCAAGTGTAAGAGTTGTACTAACTCATTGGGATTATGCCAGTAGGTTATATCTACGTAGGGTTTTAATTTTTTAAACCTTACGCCAGAGGCAGAGTGGTGTTTTCGCTTACCAAACATGTTTGCAATAATGGTTTTATATTTCTGAGATAAATTGGCTTCCACTTGCTGAGAGGATTTATATTTTCTTTTGTGTGCTTTGATGTCTAATAAAATGGATTTATAGTTAGAAAGGTTCCCTGACGTAAAATCTTGTAGAGATGGGATACGAGAGAATAGCAGTTTTAACAGACCTGGTGTTAACTTATAGTTTATGTTTTAATGACAGCACTAGTACGAGCAAATTTAATAGATGAATTCCTAATTTTAAAACCATCATCCTGATAGTGCACACCATACGTCGTGTCTGTCTTTCCAACACATAGATTGGTGAGATACGGTTGCAGTGTTGATCCATAATGGTTTATTAGAATGTTTTTGAGTTGAGCTTTATTTTGAGGGGTGGCCAAGAGTCGTGAAAACGGAGATGATCTGGAGGAAGACGGTGTTTCTGCCATGACTGATTTTTGTTTTGTTTTTAGAAACTGTTGAAGGGGTGAGAATTTTTTCTTTCAGGACTAAATACGGAATCGCTTCCACTTTCACTTTGACCTTGTTGTTCTTCTTCTTCGTCTACTTGTTCAGTATCATCAGAGGATGATTTTACCACCTGTGGTGAAACGGTTTGAGTAAATTTTGAACTTGTTAAGGATCTTGTCTGAGAGGTAGCCGCCGCAGCATTTTGTTTGACACTCATCGGGTGAACCGATGATGGAGCATGCTTTAAGAGGGGTATAGGATTTATGTTTTTAAACGTTGTAATTCACGAAATTTACGTCGAATATTATTTCGTGCCTCAATTATACGCTGTATCATTTGTACATGTTTGTTGTACCCTATGGCTGTCGCCATGGTGGAGGTAAAGACACTAACAGGAAATGTCAAAACATTGGTCTTTTTAAAGAGAAATAAAATGATCAAAACCCAAACGGTAACGTCCCTCACATCGTTCACTGTGTTTATTAATTACCAAACAGGTATGGGGATGATTGTTCTAACATGAGGCACACAACTGTGAGAAGGCGGTAAAGGACATATCAGGATCCACATGATCTTGAAAAATATGATAGAGATTTCTAGAATATTGGCGAAAGAGAACGATGAGATTGGCATGGTCACGAATCAACTGTTTGGGAATTTTTGAATATGTCTGAGCCAAATAAAAATAATCCACTTGTTTATGGCGCCCCATACTAAAATACTCTTGAATAGCCTGTCGTTGAGTAGCAATATAGACAAAAATTATAATGGAATCTGGTTGTATTCGCTCTGGTTGAATGACGTCTTGAGGTGATGTAAATGTGAAATAGCCCATGGGTTCTTTATTTAACGAAGACATAATTTGTCCCAGATACGCGTACAGAGGAAGCCTCCGTGGCTTAGGCGGCAGCACGCCGGCCTCTCACCCCTGGGTGCGTGGTTCAAATCCCGGTAACTCCATGTGAGATCTGTACTGGAGAAAACGGAGGCAGACAGGTTTTTCTCCGGGTACTCCGGTTTTCCCTGTCAAAATTTCATTCCAGCAACACTCTCCACACTGTCATTCTCATTTAATCATTACCCCAGAGGAGTGCGTCAGGCCTCGGCAGCCGGCACAGTTCATATCCTCGTCGCTAGATGGGGCTTCATTCATTCCATTCCTGACTCGGTTGGGGACTGGAAGCAGGCTGTGGATTTTCATTTTTCACACGTACAGGGGTTGGTACAAGGATTTTGGCAAAAATATAAATATTTTGAAATAGTAGGCCATGAGGCGCGGTAATGATGTTGAGCACAACTTGGTATTTCCACAGCCAGAAGGCCCCATGATGATACATCAAATGGTAGATTGGAATAGGGTACCATGTTGCTTGGGTTCACATACGGTCAGCGATAGCTCTGAAACCAAATCGGAGACAGGCAAAGCATGGGGTTGTTTCATTAATTCCATACTGACTACGACTGAGTGTTTAAATGCGTGTGTAAGTTGTATATGTATTGAGCCCGAAATAACATCTGCCATGTGACCTCTATGGCTCATGAGGAATTTACCATCCTTGAGAGAAACAGAGACTTCCAAGGAGAAGACATGAGTAGCGCTCATTTGATTTATATGAGTTGCCGCGCCGTGGATATATATAATTTTGTGTATTTCATAAGACTGTATTTATTATCCAATATTGTACATATATTTGATGCACCGGAGAGTGATTTGATTTATTATGTAAAGGAAACATGAATGTTAAAACCCACAGAGGATGCCATAAATATTTCACAGTCGCACATTTGACTGATGGTTAGATAGTGCATCCGGCATCTTGCTAAACGACTCTTACTGCAAGCATGGTCTTGATATGACGTACGACTCTTACTGCAGGCATCGTCCTGTGACAACGTAGAAATTTGTACTTGTCAAAATCGACAAATAACTGTCGAAGTTAACTTAATCTGACGAACTGTGATACGCTTTTGCGTGCAGCAAAGCTGTTAAGTGGAATTGAACTAATTAGTGAAGGCAAATTTTGGATATTTGTGATATTGTAATAACTTTTTCCACGCTGGCATCGAACACGCCGGAAATCACGTTTTTCTAAAGTGCTACGATATTCCCAGGTACAGTGCAATACGGTAATGAACAAATCACGTGTGATTTAATTCATCAAGTTTTTAGTGTGCACAGTAGCACAAGCTGCTGAGATTAAAATCTGTGAACGGAGAAAATCCATGGCCATTATTATTTGCTTACCCGCTGATACAAGTGTAGCTTCAGTGTGAAATTGCTAATTACAATCTAATGATAAATTCAGTGCAAACTACGAATACCACGTCATCATGGCATCAATCATACACATTTTTCATGCCGAATAAATGCTATTTATTCCCTTCAAAATGGAATTGGGAATGGAGTGGAAACCCCAGGATGGCGGGGTTCAGTGATGGCTGGATTACACTATGAAGGAAGGCACGTGTATCTTTGGCATCTTATCACCATGCCTTACTTGCAACCTAAACCAGGCTAGTCATTTCACTGAGGAAACGTGAAGCACGCACGTGAGTCTGTCTGAAAGCCGAAACATCTTTTATGTACAATCTCGTAATGGGGATTAGTTTAGTAAGACCTTAAGCCACACATTCTTAGATAGGATTAATTATTAACATGTTTTCCTAGTGGTGAGGCGACAACAAGTTATGTCGTATCATTTGCAATAGCTTGGGACAAACGCTTTTGCCAACAATTTCTGTAAATAAACATTTTCTAGTTCGACAGTGCATCGAACCCACACTCTCTAACCTGTAGGATTTTTGTTATATAATCATGTCTGAATAACTGCATTTTTACTGGGACAGTAAACCCAGTGACCACCTGTTGGCCGTGACGCAAGCCAATGTCATATTTTTCTTTTATTATTGACCTTGTAAACGCGACTACAGCGCACTCTTTTCTTGATAGTTTCATTTAGAAGGCTGTGAGTGGAGTGAACACTAGACATTACTGCATCAAAACCTGTTTACGATATGTGGAGAAGTGAAAGAGTAACTTTATGAAATTCGACATTCAGACGACTACCAAACAGGCTATGAACTGTAATTTTGTAAGATGAGCTGAGCAGGCTAACTTGAGTTCGAAGTGAGGGGTCATTTTAAGACTGTAAACAAAAGACCCAGGTTTATTAATACAAGTTTTCCCAGACTTTAGATGTCTGATATATGAGAAAATAATGCACCTTTCTATAAGTTCAGAATGCACAGCTGTCATTACAGCAGAGTTAAATCTTGTCCTCAATCTTGGATTGCATGAATTTAGTCAAACCCATGTTATGTTAAAACGCACTACAGAGGTAGGATACGATTACCCTTAGTTGCCTAGTACAAGTTTTGGTACTATATGAGCTGATAACGTGAACGACTTTTGTCTCGTTATTGCAGCAGATGATCGATGGATCAGCGGTATTGATCAGCACACAGAGATGCTATTTGATGTTTGGAATTGATTTTTCTTCCAATGATGAGTTTGATATTGGATGCTTTGTTACACCAATTTTTCACACATTACGAAGTTAACATGGTCACTAAACAATACAATGAAACTGATAGGACTGAACTAATCTGATAAATAAGAAAGTAATAATCAAATAACAGGATTTTCCATTAAAAATGAACATAAACAAAGAGCTAGGAAGTCTAATAAAACGTAAATAAACCTATAAACTTAAATGAACCTTGATCACCATTACTTTGACTTGATTCTTCGACACACTTAAATACAAATATAGCTATTCCTATTGAGAGACGACAATCAGTTAGTTACGTGTTTAAACGCGGTAGCTAACCTGATAATGCGACGTTAGACATGTTTTACTCATGCAGTCGCCGACCTAACTTTTCTCTCCCCACACAAATCATGACCCAATTTCACAAACAGTGAATTTGCGATGTAGGTAGGCAGGATCAGTGGCGCCCATTGCGCAGTAATTTAAGAAGGTTACATGTTACTCATTTGTGTTGTTAATTCGAATAGATTTTCATGCGTTCTGTTAGGTTCAGAATGTGCATAGCTTTTGCTTGGAAATAAATTTAGGATGAAACGCTTTTCGTTTACATCATTGTTATTATTAGCGTACGATAGGTATTAGATTAAATGACTGTAACGTTAAATGTTGGAGATGACACCATCATAGCGTAGTTGTAAATTTATTATGCTGAAAATGTAACTGAAACCTTGCATTGTAAACAAGTAAATAACTTTCATTGCTGTAGAGTTTTGCTTGTATTATCCTTATTATTGAATCTCCGAAGTAATTGTATAGGGAAGAATCTACGTGTCATTCTCTTAGATTGCATTCTTTGATTTTCCATTTTTGCGTAGGACTTCGAGAGGCTTAAGTTATTAGGATTTTCGCACGGAGACGAGTTATATTATTATCAACATTGTTTAGCACAGACTAGCCGTTTTCACCTCTCTGAAGTAGTTAGGGCTCTGCCACTTTTTTGAATAAACTGAGTGCGATTTAAATGTAAGCCTTGCCTCTTTATTGTATTTGTTGAGTTTGTATTCCTCGTTTCGGAAGGGTCATTTAAGGTCTATGGCTCCCCGAAATTCTCGTCAAACGGGCACAGTATATATATGTGCAAGCAGTGAGCAGGAGAGGTTAGTTAAAGCCTATCACCAGGGACGTGTTTGGGTGAGCTAGTATGACCCTGGCTACGGCCGCATCCTTTCCGAAACAGCCCCAAGAGGTGGCTACAAAAACCTATGTCGATCGCAAAGTGCAAAGTGTATACCACATGGCCCCAGGTCTAACCGCCGAGGGCTATTCAGCCAATCATCGTATTATTGACGTGCAAGAGCCTCAAGACGAAAATGATGTTTGTACAAAAAGTTATGTGACCTATCAAATGAAAAGGCTTTATATATTTGTCCCATCGGAATTTTATTGTACCTGACAAATCAAAAACTGGTGAATGAAAGAAACCATTCCCCACCACTGGTGAATGACCACCACCACCTTACCTATGTGCTTGCTTCAGGTTTAAGACACTATCGATTGCACTATGATGGTGTGATTCATATTAAATACGCTATGCCTGATGAGAAACATTTACGAATAGAAATAAACTGTCATATGCTGTTGGTCCACAATCATCAAACTGTAAGTGCTGGTGGTGAATTATCAATTCATCTGATGCTTATGTTTGAGGAAAGGCAAGATGGAAAAACCGTGAATGATTTTCCGCTTTTTATAGAATTGGAATATATAGCCTTAAAATAAGGTTCAATACGTTAGTTTGTTATCGAATCGTTGTTGTGAAAGGTTCACCAGTATGACCATGGTGAAAAAAGATATGCAGTGAACATGAAAAAACAAAACCAAAGAAAAAAAGCCAGTCCGGAAACCAAGTCAGTCAGCTTCACACCCTCTGTTAAAACTAAAAAATAAAAAATAAAATAAAAAATAAAGGGTGGCTATCGAAAAAGCGTTACAGGCGGTGCGATTGTCTACGGACCTGAAATGCGTCCATAATGCATCGATAAAGAAAGAAAGAAAGAAAGAAAGAAAGAAAGAAAGAAAAAGAAAAACGTGGGCGAATCATTCCTGTCCCTAAGTGCGGATGGTTTTTCCAGCCCTATTCGCCGGTCTGGCTGCCCTGGGTTCAGTTTTGGTTGGTGCGAGCGCGGTGGCTAAAACCATTAAATCTGTCGAACAAGGTAAACAAAAATTAAAAGAAAGTCAGCGACTCATGGAAACGATAGGAGCAATTGCTATGGGGACTAAAAACAGCAATTTAAAGCCAGTTTTTATCAACGAGGTCTTGGCCTAACCATGTCAAAAAAGAAAAAAAAATAATCTTCGATAAACGTCTAAGGCAACTGCCTCGACATGCCATGAGCCATCAACAAGTGGAAAGCTATGCCAAACAACTAAAGATTTCTCATTTTCGAGGTGCATTTATGCGAAATGAATTACCCAAAGCGCCGTGGAAAGAAGAACAAGCCATGATCAATTTAGATTAAAGTGCATGACCAGGAACCCATTTTGTAGCCAATGTGAAACAAGGTTCCACGGTAAGGTACTTTGACAGTTATGGAAATATACCACACCCCATCAAGTTGGTGCGTTCTTTGGGAGACCGGGTGACCCTATACTATAATGTGATTCGTCAACAAACGTTTAACAGTCAAGAGTGTGGGCGTTTATGTTTACTTTCTTATATAAGATGTCGCGTTAAACCAACTGTTTCATCATTATGATTGACAACGCCATTACCTTTACCGTGCACAGCAACGGACCTGAAGTGTCCCTGGATTTCTTTCCTCCCATTGAATTGCACCCTCAACAATCCTATGTGCTGGGATTAAACTCATTGGAAAGTTACAACAGAATTAACAATATATAACTGGATATTAATGACAAGTTTTATTATGATGATTATATGTTGAGGCTACCACCTGGAGGTTATACCATAGATGACGTCCATGAGGCCATTAGTTTGGTGATGATAAAACAATTTGGTGTCGAGCCATTTGCGGATCGGACACACAAATTTTAAATTACAGCAAATACGATTACCCTTCGCTGTCGTATTTTCTCCATGTTTAAAATTGACTTTGAAACACAACTCCATTCTATTGGTCCTTTACTAGGATTTTAAACCACGGGTGTTGGCAGCTAACTAACCCCATGATTCAGACCATCAAGTCAAATTCATTGAGGACCACCACACCTCTACCACGTGCAATATTATTAGAGACGTGTTTACCAATGAAGATTTTATCGTCACCTCCCCTTGTGGTTATATTATTCGTGAAAACCCTTCCGTCATTCTTTATCATCCTGTGTGCGTCAGTGATATTAGTAATATTACCTTACGGTTAGTGAATAAAAAGCATCACCTCATTGCTTTGGAAGCAAAAACGCCTGTGACCTACAAGTTGGTTTTAAAGAAGCTATGAAATTTATCTATAAAGCAATAACACCGTCTACGAGGACGGTTAGTTGCCGGCCGTGTACAAAAAGGTTGACACGAGTAAACCAACAACGCTTGCATCACCTTGGTTATGCGTTAAAACCCCATAATGAAAAAGGAGCTGTTGGAAGTGTTAAATCCCATACAAGTGGAAGATGGCGTAGTGCGCATTGACATGCATTCCTATCAACCTCAAGCATCAGGACTAAATAACAATGACGAAATTCATTTTGTCATCAACAATCATGATATTTTTACTCTACCTCATGAAAGTGTCCTTCAAATTGAAGGTAAATTGATGAAGGCCGATAGCAGCACACCCACTACTTCTACATTGGCTAATCATGGTTTGGCGTTTCTGTTTTCTGTAGTGCGATATGTCATTAATGATATTGTGGTAGATATGAGTCGAAATGTGGGTACCTTTCTTATAGTGAAAAAGTATGTAAAATGCTTTCTATGGCAGGATGGTGCCTCAACAGTAGCAATGATTGGTTAGTTCATACCGATGGTACCTTTACAGGGTTTCTACGCTTAAAATTATTCCTTGGCTTTGCGGAAGATCATAAGCGTATTATTTTAAATGCAAGGCAAAGTTTGTATCTAGTAAGAGATCGAAGTGATTATAATGCACTAAAGGGAGATTTTTTGTTTAGGTATTTTAAACTATTTTAAAGCTATAAATAAACCAAGACCTTGTTTTAAATTTATATATTAAATAAATATTAGTTGGTTCCTAGCAGAGGGTGGGGGGTTGTTGAATGGGATCAAGAGCGAGGTTGGGTTTCATTAGGCAAATGGATCAAAACATATTTATAGGGATAGGGTTGAATTACTTGCGCAACCGCTAATGAAATGGCACAAAACAGTAACCATTCCCACTGACGGTACGTATTTTCAAAATCTGGCAAATACCTAAACGGTATCAAATCACCATATTTTTAATTAAAAATTGTGGCGCTCTGACATCAATTAAATCTAAAATAGACCTTGGTTTAAAGGTTGATTACCAGTTAACAATGTATTTTGTATGGGTACAATTAACAGTTGTTTATATTGTATCATGAGTAACTGATCTTGAACTTCTGGGCAAATGACTTGTTTTTTTTTCTTCAAAAAGCTAACAAAACGCAGAGTTATTATTATGATCATGATGATGATAATCAGTATTAGATATGTTATCATTAATATTATTTTGTTACATGGGAGGTTCAAGGATTTGTGGCAACAGTTTACCTGTTAAGTTGACAAAATTGTAAGCCTGTGGGCAATGTTGACACGACCACTGCATCACCTTTCGGTAAAAAGTTTACCCCTGGCACTATACAGCCCATGAAGGGCCTAGGCCGATCAAGCGACCGCTGCCCAGCCATTTGGCTTGCAGATATTGGGGTGACGCGTGATCACCGCACCGGGTTCCCTTGGCCGTTAATCTTGGTTTTCGTGATCGGCGCGCTGCCTCACTGTCAGACAGCTACTCAATTGTCCTCACGAGGCTGAGTGCACCCCGTTCCAAACCTCACGTCAGTTTCAAAATCCCTGACGGTGCCGGGAATCGAACCCGGGGCCTCCGGGTGAGAGGCAAGCGCGCTACCCCAACACCACGGGGCCGGCCGCCTTTCAGTAAAACATGTGTGAAACAAGCAAATTATTGTCCGACAGTGTGTAGCCTACTTCTAAAACTTGATTTCTTTTTGTTGGTTTTCAGCCAAAATATTAATTTGGAAATTATTTAACTGTATGTGCATTATCAAGATTAAGTGCGGATCATTTTCAAGATCCCTTGGAGGTAAATGTATGCCTCTGTTCTCAATAGGTACTAGCATATAATCACCCTGTTGTACGAGTTGTATACGATTGCCCTATTGACGAGCAAACTCGCACTGCATATTGTTAAATAATAAAATAAAAAAGTAACAACAGATACTATAAGCAAAATCCACATGCTGTTGGAAGCCTATAAAGGCTAAGTTAACACACCATGCATTTATATCAAAGAAAAAAACCACAAACTTAAACAAGTGTGCGTCCATAAACATCATTATACGATACACGGAAAGAAACAAAAAGACCAAATGTATTCTAAACGTCGAGTATGCTCATCCGAGCCGAATGAAAACCAAAAGCATGACATGTTTTTGTTGTTAGTTTCAAACAGACCTCATTCTAGGAGTTGAAGGCAAATTTGACGAAATGCTTGATGCCGATACGATGTTGTTCGTTCCTCAGCAGGAAATTTATAAAAATGAAAACAAAACGTATGAGAAGTTATCGGAAAATAAACATTAAAAAAGGGGTTTTGTACATAGTGTACACCAAATGTCTCCAAAATAATCCTCATCGGCTAATTTATCAATGACATGTTTCATAGTCAACCCATACCATGCATTGTGAATTACTTGAGTAGTGGGATTATGACAGTTCTGCCTCACAGCCTACTTTCTCGCGAACTTTGCCGATATCTCGCGAACGCATAATCGGATTTTGATGTGTGATGTGTTGTAGGAGTCCTCTTTGCTAGAAATGAGTGGTAATATTTTTTAAAAATGTTTTTGAAATTGTCCCTATTTTGGAAACGATGAAGTTGACAAAGAAGTTTCTTTGACGTAAATGAAAGGTCCCTAGCCCCTCTAGTCAGAAACCAAGTTTCAAGTCTGTAGGACAAAATAAAAATGAATGGCCTACTTTCACGTGAACGTTACCGATATCTCGCGAACGCATGATCGGATTTTGATGTGTGATATGTTGTAGGAGTCGGCATGACATACTCTTTGCTATGAATGAGTGGTACTATTTTAAACGATTTTTTGAATATTTTTGTTTTTGGAATTGTCCCTATTTTGGAAACAATGAAGTTGACAAAGACGTTTGGTTGACGTAAATGAAAGGTACCTAGCCCCTCTAGGCAGAAACCAAGTTTCAAGTCTGTAGGACAAAAGAAAAATGAATTTTGAAAAATGGTCACTATTTTGGAAACGAAGAACTTTACAAAAATGTTTGTTTGAAATAAATGAAAGGTAGCCACAAACCAAGTTTG
Organism: Meconema thalassinum; assembly: GCA_946902985.2. Taxonomy (NCBI): domain Eukaryota; kingdom Metazoa; phylum Arthropoda; class Insecta; order Orthoptera; family Tettigoniidae; genus Meconema; species Meconema thalassinum. The sequence continues at coordinate 1,294,994,416 of OX336389.2, forward strand.
AAGTCTTTAGGTCAAAAACTGTGCAAGGTTTTGGGTTAAACCTATGTTTTTCTTTTTCCAGATATTTGGAAAACGGGTTAAGTTATGGCGATGATGGAGATATTGTTGTTTTGGTGTGCTTGTCCTCTTTACGGGGATGTATGTGTTGAAAAGGTGAAAAGGTGAAAACATGTTTTTTTGGCCGAAACATGCGTTTCCGTTAGTTTTTCAGATACATTGGGAAACGGGTCAAGTTATGGCTATGATGGACATGTTGTTGTTTTTGTCTCGTTGTCCTCTTTACAAGGATGTAGGTGTTAAAAATGTGAAAAGGTGAAAACATGTTTTTTTGGTCGAAACATGTGTTTCCGATATTTTTGCAGATATTTTGGAAAACGGATCAAGTTATGGCTATGAAGGGCATGATGGTGTTTTAGCCTCGTCGTCCTCTTTACGGGAATGTAGGTGTTGAAAAGGTAAAACCATGGTTTCTTGGTCAAAACATGCGTTTCCATTATTTTTCCAGATATTTGGGAAACGGGAGGGAGTGAGAACCAGATATGATAGTGACGTTGTGTTTGGTGAATGATTGTCTTGCCTGCCACCCGCTGTGATGTTGGTACAACACACACACATCATTTAACATTGCTGGCTTGGCTCACACACTTAGCGAAAAGAGAATTGAAGGATTGAGCCTCTCCATGGCTCTGGGAGCTAGTGGCTCTTATCATTGCGTGGGCAGGCATCCAGCAGTCTGGCCCAGCAAGAGAGATGAGAGGTTCTGCTCGCAGCCAGGTGCTGTTATCAAACAAAGACAAGTAACCTGAGTTTTTGTCTCAAGGGCAAACATCTCTGTCTTTAGATGCTGAACATTGCTTCCCACACACAAAGGGTCTGCTTTGGTTGTGAGAATCATTTTTACTGGTGCGTTTCACGACTCCCACACATATGAACAAAAGTAAAGTCCTATGATTGCAACTTGTTGGAGAGACATGTACGTACTGAGAGTGAAAGACGGCCATTACTCTTGTTATTACCATTGCACAAGAAAGACGTGCGCGTGGAGCTCTGATTTATTACAATAAAAATACGTCAACAGTGGGCGAACTTGTGATCAGGTAGGTTAATGATTGTTAATGTTGTCATGATTGGTTTTATTGACATTTTGTGTATGCGTGGAGAGTGATTTAATCACTTATTGGATTTTTTTGTATTTTTTGTTGCAGATTTAAAAAAATCAGGGAAAATTTAAAAAAACATTCCCAAGCGGGAAAAAGGAGAGACAGAGAGAGAGTAAGAGAGATAGATAGATGGACAGTGATAACATTAGTAAAGCAGTAGCAGTGACAGCTGTGGCGGTGGGCACATTGGTGCAAACGTCTTATTAATAATTACAAGGAGCGTACATGTTGTTTTATAACTTTTTATTGTTGTTAAATGAATGCTATTTATTTAATGGAAATCCATGTATTTATGACATGTATTTATTGTTGTTTCAGAATTAAGACATGTATAAAGTGGTGTGGGAGGAGTCCGCTGGCAGTGATAAGCTTATCCGCCACGCTTGCGATATTAAAAAGGTGAGCTATGATTTTTTTTTTGAAAATTACCTTACTATTCCTGAGTGAGTGCCTTATTCCATGTGTGCACGCATGTTTAACCCTGTTGCAGCCCTAAATCTTTTGTGTTTTTTTTTACGAAGTGCTATAAATGAATGAATGAATAAATGAATGAATGCATGTGTTTACTGTATATAACCATGACTAATGATGGGTTTTATTGGTTTGCTTTTCAGATAAATCGTTTGGAAAAACCCTCGTTTCGGTCGACTGCTGCTGGGGCCAAGAATGTATGATCAAAAACAGTTGCTACGAGCATCGTGTGCGTGTGTGTGATTGTGTGTGTGTCTGTGTATAACAACAAAAGTGTGCGTGGAATTGCTGATTTGATTAACCTATTTATAAGGTAAGGTTAACACCGTTTATTTAATATCTTAAGCATGTCTATGTCAGGTAGTGAAGAATTAGTGTGGCAGCCACTAGCCAAATGTATCAAAACGCGAATATGCTCTGGACGAATTTACAATGCGAATCACTCTCCGTCCCCTAAAGAATTTGTGGAATCGTGTTTGTCGATTTTTGCGGATGAAAGTCAGCAAGGCTTAAGATTGCATCACGCATTAAAATACATTTTGAGCTGATATGTGAATTTATCTTAATTAAAAATAATGTTCAACAGAAACATAAGTTCAACCTTGGTACAAAAATGGAGAAATTACTGATAGCCGATAATTTAGAATCATGGTATCAGGAAAAAGCTATTGATGCGCTTATCACTAAATTTGATAAGTTGCAAGATTTGCCCAGTGGCATGACTCTCAATAGCATTGAGTATTCACAAATTAATATTTGTAAACACAATCCCATGAATGCAGGAAGAAGCCATTTTACCACACCGAGCTGGATCTCTTCGAAAATGGCATTTATTAACGTATGCAATAGAGACGATAATTGCTTCCTGTAGAGTATGGCTAGTTTTCTGCAACCCTGTGAAGGCAAAAATGCTGATAGACCAGGGAAATATTACCCCCGAAAAATGAATTATTTGGGTATTAAATGAAAGTATTTTCCGAGCCCATGATAAAGATTAACATGCAAATATAAATCCCGGAATTGTGACACAAGTCAGTCGTGCTACAAACTCAAGGCAGTGGGGAGATTCCAACCACGTGATATGTTGGGCAACAGAAGTTTCTAGAAGGTTGAAATCTACATAGCAACAGTGAATTAGCTATACAATATAATAAATATTGTTATAAATTATGCTATTCGATATCGGGCCAGAGCCAATGAGAAGAGGTCTTATTGAAGACGGGATTACTTCCACAATATAATTTGATGAAATTATACATTTAGGCCCTTAGAAAGAGATTTTCTTAATTGGCAATCTACAGAATATTAAAAGAAAATATGTCTGTTACTTTAAAAGCCACAGAACGGTTGAACTACGCAGTAATAACCATAGTTAATGTGGAGCGCTAAAATTATGGTGGGAGACTGATATGGCCGCCAAAATTTTCGACTTGGAGAGGGAGACACAAGCATCGGAGTTCTTAATCCTACAAACTTTGAAGAGAGAGGAAGTGCTCCTTAGGTTAACTGAGATCCCAAAGCCTTAGTCCGAGTATGGTGATAGACGACTCGTGGAGACGATACGTTTGCAGGGTTGAATAGTGGAGATCCCCGTGCTAGTAATTTAGGCGAAGTTGAAAAGAGTCTTGATAATAGGATATCTCATTTATATTTGAGATTATACTTTGGCCGATTGAATTAATAGATAGCACAGTTCGAATACTATATTATACCAAAAGTTGAGCGTCATAATTCGAACCATTTCGAAGATATCAGCTTGTAAAGACAGTTTTTCAAATGTGACGGACGTTGAAGCTGAAAAACACTTTAGTTGGAACGCGAAGATAGCGAACATAGTCCGAGTGAACAGCAGTGGAGAACTTTTACATTGGCGCAGCAAACAAACATTGTTATTTTTATGGCTGTTAATATTCATCGACTAGTATCATTCAACATTATTAACATGGTTGAGATGTCGAACTAAGAAGTCATGCGCCAGGGACATATATAATGCAGAGTTAAGATACAAGAATGGAGCTTCGTTAGACAACGTATTTCAGAATACAGACGTAGTGCACGTTACATCTTGTATATTTTCGTCAGTTTACGAACACTAATAGAACAGCGATCAGCTATAGAAGTAGTTCATTCTCCACCTACATGAATATTTCTATAAAGTAATTACTCAACGATGATGCTGATATATATTTGCGACGGAGAATGAAGATCCTTCAGAAGAAGATAGTCGATATGCCAGGAAATCCCGGCAACCCAGAAGGATGTCGTTCGACTCCAGACGGAGGCGGGTGATTACCGGAGAGGGAACGTTTCCTCATATCCGAGGTCGCTGCTCCAATGTTTCGAATGGAGGTCCATCTCAGTACATTGGACTGACGAAATACCTAAGTATTTTGCAAATACTTACCCAGATCTTCAAGATATCGTATAATAAGATAGCAGTGTTATTTACTTGTAGTTTAGCGCTTGATTAGAGACATTCTGAGCCGACGTCCTTACTCCATATTTTATGTATTTCATGTTTCGATGTAAACTTATACTTCATATGTGTATCAAGATTTTTATGCTTCAAGATCATTTGGGATGATACTCTGTCATCTATTTTTAATTTTTTATTCTACGGATCAGTTGTTGAACTGACATTCAGATTTTGTTTGAGGAATCAGATTTCCTTATGTAAGACTAGTCATTTTGACTATCGAATTTTGATTTTTATTTGAACCAAGGATTCAGACATTGTGTCATGGATGCAAATTAAATTCTCTTCAGTAATTTAATTTTTGCACTTTATTGTATCAACTTCAAGACCAGAAGAAACGTCGAATGATATCGTTATAGCATTATTGTATATAAACTTTACAACGATCTAGCAAGAACTAGTCGTTTGATACGACTGAAGTCATAAACTCATAGACATTCTTCGTGTAGAATGGAAAGGCATTGCGAAACTGACAATTCTTACTTTATTTGAAAAAGCTGAAAGCTTTAGTCAATTAATTGTTTTAGGAAATATCTCTTTGTAAAATATAATTTATATCTTTGACTAGGATTTCAGAGCTAGTTTATCCCGGTCAAGATTGGATTCTATTGGACACTATAAATAACATGTGTGGTTATTTATACACTATATGTGTAATATCACGTCATAATGTAGACCTGATATTGCAATGACTTGCAATTTAAAGCTTGGCAAGTATGATGAAACAGAATTAGTACTTTTATTACATGTATATGTGACAGATAAGTTAACAATTAATTATCTATTTGTGAAGTAAACTCAAGGAGGTCAATCACGACCGTCTAAAGTCGTCTTTTATTTATGGAAGTTTTCTTTGACGAACTGAAGGATTAATTGAAGGAGGTTCCTACAGAAGAAATGTTAATAACAATTAATCTGCATTTGGTTATTGTTTAACATGGTAGAAAATATTTGTTTATACCATATACAGTGTTATATGAGGTGTTGTAGAGCTATGTCTGAGCTCGTGCGATGCTGTTCCGCATTTTAAGGGAAGTTAACGAAGTATAGTTCTTTTGATGAGAACGTGGCATAGATCATAAAGGAGTCGTTGTGTGTAAGAACTCCAGTACATTTGAAGTAACGTTTTAGCTGTGATGACACGAGGGTATGAGCGGAAACAATTTGAGGAAGGTTGTCTACTTATGCCTTTTATACCTTTATTACATATTTATTTAAACACGGAGTTGTATAGAAATGTGCAGTTGACCTTTGCTGGTTGAATGTATTTGACCGATATTGTATAAAACCCTAACTAAGACATTGTGTGTGCAGTATATTGAACACTGATGAGTGTTAGCGAAACTTTATGTTGAGAAAACATTGTATATATTTAACTACAAGATGTATTTTGAGAGAGAACAAAGATTCTCGCAGATAACGTGTTGATAGCGTTATATATCGTTTGTCATAAGGATCAGAATACCTGTAAATGTTTTTCGTAATTATTTAATTAGTTAAATAATTTTATAACGATTAATTAGTAGGATGTTTTTGTATTATAGTGTATTTTAGGGTGAATGTTTTAGAATGGATGATTTCCAGTTGTTACGTATGATTGAACAACCTGGTTGGTTCTAGAACAACTCGGGAGTATGAAAGGATGATGGTATTAAATTTTTAGAAAGATTGTTAAGGAATTGTAAGAGTTACAAGCACTTTTATAAAGCCAGAATGTAAATTTTAAACGAGGCTACTATACGCACGCAAGACAGCGCGTATACAAGCGAATGAGAGCGGAGTTGTGTACAGTTAGAACTCAAGGCCAGTCTATTATATAACGTGCAGCTTGTTGACAAGCCACAGCCTTGTGTATGGATATAGTTTCACGGCGCGACACTTGGTTGTCATTTTATCAATGAAACAGGGTATGCAGGTGCATTACAATACGCGTGGCAGCAGTAGTATCCTTTTGAAAGGAATGCTGTCGACGCAGGAGTTTGTTAAATGTTTCATCACTTACAGTAGGCCTAGACCTTTCAATTTTTTGTGATTTTAATTTACAGTTCAGTAAACGCAGTAGTATGTGTCTAGTGGAAGAGGAGTGAGTATGAATGTATGGATTATTTTATTTATATTGTTTATTGCTATTTATTGTTTAATATTAGATATAGTTTACTCATGTTTAAATAAATTTACACAGTTCGTTTTTCTTAGTCGTCGAGCGATTCATTTTAAATATAAGGAACAAGGTATTGTGGATCCCTTTTCAGGCGAAGCTGAGTCCCATACGAGAACCCCGAGAAAAGAAAGTTAGGTGATCAAGTGAGTCCCGTATATTTTGTTGTTATCCACAATATCCTTGCAGCATACTGTATGTAAATTCTTGAAGACCTTGTTGGAGCGATTTCTAATGAAGTGATTAGCCGGTGCTATTAGAAATAGGCAATCCAGCTGGGCTATGGATATTCCGACAGGCAACTTCCCGAATTTACGGGTACAGTAGGGTTGGCGCCCTAAACTTAGGGGCTACGAAATTAGCTTCGTAGAGCCTTAAGATCTTGTTGGTTTGAACATTTCTAGTGAGAGAAATAATTACCAGACTTATGTGATGTCTAATTCAATTTTGGATGGATGTGAGGGTGATTATATAGGTATTTTTGCGTTGATTTTAGTAAGGTTGCACTCACATAAAGATCAGATCTTAGAAAACCTGTGGGAGGTGTCATAGGTGGAAAGTTTCGAAAAACGACCTATGATCTTGATGATTATTTTATTTTACCGCTTCATGGCAGTTGTTATTCATGTTAAAAGGTAGCTAACTTTTTAGTGATTGTAAATGTAGAGTTTCTCTTTATGGTAGTAAGTTTAAAATGGATCACAAGAGAACGAACACTATGAGTAAGTTTGTTTAGCATGGGGTATTTAATAAGTTAATGCTAAGGTAATATTAAGTTACTTTTAGACATTAAGGTGCCCAAATACATGGAGGAAGGCGTTGCTCTGATGTTGTTTTCTTGCTCTGTTGTTGAATGTGTCCCTACAGCAGTTGGAAATTTGTATTGTGATTATGGCAGCAGATGATGTTTGGAAGATGTTGGAGGAGGTGCATGAAAAGCTTCAGGAGAACTTGAAGGAGAGTTTAAAGGCTCACAAAGGTGAGATATGAAAGATATGCAAGATAAATTTCAGAACGCGATGCAGGACCTGGAAAAGCTGAAACGTGAGCGTAAAGAGGATCTTGTTGTAAAAGTAGTGGGGAATATAGTTGAATCCATTACAGAGAAAGTTGTAGAAACTGTCAAAGAAAGTTTTAAATGTGAAATTCAAGGAGATCAGACTTCATTAGAGGGATTACAGAGTAGTGCCTCTAAAATGGTTGTAAATGTAACGCGTTTGCAGGTCAGTTCCCAGCAGATACAGGATGATGTAAGTGGTGTGCGGACAGATGTTGGTGATGTTAGGTCTGATGTTGCAAAGGTACAGGGAGATGTATCCATGATTCAGACTAAAGTAGACGGTGTACAGTCCGATGTTGGTAATGTTAGGTCTGACGTTGCAAAGGTACAGGGAGATGTCTCCAATGTTCAGGTAGACATAAATAACATGCAGGCCGATATTACTGGTGTGCAGACCGACATAGGTAAAATCCAAACAGAAGTTAGCACGATGTTCGTGGATGTAACGAAAGTCAAAGCGGACATTAATAAAATTAGGCGAGAGGCGGAAGCTTCTAAGACCCTGTGTAGTGAAAACATAGGTGCTTTAACGACACGTTTTTAGACGATGCGTTGAAAACTACAGCTTCTCTGGCAGAGTTAAATAATTATGTAGAAACCTTATGTACACAAGTTATAGATCATAATAAAATTCTTAAAACGGATATTGAGGAAGACATTGCAGAAATGTTAAAGGCTAATGTAGCTGTATGGAAAGACGAGTGGAACAAATCCAGTGGTGAATATATTAAAACGATACAGGAGAACATAGAGAAAAAGTTAGCCGGTACTCAGTTAGAAATTAAACGAGAGGTTATTAAAATAATATCAGATTTAGGTAACAGGATTGATAAGCTTACTGAAAAGCAAGAAGAAGATAGAACTCAATCAAGTCAGGATGTGCAAGCTTTGAAACAGTCGTTAGAAAGTAAAAATAAAACGATAGAGGAACTCATAGGCAAGGTTGTCACTGACGTAAATGCAATGAGTGAGGGGAAAACTAATGAATTAGAAGTATATCTATCTAGGAAATTACAAAATCTTAATCTAGGAGATGTTGCAAGTCTTGAGACTTACAAGGAGGACTTAAAGACCGAAGTAGGACAGCAACTGAAGAAGATTATCACTGAGAGAGAAGAAAAGGAAAAGGAGAAGATATATCTAGAAGATTCTAGGAACCACACTAGAAGAAATAGCCTAGAAGTAGAAGAAAGAGAAACCTTACCGGAAGAAAGACTATTCAGGTTTACGGAAGGTTTAGAAGAAAGGAATAAAGAGCCCGAATGTCATAGAAGAGATTTTCAATCTAGCCTTCAGGATTCATATCCGAGAAACGTGACGGCCATAATAAACTTTGAGGATAAACCTCATAAATTCAGCAACCTAGCCAGTTTCACACCGATAGAGGACGTCAGACACCTTTAGGACTACTTTATCGAGGCACGTATTCCACGAGAGAGGGAAATGAAGATTTTAGAGCGTTATCTTTCAGATGGGCCCCTTGAATGGTTTTTCGCCTTCAGGTATACCTTTGTGAACTTTGACTAATTCGCAGAAGCTCTGATAAAGTGGTTTTGGAGTATTTAAGCGCAGAACTCACTACGCGCAAAAGTATATTCACGGAAATATTCTGGTACATTACCCACACGCTACGCAGACTTCTTCACAAGTCAACTTGCCCGCCTTAGATTCCTCCAACCCCCTTTATATACGGCGCAGTTGCTAGATGCGATAGCTAGGATGCTTCCTGTTGAAGTCAGACGCCTAATTATCTTGTCAGGGATAAACGATCTAGCGAGCATGGATGAATTGCTCCGAAGACTCGATTATACGAGTCCTATGCCGAATGTTGTGTCCAGGAACCAAAGGCAAGAATACAAAGACATAGACACAGTATATCTTGACCAGACGCGACAAACTGAGGGTCCAAAGGAACAGGAAAATGGTAATATACGTCCTGAACGAAATATCTATTTCCGCGATAGAAGACCGGAACCCAGATACAGAAGATTCCGAAGAGGTCGTCCGTATCAGCAGCAGCAAGGACGTAACAACAACAAAAACAATGAAAACCGTACAAGTGGTTATTATCACAACAATAATAACTATATGTAGAACAACAATAGTTATTATAACAGAAATAATAATAGGAATAACCAGAATTATAACCGAAATAGGAATTCCCAAGACGATGAAATGACGAAGGAGAAATATGAAACGTCATAGGGAAGAAAGAAAATAGTATATCAAGGAATTGAGAGATAAGGAAAATGGTAACGGAGGGGAGAAGAATTGAGTATAGATCCCAAACCATCTACTAGTCAGAAGGGGAACTATGAGAACGATAATCAAGGACAAACAAAAAACAATTTTGAAAAGGAAGTAGAGGAGATAGGATATACTGCCAGATTACGATATATGAAATTGATGAGGTAACGGATGAAGACTTATTTTTCAAGAAGGAAATAGTTAAAAAAAGAAAGACCATTTGAGTTACCGATTATTTGTGTTAATGTCGATGGACAAATATGCAAGACGTTGATCGACACTGGAGCCATCATGTCCATCATGTCAGATGAAATGTTATCAGAGATTATCTAAGGGCAATAAGACGACAGTTTTACCCGCATCTGCTGTTAAAGTGCGTGGAATTTTTCAGGACAAAGCTGTAAAATGCAAAATCCAAGTTTTATTAAACTTTGAGATAAATGGTCGCACATATGAACACATTTTCATAGTGGTCAGCAAAATGAACTTTGATATCGTGCTAGGCATTGACTTCATTACTAAACATGGAGCAGTAATTCATATGAAGAACCGAATCATAAAATTTAGTGAAGGGTTAATAAGCACAGAAGAGTTGGAAGGAAAGGTTTTGAAAGACAGTCTAGATATATAGATCTTAGGGAAGAAATAATAAATAATATTATTGAAGAGGTAGAAAATGGAAGAGAATTACTCTCAGAGCAGAAGGATTTGATGAAGTTATTGATGAATTTGAGAGTTTGATCATGGAGTTTCAAGATATTTTTGATGAAAAGCCTGGATTGATAAAGAACTACAAGTATAAGATTAGGCTGACAGATGAAACCCCTTACCAGAAGAGGATTTATCCGATACCGGAAAAGTACTATGAAGAAGTACGAGGGATAATTTAGAAAATGGAAGCTGATGGAAATATAAAGAAGCAGGCATCTTTTTTCATCAACCCTATAACAGTAGGCTAAAAATAATTCATAATTCGAGTTCAAGTGACATATTGAAAGTCTTGAATCAGAATAGTTAAAAACAATTTTGGAACTGTTTTTAACTTGAGATAAGGGGAGAATGCCCCCCAAAAATGAATTATTTGGGACTTAAATGAGAGTATTTTCCGAGCCCATGATAAAGATTAACATGCAAATATAAATCCTGGAATTGTGACAAAAGTCAGTCGTGTTACAAGCACGAGGCAGTGGGGAGATTCCAACCACGTGATATGTTGCGCAACAGAAGTTTCTAGAAGGTTGAAATCGACATAGCAACAGTGAATTAGCTAAAAAATATAATAAATATTGTTGTTATTATGCTATTGGATATCAGCCCAGAGCCAATGAGAAGAGGTCTTAATGAAGACGGGATTAACTTCAACTAAAGAATTTAATGAAATTATGCATTTAGGCCCTTAAAAGGAGATTTTTTAATTGGCAATGTAAGGAATGTTAAAAGAAAATATGTCTGATACTTTAAAAGCCACAGAACGGTTGAACTACGCAGTAATAAGCATAGTTAATGTGCGCGCTAAAATTATGGTGGGAGACTGATATGGCCGCCAAAATTTTCGACTTGGAGAGGGAGACACAAGCATCGGAGTTCTTAATCCTACAGACTTTGAAGAGAGAGGAAGTCCTTCTTGGGTTAACTGAGATCCCAAAGCCTTAGTCCGAGTGCGGTGATAGACGACTCGTGGAGATGATACGTTAGCAGGGTTGAATAGTGGAGATCCCCTTGCTAGTAATTTTGGCGAAGTTGAAAGGAGTCTTGATAATAGGATAACTCATTTATATTTGAGATTATACTTCGGCCGATTGAATTAATAGATAGTACAGTTCGAATACTATATTATACCAAAAGTTGAGCGTCATAATTCGAACCATATCGAAGATATAAGCTTGTAAAGACAGTTTTTCAAATGTGAAGACGTTGAAGCTGAAAAACTCTTTAGTGGGAACGCGAAGATAGCGAACATAATACGAGTGAACAGCAGTGGAGAACTTTTACATTGACGCAGCAAACAAACATTATTATTATTATGGCTATTAATATTCATCGACTAGTATCATTCAAAATTATTAACATGGTTGAGATGTCGATTTAAGAATTCATGCGCCATGGATATATATATAATGCAGAGTTAAGATACAACAATGGAGCTTCGTTAGACAACGTATTTCAGAATACAGGCGTAGTGCACGTTACATCTTGTACATTTTCGACAGTTTACGAACACTAATAGAACAACGATCAGCAATATAAATAATTCATTCACCACCTACATGAATATTTCTATCAAGTAATTACTCAACGATGATGCTGATATATATTTGCGACGGAGAATGAAGATCCTTCAGAAGAAGAAATTTACAAAATTGGCAAGCACATTGCCAATAAATTTAATGAATATTTCATAAATAAGACTACCGAGATGTCCAAATGTATAAAGAAAAGTGGAAACCCTACACTTAATATAACTAGCAATAAGAGCTCATGATTCATGGCCCAGGTAAATTCCACTGATTTGAAAAAATCCTAGGTGACATAAGTGACAGTAAAGCTATGGGAATAGACAATATTTCAGCAAAGGTTATAAAACAAAATATAGTATCATTAGAGAAACCGCTTTTAATTCTCATAAATCAATATTTTACAGAAGGATATTTTCCAAAGCAAATGAAGTCAACAATAGTTAAACCAATCTTAAAATCAGGCAATACTATAGATATGGAAAATTATAGACCGATATCTCTGATTACAATAATAGCAAACATATTTGAAAAATGTATCAAGAACAATATTTACCAGTTTTTACTGAAGAATGCCATTCTATCAGCAAGGCAATATGGATTTATAAAAAGTCGAAGTACTGTGGATGCAATTGCAACACTAACTAAACAAATACAAGAAAAATTAAATTGCTCCACACCATCACTAGGAATATTTTTAGATCTTACTAAAGCTTACGACACTGTATCGCATGATATTCTCCTCCAAAAAATGGAAAAATATGGTATTCGAGGCACAGCTCTTAGTCTCATCGGAAGTTACCTTACTGACAGAATCCAATATGTAAAAACAAATGACACATTGAGTGCACCGATGCAAGTAAAACGGGGCATACCACAAGGAACAGTCTTAGGAACACTAATTTTTATTATATACATTAATGACATAGAAAAATCAATAAATAATCAAAAAAATAGTTCAATCATCACTCATGCAGATGACACCGCTATATTTGTTGAAGGGAATACATGGGAAATAGTCAGGCAAGAAGCAACCGAAGCTTTAAAAGGGATTAAATTTTGGCTGGATAATAATGAATTGTTTCTGAATGTAAATAAACAAATATTTATTATTTTCACATTAAAAAACAATAAAAATTGCTTCAACGAGCTTACAGTACATCGGGAAAACTGTAATACAAGCTGCAACTGCATAAAAATCAACCGCACACAAAATATAAAATACCTAGGAATTTATTTTGATGAAGACATGAAGTGGAGATCGCACATTAATTTCATCACAAAGAAAACAAGGAGGACAGTTTATGTATTTCATTGTCTGAAACACATTGTCAATATTAAACTACTGAGAGATATCTACTTTGCACTTATTCAGTCTACTCTCACGTATGGAATAATTGCATGGGGAGGAGCTTATCAAACTATTTAAAAAAAGCTCAAGTAATGCAAAACTTGGTGTTGCGTATCATGTATAAAAAGGAAAGGTTATATCCTACTAATGAATTGTATGCGGAAGCAAACGTCATGAATATAGGACAACTTTACGCGACGGAAGTCTATAAATATATCTATAAAAATAAAAATTCAGTCATAAACATGAGCCACACCTACCAAACAAGAGGTAGAACAGGAAATATGTCTATCCTCTTCAAACCAAATCTATCTATTGCAAAGCGTAATTTTCAATACTTTATTCCTAAATTTTACAATATCCTTCCTAAACCCATAAAAGAGCAGTTACATAAATCTACAAGGTTTATACGTAACGCAAAGATATTCGTTCGAGAAAATAAAAATGTCATTCATATTAAAGTAGCTTAATCTATAAATTAGCATTACCATTGCTACCTAGCTATTTCACAACGCTTATTTTAATAAATACAGTATATGTAATACTTTTTTTAACATGAACACTTAACGTTATAATTAGGTAAGTAGACCTAATATGCCACCCACAAGGCCTTGCTTACGTGGTATAGCTTACGTGTATTCTTCCCTAACTCGGCTGAATTTGATATTCATCTCATAGATCTCAGAATGTACATTTTTAGACCAATACGTTTACTTAGATAATAATCAAAAATTGACTAAAGTTATGATATGATGAAGATTGAACATATTTAATATAACGGGACTCCAGTGATCAAGAGGACAAATGAATTATACAATGTTGTAGTGCAAAGGACAATGTGTATATAGCACACGCGATTTCTTGAACAATGTACGGACGTGTGTCCTAATACTTAAAAAGCTATGTGTGTATATATTTTCTTGTATTGCTGGATGTAATATTGATTTTTCTTAATAATAATAATAATAATAATAATAATAATAATAATAATATATGCCAGGGAATCCCGGCAACCCAGAAGAATATGCCAGAAGGATGTCGTTCGATTCCAGACGGAGATTGGTGATTAACGGAGAGGGAACGTTTACTCATATCCGAGGTCGCTGGACCGATGTTTCGAATGGAGGTCCATCTCAGTATATTCGACTGATGAAATACCTAAGCATTTTGCATATACTTACCCAGATCTTCAAGATATCGTATAATATGGTAGCAGTGTTATTTATTTGTAGTATAGAGCTCGATTAGTGACATTCTGAGCCAACGTCCTTACTCTATATTTTAAATTATTTCAGTGTTTCTATGTAAACTTATACTTCATATGTGTATCAAGATTTTTATGCTTCAAGATCATTTGTGATGATAGTCTGTCATCATTTTTTTAATTTTTATTCTACGGATCAGATGTTGAACTGAAATTCAGATTTTGTTTGAGGAATCAGATTTCCTTATGTAACACTAGTCATTTTGACTATCGACTTTTGATTTGTATTTGAATCAAGGATTCAGACATTGTGTTATGGATGCAAATTAAATTATTTTCAATAATTTAATTTGAGCACTTTATTCTATCAACGTCAAGATCAGAAGAAACGTCGAAAGATATCGTTATATCATTATTGTATATAAACTTTACGACGATCTAGCAAGAACAAGTCGTTTGATACGACTGAAGTCATAAACTCATAGACAGTCTTCGTGTAGAATGGAAAGGCATTGCGAAACTGACAATTCATACTTTATTTGAAAAAGCTGAAAGCTTTAGTCAATTAATTGTTTTAGGAAATATCTCTTTATAAAATATAATTTATATCTTTGAATAGTAATTCAAAGCTAGTTTATCCCGGTCAAGATTGAATTCTATTAGGCATTATAAAGAACATGTGTGGTTATTTCTACACTATATGTGTAATATCACGTCATAATGTAGACCTGATATTGCAATGACGTGCAATTTAAAGCTTGACAAGTATGATGAAACAGAATTAGTATTTTTATTACGTGTGTATTTGACAGATGAGTTAACAATTAATTGTCTTTTTGTGAAGTAAACTCAAGGAGGTCATTCGCGACAGTCAAAAGTCGTCATTTATTTATGGAAGTTTTCTTTGAAGCTCTGAAGGATGTATTTTTGTAGATCAGTAGTCGAGTATGAAGACGCTGATGATTAAGACATTAATTGAAGGAGGTTCCTACAGAAGAAATATTAATATCAATTAATCTGCATTTCGTTATTGTTTAACATAGTAGAAGATATTTGCTTATACCAAATACAGTGTTATATGAGGTGTTGTAGAGCTATGTCTGAGCTCGTGCGATGGTGTTCCGCATTTTAAGGGAAGTTAACGAAGTATAGTTCTTTTGATGAGAACGTGACATAGATCATAAAGGAGTCGTTGTGTGTAAGAACTCCAGTACATTTGAAGTAACGTTTTAGCTGTGATGACACGAGGGTATGAGCGGAGACAATTTGAGGAAGGTTGTCTACTTATGCCTTTTATACCTTTATTACATCTTTGTTTAAACACGGAGTTGTATAGAAATGTGCAGTTGACCTTTGCTGGTTGAATGTATTTGACCGATATTGTATAAAACCCTAACTAAGACATTGTGTGTGCAGTATATTGAACACTGATGAGTGTTAGCGAAACTTTATGTTGAGAAAACATTGTATATATTTAACTACAAGATGTATTTTGAGAGAGAACAAAGATTCTCGCAGATAACGTATTGATAGCGTTATATATCGTTTGTCATAACGATCAGAATACCTGTAAATGTTTTTCGTAATTATTTAATTAGTTAAATAATTTTATAACGATTAATTAGTAGGATGTTTTTGTATTATAGTGTATTTTAGGGTGAATGTTTTAGAATGGATGATTGCCAGTTGTTATGTATGATTGAACAACCTGGTTGGTTCTAGAACAACTCGGGAGTATGAAAGGATGATGGTATTAAATTTTTAGAAAGATTGTTAAGGAATTGTAAGAGTTACAAGCACTTTTATAAAGCCAGAATGTAAATTTTAAACGAGGCTACTATACGCACGACAGACAGCGTGTATACAAGCGAATGTGAGCGGAAATATGTACAGTTAGAACTCAAGGCCAGTCTATTATATAACGTGCAGCTTGGTGACAAGCCACAGCCTTGTGTATTGAAATTGTTTCACGGCGCGACACTTGGTTGTCATTTTATCAACGAAACAGGGTAAGCCGGTGCATTACAAGACGCGTGGCAGCAGTAGTAACCGTCTGAAAGGAATGCTGTCGACGCAGGCGTTTGTTAAATGTTTTTCAAAATTTTTGTGATTTTAATTTACAGTTCAGTAAACGCAGTAGTATGTGTGTAGTGGATGAGGAGCGAGTATGAATGTATGGATTATTTTGTTTATATTGTTTATTGTTATTTATTGTTTAATATTAGATAGAGTTTACTCGTGTTTAAACACATTTGCACAGTACGTTTTTCTTAGTCGTCGAGCGATTCATTTTAAATATAAGGAACAAGGTATTGTGGATCCCTTTTTAGGCGAAGCTGAGTCTCATACGAGAACCCCTAGAAAAGAAAGGTAGGTGATCAAGTGAGACCTGTATATTTTGTTGTTATCCACAATATCCTTGCAGCATACTGTATGTAAATTTTGAAGAAATTGTTGGAGCGATTTCTAGTGAAGTAATTAGCCGGTGCTATTAGAAGTAGGCAATACAGCTGGGCTATGTATATTCCGACAGGCAACTTTCCGAATTTACGGGTACAGTACAAAGCTATATTTTACCACTGGAAACAAACTCTCAATCTGGAGCGTGTTTCATTCCCAATGTCTGTAGATAAAATTCATTTATTTGAGAAAGATAACCCAAATTTCTCATTCATGCTGTATGGCATCGAGGGATACAATAGTGTGGGCCCTTTGTTTGCCAGCAAAGAGACAAAACAACACCGCGTTCACTTGTTATTTTTGTCTAATGGTGAAAAAATCATTATTGCTGTATAAAGAATTTGAGTAGATTGGTAAGCAGCCAAGTGTCCAACCATGATGGTAAAAAGCACATTTGTGATCGCTGCCTTCAGTATTTCACAACTGCTGAACTGTTATACTCTGTGAGCTGCCTGAATAGGATTGACATTTCGCCGGAAATTCCACGTCAGTCATCACCCCTCTGCCTCTTGACCAATGCATGTTCGCATAGTTATTATTATTAGCGTATGGTACAACTCAAAACAAACAACATAAACAATATACATACATACAATAGATAACACATTACAACTGTAACAATCATGCAAGGGAAAGGGTGTTCAAATATTAATGTCTAAATTGTCTAGCCGTCTTATGGCTTCAGTAGAGGCTATTACAAAGTCCTGTGTTGATCCAGTGAATGCCCTACTAATACACTCAGTGACAATATGGTTCATAGTCTGTTCAACTGCACCACAATCACAGGCTGGGGAAGATCGCATACCCCACTTAAACATCATTGATCCGCATCTCCCGTGGTTAGTGCGGACTCTGTTGAGAGTTACCCATGTCTTGCGGGGCAAATCAAATCCAGCTGGCAGATTTTGAATTTTGATCAATGCCTGCCATTGCATTGGAGCTGTGCTGTTCCACTCTTTTTGCCAATCAGCTTTTGGATCATAAACCTTCCTAACCAGTTCCTGTGCTGTTTGAATAGGTGGAGATCTTGACTTGAGACGGCTATATCTGGTGCTAGCATCTTCATGAATGGGGAGTTCAGGATTGGCCAATATTTTGTTATATTCCCTGACCAAGTTGTTAAGTCTTCTAATTCTAGGCGGTTCTATGTGACTAAGCACAGGTAACCAGAAAAGAGGGGTAGATTTTATTGTGCCACTAATAATACGCATTGTCTCATTCAGGACTGTGTCCACCTTTTTAACATGAGAGCTGTTGACCCAAACTGAGGAACAGTACTCAGCTGTTGAAAGTACCAGTGCCATCGCCGAAGTACGCAATGTAGTTGCAAACGCTCCCCATGTGGAGCCAGCAAGTTTGTGGATGATGTTGTTTCGTGTCCTTAATTTGGCTGCTAGGTTGGTGAGATGCTTCCTGTACGATAACGTTCGGTCAAGAGTAACTCCAAGTTCGCATAGTTGATGTCATAATACTCTGCGTTGCAATATTACAGCCCACGTGCTTCAGTGCCTGGTCAGCTGTATCTCTGACTTGTACAGTTTGGCAATCTCGTTCTCAGACCACATGGCGATAAGAGAACTGTCAATCCTATTCTGGCAGTTCGCAGAGTATACACACGGAAGTCTGTCAAAGGCAGGCAGCAGTGAAGCTAGACTTGCCCGAAGGGAATGAGGCGGTCTTGAAATGTAAAGCCATATACAAGTAAGAGATGGTACCATTTAGTGTTTACGCTGATTTTGAGGCCCTCACTGTTCCCCTTCAGGGGTGTGAACCATCCCCTATACATGCTCAACGTATTCAGTGCAGAAACATGAGCCTTTTGCTGTCGGCTATACCGTTGTCTGTCACTTTGATATATCCCTATGTGAGTATGTCCAGATTGTGCGCGGTGGTTTGTTGATCAAATGGCGGCTTTAGGGGGCAAGGTAGAAAAAAATTGGACAACCCTGTACCTATTCAGATGAATGACGCTCAGAAAAAAGAATAAGATCAAGCCACCATCTGCCACATATGTGAAAAGCTTATTTTAGACGGGAAAAAAAGTAAGAGATCATTGCCATAAGACAGGGCATTTTAGAGGTACAGCCCATAGCGAATGCAATTTAAAGTACGCTGCACCCCGCTTCCTCCCTGTCTTCTTCCAAAATTTTTCCCGTTATTATCTTCACTTTATTGTTAAAGAATTTGCTCAAGTAGATAAAAGCAAATTCACCATTTTGGCCAAAAACCATGAGAGATTTACCTCGCTTTCATGGAGAAAAGGAAGCATGAGCATTCGCTTTCTTGACTCGTTCAAGTTTGTGTCTAGTTCGCTGGATAGCCTTGTGAAAGGCTTAAGCGAGGACGAATTGAAACATAGCCATTCCCACCTTACCAATACAGAACAATTCAAATTGTGTGTTCTTAGAGGCAATTTTCCTTATGATTACGTGGGATGTTAGGAGGTGCTTGAAGAAAAATATTTGTCGCCACGAGAAAAATTATTTTCTCAGTTAACTCAAAGCACCGTCAGTGAAGAGAAATATGCCCACGCATTCCATGTTTGGCGAGCATTTGGCATAGAAACCATGGGTCAGTATGCTATGCACTACCTAAAATTGGATGTGTTGCTGCTGACAGACGTATTTGAAACGTTCCGTCAGTTATGTCACACGATTTACGCCTTGATCCTGCACATTACTATACCAGTCCAGGGTTAAACTGGGACGCTGCCCTAAAATTCACACAAATTGAGCTTGAATTATTGACGGATTCTGATATGGTACTCATGATGGAAAGAGGGATTCGTGGGGGTTTCTTATCGCTTAATCAGCGACATGCCAAGGCTAATAATCATTACATGCCTGATTATTGTCCCGAAGAACCGGAATCCTACTTAATGTATTTCGAAGTAAAGAACTTATACGGTTACGCCATGAGCCAGCCGCCGCCATACAAAAACTTTGCCTGTCTGTCTGGTGATGAAATTAAAGAGTTCAATGTACATAACGCATCCCAACAACAAGACATAGGATATGTTCTTGACGTTGACTTGGTTTATCCCCCCGATCTCAGACAGCAACATGGTGATTTCCCCTTTTGTATGGAGAAAATGGTGCCGCCCATGAGCAAGTGGAATCATGAAAAATTTATGGGCACCTTGTATGACAAAATTCACTATGTTTTGCATATTGACATGCTGGTGGAATGTTTAGCACAGGGCTTAACACTCAAAAAAACCATAGAGGTATATCATTTTCACAGAAACGGTGCTTAAAACCGTATATGGATTTGAATACTAATCATAGGCAAAGTGCGACTCAGCCATTTAAAATATTTTTTTAAACTAATGAATAATTGTATTTATGTCAAGAGTCAGGAAAATGCACGGTAGTATCGAGACATTAAAATGGTCAACATATGGCATGGACAATGGGGGGTTCAAAAGTACATTTCAAAACCAAATTTCAAATCTCTGAACATTATTGATCTTGATTTAGTCACTATTGAACTAGCCAAAACTAAAGTGGTGATGAATAAACCCATCCATTTAGGCCAAGTCATTTTATTTTTCCAAATTGCACATGTATCAATTTCATTATAAGTTTGCAATGCAGCGATTTGGTACCATTTCCTTGTTATATTCAGACACGGATAGTTTCATTTATCATATCCGTGACTACAACCTATACGTCGTCATGAAACAAAATCCAAAATGGTTTGACACGTCCTCGTTTAGTGAGAAGAACGTGTTTGATATCCCCCGTCTGAACAAAAAGAAATTGGTTTAATGAGAGATGAATGTTCAGACACCATGATGTCGGAATGTGTTGGGCTTGCTCCGAAAATGTATCCTTTTCGGCAGTTGGATGAAAGTAAATCCATGCGAGCCAAAGGAATTAGCCAACATGTGGATAAACGCCTCTGTGTGGATGATTATTTGCATGACCTTCAGACCCACACAGCCATGACAAATATTCAGTTTAGGATTCTGTCGAAAAATCATAATTTATTTTTATTAAAACAGCGAAAATAAACACTAGCTTTGTTGGACGACTAGAGACAGTGGTGTGGGAATATGATCACAAGCGTCCCGTTTGGTTACAACTAGTAATGGTTGTTGCTATTGTTGTACAACACCACGAGTGTTTGGTTTTGTTGCTATAAAGTGTATGATGCCATCTCGAGCCTTGGATTAAAAATAAAAATTGTAGTCTATCATATTATTTTTGTTTTTATCATGTGTGCATGGATGTGTGCATGAATGTGTAAATGTATGTAAATAGTTGTAAATAAACTCTATGTCTTGTGCTATTTGCCTGTCAACGCATAAAGAGAGCCATGCATCAACGTTTGCAAGACTCACTGTGCACAGGCTGGATTAAAAACATGTTGGCTTTTTAGGTTAGGTTAGGAAAAAAACAAACAAGTAGCCACCCTCACTATTCTTGTCGCTTAATAGGCCTCACTAGATGGTGGCTTAATATGCCTCACTAGGTGGCGGCTTAATAGGCATCATGTTTCAGCAAAGTGTCCACTCACCCACAGTATTTATGTGGCTTAATAGGCCTCACTAGTTGGTGAATTAACAGGCCTCATGTTAGAGCAAGCGACCACCCGTCGTCATTATGCATGCGGCTTAACACGCTTCACTAGGTGGTGGCTTAATAGGTCTCATGGTAGAGCAAGTGTCCACCTGTTTTCACTATTCATGCGACTTAATAGGCCTCATGCAACAACAAAAAATTATCTGCTGCTTTTACTGTGGACAGCCCCCCTTTATGGCGTGTCACTTTTGTTATGAGTGGCGTTGTATTTAAAAACAACAACATGACCACTCGAATATCTGAACAAAATTGTTTTTAAACCTGTGGCCTACAGGTAAAAAAAGCCAACAGACAGATTGCCATTTATTGATTTGTGTTTTGCTTATTTTATTTTTAATTTTTGCTATTAACTTAGGGGAATGACAGTGTATAGGTACTGTACTCATATATGTAAATGAGATTGGAAATATTCATCTATTCAAAAGTTTTTTAACGCTCCAATGATAAATTATAGCGACACTGGAATCAAGCCACGAAACAGGTTTGTACATTTCGCCGAGTTAGTCAGTTAACCGAGCCGACCAATGGGGAAAATATACGCAGTCACGTGAGAGATTTGGCATTCGGAAGCACAGTGCTAAACGAATGATGGAACTATCTTGCACGGAGATAATCGAGGATTCTGGGTCGAGCCGAAAGCCACACGTGCAGTAAGTGAGACTAGAGGATCGAAGGAGGGGTGACTCGCGTTTGGCGCGTGTCGGAAAGCCAATGAGAAGTGACCTTACTTAGATAAGAGAAAAACAATGTAATTAGCATAGCTAATTACCAGCATGACTTTAACACGTCGTAATATCATGGAAGATATTAAATAATAAATAAGAACTATTTATTAACATTGCAGCTAATTAAATGTATAATTAAGGATTATTATCATCATCGCTTATAAGCAAACAATCAGATCCATGTTCTGAAAGGTGACGCTTACTTCAGTATTGACGAGGGGAATGAGAGAGGAGAATCGAGGCTCTTAACAATTACGACTTCTTGAGAAGAAGACGTGTCAACCAAATATTCGACAATCGAACAAAGCTGATAGAGATTAATAGATATTTGAAGACGACGAATACGACACGCAATTAGCAACGAGAACGAAGGCACTTAGTTTGTGCATATATATCAAGTAGACATACAAGTATATTTAAAGTTTATTGATATTATTCTACATATTTCTACCATGTTGAAATAGCTGAAGTTGAGGGAGGAAAATACGATTAAATCTACAGAAGAAGTAATGACGAACTAAAATGTTACTGGGAACAGAACTATGACGACAACGAGAGTATTCGAAATGACATAATAACATCAATCTCGTGGGGGAGATTAGAATCTCGTCTCTCCTACGTAAAATATTCTACATCTACAAAGTCATTTCACCAACTAAAATTTCGAATACTTATATCAGAACTTAGGCGAAAGAAGACGGAAGATATTCACGAACGAGGGCGGCTAGGGTTGATCCCAGGTGCCATCAAGCGAGAAAGAGTATCCCATATCACAAAAGAAGATTGCCTAGCAGAAAGGACGGCCACACGAAGATGTTAGAGATCGAATCCCGTACCTGATCGCATGGAGACTTCTGAAGGAGACCGTATAAGCCCACACGACATCATGGAGTTTCGAGCTATCAGGAACAATCCGTTTCTGAGGGATAGCGAAGAAGGCCCACTTCTAGTCATCTATAACGCAACACAAGGTAGTCTCATGACCAACGATATATCCCATTTTGTAAAATTGTAGAAACTTTTGAGAATATCCGACAACTTTTATTAATGCCATTTTCTACGTTTTTCATAATATTGTTATAGTTTTCGATGTTTTATTTTTATAACTACGTCACGAGGATGTTTATTCTCGATTTTCGTCGATTTTGACATTTTAGAATTGTTACTTATTTTTGGAATTTCGCGAATTTCGAAATTTGAATGAGGAGATTTTACAGTTTAGTTCAGAATATTTCTTATGGTCAAGCTTAAATGTGTTAAGATCACATTTGGTCAGTTTTGAATTGTAATATATCGTTCTTTGACAACGATGATAATATAATGGAAATTTATTCCAAGAATGTTATACAGAGTTATATTTTAGAGAATGCGATTCTTAAAGATCTTATTTGAAAGGTCCATGTAAAGTCACGATCTGATAACATATTAGACATATTTGGTTATAAATATTTGGTGATATAATTAACAAACGTTAAGTATAAAAGTTTATGAGAAATATGTTAAAGAAAGAATTTATAAGAGAATGTAATATGAAGATAGTAAATACGAAATGCAGCGTATTTTTGAAATGATAAGATTTTGATGAGAGATTTGAAAGAAATAATATTGTTATTAGAAGACTAGTATGTTATTGTATTACCTGTTAAATTAATTCATCGATAGAACCAGTATTTTTATTACATATTTTTATTAGGGATGTTGAAACTACGAAAAGAATTTGTTAACGAGATGTTAGTTAAGAATAATATGTTATTGGAAGAAACTGCGAAATATCTCTAAGAGAGTGAGATTTATGTATTCCCGTGAGGACGGAGGTATTTGTTGTATGACAATGAGCATTGTGAAGCCATTGGTCAATTGTTGAAAGAATGTCTGTAGTGATAGTCTTGCTCATATTTTGATGTTGAAATATGATGTTTTATGAAGAAGCAGTATTGTTGGTGTGTATTAATATTGGAAGTTATTGCAATAGTCTCATAGAATTGAAACGCCTTGAAAGCATTAGGACAGCGAATCCTAGAAGAAGTTGTATCTGAAAGAAATTATAGGATCAATGGATCTTTGTTGAAACTGAGAGTAAACTGAGCTCTATTTAAATGGTTCTTAGTCAGATATTGAATTTACGGTAATTATTCAGCGAATTGGAAGATTGTATTTTTATTAAGTATTTTTATTTTTATGACAGACCAGTTGTAGGAGGTCTATGAACTATGTCTCTACTTAATTGTATGGACTATAGAATCCCGAATTGTAACAGTTTCCCGAATAAGACATAGTATGGTGAATGACAATTTTCTCAAGTCCGTTGAAATGTGAGTGAAGAATTAGGAAGACAATTTATGTGTATATTGTACATAAAGAAGGTAGTTTGCCCGTTGTATATATTTCATTAGAAATTATGTAGTTTTTGAACTACAGCGCCGATATTTGTGTTGTATATAAATAATATTTAGAATTCAAAGAAAGGTTTATAGTTATATTTATGCGTATTGTAATTTTTAATTTTTAATTTAAATATGAGTAGAGATTTTTAATCGCTTCTATGAGAAAGATTTAAGTGATAGGAGACGGGAGATAAATTGTAAAGAGTAATGAATAGTTTTTGTAATGACGGAGATCTACGTCTAGGGGTAAATTCATTTCATTTTGGGGATATTCTTTTTTAACTTTTAACATTTTATCTAGTTATAAAACTCCCGTTACCTGGGGAACAGCAGTTGTTTGCTACGATTTAATTCATGATTTTAATTGAGCTTATTAAAGCTTCAATAAATAATTTTATCGGTTTCTAGAAGAAACAAATAAGTGTTTATGTAACAGAGTAATGACATTTCGTCATTTTATTTAATTGAACGTTAATAATGCATATAATGAATGCTAGTGTTTGGAAACGTGTATTTGTTAATGTCAATAAATATGACAGGTATGTTTTTACGATTCCCTGATCTTTTATAGAAGTTTGGCATTGTCTTGTAGTTAAATAGTAGTGGAATGTGCTGTAGGGTGGAAGTTTCCGAGGGGTCTTATCTGCATCCTAACGCCCGAGATTTTCATGGATTCTCGTCGTTCCTGAGATGTTAGAGAAACCTATTGTTCTGTAGTTTGTTACTATAGCACATTCTGTTTGATAAATCACTGTTCCTTGTTCTGAGTGTTTTCGCCAAGTAGCACTGTGTTGTTTTTGGCCGGGACTTCAAGATGCTACAATCCATTATTTTCTCAGCCTTGGATTTTGGTGGATCATCCAGATATAAGGGTACAGCGATTTTATGGCGCTACCAACGTGAGTGCTAGTGATTTTCGCCCCTCAGTTGAAAGCCTAGCGATTTTATGCCAACGTTAATGTGGTTATTCGTGTTTTTGGATCCCACAGTTGAGTGTCTAGCGATTGTAATTAGCAATTCCGATGTGATTAACTAGTGATCATAGTTAATGCACAGAAAGGAAATTAGGTTGAAGGTAGACGCATTGTGGAACCTTGACATAATGTGATCGCCTTAGAAAACATTGATAATTGTTACACAAGAGTGTGAGATAATAGGTGGAAGACTAAAAAATTTGTAATAAATAGTCAACCAACGTTTCTGGAGGTGAGAAAGGATTTATGAAAGAAATCTAACCTGAATTGTTAACTATGTGTTGCTATTAAAGAAAGACTAGTCCAAGGGTTAACCGTAGGAAGGTAATGGCTAGATCTTACTTTTTAATTCTCCGGTTGTATGGCTATTTTGACGTCATAAGTAATGTAAATTTATTATTGTTAATTAGGATTGCTGTTTGATTTTGATTTTTATAGACCGTTGACTACAAATGATAATGTGTCATATAGGAAATACAGATTTTGAATATGTAATTTAAAGGAAGTCAGGTATTCGTAAATTATGATAAGTTAACTGATAAACGATAGAATCTCCTTCATTATTATTGTAGTGGTATAAATGGTAGTTGTTTCGGATATTCTCGATTGTTGTCATAATGTATGTTCCCTCTTTCTCAAGATAAGAAGATGTCAGGAGACCTGGATGCTATTAGGGCAATGTTTGCCACATTACAGGAAACACAGGGCAAGTTATACAAAGACTTGGAAGCCCTACATCAAGCCACACATCAAAACCAGAAAATAGTAGAACGAGAAATTAAGAGAAATGCAAAAGAAATTAGGAGAGAGGTTAAAGCTGACACAGATAGATTAGCTAGGGAATGCCAAAATAGTGCAACAGAGACCAGAAACATATTAACCACTTCCCAAGCAACTTTAGCTACTCTGCAAACTAACTCTACGGAGACTAAAAACACATGAGCTACTTTGCAAACACAATCCAATATTTTCCCAGCCTTGGATTTTGGTGGATCATCCAGATATAAGGGTACAGTATATAGTATTTTTTTATTTACTTAGTAAACGTCAACTACTACTTTTCAGATCCAATGATGAGCTAAGATGAAGGTGCTTTTATCGTCACCAAACACACCATGTTTAATGAATATGCCACGATGATGTATCTTAACCCGAAACGTGACCAAAGTACGCATTGATACCACTTTTTATGACAGCATCATTGATGATGATGATGACTTGTTTCATGACCCAGGTCATCACTAATGCAAATCCTGTATGCTAAATTTTGGCTTTCAAAATAATTTATCCACGCAACTGATTCATAAAGCATGGCAAGGCTTAATAATGAAACAAGTGATTGGTAAATTAGCTGACGAGGATTATTTTGTTGATTTTAGGTGTACGTTATGTTTATTTTTCAATAACCTCTCATATTTTTTGTTTTCATTTTTTATAAATTTCATGCTGAGGAACGAATTCCTTCGTATCGGCAACAAGCATTTCGTCAACTTTGTCTTAGATTACCTATCAATCAATATTCACCTCATAGAATGAGATCTGTTAGATACAAACAACAACAACAACATGTCATGGTTGTGTGTTTTTTTGGATTCGGCTTGCAGGAGCATACGTGACGTTGAGAATTCATTTGGCTATCTTATTTTTTGATTGTTTTAGTTTATCGTGTAGTCATGTTTATGAACTTACACACTGGTTCAAAGTTTGTGGTTTTTTTCTTTTTGTTTGTTTGTTTGTTTGTTTCTTTCTTTCTTTCTTGGATATAGTGAACCCATGTACCATTGGCTCAAAAGGGGTCGAATCCATATATATTTGTAAAAGGAAGGAAAGAAATATACAGTATTAAATGGAACATAGAAAGATTTCAGGCGAGGATGCTAGCCTAACGTTGTGTAAGAAGTTAGACCCAGGTGGCCAGGAAATGAGATCATGCCTGACTCATTGATAACGAGCCAGTCACGAGTATAAATAGACTGAGTGGAAAGTTTCAGCTGTATGAGAGAGAAGCACGTCTCGGAAATCGCCCTTACTTTGCATTAAAACGGCAACAGCGCAACTGTGCCAGAAGGAGAATAATTAGATTTAACCCATTTGGAAGAATAAAAGTATGTAAATAAATACAGCGTTGTGAATGATTTCAGAAGAGAGATTTTTGTGTGGAGAAAAAGCTTTTAATAACTGTCCAGGAAAGAAGTGCAAACGTAGCTATACGTCATAGGGGGTTTACCGATGCCCGAGGAGTGGGGAATTAAAAAACGACAGCAACACCCACACAGCGGAAGACTAAAAATTATTTAATATCTCAGAAATGCACGATCGATTTTCATGCGCAGTGAGATCATTTTACGTTTGGAAGACGAGCTTTCTGGAGATATAATTTTTATAATTGTGCGACAATTATTTCAAAAGTTGGTCACGAAAAGGACTAGGATTTTATCTTTTTTTGACTAAAGAGTATAAAACTCCTGGCCCAGCCAGACCAATCATGCAGTTATTCCGACAGTCCGAGGGGGCGTCACGCTGTATCAGTACATGCAGTTTACCAGTACTCCTTGAGGGGAGATGCTACATCACATCGTGCAGTTTCCGATAGCCCAGGGGCGTCATAGTGCTACATCACGCCGAAGACTATACAAGTATTCCTTGAGGGGAAACCCTGTATCTCATCATATAGACAGTATCCGACAGCCAAGAGTGTCGTGGTATCGATAACCAACGAGCATCTGTAAGGAGTAGCCAAGAAGTATTATTACAGTATCGCCGTGTGGAGAATTAGGAAAATCCTAGTTACAGGATTTAGTTCCGACAGTATAAAGTTTACAGTGAAAAGTTCAGAAATTACAGTCAAAGCAGGCTGCGAACTTAGAACCCAGGGCGATAGATCTTAAATTAAACGATCAAAAGTATCATAACGTATTGAAGTAACGTAACAGCGAGATAAACATTCTATCAACTTTAAAGAACCCGAGTAGGGACGGACAGAACAAGGTTCGCAAGGTATTCCTGAAAGATAGGAATTCGAGAACCGAATAGGCGGAAAGGAGAAGGAAATTAAAGACATTGCTTCAAGAAAGCAGACGAACTATTCAAAAAGCACTAAGTTACGAGGAGTATTAGTTGCTAGAAATCAATAGGTCACCGATAGATTATCTGGGGGACCGTGGACAAGATAGACTTTCGCTAGACCAACCAATAGGGTCTAAAAAGGAGCCGTTCGAGTCAGAGATAATAGCAGATCGTCAGGAAACGGGATTTGAAGGAGAACTATTCCAGGGAGGAAGTACATGGTTCGAGACTTTCACATTCTGACAGGATAGGAAGCCGACATTTACTAAATTTCACCCTTGGAGACGGGAGGTCAAGAAATCACGTGTGAAAGGCTTAAGAGCAGCCTCAGTGATTAGAATCTGTGAAGTGTAAATATATAAAGATTTGTGTTAAAAAGTAATATTTTCAGTGTTTTTATCGTGTATTCTAAACGAATACACCAGTGTATTTTAAAATGTTATCAGTGTTAAATGTATACGAGTTAAATGTGTGTCAAGATATGTCTGTACATGAAATGAATTTGTACAAGATGGTGTAATTTCAAAATAGTGGGCAAAAATGAAACATCGCAAGAAAAAGGAAGGTCCGGGACCGACCTATAACATGTGAGTAAAGATTTTCATTATGTTTTGTGTTGGGAAAGTGTTTGTGTACAATCCACCGGAGTTTGAGATAGAGGGATGTTTCTGAATAACAAGTAACAGTATAGGAGCGCGGTCTGAACAATTAAAATTTTAGAAATTATAAATAATTATGTGAAATGTATGAAATCAAATGTCAGTGTATTTGACAAATGTTACAAAAGCAAGCGTAATAAATAATAATAATGAAAAGAAAGATAAATAAAGATTAAATTTAATGATATGAAAGTAAGAGCGTTTGATCCTTAATAAAAGTATAAAGACATGGTGTTAATGCATGTTCTTAAAATATAGCGATTATTGTCAAGGGATAGGATTAATATAAAAATTGAGATATGGATCAATTGTTAATGTGGAATTTATCAGTTCTTTGGAAGACGCTAGGCCTTAAAATAATGTATAGCGCAATGTAGCGCATTAAAGTAAATTGTCACGCTAGGAATGCGTAGAATATAAATGTACTTGGTAAATTACTTATGAGGGGTAGTTGATTGCGGTAATTGAGCCATTATAAAGTCCTCCAATAGTGACGTAGATCACGAGGCTATATGTGTTATGTTGTATTGTAATAGGGAGCAAATGTATGGTATTATGAGCGCAGGTAATATAGGCCACGGCCGACCCTAAGTCGCATTTATATAAGTCCTCAAGTATTGGAATGGTTCCCGAGGCATGTTAAGAGAGTCGAACCTAGACTCGTCTAAGTGTTGAAGCCCCTAAATATTCGTCGTTGTATGTGAATTACTCTTACCAATCAATGATAACCCTTCATAATTAATCAATGCCAAGGTTACGAAAGTGGTTTATGAACCTAATAATGTTTGTTGAAAGTGAATGAGAGAAGTAAAAACGCCAGGTCTCACCAGAGAACTGAAGAAAGAAAGATCTGTTTTAAAAGCATTGAGTATAGCTGCCACGCGCGGGCTAGGCAGGAGGTTCCCCTCTCAGCCATAAATCTCGCCCAAGTCTAACCCTTGTTATTGTAAGTTGTGCCAGGTCGGAAAGGAACGCCTGAGAGAAGTAGTAACACACCGTGAATGTTTAAAAGTTGTTAAAGACCCGGGGTTTGAACCGAGGTCCATGTAGATGAAAATATCGCTTGCCAGTTCAGATCGTAGCTTTCTTATGTGATAATGGTCTTATAAGACAAATACATAAATAAAAATCCCTAATGTAATGTTGTATGGTTGTAGGATGCCATGAGTTTAATGAAGATAACTAGATTCCGGGAGTAATCATAGTTTTTGACTTTGTCAAGTAATCTTTTGTAACTCTGGAGTACACAAATATTTTTCCCGATCACTTTAGTGGATTTGTGAAACTTGAGAGAGTTGGTAATTTTGAGAACATTGTGGAATGCCCAAACATTTAAGTAGAGAAGTAATATGTACTTTAAATATGATTATATGTTTGTTTGATGAGAAGAAAACTCATAAAATAGTTATTGAGGTGTGTGAAAGAAAGACACCGTCATTATTGGAAGTATCGAGCCATTAGAGCTCGTGATTATATTGGACTTGAAGATAGATACTTTATGGAAGTGAAAATAATTATGAGTTGCTGGTTTGAAAGAAACCATTTATTTTAATATAATGTTTGTTTAATTTTTATATTTTATTGTTCACTTTGAACAAGTTTGGAAGGATTTGGTCAATAGTTTATTTGTTTTATTTGTTTGTAGCGCCATAAATTTGGTTAATTAAATGTGTTAAAATAGAAGTTGAATTTGTTTTTATTTTGAAAGTGTATCCTCTATTTAATCCAAAAATGTGTAAGTCACAGAGTGGGAGAACGTACCAAAACCCCGAAAATCCCGATTTGAGCATTGCTGGCATACTGTGATTTGCATATTTC
Organism: Meconema thalassinum; assembly: GCA_946902985.2. Classification (NCBI taxonomy): domain Eukaryota; kingdom Metazoa; phylum Arthropoda; class Insecta; order Orthoptera; family Tettigoniidae; genus Meconema; species Meconema thalassinum. The sequence goes on from OX336389.2 coordinate 1,295,025,449, forward strand.
TTGCTGGAAGGACACAGGGGGGCATAGAAGTACTGTGCTTGGATTGATAAGTAGAGGAACACTTAAGACGGTCATTTCATGTAAAAGTAAAAATGATGATAAGAATAGCTACAACATATAAAGTTAACTGACCGCATGGGTCCCTAGAAACTCACACCGAGCAGCCCTGAATATATATTAAAAACCTCCTAGCAAAAACACTTTTTCTTTTTGGCGCCCAGTACGCAGGGATGAGTTTTCCTAGGGAAAACCCGAGTTTTCTCGAAAAATCAACATTTTCATAAAAAAAGGTTTTTCGAAATTTTGAATTTTTAAATACTTCCATAAAGGTTATGAGATTGAATAAGGATATCAAAAGGGTACGTTGTAGTAAATACCCGTACCAAAGTAAATTTTTGAAGACATTGGGACACAATGGTTCGGGTTACCATCTCTCAAGCATGTACCAGTGATGTGGCATGAGTAGCCCACTGTATTCTAATAAGATGGTATTGAGTGAGGAATTGCAGGGGCTTTGGGAGGTTATAAAAGCTGATAGTAATGGAAAGTTGGAGGCTATGAAGGCTGATAGTAATGAAAAGTTGGAGGTTATGAAGGCTGATAGTAAGGAAAAGTTGGAGGCTATAAACAACAAATTTGAAACGATAGACAATGCATTGGGTCTCCAACAGGATGAAAATAACAAAAAGTTAGAATCCATAAATCAAAAGTTAGGATCTATCGAGGCCGACTGTATAACAATGAACAATGAACTGAAGGCTGAGATAGAAAAGATAAAAACAGAAAATGGGGATAACATTGCAGTACAGTTGAAAGTGGTAAAGGATGAGACGTTAAGAGTCTATAAAAGCCGACAGTAAAGCAAATAACGAGGTACTGAAGGCTGTGATAGAAAGCAAAGTGAATAGTATAAAAACAGAAAATTCAAACCATTTTTCAGCACAATCCAAGGTTTAGAAGAAACAATGAATAACAAATTTCAAGATGTTGACACTGAGTTTGGGAACGAAGTTAACTGAGTTCAAAGGGGAAATCACAAGTGAAATTAAAGAGGAAAATAAGGTACTTAAGTCAGAATTGCACGGCCGAATAAAAGACCTTAGAGGATAGCATGGTAGATTCCCAAATTAAATGTCAAGAAAATTTTAAAAATTTAGAAACTAAATTAGTTGAAATGGAAAAATCTTGTAAAGAAAATGTAGATGCATGTGAAGAGAAACTTGTGAACCAGATCCAAGGTGTGCAGAAAGAATTAGAAGCTCAGATAAAATCTAACAGCGATATCTGTGAAACATCCCGGGATGAGATAAAAGAAAGTGTGAATAAGCTAGGAACCCGATTTGAAAGAGTTGAGGAGAAAGTAGGAACCCTCGAGGGGAAAATCGGTGAAGTTCAGACCGAAGTAACTGAGATGAAAAATCAAAATCAAAAGGATGTGCAGGACATGAAAGGTCAATTTGAGCGGTTTACCGGGCAGGTAGATGAGAACTTAAAGAAGCATGAGGAGGGAGTAAATAAAAAATTAGGTATATACGAAGAGCATCTCCAGAGAGAAAGAAAACAACGAAATGAAGAAAATAAGGAAAGTACCCATAAGATAGATGAAATAAGTCAGGGTATTAATGATGTTAAGGAAACCATAGGAACATTAAAGGTACAAGTAGGAAAAAACAATACTGAAGTAAATCAGGTCCAAAATGAATTAACGAGATTATATAAGAGTCAAGGGAAAACTGAGGAAAAGCTTGAAGGAATTAAAGTAGATATGATTAAAGGACAAAAAGAAATGGAGAAGAAAATAAAGGAGATACGAGAAGACCTAGATACCATTGGTGACGTCAAGCCAGAAATTATAACAGAACAGGTCATGGTCATCAAGAAAGAGGTAGAAGAACACTTAAATGAAATCAGGGATAGCTTCAGGGACGAGAAAATCCAACTCAAACGAGAACTGGAAACCAGTAAGAAAAATCAGGAAAGAATTCAAAATGAATTAGGATCCCGGTTGGAGAGGACTGAACATAAGAACAGTCAAATGGAAATTCAACTCATGGCTAATGAAAAAAGTGCCCGAAGAGAAAGGAAGTTAGAATTTGAGAGTCAGGATGAGTTTCCAAAGACAGGATGGGTAGATCCCCGTGAACAAGGCACAGATCAAGAGAGGGACTTAGGAGGGGAGAGCCCTTATAAGAACCCAGGATACCCAATGGCGATGTCAACCCCGTACATGAATCAGACAAAGGGTCAGATAATAAATATCATCAAGTCAAATGAGGACAGACCGGTGAAGTTTACGGGTAACAATATGTCTATTTCTCCTAAATGCTGGTTAAAGGAAGTCGCAGAGTACTTGAACGAAATGAAGGTTCCTCAGGATCGGAGACTGAGAGCAATTGAGAAGCTGTTGGCAGGTGATTGTCTCACCTGGTTCAGAAGCTTCAGGTACACCTTCGATACGGTGGAAGGCTTTAGAGAAGCGTTCCTGAAACGATATTGGGCAGCAGATGTCCAAGAGAATTTGAGGCTAGATCTGTACTCTAGGAAGTACAGCACAAATGCCCCAACTAAGTACTCAGAATTTTTCACCGCTCAGCTGTGTAAATTCCGGGAACTTGACATTGCTCCTGCTGAGAACGATCTGTGTGCCGCCATTGCAAAACAAATTCCATATGAGATCCAGAGGTTGTTAATCTCATCAAAAGCCAGAAGCGCTGTGGAAGTGGAGAGCGTATTACGTCAATTAGATATGACGACTTCACACGTTACTCCCAGGCATCAAAGACAGACTGAACAGGTACATATGGCCAGCAGTCAAGAAAATAGAGAGAAACCATCGACCAGAAATCAGTCCACTAGTACTGATACTCAGGGACTGGGTCGAGAGTATGGACACCAAGAGCCTAGGGGAATACAGCCATACTATAGAGGAGGATATCGAGGAAGAAATCCTAGAAATACAGGTTATAGGCAACAAGAGAACCTATAACAATAACAATCAGAGGCAAGATAACCGAAAGAGATGGGAAAATTATCCCAGAAGGAACGTAAGGCCAGAGGATAGGAACGATGAATATCGGGCCGAAATAGAAGAAAGATATCAGGAAAGTCTTCGTTACATGAATGAACGACCAGACGAACCTGAAAGGCAAAAAGTCCGTTGGAGTGAGGCAATAAAGAACCGTAAATCACCCGACCGACTAGACGGAGCTCAAAGCTTGGAGCTACAAGCTCACTTGAAGAATGAGGGGAAAGGAAGCCCTCAGGATAAAAAAAACTTCAAATTTAAATCATCAAAAGTGGAAACATACCAGGAGCTGGGAGGAGGTAGAAATTGTAAATCGGATAGCAAGACCAGATGAGCTGATTAACGAGGATGTGGAAGGAATTCCACCTATTAAAAGAGAACTACCTATCATTATGCTAAGGATAGAAGGATTACTGGTCAGGGCATTAATTGATACTGAATCAACTATAATTTTAATTACTCAAACCCTTCTAAATGAATTGGAAACAAGAGGCCACGTATTGAAAATTCCCACATCAAGTGTAAAGATTAAGGGGATTATTCCTGAAAATTCTTTAACATGTAAATTTCAGGTATACATCGATTTGATCATGGGTAACGCTGAAATTTCGCAATGCTTTTTGCTGGTAAATCAATTACCGTATATTGTCATATTAGGTATTGATTTTATCCGTGAGAACAAGGTCATCATAGACCTAGCGCAAAACTGCATTAGGATTCAAAGAGAGGATGTGGATGAACAAAATATAAATTTACAGGAACAGGATGCAAAAATAGGAGAACAGGTATGGCATGAGGAAGAACTAACGGAAGAAGGTTGTAAGGACATAGATAAGATATTTGAAGTCCTAAATATAGAACTTGTAGATAGTTCGGAAACTGAGTTCGAAACCAACCTGTCAGGAAAAATAGAGGAAGCTAAAGTCAACCTCGAAAATAAGGAACAATTAAAGGAATTACTATTAAACTTCAGGGACGTATTTGATTCCAAGCCCGGGAAGATTGAACATTTTAAATACGCGTTCCAAGTCAATGATTGGGCACCGTTCAGACAAAAACCATACCCGGTTGCGGAAAAACATTACCCACAAACGAAGAAAACACTGCAGGAGATGTTGAATGCAGGTGTGATAGAAAAGATGGCGACACCATATGTTAGTCCATTAGAAATTGTGAGTAAACCGGATGGCTCAGTAAGGGTGTGTTTAGATGCCAGGAATTTGAATGCAAAAATCATACCAGAAAATGATTCGGCACCACCCATAAAAGAAATACTGAGGAAATTCAAAGGCAAGAAGATTTTCACAAATATTGACATGACGTCTTCGTATCATCATCTCGAACTGGAAGAGAAAACCAGTCTTTTAACTGGATTTCAGTTCGACCAACAAACATACTGCTTCAGGAGATCTCCGTTTGGATTGAAGACCGCGGGATCTGCCTTGGTAAGAGCGCTTGATCGAAACCTGTCAGAGGAAGTGAATGATTGCACTATCCGTTATGTGGATGACATTCTGCTTACCTCGGAAAACATTGAGGAACATTTGGAAAAGTTAAAGAAATTATTGGAAGATTTAAGAAAGGCTAACTTCAAGATTAATTTGAAGAAATCAAATTTTTGTCAGGGACAAGTAACATTTTTGGGGCATGTGATTGATAAGGATGGGGTTAAACCAAATCCATGCAAATTAGAATCGATAAGAGATTTTCCAAGGCCTTTGAAAATGAAAAACGTTCGCCAGTTTTTGGGATTGATTGGATTTTTCTCAGGACATTGTCCATCATACACAAAAACTGTTGAACCACTACAGGACCTTCTGAAGAAGGGGGGCAAGTGGAAATGGACAGAGGAAACAGAAAAAGCATTTATAGAGGCCAAGGAAATGCTCTTAAACTATGTGAAGCTAGGATATCCTGATTTTAATCAGAGGTTTATTATACAGACAGATGCATCCCAGATTGGAATAGGGGCAATGCTATATCAGGAAAACCCGGATAATCCTGATAAGAAAAATTATCTAGCTTTCACAAGTCGGAGACTGAAACCACACGAGAAAAATTATACAATCAGCGAAATCGAGCTGTTAGCAATATTGCACGCGCTGCAATTTTGGCGAAAGATCGTATATGGGTTTCAAGTCACATTAAGTACGGATCATAAAGCCTTAACCTTTTTGATGAAGACTGATTTATCCAGTCAAAGATTGATGCGTTGGGCTTTACACATTCAACAATTTGACGTACATATAGAGTACTGCCCAGGAAAAGAAAATGTAGTTCCAGATTATTTAAGTAGACAGCCAGAGTCCACAGAAGAGGAAGTAATGGCTATTGATTTGGAAGACAGGGATCAGCGTACTCTAAATGAGTTAAGAAGCATTGATCAACGACAACGTGAGGATCCATGGATGAACATGCTCATATCGTTCCTTGAAGGAAGTTTGATAAGGGGAACACCGGCGTACACGGAAGCTAATAAGATAGCTCAAGATTACACATTCTATAATGGATTGTTATATAAGTTTGTGGACTCTGACCATACACGATTGAGGATCGTTGTACCTGCGATTTTACAGAGAAAATGGTATGGTTAGCCCATAGATCGTTTGGACATATGGGAGTAGACAAAACAGTCTCGATGCTGAAAGAAGCATTTGTATGGCCGAGACTGAAAGAGACTGTAAGGGATACGCTAAAGACATGTGATTTATGTCAAAGGATTAAACCAAATGCATTTCTGATGAGACAAAAGCCTATACCATTGTTGCCCGAGAGGCCAGATCAAATCATTTCTATTGATAATTTCGGACCTTTGCCAAAGGCTAGGCGAGGAAATCGACACATAATGGTGGCTATGGATGTGTTCACAAAAATTGTTGTCCTTGCTCCCATACAGAAGACTAGTACCAAACAGGTGTTAAAACGACTCAAAGAAAAAGTGATACCGATTCTGGGAAAACCCGAGAATTTGTTGTCGGATCACGGTAGTTGTTTTACCAGTGTAGAGTTCAGACAGGTTTGGAAAGACTTGGAATACGTCAGATTTTGTCAAGTATTCGCCATCCTGAGGCAAATCCTGTGGAAAGAGTGATGAGGGAGACGGCCAAGTAATGTAGAATATACTGTGCCGAAGAAAATTGGAAATGGATAGATATCTTGGATATTATCGAATTTTGTATAAATAATACAATCGTGAATCTACGGGAGAGATACCAATAAAGTTACATCGGAATGAGCAACCAGAGAGACCTTGGAGTCTGGTAATTCCTAGGCCAGCAGACGCTTAGCCTGGAAGAGATGTACGTATTAGAAGAGCCTTTGAGCATCTAAAAGCTCAAGCCGATAGGAGGCAAAGAAGAAATAGGCACAAGAGGTATCATCGACCACTATTAGCAGGGGAAATGGTATTAGTAAAAAGACCCGCCATTTCGGATCCAGGGAACCGCGTGTACAAAAAGTTACAGAAAATGTACCACGGACCGTATCAAATAATAAGAGATTTGAGAAATGTTGTTGTTTGAGTCTTCAGTCTTTTGACTGGTTTGATGCAGCTCTCCATGCCTCCCTGTCCTGAGCTAATCGTTTCATCTCTACATAGCTACCACACCCTACATCCGAGGCAATCTGTTTAACATATTCTAACCTTGGTCTACCCCTACAGTTCTTGTCCTCGACCCTTCCTTCCATAACTAAGCTTGCTATTCCTGGATGTCTTAGTATGTGTCCTACCAACCTATCTCTTCTCTTCATTAGCAGTCGCCAGAAACATCTCTCCTCTCCCACTCGTCTTAATACCTCTTCGTTTGTAACCCTATCTACCCATCTGATCTTCATCATTCTCCTGTAACACCACATTTCAAATGCTTCAATTCTCCTCTTTTCTGCTACACCAATAGTCCAAGTTTCACTTCCATAGAGCGCCACGCTCCAGACAAAGGCTTTCAAAAATGACTTCCTAATACCTAAATCTATATTCGATGTCATCAGATTCCTTTTTTGTAGAAATGCTTTCTTTGCCTGAGCCAACCTACTTTTTATATCCTCTTTGCTTCGTCCATCACTGGTTATTCTGCTTCCTAAGTAACAGAAGTCTCCTACTTCCGTCAGCTTTTCACCTGCCAATTTGATCTCCATAGAGGTTTCTGATTTATTTCGGCTGCATTCCAGTATTTTTGTTTTACATTTATTAATTTTCATCATGAATTCTTTCCGTAAGACGGAGTCCATACCATTCAAAAACTCATTCAAATCCTCAGGCTTGTCGGCCAAGATGACGATGTCATCAGCAAATCTCAGAGTTGAAATTATTTCTCCTTGAATCTTCACTCCCACTTTACATTTTTCTCTAATTTCCTTCATTGCTTGTTCAATGTAAAGATTGAAAAGTATGGGTGATAAGTTGCAGCCTTGCCTTACGCCTTTCTGAATACCAGCTTCTCTCTCATGTCCTTCAACTCGAATGACTGCTGTCTGGTTTCTGTATAGATTGTATATCACCCTCCTATCCCTGTACTTTATTCCAATCGATTTCAAAATGTCAAACAATTTAGTCCAATCAACGTTATCAAAAGCCTTTTCTAAGTCTACAAAAGCCATGAACGTTCTCTTATCTTTCCTTATTCTACCTTCCAAAATCAGCCTAAGACTTAGTACAGCTTCCCTTGTTCCTACATTTCTCCTGAAACCAAACTGGTCTTCACCCAACTCCGTTTCTATCTGGCTTTCAATCCTCTTGTAAATTATTCTAGACAGGATCTTTGAAGCATGAGTAATCAAGCTGATTGTACGGTAATCTTCACATCTGTCAGCTCCCACTTTCTTTGGTATAGGGATGATTACATTCTTCTTGAAATCAGGGGGTACCTCACCTGTCTCATAAATCCTACACACCAAGTGAAATAACCTGATCAGACCTTCATCTCCTATGCAGCGTAGCAACTCAATCGGTATATCATCTATGCCTGGTGCTTTGTTCCTGCTTAAGTCTTCCAAAGCTCTATCAAATTCTGATCTCAATATTAAATCTCCTTTCGCATCCTCATCAATTTCCTCCTCCCTTTCCATTACATGATTCTCAATCTCCTTTCCCTTATACAAACTCTCTATGTAAGCTTTCCATCTCTCAACCTTTTCTTCCCTATCTGTTAGAGGCTTTCCATTTGTGTCCTTAATATTACAGCACTTAGTCTTCTTTTCCCCAAAAGTATTCTTAATCCTTCGATAAGCTGTGTCTACTATTCCTAATTTCAGACAATTTTCTATACCTGCACATTTCTCTTTCAACCATTCTTCTTTCGCTTCCTTGCACTTCTTGTTAACCTCATTTCTCAGACGTCTGTATTCTGCTTTCCCCTTTTCATCTCTTACATTCTTGTGTTTCCGCCTTTCATCCATCAATTCTAGTATATCCTGAGTGATCCACGGTTTTCTACCTATTCTTTCTTTCCTACCAATGTTTTCTTCTGCGGATTTTGTTATTTCATTCTTCTAAAGTGCCCATTCGTCTGCAATTGAAATTTGTTTAGGGTTTTTCATTAGTCCTTCCTTTATACTCTTCTTGAATCTTTCGTTTACATCCTTCTCTTTCAGTCTGTCTATTGCCCACCTTTTTGGCTTTTGACTTTTCTTCAGTTTCTTCAACTTTAATCTGCATTTCATTACAACCAGATTGTGGTCAGAGTTTATGTCAGCACCAGGATATGTTTTACAATCCAAAATCTGGTTTCGAAACCTCTGCTTGACCATAATGAAGTCGATTTGGTAACGCCCTGTATCTCCTGGTCTCATCCATGTGTATATTCTTCTATTGTGGTTATTGAATAAGGTGTTAGCTATGACCAACTCATGCTCGGTGCAGAATTCTACCAGCCTGCTTCCTCGATCATTCCTTTCACCTAATCCGAAATCTCTTACTATCTTCCCTTCTCTCCCTTTTCCTACCACAGCATTCCAATCTCCCATTACTATAACATTTTCATCACCCTTGATATAAATCAGAATTTCGTCTATTTCTTCGTAGGCCTTTTCAACATCCTCATCATCAGCTTGACTGGTAGGCATATAGACTTGTACCACTGTGGTGCAGGTAGGTTTAGTATTGATTTTTGCTACAATAATCCGTTCACTATATTGCTCATAATATTCCACCCGCTGTCCAAGTTTCCTACTCAATATGACGCCAACCCCTGCTTGGCCATTGTTTGATTTAGTGCTAGTGGCCCTATAGTCTCCTGACCAAAAGTCCTGTTCTTCCTGCCAGCGCATTTCACTAATCCCAACCAAATCCAACCTCAACCTATCCATTTCCCTTTCTAAGTTTTCTAACCTTCCACTTCCTAGCAGACTTCTAACATTCCACGCTCCGATCCGTAGAATGTCAGATTTCCTCTTTGTCACTTCTGTGATGTTAACCCCCTCTCGAGTAGTCCCCACCCGGAGATCCGAACGGGGGACTAGAGAAATAATGCCTATAGAATTCGGCACTGTGAAACGAATCACGAAGTGACCATGAACTCCGCGAATTTAAAAGTATATTTCCCTCCCGAAGACTTCGATGAAGCAATTGAACAAGCCCTGGTAATGGAACAATTTATAGATGATGAATCCACTTTTGACAGAAACAATAGTAAGGGAGAAAAAGGAAACAGAGCTCAACCATTCGAGTGCGAATGCGAATTAGAGAAACTGTATTGCGAGATAAGAGAAATAATTGATTTGGTTGAAGAAGAAAATTTCAATTTAAGAAAGGTGAATGATGTAATAAAGAAACGGGTAGGGATAGACCACACCCGTAACGAAAAATGAGGTTCTGGAAACTTGTAGTCCAGACAAATAAGAAAGAAAGAAAGGGTAGGGACAGAGCGTACCCAACCCACACAATTACCGGATATGACTTAAAAGGAGGAAAAACGAAATAACGTGGGATTTTAAAGGAATAAAGATCATAAGGTACGGATAAACGTTATGATGGCTTCGAAAATTAAGAAAAATAAGATTTTTATGAATAATTGAAATAAATTTACTCAAAATTTTTCGAAAATTTATTTACCTAAGGAGGGGAGAGATGAACCCATGTACCATTGGCTCAAAAGGGGTCGAATCCATGTATATTTGTAAAACGAAGGAAATAAATATACAGTATTAACCCTCTTAGTGCCAGGCGAAAAGGTAAAGGTGAAGTCTAAAAGTGCCAGGCTGTTTTAATGGAAAATGTAGGCTTTCAGAAAAAAATATGTACATCCTCTGTTTTGAAAGATACGAAAGCGAAATTTAGTCAGGGATTGCAAAACATAGCTATCTAAATTCAGGGAAATTTTCAGATCATTATGAACCTTATTTATTTCTTTATTAATTAATTAATTAATTAATTAAAATAATTTCTTCTGTAAAATAAAATTAGAAAGTTTGATTATTCCTATTACCACACGCATATAAATGGAGTAAAAATGAACACTGGAGAGCGCACATACATAACAAAAGAACCAGGAAATGCAGTTTTTTAGTTTAAAAAATATCAGCAGGGCTGTCAAAAATCCGAAATTCTAAAATCTAGCATATTCATAAAATACCGTACACCAACAATGGCATTGTTGATATAAATCAAATAAAAATAATTACAGTGAAAATAAATAAACAGAAGGGCACCCTGTAGTTTTATCTTTCACATTTGTGGTTGTGTAGCCTGTGGAGGATTGTCCTGGTCAACAATCCTTTCTTCTCAGTCACTATTACTATCAACATCATTACCATCACTATCATTTCTTTGGTTATGTACGATCGCATTATTCTGAAGTGGAATCGGCACATAATTCGTCACACACAAGATCGCAATCACTGTCCACGAAGTCCAAGAGTTCACCACTTGACTCATCAATCATTAATTCTTCAATTTCTTCCTCTCTCAAACAATGCTTCCTTCCCTTGGACGCCATGCTTTTACGAGTCACGCGTAAACAAGTAAAGGAACTTCAAATATCGCTCGAGTATATCGATAGACAGAAAACAAAAGATGTTTGCCAGAAAATGGTAGCTAGAACTCTCTTTAATGGTCACGTCAAGTTTAGACGCCATTTTCGGTCTATAAGCCCTTCTAAGAATACAAAAACGAAGCGTCTCTCAGAGCGACGCTGGCAAGTTTCGTTCATTTTATGAGGATCGCTCACAGCGACTCTGGCACTAAAAGGGTTAAATGGAACATAGAAAGATTTCAGGCGAGGATGCTAGCCTAACGTTGTGTAAGAAGTTAGACCCAGTTGGCCAGGAAATGAGATCATGCCTGACTCATTGATAACGAGCCAGTCACGAGTATAAATAGACTGAGTGGAAAGTTTCAGCTGTATGAGAGAGAAGCACGTCTCGGAAATCGCCCTTACTTTGCATTAAAACGACAACAGCGCAACTGTGCCAGAAGGAGAATAATTAGATTTAACCCATTTGGAAGAATAAAAGTAAGTGAATAAATACAGCGTTGTGAATGATTTCAGAAGAGAGATTTTTGTGTGGAGAAAAAGCTTTTAATAACTGTCCAGGAAAGAAGTGCAAACGTAGCCATACGTCATAGGGGGTTTACTGAGGCCCGAGGAGTGGGGATTTAAAAATCGACAGCAACATCCACACAGCGGAAGACTAAAAATTATTTAATATCTCAGAAATGCACGATCGATTTTCATGCGCAGTGAGATCATTTTACGTTCGGAAGACGAGCTTTCTGGAGATATAATTTTTATAATTGTGCGACAATTATTTCAAATGTTGGTCACGAAAAGGACTAGGATTTTATCTTTTTTTGACTAAAGAGTATAAAACTCCTGGCCCAGCCAGACCAATCATGCAGTTATTCCGACAGTCCGAGGGAGCGTCACGCTGTATCAGTAAATGCAGTTTACCAGTACTCCTTGAGGGGAGATGCTACATCACATCGTGCAGTTTCCGATAGCCCAGGGGCGTCATAGTGCTACATCACGCCGAAGACTATACAAGTATTCCTTGAGGGGAAACCCTGTATCTCATCATATAGACAGTATCCGACAGCCAAGAGTGTCGTGGTATCGATAACCAACGAGCATCTGTAAGGAGTAGCCAAGAAGTATTATTACAGTATCGCCGTGTGGAGAATTAGGAAAATCCTAGTTACAGGATTTAGTTCCGACAGTATAAAGTTTACAGTGAAAAGTTCAGAAATTACAGTCAAAGCAGGCTGCGAACTTAGAACCCAGGGCGATAGATCTTAAATTAAACGATCAAAAGTATCATAACGTATTGAAGTAACGTAACAGCGAGATAAACATTCTATCAACTTTAAAGAACCCGAGTAGGGACGGACAGAACAAGGTTCGCAAGGTATTCCTGAAAGATAGGAATTCGAGAACCGAATAGGCGGAAAGGAGAAGGAAATTAAAGACATTGCTTCAAGAAAGCAGACGAACTATTCAAAAAGCACTAAGTTACGAGGAGTATTAGTTGCTAGAAATCAATAGGTCACCGATAGATTATCTGGGGGACCGTGGACAAGATAGACTTTCGCTAGACCAACCAATAGGGTCTAAAAAGGAGCCGTTCGAGTCAGAGATAATAGCAGATCGTCAGGAAACGGGATTTGAAGGAGAACTATTCCAGGGAGGAAGTACATGGTTCGAGACTTTCACATTCTGACAGGATAGGAAGCCGACATTTACTAAATTTCACCCTTGGAGACGGGAGGTCAAGAAATCACGTGTGAAAGGCTTAAGAGCAGCCTCAGTGATTAGAATCTGTGAAGTGTAAATATATAAAGATTTGTGTTAAAAAGTAATATTTTCAGTGTTTTTATCGTGTATTCTAAACGAATACACCAGTGTATTTTAAAATGTTATCAGTGTTAAATTTATACGAGTTAAATGTGTGTCAAGATATATCTGTACATGAAATGAATTTGTACAAGATGGTGTAATTTCAAAATAGTGGGCAAAAATGAAACATCGCAAGAAAAAGGAAGGTCCGGGACCGACCTATAACATGTGAGTAAAGATTTTCATTATGTTTTGTGTTGGGAAAGTGTTTGTGTACAATCCACCGGAGTTTGAGATAGAGGGATGTTTCTGAATAACAAGTAACAGTATAGGAGCGCGGTCTGAACAATTAAAATTTTAGAAATTATAAATAATTATGTGAAATGTATGAAATCAAATGTCAGTGTATTTGACAAATGTTACAAAAGCAAGCGTAATAAATAATAATAATGAAAAGAAAGATAAATAAAGATTAAATTTAATGATATGAAAGTAAGAGCGTTTGATCCTTAATAAAAGTATAAAGACATGGTGTTAATGCATGTTCTTAAAATATAGCGATTATTGTCAAGGGATAGGATTAATATAAAAATTGAGATATGGATCAATTGTTAATGTGGAATTTATCAGTTCTTTGGAAGACGCTAGGCCTTAAAATAATGTATAGCGCAATGTAGCGCATTAAAGTAAATTGTCACGCTAGGAATGCGTAGAATATAAATGTACTTGGTAAATTACTTATGAGGGGTAGTTGATTGCGGTAATTGAGCCATTATAAAGTCATCCAATAGTGACGTAGATCACGAGGCTATATGTGTTATGTTGTATTGTAATAGGGAGCAAATGTATGGTATTATGAGCGCAGGTAATATAGGCCACGGCCGACCCTAAGTCGCATTTATATAAGTCCTCAAGTATGGGAATGGTTCCCGAGGCATGTTAAGAGAGTCGAACCTAGACTCGTCTAAGTGTTGAAGCCCCTAAATATTCGTCGTTGTATGTGAATTACCCTTACCAATCAATGATGACCCTTCATAATTAATCAATGCCAAGGTTACGAAAGTGGTTTATGAACCTAATAATGTTTGTTGAAAGTGAATGAGAGAAGTAAAAACGCCAGGTCTCACCAGAGAACTGAAGAAAGAAAGATCTGTTTTAAAAGCATTGAGTATAGCTGCAACGCGCGGGCTAGGCAGGAGGTTCCCCTCTCAGCCATAAATCTCGCCCAAGTCTAACCCTTGTTATTGTAAGTTGTGCCAGGTCGGAAAGGAACTCCTGAGAGAAGTAGTAACACACCGTGAATGTTTAAAAGTTGTTAAAGACCCGGGGTTTGAACCGAGGTCCATGTAGATGAAAATATCGCTTGCCAGTTCAGATCGTAGCTTTCTTATGTGATAATGGTCTTATAAGACAAATAAATAAATAAAAATCCCTAATGCAATGTTGAATGGATGTAGGATGCCATGAGTTTAATGAAGATAACTAGATTCCGGGAGTAATCATAGTTTTTGACTTTGTCAAGTAATCTTTTGTAACTCTGGAGTACACAAATATTTTTCCCGATCACTGTAGTGGATTTGTGAAACTTGAGAGAGATGGTAATGTTGAGAACATTGTGGAATGCCCAAACATTTAAGTAGAGAAGTAATATGTACTTTAAATATGATTATATGTTTGTTTGATGAGAAGAAAACTCATAAAATAGTTATTGAGGTGTGTGAAAGAAAGACACCGTCATTATTGGAAATATCGAGCCATTAGAGCTCGTGATTATATTGGACTTGAAGATAGATACTTTATGGAAGTGAAAATAATTATGAGTTGCTGGTTTGAAAGAAACCATTTATTTTAATATAATGTTTGTTTAATTTTTATATTTTATTGTTCACTTTGAAGAAGTTTAGAAGGATTTGGTCAATAGTTTATTTGTTTTATTTGTTTGTAGCGCCATAAATTTGGTTAATTAAATGTGTTAAAATAGGAGTTGAATTTGTTTTTATTTTGAAAGTGTATCCTCTATTTAATCCAAAAATGTGTAAGTCACAGAGTGGGAGAACGTACCAAAACCCCGAAAATCCCGATTTGAGCATTGCTGGCATACTGTGATTTGCATATTTCTTGCTGGAAGGGCACAATAGATATGGTCATTAAATGAATGGCGTGTTAACTTTGCCTTTATAGTCCACCAACAGCATGCAGATGTTTGCTTATAGTATCTGTTGATAATATTTTTGTTTAAACAGAATGCAGTGTGAATTTACACGTCAACAGGGCAATCGAATACAGGTCATTCAACAAGGGGATTATATGCTAATACACATTGACAACAGAGGCATACATTTACCTCCAAGGGATCTTAAAAATGATCCACTCTTAATTTTCATAAAACTTTTCCTGTTAAATAATTTCCAAATTTATGTTTTGGCTGAAAACAATGAATGTCGACTTTTAGAAGTAGGCTATACACAGTGGGACAATTATTTGCTTGTTTAACAAGCGATTCACCAAAAGGTCAGCACTGGTCATGTGGGCATTGTCCACAGGCCTACGTCTTTGTTAACCAGTCAGGGAAACTATTGCCACAAATCCTTGAACCTACCATGTAACAAATAATAATAATAATTATTATGATGTCATGTTTACATTGCTAATACTGATTATTATCATTATGATCATAATAACTTTGCGTTTTTGATATTCTTTTTACAAACAATGTATGAAGCCCTTTGCTTAAAAGTTGAAGATCAGTTACTGATTATACGACATAAACAAATTGTTAGTTGCATCCCATAAAAATATGCTTAGTTGGTAATGAACTTTTAAACCAAGATCTTATTTTATATTTTATAGATGTGTGAGCGCCACTATGTTTAATTTAAAAAATGATGGCGATTTGATATCATTTAGGTATTTGCCAGATTTTGAAAATACGTTTCGTGAATGGCAGTGGTTAGTGTTTTGTGCCATTTGATTAGCGGATGCACAAGTGATTCAACCCTATGACTATAAATACATTCTAATTGATTTGTCTAATGAAATCCCACAACGCTCTTGATGTGATTCAACAACCCCTCGACCCTCTGGTAGGAATCAACAATTTTTTTAAATTTAAAATTAAAACAAAATTAAAACAAGGTCTTGTTTTATTTATATCTTTAAAATATAGTTTAAAACAACCAAACAAAAAATATTAGCTTGGTTTCTTTTTGTTTTAGAAAAATATGACCATGTACCATGATATTAATACTCTTATGGCAGACGTTCTAGTTTATCTACAGCAAAATAACACTTGTTGCTTCTTCCAGTGTTAAAAATAGTTGTTTTGATGGGCGTGGACCGTTGCAAGAAATTCATCGAGCACAATTAATGGGCGTCATAGGCAGCAAAACGCAAATTTTTCTTATCGATGATCATTGTCATTTACAAGAGTATACCTATTTACGTCATGTGGACCATGAAACACAACAAAATTCGCTGTTGATGTTGGTTCAACATATGTCGCGTACCACCTACAAACATTATTATATTTTTGTGAATTTATCCATTACTATCTACAACATCAGTCATTAAACGCACAGGCTTAAAAAACAACACACTTTTATGTAGAGACAAAGTTATTGTTGTTGTTGTTGTGGTAATATATAGACTAGATTGTTAATTAATACTCTTTTCTTTCCTTATAGACAAGCATGGACGCCTTGAACGTGATTGGCCAAGCCTGTGGCCTTGTACGCTAGAAAATGAGTGAATTGCCTACCCAAACACCCTTTCGCGTACATAAAATACAAAAATTAAAAACAAAATTTGGTGAACGAGCCCTTTGCATTTGCGAAGACATTGAAACATTTCTTCCTACGCGTTTTAATAACCTACATGATGATGTTTTGGAAAACGTCAATTCAATTATTCACCCTGTCTATTTAATCTATGAGGGTGAAAAAAATAATCGATGCATCATTCGTTTTGTAAAAATAGGAAACGAATAATTATTGTACAATACCCATGACTTTGTTTATTCATACCTTACTATAACAATTTTTATGGTGCTCAACAGTTTGACGTTTATTAATGCCCAACGTTTATGATGGCAAAGAGGTCCATGCAGGTGAAAATAATAATAATAATAATAATAATAATAATAACAGTAATAATAATGATGATAATAATAATAATAATAATAATCCGCCTCGAGGAGGACGTAGAGCTGACTACGGCCGGACGGGTCCACAGGTGGCGGATAGTGAATCGCCCTCTAGATATGGAGGGTAGCTGCGACATAAGCAGGGCAACCTGACGAATAAGCAGTCCCGGACCAACAGCGGCATTGCTAACAGGATGTGGTGGGTCTGTGGATGGCACCACAGTCTCTATAAAATGCCACATATATCCAAAGACAGCAATGTGACAAGGCCAGCCAGTGCCGCCATAAGCACTAGCCAACAGCGTCTGTACTCCATGTTAGGGGCGGCTGTGAAAGGCGTCTGTACCCCATGTTAGGGGCGGCCTAAATGAAATCCTGGCAGTAGGTATAAAACGCAACCCATTGATAATGGAGAAAATATCAAAGAATAATGAGCCTCAGAAAAGGACGCTACCCGAGGTGCGTCGGGGCACGTTTGGAGCTGGTGCTGAACGTGACAGCAGGCGAACCACCAGTGGCATGATGCTGAACAGGTGGGCACATGTCGGGTCACCCGAAAATTCTACAGCCGACAACGCAGATGGGAGAACCCAACAGCCGTCATCTCCCCCTGTCGAAAGTGTTTCAAACATTCAACTGACCACTAAGGCAGGCAAACTGAGGCAGCGCTTTAAATGGACTGATGAGATGAACAAATTCATAATGCGCTCCTACTTTATTGTTACAAACTTAGAGAGAGACCTCACAACATATAGGAAAGATTTGCACAAATTATTTGTGGAGAATTTTCCTGACTACTCTTTCGTTACAGAACAAAGAATTGCAGACCAAAGACGTGTAATAGTGAGGAACAATAGACTTCCTGCAATAATGATTCAAAGTCTTAAAGAGGAAGCAGCAAAAATTCTAGCTTCAGAATCCAACAATGAAAGCAGATCCACATTATTGATTCAAGCTGTTCAGGAATTAACCTGCAGAAATGACACAGGGGAAGAGGGAATTATTGAACCAACTATCCCTACTAATATCTCGAGTTCTGATGCAACAAGTTCTATTGAACATGTGTTTAAAGAGGCAATGACAGAATTTATGGGCCTTAAAGTAGACTATCGACCAAAGCTGCCCAAACTCCTAGAAACAGCAAAGAGTAAATCTCTTGTCAGTATGACAAATAACATCCTAAAACAGTATGTGGAAACATCCGATAATCTAGAAGAAACAAACTCTCTTGTATATTGCGCAGCAACTGTGATAAAGCTGAACAACCTGAAACTAATACCTTTGTCTGGAAGCTCTCGTGGAAAAGGTGCAGATGCAGAATACATTCCACCCTGGCAGCGTCGATTAGAAAATGACATCAAGGAACTGAGGAAAACCATAGGCAAACTAACAGCATATTTAAAGAATAAAACTAAACCCAAAACCAATCGAAAGCTGAGAAATATATTCAGAAAAATCAACAGCCATATAAAGGAATATGATCACACAGAAAAAATCAAGGAATACATTGACAACCAAAAGCTAAAATTATGCGCAAAAGCAGCGAGACTCAGGAGGTACAAGGAATCACGAGCGAGGAAAACGCAAAACAAACTTTTCTCCAACAATGAAGGTCAGTTCTACAGAATGATCAAACGAAACAAACAATCCATGACAAAAGCAGAACCTCCTAGCACGCAAGAAACGGAAGATTTTTGGAGAAGTGTATGGGCTGCGAAGTCACCGCACAATGAAAATGCAAATTGGATCAACGAAGAACGAAATAGCAATAATGTATATGAAGAAATGGATTTTGATACCATTGAAGAACGGCATGTGTATGATGCTATAAGGGGAACTCAGAATTGGAAAGCGCCGGGCACAGATAAAATTCACAATTATTGGTACAAACATTTCACGTGCGTGCACCAGAAGATAGCCCAGCAATTTACTTACCTCATCCATCATCCTGAGGAATGTCCTAATTTCCTTACTGCTGGAATTACATATCTAATCTCAAAAGAAAGTGGAAATACTAAAGACCCATCGAACTACAGACCTATCACCTGTCTCCAAACACTTTACAAACTATTTACGTCCATAACTGCGGACGAAATTACAAGTTTCTCGACAAACATAACATTTTGGCTAAGGAACAGAAAGGATGCAAGAAGCTGTCGCAAGGATGCTGGTGTATTCTTGGAATACACGGTACGAGAGAATATAATTTTTAATGCTCTTTGCATGTTCATTTCTTCCTTTTTTATCAAACACCAACAGTGATCTTCTATTTTCTCTTTGATGGGTAAATCTCTTATGTCATCGTGAGTCTGTTCTAGATATATATCTTCCATGACCCTCCTAGCGTCATCTAGCAGCGTATCTCTGAAGCTCCTCAATTCTTCCTGGTGCAAGAGGACTTCCTTTTCCATCTGGCCACCAGATCTCGTCACCATCGCCAGCTATTATCTCCATGAGCAAGAGAACTTCGTTTACTTTTTCACTCACCATGCTGTGCTAGTATAGCCCGCTATCAACTCTTTGAAGACCATCTCCTCAAGAGAATTTAATTTCTTATGTTGGTTATTCTTATATGTATTCCTTTTGTCTCCTACCCCCACTCCTTTCCCTTCCTAGGACTCTCTGTGCTCCGATGAGTGGGTCTCACTTGTGCGCCGGCCGTCGACTCAGTTAAGGCTCAACTAGAGCTAGCCTCCTGACCTAACGAGGCATTTTTTAGATTCCACGCCATGTGGTAACTTTAACCATCAAGGAGAACCTCACTTTCGCCATGCAGCAAAGTTAAGTACAAACTTCAAGTTTTAACCTCATCTTCATGATTTTAACGTCTACATGCTTTTAACGATCTTTTATAGGCAGTGTGAAATTACTTATTTGTTGAAATAATCATCCTTCGCGGGATTAAGCCAATCTTGGTGAAAAGCAGCATTTCTTATGCTTGTTAAATGAGAAATCTTCTCACCACGTGGGATATTATCTAATACCCGCTGTCTATAAATTACCAAGCTAGTTCCTCCGCTGGATTAACTTTGACCCCACTCTTCTATAAAGATCGTTCTGGAACCTTCCAGATCCTGTACTTTATCTACAAGTCTTGCCGTCATGTATTTTTCACTCACTTGTGAGAATACTATTTATAATTGAAGAATCTTACTTCTGAATTAATGCTCAATAGCGAAATTTTTTCCACCGATGGAATGTTCTATGGAACATTTAATTGTAATTCACAACTTTCTCAAGAAATAGACTCTCGCCTATCTAGTGCAATCAGTTATTTTCATCATTGCAATAACTTTCTTTCCCATAAACTTTCGTGTCTCTGCAGTGAACTTTTCATCTATTTAACAGACTATAATGAAAACTAGTTCTTGTTCCAATTTTCTACCGCGTCGCGATCGTCCGTTTACATTAAATAAGGCCATGAACATTGATCCTAAATCCCAATTGATCTTTCCTCAACCTTCTACTAACAAACCATATTAATAAAATTGTAACTTTTCTATAAGGTGTCACTCTACGAAGTACCCTTCCATTTTGCTTGTTTATAATTAATTAATTACTGTATAACTACGTGTTTTATACACGGTTCAAACTTACATTGTTTCTTCCCTATAATCAGGGAAAACAATTCTTTTAACTCTTGAGTGAGTTATTTCTAGGTCTCACGAAATGGAAACTGCCCCATTTGGCTCGTGATTCCTACTTCAACATAGGAAGTCTAGAACCTTCCTTTTGATTTTCTCTTCAGGTTTCACCGTAAGTGACCTGCTCTCTTTTGTATAATTGTTATAAAGTAATTCTGCACAAATATAAGAAGTTATAGGAACTTCCATCTTATTCTTCATGTTTTTCTTATTGTGATTTTCAAAGTTGTCACTCTCTCTAGAATATTCTCTCAGAAATTTCTTAAAGTACACTCCTTGTACTCAATTTAATGTTTAAACTTTAATTATTTCATTTGTCTTCTTTAAATCTTATAAAGATTTTAGAACATATATAAGGTTCGAATCCTCATAAATTGTCAATTGCCTGGAGCAAACGTTTAATGTTTTCTGAGGTCTGTGACCCAAAAATTGTTAACCAAATTGAAAATATATATTTGTTAAAGTTATCAACTTCTTTTGAATTGTTAAATAAATTAAGCGTTTCTTTTCGCTTTCTCATTTTTCTAGTACAACGGGTAGGCAAGATCCTGGCTTTCCTAACGCTTCCTCAGTTCATGCCATCGTTAATACAGAACAAATCTGCTACTATTTGTCTTGCCAGACTATCACCCTTCCCCATAGTAGTCTTATGCATGCTTGGGAGGAAATAAACTAAAGCCTTTCTCTGGCAAACCGCCCAAGTCTTAGCTGCGGTTCCCGTCAGCTTCGACCAGGTCCTTACCCATTTTAGGTATCGGAGAGCTGATTTGCGGTGGCAACCGCCTCTAAGTGCATTTAAGGTTAAATTTATAACTTTTGTGGGACTCTTCTCCCATTTTTCTATCCTTTTTCTCCAGTCCGAAACTCACCTCCTTTTATTTATCATCTTCCCTTGGTGGTTAGGTTATTCCTCAGCCAATAATCTACCCAGATGCAAATAACAGATAGTTATTGATTCTGTGATAACACAACAGGCGATACATAATCAAAGGAATCAATATACGGCATACATAGATTACCAGAAAGCATTTGATTCAGTCCCGCATTCATGGCTGAAAGAAATCCTCTATATGTATAAGATTAACCCTGCTGTAATTCACTTCCTGGAGGTCACGATGGATAATTGGAAAACAGTACTGTATACTAAGACAGACAATGAATGTGTCACATCTGACACAATACAAATTGAGCGTGGTATCTATCAAGGAGACTCGCTAAGCCCATTATGGTTTTGCTTAGCCATCAATCCTCTCTATAAAATTCTAAAATCCACCGGTTTCGGATTTGACATCAAATACTACAATAGGATATACAGAATATCCCATCTCCTTTATATGGATGACCTCAAAGTATATGCACACAGTGAGACTCAAATGAATGCCATGCTAAATATAATATATTCATATTCATCCGATGTCCGAATGACGCTGGGAGTGAAGAAATGCAAGCGTCTGGCAATTGAAAGAGGTAAATATGCAACTTCTGAACCACATGAGCTACGCAAAGGATCTCTAATTGAAGGAATGACTGAAATAGAAACCTACAAATATCTGGGATTTGCTCAAAATGCAAGTTTGGATCATAAAAGTATCAAAGATGAACTCATTGGAAAATATACCACAAGACTACATCAATTGCTGCGAACCAATCTATGTGCAAAGAACAAAATTAAAGCTATCAACACATACGCTATACCAACCCTAGTGTATTCATTTGGGATTCTGAAATGGTCAGCAACAGAAATGGAAAGCCTGCAGAGAAAAACAAGGACCCTTCTCACTACTTACCGTTTACATCATCCAAACGCCTGTAAAGAAAGGGTCACTCTTCCACGAAAGATGGGAGGCCGAGGAGTACTGGATTTACAAATTTTGCTCCAGAACCAAATTAATACCCTTAGAAGATATTTCTATCAAAGAAAGGAAAACAGCATTCTCCATAAAGCCATTGTACTTGCTGATAAACACACTGTATTGAACCTTCGTACATCCTCTGATGATCATATCAGCCAGCCACTAAACTTACATGAAAAAGAAAAGGCATGGGGAGAAAAGACCCTCCATGGAAAATACTACAGCAACCTATCCCAACAGAGTATTGATAAAAACGCATCGTGTATGTGGTTACAAAGTGGTCGACTGTTTGGAGAAACAGAGGGATTTGCAATTACCATCCAAGATCAAGTCATTGCTACAAAAAATTACAAGAAATACATCATCAAAGATACCAGTGTAATTTCAGACAAATGCAGGCGATGCGCCATTCATCTCGAGACCATTGATCATGTCACTGCAGGTTGCCCAATACTAGCATCAGTTGAATATACAAAGCGGCACAATCAGGTTGCAGGCATCATTCATCAAGCACTCGCACAGAAATATAAATTAACTGAGGAGTATATCCCTTACTACAAGTATCATCCACCATCCCTCCTCGAAAATGAACTGTGTAAAATATACTGGGACACTGGTATTGTGACAGATAAAACAATAGATCACAGTCGACCAGACATCATAGTGGTAAATAAGGTTGATGGCACTACATTTATAATAGACATAGCAGTCCCCAACGACACCAACATCGAACGTAAACACAATGAAAAAATCTCCAAGTATAGACAGCTTGCAGAGGAAATCAAGAGGATATGGAAGATGAACTGCGTCCGGATAGTGCCTGTAATCTTGTCAGTCAACGGCCTCATACCTCACACACTCCACAAGAGTCTGAAAGAATTGGATCTTCCGCCGGCCATCTACAAGAGTATGCAGCATTCGGTCTTATTGTCCACATGCAATATTGTGCGATCCTTCCTTGCTAGTGAATGAGTGATAATGAACTCTTATATTTTGTATATACATGATATGTATTATAGTTTGTATTATAGTTTTTATGTATTGTTGTAAAGCACTTGGTTTAACCCGTGCTTTAGAGTAACCCATGTTTGTAATGGTGAATTGAATAAATAATAATAATAATAATAATTTTTCTCAACTTCTTCTTTATGGGACAATTATTTTTGTTTTTTTTCCTTAATCTATGTCAATACAACGATGCCTATGATGGTTATTGGTAAATGGTAATTTTGCAAATTCTTCTCAATGGGAGAATTTTTTCAGCATTATGCTACGTGAATAGAATCATGCCTGTGATGCATGTTTATGATTATTTTACCTTTTTAACTTTTTGAATGTACATGTATAGTCTTTCAAAATGAGTTGAAACGTCATGCGCATAAGGGTCGCTTGATAATCTAGCACCCCCCTTATGCACCATAGACACGAGTAAAAAAAACAGACGGAGAGACTTAAAAAAAGAAAACTATTTGACACAATTTACTAAATAAATAAATAAATAAAAGTTAACGTCACATTGCCTTCACTGCTGACATGGTTTTGCACAAAACATTGTTTTTCAAATGATAATAATAATAATAATAATAATAATAATAATAATAAGCGTTTTACAAATCATATACCTAGATTTCATAATGATTTTATATGCTACTTTTAAAACATGTTTTTAACTTGTGGTTGCGGTGCATGAGGGGGGTGTTTGATGAACAAGCGAGCCTTAAGCGCGAGACGTTTCAACTTATTTTATCAATAATTATGATGGACTCTTGTTTTTTTTTCTGTTTGTCATTTAAAATAGGTTTAGTACGAATAGCATTCATAGCAATTTTTATACAATTTTATAATTATAATGATGAATAATGATGGACATTTGACCTTTTCTTATTGTTTGTGATTTAAAAATAGGTTTAGTACAAATAGCATTTATAGCAATTTTTATACAATTTTTTATAATGATCATGATACTATTAATCAATAACGATTCACTGTCGTCCTTTTTTATTGTTTGTGATTTAAAAATAGGTTTAGTAAAAATAGCATTTATATGAATTTTTATACAATTTTTTATAATGATGATGATGAAACTATTGGTCAATAATAATGGAAAAAACACAACATGGACTACTGTATTTTTTTTTCAAATTATAACAGTGATCCTATATATTTCTTTAAAATAAATTGATAATGTAAAAGTCCATATCCAGATAAAAGTAATTTGCTCTTCATAGCACCAATGACCATAAATGCTGCCATCCTTTCTGATATACTGGCATCTGAAGCTGTTAATCGTTGCTTGGCAATGCCTAAAAAAACTCTGTCGGCGATGCGTCTTAGTATGGGATCACTGTTTTTATAGGTTATATCACAATTACGGCAAGCATGATCCAAAGCATTAATCCCCATATCCCCTCTCCTCAAACGATGTTGAAGACGAGTACCAGGGCCGCAAAAGCTGTAAGCAGGTATGTGGACTTCCAGTGATGTTATCAATAATTCCATGGCCAATACACGCGGGACATGGAGTTTTCAATCGGTTAAAGACACTTTACTTGTTGTTCTTGTTGTTGTTGTTGTTTGACAGCGGCTGCTGACGAGCATGGTAGGTTGTTGTTTTCCGCGTGACAACTATGGAATGATGAAACAATGTCTTTACAGTGAGTTTTTTGACTGTGATACAATTTCATCAATTGGCATGTTGCACACTGGCAAATGGAGGGTATTTTTGCCATGGTCAATTGCTTGTGATGGGAAAAATGGCAGCATGGTTGCAGTTCACTCAATACAGGGTCACTGGACTCGGCAGGCGCATTCTCCCAAATTTCTTGACAGCGTTGGCGGCTACATAAAAAGGAATGATTTAGGTAGCGCCAATATTTCATGTTGAGTAAAGTTGCTGAATTTTTTGTAGCACACAACGAATTTTTCCAATCACTTTATCGATCGTAGCGTCGTCCATGTTACAACGTTGATATTATCACCTCACGTGTACAAGTCTCACTGGTTTCATCGGGCAGTAAACTTTCAGTTTTAATTTTGTTCAACAACTCCCAACAGGCATTAGTTGTTGGCCAAAGATATAATTGCCACGCATGCGCTAAGGCTTTATTGTTAATATTGCTGCAAGGACAAGTATCCATGAGCGTTTGCAGGGATAGACGGCCCAAATCTAAAAGCTCAATACATTGACAGTGAGGAGGTAAAATGGTTGTAGCCATTGTCATTTTCCAAGCCCTTTAACAAATAGGACATTAGCCGAGGACAAATGGGCTTTCATCACTTTGTCTAGATACTTATAAGGATTATCACCCTCTTTCCATATTAATTGCAAATGATTTTCAATCCATTCGCTTTGCTTTTTATCTTTTTCGCTAAGCAACTCGAAAGCGTAGGGAGGTTTAAACACCAAATGGATGGGTTGTGACACCCAAAAGGTGCTACAATCGATAAAAGCCACTTCCTTAAATATAAATTTGTTATCTGCAATTTTAATGCCCTGACAATCGACAATGAGTGTACGCATGATTTTTTTTTTACTTGTTACCTCGCCCACGCCCAATAAATGACTAACCCTTCTCAGGGTTTATCTCCACTAGTCAAGGACTTGGGAAAAGGAACAATGACTTCAACAACAGGTAATTGTTTTCTACATGAGCACACAGGCTCTATTCATCATCATAAAACGCATACACTCCTGTTACATTGTTTTTTAATCTGGAAAAACATTCAAATGAAGGGTTGGCACACACGGTCCACAGGTATCTCCTATTTTTGTGGGGTCTGGTACAGGGATGGGGTAATTCAAACTCCACGGAATATTGTCCACATCATAGCGATTCGAGTAAGGACAGGATGAACTCCATAGTTGATGGTCACTAAATGGTCGATCAGCCTTCTCCCAGTTTCCAATTCCAATGTTGCAAAAATACACTTGACCACATCCCGGCGG
Source organism: Meconema thalassinum (assembly GCA_946902985.2). NCBI lineage: Eukaryota > Metazoa > Arthropoda > Insecta > Orthoptera > Tettigoniidae > Meconema > Meconema thalassinum. The sequence goes on from OX336389.2 coordinate 1,295,051,825, forward strand.
ATTAAGTAATGAAAGCCAGCCGCTGCCAATTCTCCATAATCCATAAAGGAAACTGTCCAAGTTTCAAATGTTTTCAGTCGATTAAATTCACATTTTAAATTCCATGGTTTTTCCCTCACGTCATTGTTCTTGTTGTCGTTGTTGTTGCTTATTGAGAGACACATGACGTTTGTCTATGCTATGTCTGTGTGTGCACACTGCGTGTGACCACATTGCCAGAGCGCAACAGACTCTGCGCTTGCAAACACTCATCATGTTAAGACATGAATTATGAATTATGTTTCTTCACCTCAGAACACGAGAGAGAGAGTGGGGGGCAGCTAAGCAAGCGGTCACAGGTGCATTAAATGATGGTCACATAATTTGTCAAAGGATGATATTTCGCTTATCTGGAATGAATAATCACACAGTAGGTACTTGTACGGGCTGGTACATTTTCTTGTGTTTCAAAATCTACCCTTAAATCAATGGTGGTGATGTTCATAGATTCTTCTAAATACGAACAGTCAAACACAACCAGTGGTACCTTTTGCTTTAAACTCTTGTGGCGACATCATGGGACAATCCTGTTCTTCATAAAAAAGACGATTGAAATTTATCAAACATGTCATAGAGGGGAACAAACTTATTTTTTGAGAAATTCAGTTCCAACCCCTCATAGGGGTAGCCATTGTTATTTAAAAATAGTCGTATATTCCTCAAGTGAATGTGATAAAACAAGGTGATATCTTGGCTTTGTTGGTATATTCTATTGGTTTGGAAACCTCACTCCAACGCTGAGTGTCTGTGGTAGGTAGCAAAGGGTACTCTTGTAGACTCCAACTTCGAAAGGCTTTAAGCAAGGCTTGATCTTTTGCACCAAATTTAACATGGTTAGCTTTCTATGACCGATAGATTCACGTGGGGCACTTTACATAGTAATCGAAGCAGTTGAATTTTTTAGTCTCCCACATTGACAGAGGCTCCCTTTAGTGCATTATAATCACTACGATCTCTGACGAGATACAAACTTTGACTTGCATTCAAAATAATACGCTTCTGATCTTCGGCGAAGCCAAGAAATAATTTTGAGGGTAGAAAGCCTGTAAAGGTGCCATCGGTATAAACTAACCAGTCTTTGCTACTGTTGGGACACCATCCTGCCATAGAAAGCGTTTTACCTTCTTCCTCACTATACGAGGGATATAATTTCATAAGACTAGTCATACCCTCATATCTACCACAATATCATTAATGACATATCACACTTCAGAAAACAGAAAAGCCAAACCATGATTAGCCAACGTAGACGTAGAGGGTGTGGTGCCATCCGCTTTCATCAATTTACTCTCAATTTGAAGGACACATTCATTAGATAGGGTAAAATATCTTGATTGTTGATGACAAATTGAATCTCGTCATTGTTATTTAGTTCTGATGCTTGAGATTGATAGGGATGCATATCAATGCGCACGACGCCATCTTCCTCTTGTATCGGATTTAACACTCTCAACAGCTCCTTGCTCATAATGAGGGTTTAACTTATAGCCAAGGAGTCGTAAGCGTTGTCGGTTTACTCGTGTCAACCTTTTCATACGCGGTGGGCAACTAACCGACCTCGTAGACGGTGTTCTTGCTTTATAGATATATTTCATATCGTCTTTAAAACCAATTGTAGCTCACAGGCGTGTTGGCGTCCAGAGCAATGATTTGTTGCTTTTTATTCACTAACCGTAAGGTAATATTACTAATATCGCTGACACACACAGGATGATACAGAATCACGGCAGTGTTTTCACGAATAATATAGCCACAAGGGGAGGTGACGATAAAATCATAGAGGGAATGGCTTTGTTCTTCATTCGTAAACACGTCTCTAATAATATTGCAAGTGACAGAAATGTGACGGTCTCGATAAATTTGACTTGATAATATGAATCATGGTGTTAGTGAGCTGCCAACACGCATAGTTTAAATCCTACTAGATGACCAATAGATTGAAGTCTTGTTTCAAAGTCAATGTTAAACGTGGAGAAAATACGACAGCGATGAGTAATCGTACTTGCTGTAAGTTCAAATTTGTGTGTCCCATCCGCAAATGGCTTGACACCGAATTGTTTTATCATCCCCACACTAATGGTCTCATTCACATTGTCTATGGTATAACCTCCAGGGGGGTAGCTTCAACATATAATCAACTTAATAAAACTTGTCATTAATATCCAGTTGCGTATTGTAAATTCTGTTGTAACTTTCCAAAGAGATTAATCCCAGCACATAGGATTGTTCGGGGTGCAACTCAATGGGGGGAAAGAAATCCAGGGGCACTTCAGGTCCATGGCTGTGCACGGTAAAGGTCTTGGCGTTGACATTCATATGATGAGACTGCAGGTTTAACGCGACATCTTATATAAAAAAGTAAACACAAACGCATGCACTCCTGACTGTGAAAAGTTTGTTGACGATTCACATTATAGAATAGCGTCACCCGGTTTCCCAAATAACACATCAACTCGATCGGGGGTGGTAAATTTCCATAACTGTCAAAGTTCCATACCGCGGAATCTTGTTTCACATAGGCTACAAAATGGGTTCCTGGTCCTGCATCATCATCTAAATTGATCATGGCTCCTTCTACTTTTCACGAAGCATTGGGTAATTCATTTCGCATAAATACACCTCAAAAATGGGAAATATTTATTTGTTTGGCATAGCTTTTCACTTGTTGATGGCTCTTGGCATGACGAGGCAGTTGCCTTAGGCGCTTATCGAAGTTGGACATCTTTTTTTCTTTGCCGATAGACCAAGGCCTTGTTGATAACAGACCGGCTTTAAATTATTGCCGTTTTTAGCCCCCATAGCAATGGCTTCTACCGTTTCATTGTGTCGTTGACTTTCTTTTAGTTGTTGTTTGCCTTGCCCGATGGCCTTAATGGTTTTTTTCACGGCACTGGCACCACCCAAAAGCGAACCCAGAGCAGGCAGACATGCAAATAAAGCCGCAAAAAAAACCCACGTTTAGTAACAGTAATGACTCGCCTACGTTTTTTTTCTTTCTTTCTTTCTTTCTTTCTTTTTTTATCGATGCAGCGTGGATGGATTTCGGGTCTGTAGACAATCGCACCGCCTGTAATGCTTTATGGATAGCCACTCTTTTTGTATTTTTTTTATTTTTTTAAGTTTCAACACACGGTTTGAGGCAGACCGACTCGTTTTCCGGCCTGGCTTTTTTTCTTCTTGGGTTTTGTCTTTTTCATGTTGACTGCATATCTTATTTTCACCATGGTCCTACTTGGTGAACCTTTCACAACAAAGATTCGATAACAACTAACGTATAGAGCCCAACTTCATAGCGGTATATTCCAATTCTATATAAAGCGGAAAATCATTCACAGTTTTCCCAGCTTCCTTTTCCTCAAACGTAAGCATGAGATGAAAGGATAATTCATCCCCAGAATTTACCGTTTGATGATTGTGGACCAACAACCTATCGCAGTTTATTTCTATTTGTAAATGTTTCTGATCAGGCATCGCATATTTAATATGAATCACACCATCATAGTGCAATCGATAGTGTCTTATAGCAGAAGCAAGCACATAGGTAAGGTGGTGGTGGCGGTCATTCACCAGTGGTGGTGGGGAATGGTTTCTGTCATTGGCCAGTTTTTGATTTGTCAGATGCACTAAACATATGGATGGGACAAATTTATAAAGCCTTTTCATTTGGTAGGTGACGTAACATTTCGTGCAGACATCGTCCTCGTCTCGAGGCTATTGCACGTCAATAATACGATGATGATTGGCTGAATAGCCCTCAACAGTTAGTCTCGGGGCCGTGTGGCATACACTTTGCACTTTGCGATCGACATAGGTTTTTTTAGCCACCTCTCGAGACTGTTTTGTAAAGGAAGCCGCCGTGGCCAGGGTCACACGAGCTTGCCCCAAACACATCCATAGTGATAGGCGTTAACTAACCTGTCCTAGTGACCGCTTGCCTATATATATATATAAACCTCATACACACATGAAAAAACTCAGTCGTCGACACTATGGAACTAATGAAACAACCCCATGCTTTGCCCGTCTCCGATTTAGTTTCAGAGCTATCGCTGGCCGTGTGTGAACCTAAAAGTCATGCCACCCTATTTCCATCTACCGTTCGATACATCATCGTGGGGCCTTCGGGGTGTGAAAATACCAATGTTTTGCTCAACATCATTACCGCGCCTCATGGCCTACGAATTCAAAATATTTATATTCTTGCCAAATCCTTGTACCAGCCTCTATACGTGTATCTGGAACAAATTATGTCTTCGTTAAATAAAGAAGCCGTGGGCTATTTTATTTTCACCTCACCTCAAGACGTCATTCAACCAGATCGCATTCAACTAGTTTCCATTATCATTTTTTATGATATTGCCACTCAACGACAGGCTATTATTCAAGAGTATTTTAGTATGGGGCGCCATAAACAAGTAGATTGTTTTTATCTGGCTCAGACCTATTCAAAAATTCCCAAACAGTGTATTCGTGACAATGTCAATTTCATCGTTCTCTTTCGCCAAAACCCTAGAGATCTCTATCATATTTTTCAAGATCATGTGAATCCTGATATGTCCTTTACCGCTTGCACACAATTGTGTGCCTCATGTTGGAACGATCATCCCCATGCCTGTTTGGTGATTAATAAACACAGTGAATGATATGAGGGACGTTACCGCTTGGGTTTTGATCATTTTATTTCTCTTTAAAGAGACCCATGTTTTGACATTTCCTGTAAGTGTCTTTACCTCCACCCTGGCGAGAGCCATAGGGTAAAAGAAGCATGTTCAAGTCATGCAGCGTATCATTGAGGCACGAAATAATATTCGACATAAATTTCGTGAATTACAACGTTTAAAAAACGTGAATCCTTTGCCCATGATAAAACATGCTCCATCATTGGTTCATCCCATGAGTGTCAAACCAAATGCTACTGCTGCTACCTCTCAAACCAAACCCTTAACAAGTTCATAATTTACTCACACAGATTCAACGCAGTGGGTAAAATACTCCTACTCCGATGTTACTGAACAAGAACACGATGAAGAACAAGAAGAAGTAGAACAACATACTCAAAGTGAAAGTGAAAGTGAAACCGTATTTAGTCCTGAAAGAAAAACCCTCACCCCTTCAACAGTTTCTAATAACAAAACAAAAAAACATTCGTCATAGCGGGAACACCGTCTTCCTCCAGATCGTCACGGTTTTCACAACTCTTGGCCAACCATCAAAATAAAGCTCAACTGGAAAACATTTTAATAAAATATTATGGAGCAACAGTGCAACCGTATCTCACCGATCTATTTATTGGAAACATAGATACAACTTATTGTGTTCGCTATGAGAATGATAGATTTAAAATTGGTAATTCATGGATTAAATTTGCCCGTACTAGTGTTGTCATTAAAAAGATCAACTATAAATTAACACCAGCACCCCGATTCTGTAACTTCACTCCTTAACAACCCAGCAACATGGATACGACGGAATCGTAACCATAGGCATAACAACAAATGGCTAGCGAGGCTCAAAGTGGTATTCTGTAAGGCACATTGTTATGACGCTTGTTACGAGTTCAGGATCAGGATTTCATAGCCATCTTCATAGTACGAAAGCCTTCCACTAGATGACGGGTAAATCGATTGGCGCGGTATTTCAACGTATTTCATACCATTCGATGTCGCAATTAGTTTGTATCATTTTTAAACTATTTCCTATGTTCCATATTGCCTTAACCCATACTTTCGCTACTTCAACCTGATAAGATACACCTAACCCCATTTGCGAAAACAATTACGCTGTGTGTTCGCATGAATATCTATTTGAGTTAGGGTTTTCTTTAGCTATTGCCTTAATTAATACCTTATTTTATTTCGGAGTACCGGTACCGTATCTTATTTATAGTATTCAACGGATACTGTATTCCAGCAGATAATGTCAACCTTATACATCCAACTCCCTTCCGAAGAGAAATTACATTGCCTGTCGACATAAATATTCATTTTAGTATAGTAGGAATCAAATAGTGTGTTGTCTGGTTTATTACAACATGAAGCCTAAGTTAAGATAAATGTTTTATGTGGCCAGTAAGTTATTGGGCAACTTACCTGTAGGCCTAATTGACTACTGAGAGCAGTTTGACACATGAACGACAATACCGTTAAGAATAGGTGTATACATTTAGAATAATGCTCAAAAATCTCCAAGAATGAGGTATTAACTCTTTGGGCAGTAACACAATAGAAGTTAATGGGGGGCGATGGTCCAATCTAGTATGCCAGTTTTTCTTCACAGTAGGCCTAGTGTAGTGTTAATATTAAATCATCGGTTCTAGTCAGAACACCACATTGCTCCTCTGGCTGCAGCCAAGAAAGTCAAAGAGTGATTTAATGATCCATCGTAATACCAGCCTTCAATAATAAACCAGAGAAAGTACCCTGCAGGTAAAACTGAGGTGGCAAGAGGTCCATGGAAATTGTAGGAAGCTAAGATCAGGATCATTTAGACTGCAGTTTAGTATTGTTCTCCTTAAAGGTACTTCTCACATTAAGAACTTTGATCAGAGAGGAGTAGGATATGGGTGCATTATGTGGATCTGTTGCACCTGGAATGATGAAGAGCAGCTCATGCCACAAGAACTAACCATAGAATCCGTTACATCCGTCAATTTATAAGGCTAGGACTGTTGCGTACGATAGGTCTACATGTTAAGTTACAAGTTTGCAAATTAGTAGAAAGAAAGTATCAGTAGGCCATTGATGTGCTTCTAACTCCTTATCCTAGAATAAAACTACATTCTACATTTTAGCAATATTTACCACTTAATGGAATTTATTCCAGTTTTCTTTAGATGAAGTTATTTATTAGCCTTATTTTAAATTCAATATATTCTACCTAGCCTAATCCCTTCTCCCTTCATCTCTATATGGCCCTAGGGCATAGCAGTCACAATGACTCAATGCTCCTCCGAAATTCTACACAGAAGGGAGGAGGCACTACGAGTATGACCTTTGTTCCCCACACTCAATGTATTATTACATGAAGGAAGGGGGAGAGAGAAAACAGAGGTTTGTATCAGCACCATGCAGATTAAAAAATCTCTGGGGAGTAGGGGGCAGGGGTAGATCCACCCCTAGCGTGTCTCCACAGTCAACACCTTGTCCCTAAATACTACTACTACTGGGAATGAGATTAAGACTAACTACATTGAAATATTATGTGGATAACGTAACTCGCACCTGAATTCTTGACATTCTTATCACATACAGTAGTATGAAAAAGTCTACTTTCTAATTGCACAACCTTCATAAGGATACAAATGAAGAAAACACAAACCTCGTGAATTAGGAGGAATGCCTACTGGTTCTGGTGGGATCAGTTGGTGTTAGGATTGCAGCAGTTCAGGAAGCAAGGCTCAAATCATACACAATGTTTTCTTTAACAAATTATTATTCAAATAGATCACTTAATTTATAACATAAAATTAAACATTTGAAAATACAGCAGTTTGCACAGCAATGCACCTGTGGAATGTGTCCCATTGTAGAGATAATCAAATTCAGTTTCTTTCTTCATCTTCTCATTCAGACCAGGTCACTGGAAGGTGCACCACAGATTTTTTTGGCAGAGAATCCTGGAAAATTGAAAATCAATCCCTTATATTGTTACAAGTACTGTGACAAAAAATATAAACAAATTTCTAGATTAATTTTGTATCATGACATGGAGATGTGCTCGTGTAGCCTACACGCTACATTCTTAAACTCAAGTTAGCCATTATAGTGTAACAAAACAATTTAAACCGGCTACATCCTTATGCGAAAACAAGAATAATTATTTTAAATAATAATGTTTTTTCCCTTTTATTTTCGTTGAGGAGCAGGCTTGTGTAGTATTTTGCTAAATTTCCATTCTGGGAAGTGTCTGGAAATACTCTCAAGAAATGAGAAAACTGCCCTTCCTATACAACTGAGCAAGACCAATAATTGCAATCACTTATCAGACTCAATTCTCACAAATGGACAACACACTAAGGAAAACCTCATGTCAACCATCTTCAGTTTACAGATTAATAATATCATTTATTACCCAGTCAGGCAGATGACCATGATGTAGTCTGTCATTTCGATAACCACTAAAAATAAAATTACCCAGCAAATAATACAAGTGTACATTAATTTGGTAGACCAGCATATGAAAGCCTCCAAATGAAGCTCGTATTTCGCATGATAGACCGGAGTTTGAGAGTGACATAAGCGAACAGCTGACGTGTCATACCTCTCGTTAAGAATGCACTGCCAAGTGCTTAGTCACAGAATGGTGGTGTTTCACGTGATATGAAACGGCGATTCCCAAAGACTGTTTCCAGACGTTGTTGAACAGCCACTGCGAAGTGAGCCGTCAACCTATCGTGTTGAAATCGAACACTGTTTAAGATTACCAAATTTTGCAGCTGCGGGATGAGCCAGTCATTAGAACGATCAAAAAAATATGGTTCAAACAGATGCGTTTGTATCATGCCGGCCCAAATCATGACGTGAGGTGGGTTCGCTTGATTTCTTCAGCTGTGCAGAGACCATGGACGGACCAATATGTTTTAATTCCTAAGATGTAAGTACAAATGTATTGAACCCTTGCAAAGAAGCTGATGAGACTCAGTTTCGGGGGGTGTAACAGTCCATTTCGTAAGTTGTTGTTAAAGCGCTTCATTAACATGCAGGGTAACACATAACAAAATAACATGCAGGAAGAAGTGAATACCAGGGTTATAACAAATGAATTTAATAACAGATCAACTATTTACAAGTAAAAAATAAACAAAGCAAAACTCCCAAATGACTCCCAACTGAATAAATTACTTGCCAAAACTAGGCTTAATCTCAGGAGAGATTATAAATTGGACCAAATGTCCCAAATGACTTCAACGACATTGTTGTACGTGTGCGGCTGTTCTACATGCTTAACGATGAGTACAAATAAATGCGAGATTCGTCATCATCCGGTTAACTTTCAGAGGACGAATCTGCATTGTTTAGAGCTAGACAGACGCGGGGAACCAACTATACACTACTTAAATTAATCTGACACTTCCTACACTAAATAAACAACAAATAATTTCCGCTTGAAATTGGAATCAAGAACTACCGTAGCAAAAACATTACTGCCTAAAATTAGGACTTTTCAAAATCAACACAAGTAAATTAACACGTGACCAACAAAAGAAATACACATATGACCGTCTGTCATTTTTACAAGTAAATATAACTACACCACACGGGTGTCACAACAGACAAACTATCATGACCTGAGTCATAGAAAATCACTAGGCTCAAAGCCGACATTTACATCATTAAAACAATATTCCATTCATACGATATGCGATAATTCGTAACAGACATGGCGAACTCCCCAATTAATTACGGTCCAAATGACCATCACAAAAGAACAGGTTTGCTAATGATAGCTTATAGGGGTCAGTCGGTCAGCTGGACTGCCTAACAATGAGTCACCGAACCTAGACGGGCGCTAAGTGGAAATCTGCACATCTGTCAACCCACGTGTCAATAACCTCCACCTCCCATGGCACGGGATCGAGTCTCGAAGAAGCGTGCTCCCAAAGCACAATATACGTGTGTGTGTCAGAATAAAATATCTCAGCATTTCCCCTAGGAAATCCAAGAAAATCAACACTGGACAAGGTACAGTAGCCTCCACGGAGCGCTCTGCCTTTCCATCAAAAAGAATACCACAACAACAACAATATGAGGGCGGTAGCACCACCTACCCCTCATCACGAAGAATCAATACACACACCTGACACATGAACACACACAGAATCACACGTATGGGTTTGACAGAAACCTGAAATAAATGACATAGATATTTTTCCACCAGCGTGCGCTTCCGTTCTAGTCCGTGACTAACTAACCTGGAAAGGACTCAAAAAAATGCTAAAAATTAGAACTAAGGTGTTCTACAGTTACATCTTAATTTGTTGCGCTCGGCAACCCTAGCATGAGTAATAACCTGTTCATAAAAACCTCTACAATAATTACCTCCCTTTCCTATAACAAACTGAACTTTAATAAAGCACCACTTATCGAATGTAACGAGTTTCGCATTCGCATGGATAAAATCAAATACACGCGCCGTGTACACTAAATATGACTCCAAAGAAAAATATACAACAAACAAATTAGGCCACGCGCCAACATACATTTAAAGATGATAGTGTCAGCACAAAAAAATATCTAAACACAAGAAAAAGAAAGAATGAACTATTTACAATGTTCCCGCGCCTTATCTAACTACAAGTTGAGTAAATCTTTTTTTGTACATCACCGCTTCAGCTTGCAGAACATTAACCTCCGTCCCGGTGCATTTCCCTACGGGAAATTTAGCTCTCCATCGTCGACGTCGTTGTAGAAGCGATGCACATCAATCCATCACCTGACCAAACGTCGGACATCTTGGCGAAGTTTCTTGGACAGAAATGTTCAATGTTAATAATATTGCCTAGCTATAATCGCTGTGAGCTACTACTTTCACTCACGAATATGTCCTAATGCGATTACTGATCGTAGACTTGCCCTATCTTAGCATTTGCTTCACAGACGCACAAATATCACTCAAAAATAATAATATACAAATTTACATAAAATTACACACTTCAAACTCATCGCCACTAGCTTGAAAACAAGTCTTAAACATGACTATCTTGCAGTCCTTATCTCGCCTAGAGATCTCCACTGCTATACGGGAACCTTGCTCACCTGAGCACAAAGTAAAATGTTAGTAAAGTACGCTCATTAGCGTTTGAAAATCGTGACGCAGAGTGACGTGAACCTTGCTCACCAGAGCTCAATAAAGTTGTCTTCGAAACAGCTTCTCACCGATCAATTTATTGGAAACTGACAGAATGAGGTAGAGTGGGGAGAATTTGAAAAAAATAATCTGGAGTTTTCATCACACAAACTTGGGACTAGTATCAATCTTCATCATTTTATCCAAACGTCTCAGTGCACTATTGCGGAATTAATTCGGATCGGCGGTTCTTTAGATACACGTTTTCGCGCGTTTTTCTAGGGTACGCAACTTACCGCGTGGCTTTTGGCGTGGTTTCTTCTGATTGGGTGATTCAATCCTGGGTCGGTTGAAACTTTACTAATTTAGGTGCGCGCTGTTACAAAATTTGTCCTTGAACTCGGTATAACCGGTCGTCTTCAGGAATAATTACCAAGCTTGCTTCTGTTGTAATCATTGCAACACACTACCTTGGCTCCCCCTTTGTCAATTTCAACATGTACTGTCTGGGCAACAGTAATAATAATAATAAAATCATGAATACTTATTCAACGATAGATTAATAAGGGTTTAGTATATTAGAAATATTATTCATTTCAGGTTCCGTATTGACAGTAATTATGAAGAATAAGAATTTTCAATCTTTCCGCCTATTCAATACTTTAAATTAAATTAAATTAAAGTATTGAATAGGCGAAAAGATTGAAAATTCTTATTCTTCACAAATGTATATGTACTGACAATAGAAATAAATAATAATGAGTAGGGGTATACGGACTTTGTGCACACACTGTAAGGTTTTCATGCATTGTTTCGTCTTTTGGGGGACATCGCCAACTGATATTACTAACCACGGTCACTACAGCACCAGAAATATATGTTAATATTTATTGCTCATTCAACGATGGCAGCCATGTTCGACAGTGCATGAGGTCTCTTCAACTGTTAATAAGATGCACACATTGACATCACCACAGGTTGGGGTTAACATTGTTCACGATTGGTCCGTATTGACGAATGATAGTTTAAAATTTGAAATAAACTTATGTTCCGTCTAGTCAATGTCCTAGGGCGTAAATAAACACAAAAAAGTATTGACTAGACGGAAGATAAGTGTATTTCAAATTTTAAACTATCACCACAGTTGCCAACATGTGGGATACAAAATACACCACTCAGGTCTGGTCTGGATAAAGATTATTAATGCACGATTACCCCACTGTGCATGACAGAAACCAGGTGTGTATGTATGGCTAACGGATATCTAGCAATTATTGGTATAGGCAAAGCCCATTGGAGTGGATTTAAGAAATTTCACTCTCACAAAAAAACATTAATTACAGCAGTGCACAACAAACATTACTGTGCGAGACAAAAGCCAGGAGTGTATTCGTGTAAATGGCTAACACAGCCCTCCACCTAATAATTATTGACCCAGGCAAAAGCCATTGGTCTGCATTTAAAAAAATACTATTACAAATGTCTTTTATTGATCTAGAAAAGGCCTATGATAACATCCCTAGAACAAAAGTTTGGGAAAGCTTAACAAATAGGGGGATAAGCAAGGAACTGAGAGACATGATAAAAGGAATGTGCATGGAGTGCTACAGTAGTGTGAAAACTAGAATTGGGACATCGGAATGGTTTAAAATTGACACTGGACTAAAGCAAGGAAGTGTGGTGATGGATGACATCATGAAGGCAGCAATGAAAGAATACAGTAGGGCAAAGATGAAGGTAATGTTGTTTGCAGACGACGTTGTGATCTGGGACGAGGATGAGAGGGAGGTAAAAGAACAGTTAGACGTAACAAATGAAAAGATTGAGCAATGGGGATTGAAGATAAATGTGGAGAAGAGTAAAACAGTGGTGATGAGTAGAGAAAAGAAAGAAGGAAAAGGAATAATCAAAGTAGGAGATAAGGAATTGGAAGTAGTGAAACACTTCAAATACTTGGGAAGTGAACTGACTGAAGATGGAAGACTAGATTTGAAAATTAGCAGAAGAATACAACTCGGGAGTGCTTTCTACCAACAGGTACGGGGACTAGTATAGAACAAGGATATACCAATTAAGGCTAAAGAAGTTGTACAAAGCATATTATGTTCCTATAATGACATATGCAGCAGAAATTTGGGCAATGACTAAGAGGGATGAGAGCAGAGTACAGGCAGCTGAGATGAGATTCCTGAGAAGTATGGTCCAGAAAACGAGGAGGGACAGAGTGAGAAATGAAGATATACGGAAAGAACTGGGAGTACAGAAACTAAATGACAAACTGCAGCAAAACAGATTGAGATGGTTTGGACATGTCAAACGGATGAATGAAGTAAGGCTACCAAGACGAGCACTGGAACGACGGATGAAAGGGAAGAGAGGACAAGGAAGACCAAGAATGCGTTGGATGGACTCGGTGGAAAATATTATTAGAAAACTGAACCTGGATTGGAACACTGTGTCGGAAGAGGAATGGTGCAACAACAGAACAAAGCGGAGAGGAACCATATTTGCCCCCACCCAGTGTCAACTGGAAAAGGGGAAATGATGATGATGATGATGATGATGACTATTACAAAACGCGTCTTACAGTTTCCGGCGTTTAGCTGTACACTTGACTTTGAGAGCTCAGCGGTAGGAGAGAAAAGGTATTTTAGCTTAATCTCAGACGCTATTTGATGCAGAGCAATTTTGCCCTTTAAAATAAGGTGTAATATTGTGTATTTTGCACCACGTAACACATGACCCAGGTATGCAATTTTCCTACATTTGATGGTAATCATCAGCTCCCACTTAGAATTTTCTCTCGTGGGGCGTGGTGGCTCAGCGGTCTAGCTGTATGCCTCTCACCAAGGCGGTCCGGGTTCGATTCCCGGTCAATGCATGTGAGATTTTTGAAGTGAAATGCCATGTCCTGTGGTTCGGATTCCACGTAAAAAGGAGGTCCCGTGGCTTATGATCTACAGATTAACGGTCACGTTAAACTACAAGCTTCCTTCCTTCCTTAGAATTTGCTCTCCGTAGTACCAGCTCATTAGAGATGTGAATAGAGTAGATTAGGGGGGGGGGGCAAATGACCTCATAGTTCCACCCCTTAAAACAACAATAACTATCACTGCTGCAAAATAAAAATACTGTGAAATATCACTAATATACTGTCAAATTTCACTAATATTGCTTAAATGAAGGTTTTTATTTGTAGCTTGTTCAACAACGGCAGATGTTTGTGGCCGACAAATTGACATCATATTACGTTGCCAACATGTCCGATACAAAATGCACCACATGACACCTTTGTAATTATGTGAAAAAAGAACTCCAATACCATCACGTCATCAACTATGTCATCAAGGTAACTAAGAATTCCCCTAAACGCCAGTGCATCGCAAGGTATAGATGAACCTTATTGGTCTAGGCGAAAACCATTGGTCTGCCGGATGCAATATAGTATCCAATGCGTGTGGTTGGCAATACTGTACATGGTGCTAAAAATGGCAGAGTCAGCTGGAATTTCATCTATTAAGTCGTGATCCTATTTGGGATGGCTGGGTGGGTTACAGACAGCGGAGAAGTAAACATTACTATATTGTCTGAAGATACCATTACTGCAGGTATTTTGACTAATTTCAGTAGTTTAAGATTTTTTACTTCGGTTCAGGTAAACTCCACTCTTGGAAAGCTTTACGCCTTGCTGCATGTAGTTAGTTCTCAAATGATAACACAATGAAATGAAGCCTGACAAGCACGGCGCATATCAGCTGGCGCACATGAGCTGGCCAAACACAATCGAGACAATGAATTTCTTCTCACCAACCAGGTAAGTATCTTTACCACGTCATAGGTGACGTCATTGAGGTCACCAAAAGCCCACTAAACCCCGGGACTCGGGATATATACTACAGCCGAAAGTCCTCCCTTCGCAATGACAACTTGCCAAGCAGACTGACCACAAACTTTAGTTCATTTGGGGTCTGATATTATTTCTTATTTCCCCCCTACACTGTTAATCGACTGCATGCATTACATGTAACATTAACTTCCCTCATTAGTTCAATATGAAAGCATAGTACAATACTGGTACTTTTTATTTTCCAGCCTGCCTACTAAGGCTATTTGCCAAGGTCTTAAATTATAGCCTATTGTTTATATACTTACGGGATCAGGACTGAATGCTTTGACAGTACCAGTTCTGACGATGGGGATAACAATTCCTATCATTCTCTTAGGTAAATGAGTTAATTTCAGTATGTGAAAGACCATTATGATAATCATGTTGTCATGTCTCTTCACCGCAATTAACTTAATTATAATTTGCCAATGGCATAGGCCAAGGCCGTGAAGTAATGTGAACATTTGCAGCCTTAATTTAAATAATTAAAAGCACAATTGCCGCACATTAGGTAGGTATTCGTCTTCAAACTTCTGACAGCAATTATTTCCATAACCTAGAAACAAGCTTCCGCAAATATGATTCGATTTCTACAATTAGAATGTAAGCTAATTATTTCCAAAGTAGTAAAATAGCACTTAAGTTCCTTCCCCATCAAATAACCGTTTTAGATCGCTTACGGCATCTGAAAACAAACATAAAAGTGTAAATTAATAACATTACACGGGACGATATTATTCATATTAAGTATACTATTTACCATAATCTCAAAGAAAGATATTTTCACAACTTGAAGAATCAGAAATATATTGTTTTGTACTTACTTTAGCCCATATTCAATGAATAAATTAATATTCAAGCCATTAAGTGATAACATACATATCAGCTGTTCGCTTCCATCTTTGATTTTCCATTACAAATAAGCTAACCATGGACTAAAATACGGCTACAAGCCCTCGGTACATGCCTTTACGGTGGATGGTTCAGCGGTAAGAACTACGTCACATCATGGATGCGATTTGGCGTTACAGAATACCAATTCGACTGCTAACCAGTCTTTAGGGGGCCTAAAGACATGTTGTAGCTTAACCATTTCTAACAGAATCGGGGTGCAGGTCTGTTAAAGCTGCTATTCTCTCGGACCCCATCTCTACAAGATTTTACGCCAGAGGACCTTCCTAAGTACTGTATAAATCCATTTTATTAGACACCAACGCTCACAAAAAAACTATAAATCCTCTCAGCAAGTCAATGCCAATATATCTCAAAAATATAAAACCATCATTGCAAACATGTTTGGTAAGCGAAAACACCACTCTGCCTCTGGCGTAAGGTTTAAGAAATTAAAACCCTATGTGGATATAACCTATTGGAAAAATCCCAATCAGTTAGTACAGCGCTTATTCTTGATTCATGCGTCAAGACAAGCTGGCCACACAGAGCATGAGGCATAAATCTCCCACATTGAACAACAACTCCGGGATGCACAAATTATCTTATAATCCATCCCCCATCGCTCATGAATTGCATAAACCAGCCCGACGTATTTATCAACGCCGTCATGTCATTTTGAAACGAATCTATGATTTATAGCAAGCAGACCTGGTTGAGATGATCCCTTATTCTAACATTAACGACAGTGTACGCTATATGTTGACGGTAATTGATGTGTATTCTAAAATGCCTTTAATTGAACCAGTAAGAAATAAAACTGGGGTCTTTGTGCCTAAGGGCTGTAAACATATTATTCAACAATCCAAACGTCAACCCCAATTGTTACAAACCGACCAGGGAAAATAATTTTTCAACAAGGATTTCTCCAGTTTTCACAAATCTTTGGATATTCATCATTACACCACGCATATCAATCTCAAATCTAGCGTGTTTGAGCGGTTTAACCGAACATTAAACAGCAATATGTGGTAAGAGTTTACGATACGCGGCTCCTGTCGTTGGTTGGAGTTGTTACCATAACTCGTGTCACGATACAACAACACCATTCATTCCACCATTCGCATAAAACCCCGTCTCGTGACCAAGAACCTATCCAGACTCAATAAACTGTTTAACCCCATAAAAAGGGTTGACCCTAGGCAACACCACCTTAAAATTGGCGATTTTGTTCGCATCAGTAGACATAGAACTATATTTTCAAAATCCTAAACCCCGCAGTGGACAACATAATTTTTTAAAATTCGACAAGTCAAGCTAGGGCGACCAGTGACTTATTTTTTACAAGATCAAACTGGACAAACCATTCAAGGACGATTTTATTATGAAGAACTGAAAAAATAATTATATCCCAAGGATTATCTTATTGAAAGAATAATTAAAATCAAAGGCACGCAATGTTTTGTAAAGTGGTTGGGGTTCCTTTCCACGTTTAATTCATGGGTCAATAAACAATATTTTTTGTAATAAAAACCCCTATTTATTTATTTATTTATTTATTTCGTTAGGTAGTTATTTATACTCATCCCCTTTTCCAAAACATGTATCACTTTCCCCCTTTCACTAATCCCCCTTTTATCACATGTCCAATGACCTCTTTGTTCCACCCCATGACATTGTTTTATCATCATGTTATATACCAATATCGTTTCAAACATGGCGCTGCTTTATGAAATTCATCATGGCTAAAGGCTATGACGTACTGAGTATAAACCCACAGTGCATGACAGCGGCTGTCTGCGAGCACAAGCTCTTATCTCTCTCCCTGGGCCAGTCTGAAGGCGTACGCCTACGCTATGATACGACGTTAGCCCCCAAGCCGTGGACAGCTTCCCAGCTTTGAAATGTCTTTTCGCTATGTGCAACCCAAGCCGCAATGTCAAATGCTGTTTTTATCAACATGACAGTGGGTGGCGGGCAAGGCAATCATTCACCAAACACAAAGTACTTCAAACCTGGTTTCTCACTTTTTCCGTTTCCCTAATATCTGGAAAAATAACGGAAACACATGTTTAGACCAGAAAACCATGATTTCACCGTTTCAACACCTACTTCCCCGTAAAGAGGACAAGCACCACCAAAACAACAATATCTCCATCATCGCCATAACTTAACCCGTTTTCCAAATATCTGGAAAATGACAAAAACATAGGTTTAACCCAAAAACGTGCACAGTTTTTGACCTAAATACTTCAAACTTGGTTTGTGGCTACAGGGGCTAAAGAACTTTTATTTATGTCAAACAAACGTTTTTGTAAAATTCTTCAATTTTCCAAAATAGTGACAATTTTTTCAAAATTCATTTTTCCTTTGTCCTAGGCTACAGACTTGAAACTTGGTTTCTGCCTAGAGGGGCTAGGGACCTTTCATTTACGTCAAACAAACTTCTTTGTCAACTTCATCGTTTCCAAAATAGGGACAATTTCAAAAGCACAAATTTTCATTTTTTAATAGTTCCACTCATTTATAGCATAGAGGACGTCATGCCGACTCCTACAACACATCACACATCAAAATCCTCTCATGCGTTCGCGAGTTATCGGCAAAGTTCGCGAGAATGTAGGCTGTGAGCAGAACTGTCATCATACCACTACTTACTTGCGTGGATAAATGATTTAGAAAACCAAAATTTAACATACTGGATTTACAATAGTGATGGCCTGGGTCATGAATCATGTCATCATCATCATGATCAATGATGCTGTCATAAAAAGTGGTATCAATGCGTACTGGAGTGTTTCTATATTCGGAAGGATAAGCCACACGTTTTGGATTATGATAAACCATGGTGGCATATTCATTAAACGTGGTGTGTTTGGTAACAATAAACATGTCTTCATCATGGACCATCATCGAATCTGTCAAGTAGTAATTTATGTTTACTAGGTGAATAAAAACTATATATTCATTCACTGCCTGTCCCCTAACTCAATAGCAATAATAAAATTAAAAAATGCCAAATAAAACTCCAGTAAACAAATGTGATTCTGTCTGTTGGCTTTCTTTGCCTAGGCTCACATCATAAAATGAATCATGAAATACACAAGTGATGTGTTATTCTTCTTAAGTATGGCTCAACCCCAGTTCAGTAAAGCACCACTTGAGACAAAAAAATAGGAATATGACAAGCCTACAAAGTAGTGACCACAGTAATGACAGCCCATGTGTTCTTGCATGAGCCCTATTAAGCCATAAAAATAATGAGAGCGGATGGTCGCTTGCTCAAACATGAGGTCTATTAAGCCACAAACGAGTGATAACTATTAAGCTGTAAGAATAGTGAGGGCGGGTGGTCGCTTGCTCAAACATGAGGCCTATTAAGCCACAAACAAATGAGGCCTATGAAGCGGCATGAATAGAGAGGGTGGGTAATTTCCTCTGTTTTTCTTTACATGGCGAATACTTGTTTTCCCTAACCTAAAAATGCCAACATGTGCTCATTAAGCAATGCAATAAGGTGATGCATTTCTCTCCTTATGAGTGGACAGGCAAATAGCATGAGACATATACACGTATACAGTTTATTTTACATCCTTTGACAACTATGTACACACATTTACACACCCATGCACGCATCCATACACACACATGTATAAAACAACAATTATAGGATATGCTACAATTTTGTATTTTTAACCGAAAACCCAAGATGACATAACACGTCTTATACCATCAAAACCAAACACTTGTCGTGTTGTACAACAACAGCAATTAGTTATTGTAACCAAATGGAACGCTTGTGAGCATACCCTCAAGCCACTGTCTCTTGTCATCCAACAAAGCTAGTGTTTGCTTTCGTTGTTTCAATAAAAATAAGTTATGATTTTTGGAAAGGATCCGAAACTGTCTATGTGACATTGGTGCGTGAGTCTGAAGGACTTGTAAATAATCATCTACGCACAGGCGTTTAAGCACATGTTGGCTAATCCCTTTGGATCACATGGATTGGGTTCGATCCACCTGCCTAAAGAGTACATTTTGGGAGCCAATCCAACAAACTCCTTCATCATGGTGTCAGAACATACATCTTTCATTAACCCAATTCCTTTTTTGTTTAGAAGGGGGATATCAAACACATTGTCCTCACTAAACGAGGAAGTGTCAAACCATTTAGGATTTTGTTTCATCACGACGTAAGGGTTACAGTCACGGATATGATAAATAAAGCTATCTGTGTCTGAATATAGCAAATAAATGTTACCAAATTGTAGCATTGCAAAGCCATAATGAAATTTATGTATGCAATTTTGAAAAATCTAAAATCACTTGGCCTAAAAATGGGTTTATTCATCACCACTTTAGTTTTCGCTAATTCAATAGTTATTAAATCATGGTCAATAATGTCCAATGATTTAAAATTTTGCTTTGCAATGTATCTTTGTGCGCCCCAAATCCCCCTCCCAAGTGCTGACCAATTTCATGTCCCGATATTGCAGTACATTTTCCAGACTCTTGCCATGAATACAATTTTTCATGAGTTAAAAAATAATAATTTCAAAAGGCTGAGTCGCTTTTTGTATTTAAATCCATGTAAGATTTCAACCACTGTTTCTGCAAAAAGGTATTTACCTCTACGGATTTTTGTGAGGGGTAAGCCCTGTGCCAAACATTCTACCAACATGCTAATATGCAAGACATATTAATTTAAATCAAACAAGGGGCCCATCAGTTTTTATGATTCCACTTACTGTTGGGCGCAACCATTTTTTCTATTCAAAAGGAAAAATCACCATGTTGCTGTCTGAGATGGGGGGGGGGGATAAGCTACATCTACTTCAAGGACATATCCTACGTCCTGTTGTTGGGCTGGGCTAGGCACATAAAAATCTTTAATTTGGTTCTCAGACAACCAGGCAAAATTATTGTACGGAAACGGTTGGCTCATCGCATGACCATATAAGTTGTTGACGTCAAAATACATCAAGTAGGATTCAGGTTCTTCGGGACAATAACCAGGCATGTTAGGATTATTTGTCTTGGCATATCGCTGATTGAGCGACAAAAAACCCCCACGGATTCCTTTTTCCATCATCAAAACCATATTGGGATCCGATAATAATTCAAGTTCAATATCTGTGTATATTAAGGCGGCATCCCAGATAAGCCCTGGACTGGTAAAATACTGTGTGGGGTAGAGGCCATATATCATGTGACATAACTGACGAAACTTTTCAAATACGTCTGTCAGCAGCAAAACATCCAATTTTAAATTATGCATAGCATATTCGCCCATGGTCTTTATGTTAAATGCTCGCCAAACATGGCATTCGTGAGCATATTCCTCTTCACTAATGGTGCTTTGAGTTAACTGAGAAAAGAAAATTTCTCGTGATGGCAAAGATGTTTCCTCAAGCACTTCCCAACTTTGCACGTGATCGTAAGGAAAATTTCCTTTACGAACAAATAATTTGAATTGCTCTCTACGGCTAAAGTAGAATTGTGTATATTGCAACACATCTTCGCTTAATCCTTTCACTAAATTAGCAAGTGAACTAGACATGAATTTGAAGGAGTCTAGAATGCGAATGGACATGTTCCCTTTTTCCATGAAAGCGAGGTAAAACTTTCATGGTTTTTGGTAAGAATAGTAAATTTGCTTTCATCTACATGGGCAAATTCTTTAATAATAAAGTGTAGGTCGTAATGGGAGAAATTATGAAAGAATACGGGGAAGAAGAGTGATACAGAGTAGTTTAAATTGCATTTGCCATGGGCTGCCCCATGAAATAGCCCCGTCATATGACAGCGATCTCTCACTTTCATTTCTCCGGCTAAAATAGGTTTTTCACATAGATAGATTGATAGATTTATTTATTTACCATCAACAGGATAGGCACCCAATTACAGATGATATAATAAAACATAATAAACATTAAATTTACTTAAAAGCAACTATTTAACTAACCTAGAAACAAACATTGATTCAAGCTGATAAACTAAGTTCTCTATACACTTAAATTAAAATAACAATTATTACACACTATATATACAACAAACACCTACGATCTTGAGTTCAACAATGATCTACGAATTTCCGTAGGCTTCGAGTAAAATATATCTATAGCGCTCTCAAGATGGTTTAGAGAGCGCAACGCCATCAATAACCAGGAATTGGCATGGGCTACAGTTCTACACTTCTGGATCCGGAAAGTGAGTCTTTGCCTTGTATTGCGGCCTGGAACATGAAGCGGAATCAAACACAAGAGGGGCGCACAGTCGATTCTATTGGTCAGACACTTATATAGAAACATGGCGTTGGCACACATGCGGCGAGACCTCAAAGACCGCATACCCATGGTTCCACAGAAGGTCTCATAATCCAATGTAGAGAGTCGAATGCCCATATACCTACAGCTGATCCACTTCATGAATCTCACCTGCACTCTCTCTAACCGCTGAATAGCATATTGCTGAGAAGGCAGCCATACCTCACAACAGTATTCAACAGTCGACCTTACATATGATAAAAATAAAATTTTGAGAGAACCTATATTGGCGAATTCACTACAATTTCTTTTCAGAAAACCTAGTAATCTGAACCCCTTACTTGTCACCTTATCTACATGTTTTAGAAATGACAGCCCGTCATCGTTGGTAATTGTTATACGTAGGTCGTTTACTTCATTCACACGCACTAATACATAGTTACTTATACTATAATTCCTCATGACAGGCGCCAACTTCCTAGAAAATGTTATCACATTGCATTTTGATATATTAAGGTCAAGTAACCACTTAGTACACCAACCTGTTAGTAGATGTAGGTCTAATTGAAGCAAGTCACAGTCTGACTCGTGGTCTATTACTCGAAACAGTTTCAAATCATCAGCGTATAGAAGGCAGTTACTATTCTTGAAGACCCCAGTTAAATCATTAATAAAGATTACAAATAAAAGTGGCCCCAAGATGGAACCCTGAGGAACACCAGAAGTTGGAAAGTATGGATTTGAAGTTTGACCATCGGATTTAACAAAGCAAATTCTTTCAGTGAGATAGCTTCTAATCCACTCTAAAACGCTGCCGCCTATTCCATACGCTGACAATTTGATTAATAATGCCTCATGTTGTACGGAATCAAAGGCTTTGGAAAAATCTGTGTATATGGCATCTACTTGTTGACTCATGTCCAAGGCATTTGATATGAAGTTGACGTACACTGCCAGGTTCGAAGCAGTCGAGCGCTTCTGCACGAATCCATGCTGAGCAACATTAATGTACTGGCCGACTGACCTGTATATTCTATTGTACACAATCTTCTCCGCCACCTTTGATAGGAGGGATAGCAGGACGACTGGCCTATAGTTGTCAAATACCCTTTTGTCACCCTTTTTGAATACTGGAATTACGTATCCCTTCTTCCACTCACACGGAAAGCATCCAGATTTAAAAGATATATTTAAAATTGCACTGAGAGGTATCGCCAACTGAGGAGCACATTCTCTAAGTACAAGACCTGGTATCTCATCAGCCCCAAATGATTTTGCAGTATCCACTGATGACAGAATCTCACACACTTCAAAGGGCGTAGTCCGGATCGATATCAATCCCTGATTACACACGATTGGGACAGACGAGTGACACGGCCTCGCAGGAGAGTGATACTTCTTGAAGCCCTCTGCAAATTTATTAAGAATAGTTTTCTTGTCCTGGATTTCGATTCCATTCTGAAACATAGTGGATGGTAAACGTGAAGATTTTCTTTTATTGTTTACAAAATTCCAAAAATGCTTTGGATTGGTGGTTAATTTTGATTCAACTGAGATCACATAGTCTTTGTATTTTCTGTTCTGGAGTCTCTTATATTCCCCCCGTATCACCGAAAATTGAACATAGTCACACCAAAAGCCCGATTTCTTGAACCTTTTTCTGACTCTCTCTTTTTCTTTCAACTTGTTGATTACCTCTGTATCGTACCAAACTGGATACTTCCGAGTATTGATTGTGCGAGTGGGCACTGAATCCTTGATTACTGCTTTGAGGAGGTCGTAAAACAGACTTAACATTTGAATAGGTGCAGGGTTGTCCAATTTTTTTTCTACCTCGCCCGCTAATGCCGTCATTTGATCAACAAACCACCGTGTGCAATCTCGACCTTGACAACCAAAATATTCACACTTTGATTTGTCATAATTGCACACAACATGATATCCTACTGCAAAAGGTTCATGTTTCTGAACTTGATACCTTGAGCTTGTATGGGGGGATGGTTCCGCACCCTTGGAGGGGACGTTCAGGGCCTCAAAATCAGCATAAACACTAAATGGTACCATCTGTTGTTTACATGTGGCTTTAAATTTCAAGACTGTCTCATTCCCTTGTGGCAAGACTAGCTTCACTGCTGCCTGCCTTTGACAGTCTTCCGTATGTCGTTCCAAAAATTCAGGAATTTGAAAATACTGTAGACAGCCATCACAAATGTATTTTTTACCATTATGGTTGGACAGTTGGCTGCTTACCAGTTTTCCTAAATTCTTTATCCAACAATAATGTTTTTTATCCACATTAGACAAAAATAACTAATGGATGTGTTGTTTATTTGTCTGTTTGGTGGCATACAATGGACCTACAATGTTGCTTCCCTGTACACCGTACACCATAAATGAGAAATCAGGATTATCTTTCTCAAATAAATCAATTTTATCTAGAGGCATCGGGAATGGTATGCGCTCAAGATTGAGAGTTTGTCTTTGTACTTCCCTGGTCTATCACCATGAGAGTCTTCACAGCAATCATCATCTTGTTTACGTATGTTAATGATGGCTGTCCTCGAAGCGATCCAGCTCGGCGTGGGAATATAACTGCTTTCTGCATTCCAGGGGTTATATTTACAAATATTAATTTGTAAATAATGAATGGTGTCAAGAGCCAAGCCACGTGGCCCGTCTTGCAAATTATCAAATTTATTGATAAGAACATTGACACATTCTACCTCATACCACGATTGAAAATTGTTGGCAATGAGTAATTCCCCCATTTTGGTACACAGGTTGAACTTTTGACTCTGTTCAACATTATTTTTAATCAATATAAATTCACACAGCAGTTCAAAATTTATTTTCAGAGCGTGATGAAACCTTAGACCATTTTGGCTTTCACACTTAAGAAAGAGAAAACAGGATTTAATAAATTATTTAGGCGACAGACAGTGATTAACGTTGTAAATACGGCCTGAATATACTCGAGGTTTGAAACATTTGGCGAGCGGCTGCCCCATTAATTCGCTTGATGATAAAGACATGCTTAAACAATCAATAAAATGTGTTAACCTTACCTTACAATAGGGTAATCCAAAAACAGCAATACTGTTGTTACACACTCACTCACACTTGCACGCCCACACACTATTTTTCACACGCAGCAAACAATCTTCAAGTGTTGGCCCCAGCAGTCTATCCCGATCACGAGGTGGTGGTCGTGGTATTTGTTATTCAACAAACTATCTGCAAAGCAAACCAATAACATCCTCCATAAGACATGTATATATTACAATAAGCATGCGCATTCATTCATTCATTTATTCATAGCACTTTATAAGAAAAAAGTTGAAAACAGAAAAGGATTGAAGGCTGCAACAAGATTAATCATGCACACCCCACAGAGATATGGCTTTTTTGATAACACATACATTCACGTAGGTGGATAAGACACTCACTCAGGAATAGCAAAGTAAGTAGGAAAAAAATCATAACTCACCTTTTCAATATTGCCAGCGCGGCTTAGTGGTTAAGCTGCTCACTGGGGGCCACTTGATTTCCATGAACTAAATAGCATTCATTTAGCACACACACAAAAAAGTGGTAAAGGATCTGTACACACACCTTTGCAAATAATACTCCTTTTATTGGAAACTCTCCGCCGCTGCCACTGCTGCTTTAATCTCTCTCTCTTTTTCCTTTCTCCCTCTCAAACAAATTTATAACAGATTCTTTGTTTTTTCTAATTCTCCGTCCTTTTCAAAATCTGCAACAAACAATACAAAAAAATTCAATAAGTCACTAAATCACCTTCCCACTCAAGCACAAAATGCCATTAAAACCAATCATTACATATTTAAAAATCAATTAACGTACCTGATCACTGCTTCATATACTGTTTACGTATTTTGTTTTTAATGTAATTTAATGACACACACAGACACCGTCACTCTCGTGCAGCTCACTGATTGCACATTATTACGCCGCACAGGATTAAAGTTGTACTTCCTCGAAGCCCGACGATATAGAAGTGAATCTCCTTCCATCCTTGATCTTGTCAAGTCGACTTAGCCCGGGGGTTCATCAGCGCCCTCTACGCTACCGGAACTATTCCCAGAGTCAAGCTGTTGACTATTTTCATGACGTGCTCGTGACAACCTCTGCTTACTTCCGCTCACGTCCAATATATCAATAAAAATCTGCATACAGGATACTTCCAAAAATCCCAATTCTTGTCTTGTATGGGTTCTTTCCTCACGCATTTTCGGCGCTCATTTCATTCCCTAGCACCCTCACTTTCTTCTCCCTGTCATGCGATGTAGCTAGAGCTCTCAGAGCCATGCGATATCGGTGACAAATCCCCCCTCAACCAGAAATAACAATAAGCGTGCTCCGTCTCGATTATTATCATTCTGTTGGGTTAACAACGAACCTCCTCAGCTAGATCTCCATATCGCATGCCTACCACCATCCATAGAACTCATGCATATCTTTCTCTGTGGTATCTTCCTCTGAGGTATCTTCCTCTTGAAACGGTAGCTCCATTCATTCCTCTCTTATTCTATTTTCTTCCTTCTCTTTGTCTTCATATCTCTTATCTTCATCAGTAATGCTGTGAATGGCTTGGATTTGGACGGTCGTGACATCTGGACGTGAATCGTTATTACTGCCTATGAATCCCCGTCTGGATTCGGCATTTCCTTCCTGTCAGCTTCTCTTTCCTGATTTAACATCACTGGTGGCTGGTTTCGGTTCCTCATGCTGTCTTGCCTGAGTTTCATCTTCTTCCTGTTCCTTTTCCCGAAGTTGCCTAATGTATCTCTGGCTCTCTTTGAGACGTTCTTCTAGTGACGACCTGTAATTTTGATCTTCTTGATTCCCATATCTTGGATAATTATCGTACGGTCTTCGATCACGTGACCATGGTACTCTCCCTCTATATCCTGAACTTCCGTAGTCTCTCGGATTAAATCGTCCTCTTCTATCTATATAGTATGGCCTCCGGTCATATGGCTTTCCTTTATTCCTATATCTGTTTAAGCCATTCCCTTGATCCCTCCCATCTCTATCGTTCCTTCCATAATCTCGCAGAGGTTCCGTCTGTGCCGTGCGAAACATCACCACCACATTTGCATCTCTCTGTTCTGTCCTTGTGCTACGAGGTTCCATCATCTTACTCGTGTGGTCTAGCTTTCTAAAAATCTCGTCACACACCTCGAGTCTATTTGCACCTGACGCAATTAATACGCGCTGGATTTCTAACGGATATTGCTGTATTATGGCATTCTCCAAATCTTCCTCCTCCAACGGTGATCCAAAAATTGTAGCCTGGCTATTTGATTTCTGAAATACCCAGCGTATTGGGTTGACCCAGTAGTCACGTATTTCCTTGCGTATAACTCAGCCCTAATACTTTGTTGATCCTCCGAAGACCAAAATCTCTTCAGGAAGGCGCTCGCAAAGTCATCGTACCCTCTAAATTGATTCCTAAAAGCTTGCATCCAGTTTAGCGGTTGACCCTCGAGAGCTCATTTCTCTTTCTTTAGGAATCCTATGTTCATCCATATATTCTTTCAGGTCCCGTAGGGTTTCTATGAGTGTAATGCCTGTCAAATTTGAATTGTCTTTGGGCGGTCATTCTGACTCCTAATGATGGTAATCGGTTGAGTTGAGTTATAACCGAGTGGAGTGAACGTTGTTCCTATCGGATTTGTTACACTGTTCTCTTCTGTCGGCTTTACCTCTACCATATTTCCTTTTAACTCAACAATTCTCTTTAAATGTCCCCCGTGAGTGATACTCATTCTACCTTGTACTGTCGAAACTGCTGTAACAATCTGTGTTTTAATTTCTTCGTTTAACTCTAATTTAATATCCCCCATCGGACTCCTATGATTTTCCTTCTTGCTTTCCTGCTCTATGGTGAATTCAGACATTTTATCCGTTATGCTCTTGGTATCTTTCGCTAATTCCTTCCTCCATTCATCTGTATCCTTATCAGCCTTGCCCTTCCGCTGCTGTACTTCGATCGCCTCTTCCCTTAACGCTAAGACTTCTGCGTTAATTGCTTTATCCCTTTCTTCCACCTTGGCGGTTAATGCCTCCACACTTCGATCCATTTTCTCTTGAACGATATTCTCCAGTGATTTTAACTGTGTTCCCATACTTCTTTCCATCTCGGCCTTATCCCGCTTAATTGTTTCCTTTAAACCCGTCATTTCGGCTTGTGCTTTCTCCATTTACTGTTTCATATCAAATTGGTGCTCTTTAAATCATTCCAATCCTTGTTGTAAATCCCCCGATTGAACTTCTAGATTCTTTTCGAAACCTTCGAATTTAATCCTCCCAAATCTTTGAACTTGGTGTCGAAACCTTCGAATTTAGTGTCTAAACCCTCGAATTTAGTGTTCATACGATTGTCCAAACCTTTAAATTGAGTGTCTAAACCTTCAAATTTAGTGTTTATACGAGTGTCCAAACCTTTAAATTGAGTGCCCAACTCTTCAAATTTAGTGTCTAAACATTCAAATTTAGTATCTAAACCTTTAAATTGAGTGTTTACTCCCTCCTGAATCTTAACCAACTGTGTATCTAACCCCCCTAGATCGGTGTTCATATCATTTTGATAGTCCTTCCATCGAGACTTCAAACTTGTCTCCATATATTTTTGACTCTTATCTAAATCCTTTAGTTTCTCCCTTAGCTGTCCCATCAGCTCGTTAAGTTCATCAAATTCTCCCATATTTCACAAGCAACAATAAAACATGGAAGCTGTTACAATTAGTGACTTACATAGACTAAGGACTAGTGGTTACTTCAATTTGGCATTGGAATCGAAATTTAATATCATGTGGAAATAATAAATGTGGATGGAATCGGTACAAGTCCAGCGATCTCACGTTACTGATTTGCCTTGTTCTATATCATTCACATAGAAATCCTACAAATGTTAACCTTAACAAAATGAGAGACACGTCGCACAATAAAATGGGGTACCAGCACTCAATTGGCTTTCTCTCCATTCCATTTGTACCACATGGCCGTCCTCCATCTTCTCACTCCCCTCTGGTGTTCCAGTTTTATCGAGTTCAAAATGTCGGCTATACCTCCGCGTGGTACGATAATCCCAGTTCGAAGCCCTGTCACGGTGGGCGCCATCTTGTTGTGTCCGATAATCTGGCTTCAGATTGGGTGGCCTGACACAACACGCCAATCCTCACCCAGAATTCGGTACAACTCGAAATACATAAAAACCATGAATGTTCGAATCAATTCCTGCCAAAAAATTGTCGGGGGACGAGATTCAGGTAATCCCAGGGTCTTAATTGGGATAGGGTTCAACTGGGGCAAATCTCAAAATTGATCCGATAAACAACCAAGTATAGCAACAAACAAGAAGGATATACTGTAGAACTCCGCTGTTAAGAGAAAACTCATCAACCAATTTATTATAAAACCACACCAAGAGATACACAAAATAAAACACAGAACTCTGCCTCCACTCCAAGATTCTTCGAACTTAACCTTGATGTGCAATAAAAAACATTAACGCCAAAGCAAAATTTAAATTGCCAGGGACAATAATCTCCGGGTGTCCTAACTTTGAATATAATACAACTTACGGAGATCTGAGTCAAATCACATTACTTTTACGATAGTTACTTCAATTATCAGATCATGTCTCCATTGTTAAGTCCATATGTGAGCAGGTGTATAATTATAAAAAAAATAAAAATATCCAAAGAAAAATTATATTGTCTCATTTGATACCCTTCTAACTAATTGTTACTGTCAATAAATATGGATGTCTCTAGCGAATTACAATTTATTTACGAAATTAACTCGTGGATTAAATGTCTTCTTTTTCTCATTAACTGATTTGCATTCAATTATGCCTCATTTGAAAAACACTGGTTGTTACATTCATCACATTGGATTATAAAACCTTTATGAAACATAACGATAAGATACCACATCTCTGATTTTGCTTAGTTTCAGATTTTCAGTTGATCACCGCGTGGTCATTACACATTCACAAATACTCAGAAACATTTGCATAGACAGCATTTAGCCTTATTATATTCTTCTTATCTAACAGTGACCTCAAATTATCATGCTCCTTTATTAACTATGTCACATTAATTATAATCATTTACTTTTATCATCCTCGTCCTGGCGAGAACCTTTAACTTCACTATATCTTTCTTTTAAACACCCACTGTGTTTCACAAACACTGTTCCATTTACATACAACCTTCAATACCATAATTCGTATTACATATTTCTTTGTTCAACTTCGCTACAAAATGCATCTGCTCATTTTAATCATGGAAAAATCCTCGTGTGGTGTGAGAGTGTTCCGTATATATACCAGGATGTGCACAAAAAAGTGACCCCTTAAGTGTGAATGTTTCTCCCCGTAAGTTTAGAATTCTCAGACAATGAATAGGCATCAAAGTTGAACCATCTCAAGGAACGCTGAGATGTAACCCACCGACTAATCCATTTACCTACACTATATTCTAAGACATCCACTTATCTCATTTAAACCCTAATAATAATAATAATAATAATAATAATAATAATAATAATAATAATAATAATAATCGTAAAAAAATAATTTCACGTCCCTTATTACCTTATTATTTTATCGCAGTTTATTTCGATATTACGCCCATCTGCACAAATTTCAGTAACCACTACCCAGACAGATCCACATATAAATTAACATCTGGTTTCTGTACCTTACTTGCCGCATTGATCTTGGTTCCGTCGACGCATTTCCTGTGGATATAGTTTCCATTTTCTCCCAAGGAACCTACTCTCCTCCCGTCCTGGATCCAGTTCGCGACCCCTGGGTCTCCGTCGTCCATCGCTCGCCTTCATCGTCACGTCATCGTAACATCCCCCACGTACATCGTCTAGCCGGTCATTCTTCCGTCACGACAGTTTATAACGCGGAACTCGCACTGATGCACACGGATAGCCATATTGTCCTTTCTGCGATTCGCTTCAATGTTCATTTTAAAATGCCGAGAAAGATAGATTCGTGGGCGTGCAAATATTTTACTGTCCACACGAGTTGTCGTATATAACTTCACATGGACTCGTCTCGAAATAACCTGCACTGTCCTTGACCTTGAACGCTGCACCAAATATGGACTTGGCTCAGATCCAGTTAACTGCGAGTTCACTGACCCAACTGTTCAAAGCAAAGCGTGACACTTGCTTGCTTTCCTGCGTGCAAACACCGCAGCCTCTCCAATGTTCTTGAACTTTGTAGAAGTCTTTGAGTTCCCACGTGTCTTTGCTTAAACTGCGTTTGGAAATTTTGGAATTTCAAACCATGTTCCCATACGGGAGACGTAATAATAAAATTTTATCACACTTGGCTTCCATGTCTTTAGAATACTATACTCCTCGCGTGCAGTATGACAGCATACTTCGCAAAACTTCGTAACAAAACCCCACATGGGTTACACATTGACCCGACGCGTTTCTCTCGTGCAGCCCACTGGCGGTACACTATAACGCCGCACAGGATTAAAGTTGAACTTCCTCGAAGCCCGACGATATAGAAGTGAAACTCCTTCCAGCCTTGACCTTGCCAAGTCGACTTCGTCCGGGGTTCATCAGCTACCGGAACTATTCCTAGAGTCAAGCTGTGGACTATTTTCATGAGGTGCTCGTGACAATCTCAGCTTACTTCCGATCACGTCCGTTATATCAATAAAGAAATTCAGCATACAGGTTACTTAAAAAATGTCCCAATTCTTGTCTTATATGGGTACATTCCTCACGCATTTTCGGCGCTCATTTCATTCCCTGGCATCCTCACTTTCTCCTCCCTGTCAAGCGATGTTGCCAGAGCTCTCAGAACCATGACATTACAGTTGACAATCGGTGACATTGCAGTTGCACCTCAATTCCCAGGATATCTGGACCCCTACTACAGCACAGAAATATTTCTGACACGGTTGGTTCTAGGGTCGTAAAACGTTGTTTTCGGGCCCATTTGCCTGTCTGTTATTTATATAAATCTAGACCGTTTCATTAAACTGGCCAAATTTAACATCCAGTATTTTGTTTCCTTCATTGGGAGGCTTGATTTGAGCCTTGTTTAGGCAAAACTACACCATTTCATCGAACTCAGACAAATTTTAAGTAGGTAGCGAGTTTTGTTTTATGCATTGCAAGGCTTAAAAAGAGCCTAGATGGCTCCTTCGACAAATTCGATATTTTGTCCAGGCAGCCTAAATGCAGGGAATGGAGAGGTCTGTCCAACTATTCAAGTAAACAGTGTTACAGGTTTCCATAGGGTCAATATATAAAATTTGGTTCTGATCGGTGAAACGGTGTAGATTTGTGCCAAAGGGCCTAAATGCAGGGAACGGAGAGGTCTGTCCGAAATTTAAAGTGGACAGTGTTACCCGCAGGGATTCAATGGGCAAATATATAAAATTTGATTCTGATCGGTGAAACGGTGTGGATTTGTATAAATAACAGACAAACACACAAACATTGAGCGTTATCTCTACTTAGTATAAAACAAAGTCTCCGATCCTTGGATGTAACGGGTATTCTCGAGAACCACTGGATGGGATGCGGTTTTCACCATTCTGTAAAGGATATCTCGAGGAAGGTTTCTGTAGAAAATAATTTATTTAAGATCAAAGAAAGCCAAGCAATAACGATTTCAGTGACAAAGTCGAAATAAAAACCTGGCGTCCGTGCGTTTTAGCCTACTTTCGATTTTTCCAAAAACTGAAAGTAGACATTTGAGATCAACACAAGGCCAAAAAATTGTGTTCCTGTTAATGTGTATATGTGTGTATGTTGTACCTGTGGTCCAGGGACGTCATGTCGTCATCCTATTTTGAATGGAGTGCCGAGCGGAGTTTTGAACTAGCGCTCAGGGGTGGAGATCCAATCGGAGGAACACGCGCACCAGGGTGGCGAATGAGGAGACGCCGAATGTGCTGGAACATTTTAAGCTACCTTATTTATTTATGCTGGAAAGAAGTATGTTATGACATGATGTAGCCCCTGAATTTACACTAGTTATATTGAAGGAATCAGGATGAAAGCATAACACACTCCCGAGATATGAATGAAGGAAACTAGGAGCATGACATAACCGCCGACTCACGTGACGCGCCTGAGTGGTATATAAGATGCGAGGAACAGACCGCAGGCAGCTTGTCTCTCTGATCCAGTCTGTGTTAGTGCGGTCTAAATGTGAGTGAGAGTAAACGTTATCGCCGTGAATGTTAAGAGTTGCCGAGAAGCGCAGACCGGAATATTCTGGAAGGCCTGTAAATTTTCTAAGGGTAAGCTACGACCGTATCGCTTGTGGAATGGTGAACTTAGGATTCTTCAAACAGAAGTGAGTTAAACTAAACTTTATTAATATTGCGAACTGTTATGTTGGAAGTGCTAGTAGTTAGATATGGGCCAGTAACTTTGTTTTGTACAGTGCATTACATTTGTGTGTGGAGACAGTGAATGGAACATGCGGGCAGCTATTAAGTGAAGCAAATATTTCAAAGTATTGCCGCATAGTAGAATATGAACTGTGAGGTTGAGGATGTCAGGCCACAGCACTTTAAATTTAACCACCTATAAATCGAGTGTATGAAAGTCGTAATGCCCATTTATAAATTTTGGCCATGTGCAAGAGGACTTTAGATAGGCATTACCAGTTTATGCAACCATTAGCCGTGCGTACTCAGGACTTTGAAATTCTTTGTGCAGCTATAAGCCGAGCGTGCTTAGCGCAGTGTGAGATACCAGTATCTGATGGAACGAATAACCATTGGTTTAAGGACAGTAAAGGACAATCTAAAACAAGTGTGCGGAACATCGTGAACATCTTACGAGTCGTGTTTTGGGACTTTTTGATGCAATGACCATGCACTAAAAACCGAGGATGTGATAGATACAAGGAAATAAAGAAAGGACATCGCCGATACCAGCCCATGTGGGAAGCCGGAGATGGGACATCGCCGATACTAGCCTGTGAGGGAAGGTTCCAAAACATCGTGATGGGGCAGGCAGATGGACCGATATCCGAGGTCACTGGAAGTGCAGACCAGGGCGTGGCATGGACTGTGTGGACACATGCTTGCGCCACATGGAGGAACTATTTGCTGCAATTTTCACCACTTGGCAGACGGTAAAAATCTACATCATGGATGATTTGGAAGTAAGATCTCTACATGTTATTGTAGTCATGCTGTAGTCTAGTCTTGTTGTATTTTCCCAAACTTATAGGTCAGCGAATTCTAGAATTTATTTTCCTATTTCTGAGCAAGTAGCATAAGTTCAGAAAAGCAGTGATTGTCAGTAAACAGTTTCTTTCGAAGTTCAATTTAGTTACATTGTGCGGATCTTATAGCATCGTTTTTCGCTTCCTGATTCATAACATTGATAGTAGTAATATTGGTTATTCATGAGTAGATATTTTGAATGAGGAATTATTTGTGTGAATAAATATTAGGCAGTTGATAATAATAATAATAATCAAATGGGCTTCAAATCTCCTTTGAGAAGACACAATTTATGACAAACATAAAATCAGTGCCCAGGGAATTGGAGGTCGGACTGGGAAAAGTTCAGAAGGCAGGAAAGTTTAAATACCTCGGTGAATGGATAGAGCCGAACCTATTAGAGAAGGGAGCCTTCATGTCACTCATTAATAAAACGTAAATGGCATACAACCTGACTAAAGACATCTACAATAAGAGATCGCTATCCTTAAACGCCAAAATTAGACATTACTGCACTGTTATTCGACCAGAGGCTCTGTATGCGGCTGAGACTGTAATAATTACCAAGAAAGGTCTAATGGAAAAACTGGTGGCTAAAGAAAGGAAGATTTTGAGAAAAACCCTAGGTCCCATCAAAGAAAACAGCGAGTACAGAAGGCGTCACAACCACGAATTGTACAAGCACGTGGAGAAGATCAGTGACACGATTCGAAAAATAAAGATTGCCTTTTATAGCCACGTGGCACGATGAACCCAGACAGGATATCAAAACGGATATTGACGTACTTTCAAGATAAGAAAACCAAAGGGGCATGGTCTACGGAAGTTGAGAAAGATCTACGTGAAATGGAAATTTCCCCTAAAGATATCCAGGAGCGTGATCCACTTCAGGAAGAACTACGTACGCACAAAGGTTTCCAGGAAAAGCCGAAGGTGAAGGCAGGGAAGGCGTGGTCCCAAGAGAGAAAAGAACAACACCGGAGACGAATGCGGGAACACTGAGCGGTGGTTAGAGCTCGGAAGAAGAGACAGTTGAACTGACGTGGTCCCTAGTTGGCCGAATCGAAGAAAGAAGAATAATCAAGTATATGATTTATTGAGTATAGGGATAGTTGGAAGCAAATAATAATAATAATAATAATAATAAAATAATGGTAAATTAATTTTGGTAATGAATTATTACTACAAGTACTACAAGTGGAATTAATGATAATAATAATAAATGAGGAAATATCAATAAGAATGATCATGATAATTGAACATGTTCAGATGTGGGGTTGGAAACATGAAACAATAGTTGTCAATTAAATTAGCTGTACAATTTATTTGTTTATTTATAAATAGCTCAGACCAGATGATGAATAATAATTCCAAGTTGAATAAGGATTAATATTTCAAGTAACAGCCAAAAGTGGTAGAGGACTGAGTTAACTAAAGATGTTGTTTCGAGTAAAATTAAATGAAAGTTAATATCCCTATTGTTGTCGGATGTAATGACAAATCAGATCTTGACAAATGTGTAATATTGAAGTTTGGTATTCAGTTTTCTAAATTGGCAAGTCGTGGACATTGCACCGACAAGTAATGTGGTACTTGGGCATCAGGCAGTTGAGCTTGATTGCGCCATGTAATGGTTGTTGTTGATAGTGAATATGTGGGACACACAGTGAAGATACATTTTTCTGGATGCATAATTATGTGGTTTAAGGAGGTCACAATAGATCTGAAATACAAAGGGAATCATTTCTTTCACGTATAATCAAATGGCATCTGATGCAGGCAAGGTCAGATTAATACGTCTTGCTACTGATCTGAAAATTACCAGGGAGGATTATTTCATTGGAATAAGATTGAATCCTTAATTTATGACATGCTGATAATTATGTATAAATAATTTTTGCAACGGTTTTTGATATTGCTAGCTAATTAATTGTGGGTGGATAAATTATGATATTTGGTGGATAGTGAAGCCTATATTTAAGTATTTTCTGAATAATGTAAAATTGAAGTGAAATAGATTTTCAACAGTGCCTCGTGTGAAAATAAAATGGTAACAAATGTGTAAATAATGATCAACGTAAATTTATAAATGAATGTGGACATGAAGGACATGCTTAAATTTTAAGTTATTTACCCAGTAGGAAGTGCATTTAGATTATTTTTCTTTCACGATCAGGAATCTCAGGGTGAGAGACTGATATTAATACACCCTGTAGATTTATGTAGGAGAGTGTTTCCTACTTGTGACCTGATTTTCTTCTCTTATTTAATAAAAGTGGTGTGTATATTTAGAAAATTATGTGTATCTTTCGTCCCTACTATATTGAGGCTTGAGTCTCGGACACAGTTCAGCACCACCTAGCCTATACCCGTTAACCCCTGGGATTTTCCGAGCCTTGTGTTCAATGTCTTCGAGGCTCCCGCATATGTCGGCGTTTGTCTTCGGATAAACGGGCACAATGTGTGTGTACTCTGCATTTCTGCCTCCCCCCCCCCTAATCAATTCAAACACGGTGAAACCGAATTGAACAAAATATGGTGCAGAGGTAGCACTAGCAAAGGGAACGTGTCATGTTTTATATCGCCGCCATCTTGACGAAAACGTAATGATGGCCACCCAAATGTTCAAAGCTTAAATCAAATTATGACTATCATAATCATCTGATCTCTACCAAATTTTTCAACAACATGCCATCATGTGGGAAGCGTCTTGTGACCAAATTACAAGGTCATCAGCCCAATAGTTTGCATATGGTGGCCATGTATGTGTGCAAATCGATTCCCCCTATCAATTCAAACGCAACGAAACCCAAATCAAACCACCTTTAGTGCAGAGGTAGCACTAGCAAGGGACAACTCAGTGTCATGTTATATATCGCCGCCATCATAACCAAAAAGAAATGGCGCCCACCCAAATGTTCTAAACTTAAATCAAATTACGACTAACCTAATTATCCGATCTCTACCGAATTTTGCAACAATATACCTTAATGTAAGGAAGCGTCTTTTGCCTAAGCTACAAGGTCATCAGCCAAATAGTTTCAAGAATGCGGATGTAAGAATCATGAAATATTGTAGCCTAACCGTAACTTACAATTCAACAAGACGTGGCCTCAACAATTCAGCTTTTCGTACGTGGGGAGGTTTAAACAGTCCTCAAGCAGGTGGCCGGTAGGATATTAGCATATTATAATAGAATATGTAACCGTAGAAGTGACTAACTAACAGGTCAGGCCGAACATACCATATCGTTGTGGGCCCGTGCCGTCCCGTTCTCAGAATGGCCGCTATTTTTGATCGGAAGTCCATATATTTCCGTAACTGCGTAAGTTTAAATCCGTTTAGGAATGTACTGAACAAAATAAAATATATATAGTATCAAATGGTTTAAGTCGCCTCCGTAGCGTAGCGGTCAGCATGGTTAGCTGCCGGCCCGGAGGCCCTGGGTTCGATTTCCGGCTCTGCCACGAAATTCGAAAAGTGGTATGAGGACTGGAACGGGATCTTCTCAGCCTCTCGTGGTCCAAATGAATAGAGGGGGTTCGATTCCCACCTCAGCCATCTTCGAAGTGGTTTTCCGTGGTTTCACACTTCATCTTCGGGCAAATGCCGGGAGGTACTGTCCCAGTATTTTGTATAGGCCTGGAATACTGACTTGTTTCAGAAGCACATGTGGCATGTTTGTGTCTTGCAGACGAGAGCTGTCACTCGGTTAGGGAAAGGATAGGAAACGCTGCAACGCATCCCAGACCATATGATCTGCAGAGTACAGTTACTTCACAAGATGGCTGCCTTGAACGCATGGCATTCATACATACAGTTACAATCTATTACTGAGATTACTGAGGGGATCGACGATTTAGAACGACATCGTAACATAAGAGGAAATGATATGAAGACATTTAGGGAATTATTAATACTCTTATTACTACATCAGATGTTCATCGCAATTGAGCCACGTCAATATCGATTCTTATATCGACTGGACAGTGGTGTTATGGGTAGGATTTTGTACAGCTATGAATCGCCCGGCAAGGAGAGAGACTCACTTGTATTCTGACCTACAGTCGCGTTAGTTGCCTTCGCCAAAGCAACTATTACATGTATAAGCTTTACATAGTGCGTTGTGTGTAAGTACGGTACGGTACGATTCGTCTTGCTATCAGGCAAGAAACGCGAGATGCACTTGGGGCGAGCGGTAACCCAGTGTATAACTTGGTGCATCATGACAGTGGATACAGTGAACTTCACGTTACGCATAGTTTGTTCTACCACACTATTGCCATCACCGAAAGACTTCTGATTTATCCAGTGATCATTCAACGATACTACATGGATATTAACGTTATGATGGAAGGAATTATATATCAGTCTACTACGCGGAAAGCTATGAATGGCTAAGCAATAAAATGAAATGTAACACACTAGCAGAATTGAACAAATAGAAATGATTCTCACTCGATAATGGATCGTACTAGCAGAAGGCTTTTCAAGAGAAGGCTGAAGGCTATCTATAATGACACTGAGATAATTACCTACACGATATGGATTGTCTAGAGAAAATATAAGTGGCATCTTTCTTGTTTCTACGAATGGACTTAGTCAGTTTCCATATGATGAACATTGTGTTCCGGATAGCATTTTCGAGGGGAGAGGTGTTGGGTTCGAGTACCGATGGTCCTAACCAATGCTTCAACTACTCAACGCTATGGATCAGGATTCGATCTCTACAAGGGATGTATGTTCCAACATACATTATACGTTCATCAAGACGACTATGGTAGCTGGAAATTTATTTTACGTAGACGGTATGAATCATGTCATATCTATAGAATGTCAGTTTCACCAATTTTTCTTAAGTAGTTAGAAAATAGATTTGTGAACTAGATCTGATACTTCTGTTCGATGGTCTATTTTAGGTTTTGATCCTATTTAAGGATGCACCTACATTGTTATTTCAGTAGTTAATTTTAAACGTAGTGTTATTTTTAAAACATTACTTTTTCTAATTTTGGTAATAATTCTGAGCATTATAATTAGTCGATAAAAAGCACATTTAAGAAGATTTAGGAACAAGACTACGATATCTTCATACAAGTATAGGAATTAGGAAGACGATGTCCAACCACGAATACATGAAAATTTTTCTGCATTATTTCTGTTTGACACTGAATAAGGAAACAGAATATTTTCGACAGTTCATACAGCATATCATTTAGAATGACAGTATATTTTTCGTCGAGCTAGTAATTGACATTTGAGTACATTTTGGTTTTATTTGATCATTTGAAACTTTTGGGGTTATTCACGATACAGTCATTATACAGCACCGTTGTCTGTTAATTCGCTTTGTTGAACGTCAATCAAGATTTAAACGTAATACTGTACATAGCATATAAGCACTTTACTTGTTAAAAACTATGTAATATTATGTTTAATAAAGGTTCTTGGATAAAAACCGAAAATTTGAATAATTTCTCTGCCCCTTTTCAAAGAACTTTCTTAATTCGAATTTTTGGATATTTCGAATTTTTTACTGGTCCCTTGAGTTTCAAATTATCCAAGTTCCACTGTATTTCTAACCATGCTTTTACCGTTCACGATTTGAACAGTATTTAATATGGCAACTTTTGAAGATATTCTAGCCAACTGTAGGCTACGTGCATATTTATTTTATAATATGCCACTATGAATAAGAATCTACCTTTTTGTTGAGTGGATGTAGGTCCACAATCCGTATTTTTCAGTTAATAAACTGCTTATTTAATTTTATTTCTACAATGATTTGGTGATTTACATTAGAAACAGAATGTGCTAGGAGAACCAGTGGGCAGTTTTTGTCAATGCCCGAGAAAATTTTAAGAGTTTTCGAGTTCATTTAAAGCTAGTTTTTATTTTTGTTCTTTCACCACTGGCATTTTCTTATCGCATTCTTTTATATTGAGATGTCCTTATCCCTGGTTGATCCTAGTTGGTAGAATTTTAGGGGTTATTTCAGCCGGGTACTTCCAGATTCTGCGATCCGGTTTTTCCAGAGGTTTTCAACAGGTAAGGCCAAGGATAGGGGTACATCCTTGATGTGGCGCCCAACGTGGGAAATTCGAATTGGCATTCTCGAATACTCTAGTGGTTAGCCATCCTTTATGTGGCGACCCAACCATTGTGGCTATCGAATTGGCATTTTCGACTAAATTAGTGGTTAGCCATCCTTTTATGGAGACCCATTTTTGTGGCATTCGATTTGGCATTTTCGAATAATATAGTCGTTAGCTATTCTTTTTGTGGCACTGCTACGATTACAGAATTCGAATTCGTTGCGAATTCGCGTTTTTAGAAATGTAAATATGAGTTTACTCAATCTATCTGGTATACAGACAGAATTATCGCCGATAATTTAAATTTGATTGATATTTTATTTGTGCTTTTAAAATGTAATTGTGGATGATTACGATATGACCATAAGAGAAATTTCTTGGAAACTTTTATCGATCAGCATGGTCATATGGGTCGTGAGATGGAGCCATTCTTTCACTCCATCTATGTCGGCCATTTTATGCTTGACACTGGCGTTGATATTTGGAAGATCATCTGTAATATTAGAATCACTTCCTTTAATAGCAATTTAATGATAATGACTTGCGATTATAACTTAAAACATTTTTAATATAAATCACTACAGTACAACCATATACCTCCTATTTTCGTGTAGATTTAATATAGTTAATACGATTATACGCTAAACTAATTATAATGCTCATTTTGGTGAAAAGGGTCATTTCTAGATGTGTCAATTCTGCTATTAATTGTGTTGCATTTCGTGTGTTTTTCCATATATTGTACAAGTATGACAGGTGTTGCAACGAACGAAGACGTGATTGCTCTCTTGAAAAGTATTCAGGAAAAGATGGGCAAGCACGAGTGTGACTTGGCGGACATTAGGTCAAACTGCCAGACCAGTTTTGATAACATTAACGAAATCGTTAATAAAAACACTGAATTAGTTCAACAGACAGTAGGGGAGAATTTAAAGGGCG
Source organism: Meconema thalassinum (assembly GCA_946902985.2). Classification (NCBI taxonomy): domain Eukaryota; kingdom Metazoa; phylum Arthropoda; class Insecta; order Orthoptera; family Tettigoniidae; genus Meconema; species Meconema thalassinum. The sequence goes on from OX336389.2 coordinate 1,295,092,983, forward strand.
ATATGTATCAGTTACACTTATCTCCTAAACGGCTGCAAGACATTAACCGAAAAATATCAGAAAGGTCCAAGGACATTCAAGCAAAAATCTCAGTTGTTGAATCTAGTATAGATATTGTGCAAGGGGACGTAAGACTTGTACAATTTGATATTAGTAATGTGAACGTAGAAGTCAGTCACGTGCGCACAAATGTGGCATCCTTAAAACTTAAAGTTGTTAGTACTGAGGCCAAATTAGACACAGCTCAGGCTAACATAGACAGTACTGAGGCCAAAATAGATGCAACTCAGGCCAAAATAGACACAGCTCAGGCTGATATATCAGCAACTAAGGCTAAAATAGACAGTACTGAGGCTAAAATAGATACAGCTCAGGCTGATATCGCAGCAACTTAAGCTAAAATTACAAGCACTGAAACAATTGTAACCGGTATACAATCTAACATTTCTGGTATTAAGGAGTATATCAGAATTGTTAAATTGGAATAGGATAGCAGTAAAAAGGAGAACAAAAACAGTTTAGATGCGTAACAACTGCAATTTTCTAATGAGGCAATTGCAACGCAAGGGACTTTGTCCCGATTAGAAGGAGACATAGCCCTACTTAAGGAAAAAGTAGACGGCCATAATAAAGTCCTCAGAAACGACATAGAAATTGATGTGAAAGCAAGAGTAAATGATCAAGTTGTTATTTGAAAACGGGAAATAACTAAAATAAATGCTGATGTAGATAAGAACTGCGCCACTACAGGTCTAGTAATAATAATAATAATAATGCGCGTCAGAGTAGCAGCGGAAGATAAAATCAACGAGGTCGCAAATGGACGGGGGAAAAGACGTCTTGCTCGACCCGGTGCTGGGCCCAAGGTTTTCGAAGCGAGCAAAAGATGATTTCCAAAAAACCAAATGGAAACAAATAATTGCTTAATGCAACAATCAAAAGTGCAAAAATGAGATTCCCATAAAATTAATTAAAGAAATCCCAGAGGCGTGTTAATCGTGCCTTTGTTACATCACAAAGACAAGATTGACGAAATCGAGATGAAGATAAGGAATAAGGAAGGGGAACTTAAATATAAGAAATGAAAAGACAAGGGAGCTATATTACTTAAAATATAAAAATGTATTAAAATAAAAGAAAGAGCGTGTACACGAAATAAACACATTATTTAAAACAAAGAAAAAAGGTAGGCTAAGATAAAATCAATAATACAATAGAAACCCAATACCAAGAATAAAGAACTAAAAAACTAAAAAGAACTAAAAAGCACGACAGAACCTGAGTACCGCTCAACAACATGAATCTAACGAAAAGATACGAACATGGAATAAAATAAAATGAAACTTACAAAAGCCAGAAAGAAACGCCAAACTTGCAAAAATTCAAAAATCGAACATTAACGAGACGCGAAGCTTTTCATGATGTTATTGTAAACATACCTGAGGGATGGGGGAGGAGTGAGGGGAGTAAAACAAAGGGAAGAGAGACATACAATCAATCAAACACGAAACCCAATAATAAATATTGTTGTTGTTTGAGTCTTCAGTCATTTGACTGGTTTGATGCAGCTCTCCATGCCTCCCTGTCCTGAGCTAATAAATATTACCAACCCTCAAAAATAAAATGGTTACTGCGTCAATATACGGGCCGTAGACCTCAGAGGTACCGCATAAAAATTAAAGACACAGAGGGTATGGCCTATCCCATACTAATATAAGAAAATTGGGTAATGCACGCCAGAGTAGTTCACACGAACATCAATGTTCCATACCAAGGATGCCGTAGACCTAAAATGGTTGGTATCTCTGAGTAATACTTATCGTATATTTAGTTTGCCAATAAAAACGAATAAATAGTTCGTACGTAATATATATATATATAGTTTAAATTGAATAGGGTATAAAATCAAAATTGAACTAAATTTGAAACCACCCACAAATAACTATTGATACAAATTCATTAAACTCATTGACACACACATTCATCTCAAAATACAACCAACACCAACAACACTACATACATACTCCTTCCCATAAACAAATCAAAATTTCCCCATTACACCAGAATGCGAATGTGGGTCGTTGGAACACCATGGAAACGCAAATAATGGACTACAGGTCATCGTGACAAACTTCATCCCATACTAAAGATTGACGAATCGTGTAGAATCTATGTACATCCTAAGTGGGCGTCGAAGCCGTGGGACAGGTCCCATACCCTAATCCCGACGGAGACCCCACCTAGCAGGTTTCCCAACGAAATACACACTACCATACTGAACATATAGTAACATCAAGCTTACCGTATATAAACAATTTTAAATAAAAAACCTACATTGAAAATCCCCTGACAAAAATAAAACAATCACCCTCCCTAATTATGAAACAAACTTAACTTCCAATCATAACACATATAATAGCTCAACAGACCATTCATAACTGAAATATAAAACACTTTACTAACACCAAACGTTGGTATAATTACTCGAGGCTCAAGGTTGGTCGGGGGGACCGTAGGATTTAAAGAGACGGTTCCCACAAGTGGGCCTACCTTCATTGAGAAAACTACGGAGAAAGAGGGGCGGGGGTTTTAGGCCGCACGGTAATGTCAAGAAACCTGTCAGCAGCTGTTCCAGACTGAGACATATGAAGGGGTAAGGCGTTTAGGGGTAGGTTTTATTTTGGGGTGGAAATATGTTGTCCATTGGAAAGGGGGTGTCAGCCCGAGTTCAACAACACCTCATTCGTCAAAATCCAACCAAGGGCTCGAGAGATATCGCGTCGTCGCCATCTTGTGAGGTGGGGAGGTGGAGGTGGTCACAGAACCGCTACAAACACACTACTAATGATATTTTTCAAAGTGGAATGTCCAAAGTACTGTCAAGAATAATAATTACATGAAACAAATTCAGAGAATTGTAGAGTACTTAGAGTTTAATCATTGGCTAGGAGTGAGATAGAGCTAGCTAACCTAACCTATCCTCAGCTCACCTAATATAACCTAACTTCACTTAAACTAATGTTATGAAAGTTGTGACTTGCTTTGAGACTGGCTATGACGTCACAGATGAATGGCGGTGGGAGGCTGGCAAAAAAAGGAAAATATTTTAGTTTAATAAATTTTATGTCCAGCCTCCCACTGCCATTCATCTGTGACGTCATAGCCAGTCTCAAAGCAAGTCACAACTCGCATAACATTAGTACTCTAGAATTCTCTGAATCTGTTTCATGTAATTATTATTCATGACAGTACTTTGGACATTCCACCTTGACAAGTATCAATACATTTCAATTTTTATAACTTTTATTATTATTATTATTATTATTATTATTATTATTATTATTATTATCAATGTTACACTGCTAAAATTTAATGCATGTGTATTGGTTGTTAAGAAACTCTCAATAACCAGTCATGGTTGCTCCCACTTTTTGCTACCTCTTTTGCTCCCAATTTGGTCCCACTTTTGCTCCCATATTTGCTGCAATATATGCTCCCACATTTGCTCTCACATTTGCTCCCATTTTTTGCTCCCTCATTTTGCTTCCCACTTTTTTGCTCCCACATTTGCTCCCACTTTTCGCTCCTTCATTTGCTCTTACTTTATATTCCCAGTCTTTTTGCTCACACATTTTGCTCCCATTTTTTGCTCCCAATTTTTTTGCCCCCACATTTTGATCCCACTTTTTGCTCCCAATTTTTTTCTCCCACTTTTTGCTCCCACCTTTTGATCCCACATTTGCTCCCACATTTGCTCCCTCTTTTTGCTTCCACATTTTGTTCCAACATTTGCTCCCACTATTTGCTTCCATTTTTTGCTCCCACATTTACTCCCTCTTTTTGCTCCCACACTTGCTCCCTCTTGTTGTTCCCTCATTTGCCCCCACTTTTTGCCTCCACATTTGCCCCCATATTTGCTACTACTTTTTTGCTTCCATATTTTCTTGCACATTTGCTCCCTCTTTCAAGTTAGGTTAGGTTAAGTTAGATTAAGTTAGGTTAGGTTAGGTGAAGTTAGGTTAGGTTAGGTGAAGTAAGGTTAGGTTAGGTTAGGTGAAGTTAGGTTAGGTTAGGTTATAACTAAGTTTATTATTTGTGCTCGCACATTTACTCCCACTTTTTGCTTTCCACATTTGCTCCCACTTTTTGCTCACACATTTGGTCCCACTTTTTGCTTTCCAAATTTACTCCCACTTTTTTGCTCACACATTTGCTCCCACTTTTTGCTCCCACTTTTTGCTGCCACATTTGCTCGCACGTTTTGCTCCCACTTATTACTGCCACATTTGCTCTCTCTTTTTGATCCCGCGTTTTGCTCCCGCAATTGCTCCAACTTTCAAGTTAGGTTAGGTTAGGTGAAGTTAGGTTAGGTTAAGTTAAGATAGGTTAGGCTAGGTTAGGAGAAGTTAAGTTTGGTTACGTTAGGTTGGATAAAGTTAGGTTCGGAATAGTTAGGTTAGGTTAGGCCAGGTTAGGTTAGTTTAAGTTAGGTGAGGTGGTTTTAGTAACACCACATTTGCCCCCATTTTTTACTCACACTTTTTGCTCCCACTTTTTACACCCACATTTGCTCGCACTTTTGCTCCCACTTTTTGCTCCCATTTTTGCTTTCACATTTGCTCCCTCTTTCAACTCCCTATTTGATCCCACATGATTGCTCCCGTATTTGCACCCATATTTGCTCCCACATTTGCTTACACCTTTTGCTCCCATCTTTTGCTACCACTTTTTGCTCCAAATTTTGCTCCCACTTTTTGCTCCCATTTTTGCTTTCACATTTGCTCCCTCTTTCAGCTCCCTATTTGATCCCACATGATTGCTCCCGTATTTGCACCCATATTTGCTCCCACATTTGCTTACACTTTTTGCTCCCATCTTTTGCTACCACTTTTTGCTCCAAATTTTGCTCCCACTTTTTGCTCCCACTTTTTGCTTCTACTTTTTGCTCCCACTTTTGCTCCCACTTTTTGCTCCCACTTTTTGCACCCACATTTGCACCCTCATATGCTCGCACATTAAAACTATTGTTCTTTTTACCAAGTTGTCCTTAGAGAGCTTATTCTATGCTTGACAGTTAATATGGAAGTATCAGTGACTAGGTGTGGTAAGCCTCATGCCTTCTTTAAAGGATATTCATATATTGTGAAACGAACCAATAAAAATGTAACTGTTATTTGGCGTTGTTCAAAACAACGTTCAAAACAAAGTCACAGTGAGTTAAAAAGTAAAAGTAGTGAGGTTGTAAGTGTCAGTAATCATGAATGTAGTGTGCTGCATGAAACACTGATGCCGTCAAGAGAAAATAATGAAAATGCTAGAAAGCTAGTGCAAGAAAACAATTTTGCTGTTCAAAATAGTTCAACGCTCAAAAAACCCTTAACGTTATCAAAAGACTCACAGCCTCTACATGAGGACACTGTAGAGGAGGAGGAACAGGAAAAGGAACAGGAAGATTTGTCTGGTTTTAGTGATGTTGAGAATAATGTTAAGGACAATAATGCTGAATATAATGATACTGATAATGCTGCTTATGATAATGATAATGACGTTTTCATACCTATTGTTCACCGTGGATCTACAACAAGCGCTGTGCTTAAAAAACTATAACAAGCAATGGTAATGAGAAAGATTTGTATTCGAAGTGTATCTATTGTAACAAAAAACTAAATAAAAATATACTAACTTTGTATAAAATAAAACAGCATTGCAACATCATTTGCATTTATTTACAAACTTTCTATACATTTGTTTGTTACATCATAATATTTTTAAAGGCAATACTAAAAACTAAAACATTATTATTCTGTACACATATTTTCTTTTTTTTCAGTCTATTGTCATCACTTATATCTTCCATTATTATTTCACATTTGTTTTTTTTATTTAATTAAAACGGACCATACACATATTGTTTTTAAACCCTTCATAAATTAAGTGTACAGGTGATATAGGATTATTCACTTCATCAAAAACACTCTCCGGCATATCATTAAACCGTGTAGGTAGAAATGTCTCAAAGTTTTCACATACACAAAGTACACGATCACCATATGCTGTTTTCAAATTCCGTATCTTGATAATGCGGAATGGAATATGCGTTGGCAATTCGCTGAGCTTCTTTGTTTCTAAGCCACATGCTAGCCCCACAGCATTCAAAACATTCATTGTGGTAGTCTATAAACAAAAGAAAAGCATATCTATTACACTCTATAACAGCTTGTAATAATATAGTGCAAATAGTTATTTTGCACAATGCATTGCTAATAAATTATACTATTTATGCAAGAAATGCCCTAACTGTAGCAAATACTACTTTTCTGCATATAGCACAAGTTTTAAGAGCTAATGCAAATTTGACACAGGCTATTAAGCGTCCACAAGGCAAAACTAAATCACCTAGTTCTTCTCGGTAACAAATTTTACAAAATTGTTGGTCACACTTTTGTATCTGTTCGTGAGACAAGTCTTTTTTCACCCTCATGTATTTGTACCGCGTGTTCTAACTCTAAAGGCACTTTTATCTCTTGTGTTGCAATCACGTGTTGTTCGCGAATAGTGTTCACAAATACCTGACTTTTAAGCTACACCTTGCATGTACAGTTGGTTAACCCACGAGCGTGTTGCACAAAAGGGTCATCAGTCATTTGCCAATCCTTTAAAGCAAATCCGCAATGAAAACATATTGTTTTATCCCCTTCACCAGTATAAAAATCCAGCTTCAGTTAGCTCTTTTGTAAGGTGTTTGAATATTAATGGCCAAACATTTTTTAATGATTCTTAACGTTTTTCAACAGACCAGTACTCTGGGTGTGCTAGCGCTTTAGTCTTGCAAACTCCCATTTTTTCTAAAGCACATGCCAATTCAACATTGTTTATGGCATATGGGCCACATATATCAACATTACCATTGGCTGGTAATACTTCATTATTATTATTTCTTTGTGATTCAGCAACGTAAGTAGTAGCCAATGGCCTTGTGGTTCGGTAGAATGGATACACTGGTATGTTACCCACTTGTTTTGCAATCATGTAAGGACAACGAGGAGACCATCGCTAATGGTCTCTAAAGTGATCATCCCCTTCTTCCCAGTGTGAAATTTCAACATGACAAAACACACAACGCACGACATCTTCTCGGTTAAAGTAATAAAAACAAGCTCCAGCAAGTTTACGTGCTGACAAAAAGCTTACAGGCCAAGATTCAAGTATTAACCAACGATCGTTTTCTGATTTTAAATCTAACCCACATGGTAAACCGACTTGCTCACTTGTTGTATTTGGTACTAATGCCATGTGTAATAATGAAACATTTTTTATTGTAAGTTATTAACGTTGCACAAGAGCACAGAGTACTTTAAAGCATAATGTATGCTTGTTCAATGTCTGTTCATTACGTTAATGGCGCACGACCACACCTAAAAAACAAACAAAATAACCAATCACTCAATCAATCAATCAATACTTGTAAACGTTAATTGGCATTAAATAAAATCACCATCAAAGAATAAATATTGAAAAATAAACTGTATGTCGGCACTAACAGTAATCCATCTACTTATTTTTTAAAATAAAATGGCAGTCATTTACATCCCCCTTTAACCAATATATAATCAACAAATGAATGGAGTTCATTTTGTACAGATTATCTTGTTCAAACCTGTGGATATTCGCTGAGTCCATAGGGAACGACACGTCAGTTGAATTTAATTTTTTGTTTAAAAAAAATACAATATGTTTATATACCTTTCCCGGTCCTCAACCATTATGGTCTTGTGCCGGTTGCCAATGCATAGCCATTAATCATGAAAGCAATCATCGTCCCAGTCATGAACAGGTAATGAATTTTGTCTAGTGGTTTCAATAGTGGTAAAATGGGATAGCATTTTAAGATAGGCTTACCTGAGTTTTCAATAGTTCACTACCTCTAGTGCGTCTCGGGTTTTCAGCGACTACTACAGCAGTGAAGCTTTTCTTTGCAACTTTCTAAAAATAAAGAAAATAAACCACCTTAAATACCTAAATTCAGGTTAATACATGCATTTCATTAAAAATCAAACATAAATGAAACAAGTTAGTTTAAAAATCTCACCTTGACTTGTACTGGCTTGTTGCTGTTTTCTTCTAGTGGGCTCAAAAGTGCAATGCTCTCTCTCTCTCTCTCAGACATGTGAGGTATAGCGGTTATCTGCAAACAAACAAATAAATAAAAAATCATTGATTACCTTATAAATAACTACAAATTTAAGGTTCATTTGCATTACATCATTAAAATAATCATTCATATGTACTTACCGAAAACAAAAAGGATTTTCCTTCCAAAGTTCAGTTCAGAGCACCACTGTATACATCTGTTTGCTAAAACGACAAGTGCAGCTCTAACACAAACCTTATCAGTCTGCTTAGCAACAGAGAGGGTTGCATTTTCTCAGCGTTCTGACCTTGAACTGTTGTCTGTCTCTCACATGTTCCCACGCCTCGACACATTCCTCAAGCGCGATAAGATTCGCGTTCCTTATACTAGTTTCATGTTTTTAATCAAGAACCGAAATGGCTGCTTCTTATACATTGGTATTACTACTGCATAAGAACCAACACGGCTGCTGTTTAAACGCCAGACCTGCTAGCCACCACTAGGCACGGAAACGGTTACTGCACTTCTGCCCAAGTAGACATTTCTGTCTTTTTAGCAGTCGCTCTCACCAAACTGCCAAGTCGCTGTATTCAGTGTTCAGCAAGCAGGACTATGTGTTTTAGCATTGTAAATGTGTGTGTCTTATTATTATTATTATTAAACATTTTACTGTGATAATTATTAGCAATTGGTCATCCTCAATGCATGACCATGTTAACCACATACTTTCACCACGTTAAATGATTAGTTTATAAAATCTCATGGCAATGACCCTAGCGTTTCGGCTCTTTGGGTCCATGCACATCATTTGGTCATATCCTACAAGCGTCTGCTGTGTCAGAGAGCGTTCTCTCTCATCACCGTTGACTTAAACGTTAATGATCCCCTTCAGGGTAAAAATCATAGCATGCTTTGCACATTTTCGGATATTCCCCTCCATTCATTCGTCATAGGAGAAATATCGGAAAGCTACCCCTCGCCCAGTCGTTCTGCCATAGATCGCCCCGTCGAAATAGCCATTTGCTGTATACACCATGGACGGTGATAGCCTCATTGTAACACACCACAGCGGTATCGTCTTTTCTCTGTCTACAACCACTATTTATTTGAAAATAAATATAAATAGGTAAAAAGTTTTGAAATGCACAGTTTTTGTCCTAGGGACTTGACATTTATTTTCGTGATAGAGGGGGTAAAGACCTTTCATCTATGTCAAACAAACATTTTTAGTAGAATTGCTTGTTTCCAAAATAGTGAGCATTTTTCAAAATTCATTATCTTTTGTCTTACTGACTTGAAACTTGGTTTCTTCCTAGACAGTATAGGGACCTTTCTTTAACGTGAAACAAACTTTTTTCTAAAATTCACCGTTTCCAAAATAATGACACTTTCAAAAACAAACATTTTCAAATAAAAAACCCATATTCTTAGCAAAGAGGACGTCATCCGTATGCCAACAACACCTCATTCGTTAAAATCCCATCATGCGTTCGCGAATTATCGCCAATGGTCGCGAGAAGGTAGGCTATCATTATTTTTGTCCTACTCACTTGAAACTTTCTGTCTGCCTAGAGGGCATAGGGACCTTTCATTGACGTCAAACAAATGTTTTTCTAAAATTCACCGTTTCCAAGATAGCGCCAATCTCAAAAACAACAATTGTTAAACAATTACCAACACACATTCTTAGCAAAGAGGACGTTACCTCAACGCCAACAACACGTCGTTCGTTAAAATCCGATCATGTGATCGGGAGATATCGGCAAAGAATTGCCCTTACCAGACTACAACAAATATTTGTCCTACAGACTTGAAATTTATTTTGGGGATAGAGGGGGTAGGAATCTTTTATTTATGTCAACCAAACATTTTTGTAAAATTCCTAGTTTCCAAAATATGGGAATTTCAAAATTGGACTGTTTTCAAAAAAAACATGAAAAATAAAAAAGTTTTATTATAAAAAATAAAGGACATAGAGACCTTTCGTTTGAACTATTGCACGACGTTCTATCATGTTTGGTTTTCAAACTATGGCCTACTTTCAAAAAACAAAAATTTCAAAAAAGTCAAAATATAATGAGTTGTCCATAGCAAAGCCCCCGTTAGCTCGAGTCCAACGACATCTCATTCGTGAAACTCCGACCATGGGTTCTGGACATATCGAGTATATTACGTGGTTAAGGCTTAGTAGTGGACTGAGAATGGTTCTAAATTGAAGCAGAACTCTTATTGCCCCCTTACTGAGAGAGTAAATGTTTTTTAACAAAGATGTCACCATGTTGAGTTACACTATGTTTTTGTTGCGCTTGCTTTTTCTTGTCCTTTTGATAATGTTTTGTTAACACTAACGGTGTTTCATTTGGTATACCACATTGATGAGTACCCACACTTAAGACCTTACCATGTTGACTTTTTATATGACCTAGACCTTTTATTGTCCTTTGTTTTGAGCACTGCCAAAATATGATGCCATTCACTTTTTCTCCCTTATAGTTATAAGAGTAGCCATGATCCAGGGCACGTGGTTTACCTTTATTGGTTATAGTATATTCCATAGTAGCCACTAACTTGTATAGTTGATCCGCCTACTACAAAGGTCTGAACACTTGTGCTGAAAGAATGATATTGTGTTGACGTTTTATGCAGGATGATGTTGGTGGCTTATGAGGGTGGCTTATGTTGGTGGCTTATGGTGGTGGCTTATGTTGATGGTTTATGTTGATGATTTAAGTTGGTAGCATATGTTGATGGCTTAGGTTAATATCTTAGGTTGGTGGCTTAGGTTCATGGCTTATGTTGGTGGCTTATGTTGGTGACTTATGTGGGTGGCTTTTGTGGGTTGCTTATGTGGGTGGCTTATGTTGATGGCTTACGTTGATGGCTCATTTTGGTGGCTTGTGGTGGTGGCATATGTTGGTGGCGTAGGTTGGGGGCTTATTTTTTGTGGTTTATGTTAATATTATATATTTAAAGACTTATTTTAGTGGCTTAGGTTAATGTTTCAGAGTGGTGGCTAATTTTTTGATACACTTACCTGGATACTTTTTTACGGTCCAGCACTCAGCCTGCTTACTACTAGAGGCTGAGTGGACCATTGCTTTCATCCTAATACTACTTTAAAAAATTGTAGCAGAGTTGGGAATGAATCCCAGAAGCTTTGGGGTAGAAGCTAACCATGCCAACTGCTACACTATAGAGATAACTCTACGTTACTCTTAATGATTAATAATGATGGAGATGATGATTGTGTCACATCTGGAGAGGCTGAGTGTAAGTCTTTGTATTTGACGCTTGTGGGATACCTGTGTATTGAAATGGGGATAAAGTGATAATGAAGATGTGACATACACTCAGTCTTCAAGCCACAAGAATGAATCCCAGGAGATAAAAAATTCCTGATGCCTTGGCAACTGCCAGCCAACCGCTGAGGTTTTGGAGTGAAATACAGTTGATGTTTGTAATGAGAAGTAACATGTTTGAAAATATCATGCATCGCTGTCATGGTTAAGCACTCACATTAATTCCATGTACAAAAACGTAAAATGAAAAATCTTTAGATCGTAGACTTTCGCGGCCGGTGTAAAGTTTATCATCTTGGCTTACAGGATTGAGCCGCGTCGCATATCGGTTATTATTTCCCGACGTTTCGGCTGACATTGCAGCAGCCTTAATCATGGGTAGGTACGAGTTGGTATCCGTACGCGGGAAATAATAACTGTTATTCGACGCGGCTCAATCCTGTAAGCAAAGATGATAGATGAAAAATCTTGTTTTGGAAATATCATCTATCAACATATACAAAATTTAAAAAATGTGTAACCAACAAAAATGGAAAAGTCATGTTTCCATATCAACAAATTTCAGAAACTTTAAACAGGCATTCAAAAAATGCAAAGTGGAAATTGACAAATGTGTTAACAACAAAATAGAAAATCCATGTTTCCATATCATGAAATTGAAAATTTTTAACTAACATTTCTAATAAGTGGAAATTGGAAAATGACAAATAACAAATGTGTGAAATGTGAAAATGAAAACATCAACAAATACATATCACCATTTTTAAAATTAATAAAACATCATGCTCTGGGAAACCTTGTTTTTATTTCATAGCCAATAGTGCTTTACAAAAATAGAATACAAAGAAATACCAATTCCTCTTTCGTTTTTCAATGTTTATGTCTACACTTTCCTTTCATAATGCACACCACAATCAAGGCTGCCAACCTCTCTCCCACTGAGACGTCACAGGATGCCAAATGTTGGTTGGCTTTTTCAACAACACTTTATCCGCCACACGTCTTAAAGCAGGATGACTATGGCAATAAGAAAGGTAATGTTCTTTGCATGCTTGATCCAAAGGATTAATAGGAACATTACCACGCTGCAAACGATTTCTAGATGAGTTACAGAACCACAAAAACAATAACCAGATAGATGAATTTCAAAAGGCAAGTATTGAATGACTTTGCTAATGAGCCCATTGACAGTACAAGTTTGATCCATTGATGGTGAAAATGTTTGATCTTTTTCTTCCTCTGTGGACGATGTTTGTTTTTGTTGTTGTTGCTTTTTCTCGCCATCACACTCGTGGAATGAGGAAACAAAGTCTTTACACTGACTTTCATGACCGTGATACAGTTTCACCAGCTGGCAAGTAACACACTGTCGCATAGAGGGTATTTTTGCCACGGCCACTTGCTTATGGTGATCGTAATCCGTACATGGTTGCAATTCACTCAACACTGGGTCTTGAGTCCACGATTTTGGTACATGTTGCCAGATTTCTTTCACAGCATTGGCTGCCACATAATAAATGAACGACTTGGGGAGCGCCAATAATTCCTCTTTGGTAAAACTGTCTAGTTTCTTTTTGCTCACAAAGAATTTCCCAATCGCTTTATCAGTACCATCCCCTCTCTCCATGGCATTACGTTGATGTTTACACGTCGCTTGTAGAAATCTCACTGATGTCTTCCACGGGTAAACCTTGAGTTTTAATTTTATTTAACAACTCCCAGCAGGCATTAGTGGTTAACCAATGAAAGAGATGCCACACTTGGGCCAAGGCTTTTTGGGTAATGTTGCCACAGGGACAGGGGTCCATGAGTGTTTGCATCGAGGGACATCCCAAGGCCATGAGATCAATACATTGACAGTACGGTGCTAAAATGGTTGTAACCATTGGCATTCTTCATTACCTTCCACAAATACCACACAGGGAGAGGACAAATGGGCTTTCATCGCCATGTTCAGGTGCTTATATTAAATGGTTCCTTGATTCCATTCTAGTTGCAAATGATTTTCAATCCATTTAGTTTGTTTACAGTCTTTCTCACACAACTAATCAAAAGCATAGGGTGATTTAAACACCAAATGGGTAGCTTGTGATATCCAAAAGGTAGAACATCCAATAATGGCAACCTCTTTAAATATAAATTTGTTATCTCCAATGTTAAACCCTTGGCAATCCACAATCAGTGTGCTCAACATGTTGATGCTTGTCTGAACCAAGTCCACCTGACCACTAACTGACTATCAGCGATTAAGGTGTACCCATGACATTGACTTACATTCCCATTCTAGTAAACAAATTGAGGTTAGGGTATGACAGGGGACATGAGAAATAATAAAAACAACAGTAAACTTTTTATTACATCATTTTATTGGTATAATCAGTTTTACATGCTTTTGTCATTTTGGGATAGGGACGATACCAACTCATACAACAATACAGTCTTTTGTGTTTATAGCGTCCATAACACCGATGATGTCCCAATGTCTCTGGTTGTTTTTGACTGTGAGCTGCACATCGATGCACCGTTGACACCATAAGGTCCTCACGTATCATAACTTTTTTGTTACTTAGAGGTACTAGTGAGGGCGAGCTTGAATGGCAGGGTATATTACCCACCTCCATTCTACACAGGTAGGGACAGGCTGGTGACCAGCGATGATGTTCTTGCATAAGTTCATCACTTTCTTCCCATTGGTCTATGGTGATGGAACAAAATACACATTTCACTTTAACTCTTGTTTTTAAATAACAGAAACCAGCAGCTGCCAAGGCTTGAGGGTTCACGAAAGGCACAGGCCACGTCGCAAAGGTCTTAAAACGTTGTTCCTCAGATTTTAAAGTCATGGGTGGAACACCTGTTGAGGCTCTAAAGCAACGCATGACTGAGCGGCTTGACATGGGTTTGCCTGTTATTTATACACTGGCCACTTGGTAGGACAGTGGATAATAGTTGACATGTTTATGATGAATAATCAAACAGTAGGCTGTGGTATTGGCTGGTACATTGTCATGCGTTCCAAAATCTAGTCGAATGTCAATACGTGAGGTGAGAACCAGAGGGCTCTATCTGACTATAAGTTAACTTTTCAGGAGAGGTGTTTGAAGATTGGAATTTTATAATGTATGTATAAAGTATGTATACATTATTTCAAAATAACGATACAAGGTTCTACTTTAATAAATTAACACCAAATTTAACAATTACATAGAGAACATAGGTATTTTAATGACTTATTCCGAAGTTTGCATGCAGATAGAACTTTTTGGCTCTAAAATTTGCATAAGATGTTAGAATAATAAGGTTCTTCATCTCAAAATTGCTTTGTTGAACTCTACATAGACATTGGGCATCTAATGCATCACGGAATTGATGTCCGTAGCATTCTCCTTGGATATTTTCCTCCCTGATATAGAAACTCTTGCTTCTGGTAGTCGGGTTGGTACTATGTTCTGTTAATGATTGTTATCAGTCCTGTTGGTATTTTGACTTTATTCTACTCCTGAATACTGTGACTTGTCTTAAAGTATTCACTGAACAGGTCGTCTGCACAAGATTTCAGCTGCGATGCCTGCAGATACGGTATTTTACTATACTGAAACAGTTACGTTTGAGTCTGAAGGTCACGGAAATCCGATGCTCTCATCTGAAGTACATGGTCTGGTGACCTCCTGTTGCAAGAGAGAAGAATTCTTATTAGTGAAACTGGAGACCACACCTCTGTTAACCGCAAAGACTTCTCTATGTTTGAATGGATGTTGTCAAGAATGCCTCGGTGTTGAAAATGTCATGGTCATTTTCCTTATGTGGTTATTTTTTTAAGAAAGCTGGCAAAAGCAAAATAAATCAGTGAGTTTCTATTTTGAGGAACACCGTTATCACTCCAAAGAATATATTCCCTAACTTCCGGGTGAAACATTTTTAATACTTTAATTATAGCACTTGCAATGCCATTTCCAGATCTTTTCCTCCCTGATAAAGCGACACAGAGCTTCATGCCAATGCACAATAGCCATGTTTATTCTTCGATACATGAGTAGTAAGATTGTAAACGATCAGTTTTATTTTATAAAAGAAGCAACTAATATTTGCACTAGGTAAAACATTTTGTAGATCAAAGCATATCACCATAACATCACTTCATCTGTCATGTTCTCTTTCCTGTCGCATGAATGATTTCTCTTCTAAATGGTTATCAAACTCTCAGTGACTCTTATTTTCCTCTCTTGCCGTGATAAACTCCACACAAAGGTCACACCGATCAAATTTTGGCGCTAAGAAGTCCAGATTATATTCAGTGTTAAATATTGACCTGCACATTGACAGTGTTACCGCTTTATAGCTATTCGGTACGCAGACTTCTTTATAGGCTACATCTAGTACATTCCAGTTACATTTAAATCAGGACTTAAGTAATCCCTTTGTGTCACAGCCCTGCAGTAATGCGACTCTTCTCATGGAAATGATTCTATGTGCTTTCTAACAAAATCTTTACAATTTATGGAAATCCTGTCTTGTTCTGTTTCGTTTCACATTGGATTTTGGAGTCCCTGATGTTTGATCCTTGTTAAAATGCACTTTGTATATTACTTTTTGACTGACCAACAAGGTCTCTTGCATACTCTTACCTGTGTGCCATTCACTTGCAAAAAGTAAGAGAAAGACTTACGCTTCCTAGGGTCAAATTTCATGGTCCTCTGAGAAGATGTACACTCGGAGGTTTGGAAAATATAATGTTTTTTTCTCATTTCTTGCAGTGAATAAAATGAAATCATTATGGAATTCCGGTCATCTGTAGAAATCTTATGATAACACTTAAATTTGCACTTTCAGTTACTTTTCGCAGCTACTTTTTATCCGCAGTCCTAATGTACTCGCCAAGACTCTGTCGCAGTCTCATTTGAATATTCTCTTTCCATTTTTCAGGGTTACGCTTTCTCTTCCTGGACTTCTTACGAGTTATAGACAAACAGATGAGATGAGGTAGAAGTGAGCAAACTCCAAACAGCTGATCCAGTGTGTACTGTCGACCAACATTCTGCAGATAGAACCATCTGGATCTCAGCCTAGCAAAATTTTGCAGATAGAACCAAATTTACCTGCTTAGGGACTGTAAACGGTAAATGATACGGATGTTGCTGTCATGGCTAACGATAGTACGTATCTCCCAGCACCATTTGCAACGAAAAATCAAAATCCTCAAAAAGTGTAGATAGAACCCTCTGGTTATCACCTCACGAATATTGGATTGCTTGACAGACTCTTCCAAGTAGGAAACGTCAAAGACAATCAGTGCCCTTGTCTTAAAGGCTTGGGGTGACAACATGGGACAGTTTTCTTTTTGATAATACGACCATCTAAATTTAAAAAAACAATTTGTACAGGGGACCAAACTTATTTTTTGAAAAATCCAAATCCAGTCCTTCATAGGGAAAAACAGTTCCGTTGAGGAAAATATGTGCATTTCTCAATTGCAGACGATCAAATTGTGTACCATCTTTGGTTTGTTGATACTTGCGATGCGTTTCAAAAACCCACGATAATGTAGAGAGGTCTCTCTGTATAGCGTGCTGTTTTTACAGACCAACTATATATGTTGGTGGTGGGTAATAAGGGATACTCATGGAGCCCCCAGCTTCTAAATTCCATGGTTAATGGCATATCTTTTCCCACAATCTTGAGCATGTCCAGTTTTCTGCTATCGGCAGAGGTCACGTGGGGTACTTTCCAAAGCATTCGTTGTAGTTGAATTTTTGAATCTATGGGAGCATCTTGAGGTCCCTTGAGTGCATTATTATCACTCCTGTCTCTAACCAGGTAAAGCACTTGCCTTTCGTTGACCACAATAAGCTGGTGATATTCGGCAAAGCCTAAAATGAGTTTAAGTGGTAAAAATCCAGTAAAGGTGCCATCGGTGTGCACCATCCAGTCATTGGTCGAGTCAGGGCACCAATCTGCCATGCAAAGTGTTTGACCTTCTTCCTCACTATGAGAGGGGTATAGTTTCATGATACTTGAAATACCGAAATTTATTGTGCTATCCACCACAATATCGTTAATCACATAGCGCACCTCAGAAAACAGAAAGGCAAAAGCATGGTTGGCTAACTTGGATGTCGTGGGTGTAGAGCCATCGGCTTTAGTGAGCCGAACTTCAATCTGAATAACACTTTCATGCGGTAGGGAGTAAATATCTTGGTTGTTGATAATAAAATGAATTTCATCATTGTTATTGAGTCCAGGTGTTTGAGCTTGATAGGAATGGGGGTCAATTCTTACCACCCCTGGTTGCTTCTCGATGCTGTTCACCACTTCAAGGATGTATAGAATTCATCATGGGGGTTGACGTGGTATCCCAGATGCTGTAAAATCTGCTTGTTCTTAGGTGTGAACGTGTATTCACGTGGCAAACAACCAACACAATTCCTAGACGGTGTTGATACTTTATACACCAGCTTCATAGTGGCTTTAGCACCAACTTGTAAGTCACTGGTGTGGTAGAATCTAGTTTAATGAATTGTTGATCTCTATTGACCAGTCTTAACGTTATATTACTAATAGGATTAACAGCCACACAATGAAAGAGAACTACTGGAGGGTTTTCACGAATAATATAGCCGTTGCGCGATGTCACAATAAAGTCATAATGCAAATGCGATGGCTCTTGATTGATATACACTTGGCTAATAATATTACACGTCACCGACACGTGATGGTCCTCAATCAATTTCACCTCATAGTCCGAATCATGTATTTTTTGGGCTCCTACACTCGTGGTTTAAATCCTAGTAAAGGACCAATGGAATCGGGGTGTGTTTCAAAGTCAATCTTAAACGTAGAGAAATTACTGCAGCGATGCATAATGGTATGGCCAACAAGTTCAAACTGGTGTGTTCCATCAAGAAATGACTTTAAACCATATTGGTTGACCAGCACCACATAAATGTGTTCATAAATATCGTCTATCGTATATCCACTAGGGTTCAGGGTGAGCAGAGAATCATCATAGTAAAACTTGTTGTTTACATCTTTACGTATGTTGTATATTCTATTGTACGTTTCAAGAGAAACAAGTCCCAAACCATAAGGTCTTTCACTCAATTCAATAGGCGGGTAAAAGTCTAGGCTGACTTCAGGTCCACGTCCATGCAGTGTAAACGTCTTACTCTCTGTCGACAACTGTTGACGCTTTTGCTTATGCTGTGTCTTATATAAAACATTAAACACAAACGCCCACACTCTTGGTTGTTAACCGTTTGCTCACGTTTCACATTATAATACATCTTGGTCCTGTTTCCAAAATTGGTGACGAGCTCAATGTGCGGGGGCAGATTCCCAAAAATGTCAATGTACCATATCATGGACCCCTCTTTCACATACGCTACATAATGGGTTCCTGGTCCTGTACTCCCATCTAGATTTAAAACTGCACATACCAGTTTCCATGGTCGTCGTGGTAATTGATTCCACATAAACACTCCTTGAAAATGAGAAAGCCTTAGTTGTTTAGCATAGCTTTTAATTTCATCATTGGTCAGGGCATGTCGTGCTACGGTTGTGGTTATTTTTTTTTATTTGGAGATGGGAAAATCCCAAATCCATGTTGAAAAAAGGCTGGCTTTAAATTGGCGCTTCTAGCCCCCATACCAATGGCTTCCATCGTTCATGGTGTCGCTGACATACTTTCAATTCTTGCTTGCCCTGCTGTACAGCTTTAAAGGCTTTAGCCAGCGCACTGGCACCGCCCAAAAGTGTACCCAGGGCGGCCAGACCAGCGAATAAAGTAGGTAAAAGTCCTGCTCGTTTGGGGACAAGGATCACTCGACCTTGTTTTGAAACCTCTCGCCGATGTTTAGGAATAACACGTCTCTGTGCTACTCGAAGGGCTTTCTTTATCGTCAACACATTTTTTTTCATTCGCAAGGGCTTGTCCACTAATGCCTTAACCCCATGCTTTGCCAATGAAAGGGTCTTTTTTCTGTCATTTTGACTATATATCTTTGTATCACCATGACGATGATGACCAACAATCTTTCACAACAAAGTTTAAGTCACAAATAACGTCAGCTTGTTATTTCATGGCTGTATATTCCAATTCTACATGAAGTGGGAAATCGTTCATGGTTTTTCCTGCTTGCTTTTCATCCCATGTCAGCTTGAGATGAAAGGATAATTCATCCCCTGCATGGATCATTTGATGGCTATGTACCAACATCCTATGATGGTTTATCTCCACATGTAAATTTTTCTCATCAGGCATGGATTGTTTAATGTGAATGGTTCCGTCATAGTGTAATCGATAGTGTCTTAAACCCGAAGAAAGGACATACGTCAAGTGGTCATTGACTAATGGTAAATGGTTTCTGCCATTTACATGTTTTTCATTTGTTAGATACGAAGTACGTCCAGAAAGTAAGTTCCGTTTGGTAATAACATTAAATTGTGTACAGATACAGAAAAATTATTTATTGCACAAAATTCTACAACACTTAATCTACTTTTCCACATAACTGCCGAAATGTTGCAGGCATTTGTCGTAGCATGGCACGAGTTTTTGTATACCTTCTTCATAGACGTGTGCCGCCTGTGTCTTCAACTAGTTGTACGTTCCGTTGTAGCGCAGTTCCGCATATGCCCGGTAGACGCTCTGTATCAAGGAGAAGAAACGTGCGCCATTTGGAGAGCGCTGTCAGCCACATAAGCGTTGTTGTGCATGTTTACTCGTACAATGTCGGTGTTGATTGAAAATCCCGCCGCTTGTGAAATCAGATCTGTGATTCGTTTTCTAAAAGCTAGGAAAGTGAAACCAATTGAAATTTATCGGTAAATTTGCGAAGTGTATGGACAAAATGCGATGAGTGATTCAATGGTGAAAAGATGGGTCCGACGGTTCAATGAAGGACGTAGTGAAGTGCACGATGAAGAACAAAGTGGTCGTGCATCATTGGTTACAGAAGAACTGGCTCACGCGCTTGATGACAAGATCCGGGAAAACCGCAGGTTTACAATTAGTGCTCTCGCTATGGAATTTCCCCAAATCTCACGATCACTAATTCATGAAATTGTTACCGAAAAACTGAACTTTCGTAAACTTTGCTGACGTTGGGTACCAAAGTTTCTTACGGAGCTACACAAAACAAAATGGATGAGTAGTGCACTTCAGTTTTTGACCCGTTACTATGAATGCGGCGAAGAATTTCTGACACAGATAGTCACAGGAGATGAAACTTGGGTTTCTTATGTCACCCCTGAAAGTAAGCGGCAATCTATGGAATGGAGGCACACTTCATCCCCAGCAAAGGTTAAGCCGAAACAAATCTTGACACCTCGGAAAATGATGTGCACAGTGTTCTGGGACTGGAAAGGCATCTTACTCATTGATTTCTTACCGCGTGGTCAAACAATCAACGCAGATGCTTACTGCGAGACACTTAGGAAATTGCGCCGCGCAATACAGAATAAGCGTCGAGGGTTGCTGTCAAAAGGTGTTGTTTTTCTTCACGACAACGCACGACCACACACTGCAAATGTGACGAAAAACCTCCTACAGGGATTTGGCTGGGACGTGTTTGACCACCCTCCGTACAGCCCTGACCCCGCTCCTAGCGACTTTCATCCGTTCACACATCTCAAGTCTTTCCGTGTCGGTCAACACTTCAAAATGGATGAGTAGTGCACTTCAGTTTTTGACCCGTTACTATGAATGCGGCGAAGAATTTCTGACACAGATAGTCACAGGAGATGAAACTTGGGTTTCTTATGTCACCCCTGAAAGTAAGCGGCAATCTATGGAATGGAGGCACACTTCATCCCCAGCAAAGGTTAAGCCGAAACAAATCTTGACACCTCGGAAAATGATGTGCACAGTGTTCTGGGACTGGAAAGGCATCTTACTCATTGATTTCTTACCGCGTGGTCAAACAATCAACGCAGATGCTTACTGCGAGACACTTAGGAAATTGCGCCGCGCAATACAGAATAAGCGTCGAGGGTTGCTGTCAAAAGGTGTTGTTTTTCTTCACGACAACGCACGACCACACACTGCAAATGTGACGAAAAACCTCCTACAGGGATTTGGCTGGGACGTGTTTGACCACCCTCCGTACAGCCCTGACCCCGCTCCTAGCGACTTTCATCCGTTCACACATCTCAAGTCTTTCCGTGTCGGTCAACACTTCAACAATGACGACGAGCTGAAAGAAGATGTTTCCAACTGGTTGAAGACACGGGTGGCAAACTTCTATGAAGAAGGTATCCAAAAACTTTTGCCACGCTATGACAAATGCTTGCAAAAGTTCGGCAGTTATGTGGAAAAGTAGTTTAAGAGGTGTAGAATGTTGTGCAATAAATAATGTTTCTGTATCTGTTCACAATTTAATTTTATTACCAAACGGATCTTACTTTCTGGACGTGCCTCGTATACTAAAAATATGAATGGGATAAATTTATAAAGCCTTTTCATTTCATAGGTCACGTTACGTTTCGTGCAAACTTCATACTCTTCTTGTGAGTTTTTCACGTGAATAATGCGGTGATGATTAGCCGTATAGCCATTCACCGTAAGCAGAGGCACTTTGTCATAAAACTCGTGCACCTTGTTATCCACATACATTTTTGTTGTGACATCCGTAGACACTTGAGGATGTTTCACATGAGACAATCGCTTTCCCGTAATGTCATAATCTCCCTGTTTAGTGCGTGGCACCACAGACCTATCCACATAGTGTTTATTAGCAGGATCTGTTGCTTGTTTAGGATCATGTATGAGCACAGACCTAGTTTGGCCATTAACGCACGTCCAAAGACATCCATCGTCAATCTCTAGTAGGGGTCTACTTTTTCTATGACAAGGCATAGTTCCATATATATAGACAGCCTGCTCACCTCCCTAAGCCTAGGCTGATATGAAGATTATTAAGCAGCAAGAGTCATTTCCCGTGGGGGACATGGTTTCCCATCTCTATCCCACATCACGTGAACAACGTCAAGGTTCACTGTTTCCGTCTTCCATTCGCTGCATCATTGTTGGACATTCAGGATGTGGAAAGACCAATAATTTGCTCACGCTCATCACAGCGCCAAATGGTCTGCGTTTTCAAAATATTTATATTTTAGCAAATACTCTCTACCAACCCCCCTACGTGATTCTGGATCAAGTTATGTCTGAATTACAAAGTGAGAATATGGGTTATTTCACATTTTCCATGCAAGAAAATGTTATTGCCTCGGATGAGGTAAAGCCTGATTCACTTATGATTTTCGATTATGTATCCACTGAACGACAAGGCATCATTCAAAGCTATTTCAACATGGGTCGTCACAAACATATCGTTCGCTTCTATCTTGGACAAACATATTCTAAAATGTGCAAACAACTTATTCGTGACAATGTCAATGTCATTGTTTTATTTCTCCAGGATGAGAGGAATAGTGGTCACATTTATAATGAACATGTGAATCCTTATATGACCTTTCAAATGTTTACCGAATTGTGTGCCAAGTGCTGGAACACCCAACGCCATGCCTGTTTGGTTATTGACAAACAAAGTGAACTCAACCAAGGACGTTATCACTTAGGGTTTGATCATTTTATTACTATTTAAGGTACTGTCTCATTCCCTCTCAAGTCATTTGTCAAGACACCATGGCGTTTGCAGAAAGTGATTTGAAAAAGCATATTATTAGAGCAAAAAATACTATTCGCCAAAAGTTTCGTCAATTGAAACGATCACGTGCGGATAATGCTTTGTTTATTCAACAACATTTAGCACCTCCGCTAAAAGCCATGTTTAAACCCTCTTTCATGCCATCTGCATCGCTACCTACTGTTTCACAAGCCACGCAGACGCTACACGAGGACCCTGTGGAAGAGGAAGAGGAACAGGAAATGGAACAGGAAGCATTGACTAGTGTTAGCGATGTTGAGGATGAGCATGATCAAGTGTTTACGCCTCGAAAAAAAATCTTCACCCCTTGCCGAGTTAAAAAAAACAATTCTTTGGCCATGGTTCAAACACCTTCCACTTCCAAGCGAACACCATTGTCACAACTGTTGGCCACACTTCAACATAAAAATCAATTAAAACATATTTTAATAAGATATTATTGATTAACACTGGATCCCTATCTCACAGATCTAGTTATTGGAAATACAGATATCACGTATGGTGTTCGGTATGAGAATGATGGTTTTAAAATTGGTAATTCATCGATTACATTTGCTCCTACTAGTGCTGTCATTAAAAATAAATAAACTATAAATTAACGCCAGGTCTGTTAAAACTGCTCTTCTCTCGTACCCACTCTTTTCATGACTATACGCAACTGGACCTTGGCAAATATAAATCCATTTTATTGGACACTCATGGCCACAAAATGCAATATGATCCCTCACAACAAGTGAATGCCAATATATCTAAAAATATACATCCGTCATTGCAAAAATGTTTCCGACCAGTCAAAGTGTTCATCGTAATGTGTCCGCTTCGGGAGTGACATATAAACCGTTAAAACCCCTGATGGATGTTATCTACTGACATAATCCCAGTAAGCTCGTCCAGCGGCTACAGCTGTTGCATGCTTCACGTCAAGCCGGCCATACCAGTCACGATAAGGAAATTCAAGAAATAGAAGAAGAACTTCGAAATGCCAAAATTATTGTTTAAGCCCTCACCCATCAAAGTGGGCATTGCTCACGAGTTGCATCGCCAGGCTAGGCGTCACTATCAGGGACTCAAAGTGATATCACGGGGTGTGGATGAACTTTGGCTTGCTGACTTGGTGGAAATGATTCCCTATGCTAGCGTCAACGATGGTGTACGCTATATGTTGACGGTCATTGAAGTGTATTCCAGAATGGCCTTTGTTCAACCCGTGAGTCGCAAGTCTGGCCCACTTGTCACCAAGGCCTTTGAACATATTATTCAACAATCCAAACGTCAACCCCAGTTGTTACAAACCGACCTGGGAAAAGAATTTTTCAACAAGGATTTCTCAAGTTTTCTCAAGTCTTTGGATATTCACCATTACACCACATACAGCAATCTCAAAGCCAGTGGGTTCGAGCGATTTAACCAAACACTGAAAACCCATAGGTGGAAAGCGTTTATCGCTCATGGCTCATATCGCTGGTTGGACCTGTTACCTGAGCTAGTGTCACGTTACAATGACACCTAACACAGAACAATTGGAACCATGCCACGCATAGTGACCAAAAATATTCCACGACTGGATAAACTGTTTAACCCCATAAAAACAACAGACCCTAAACGTCATCGCCTCAACATCGGGGACCATGTACGTGTGAGAAAATTTAAGTCTGTCATTGACAAGGGCTACACCCCGAATTGGGGGACTGAACTATTTCGAATTCGTCAAGTCAACCAGGAAAGTCCAGTTACCTATTTACTTGAGGACCTCAACCATCAACCCATAGAAGGCAGGTTCTATCTCCAAGAACTCTGCAAGACAGCGTTTACATAACATTACCTTGTGGAAAAAGTGTTGAAACAAAAAGGAAATAAACTGTATATAAAATGGCTGGGATTTAGCTCAGCTTTTAATTCCTGGATTAATAAATTACATGTTGTGTGAACCTGCGTTTGCCTTTTATTTACTTATTCACTCATGTTGCACTTAACCTATAGCCCTGTGTGTGTACTGTCCTCAGCTTAACATGTATTATAAGCAACACATATTTCTTTCTCTCTCCACCTGTGTTCTCTCCTACCCTACCCCTCCACACTCCTCTCCCACCACTCGTTGTTCACACACCACTCGTCCAGCTATTGGCTGTCACGGAATCCAAAGCTTTTGGGTTTCCCAAACCCCTGCCCCTCCCTTCCCCTCCCTTCCCTCCCGTCTATCCCTCACACTGCTGCTGTTGACACCGCCCTTGCTAGGGGCTATGGGTGGTCACCTGATTCAGTGTTCTCTCTCTCTCTCTCTCTCTCTAGACCCCCCGCTTATCCTTGCCTTTCTCTCCAACCACGGTTGCCATATCGTTTGACCTTCAAGTATCCTCTGCGTCTCTGTCCTTTTCCATTGCCCTGTTGTCAAGTCAAGTCAACGTATTCCAATAAGCTCAAATAACATCCACATCCTGTCAATATGCCCCAGCAAGTTTGTTTTTTCTACTCGCTTCAAGCAACATATAACCAAGTTCTGTTTGTCCTATATAATGCTAACTTCATCTCATCATGGGATTATCATTCGTTATTTCACTGGTAACCGCGTACAAATTAAGTCTTAAAAAGCCAACACATGCCCTTAAACGAACCTTCGCATAAGCCTCTGTGATCCATGGTTCAGGAAATAGCGATTAATGCATTTGCAAGCATGACCACCGTGGCCAGCCATCGGCATCGTTCATTCATAGTAACTGGTTAGCGCGCTAGGCTTTCACCTAATGTATTCCGGATTCGATTGCCTGATATAAACCATTGCATAAGCCTCTGCGATCCATGATTCATCAAAATATCGATTAATACATTTGCAAGCATGGCTACCGTGGTCCGCCACTTTGAAAAACGAACCAGCGTATTATGACCCGCCGTTCCATCGAAATAGCCATGGATTTTTTCGAGGGTTCATGGCCACCGTGGCGGAATGCAATATTTAAAAAATAGAGCATTCCTACTCTCTGTTCAAAAAATATGTGTATTTATACCCTTTTAACAAAAAATTAAAAATACATTCAAAAACAGGGCGCTACCCTAAGTCCTCTGACCCCTCATGCAAGTCCCTAGCCTAATTCGTTTGCGAGATATTAGTAAAAGTGTAGTTAGACCCTTTTAACAAAAATTGAAAATAAATTCATAAAGGGGGCGTCATTCCAAGTCCAACGACCCCTCATACAAGTCTCTAGACTTATTCGTTCGCGAGAAATTAGCAAAAGTGCAGTTAGTCCCTTTTGAAAAAAAATGAAAATACATTCAACAAGAGGACGTCATTCCAAGTCCAACGACCCCTCATACAAGACCCTAGCCTTATTCGTTGGCGAAAAATTAGCAAAAGTGCAGTTAGGCCCTTTTGATAAATATTGAAAATACATTCAAAAAGGGAACGTCATTCCAAGTCCAACGACCCCTAATACAAGTCCGTAGACTTATTGGTTCATGAGATATGAAAAACGCATCTTTCGGTTAGATTTTTAAGAAATATGTCATCTATATAATCATTATTCAAAAAAGCCCTCCTTCTTACAAAAAAGAACTAAGTGCGCATACGTAAAAACAAAAAACAAAAATGTTAATTCATAGCGGCATCTAGCTGTACGCTTGCGCTTTATATGCAACAACGTTTAATTTCATATTAGCATTCAACTTCCCACATGTCGCACTTGGAAAGCGATATTTACTAAAAAAATGTTTTATTTTATTTTATTTTGGGGTGAAAATATGTTGTCCATTGGAAAGGGGGTGTCAGCCCGAGGCCAACGACACCTCATTTGTCAACATCCGACCATGCGTTCGAGAGATATCGGCTTTGTCCCTGAATGTCTTGCATGTTAGTATGTGACGTCACCAGGAAAGTAGGCTGTGCGTTAGAACCGCCACAGCCCCCCTACTATGGCTACATGTGACTGACTTAATTTGTGCTTTACTACAACCACGATATCATTGTTTTGAGTTAATTCCAAAAGTCAGGTCTAGCTCTTGATACAGTAGAATAAGAACACGCCGCGGCAATGATGTGCACTGTCTGGACCATAAACTTGGCCAGAGGCGGCTTCAGTGGCGTAGTTGGTAGCGTTCTGAGCCGAACTCGTCTGATATTCTAAGAGCGTTAATAATTCCTCAGTATGCTTTCTTTCGGAGGGAAAGTAAAGCCGGCGGTCACATGTCATAGATTTATGGTATGAAAATGAACCTTCCACTAACAACGCTTGTGTGAAGCCAAAATGTGTAGGTTAGGTTTGATTAATGCTCTTAAGTTCCAACGTTCGTCACAAGGCGCTGGTTACAATGGCATCTAGTAGTAGCGAAGTTCACAGCTATGTGTCGTGGACGGTAGCGTTTGGTAGCGAAAGTAGTAACTACAGTACTTGAAATTATCGTCTGCAGTCCTTACTTGAATTGAAAACAGATAACACACACTAATACAGCCATCACAATTAACACCGGTTATCAGACAGATTCTACACACACCCTATGTGCACCGGGTTACATGACCGTGTTGTCGCAGCCCCTAAACTAAGGAAGCAGCCAACCAGACTTCTGTTACTTAGGAAGAAAAATAACGAGTGATGGCAGAAGCCAAGAGGATAGTAGGTTGGTTCAGGCAAGGAAAGCATTTATGTAGAAAAAGAATCTGTTGACATTCAATATAGATTTAGGTATTAGGAAGTCATTTTTGAAAGCCTTTGTCAGGAACGTGGCGCCCTATAAAAGTAAAATTTGGAGAATAGAAGCATTTGAAATGTGTTGTTACAGGAGAATGATGAAGATAGATGGGTAGATAGAGTAACAAATGAAGAGGTATTAAGACGGGTGCGAGAGACGACAAATGTCTGGCGACTGCTAATGAAGAGAAAAGATAGGTTGGTAGGTCACTACTAAGACACCAAGGAATAGCAAACTTAGTTATGGAAGGAATGGCCGAGAACAAGAACAGTAGGGGTACACAAAGATTAGAATATGTTAAGCAGATTGTCTACGATGTAGGGTGTGGTAGCTATGGAGAAATGAAACAATTAGCTCAGGCCAGGGAGGCATGGAAAGCTGCATCGAACCAGTCAAAAGACTGAAGACTCAAACACATATTTAGCTAGTTCCTGACGAGTTTTCATGTTCCCCTGCTTTAAAAAAATACAAGTGTCTAGATTTGGATGGCATATTCCTACCCTCATTTTATGTTTTTTTGTTTGCGCCACTAGGCCTGTTCTATTCATTCTCTTGTTACAATGGGATACTAGCTTTGATCTGCTTTGATCGGTTCTTTCTCCATTCGACCGCGAGAGCGCAGCGCAGGACTTGGGCCTGAGCTCGCTCTTAGACGGCGGTGCAAGAGAATTCTATGAGTGGATCAAGGCTAAGGATTCCCTAGCAAGAGAAATAGTAGATTGTTGTAGAAAAGTATGGCTTCCAACAGCACGTAAAGTACAATCAATCGATAAACCAGCTTCATACGCAGTACGTCTCACTTCAGTGGAGGCGATGATTAAGAAACACTGCCCGAACTCGTCACAATTTTACGTCTCACAAATGGACAAGAGAGAAAGACCTAAAGATACCAACCCTTCACGACAGATAGACAAAGATGTTCTTAGTCGGGAATCGGAGGAATGGAGAAGTTTTGATAAACACATAGAGAGAAAAGAAATAGACGCAGCCGCGCTATCTCTGAAAAAAAAACCTCTCAAATCAGCACTTGTGTATAAGCCGGAAAGAAGATCGCGAATATGGTTCGACAAAGAGGGCTATCTGAAGAGGAAGAGAGTCATCGAGGCCAAGCATGTAGCAAAATTTCATATGGACATGGAGGCAATACAACAATACACCATCATCAAGAAGGATTACAAAATACTACTATCGGTAAAACGTAAGGAGCATTTGGAAGAATAGGCGATAAGATTAGTAGAAGAAGCCATCAATGACCCATTTGTTGCATTGAACCATAGAAAAACACATGGCTTTGGAAAATTAGAAATGGCTGAATGGGAAAACACTTCCGGAACATATTAAACGTAGACGGAGATGTCAGCAATCTTGAACCAACTAAATCGGAAACATATCAAAATGAAACCAACCCGTTCACATCGGAGGAGGCAGAAGAAGCTACCATGTCACTCAAAAACAATAAGGCCATAGGACCTGACTGGATTTGTAACGATCACGTGAAAGACTCAACAGAGGTGTTGCTTCCGGCAATCTGAGACTTAATGAACCTCTGTCTACATAAATGTAGCATCCCCACAGCATGGAGAATCTCGACTATTAAAGTGCTGTTCAAGGGTAAAGGCGATCAATCAGATCCAAACTCGTACAGAGGGATCGCTATCGAAAAGAATATGATGAAGATACTGAAAAAACTCCTCTCTAAAAGGATCACAGAAGCAGTAGACCATAAACTCCCAGATGAACAGTTTGAATTCCGTTAAGGACGAAGCACTCTCCACGCCATTAAAAACCTACTGAATGACATTGAAGAAACACTAAGACTTAAGTGGCAAATTTCACGTAAGTTTTGTCGATTACACGAAAGCCTTTGACACGTAAAGCAGGCCGCTAATAATTGCGAAACTGGTAGTCATAATGGGCGAAAACAACAAGCTCACGACACTGATAATCAACATTCTTACCACTAATTATATACAAATTGATGACCATGTCGTAACTTCGAATTTGATAACACAAACCAACGGTGTATTACAAGGCGACCCACTCAGCCCAAAACTGTTCAACATCGCAACGTGCTATGTGGTGACGGCAACTACGCTAGGAACGGAAAATGTTAAAATATACCTATAGGCTGACGATTTGGTCATTGGTTCGAGTTCCGCACATGAAGTGCAAAAAGCCATAACAAATCTAGACAGTTGGGCAAAGGATAACAAGATGAAAATTAACACAGAGAAAACAGTGAAAATGACGTTTCGGAAAGATGGCAGAGAGGCCTCAGGAGACAGGATATACCTGGGATTGAATTCCCCCCAAGACAGTAAATATATTCACATAGTTAGGATTGACAATGCAAACAACAGCTAGAGCCTACAGTGTCCACATAAAGTCTCGAGCTACGGCGGCAACTAAAGCCATATATGACATTAAATCACTCACGAAGCTCTCATTGGGAACCGCTATTAGATTATTCGACGCGAAAATAGCGCCCATCGCCACATATGGGATAGAACTCATCTGGGAGAAACTGTCCCTGGCTGACTTGACGTCGCTTGAGGCAATGAAGTCGCACTTCCTAAAAGCTACCCTGGGATTATCAAAATATACAAAATCTAGACTAGTGTACGAACTTGCTAAGGACACCTTCTTCATCGAGGACCAACGGACGAAGAGAGTACTATCATCTACGGACGCCTGGAAAAGACTAATGCATGAGAGAGTGAAGAAGAGAGATGGAATCTGGCTCGAATTTTACATAACGGAAGCAATGACGAATAGGGCATGGACTGACACTAATCAAGACCTACGACCGTTAACTCGATGGCGGTACATAGGTATCACCATAAACTGTGTGTCACCGAGTACTTTCATGACATAGACGTATCCTGTATTTGTAAATTATGCGATAAACAAAGTAGTCGGTACCACCTAATCATATGTAAGAACCGGGGACCTTCCATTGTGATATTTTGTGAAGGTGGAAGGTGAAAACACACATGTATATTCAAATTTATTAACCCTATGCACAATTTGTGCGCTGTATTTTCATTAAATAGTCAAAGAATTCAATATGACAGACGATCCACTCATCTCAACTGCTTTGCTTTCAAAGTTATACGACACCACCTCTCATGTTTACAGGTTCTGAAAAATCTGTGTGTGTCAGTTCCTGACTCAAATCGAACGTAAATTGACACACTTTCACTCCTTGTGCTGTGTAAACTGATACGCTGGTGTACTTTGGTTCGAGACAGGGCTGAATATCCACTGCTTTTACACTCTTAGATTATTCCTGCTTGGAATTTTGTGGCATGAAAGATCCACATAAAATATGAAGATAATCCATTCTAAATGTGGTAGTTGTAATCCACATCCCACCAAACGTTACGCTAAAAAAATGTGGTGTAAAAGAATTAAATTAAACAGGGTGTCTGCAAAGTTAGCATTAGGATGACAATCATCCCTCAAATTTCAGCACATGCTGATTAGAAAACAGCTCTCAGAGCTAAACAAATTAATGGGTATATTTCCAGTATTGGAACTCAAATAAGTGTAGGTGCACTGGCGCGTTAATCGCCACAGGGTGTTTCACAAATAACTTTTGACCAATATGCAAAGCTGATGGAAGGAAATATACATGAGGAAATTACTATACTACAAAAATCTGCCTAGTGGTTGCGATCAGTACGGTTGCTATTCTACTCTACCGTGACTGTAATCTTTACAAAAAACTAAATACAGGACTCACTGTTGATTTGTAATTCACCTAATTTTACCCTGGAGATGAGGGGTTGATCATCTCCTACAGATATGAGGGTTACTTAACATCCATCCTGGGCTTACGGTCCTGCCCCTTTTTCCTCTTCTTCCTTTTCATAATGCAGCTATATTCTAGACATCCCCCTCATAGGATAGTTTAAGCCATCGTGAACATCTCATGGACTGATAGAAATATGTGGTCCATGTGGTTTAAAAGAAAACTCGTGTTGAGTAGAAAATCTCGATTTTCACAGGATTACAGATTCTCGCTTCATTTAATATCAATACAGACTCTCCACACATGAGCAGACTAATGCAAAGATTGGCCCTTTTGTGTCTGCCACTGATTCTAGTACTTTCAAACACTTATCACAAAATATCATCGGAATCGTTCCTCAAATCGGCTCGGATTAATTATATAGGATTGTGTGTCTACGCTGATTATAAAGTACTTACAATTTCATTAGCCAATTTTCCACACCTCGTGGATATCGTAGGTTTCTGCAACGTGGTGTCGCAATAACTGACCACGTGCAGAACTGAAAATATTTAAATTTCACGTGAATTTAACACTGGTATTATTTCTTGTACGCTCTGCACGGTGTTTCAATTAATTACAGGCACATTCGAGTTCTTCTCAAGCGTGATGCAAATGGATTCGATGCACTTGAAATAATCGGGGTCCTTCCGCACAAAGTCGACACGGACTCGACAGACCTAACGTGCGTCCTCTACGAACTCAAAACGTGTTGAAGCATGAGCACATGCGGGCTCATATGCTCCCTCCTCAGTCCAAATAAACATGTAGAGAAGATACGAGGTTAAAACATGGTGTGTCTTCCCTCGGAATAGCGTTCCGGCTTCAAGGGAACTTCCAAAAGTCGTGTAGTGATTACTTATGTTCGCTTCGCATATCTGCGAGAAAAATACCTTTACCTATGATTTAAAATCATATAATAAGCAACAATAATGTGGTAAATTATTCAGAATGACGAATGATAAATTCCTGTGGTGTACAAAATGAAGATACAAATATAAGTATCCAGGAATAATATTATAATAACTCAACAGAGTCAAAAGAGTATCTGAAGCTTGAGCTGGCTTCCGGAGTGCGTTCTACACATACTCGACGTAAATGAACATCCTTCCTAAGGAACTATCACCAGCATGAGCACATGCAGGCTCATATGCTCCCTCGTCATTCCAAATAAACATGTAGATACTGTATTTTTATTTGCTCATACTCTCACAGTCCAATTCTGGTGATATTTTGTCAAGTTGGCGGCATTGAAAGTGCCCAGACGTTCACCAGTACGTAGATCACCAATTACATATCATCCAATATTCAGGACTTCTATTACACGGTTAGGACCATAATATAGAGAAAAAACTTGCTATATATTCGGTCCACAGGAATCGAAATTCCAGGTCCTCGTATCAAAACAAGGTCTCCTACGATGAGTAGATTCCTGAATTTCTTGTGGCGCGTCCTTCATAAACGTTCCTCCGCTTGGTGATTCAACGTATTCCATTGAGCTATGATTTTGCTTGCGTGAGATGGTTGTAAGCACGGTGGACTTACTAACACTCTGTTCCAGATACGAATAGGTGCTTGATTCAGTTCTAGCACGATATGTATTTGCCCTGTGCTCTCATGAACAGTTGAGTTTACACATCTGGCTATGACCACCAATACTTTGGTCCATCTCCAAAGTTCTTCCTGGCAATAAAGTCAGCAAAATTTGGCCAAAGTAGACATAACGCATTCCGCTGGAATGCTTTCAGGAAGCCTTATCGATGATAGTACGTGGCCTATCTGCAGTTCGCGCATATTAACAAGAAAAGTGCGCTCGCGTTGAGCATTAATTTGCACATATAGAAGCACATCTAAAAGACCAGATTATTCTTTGCTATAATCGGTAAGTAATTTTGTCCTCTTTACGCATGTCAATATGTGATATTTGTCACAGGTCTGCCCGCATATGACACATTGACAATCTTCAGTCGGTTTATGGTATTTTTGTCATTGCATATCTTGTGATGGAATCCTGAATTGCAGTTCTTGTGATAACATGTCTCTGGGACTGGCATTCCTTCTTCCATCCGTCATCCATCATTACTGAGGTGGTATAGAACTCCATTTCTCTACCCATTTTCTTTTTTTCTCGGGTGATAACCAGATCTTGGTAGGGCCTTATAGATGGCAGCCAGTGTTGTAGTCTAACATCCTCTATGAAGTAGGTCTCCCTCATTAGTTCATAAACTAGTCGTGATGGCGCATAGCATCAGCGAATTCGGTAGTAGTAAACTGTGACCCATGGCCAGTAAGCAGGAATTATGGTTTTCCTGCCTCCTTTATCACTTGACGTTTGATTCTTTGAATCACCTGATGTGCGGGAGCTTTCTGGATTGGATGGAGCATAGTGTACTTCGTAAACACGTCGATTGTCACGACAACATACCTATTGCCTCGCCTAGCTTTCGGGATCGGTCATTAGATGTCTTGAGCGTTTAGCTCCCTAGGCTGTCTTGGTAGTATAGGCCTAGGCGGCTCTCATAATAAGTGTGACGTGTACTTGCTACGCTGGCATGCGTCGTAAGCACCTAAGCACTTTCTTACAGAGGTTCCAAATCCTTTCCATGTAAAAGACTCACGAATTGTAGCGATCGTTTTGTCCGTACCACCATGTCCAATCGTTAAATGTACCATCATTATCACCGTGTCCTGGTATCGCCTCGAAATCACAGCACGAAGCTGGGTGTGGTCCGGGTCTACAAATTTATGCAATATCCTCCGATATAGAACATAATCGGCGGCTACAGCAGCTGTCTCAGCATAATGATCGTCTTGAGCGTCCATACGGTTCTCCAGGAATTGAATAATCCTCCTAAGTTCCTCGTCGCGTCTCTGACCTTCTGGTAAATACCAAAGTCGTCGAAGGTGTTCTTCGCATTCTCCTTCGATGGCAATGGCGTGAGCGATCGCTTCCGGTTACGACTGAGAATGTCGGCAAGAAAATTCTCCTTCCCAGGTTGGTGTTCGATCGTGATATCAAACTGCTGGAGAAATAGCGTCCAGCGCATGATACGGTCACTTGCCATTCTTGTCTTGAGGATGAAGGTCAAGGCGTGGTGATAGGTCCTTATGGTGATTCTCTGTCCCCACAATAGCTTTCGCCAGTACTCTAGCGCGTAAACAATGGCTAAAACTTCAATTTCAGTGGTGAAATAGCTGGTTTCATGAGGTCTGAGTCTCCTGCTGAGGAAAGCAATATAGTGTCGCTGATGGTTCTCATCATCTTGCAGTAGAATTGCACTGATGCCTACAGTAGATGCGTCAGTTTCCATAACGAAATTCCTCGTGTAGTCTGGGTATTCCAGTGTGATACTCTCCACAAGCTTTATCTTCGAGCTCTCGAATGCAGCAGCGCATTCTTCATTTCATCTCCATCTGGTATTCTTTTTAAGCTACATCTGTAGCGGAGCAAAAGTCTCCGAGTACCGTGGATAATGTGCAGCCAAAAATTGGATTACTCCAAGGAATTGTCTGACATTTTTTCACAGGGGTAGATGTTGGAAACTCTGAAATAGCTTGAATATTGACTGGGTTCGCTCTGTAGCCATCTCTACTAATTATGTGGCCTACAAATTTAATTTCCCTCTGGAAAAATTCACATTTCCCTCGATTGACTTTGAAATTAGCCAATCTGAGGTTTTGAAACGCGAGACGAAGGGTTCGAAATTGCTCCTCTTCTATCTCAGAAGCTATAATAATGTCATCGACGTAGCAAATAATTTTCTATTTGACCTTTGGCGTTAAATTAGCATCAAGAGCTCTAAAGTGGCTCCCGCATTCTTCAGTCCAAATGGCATTTTACAGAAGACGTAAGTAGTCTGTCCAAATAAAAAAAACGTATACTTCTGTGTATGCTCTGACAACTTTATATGGCAATATGGCTGTACTATGTCTAGTGATGTCAGATACCGTTTACCCTTAAATTTATGTATGATATCCCTTATCCTGGATGGTCTGTCGGGCTCTGGGCACAATCGGTCATTTAAGGCCCTGGCATCCATGCATAGCATTAAGCTACCATCAATTTTCACTACATCTGTCAATGGGTTGACGTAAGAAGTTGGTTATTTTCTAATAATGTTTGCAGCTTCCATCTCCTGCAATTTCCTAGCGGCTTCCTCCAAATGTTCTTCCGCTATCGGATATACTTTCTTTCGTAATGGTGTGTCATCCTAAACAACCAGGTCGTACTCAAAGTTCTTGATCTCTCCATGTGTGGTATCGAATATGTCCCCAAATTCATCTAGAAGTGTCTCTAATTTCTCATTCATGGGTTCCATGTGTTTCTCCTCGGTCTTGCACTCTTCCTGTGTGCTACTAATTCACAACGCGTTGAATGTTTTCAAAAAATTGACGTCCGCACTCAGATCTGGATCGTCCTCATTAATCTCCACGGGAATGGCTTCATGTGGCTGGAACCTCGCCGTATTCTCTCCCATTTCTATAACACCATCGTATTTCCTCATAAAATCACCCCCCAATATGCCTTCGTATCTCAAGTATTTCAAGGCTAAAAACTGGTGCAAGTACTCGTGGCTATCAATCTCCAGTGCACATAGAAATTGTACTTTGCATTTCACGGTGCGATCGGGTGTGATTCCCCTTACTTTTACGGTTGAGACAGGTAATTCCATTAGCGTTGTATGGGTTCTTAATATTGCATGGAAGCCGGCTGATAATACATTGATCATGGCCCCAGTGTCAATGAGTAATCAAACAGGATATCCGTTGATCTTTGCTGAAATCATAGGTAATCTTGTTAACTCAATGTGGTTCGTGGTTCGTCGTTCGTCTAACAGGTCCTCTTGTATTGGCTCCCAGAGTGCATTGACTCTCGAGTCAATCTCCTCAAACTTCATTGCGATTTTGGCGGGTTTTCCCCCTTGTAAGGTCCCTGGTTGGTCGTGATCACGGGATTCCTCAGGTACATCCTGTAATTCCCTCGGCGTTCGAGTTTGGTCACCCTCTTCTTGTTCACCTCTCAACTGCCTAATGTATTCTCTGCTTTCTTGAACTCTACCCTTCCAGTCTCTATCGATCTGATAACGAGGATCGCGGTCTCTACGGTACCCTCCGCTATATTTATAGTCTCTTCTAATTTGTCCTGAATGTTGTGTGTGAGGTTGGCCATTACCTCCTCGTCTCTCGTTTCCTTGTCGATAATCATCGTCGGCACAATTGTCGGAGCGACGTCCCCAGTAACTAAGAATCGGGTTGCCCCTTTCGTTCATATGGCCTCCGGTTCCATTGTCTGTGTTCTGGTCCAATATCATTCTTTTGGTAGGAAGCATCAACACTTGGAGAAGGTTTCGGTGTTTTGACATATATTGTAAACCCTGGTGAAGTTCACATTTCTAGTTTCGCCCCTTGGTCTATGGATGATGAATAGCTCATTACTCGAGTCAAGACGTCGTAACAATTGATCACACTCTAGAAAAGTGGTCGCGCTCGCAGCGATTAGTATACGTTACATATCGGCCGGATATTGCCGCGAGATGGTCTGAATTAATTCCTGCTCTGATAATGGAGGTTGTATGCATCTCAATTTTGCTAGCTGGGAAGTGAAGTAGTTCGCATAGCGAGTAGGTTGATTCGAGCTCTAACGTTTAGTGTACATTTCGGCCCTTATGCACTGTTGTATGTCGCTAGACCAATATGTTCGAAGTAACGCTTCCCGGAAGTCGTGGTACCCGGTAAATGAGTACCAAGTATTCGCTTGTCCTTCTAGAAGGCGTTCAATTATCCTAAGTTCTCTTTCTGGTGTTACCATTGAATCACGAAGATATCAATCCACGTTCTGCAGAACTCTACTGGAGTAATGCCCCCTCCTGAACATGAAAAATGAGCGGGTTGCTCTTCTCTTGATCAAATGATCATCACGATGCTGTTCTGCAGAGAACGCATGGGTGTGAATACAGGCGCTTCAAAGTTAAGCTTAATGGGTTGGTCTATTGGCACAGAGTTACAATCTTCTCAAGGCGGTGTCACATTCAGTAAGCTATACGATGTCGCAGGTGGTAAAGTAGATGGTGTCACCGTTGGTAAGATAGATGATGTTACCATTGGCGTCGGTTAAGGTTGAGCTTCAATACGCCCCAATAACCATTGTTCCAGTTGCAGAATGTCTGGAGTTAGTTGGGAGGTAGTAGGGCCTTAAACCCATAGCCTACTTTCTTGTTGACTCTGAGGATATCTCGCGAAGCAATAATCGGAATTTGGCATATGAGGTGTCGTAGGACTCGGGGTGATGCCCCCTTTCCTCGTTATATATTTTTTGAAATATTTTGAAAATCTTTGTTTTTGAAAGTAGACGATATTTCCAAAACTAATCATTTAGAAAGTCATATATAGGCTTAAACGAAAGGTCTCAATGTCCTTTATCGTTAGAACAAAACGTATTTTTTACTTTTTTTTCCAAAAAAATCCGTGTTTGAAATTCTTTTATTTTGCGAACTAAGAATTTTACAAACACGTTTGTTTGACATAAATTGATGGTATTTACCCCTTATATTCACATACCAAGTCTCTAGGACAAAAACTGCAGTAGGGGGATGAGGAGAGATCTAACGCAGACACTTTTTTGTATGTGAGTGTACCTAGCGTTTGGTTTTTCGTTGATATCTCGCGAACGAATGGTCGGATTTGGACATGTGATGTGTTTAATGACTCGGGGTGACGCCCCCTTTTGAGTTTATTATTTATCTTCCTTTTTTAACAAAGGACTTATCTCCACAAGGGATCTATTTTATGTATATGCGAGTGTACTTGACTTTGCAACACGTGACTATGGATACGACGTTGACGGGCTATTTAAAACGAATTATGGATAAAAGAGTTACTCAGCGTACAACATATAGCACGATCGGCTAATGGGAGTGCTAATGCATGGCCTACTTTCTCGCGGACTTCGCCGATATCTCGCGAACCAATAGTCAGATTTAGACGTGTGACGTGTCAAATGGCTTGTCATAACGCCCTCTCTATTTTTTAATAGGTTGAAGTTTTGAGAATGAAGGGAACAGAGATTTTCGGGTAAAACTCTGATTTTAGACTTTTGTTCTATCTCGCAAGCCAATAAGGCTAAAGACCTGTACGAGGTGTCAAATTACTTGGAGTGACACCTTCGTTTGAATGTAGTATTTATGTTTTCAAAAAAATCACAAAAGGGCCTAACGCCATACATGTTGGAAAAAATTACCTGTTTAAAATGTTAATAAAGAGTGGTCGTACACAGAGAGACGGTACCGCTGGGTGTGTGTTTCAACGAAGATATCACCGGCGACGGTGGCTGTGCTCAATAGAACAATCTATATTTCGACGGGACGGCAGGGCGATGGTTCGTTTTCCGATATTTTCTATGACGGACGGATGGAGGTTAATATTTCAATATGTGTGAAGCGTGCCGGGATTTTGTATACCTCTGAAGGGGGTCTTAAACGTGTGAACGGTTTTGAGTGACATGGCAAATTATAATTTTATAATCCAAACAAAGCTGGCTTTATATAGGACAACAGAACTTGGTTATGTGTTGCTTGAAGCGAGTACAGAAAACAAACTTGTTGGGGCAAACTGGCAGGATGTGAATCTTTTTGAGCTTATGGAATGTGCTGACCTGACTTGACAACAGGGCAACGGAAAAGTACAGGGACGCAGAGGACATTTGAAGGTCAAACGCTGAGAATATAGCTGGCAACAGTCGTGGCGTGGAACTCATTACCACCACCACTGCCACCGCCAATAGCATGGCGAGAGCTATGATCAGGAGTGGTGGGAGGGGAGGGGAGGGGTAGGATGGATGGTCAGAGAAATCTTAGGTTCACATGACCACCAATAGCTTGACGAGAGCTGTGGACAGCAGTGGGGGGAGAGAGGGGAGGGGGTGTGGAGGGGAGGGGAGGATGTAAGGGTTAAAGGTACCTGTGAATGTCATGATGCATAGCCTATCATTACTGTGTTGAACTCTGCCGTGTAAACATTAGCTCTTGGTTAACTGTGTTAAAGGTGATCAGATTTGTGTGCCCAACCCAAACAGTAATGGTATTGGATAAATTATATAGTTGGGAGGTAAGTGTATGATTAACTCTGTTTAGTTTTTTTAATGCTAAAGGATGTTTAAATTATTTGATATCAATGTTATTGAATGATGTTTTGATTTTGTTTTAGATAACCTGCATATCAGTTGTTAAACAGAGAAAGACAGACAGCCAGAGAGGGAGAAAAAACACTGTTGAGCCCACGAAAAGGTAAAAGCGAGGTAAGATTTGTTTTATGTAGGTATATATAACCTGTTTGATTTTTGTTGTTTATAAAATGTATTACATTTGAATTGATACACTTATGGTGGTTTATTTTATTTCTTTTTAGATATTTGAAAAATCTTTACTTCTATAGCAACTGCTGCTGAAAACCAAGAGGCTCTAGAGTGGGACCATTATCAGGCAGTCAACGGCTGAAAACTTAGGTGAGAGTGTTTTATTTTAATAATGGCTGAATTTACCGCTTCCGATACGTTAACTTGGCAACCCCTTGATTCATGTTTCAAATCACGTGTATGCTCTGGTCGCGTGGTTACTGTTAGGGAAAGTTTAATCCCGAAAGACATTTAGGAATCATGTTTTCACATTTTTAAGGATCGAATTTGTACAGCCCAAAAGTTGCATACGGCTTAAAGGTTAATACAGAACTCGTGTGCGATTTTGTATATAAAAAGAAGGACTTGGAACATAAAGAAATATTTTATATTTGCAGTAGCTTTTCATAGCCCATAATCTGAAAGAGTGGTATGAATCCAACGTGGTCAATGCCTTGCTAACAAAATTTGATAAACTGCAATAAGGACCCAGTGGCCTGGCTTTAAACAAAATTAAGATTCGTCAATTGAACCCTTTCAATGTTGGGTCTAGACATATCCCTTTACCATGAGCGATTGCCTGCCTGACAGCAGTGGTGAATATTGAAAATTTGGATGATAAATGTTTCCTGTGGTGTGTTAGTGAGTATTTGCAGCCAGCACAGAGTCACTGTGAGAGACAAGGAATGTACAAGGCCATATATTAACAATTGAAACAAAATTTAAATTTAACTCATGTTTCGTTCCCTATGGACTTAACTGACATCCATAGGTTTGAACAAGATAACCACGACTTGTCTTTCATGGTGTATGGCATTGATGGTGATGAAATTGTGGGTGCTCTTTATGCCACAAAAGAATCAAAATGACACCATATTCAACTTTCATATTTGTCTAACGGAGAGGTGAATCACTTTTGCCTGCTTAAGAATTTAAGTAGATTGGTTAGCGGTCAAGTGTCTAAATATAAATGTAAGAAACACATTTGTGATCGTTGTCTGCAATATTTTAAAATCCTTACGCTTTCAGAACTATATAGGGTAGATTGTGTATCTCAGGAAGCGGTGAGTATAGTAATGCCACAATGGGATGGTGCTGTGTTGAAATTTAAGACATTCACAAGCGTGACACAGTGCCTTTTGTGGTCTATGCGGTTTTAGAAGCTCTCACCACACCCATGGCGGGATGTGAACCAGATCCCGCCATCAGCTCAACCACACCCATTCAAAAACATGAACCATTTGCCATGGGATTTAACGTGGTGTGTGCCTATGACCCCACAACATTCTATTACAAATTCTGTGAGGGACCAGATTGTGCGAAATGGTTTTTGAACCAACTTGTCGAGTTGGCTGATCATGTAAAACAGTTACTGGATAACCCAGTACCCATGAGCCTAACTCGAGAATAGAAGCAACAGTATGAGCATGCCACAATATGCCATATTTGTGAAAAGTCGCTGGTGAGTGCTGAAGACACGGTTCGTGATCCCTCACACTTTACAGGGAAGTTTCGAGGAGCAGCCCATAGAAAGTGTAATGTGAGTTACCCAGCTCCTTTATGTATCAGTGTGTTTTCCACAATCTGACAAAGAGGAAATCTGACATTCTACGGATAGGAGCGTGGAATGTTAGAAGTCTGCTGGGAAGTGGAAGGTTAGAAAACTTAGAAAAGAAAATGGATAGGTTGAGGTTGGATTTGGTTGGGATTAGTGAAAAGCGCTGGCAGGAAGAACAGGACTTTTGGTCAGGAGACTATAGGGTCATTAGCACTAAATCAAACAATGGCCAAGCAGGGGTTGGTCTCATATTGAGCAGGAAACTTGGACAGCGGGTGGAATATTATGAGCAATATAGTGAATGGATTATTGTAGCAATAATCAATACAAAACCTACATGCACCACAGTGGTAAAGGTCTATATGCCTACCAGTCAAGCTGATGATGAAGATGTTGAAAAGGCCTACGAAGAAATAGATGACATTCTGAGGTATATCAAGGGTGATGAAAATGTTATAGTAATGGGAGATTGGAATGCTGTGGTAGGAAAAGGAAGAGAAGGGAAGATAGTAGGAGATTTAGGATTAGGTGAAAGGAATGATCGAGGAAGCAGAATGATAGATTTCTGTACCGAGTATGGGTTGGTCATAGCTAACACCTTATTCAATAAACACAATAGAAGAATATACACATGGATGAGACCAGGAGATACAGGGCGTTACAAAATCGACTTCATTATGGTCAAGCAGAGGTTTAGAAACCAGATTTTGGATTGTAAAACATATCCCGGTGCTGACATAAACTCTGACCACAATCTAGTTGTTATGAAATGCAGATTAAAGTTGAAGAAACTGAAGAAAAGTCAAAAGCCAAAAAAGTGGGCAATAGACAGACTGAAAGAGAAGGATGTAAACGAAAGATTCAAGAAGAGTATAAAGGAAGGACTAATGAAAAACCCTAAACAAACTTCAATTGCAGACGAATGGGCACTTTTGAAGAATGAAATAACAAAATCCGCAGAAGAAAACATTGGTAGGAAAGAAAGAATAGGCAGAAAACCGTGGATCACATAGGAAATACTAGAATTGATGGACGAAAGGCGGAAACACAAGAATGTAAGAGATGAAAAGGGGAAAGCAGAATACAGACGTCTGAAACATGAGGTTAACAAGAAGTGCAAGGAAGCGAAAGAAGAATGGTTGAAAGAGAAATGTGCAGGTATAGAAAATTGTCTGAAGTTAGGAAAAGTAGATACAACTTATCGAAGGATTAAGAATACTTTTGGGGAAAAGAAGACTAAGTGCTGTAATATTAAGGACATAAATGGAAAGCCTCTAACAGATAGGGAAGAAAAGGTTGATAGATGGAAAGCTTACAGAGTGTTTGTATAAGGGAAAGGAGATTGAGAATCATGTAATGGAAAGGGAGGAGGAAATTTATGAGGATGCGAAAGGAGATTTAACATTGAGATCAGAATTTGACAGAGCATTGGAAGACATAGGCAGGAACAAAGCACCAGGCATAGATGATATACCGATTGAGTTGCTACGCTGCATAGGAGATGAAGGTCTGATCAGGTTATATCACTTGGTGTGTAGGATTTATGAGACATGTGAGGTACCTTCTGATTTCAAGAAGAATGTTATCATCCCTATACCGAAGAAAGTAGGAGCTGACTGATGTGAAGA
Source organism: Meconema thalassinum (assembly GCA_946902985.2). Taxonomy (NCBI): domain Eukaryota; kingdom Metazoa; phylum Arthropoda; class Insecta; order Orthoptera; family Tettigoniidae; genus Meconema; species Meconema thalassinum. Next base: position 1,295,136,121 of record OX336389.2, read on the forward strand.
TTATCGTACAATCAGCTTGATTACTCATGCTTCAAAGATCATGTCTAGAATAATTTACAAGAGGAAAGCCAGATAGAAACGTAGTTGGGTGAAGACCAGTTTGGTTTCAGGAGAAATGTAGAAACAAGGGAAGCTGTACTGAGTCTTAGACTGATTTTGGAAGGTAGAATAAGGAAAGATAAGAGAACGTTCATGGCATTTGAAGACGTAGAAAAGGCTTTTGATAACGTTGATTGAACTAAATTGTTTGACATTTTGAAAACGATTGGAATAAAGTATAGGGATAGGAGGGTGATCTAAAATCTATATAGAAACCTAACAGCAGTTATTCGAGCTGAAGGACATGAGAGAGATGCTGGTATTCAGAAAGGTGTAAGGCAAGGCTGCAACTTATCACCCATACTTTTCAATCTTTACATTGAACAAGCAATAAAGGAAATTGGAGAAAAATGTAAAGTGGGCGTGAAGATTCAAGGAGAAATAATTTCAACTCTGAGATTTGCCGATGACATAGTCATCTTGGCCGACACGCCTGAGGATTTGAATGAGTTTTTGAATGGTATGGACTCCGTCTTGAGGAAACAATTCATGATGAAAATTAATAACTGTAAGATAAAAATATTGGAATGCAGCCGAAATAAAGCAGAAACCTCTATGGACATCAAATTGGCAGGTGAAATGCTGAATGAAGTAGGAGAATTCTGTTACTTAGGAAGCAAAATAACCAGTGATGGACGATGCAAAGAGGATATAAAAAGTAGGTTAGCTCAGGCAAGGAAAGCATTTCTACAGAAAGGGAATCTGTTGACATCGAATATAGGTTTAGGTATTAGGAAGTCATTTTTGAAGGCCTTTGTCTGGAGCGTGGCGCTCTATGGAAGTGGAACTTGGACTATTGGTGCATCAGAAAAGAGGAGAATTGAGGCGTTTGAGATGTGGTGTTACAGGAAAATGATGAAGATCAGATGGGTAGATAAGGTTAAAAACGAAGAGGTATTAAGACGAGTGGGAGAGGAGAGATGTTTCTGTCGACTGCTAATGAAGAGAAGAGATAGGTTGGTAGGACACATACTAAGACACCCAGGAATAGCAAGCTTAGTTATGGAAGGAATGGTTGAGGACAGGAACTATAGGGGTAGACCAAGGTTAGAATATGTTAAACAGATTGCTTCGGATGTAGGGTGTGGTAGCTATGTAGAGATGAAACGATTAGCTCAGGACAGGGAGGCATGGAGCGCTGCATCAAACCAGTCAAAAGAGTGAAGACTCAAACAATAACAACTACAAATTATGATATTCAGTTTCTGATTCGTGAATTGGGTCATGTTGGCAAGGGATTGTTTTCAATTATCCCCTAAACCATGAACGTTTTACAGCCTTGACATGGCGGTTGGGTAAATTTTTCTTTCGATTTTTGGATTCCTTCAAGTTTATGGCATCCTCTTTAGACAGCCTCGTCAACGGCTTGGATGAGAAGGAATTAAAATACACCAGAATGTATTTTGAAAATCCTGAGCATTTTAAATTGTGCATTCGGAAAGGTATTTTCCCCTATGATTTCTGTAACGGCTGGGACGTGTTAAAGCAGATAACTCTCCCACCACATGACAAATTTTACTCAAAGCTGACACGCATTACCGTTTCCGCAGAAGACTACGCACATGCATGCCAAGTTTGGCAAGCCTTTGATATAAAGACGCTAGGTGAATAATACTATGCTTTACCTAAAACTCGATGTATTGCTGCTGATAAATGTGTTTGAAAAATTCTGTGAGTTGTGTCAACACATTTATGGTCTCGAATCCCCTCACTATTATACGAGTCCTGGGCTGTCGTTCGAAGCAGCTTTGAAATACTCGCAAGTGGAATTGGATTTACTCATGGATGTAGACATGGTCTTATTCTTTGAAAAGGGCATTCGCGGCGTCTTTGTGTCGCTTAACCAGCGCCATGCCGAAACGAATAATCCATACATGCCCTCTTATTCATAAGTCAAACCAGAATCGTACCTAATGTACTATGGTGTGATTAATTTGTATGGCTATTCAATGATCCAGCTTTTATCCTATGGGGTTTTTGCTTGGCTGACAGAGAAACAAGTGTCACAATTTGATGTGAACACGGCCAGCCAAGAAACATGCCGCGGATATGTTTTAGAAGTGAATGTTGAATATTCCTCAACCCTGTACAAAGAACATGCTGATTTTCCATTCTACCTAGAGCGAATGGTTCCCCCTGAAAATAAAGTCGACAGTCCAAAATTAATGGGCACACTTTACAACAAAAATCGGTATGTGCTACATATCCAAATGTTAGTGCAATGCCTAGCCCAAGGCTTGGTGTTAAAGAAAATTCACAGAGGTATTTCCTTTGCTCAAAAAGCATGGCTCAAGTCATACATGAAACTGAACACAGAGCACCGACAAATGGCAAAACAGCAGTTCGAAATATTTTTTTTTAAATTGATGAACAACTGCATCTTTGGCAAGCCAATGGAAAATGTCCGCAAATACCGTGACATTAAATTAGTCAATGACTGGGAGGGGGTTGGGTGACCGGCGGTACATTGCCAAGCCAATTTTCAAATAAAAAAATATTGATGTGAATTTGGCCACCATTGATATGAGTAAGACCAGCGTGACCATGAATAAGCCCATTAACTTGGGCTTTTCGAAATTGGTCATGTATTCCACTACGTGTTTGCCAAACAGCATTTCGAGGATGTATCTCTTTTGTATATGGATACGGACTCGTTCATTTATCAAATTCGCCACTGAAACCCCTATGTCGTGATGAGGCAACATAGTGACTGGTTCGACACCTCTTCCTATAGCGCTGATAACGTGTTTCAGCTACCCATAAAAAACAAGAAGGAAATGGGTGTTTTAAAAGTTGAATGCGGTGATTCCATGATGACGGAATTCGTTGGTTTGGCATCCAAAATGTATGCCTATCGCACACTAGACTGTAAGGAAGTCAAAATAGCAAAAAACGAATGAAGAGCAGTTGTAAAATCGCTATGTGTAGACGACTACCTAGCGGTTTTTCAAACTGGCAAAGCTATGTTGCATAAACACTGCAGGTTACAATCCAGCAACCATTATTTGTATCTTGTGGAACAGAGAAAACGCACCTTCTCCTCGATTAATACAAACGTGTGTGGGCGGATGAGCTGCTCACCATCCTGCCATGGGGTTATTACCACGAGGAGGAGGTGTGATTTCTGTGATTTATTGTTTAGAGACATGGCTTCGTGTAACTAGTAAATTTAGTATTTTGTAAATTTTTGTTTTTGTAATTGTAAATAGTATTTTTTTTGTAAATAGTAGAAACTACCTAGACCCTTTGCTCTTTAAAGCCCTGTGCAATCTTATTTTTTATTTTTAAATTTCCATAGGGGTTGGCAATGGTAAAAAAGTAAATAGTTTGATTTTTAAGCTGTACAAAGGTGCTATTAGTTTTTTAGTAACTTAAATGAGTAATAGGATTTTTTGTAATGTTAAATGTTAAATTTGTAACTTAAAGTTGTTTGGGATGAGTGCATGTAAAGAATGTTCTTTGAAAATAAATAGAGTGGTTGTGTTTGTTCCCAAGACAGGCATGGTTGAGTGAATGTATGACTAAAGAGAGAAAGAGAGAGAAAGAAAGCTTGTAGGTAGCATTTATCTTTTGACCAGAGCAAAAATGGTGAGGTAGGGAGGGGAGGGGTAAATCAACACTTATATATGAATGGTAAATAGTAATTTTGTTTTTTCAATAGTTTTGTTTCTTTCAAATGCAGCGGTAGATAGGCGTTATTTTGTAAAACAGTCTTACCTTCAGTAGTAGTAGTAGTAGTATGCTTCTATGTTTCTGCAAACACATAGACAGACTGCGCCATTGCCATGGTCAAGCACTCGCATCAAGAACATTTACAAAAACGTAAAATGAAAAATCATGTTTAGCAAAAACTAAACTTTCGACATACGCAAAATGAAGAAATCGTGTAAACATCAAAATGGAAAATCCATGTTTCCATATCAGCAAAATTGAAAAATGTTTAACTGACATTTTTAAAAGTGGAAATTGGAAATTGGCAAATGGCAATGTGTGAAGGGTAAAAATGATAAAATGATCAAATGGTTATGGTCATTTTTAAAATAAAATAAAACATCTTGTTCTGGTAAACCGTGTTTTTATTTCATAGCCACTATTGATTTACAGAAAATTAGAATACAAAGTAATACCAATTCAGCAATCCTCTTTCAATGTTCATGTCCACACATCATTAACTTTCCTTTCATAGCACTCATCACAATCAGGGCTTTATTCAACAACATTTTATCAGCCACATGTCTTAAAGCAGGATGACTATGGCTATAAGAAAGGTCATGTTCTTTGCATGCCTGATCCAAAGGATTAATAGGTACATAACCACGCTGCAAAGGTTCTTCAAGGTGAGTTGCAGGACCACAAAAACAGTAACCAGGTTGGTGGATTTCAAAAGGTAAGTATTAAATTACTTTGTCAATGGCGCCATTGCCAGTACAAGTTTCATCTATCCTTTTCAATCAATTGCGAAAAGGTTTGATCTTCCTCTTCCTCTGTGGACGACGTTCGTCGTTGTTGTTGTTGCTTTTTCTCGCCATCACGCCCGTGGAATGAGGAAACAAGGTCTTTACACTGACTTTTATGACCGTGATAATGTTTTACCAGCTGGCAAGTAGCACACTTTCGCATAGAGGGTATTATCGCCATGGACACTTGCTTATGGTGATCGTAATGCGTACTTAACACAGGGTCTTGATACATGTTGCAGCTTGATTTACCATCTCTATCCCACATCACATGAACAACGCCACGATCCACTGTTTCCGTCTTCCATTCGCTGTATCATCGTGGGGCCAATCTTTTGCTCACGCTCATTACAGCGCCAAATTTTCTATGCAAGGAAATGTTATTGCCCTGGATACGGTAAAGCCTGATTCACTCATGATTTTCGATGATGGATCCACTGAACGACAAGCCATCATTCAAAGCTATTTCAACATGGGTCGTCACAAACATATCGATTGCTTCTATCTTGGACAAACATATTCTAAAATGTCTAAACTACTTATTCGTGACATTGCGAATGTCATTGTTTTATTTCGCCAGGATGAGCGGAATAGTCGCCACATTTATAATGAAAATGTCAATACGGATATGACGTTTCAAACGTTTACTGAATTGTGTGCCAAGTGTTGGAAAACCCTGTGCCATACCTGTTTGGTGATTGACAGTGAACTCAAACAAGGACGTTATCGCTTAGGGTTAGATCATTATATTACTATTTAAGGGACTGTCTCATTCCCTCTTAAGTCATTTGTCAAGAAACCATGGCATTAGCAGAGAGTCAATTGAAAAACATATTATTAGTGAAAAATTGAAACGATCACGTGCGGACAATGCTATGTTTATTCAACAACATTTAGCAACTTCTCCAAACGTGATGGTTAAACCCTCTTTCAAGTCATCTGAAACACTAGCCACTGTTTCACAAGCCACGCAGTCTCTACACGAGGACCCTGTGAAAGAGGAAGAGAAAGAAGAAGAATTACACTTCTGTTACGATGTTGAGTATGAGGATGTTCAAGCGTTTACTCCTCAAAAAAAAATCATCAACCCTTGCAGAGTTTGAAAAAGAAAATCATTGGCCATGGTCGAAACACCTTTCACTTCTATGCAAGCACCATTGTCACAACTCTTGGCCACGCCTCAACATAACGATCAATTAAAACACATTTAAAAAATATTATGGATCAACACTGGAACCCTATCTCACAGATCGATTTATTGGAAAGGCAGATTCGGCGTGTTCGCTATGAAGATGATGGTTTTAAAATTGGCGATTCGTCTATTAAATTTGCTCGTACTAATGGCATTATTAAAAACATAAACTATCAATTAACGCCAGGCCTGTTAAAGCTGTTATTTTCTCGTACCCCATCTTCACATGAGTATACGCAACAGGACCGTAATAAATATAAATCCATTTTACTGGACACTCATGCCCACAAAAGACAGTATGATCCCTCTCAACAAGTAAATGCCAATATATCTCAAAAATATAAAACCATCATTGCAAAATTTTTCCAACCAGTCAAAGTGCTCGTCGTAGAGTGTCTACTTCGGGAGTGACATTTAAACCATTAAAACACCTTGTGGATGTTACCTACTGGCATAATCCCAGTAAGTTCGTCCAGCGGCTACAGCTGTTGCATGCTTCTCGGCAAGCTGGCCACACCGGTCACGATTAGGAAATTCAAGAAATCGAACAAGAACATCGAAATGACAAAATTAATGTTTAAGCGCTCACCCATCAAAGTGGTCATCGCTCACGAGTTGCATCGCCCAGCTAGGTGTCATTATCAGCGACTCAAGGTGATTTCACGAGGTGTGGATGAACTTTGGCAAGCCGTTTTTGTGGAAATGATTCCTTATGCTAGCGTTAACGATGGTGTACGCTGTATGTTGACGGTCATTGATGTGTATTCCAAAATGACCTTTGTTCAACCTGTGGGTCGCAAGTCTGGCCCGCTAGTCACCAAGGCCTTTAAACATATTATTCAACAATCCTAACATCTTCCCCAGTTGTTACAAACCGACCAGGGAAAATAATTTTTCAACAAGGATTTCTCCAGTTTTCACAAATCTTTGGATATTCACCATTACACCACGTACTGCAATCTAAAAGCCAACGTGGTAGAGCAGATTAACCAAACAATAATAACTCATATATGGAAAGCGTTTACCGCTCGCAGCTCTTATCGCTGCGCTGGTTGGACTTGTTATCTGAGCTAATGTCACGTTACACCGACACCAATCACAGAACGATTGGGATCAAGCCACGCCTAGTGGCCAAAACTATTCCGGGACTGGATAAACTGTTTAATCCCATAAAGCAGCTGACCTTCAACGTCACCTCCTCAACATCGGAGACCATGTTCGTGTGGGCAAATTTATGTCTGTCTTCGATAAAGGCTGCACACCGAATTGGGGAACCGAAGTATTTCGAATTCGTCAAGTCAACCTGGACAGTCCAGTCACCTATTTACTCGAGGATCTCAACCATACACCCATACAAGGCAGGTTTTATCTTCTAGAACTTCACAAGGCAACGTTTCCAAAACATTACCTTGTAGAAAAATTGTTGAAACAAAAAGGAAATAAATATATAAAAATGGCTAGGATTTAACTCAGCCTTCAATTCTTGGATTAATAAATTAAATATTGTGTGAACCCGTGTGCTTTGTATTTATTTATTCACTCATGTTGTACTCAACCTATAGCCCTGTGTGTACTGTCCTCAGCTCCACATGTATTATCAGCAACACGTATCTCTCTCTCCTGTGTTTTCTCTTCCTCACCACTCCCCTCCCCTCCCCGCCACACTACTCCCTGTTCACACACTACTCGCCTGGCTATTGGCTGTGGCAGTGGTGGTGGGAATGAATTCCACACCGCCACTGTTGCCAGCTCTATTCTTAGCGTTTGACCTTCAAGTGTCATCTGCGTCTCTGTACTTTTCTAATGCCCTGTTGTCAGGTCAGGTCAGCGCATTCCATAAGCTCAATTGGATTCACATCCTGCCAGTCTGCCCCAGCCAGTTTGTTTTCTGTACTAGCTTCAAACAACATATAACCAAATTCTGTTGTCCTATATAAAGCCAGCTCCTTTTGCATCATAAAATTATGATTTGTCATGTCACTCATAACCGTTTACACGCTAAAGATCCCCTTCAGGCGTAAAACAAATCCATCACGCTTCACACATTTTGAAATATTAATCCCCATCCGTCCGTCATTGAAAATATCGGAAAACGAACCATCGTCCCGCGTTCCGTTGAAATATCGATTGTTCTATTGAGCACAGTCACCGTGGTCGGTAATAGCCTCGTTTTAACACAAACCCAGCGGTACCGTATTTCTGTACGACCACTCTTTATTAAAATTTTAAAACAGTTAAAAAAATTCAACATGTATAGCGTTAGGCCCTTTGTGATTTTTTGAAAACTTAAATACTACATTCAAAAGAGCGTTTCACTTCAAGTAATTTAACACCTCGTACACGTCTCTAGCCTTATTGGTTTGCGAGATATAACAAAAAGTCTAAAATCATGGTTTTATCCCAAAAATTCTGTTTCCCTCATTTTCAAAACTTCAACCTATTAACAAAATAAAGAGGGCTTTATGGCAAGCCATTTGACTCGTCATACGTCCAGATATGACTATTCGTTCGCAAGATATCAGCAACGTCCGCAAGAAAGTAGGCTATGCGTTGGCTCTCTCATTAGCCCGTCGTGGCACATGTTGTACGCTGAGTAACTCTTTCATCCATTATTCGTTTTAAAAGCCCGCCAACGTCTTATCCATAGACACGTTTGGCAAAGTGAAGTACACTCGCATATAAATAAAATAGGTCCCTCGTGTAGTTAAGCACTTTGTAAAATAATAATAATAATAAATTCAAAAGGGGGCGTCACCCCGAGTCCTACAACATGTCACATGGTCAAATCCGACCATTCGTTCGCGAGATATCAACGAAAGATCAAACGCTAGGTACATTCGCGTCCAAAAAAAGTGCCTAAGTTAGCTCTCTCCTCATCCCCCTACTGGAGTTTTTGTCCTAGAGACTTAAAACTTGGTTTGTGAATACAAGGGGTAAATACCATCAATTTATGTCAAACAAACGTTTTGTAAAATTCTTGGTTTCCAAAATATAAAAATGTCAAAATTTGGACATTTTAATGTAAATTTTTTCCAACGATATAGGATATAGAGACCTTTCGTTTAAGCCTATATATGACGTTCTAAAATGATTAGTTTTGGAAATATCGCCTACTTTCTAAAACAAAAATTTTCTAAAAAAATATAATATAAGGAGTGGTCCATAGGAAAGGGGGCATCACCCCGAGTACTACGACACTTCATATGTCAAAATACGATTATCGCTTCGCGAGATATCCACAGAGTCAACAAGAAAGTAGGCTATGGGTTGAAGCTCCTACTACCCCCCTACTGGAGTAGTCAACGGATTTGTTTGTTTGCTTAAATTATTCATCTGCAACTCCAGGCGTTCAATTTTCCCGTGAAGACACGTATCAACTTCATTGACTGTCTTCCTCACGTTCTGGTTAGATGGATTTCTTTCGGCAAGAGCTACCTCATCTATTCTCTTCCGGAGAAAATCTACGTCATCTTTAATATTCGGCATGTGCGCCTCGACATTGGTCTTTTGTTCGGTGATATCCCCCTTAATTATACTGATGTATCTTGCAAGTTCCTCTTTATTTGAGTGAATCTTCGGTCGAAGATCCTCAAAGGTTATTGTTAAGTCACTCACGACCCTTGTGCTTGCTGCTAGTTCATTTCTAAATCTCTCCATATACCGGCGATGCCTCTTACATTATTATTCACCGCCCCTGCTGCTCCTCGCATGAGTCGCAGTCCATTGTTGATGGTAATCACCTATTTCCGTACTGTCTCGACATGTGTGTTCGTTTCTTTAATATTGCCATCGACGGATGCTACTCTGTTTCCCAACTGAGTTTTCGCCTGGTCGATTTTGTCCTTAAGCTCATCTAAACAATTATTCACCTCGACACGACTGACGTTAAATTCGGCCTTCATGTACGTATTAACTTTTTCGATGGTCAACTGAATCTCATTGGTTCCTTCTTGGATACGATCATTAATAGTTTCGAAATTAACATCTGACGTGTCCAACCGGCCCTGTACTTGGTTCATACGGGTGATCAAATCAGTAGATAAAGTATCTAGTCTGGCATTAGCATCTTGTTGGTGTCTCAGCAGATCTATCCTAACTGCAGCTAAACCTGCTCGTAAGTTGGCATTAACTTCTGCTCGATTAGTTTTCATATCGGCTCTAACTTGGTTTAGGTCACCCCAACTTGATTTAAAGTAGCATTATTTGCTTCCAGGTCACCCCTATCCTCAATTAATGTAGCGGTATTTGCTACTAATCTGGCATTGGTATTATCCAGGTCACCCCTAACCTGGTCTAGTGTAGCGGTATTTGCATTCAATGTGGCAGTATTATAGCCCAAGTCACCCCTGACTTGGTCTGGTGTAGTATTCAAGGTAGAAGTATTTGCCTCCATCGTAGAATTTATATTGGCCATGCGGCTTCGGTGACGTAGTTGGTAGAATGCTGAGCTGCTGTGCCCAAGATAGCGGGTTCAAACCCGGCCGAATTCGTCGGATTTCTAAGAGCGTTAAAAATCCTTCAGTATGCCTTCCTTCGGAGGGGAAGTAAGGCTGGCGGTCCCATGTCATAGATTTATGGCATGTAAAGGATCCTTCCACAGACTAAAAATGTGTGAAGCAAAATTGATAGGATAGATTTCGTCTGAACGCTCTATCAAAGTTCCAACGTTCACCACTAGGTAACACTGATATCTGGTGGTGAAAGTTGGAACTAATTGAAATTGAACGGAACTTGTAGCTCACCCTAAGGGTGTCCGCTGGATGCAGCTACAGACTCGGGCGAGCCGAACATGTCCTCGGGCACTCCCGGCACTAAACGCCATACGATAAATAAATAAATAAATAAATAAATAAATAAATTAATAAATAAATAAATATTGGCCATCATGCCATCCAATATCGCTCTCAGCGTCGACACAAATACAAATAGACAAAAGAAGGAGATGCCTTAAAACTAGCTTAACACAATGAAGAGGAAATAGTCTCGGCAGAAAGTTAGTCTTTTACGTACAAATGTTACGAATACTGCTGGATTTACCGATCAGAGTGGTCTTACATTACAACAACAACAACAATAACAACAAGCAAAAAAAAAGTTACATTTACTTCGGATGAAACATAAGCAAAATCAAAAACCTCATATGAATTTTACACTCTAGTTATGCTTCACCCCATGGTCTAACATCTCAAGAAAGCCATGCGGCTAACTGTACGAACTCTGAGTTCGTCCCAGTCCGGTTAATTTGCCTTTAAATATTGTAGGGTTTCTTTGTGGGGGTGCCCTACAATGTGGCGTTTTTGGGGGAAGTTGAGATGCGAGTGGAGCGGGTAGGGTGATTGAGCTGTCTAGGGGCAAAGACGTAGCTCTGTGGACGAGCTTCCCGTTTGTTCAGATTGCCGGGAGAGCTCGGAGGTGTGAAAGAGGTGTTGGGGGAGGTTTAGCAAATAAGGACTTAAATGGTGCTGCCACTACTCTGCTTAATGCTAGCGTAAGCTGGCTAGCGAAGGCTTAGAGCGAATCCGCTGACTCAAATACTGTGAAGGAGTAGCAAGTGGCTGTCCGCTGACGCCACGAAGCAATTAAACAATAATGCTATGGGACCCTACCTGGAGGGAATCTAGAGGGTAGGAACCTACTAGCTAATTAAATAAATGGAAGGACCAGTTATCTAAAGATGTCTAGTTTAAATGGCTTTACTTCTAGGAATAAGTATTAATCAAGATTGCAGAACAGCTAAAGTGCTAATCTAATTCCAGTACAAGTAATAGGGGATGAAAGTGTAGGTGTGTGTGTGTAAAGTTACTCGCTATACACTTACCAAGATGGCAGCAGTCGTGATGGCGCCCTGCAGCGGTACGGCACTACAACACAAGGTCTGTTTGAGAATGACCTCGAGTCATGAACTCTCCGAGGCTTTTATGAATTCGGCGTGCAGTGTGTGCAGAATTGCACATTCTTTTAGTGTCGAAGCCATACCGGAGTCGTTTGAGTTCAGGCGTGCGGCCACCAGAGTTCATTGAAGTAGTATGATTTATAGATGTAGTCGTAGATCGTAGAATTTGATTTGAAGTCATGTATTGGGATATATTTGTATGGGGTGTGAATAATAGGGGGTGGGGGTGGCATACCCTACGGGTATAACGACTCCCCTGGCGGAGTTAGTCATCGTCCTCGATGACGGGACGAGACGAAGACGTAGGGGTAGTTTTTGAAAACAGGGACATCCTCTTCTTTCTTTCTTCTAATTCTCCTTTCTTCTGTGCTTCTCTTCTTTTGGAATAGGGTGGTAACGTCGTAGGGGGTGTGTAGATGGCCTCGTGGTATGCGAGTCGTAGATGGGAGAGTAAAGTCGATAGATAGATGGGGTGTCTCATGGGACAGAACATAGAGTGGTGTTGTGGAGTTGTGTGTAGAATGTGCCTCGTAGGATATGAAGTGGGTGCCTTCGGTTTGTGTATAGCGAGTATGTGTAAATGTGTTCACATTTAAATCTCTATACAATATTGGTGCCCTGGGCACATATCAATTAACACAATGGAAACTGTGACATAAAAATAAAACATCATAAAAACATTTGCAAACATAATCTCATAATGAATCATAAACAAAAACAATGGGTGGCTATCCAGAGGGGAAAAACATCTAGAAGGGTGGGGCTTACCCTCCGTCCGCTTAGTAGTCAAAACACATTCGTACATATAATCGCATAAAGTGTAAAATAGTAGATAGAGTGATAGAACAGAGAAAGAGAAACAAATGCCTTGGTGTGTAATTAAGGGGAAGATAAAAAAGTGTTTATGGTGCGGGGAGAAAGAAGGCATTTTTACAATATGTATTTTAGAAGGGTAGAAAGGAAAAATAAGGCAATGTGTAGCATTGAGCATGTGTACATGACAATCGTGTAATTATGAGAGTGAGCATGGTGTATTACATGAGAACACTGGTGATCCATAATAGTTGGCAATGGTACCTTCTTCACGATATTGGATGTATTCGCATATTATCTCTGACATAGTAGCATTAATACAAAAACGTAATAGTCGCATGACTATCAAATATCCATTCTGTATCTCATACAATATAACCCTGTGAACAGCAATCCTATGCGCGCTAGTGGCTAAAATTACCTTAACTAGTATTTAAGTCTGAGGCCAGTGTACATAAATTATACCTTCATGGATCGTGAACGTCCCATCTTGACAAGGAAGAACGTCCCTTACACCCTGTGGGTACGACCCTCGTTGCCGCATTTCACCTCTCATTTCAGGTGCATCGTGGGATCGGTCCATCGGGAGTGGGTATCCCACAGTTATCCCTTACCGTGGTACGGATATGTGTAATAGTAAGGAGATGTGTGGGGGAAAATGTGTAAGAGCAGGGGGTGTGAGTTTTGTGTGTGGGAAAGATTGCGACTGGCGCGTGTTAGCTCGTTGGCCAAATATATACAAGGGACTATATACAATATCGCCACCTGTTGGAAAAGAAAAAAATAAAAGTAAATGTGTAGGGTGTCATTCTTGCCGGCTGCTGTGCGAGCCTGTAAAATACACTGTTATAATATCTCTCAGTCATTGTGACCTTCAACAATCGGTTGAGGTTAATTATTTCAAAAAGGATGTGTGTACCCTGTGAGGGTACAGAATATATTATCAAGGAGTATGGGACCGTGCCCCATGGGCATTATTTGGTACCATGTTCGGTCGCTGATGCTGTATCCGTACCTGTGGATGTGCATGAGAAAACAGGTCAATATGTAAAATCATAATAGTAACAAACACATAGGTGTATTATCATTTGTGAACACCGAGAGTACCCATGATGGCGCTACTCTCGCCATATATATGGGGATAGTACCACCTGGTACCATGTGTTGGGAGCTGGCGTCCCACGTTGAAGCTCTTGCTGAAAAAATAGGTAAAACATGTAATCGTGAATGTCAATGGCCATGTGTTCTCCTTTCTAACATCGTAGTTGTGTGCTCCTGTCGCTCAACTATGGGTTTTCCCTACCATATACGTAATAAAAATGTTCTGATTGTCCATTTGTATTCAAAATGATCTTGCGGTGTCAAATCACCATAGATCGCTTGCTGATCGTTTGCCTGTAATCGTCGCAACGGTAATGACCGTATTATCGGGCTTACAACGCCGAATTGATCGGACTTACGCGGCCGATCGCTTATCTATCGATCGTTCACCTATCGCATATGTGTATCGCAAACCATCGTCTATTCATCGCTGCGAATAATCACATATTCGTCGCACATAATCGCATGTTCTTCATATTCCTAGTATGCTTGCTCGATTGCAAGGACTATCGTCGCTGGACTACTGTCCCGGCGGACTGACGTTTGAAAAATGCTTTGTCCAATACACAGGGTGGTATCGGGACTCAGAGTGCCTATCAGGTCTTACTTTAACCCTTGAAACCTGCGAAATAGGTAACATGGTATGGGGCCTTAAAAGTACGTACAGTAATCCCAGTGACCTTCGTCCAATTTGCAATGTGGTATCGGAATGACTACCACCCTAAAGGGGTTGGGACCCGAGTGACCAACGAATGCAGATTGTGGTTTGGGAAAACTGCGAATCTGCGTGAAAGGGCTTACCCAGTACCCGTACGTATAGCGGTTCTGGTTTACTTTACACTGCATTTGTGGAGTTACCTCCGTACCGAGTGACCTACCAAGCGCATTGGTAACGATACCATGATCGTTAAATCGGTGTGGGACCATAGTGGCACTATGGCGAATGCTACTGCCGATCGGTAACCTACCAATCGATCCGGAGGATCATTGTGAATGATGACCTCTTTCATCGCAGTGGATCGGGTGTCCCCGAATATCATCAGGGATCGATGATCATGGTGTTGGCTGCCCAAACCCTCACGACTCGCATTGTCGACATGAAAATCTGTGAGTTTCGCTGAATGCTCTTTTTCATGGGCTGCGCGTTATCTTCACCTGCAATAGAAATTTGTGGCGTTACTTGACGCATATATTGGCTACCCGGGCCCTCACGGCGCGCAATGCCGACATGGAAAACTGTGAGTTCCACTGAATGCTCATTTACGTGGGCGTTGAATGCACTGCCCAACATTCCTTATCAATCAAGTTCCGCGGGCGTGGGATTCAACATATAATAGTCATCTGGTCTTATTGGCATGGCCAGGAATAATTTTTCACCTATAATGATAGGACTTTATATGTGTATTCATCATCGGGGGTATGCCCAAATGGGGGTGGCCTATGGTCGATACCTCGGCCCGGAAAAAAAATCATGTCTTCACCTATAATAATAGGACTTTATATATGTATGCATCATTGGGGGTGTGGCCAGGAAAGTTCATCTGTTCTCACTAACTTGGCCCGGAAAAACGTTATGTCTTCACCTAACATGCAAAGAGGACTTTAGATTTCACCTTCCGCGTAAAAGGACTTTGTGTAGACTTCACCTACGATCATATTAGGACTGGCGTTGCCTGTGTTCGCGAACAGGTCTGACTCCCACGCACCAGGAGTACCGTACATACTTACATGCTAACTATGAGTCTAGTCAAATGGGTCGTCCCTAGGTGGATGTTCTAATATGTCCGACGCTGAGTGAGCTATTTCTCCCATCGGACAGTCAAGTTTCCACCTGCAGGTCTGGCTTCGCTGACAGTAGTGCATAATGGGTGTAACCTTCTCCGACACGGGGACAGGCAAGGTCACCCGAGATCATGACGTTTGCCCGCATTAAGTCATCGTCGCTTGGACCTTCCGTCATTCTGTTTGAGTCTATGACATGGTATATCACTGCCTTGTCGGGTCTCGCAGTTCGTCTTGTCTAAATTGGCCATTACAATATCAGTAGTATGTCGGTCTGTGTTGCAATGTATTGCCCAATCTGCAAATTTTCAATTTTAATTTTAACACCTTGTGGACTTACCATCCCAGTACAGTGTATGGCGAGATTCTGTGAGTATGGGGAATAGTGTGTGCTTTTTACAGGGAAGAATGTGGCACAGTGCGCACTCATTGCGCCTAGCTTTCGGATTCCCAGCTAAATTCAGTGATGCTCTTCATTTCTTCACAGTTAGTAGGTGAAGACGGGAGTGGGAATGTATGACCCTCGTTATTAAGTAAGTGGACATGTTAAGTTTTGTTATTGTGTGGGTAATAGGAAAGCTAGAATGGGATGGGGTCCTGCGGTACTATAGGGATGCAGGAAGTTTTAAATGGTGAGGAATATTTTACTGGTTTGGTGTTAAATATCCCCCTGTAGGTAAAAACACAACATATGGGTAAAAATATAAATAATATAATAATAATAATAATATTGTTTGTAGGGGAATGTTTATTATATTTCACTGTTAGCTCTCAACTCCGAAGTGTTCCATCTTAACACTTAGCTATGAGCGATATAGCATTGGGCGCACCTTGGTGTAGCATGGACACCAAGTGACTTGCATAAAAGGGGATGAGGGGGGGGGGATGTGTTAATATGTCAATGTGTAATTTGTGTGGCAATAATCAAGGACTTGTACTCTCCTTAATTTACGTCGGGCATCTGTGCCCTGTTATAAGAATGCACTGCTGTCTGGCTTTGTCATATGAGAACTCTCTCATCTATATATGTATATCCTATCAAGGAACTGGTCATCTTATATATATATATATATTCCTTAATATCTATGGGATGGTCACTGGGTTGTATAAGGATATCCTGTGAACTATATTACGCATTTGGAATATTGGTGGGATTATACCCTGAGGTGTATCCAATACTAGGTATTAGCTAGAACTATGTATAGATATATGTATCCGATAATCGTATTTATAATATACGCTGGGTCAAATGGCGCGCTCCATGGCTGGTGATTCCCATAAGTACTATATACTATCGCTGCATAACGGTATGCTGCTATCCTAGCTGGGAGGATGCAACTGTGTGTTTTGCCTTAACCTGCACCGATCGTTTCATCTGTGTATCTGGGACTGAAATTCTATCCCCCGTGTGCTCACTTTTAATATAATTATGTTGAAATCGTGTCCCTTGTGGGGACTATGTCTCCAAGAGGCGCAATTTGTGGTGTGGAGGCTATTGCTATAAAACATGTGTCTTGCCAACCTATGTCTGTGGCATTCAGAGTCTGTAAAGAGTACGTTTTGGGTGCTATAGGTACATCTGGGGGGTATGTAGGGAATAATAGTGGAATAAGAATGATAATAACAATAATATGTAAGTGTGGACCCTTGTATGGGATCTATGGGAAGAGCGGTGTATGATTAACGTGATAGCCCTTACTGGTCGGTAATCGAAATGGCGGGAATCCCTGATAAACTGGCATAATGTTGGTAGAGATTATCAAAAAGAAATGGGTGCCCAAATATATTGTGGACTGTGAATATGTCCCTTGTCCGAAATAACTATCAATGTCGAGACCAATCCACGTTTGGGATGTCTGTTCCGATCCCCTCATGTGTGAACAGTATTGCATAAATAATAAAAAGTATGAAAGTGTTATGGGAAGCCTCCGTGGCTTAGGCGGCAGCACGCCGGCCTCTCACCGCTGGGCCCGTGGTTCAAATCCCGGTCACTCCATGTGAGATCTGTGCTGGACAAAACGGAGGCAGACAGGTTTTTCTCCAGGTACTCCGGTTTTCCCTGTCAAAATTTCATTCCTGCAACACTCTCCACTATCATTTAATTTCATCTGTCATTCATTTAATCATTTCCCCAGAGGAATGCGTCAGGCCTCGGCAGCCGGCACTGTTCATATCCTCGCCGCTAGATGGGGGCTTCATTCATTCCATTCCTGACCCGGTCGGAGACTGGAAGCAGGCTGTGGATTTTCATTTTCATGAAAGTGTTATGGATGACAGTCACCATGCGGTGAGAAGCATTATGTGCGCTCTTTGCATATAAATGGGAATGTTAGTAGCCTAGTTGCAAATGTTCACTAACTGTGTCGGGCAAGGAATGTATTATGCCCCTGTAGGCGTTGAACATGCCGTTGCGGCGGGATGTTGAGTAGAGATGATATCAAACATGTGTTACTATGACAACAGTATTCAAATGTAGCGCACTAGTGTACGCCCTGAAAATTAATGGCCGACCTGTGCTGTCACGTGCTATGATAACTGACTAAGAGATAGTGTCCCGTGTCGGGTGGGCGGTTGGAACAATGTGTTCTGTTATCATCAGCGGAGTGGGTCATTGTGACTGGTTGTATGAGACAGTAGGGGGCATGGTGTTTTAATCCGCGCATGTGATTGGATCGTAGCGGCTATCGCTTAGGTTGAGGAATGGCGGCTTTTGTTTATATTGTGTAGACGCGTGGTCAGTTGTGTCAGTCTATTGACATTATGGTATCCACTGTGTATACTGCTGGTATAGTGAATAGTGTGTTAATTCTATAGCCTATGTAAAAGATTCGATCGCCTTTAGTGTGGAATAGTGGAATTCTGTGTGTTCTTCTTTCGTATGCCTGGAAATATTGTATCCCGAATGTTGGTACTTCTGTAGGGCAGAAAATAATGTGGATCTGAGGTTTTCAACTCCGTGAGGCGGAAAATAGTGTATTGCCGATGTCGTTATCTTTGTAAGGCGGAAGATAGTATATTTCCGATGTCGTTGTCTTTGTAAGGCGGAAAATAGTGTATTTCCGATGTCGTTATATTTGTAAGGCGGAAAATAGTGTGGGCCTGATATTGACTCCTTTGTAAGGTGAAAGATAGTGTCATCCTAATGTTTGGTCTCCTGTTATGCGGTAAATAATATAATCCGGATGGTGTCTACACCGTAGTGTATGAGTACTGATGCCGTCGCCTTCCTAAGAGTGAAAATAGTATGTACTCTTGTGTTTCCTCTTCGTAAGACGGAATTCATAGTGTAATTACGGAATGGTGTAGTGAAATGAGTATTGAACCTCGTATGAGGGTGATTGTAGGTCTGTGTACATATAGTGTAACCCACTGGACAAATAACGGTCCGCAATTGAGGTGTGTTCCAGTGGAGTGCTGTAGGCTAAGGTGAAATTAAGGGAAAGTGGTCCTGAAATTCGTGTCGTATGTTTAGTGAGTGAGTGCAAGTGCCCAGTTAGTGTCTGAATGAATAGGATCATTGGGCCGTTGTCTATGAATGTCCTAAAATTAGCACACAGGGATGGTATGGGATGTCCCCTGTATAAATGGCTAGATATTTATTTTACATTGTTTTTGGGAGGAGATTCTTTGACGTAGAAAACTACGATGCTCCCCCGCAAAACGTAAAATAATTATGAACCTCGTCGTTGATAAATTGGAAAACGGAAGAAGTCCCATTTCCCTTTGTATAAATGGCTCGATATTTTATTTTACATTGTTTTTGGGAGGAGATTCTTTGACGTAGAAAACTACGATGCTCCCCCGCAAAACGTAAAAGAATTATGAGCCTCGACGTTGATATGAAGTGTATATATATATATATATATATATATGAGGATATATACATGTACATATATATTCATAATTTATGCGCGGTTACCTTTTTTGGCCAAATAATGATCCTGGAGCAATTGGAAAGCTATTGTTTGTGTTTAATGGGATTTACATGGACTGTGGAGTCCGTCCGTGGCCTTGTGGCCCTCGTTGAGATATGGTTTTACTGTATGATATTGCGTTACGTCGCCATAGGGCTGTCCACTACATGCAGTTCATAACCAGGCGTTGAGATGAAAGTATGATTCCCTACATGGTCAGTAATGGGAGTAGCCCAATCCAAGCAGTCTGGCTGCAAGTCCTGACCTGCGTTGGCTAATAATGAATGAAACAATTAAAGTTCAAATGAGTATTCCCTGATCGTCGGCTAGAATGATGACGCCTCGTTAAGGAACTGGTGTTATAGCATGGCCTTATGTCGTTATAATATGGTCAATTCGACCGCATAGAAAAGAAGAAAAATATAAGATCCCATTGTAGGCAAAAATAGAATGCATATGTGTGAGTGAAATGGGCCTTATACGGCGTGTACATCTTGTTCACCCTGTTGATCACATGCTGTGAGCATTGTGGAGATTAATGCTGCGTTATCTCTCCCGCTTCCGACACAGCGCGCGTGGACCTTGTCTCGCTGCCCGTAATCAGTGCGAATGTCTGTCCGCAGTGGCCAGTGAGATGTATTGGATAATGTAGTATGAATTTATTGCGTGTGATACTGTATTACCTATGAAAGTATTTCCTTATCCTTTTCCGAGAAGTATGTTGTCCTGAGGACCTGTTGTGTCCTATGTCCTGAGTGTATGGTGACCTGTGTTATTGTGGTAGCTCGTTGATGGATTTGTTGATGGCAGCTAACTCGTGTTGTTGTGGTAGGGAGTTCCTGCCTGTGCTGAAGGCCGCGAACCTGTGTCATTGTGGTAGGCAGTTTTTGGTCGTGCTGAGGACCGTTAACCTGTGTTATTGTGGTGTCCGTTAGGTTAACTGTGAGCTACGCCTGTTATCGTATGTGGGCACGGTATATGAAATTAATCCTGCCAATGTACTATCCGATTTGGTGTCACTTAATTGGAACGAAGCTGTAACCTCGCCTCGGTATGAAGTCGATTCCGTAATCCGTGCACCTCATGCTTGTGTGTGTAGTATAGCTACGTGTATCGTTATCTTTCGCGGTAATTCTAGCACTTGTTTAGCTGTATAAAAAGTGCCTTTGTTATTTTATGCGGGGCAACTAATTGTTGAATCTGTGTGTTTAAATCTTCTGTCGGTCGCTGCCGAATGTGTATAAAATTATGACGTGTGTGGGTCGCTACTAGTGTATATTGTGTATACAGTTACCTTGTGAGGGTATGCAAGTCCCATTGACCTTGTTTCCAAGTAAGTTAATCTTCGGTCGGTCGCCTAATGGACCTGCGCCTGGGTGTGATTGTGAGTGTGAAGATTTAGGTGAATATGTTTCTCTTTATAATACTGTGTGGCCTATACTGCATGCGTGGTCGTCTACTGTAAGGGAAACTTTCTGTGATATCACATGTGTACTCAGGGGAAACGGTATGGAGTACGCGCGTCTGTGTATGAGTGTGCCTGGTTGCGTGGCTTGCAGCGAGCACCTGTTATAATGGAAGTAGGTTATGAGTGCTGAGTCGACGAAATGGCTCGGGTTACCAAATCCTGGTTGTATAGTGGAATGACCTGAGCTTGCTGCGTGGAAACATGTGTTCAATTGTACATAAAATTCGCTCCCTGAAAATTTGTACATACACATGGTATCTTACAACTAATCAATCAAATAATACACTGTGTGGTAAATCAACATCTACATTTTAACATGCAGCTTAGGCGTAAAGGGGTGTATGAGGTATGGGGGAATAAAACGGTATGTTTGTAATATACGTGTGTGGGTATGGCATCGACAACTATTTGCGAGTGTGGACTACTGGATGCCATGGCGTATTTGGCGCTCTTTCATCTGCTTCCCTGGCCTGTCATGTCCATGGGGACTTATGGGGATAGTGCGACACGTGTAGATGAGTCATGTGGCTTTGCAGCCTACCTCTACATGTCTTGCCGTACATCTAAGTGTACCAGTGTGACCTATGGCGTGTCTACTATGGTAAGGTCTGTTGTGGGATCTTGGAGTCTTGGGTATGATATCCCCTTACTCTCACCCTTTAAGTGTTTAAAGAATGGGTATGATTGTATGTATATGTGAGACCATGTTTTCCCTGAGCGTATTTCTAATATAGATAGTGGCTCCGTTGCCCTCTGATGACTAAGGCAGCTTTGGCTCCTGGGATCCACTCAGGGGGTGCAGTCATTATTCGGGGCGTCTGGAGGAGGGTGATTTTAGGCTTATGCTGCCTTCGCTCCTCTGTGGGTGTAAATGGGATTTGCCGGTGTACTGGTATGGTTGTTGGGCAGGACATAGGACTGTTATTCGCCCGCATATGCGGTAAGGTCCTAGGTGGCAGTGTAAGTGTGGAGGGTGGAATGTGTGCACGTGGAGGCTTAGGTGTATGTAATTGTGCACCTTTTTCAAGTGCGGACTTAATATGTGGCATGGCCACGGCGACCTCCTTCCTAATGGGGTGTTCTGTGTGGAGATGCTCCTGTCGGCCATCCTGGAGGTATTTTTTTCTATATCTCCATTTAAATGTGTGGGCCTGTGTATTAAGAGCTCGAACATTATATTGTTCGCCTGCAACTGACGGTATCGTCGCCACAGATTGGCATTGTGCAGGGTAAGCTCACTGGCTTGTTTCGCCACTCTGGTGTTGCCAGTGTTCACTCTAAGGTGTTCTTCCCCGAGTTCAGAGTATTCATAGTAAAGAGCTTCGTGTAGTAAGTGTAATCTCCTGTGTGTGTTAATAAACTGTTGCCTGATTGCTGAAATGGGGCCTCTAATGATGTATTGCGGTCCCTTTTTGTAGGATAGGGTCCCAAGAATTCTAGTATATTGAGCATGTACCAGCTCCTGCCTGCGGTCCAGGTGATACTGTTTATTTCGCAGGGATTTGTGCCATGGAATGAGGCTCTGAAATGCGGCCACTCGTTTCAGGACAGTCAGGCGGTAAAGGGATGGCATGTTGTATAAGTGTGTAGACGTAGGTCGTAATCGCTGTATGGTGGCGTTAAATATTATTAGTAAGCTATTCTCTCTGAATCAGGACTGTATAACTATCTATGGGCTATCTAAGCTGTGGGAATATTGTCCCTCTCTGTAGGCAATCTCCCCTTAATCTACGGGGTTGGTGTACGTAATAGTATCTTTGCTATCCCTCCTGGGGAACTGGGGGTTCGGCTGGGCCTGTAATTAATTAATACAATGAACTATCTTTTGTACAATGTGTGAGAAAATCGTATCTTTCTATTTGGGGGTACAAAAAATCGATTGCTATTGAGGAGTGCTTATCAACATCCTATTCCTGCCTGGGGGGGGGGGGGGGGGGTTGGGTGGGTAACTACTAAGAATGTACCTTCTCTGTTAATTCTATAGCGTACTCTGAAAAACTTTTCCCAAAATGGGGGGTTTTCTGGCGTTTGCTTGGCTTGGCTTGCAAAAGGTAATTAGTGATCTTTACCACAGAATCACGTTGTTTGTGACCCTTTAGACAATGTCCTAAGACAATGTCGTGGTACTCGGCGCCTCTATCAATTGTAGGGTTTCTTTGTGGGGTTGCCCTACAATGTGGCATTTTTGGGGGAAGTTGAGATGCGAGTGGAGCGGGTAGGGTGATTGAGCTGTCTAGGGGCAAAGTCGTAGCTCTGTGGACGAGCTTCCCGATTGTTCAGATTGCCGGAGAGCTCGGGGTGTGAAAGTGGTGCTGGGGGAGGTTTAGCAAATAAGGACTTAAATGGTGCTGCCGCTACTCGGCTTAATGCTAGCGTAAGCTGGCTAGCGAAGGCTTAGAGCGAATCCGCTGACTCAAATACTGTGACGGAGTAGCAAGTGGCTGTCCGCTGACGCCACGAAGCAATTAAACAATAATGCTTTGGGATCCTACTTGGAGGGAATCTAGAGGGTAGGAACCTACTAGCTAATTAAATAAATGGAAGGACCAGTTATCTAAATACGTCTAGTTTTAATGGGTTTTCTTCTAGGAAGAAGTATTAATCAAGATTGCAGAACAGGTAAAGTGCTAATACAATTCCAGTACAAGTAATAGGGGATGAAAGTGTAGGTGTGTTTGTGTAAAGTTACTCGCTATACACTTACCAAGATGGTAGCAGTCGTGATGGCGCCCTGCAGCGGTACGGCACTACAGCACAAGGTCTGTTTGAGAATGACCTCGAGTCATGAACTCTCCGAGGCTTTTATGGATTTGGCGCGCAGTGTGTGCAGAATTGCACATTCTTTTAGTGTCGAAGCCCTACCGGGGTCGTTTGAGTTCAGGCGTGTGGCCACCTGAGTTCATTGAAGTAGTATGATATATAGATGTAGTCGTAGATCGTAGAATTAGGTTTGAAGTCATGTATTGGGATGTATTTGTATGGAGTGTGAATAATAGGGGTAGCATACCCTACGGGTATAACAATATCTTATACTTGATCTCCTCAAAAACAACGTGAAGCAGAAGGCCTCCATGTATCTGAAATGCCCCCAATGATGGGCGCCGAGGAAAGAATAGTAGATGTATGTGCCCATTAGAGGAGATTGCCGGGGTACCACCAACCGTAAATGGCATTCCAGACCACCCCATCCACCGAACAAACACTTCCTGAGAGGATCGGATGCACTTTTTTTAGGCTAGAACCGGCACGAGATCTATCATCCGAGGGATTGGGCCGTTACACGGAGTAATCTCATAGGCGCCCAAAGAAGTACACCCTCACAAAGCTAGTATATAACAAGATCCAGGCTTAAGTAAAATTCGTAAAACATTTATTAAATAATATCAAACCCCTATACTACTTCGGAGGGTTTGAAATCGGCTAGTCCGCAAAGCTAATAAAAACAACTAAATAAAGGAAAACAGGCCCTAACTGAAGCTAAGTTGGCCCTCTCGAAAGTCCTTCTTACAGAAATCAAAGAAACAACAACAACGCTTGGAATGTGGGACGTAAACAAACCCTGATTTAAATACAGGAACATATGATGAATCGAAAACAGAATCTATACTAATATAATAAGGCTGAAGAGTTCGTTTATTTCTTTGTTTGTGTGTTTAAACGCGCTAATCTCTGGAACTTCCAGTCGGATTCGAAAACATCTTTCTGTATATGATAGCCAGATTCAAGAGGTATAGTTTATGCTATGTAGCATTAAGCTACACCTCTCAGGTAACCTTAAAGATTGATTTTAGTTCAGTAAGTAGGAAGAACAAGCGCTCCCGAACAGCTTTATCCGCGTGCGCTGGCGTTATGGTCAGTGATACGTACACCATTTCAACGATCTGAACCAAAATTTGTATACTTACCATTTGGAACCCTGCGGGTAACACTGTCTACTTAACATTTCGAACAGACCACTCCATTCCCTGCATTTAGACCCTTTGGCACAAATCTACTCCTTTTCACCGAACTGAACCAAAATCTATATACTTACCCTTTGAAGCCATTCGAGTATCACTGAATACATGTAATTTATGACAGACTAGTCCATTCCCTGCATTTAGGCCCTTTGGCACAAATCTACACCGTTTCACCGATCTGAACCAAAATGTGTATACTTACCCTTTGGAACCCGACGACTAACACTGTGCATGAAATTTCAGACAAACCACTCCATTCCCTGCATTTAAGTCCATTGGCACAAATCTACACCGTTTCACCGATCTGAACCACATTTTGTATAATTACCGTTTGAAACCCTGAGGGTGACACTGTCCACTTCAAATTTCGGACAGACCACTCCATTCCCTGCATTTAGTCCCTTTATCACAAATCTACACCGTTCCTCCTAATTGCACCAAATTTTACATACACATTGAAACCCTGCTGGTAACACTGTCCACTTGATATTTTGGACAACGCTCTCCATTCCCTGCATTTAGAATAACAGACAAAATGAACTTGAACACCACGTATTAAGGCCCTAGAACCATTCATGTGCGTAGTAGTGTAACTTTAAGAGTATTTTAATAGGTCTATTGTTGACTGGCAATTCTGGCTGCATCACGTTCCCCTACCAGTGTTCTGGTGCAGAATTGCGAAAACAGTTAAAATTTGCGCTGCTTATAAATTGCAGTCATGGGGTGTAATTGGTGCTAAAATATTTCTTAGGCCCCTTAAAACAGTTATCATAATGAACATTATAGTTCTGTATAAGTGCAATGGTTTAGGTGCAGTATATTGAGGTTATCAGATTCAAAAACCGTTGGTGCTTTCAGATTTACCTTCATTTATTCCGAAACTCTTCGTTGAGCGCTATGTGGCGATAAATGATACTATTGCTACCCCAGGAGCTCGGCAAAGTCGAAGTTTTCCAACGTGGTCTGATTATTTTCCAACGGAGCTATGCGACCAAAGACGACACTATTGGTCTCTACATTTCTAACAGCCAATGAGATACAAGCCCTAGACAGTGTCTTTTATTTCACTTACTCCTCTTCCTAATCATTTTTTAACATTTGTTTGTAAATTACATAATATTTCAGTGCTGTAGTTAGTAAATAGCCGTTTCCCTATTCATTATCATTATTATCATTACGGGGAAATGACCTGAATGTTACGTCAATTATACTGTACTACTTATCACCCCCACTACAACCACCATCACCACCACAAAAAGGATTATTTTTATTAATTTTTTCTGTTAGTTTTTGTATCATATGCCAGTTCTGTAATAGTATACATTATCATACATAAAACAAATAAATCCACCGGGCAAAGCCGTTCACTGCTGCTAGTCATCAATAAACAGCACAGTCCAAATAAGCAAGATCTAAGTTATGTTGTTACCACTTGGGCATTTACACATTTAAATTTGCTTAATCTAGCTAAATCCTGAATTACAACAAGTTACGACGAGAAGCCTCCGGAAGAAAACAATTAACACAAGTCTAGGATAGCAACCAATCCTGTCTGATAACAATCAATAACTATTAAAACACACAATAAATACATGGCACAGGACATTCAGGTAAATCACATATATGAAAAACTAACACACTAATCATATTATTTACACAACCTGCATACGCTAATTAAGAAGCTCTTTGCTCTTAATCGTCATCTCAAGCATATAGTTAGGTTGGCGATAGCACAGTAGAAACTGCGACTAACATCGCATAGAATCACAGCGGCCCACCAGTTACGAAGTATTGGTGCCAGTAATTCTAGTCGGTCAAATAGTGTCAGCTTTTCTAAAGGTATTTCCGTAAGGAAATCTTCAGCTCAATGCGTCTGTCAGCAAGCAAAAACTAGGTCCAACTCTAGATTATAACAAATTTATCAATCATATTAATGACGTAGGTTTAAAGTAGCGAGATTTCATGATTTAAAGAATGTTTAATTCATTGGTTTAGATCCCTAGTTGTTTATCTTGATTCGCAGATGACCATTAAGACGCAGGCTGAATAACAACTGTAAGTCTCCACCAAAGAGATGCTTACAAAACAGGTGACTCAAGTAGTCACTATAATACCATGAGCTAACATTACACTCCATTATTTCAACACTCGGCGGCTCCTAGCACCCAAAAATATTCATCGGTTCAGTCTGGCAACACGGCGCAGTACTGTCGGAATTACAAATGGTTGTGGGTATTCATTCCACCCGTCAACGTGTCTCCACACGGACACAACAATAACATGGATAACTAGCCTTATACAATCACTGACTGGTCAATAAAAACTGGGATAAACCTCTTATCATGGAACGTAAATCATGTAATAAATTATACAACAGTCGCTTGCCAATAGCAGACTTCCAAATCGTGACTTCCTGGTCACCCTATAAAATAAAGCTGATCAGCTGTTGACCTAAATTCCGTAGCCTTCATCTAACATTGCTCAAAGCATTCCATAAGAAAATGTAATATCTGAAATGGTCAATCATAGTCATGTCTCGCAAATGTGAAATCGGGAATTATGGGTAGTTGTAACTTCGGGTTCGCCTGACCTTGGATGCGTCGTGATCACGACTGCATATTGCGTGCTTCACACAACACGTGGAAAACACCTTGCTCTCGGCAAGTTAGAATACATGTCTTTCATAACACTGAGTTCACATATCACAGTCCTAAACGTGACCCTTTCAAGGCATACAATTAAATTATGTGTCCTTAATACACTGATCTGTACCATGAATAGTAACGTAGAAAAATATAACATGTCCTCATAGTCAAAGAATTCAATATGACAGACGATCCACTCGTCTCAACTGCTTTGCTTTCAAAGATATACTACACCACCTCTCATATTTACTGGTTCTGGAAAAACTGTGTGTGAAACGTAAATTGACAACACTTTCACTCCTCGTGCTGTATACACTGATACACTGGTACTTAGGTTCGAGACAGGGCTGAATAACCACTGCTTTTACACTCGTACATTATTCCTGCTTGGAAGCTTGTGGCATGAAAGTTCCACTTACAATATGAACAAAATTCATTCTAAATGCATTGGTTGTAATCCACATTCCACCAAACGATATGCTCAAAAAATGTGGTGTAAAGAATTAAATTAAACAGGGTGTCTGCAAAGTTAGCATTAGGTTGACAATCA
Organism: Meconema thalassinum; assembly: GCA_946902985.2. Classification (NCBI taxonomy): domain Eukaryota; kingdom Metazoa; phylum Arthropoda; class Insecta; order Orthoptera; family Tettigoniidae; genus Meconema; species Meconema thalassinum. The sequence goes on from OX336389.2 coordinate 1,295,163,994, forward strand.
TCCCTCAAAATTCAGCACATGCTGATTAGAAAAAAGCTCTCAGAGCTAAGCCAAATTAATGTGTACATTTCCAGTATTGGAATTCAAATAAGCGTAGGTGCACCGACGCGTTAATCGCCACAGGATGTCTCACAAATTACTTTTGAACAGTATGTAAAGCAGATGGGAGGGAAAAAAATACACATGAGGAAATTACTATACTACAAAAATCTGCTTAGTGGTTGCTTTCAGTACGGTTGCTATTCTACTCTACCGAGACTGTGACCTTTACAAAAAACTAAGTACAGTACTCACTGTGGATTTGTAATTCACCTCATTTTACCTTGGAGATGAGGGGTTGATCATCTCCTATAGATAGGAGTGTTACTTATCATCCATCCTGGGCTTACATTCCTGCCCTTTTTCTTCTTCCTCCTCTGACGCAATGGAGCAATACTCCCGGCGGAATTGCATCCGGGTGTTTGGCATGGAAGAAAGGGATGGAGAATCGTCTGATCAGCTCGTCCTTAAGTTGGCAGAACAGCTAGGCGTAAATATAAAAATTGAGGACATTGACGGGACCCAAAGGGTAGGCTCAAGGATCACCCAGAAGCCACGCCCCATCATATGTAAATTTGTCTTCTTTGCCTAGCGGAATGAGCTCTTTCTGGCGAAGAAGACATTGAAGGGAACTGGGAATATATTTAGGGAAGACCTAACGAAGTTACGGTTGGAATTGCTCCAAAACAATCGACAAGATGAGAGTTAAGCATTGTTGGTCCAATAATGGTGTCATCTTTGCAGTCAGCCGAGGTGTACGTCACAGGCTGACTAATTTCAATGACCTTAGATTGATCTAAGTTAGTAGGATCAGTGTTGTATCCCTTACTAATCTAATTTTAACTTTAACCAATTGATTGCACCAACTGTATACCATAATACCGGTACCTATTGCTCGTGAGCAAGTAAGGCAGGAAAACTTAAATTTAAAAAATACCACATTCCATTTAGGCAAAAACATGTAGAAAATTGTCTGTTAAATTCTAGAACGTTTGTAAAGCTGCCTTTACCAAATAGACACCAATACTGAACTATACTGCTTGCTATTACTTCGAAGGTTCTTTCCCTCATTGAACAGGGTAGCAAAATGATTTTTTATAAATATTAAGCATCTCTCTTAAGTAGCCTACCGGTACAAAGTCTTTCTCATCAATCAAGCAGCTTTAAACACTACTTACGTCTTTACACACTAAAATCAGACTTACTTGCTTTCACCTTTCACTCCCAGCCCAAACTTATCTTTCTTCTCCTACACAGGTTGTTACTGTTAATGGTGAGTGTGATCTATAGGCAACTGCATGACATAGATATTGTCATATAGATCAGGCAAAACAAAGTTAACCCAGTTCACAGTTGATTTAATGGCTGCTAGCTTGACTGCAAGAGTTCTCTCTCTCTCCTATGACAGACATTTAGTGAGATTAACCCCAATGGATGGTAATTATTATAAATAGTTCTTCTTCAGCTGTCACCATTACTGTTATGTGTTCAGATTAACATTTCCTGTCTATCCTTGCATCATGCAATGTGAACACATTTTATGTTCTGTAAGGAGGCCTATATAGGGTACAAGCTGGAGACTAGCAGGCCTGCTTTAAACCACATTCAACTTTAATTTCATTTTAACCGTATTTATTTATTTTTGTTTCATAATTCTACCTATCCCAAATGTTAAATGAAATGTATAGTCTATATAGCCATAACATACACTATGTCTTGAGGTATAAAACCTTAATGCCATTTTCTGGGTGTGATGGTTGGTGAGAGACAAGTGGTTTTAAACTATGCCTAGCTCAATTCTAGCCAGATCTGATGACAGGACTGTGTAATTACAAAATGTTACTGAAGATTGCAGTGTATTTCAGTGTGTCATTATTTAACTTGTATATTTATGTGCCATTTATAATAACTTAACTTTTTATTTAGCTTCTAAATTGTGTTGTAGTTTGTGTTATTGTAGATTATGAATGACGACATATAATGGTCACTGTATTAATTTCTCTTCTGAGTGACTAGGCAATGCCTTTCACTACTTTACAAGATCTTTTTAACTTGTACCCATGGTAGCATCTGTCCATAGTCTATCAGACATACTTTCCTCTATCAGCCTAAAAACCTCATACTGCCTAAGAAATGCTCATATCAATGCTCAATCCTTAGTTGACTCCTCTCACTATTCTGAATTTTGTCACGTCTTTGGTGATTCGTCTTTTGACATAATTGCAGTAAGTGAGTCCTTTTGCAAGCCCTCAATTCCAGATGCTGCTGTCTCTCTCACTGGCTATTAAGTCATGAGAAAGACAGATTAACCATAGGTGGAGGTGGTGTTGCAGTTTACCTTAGGGATAACATAAAGTATGGCGTGCTATGTCAGTCTCCTGATGAATATAATAAGAGGCCTGGATACATTATACTTGACATTTCTCTTACCGAAACTAAAATTCTCTTCGTTTGTGTATACCGTCCACCGAAAGCTGGCTACCTACATATTTTTCTGAATGACATGTACAGGTTCGTTCTTGATTATAAATATGTTTTTATTGTTGGGGATGTTAATGCTCGGTCTGTTAGTGGTGCTTTTGAAACTGAACAGGTGTGTGATGTGCTCTGTTCCTGTAATGTTCAATGTTTACCATTCGATACTACATTTCAAGCTACTTTTGACACCTCTCTCGATATTATTTCTTCAAACTGTAATGACCTCGTTGTTGACTGCGGACAAGAACCAGCTGCTGGATTCTCAGCCCATGGTCTCCTGTATTCAGTGTTTTCTCTATCTACCCCGAAACTTCTAGCAAAATCAATCTTTGTACGTGACTTCAGCAAATTCAATTTACATGATTTTAAAACGGACGCAGAACTACTCTCTTGGCAGAATTTCTACCAATCCACTGACATAGATGAGAAAGTGACTCTATTTAATGCTTGTGTAAATAAACTCTATGATAAGCATGCACCGCAAAGAAAGTAAAACATAGCTCTGCTCCGTGGATCGGTAAAGAAATCAAAACGCTTTTAAAGAAACGTGATAAAGCACGTAGAACATTTATTAAATCTAAACTTACCATTGACTATGAATAGTACCGAATTCTGCGTAATAAGGCAAAACAAACAATCAGGAACACAAAACTGAAATATATGTACAATCTCTTCAGTGACTGCAAAACCACCTCCGCCAGATGGCGTGCTGCAAAATCATTGAGAGTTTGTGCCAGTTCAATCACTGATGTTGAGATGCCTGTCTCTGCATCACAATTAAATGAACATTACTCAAATGTTGCGTCAATTGGTGATGCATTTAGAGTATCAGAAACCGTCATGAAATACACATCCATCCCTCCACCTGCCCATGACAAATTTTTCTTTATGTATGTTTTCCCACACCAGATTGTGAAACCCATCAAATCAATTTGTACAAAAGCAAGAGGCCCAGATAGCATCCCAATTTCTCTTATTTCTAACTGTCTTGAAGTATTTCTACCCCAATTACGCATCTATTTAATTTCTCTCTACAAAGTGGAAAATATATCCGTCCAGTGCCAAAAATAAATAAAAAAACCCACTATTTGTATTGACTTTAGACCAATAAATATCCTTTGTGCCCTTAGTAAAGCGCTTGAGAAAATTGTTCATGAACAAGTATGTGACTACCTAACTAAATTTAATATCTTAAATCCTTACCAATATGGGTTTAAAAAGGGGCATAGTACTACTACAGTATTGTTAAAGGTCAGCGATGATATACGCTCAGCTATGGGCAAGCGTCAGCTTACAATCTTGTGTATTTTCGATTTCAGTTAGGCTTTTGACTGTGTGGATCACAATATACTTCTTGCAAAGCTGAAATCTTTTGGCTTCTCTCAGAGTGCTCTTTCCTGGTTCAAATCCTACCTTTCCATGCGTACACAGAGAGTGGTCATCGCGGATGTCTCCTCCTCAGACTGGAAATCGGTAGAAAGTGGAGTACCTCAGGGATCTGTCTTAGGTCCACTATGTTTCTCGATATATATAAACGATGTAACTAATGAATTCCGAAATAGTACTGTTCATATAAAGGCTGATGACCTCCAAGCCTATTTTTAGCTCACGCCTGACACTGCATGTGATCGTATAAATCTGTTTAATGAAGACATTGACAGGCTTTGTGAATGGGCCTTAAATCATAATCTTAACTTGAACATATCTAAAACACAACTTATATCCATTGGATATACAAAACTTATAAATTCAGTAGATTATAATTCACTACCACCCATCAAGATACTAGATAATAATATTAAATATAGCAACACTGTCAATAATCTCGGAGTGATATTTGATAAAACACTGTCGTGGACAGAGCATACGTCTATTGTGGTAAGGAAGGTTGTATGAACTATGCATCTCCTGAAAAAAAAACTGTTTCTTACACCCCTCCTAACATACGTAAGCTCTTGGTCCAAACTCTCATTTCTTCAATCATTGATTATGGCTCTGCTGTATACAATGATTTACCAGAAACTTAGAACATCAAATTACAAAGAGTCCAGAATGCATGTGTTCGGTACATTCTGGATGTAAGGCGAGATGAGCATATCACACCTTAGTACGTGTGGCTGAAATCGCTGAAACTCCACGAGAGCAGGCAACTATCAGTTGCCATTCTGACACATAAAATATTACATACCAAGACCCCGTTATATCTCTGCCTTTACACCAATGCATTCTGTTCATAATCGAGAAAATAATTACACAAAATTAACAATCCAGATTCCTATACACCGAACCATGAAGTTCAATAAATCTTTTGTTTGCACCGCCTCACGCCTCTTCAACATCTTCGATTTATATAAGTTCGTCAACACTGCAAGCACTGCAGCTCTCAAAAGACATGTTTCATCCTGCTTCTTGGAGCAGTACACCTCTCACATCTGATTACTGCATTATGTTAAAATACTTTTCTTTCTTTTTTAGTTCAATTATAACATCAGAACAATAGCTGACAACCTTCCTACTTTAATAGCTTTTCTTGTATATGGTGTTTGTTTTTCGGCCTGATAGTCTGTATATAATGTTCCATTATTAATGGTATTATTATTGTATTATTACTGTATTTTTGTTACTATAATTGTTAGACTTATTATTTATATTGTGAATGTAAGTGAAATGTATTATTTTATAAGCCCTAGTCTTATTTTATGTAGGGCACTACTGTAAAGGAGCTCTTAAGCTCTAAGTGTAGCCGTGAAAATAAAATCAATCAAATCAATTTTCATAATGCAGCTATATTCGAGACAACCCCCTCATGGGATAGTTCAGCCATCATGGACATCTCATGGACTGATAGAAATATGTGGTCCAGGTGGATTAAAGGAAAACTCTTATTTAGTAGAAAATATCGATGTTCACAAGATTTACAGATTCTCGCTTCGTTTAATATCAACACAGACTCTACACACATGTGCAGTATATGCAAAGAATGACCCTTTTGTGTCTGGTACTGATTCTAGGGATACAACAGGTATCCTCCACACTGATTATAGTACGTTCAAACACTTATCACAAAATATCGTCGGAATCGTTCCTCAAAAATCCCGGCACTAAATCGGCTCGGATTAATTATGTAGGATTGTGTGTCTACGCCGATTATACAGTACTTACAATTTCATTAGCCAATTTTCCGCGGATATCGTAGGTGTCTGCAACGTGGTGTCGCAATAATTGACCACATGCAGAACTGAAAATATTAAAGTTTCACAAAAATTTCACGTGAACTTAATACTGGCTTTACTTCTCGTACGCTCTACACGGCGTTTCAATTAATTACAGGCACATTCGAGTGCATCTCAAGCGTGATGCAAATGGATTCGATGCACTTGAAATAACCGGGGTCCTTCCCCAAAAAGTCGATACGGACTCGACAGTCCTAACGTGTGTCCTCTACGAACTCAAAACATGTTTTCTCAACGAGATCAAAACATGGTGTGTCTTCCCTCGGAATATCGTTCCGGGTTCAAGGGAACTTCCAAAGTCCTGTAGTGATTACTTAAGTTCACTTCGCATATCTGCGAGGAAAACACCTTTACCTATGTGTTAAAATCACTTAATAAGCCACAATAATGTGGTAAATTGTACATAATGACGAATGATAAATTCCTGTGGTGTACAAAATGAAGATACGAATATAAGTGTCCAGGAATAATATTATTGTATACGGTAAAAACTCAACAGAGTCAAAAGAGTATCTGAAGCTTGAGCTGGCTGCAGGAGTGTGTTCTACACATAATCGACGTAAATGAGCATGCTTCCTAAGAAACTATCACCAGCATGCGCGCTTACGGGCTCACTAAAACCATAATTTCTGTCTTAGGTATATTGATCTTGAACTCATGCTTGGTGCACCATTTCTCTATATCATTTATAGTGTACTGAAGTTCAATGATGTATGTTGATCCAACCACTATATCGTCGGCGTACGAGTATGCTTCTATGTCCTCTCTTTGGGTTATTCACATTAGATCCACTGCTGTTAGAATGAATAGTAGAGGGCTTAGTGGATCTCCCTGCAGTACTATGTTTGTTTGAAGTGTCGGATATGAGTCTGAAAGATTGTCCGAGACTCTTACCTTGTTATATTGGAGTATGGAGCTTATACTTCTCATCCATAAATTGTTCTTGCCTAGAGACTCTTCTAGTTTTTCTTCGAATTTCCACCCCTTAAAACAACAATAACTAACTAACTAACTAACTCTTCTAGTTTCTTTATCACCAAATTCCTGTTTACCAAATCAAAAGCCTTAGTGAACTCTATGAAAATGGCGTAAAACGTTTCCTTACTGTTAAAGGCTTCCCAGATGTCATTTAACAGCAGTTCTATTGTAGTTAGAGTCGATCCACCTTTTCTAAACCCGAATTGGTTTTGTGGAAGATGTTCTTTGATTGTTTCTTTTATTCTCTCAGTTATTATTTTTGTAAATATTTTAAAGGGGATATTCTCCAACGCAATGCCTCTTTATTTATTGGGGTCTTTGGGATCTCCCTTTCCTTTATACAGCATTTAAATTATTGATTCTCTCCACCTCTCTGGTATTGATGCTGTCTCTACGCATTTATTATATAGTTTTGTCCATATAGATACTAGTAGAATGAAAGTGTCCCTTATATATTCACTTTATAGCCCGTCTGGTCCTGCAGCTTTTCTGTTCTTTGTTCCTGCGATGTTGAATTGGATCTCACTATCAGTCAGTGGGGCCCATTCTGTTGGTATTTGCAGGCCATTCTCCTGTGTGGGCTTTGGTGTATATTTTATTCCTTCTCTGTTAAGAATGCTACTGAAGTGAGATTTCCATTCTTCCATGTTTATATAGTGCGTCTGCGATTGCTTCCTTGGACGTAGTGCAATATATGGATCTCCTGTAGCTTCTTCTGCTATTCATTTGCCTTCTTCTTCCCAATACATCCACTTCTTCTCTCTTAGTAGCTGCTTGTAACAACTTCTCTTCTTGTAGTACTCTTGGGTGAGTGTATGATTCGTAATGTTCATCTTAGCTGGTGTAGGCTGTCCAGTATCTCTTTCCTTGACAGATAGCATTGCTGATCGAACCATTGTTTTGCTTTTCTCTTCATCCTAGGGCCTGCGGCTTGTGTTAAAAAGTTCTTCTATAGCTTGCACCGCTTCGTCCAATCTTGAGTCTTCTATTAATGATTGTATTTATTCTATCTGTTCTGATCGTTCTTCTACTTTGCGGACGTCTAGTTTCCTCGAGAGTTGTTGTCTTACTTCGATGTGTATTTCTTTCCATTCACCTTGAAGCTGTGTTTCCATTGGTATATGTTTTCGTAAAGGTGTGTGATGTGCTGTCCATAGAGGGGTTATTTCCCCTTCTATTTGGCCTCTTATCAATGCGATATATATTGTGCTTTTGCATTGTGGCAAATATATGTTGGTACAGCGGTATTGTTTAATAGGCGGAGGCCTTCTTCATGCAACTGTTCCATGACTAGTTTAGTTTTGTAGTTTTCTATATTAAGCCTGCAATTTAGGTATCTTGCGATGATTAGAGGTTTGTCCTGCTTACTTTCTATGATTAGTTGGCCTAACTCATCTATCATATCCATAGCAGCAGTATTTGGTTGAAAGTAAGCCGAAATATTTGAAATGTATTTCGTCTCAAATAGCATGGTGTGATCTTGCTTGATGGACAAGATTATTGGGGTGAGCCACGGCTTGAGGAGAACGGTTATTCCTCCTTTCGGTCTACGTCTTCCTCCTTGCTTCACAAGTATAAGTAATTCGCATGCTGCCATTGATCAATGAGTAAAAATTCCGTTAGTATTATTATGTCGAATCCTTCCAGGCAGTCTGTTGGTGCCATACTCGTTGAATTTTTAAACCTTCTATATTCCATAGCATTATCCTGATACTTTTTCGTATTTCTTTCCCCCTGTACTTCGTGTTCTTGTTCTCTGACTGACTCGTACCTGTCTTATTCGAGCGATATATCCGAGTCCCTCCGAAAGAACCGAAAGCGTCTGATAAAATCTAAATCTATGACATGAGGTCGCTTTACTTCCCCTCCGAAGGAAGGCATACTGAGGGTTTTTAACGCTCTTAAAAATCCGATGACTTTGGCAGGGTTTGAACCCGTGACCTTGGGCATAGAAACTCAGCATGCTACCAACTATGCCACTGAAGTTGCCGAACAGAACTTTCCTACTTCCTTTAGCTTTTCACCTGCCAATTTGATGTCAATAGTGGTTTCAGATTTCTTTTGGCTGCATTCCAGTATGTTTATTTTACATTTATTGATCTTGCTAAGTACAACACCGAATAATTTAAATGTTCATGCAAGACACTAAGCTGCTTTTCAAACCGTATTTGGGGTAATCAAATGAAGGATATACAGACGCGTGCTTTGTGCTGATAAAGAGATGGTCTCTCTACTACCGTTTTATGCGTTAGTGGTATAGCCCCTCTGGAACTTTTTAACAGAGTACAAATTTCCATATGCTGAGTGGTTTAAAATATGGGCCTAACAAGATAGAAGAGACAAAAATTTAGTAGAGGAAAGTCGCTAAATATGCGGAGATTTTTATAGTCATAAAAAGGAACGGAATATTTTTTGTTTTATAACCAATGTAATCCTCAGGGGATATACTAAGTATATTACAAAATATATGGGCACGTTTGATGTTGTAATACCCTCTGATATTATTGTTACCTTTAAAAGTGCACTTTCCCCATTTTAGGCAACCAGGGTTCGTAATATGGGGAGGTGAGAATCCTCATCGTTATTATTTATAATAGGTACACTGAATAATATACCCTTATAATTAAGGCATTAATTCAGACAATGTAATAAAATCAAGAACATAAATAGTACAAAAAATACAAAAATGAACATTGAGAGTTAATAACAGTCCTAGTTTCCTGTTGTCAAACTTCCAAACAAAAGAACCTGTCTCTGATTTTACACTCAATGCGCAAGCCCAGCACTGTTTTGAATTAACGTGAGTGTGCTGCCAACTGTATACATTTGTCTCTCGCCTATTCAGGGCGAGTGTGGGGCACGTGGGAAGCAATGAACACTCAGGGAGAACTATGTGTTTATTAACTCTGCTGCTCCAGCACGCAATCCATTTCCCTGTCAGCAGCCAATTTGGGATTGGAAGCATGTCAACAGCTCGAACTAGTGGAATGCCCTTCCCCCCTCCCTCCTCCCCCCCCCCAAATCAGATGTTGAGGCATCTGGTGAAATGTCACCACTTTTTTTTTTGAGGAGAAGAGTAGGAAATGTTGGCCGAAGCTGGTGCAGGGGTTAATGGGCAAGATGGCCGCCGCGTGAGTCCAAATCAATGTTATTCTTATGGAGAGGAGAGTCGTAGCTGGTGCAGGGGCTAGTGGGCAATATGGCCGCCACACCCTGAGACTGTGGATGAAGTCATAGTAAAAGGTCAACAGTGTAACAATGCTCAATGGAAAATTTATTATTATTATTAGTAGTATTATTATTATTAGGTAATTATTGAATGATCATGTACAATCAAGACCAGTTTTTTATTGTCCACTTTTTGGTGTAGTGGCTAGCATTTTTAGTTGTTACTGCTTAGGCTTGGATTTGATTCACTGCTCAGCAAAGAAATTTAATATATGGTCTTTGAACTGAAACGGGGTACACTCAGCTTGGTGAGGCAAATGTAAGAAAAAGTGGGATTCATTCCTACATCAGCTATTGTGAAAGTGTTTTTTTTTTATGGTTTTCCACTTTTACTCAAGGAAAACTTTTGTTATGGTTCTTAACTTAACAGCCACTTTTTTCAATCCTTATTTGAATTACAAGTACATACACACTCTTATAACTATTACAATGTCACATGTTATTTAGTCAAACCTAAGTCAACCTAAGTATATAAGAGTAATAATAATACTGTAAACTACAACACAATAGCAACAACAACAACAACAAAAAAGAGTGTGGTAGTGCAATGGTTAAGCTGCTAGCCTTTTCACTAAGGTAGACCGGGATTCAATTTTTGGTTAATACACATGTCATAACATATTTAAAAAAAACAGAGATATTGTTTAAAACTGATTACACTTGTCTCTTTTCAATTAATGACTTGGATTATAAATACAAATGTGAACTGGGTTTGATTCATAGTTAAAGCATGTGAGATTTTCAAAGGGAAATGCCATGTCCTGTGGTTTGGATTCCTCATAAAAAGAGGTTCCATGGCTCATAAATACAAGATCATGGTTATGTTAAACTATAATCCTTTTTTCTTTGTTTTTTACCCAGTGGACTTACAACTTTTTTCCATAAGGAATTGATTATAGATTTTTAATTTAGAGATTCTAACTGAAAGCTCATTTAAAGATATAAATTAATGCATTATGATTTTAGATTTTACATTTTCGATTTTCCAAAATAAAAAGAGTCAACTGCAAGGTCACATACCTAACCTAACCTAACTTTACCTAACCTAATCCCACCTAACCTAACCCACAGAAACCTAATTTAAAGACTTAAATTTATTCCTGTAAGATTTTCTATGTTTACATTTTAGATTTTTTATTTTAAGACTTTTCATTTTAAGATTTTGCATTTTAGATTTTGTTATGATTTTAGACTTTACATTTTAGATTTTAGATTTTATTTTAGATTTTACATTTAATATTTTTTGAAAAGAGTAAACTACAAGGTCACATACCTAACCTCACTTAACCTCACATAACTTAACCTAACTTTAACAAACCTAACTTAAGCTAATCCAAAGGCAAATGCACATACACAAAGTATATAAGGGCACATGCAACTATCCTTATGGTAGTCTTATAGGCTACTGTACAACATGTTCACTACCCCAATCGGCTCAATTTATTTTTTCATTTTGTTGTTTACACATTTGTCATTTTTCCAATTTCCTATTTTAAGTTTAAAAAAATGTCAGTTTGAAGTTTTATGATACGGATTCATGTTTTTTCCATTTTTAGCTTTTAACACATTTGTTAATTTACCAATTATCCATTTCTAGTTTTTTTAAATGTCAGTTTCAAGTTTTCGAATTTCATAGTATGGAAACGTGGATTTTCCATTTTTGCTGTTTACACATTTGTCAATTTACCAATTTCCCATTTCCAGTTTTTGAAAATGTCAGTTTAAATTTTTTTGAATTTGGCAATATGGAAACATGGATTTTTAAAATTTTGTTGTTTACATGTTTTATTTATTTATTTAGTCCATGTACTGTCCCCGTTTACCCGGATAGTAGGCTGTCAGATATCCGCCCCCTCAATCGGATTGCCATCAATCAATCGCACCGGCACAGCTACATCAATGAAAATGGCACTGACAGATACTATCGAGATATGAGCACAGAAGTTCACAGGAAATCATTGTGGAACACACCAACATAGACGGGGGTACAGACTTACCGTTACTTACCTCTTAATTATCTCGGGGTTTGAGTTGACAACAGGATCACTAAAGTCTGTTCACACAATGACCTCCACCATGACATTTAAAAATGAACCAAAACGAAGACGAGAACTTTGAACTGTACAAAAGCTTTATTTCAAATAATGGGTAAGATTTTAATAACACAACATAATACACGTGGCTATCAGTAGCCCAAGTCAATCTGACTACGTCCTCCTGTAGGACTTGCAAAGTTATCATACAACATGATATAAAACATATTAGCTCCCACGAGCTCCAAATAACGTAATATTCATAACACAATTGGATTGGAAAGGAAGTGAGGACGAGACATATATAGAGCATTTGGTTTCCTTTTAATAAACATGAGAATTGTATTTATAGTCGCAAGGCCAGAGTGTGGACGACCTCACCCGCTGATAACCAGTTGTTGGGACAGCTGCAAGCTACCCTCCAACCTGTTGCATACTTGTCAAATGGACTCCCTTCTCACATGCTACGTTACGTAAGAATACAGCTCTCTCTCTCAAGCTTTAAATGTCCGCAAGACAACTCAAATATATATTTACGCAATTCTATCAAATACTTTACTCACATCCTACTGGATTATTATGATAATTCCTGAACTTGTTAAGTTCTCATCCAAATGTTTAATTAGCTCTTAAATGTTTATAACAAAATCACATAAATTATTTATAACAATTGGAAATTGTTTATAAATAATTTGTCAAAGACAATAAAAATATTTTAAACACGCCTTTAACATCACTTTCGTTCCACATTATTTTCAAAATATTTACAGCAATTATTTACAATATTAACATTTAAATTGTTTAAATTATTAATTTTAAGAAATACATTAACCACAGGTTCATCCGGTTGGTAATTTTCATAATCGTGTTTAATATAATCGACCAATGAAGGTTAGTTATACATATTTATGTCACAATCTGGTTTAATAAAGGTTTTAATAATTATTTGTGACAGTAATCTTCATTCAATATCTTATCTCAAATTCTTTCAAAACTCTTGTTAATTATAACAGTAAATTCACTTGATTAATTTTCAACGAACTATGACAATTCACTCCAGCGGAAAATACTTCGCTAACACAATAATGCACAAACTGCATTATAATTAGGCCCAAAATTCATCATATATTAATCTATATGGCATTAAAACTTCCACCGAACTTACAAAAACTTCCACAAATAATTCTTTAACATTAATTCCTGTGGGAACCTCCTTCATATTCAAGGGCATTATACATCAGCGACTTTCAACACATGCGCTGTACTAGCGATTATACATCCATAGTTCCACTTAAAAATTCTTATAATCATTAATTGTTTCAAAACTGTTTTTATTTAACCTTCGTGGATTTCATTCATGAATCGAACTGAAGTCAAAATTTGCCAATCACAAACAAATTTAATAGTGAATACGCTTATATACGCCTGTCTGGTCTATCAAAATTTAAGATTAACATCTTAAAAGAATTGTAGTATAAAAATACTATCATCAAAAAGGTGTGACTAACTGCAAAGTAGTCGAATAGAATCCAATTAGACTGGGGAATGCAAACATCGTTATATAAATCTCTAATTGAGAAAAACTCCTAACAAAAGTTCTTGACTTTAATGCATTCAAAAATTCATTATTAAAGTTCATCTTTCACAAAATTGTCTATGATGCAATGATCGTTCATAACTGACGATAAATGTCTGTGTTGCAATCAATTCAAATAACGACTAGTATTTCCAAGATCGTCGACAACGCAAGAGATTTTAACGCTCTAAAATCTTTTAAATGTTCTTCCTTCTTGATGATGACAGAAAATTGTTCAAAGTAATTAAACTGGGGTAGAATTACTTTAATAAAGTGACACGCTGTCTGAATTTAAATCTGCCATAAAAATCATTAACTTACAGTCAAATCGTGACTACAAAAATATTAATTACTGAAAAATCTAAATATCAGTCTCAACTGATCCAAAATCATTTAACTATGCCCATGACATAACAATGTCTTAATAAATCGTCGAAAAAGGCATAACTCAACAAGGTGTACTGAGAATAAGAATCTCAACAAGAAAATAGGGCAAAATACATGAGGACAAAAATATGGGAAAAATAGTTGCTCAAACATCATTATGAAACTCAAATACAATAAACGTTCACGACTACCTTATCTGCCGATTGACGTTCCAGAGGAAAATTCCCCAAAGAAGACTGCTGATGGATCCATTTCACCAAGTTAAAGCTGAGCTCCATCCTCGAAACAGGAAATAGCACCCTCGGAGAATCGAACTGCTTCCTTCTCCGGAAATCACGCTGCTACTCGAAGACGAATAGACATCCTTCCGGCAATAATCTTCTTTGTGCGTCGGGATAACCCTGACCTCTCTTGAAAAAATCCCTGAAGTTCCAGTAGACAATCGCCATGAAGTTTTTGTAGAAATTTCCGAAGAAATATACATATTCAAAGAGTATGTAATAAATTCCATTGCTGTTCGATAGTATTCAGCCTTTAATCACGAAACATGGGTGTAGATGGTATTCACCACATGTTCGCTTGTGTGGAATAGCAATTAGCGAAGTTCCATGTTGCTATCTTACTCCGTTGAAATATGTCCCAATTGCATTAAGTCCTTTAGCCTTCCATTTTCTCCTCGGTTGTAGTAATAGAAGAACAAACTGCCTTATTAAATTGCTCCATTATACTGTAGTGTCGTGTAACAAAAGGAATCTGACGTCCCCCTATTTCACTAGCAGCGTCAGCCGTGGCGTAGATTCTGGCGATACAAGTGCTTCTCTTGTGGCGAGATAATCACTTTTGTCAGACGTCGAAACTTGCTAATATCTTTCAAACTAATCGCTCGAAATTGTTCAGCTTTTCTATATTACTTCATGTAGCACTGCACAATCGAATTAGCGTATCGGCGACCGCTAACTATTCAAAGCTAAACTTGTAGAAGCATTCTAAGGTCAGTTTTAACTTCACCTAGTTTGACTTGGATCTCGTTAATGCAGTGGCCTCACCACGCGTTATAAAAACGACTCTTTCTACACTTTTCACTATATATGACTATATAAGAAAGAACTTTCACAATTAGACTTCGATGATCTGAGAATGAGATCTGAGAATGATCGGAGAGTGAGACTCCTCTCTTCTGCGCAAGCCCTTTTATTAACTTCATGAGGGGCGTTTCCATCCCTTCCATAGCGTGATACTGCGTCATCGCTAAAAGTTCCAACTTCGTTAATACATGACGGATTTTCAAAATTCAAAAACTGAAAATAAATTTCACCAAAATTCCAAATCAATGCCTCTACTGCAAATGGATTTCCACAATTCTGCATTCCAAAAGTAATAAAAATACCATAGTTTCAGCAATCTCCGTCTTCCTTTAAACTATCGTTCATTGGTTCAAGCCTCCCCTCCAATAGCATAGTTTCTTCCCCAGCAGAATTCCTCGTTTCCTGCGACTGCGTCGTAAATCTTGGAACATTCTCGACTAAATGCTGACGTCACTGAGAATCTCAGCTCAAGTAGCCTGCTGGCATAACGTTTACGTCATCCGTGCTTACGTCATGACTACCCACGTCATAACTATGACAGCCATAACTCTCCTTTATAATTTCAAAATAGCCACCGTGGTCTCTATATAATTCAATTACGGGGGCAGTACAAAGTTCATATTTTGCCAAACATGATTTTTCATTATATATAACAAGGCTGTATACCTTATCCCAAAGCATATAGGTACTACATGGGTTATACTATAATTTTGACAACCTAGTTTTAGCTAACTAAAGCAATTTCTCAAAATTACTAGAGCTCGACAGTTTGGATTAGGAGTGGGAGGTGGGTAGTAATTAAAAATGAACAAGCAGTATCCATACAATATTTTTTTATTTATTTTAAGAACATTTACAATACTTACACTTAATACATACAATTTATTTTTGTAGTGCTATTGTTTTATTTCCTAAATTGTTTTGTTTTATGTATTTGCTAGATGCAGGCAGAAGATTTTGATATATATATATATATATATATATATAACTTAACTCTTTAAGCATGGTCAACAGTTGAGTAATGACCATATGCATGTGTAGCTATTTCATTCAAATCTATTACTCTTCTATCATTACCGGGACACAAAGCAATTTTGTTTGGTTTTATACAATTTATTTATTGATGTTGTTTAGAAGCGGTAATGTTCATTGGTATTCTTTCTACCTCGTCTTTCATAATACAATCCTTATAATCTTGAAAACATATACATTTTTGACAACGCCTTTGCTAATACCTTTTATCTTTTTTTATTTCTTTACCATTTATGTCTAAAGCATACATTTTAGCTCTAAGTCCAACAATGTCTGTGTTGTCACTGTTTTAATTGGACAATAATGCTATTGAGCAGGCGAATGGATTTTTTATGTAAAAAGGAACTAAGCAGTTTCACAAAAGAGGAATTAAATGCTTTACCTAAATCATTTATTTTTATGTGGCTTCAAATGCTGTTAAGGAAATATGGGAACATGTGCCAACATTATGGACTCTAGACCCAGTGTTAAGTGAATTGTGACCCTGTAATAACTACGAGCATTATAAGCAAGTGGTCATTAGCACAATACCATTAGTACAACAGTGTCAACAGTGTCAGCTTGTGAAACTCTACCACGGTCATAAAACTTTGAACAAAGGCTTTGTTTCTTTATTCCGCGGGTGTCATGGCAAGTAAAAACCAACAACAACATTCTCAATAGAGGGAAAAGATCAAAATTATTTACCATTGAATAAAACAGGGTCGTTAAACCTTTACTGGTCGTGGCGTCATTGACAAAGTGATTCAGTTACTATCCTTTAAATGCAATTAACTGATTACAAATACAGTGGTTTTGGAACAAACCTGGGACAATGTTTGCAACATGAAGTACCTATAAACATTTTGGATAATGCTTGCTGAGACCATGACATTCCTTATTGCTATAGTCAACCTAATAAAAATGTGTGGCTGATAAAGTATTATTAAAAAAGCTAAACAACGTTTAACATTCTGTTATGCCTCTATGGGACAAAGGTTGTCAGCCCTTATTGTGATTTGTGCTATAAAAGGAAAGTTAATGATGAATGGACATGAACATTAAATAAAAACTATTTGTAAACTAGTGTAATGTACTATTAGCTATGAATGATTTGTTTTTATTTAAAAATGTAGACAGACATTTCACACATTGTATATTTAAAATTCACGTTTCACATATTGCAAATATTGAAAATATTTGGTTAAAGTGAGATCAAAAGTGAGTGCAACCTAACCTAATCTCAACTCACCTAACCTAACCTGACCACACCTGACCTGTCTACTGAACCTTTCCTAATCTAATCCTAGCTAACCTCACCTGACGTGACCATACCTGTTTGTAAGCAACAACAACATACTAAGATTCCATGAATTCCAGAGTACTTTTAGGGTAATTCACTCTCAACTCGTATAACTATGTCGATCCCACTCTGTCATAAACACGATATTTTTTAAAATTTTTGCTAGATGTCACTACTAAATTGATAATGAGTTTTCCGATCCTATCACTATAAATTCATTACCCCCGCTCATATCTCAGTCTCGACAACAACCATGCCTATTTGTATTACGTCTGATGATGTAATGTTCTCACAATTTGACAAGTGAGATTATGTTCACTCAAAAAGTGGGTGCAAAAGTGGCTGTAAAAGT
Organism: Meconema thalassinum; assembly: GCA_946902985.2. Lineage (NCBI taxonomy): Eukaryota > Metazoa > Arthropoda > Insecta > Orthoptera > Tettigoniidae > Meconema > Meconema thalassinum. Next base: position 1,295,181,697 of record OX336389.2, read on the forward strand.
AAGTACAAAAGTATGTTCAAAGTGGGTCACAGTTGGTGCAAAGTGGGTGCAAAGGGGGTGCATAGTGAGTGCAAAAGTGGGTGCAAAGGTAAGTGCAAAAGTGGGTGCAAAAGTGAGTGCAGTTTATACTAGTCATGATTTTTACTATATTGTGATTTGAGCAAATGTAATTTCTAAAACTTAGTAGTGAGTAGTCAGTTAGACAGGGTTCAGACAAGCGTCAACAGTTCTCTAACAAATCAGAGCTCATGATTTTCATTCTGAAACAGTTGTGTAACCAATTAGGTATTGGTACTTTATAGTTTCACACATGAACCAAAAAGACAACATGTCTGACATGAATTACATGATTTAAAAGTTTGCAATGAATATCCAATCAACCATTGTAGTTACAATGCCAAACACAAAGACAAAATCAGCATGAACCTTAAAGGTATCAGGAAAATACTATGAATTAGGCTGTGCAAGAAATTTGGAAATCTACATTAAAAGTGTGCAACACACCATTCCTTTAGCCTATATAAATTACTGACATGCAAGTGTGCTCTATTTATAATGTTAGACTCTTTAAACCAATATATCAATAACACAAGTCAACAAACAAAACATTTTGTGTTGAGTCTATTATTTAATGCATATATTGTCCCAGCCCCAGCCCTTTATAAAAGGACTGTGCCTATACATACATAAAAGATAATCAGAAGTAACTACGTAAAAGACGACATGGCAACACGACTGAGGAGTAAGCCGTAGGTCATAGACCTAAGGTCCAACAGCAAGCAGTTAGACAGGACACAGCGGACATTACACTCCCAACATACCGCTGAGTGGACTGACAATGCACATTTTACCTATAAATATAGGTACGGACACGCGCCGCGGTCTCTACTCTCTAGCTCTTAAGCACGGGCTCTACATCTTACTTGGACGCTGTTACAGTCTTACACTCTATCGGAGTTGTGCTACGCCGGACCGATATGGGGCGATGCCCCATATCGAGTCCCTACGCCACCAACATCATAGAAGACCGGTATCAACGGTGGGGTGAGTGATAATGTGCCTGCTAGACTCCTTTTCCCCCTAGGTTATTATTTCCATCCTCCCCTCTTGTCACTGCCACTATTACGTAATAAACCCCCTTTTTGAACAGTCTAATGATTACCACTTTATTTCGTTTAGATTAAGAAGCCCTTCCCTTTAGATTAGTACCTAGTTTAAGATCTCCCACGAACGCTGCCCAGCAGGAGGCGGTGCACAGCAAGCGTGCGGCCTACTAAGCCACTTTAAGGTAAGCTAGATGAGTATTCCTCCCGCCAGTTCCCCTGTATGTCAATTGCTCTCTAAACGTGTCCGCAGTTCTTCATAAAACATCCTAGTACATCCCCGTAGATGCAAGGATGCCCAATAACCAACACCCCTTTTGAATGGTGGTTAAGGCACCAATCAAACATCCTTAACAAATGTTGAAGGCACGGGGTGAATCCCTCTAAAACGGATTAGCTCAGCCCTCAGACCAATCAAACATCCTTAACAAATACTGAGGGCGTGCGGGGTACCAATCAAACATCCTTAACAAATGGTGGTTAAGGCACCAATCAAACATCCTTAACAATATTCTGTCAACATTGAACAGTAACCAAAACAACCATTCATAATTAAGTTTGCTTTCATACTTTATGTAATGATAAATACATATTTAAAGATTTGGCAAACTGTTCAAAGGCTAACAGCTTTGACACGTAAGAAGGAAAATATTTTAAGACTTAACTTAACCTCAACTCACTTAACATAACCTACCATTCCCTAACCTAACGTTGTCATGTGACATGCTCTACAAGTTTAAACCAATCGCATTAGCAAACAGGTTGTAACTTGTCAACGTGTATGGGCATTGAGAAACCAAAGGCGTAAATATTTGTTTAAGTATTCTATTTAAGCCTAGGTCATAAAATACTAATGTAAATGAACAATATCCGTAGTTTTGTAACTTAAAAAACCAAAACCAAACTATACCAAACCAAAGCCTAACCAAAACTGAACCAAAAAAAAAATAGTCGTACCCATGTAAAATTATGCCTACTATCAATCACGCTTACCATCAATTACGCCTACTATCAATCACGCCTACTATAACTCGCGCCTACTATTAATCATGCCTACAATAAATCGCGACTACTATCAATCACGCCCACTTTTGTCTACCTGCTTTTGCACTCTATTTTGCTCTGATATTTGCTCTCACTTGTTGACTTATTTGGTCTTGGAGAGTATTTCAGTCCTTTTTTATCACAACATAGTGCTTACAGCAATGTTTTTAAGCAACAACAGGAACACACTAAAATTCCGAAAATCCAAAGTAATCTAAAGTTTATCATTGACTCTCAACTCTTACTCTTACCTCTACCCCCAACGCCTAGTCAAGAACATCATATTTTTTTAAATTCTTCAAAAAAGTTGAATTGGGAAAGTAGGCTATATGTTTAAACTAAAAATCCGAAAAAGTCATATCTTAACTCTTACACTTACCTCTATACCACTCTCAGTCCAAAATGGTGTATTTTTCAAATTTTTCAAAAAAATATTGGGAAAGTTGCCTATATGTTTAAACTAAAAATCCTAAAAAGTGATATGTTAACTCTTACACTTACCTCTATACCACTCTCAGTCCAAAAAAAGTAGTGTATTTTTCAAATTTTTCCAAAAACATTTTCAAAGTGGGTTATATCTCAAAAATTAGGAATTTTTCAAAACACTTTGTTTGACATAAATGAATGGTCTTTACCCCCTCTACCTGTAAACCATGTTTCAAGTCCCTAGGACAAAAATGAAAAAAGACGAATTTTGAAAGCAGGCTATATTTTTAGAACCAAACATTCTAAAAAGTGTTATATAGGCTTAAAAGAATGATTTTTGTGTCCTTTATATTTATAAAAAAACTTTGTATTTTTTAAATAGTTCAATTTTGAAATTCCTATATTTTGTATACTAAGACTTTTACAAAAAACGTTTATTTGACATAAATCAACGGCTCGTACCCCCTCTACCACCAAAATAAATTTCAAGTCTCTAGGTCAAAAATTGTGCAGTAGGGCGATGATGACAGTTTAAGCCCATAGCGTCAGCCGCGAGCAATTTAAAAACTGCGGGCGCCATGAGTTTAAACGAACATCATCCCCTTACTGCACAGTTTTGTCCTAGAGACTTGAAATTTATTTTGGTGGTAAAAGGGGTACGGGCCGTTCATTTTTGTCATATAAACGTTTTTTGTAAAAGTCTTATTTTACACAAATAGGAATTTCAAAATTGATCTATTTAAAAAAAGTTTTATTATAAAAATAAAGGACACAAAATATCATTCTTTTAAGCCTATATAACACTTTCTAGAATGTTTGGTTATAAAAATATAGCCTACTATCAAAATTCAACTTTTTCATTTTTGTCCTAGAGATTTAAAACTTGGTTTAAAGGTAGAGGGGGAAAAGACCATTCATTTATGTCAAACAAACTGTTTTGTATAATTCCTAATTTTTGAAATATAACCCTCTTTGAAAATATTTTTTGGAAAAATTTGAAAAATACACTATTTTTTGGACTGAGAGTGGTATATAGGTAAGTGTGGGAGTTAAATATGACTTTTTAGGATTTTTGGTTTGAACATATAGCCTATTTTCCCAATATTTTTTTTGTTGAAAAATTTGAAAAATTCACTATTTTGGACTGAGAGTGGTATAGGGCTAAGTGTAAGAGCTAACATATGACTTTTTAGGATTTTTAGTTTAAAAATATAGCCTACTTTCCCAATTCAACTTCTTTGAAAAATTTGAAAAAATTTAATTGTCTTGACTAGGCGTTGGGGTAGAGGTAAGAGTAAGAGTTGAGAGTCAATGATTAACCTTATATTACTTTGGATTTTTGGAATATTAGTGTGTTGTTGTTGTTCCTTACAAACATTGCTGTAAGCATTATGCTGTGATAAAAAAAAAGGACTGAAATACTTTCCAAGACCAAGTAAGTCAACAAGTGAGTGCAAATATCAGAACAAAAATAGAGTGCAAAAGCAGGTAGACAAAAGAGGGCGTGATTGATAGTAGTCGCGATTTATAGTTGGCATGATTAATAGTAGGCGCGTTCATTTACATTAGTATTTTATGACCTAGGCTTAAATATCATACTTAAACAAATTTTTATGCCTTGGGTTTCTCAATCCCCATTACACGATTACAAGTTAAAACCTGTTTGCTAATGCAATTGGTTTAAACTTGTAGGGCGTGTCACGTGACAAGGTTAGGTTAGGTAAAGTTAGGTTATGTTAAGTGAGTTGAGGTTAAGTTAAGTCTTTAAATATTTTCTTTCTTACGTTTTTTAAATCCGTTAGCCTATGAACAGTTAGCCAAATCTTTAAATATGTATTTATCATTACATAAAGTATGAAAACAAACTTAGTTAATTATGAATGGTTGTTTTGGTTACTGTTCAATGTAGACAGAATATATGCATTAAATAATAGACTCAATACAAAATGTTTTGTTTGTGACTTGTGTTATTGATACATTGGTTTAAATAGTATAACATTATAAATAGTGCACACTTGCATGTCAGTAATTTATGTAGGTTGAAAGAATAGTGTGTTGCAAACCTTTAATGTAGATTTCCAAATTTCTTGCATAGCCTAGTACAAAGTATTTTCCTGATACCTTTAAGGTTCATGCTGATTTTGTCTTTTTGTTTGACATTGTAACTACAATGGTTGATTGGATATTCTTTGCGGACTTCCAAACATGTAATTCATGTCAGACATGTTGGTTTTTTTGTTCATGTGTGAAACTATCAATTATCAATACCTAATTGGTTACACAACTGTTTCATAATGAAAATCATGAGCTCTCATTTGTTAGAGAAATGTCTACGCTAATCTGAACCATAACTAACTGACTAATCACTACTAAGTTTTAGAAATTACATTCACTCAAATCTCATTCTAGTAAAAAGCATGACTATTATAAACTGCACTCACTCTTGCACCCACTATTTCACTCACTTCTGCACTCATTTTTTCACCCACTTTTGCACTTACCTTCGCACCCACTTTTACACTCACTTTACACCCACTTTGCATGCGATTTGCACCCACTTTGCGCCCACATTGCACCCACTTTGCACCCACATTACACATACTTTTGCACCGACTTTTTGAATGAACATAAACTCACTTGTCAAATTATGAGAACATTACAACATCAGACGTAATAAAAATAGGCATGGTTGTAGTCGAGACCGAGATAAGAGTGGGGGGGGGGTAATGAATTTATAGTGATAGGATCGGAAAACTCATTATCACTTATGTAGTGACATAGAGCATTTTTTTTAAATTTCGTGTTTTTGACAGAGTGGGATCGACGTAGTTATAAGAGTTGAGAGTCCATAATTATCCTAGAAGTACTCTGGAATTCATGGAATCTTAGTGTGTTGTTGTTGTTGCTTACAAACAGTTATGGTCACGTCAGATGAGGTTAGCTAGGATTAGATTAGGAAAGGTTCAGTAGACAGTTCAGGTGTGGTCAGGTTAGGTTAGGTGAGTTGAGATTAGGTTAGGTTGCACTCACTTTTGCTCTCACTTTAACCAAATATTTTCAATATTTGAAATATGTGAAACGTGAATTATAAATATACAAAGTGTGAAAAGTATGTCTATATTTTTAAATAAAAACAAATCATTCATAGCAAATAGGACATTACACTAGTTTACAAATAGTTTTGATGTGTAACATCTTTCCGCTCGGTTGCTGGATAGTTTTGTGAGAGTGATTTTGAAAATTGGGGACTGAAGTGAATCGGGCGGTAGTGGATCGAGCGGAAGTGGACCGGACTGAAGGGAAGACGCACTGCCAGAAAAATGGGACGGAAGTGAATCGGGCGGAAGTGGATCGATAGGAAGTGGATCGGACGGAAGTGAAGACGCACTGCCAGCTGGATGTACAATTGAAAATGTGTGTATTGGAAACAGGGCAGTGTGTGCTCTGTAGCGCGAGAATGTTATGGCAATACAGTAGGCAGTGCATTTAGCAGGCACTGGTTTGACGAGCCCAGTGGCAAATGTTTCACCGACTTTCATTTGTCATTGAGCAGTTAATGAAGCTTCACGTTGAAGGTTGAATATCACATGGGGTAGGACAAATACGACAAATAACATTTAAGTAAGTGGCATTATTGTCAAGCTGTGGGTGAGTAGTCAAATATCAAATGCATAACAGAATGTTGTTATATGAGTGGAATAAAAGCTGTATTTTCATCATATGTGAGACTAGGTCATTTCATGATTGTAGGAAGCCATGTTTTGATTGTTTACGACGAACTGTATGAGAGCCTTGAGAATAATGAATGTTATAGTTACTGAGGAATGTGCTCACCGTATTTGATAGTACTGTCGACGTTGTGTGTCACTTTGTTATTATGAATTATTAATGTAAAAGGAAGGAAGGAAGCTTGTAGTTTTGCCTGTCCGTTAATCTCATGATCATGATCCAGGGTACCTCCCTTTTACGTGGAATGCGAACCACAGGACATGGCATTTCAATTCGAAAATCTCCCATGTTTTGACCGGGAATCAAACCCGGTCTACCTTGGTGAGAGACTAACAGCTTGAACGCTGCGCCACAAATGTGAGAGTAGCATATCTCCAATTCAATCTATACATTCATCATAGTACCACTATGAAAATGGAGTGTAAATAAACATTTTAAGAATGTCCAAACTGTGTAGTATATGAGTAGGATAACATGTCAGATGTTACACATCATATGCGACTACTGTAAGGCTCGTATCTTTTTTATTTAATGTTCATGTCCATTCTTCATTAACTTTCCTTTTATAGCACAAATCAATATAAGGGCTGACAACCTCTCTCCCACAGAGGCATAACAGAATTTTGAACGTTGGTTTGCTTTTTTAATAATATTTTATCAACCACACATTTTAATTTAGGTTGACTATAGCAATAAGAAATGTCATGGTCTCGGCAAGCATTATCAAAAATATTTATAGGTACATCATGTTGCAAACATTGTTCAAGCTTTGTTCCAGAACCACTGTATTTGAAATCAGTTAAGTTCATTTAAAGGATCACTTTGTCAATGACGCCACGACCAGTACAGGTTTAACGACTCTATTTTAGTCAATGGTAAATAGTTTTGATCTTTTCCCTCTGTTGAGAATGTTGTTGTTGCTTTTTTCTTGCCATGACACCCGCGGAATAAAGAAACAAAGTAAATTGCTTTAGTTAGCTAAAACTAGGTTGTCAAAATTATAGTATAACCCATGTATTACCTATATGCTTTGGGATAAGGTATACAGCCTTGTTATTGAGCCCTTCAGTATTGCCGTGTTTATCTGCAAGAATCTGTTCTTCGGGGTCGTGCTCAGTTCAGTGGGTGCTATAATATGTTCGCCAAAACAACATGCTCTTTTGGATGAAGGGTCATATGGTAAAAACACTAAACTAAGAAAGAATGAATAAGATGTAAAGTAAACATAATTTAATGACTGAAATATACATAAACAAATAAATAAATATATAACAAACAAACTTCTCCCAGACATCTCACTCCTCAACAAAAATCAACATAATAAAATGAGGGGTTACTCCGACCCACTCCTCATAAAAAAAACTGTGGATACCAGGTCCACCGACTCGTATAAGAAATTGTATGTGTGCGTTCTGACTACTAAAAGGAATGAGTACTTGGATGAGTGTTCGTTTACAGCGGGTAACAGCCATGGTGCTCACGAACCTCCATCTCGCAAGTCGACATTTATGGGTATAGGACACTACACTTAATAAAAACAACTAAATTAATTCTGACACACACAAAAATTAAATGTCGAAATATTTACAAGAATCTCCCGGATTCTCCCCCTCAGTGCGATGACGCACCTGACAAATGAGCTTGCCTGCAAGGCCAAACGCTCAACACAACAAACAAGGAAAAGCAGCGTCGCGCGGGACTACACGGGTCACTGACACGAAACATAAACATGAAGTATAAACCAACAACAACAAAAGCCTTGCCGGCTGAGATTACTTTACATGAATAAAATGCACGATAAGCTAACGCTTCGAAGATTATAGTACGACGTAGACAACACCCTATTTACTCTCAAATATTATTTACAATTGATCATTTCTTTTCTGAATATAAAATGTTATAATGAACAGGCCAACAAGCTCTGCCTCTGCTAATAACCATGGCCGTCTTATCTGATCAACCCGCCTCAAGATGTGGTTACTCACTCCCTTCCACATCTCTATCACCTGTCAGTTCCCAAGCGTGTCTAAAAATAACGATTTGACCCAGTGGCCTCGTTAAACATCGTAGAATCAACAGCAACAATTCTCACCCATTTTACACAATTGGCAAGAAAACATCATATCTATATATGCGCCTCGCGAGGTCGCAAAATGAATGAATCTGACTTATTGCGGCATGACGGAAATCAGACGCCATGCTGAATTTCCCGCAGACAATACCAGTATAAAACACACATGACACCATATCTTGGACTGACTTAAAATTCACATCAAAGAAGTCGGTTTGATCCAGATTTTCCTACTTTCGCGTGCAAGACGCTCAAAACTTTATTACCTAGATTAACCCCTCGAGTTAGCTGATTGCTACTCGCAACAAAACTAAATTGCAACAATGGCAATTAACTACAATGGATCTGATCAATCGTAAACTCTACACAAAGATAAAAATCACCCCCGGTCTATTTTATATTATATTAATTCAGTTCTACTTGTGTCGCATTACAAAACTCCGATCTACGTTACTTAGCGGCGTTACGTTAACATATGCGTACACGGCAGTGCTAGCTGTTTCCATGCAACTACTGTGTCAGACAAATACAAACTCTACGTTAATAACACACAAACAAGATATTTACACAAATTGGTCCCATATACCATAAATTGACTTGTCAATAATAAAATATTATTCTGTACTCATCCTTCAGCAACTCAGCGTCATCGGACATCGGCAGCCATCTCCCTACTTAAATGCTTTTAGCTCATGGTAAACATTTCAACGAAGTGATGATGATTCCAGACTGCTTCCATGATCGACGCTGCCATCTCTCGTGCTGATACAAATGAAAATGAAAATCCACAGCCTGCTTCCAGTCTCCGACCGGGTCAGGAATGGAATGAATGAAGCCCCTATCTAGCGGCGAGGATATGAACTGTGCCGGCTGCCGAGGCCTGACGCACTCCTCTGGGGCAATGATTAAATGAATGACAGATGAAATGAAATGATAGTGGAGAGTGTTGCTGGAATGAAATTTTGACAGGGAAAACCGGAGTACCCGGAGAAAAACCTGTCTGCCTCCGTTCTGTCCAGCACAGATCTCACATGGAGTGACCGGGATTTGAACCACGGACTCAGCGGTGAGAGGGCTGATACAAATATGTTTGTCAAATTAATACACACTCAATTTCTGTCTACTAAATCCACCTTTTGAGTACTCAGTTCCCGAAAACAGTCTGTTGGCGAATTGTCGAAGATACTGGCCCTACAAAATAGTACAGTGACTATCTATCAAACATTGAATTTACAACACATTTGGCTCAATAAAATCCTCATGACACACAAAGTACAAGTGCCTACGTCCTCGGACGCACAAATTAAATTTATCAACCTGTGTCCTCCGACACAAAATATACAGTCTTACGCCCTCAGACACACAAATTAAAAGGTTAACCTGTGTCCTCCGACACACAAAAATAAAGTCCGTGTTCATGGCTTCACACGCTACTTATATATGAATCGGTCTCTGAGAGCCTATGGAGAGGGAAAATAAAAATCTTTTCCATAATAATTGTCTTACAGACATGTAATAAACTCGTAGAAATGCGCAGGTCAAAGTCATGCTAATTTAATCAAGAATCGATCATAGGGATAATCGGTGTCCAGTTTCCCGCCGTAATCCCAAGCATGACGCCGGGTCTGCCGCGTTAAAGTAGCATTCTTCCACTATTGGTTCACACTCACGTAGACCTCGTGATTTTTCTTACAGCACCCCGCCCTGTAGGAGTGTCTAGTTGATCAATCAGCCTCTCATATCATTGCATTTCTTTTGGCTAGGCGCGAAACAGAACAAGGAAAATGCCAAACGCATGTGTCATCTCGCGTCTTCCTATTTCTAAGCCAGCCAGCACGTGCTTTCTGATTCATCGCTAGGCTTGGTCCCTTACACAAATTCCACTGGCGATTAAGCTTTGTCTTTCTGCACCCAGGTACATTCTTACTATCTCCAACCAATGCCTATAGTTTCACCATTTCTGTCTGGTTTTCATGATACTGGTAGAAATATTATATATTGCAGAAATAAAACATAGAATCATTTATACTATCAGAGTATAAAGGGTTCATTATATGTAATGAAAAATCATGTTTGGCAAAATATTAACTTTGTAGATGGACTAAATAAATAAAAAACATGTAAACAACAACATTTTAAAAATCCATGGTTCCATATTGACAAAATTCAAAAAAACTGACATATTCAAAAACTGGAAATGGGAAATTGGTAAATTGACAAATGTGTAAACAGCAAAAATGGAAAATCCACGTTTCCATATCATGAAATTCGAAAACTTGAAATCGACATTTTGAAAAACTAGAAATGGAAAATTGGTAAATTAAGAAATGTGTAAACAGCTAAAAATGGAAAATCCATGTTTCCATATCATAAAACTCGAAAACTTCAAACTGACATTTTTAAAAACTAAAAATGGGAAGTTGGAAAATTGACAAATGTGTAAACAATAATATGAAATATAACATTAAGCCGATTGGGGTAGTGAACATGTTGTACAGTAGCCTATAAGACTAGCATAAGGATAGTTGCATGTGCCCTTATATACTTTGTGTATGTGCATTTGCCTTTGGATTAGTTTAAGTTTGGTTTGGTAAAGTTAGGTTAGGTTATGTAAGGTTAAGTGAGGTTAGGTATGTGACCTTGAAGTTTACTCTTTTCAAAAAATCTTAAATGTAAAATCTAAAATCTAAAATCATAACAAAATCTAAAATGCAAAATCTTAAAATGTAAAATCTTAAAATAAAAATCTGAAATGTAAAAATAGAAAAACTTACATGCATAAATTTAAATCTTTAAGTGAGGCTTCCGTGAGTTAGGTTAGGTATTTATTTATTTATTTATCGAATGGCTTTTAGTGCCGGGAGTGTCTGAGGACATGTTCGGCTCGCCTGTGTCTGTAGCTGCTTCCAGCGGACACCCTAAAGGGTGAGCTACAAGTTCCGTTCAATTTCAAGTAGTTCCAACTTTCGCCACCAGATATAATTGATACCTAGTGGTGAACGTTGGAACTTTGATAGAGCGTTCTGACGAAATCTAACCAAACAATTTTGCATTACACAAGTTTAGTCTGTGAAAGGATCTTTTACATGCCATAAATCTATGACACGGGGCCGCCGGCTTTACTTCCCCTCCAAAGGAAGGCATACTGAAGGATTTTAACGCTCTTATAAAATCCGACGACTTCGGCCGGGTTTGAACCCGCTATATTGGACACAGCAGTTCAGCATGCTACCGACTACGCCACCGAATCCGCAGGTTAGATTATGTTAGGTAAAGTTCGGATTGGTAAAGTTAGTTTAGGTTAGGTATGTGACCTTGTAGTTTACTCTTCTTTTTGAAAATCTAAAATCTAAAATCTAAAATCTTACATGCATTAATTTAAATCTTTAAATGAGCTTTCTCTTAGAATCTCTAAATTTAAAAAAATATCTATATACAATTCCTTATGGAAAAAATTGTATGTCCAGTGGGTAAAAAACAAAGAAAAAAAAGATTATAGTTTAACATAACCATGATTTTTATTTATGAGCCATGGAACCTCTTTTTATGAGGAATCCAAACCACAGGACATGGCATTTCAATTTGAAAATCTCACATGCGTTAACTATGAATCAAACCCAGTTCATCTTTGTATTTATAATCCAAGTAATAATTTGAAAAGAGACAAGTATAATCAGTTTTAAACATTATCTCTGTTTTTTTTAATATGTTAATGACATGTGTATTAACCAAAAATTGAATCCCGGTCTACCTTTATGAAAAGGCTAACAGCTTAACCACTGCACTACCACACTCTTTATTGTTGTTGTTGATTTTATGTTGTAGTTTACAGTATTATTATTACTCTCATATACTTAGGATTACTTTAAATAACATGTGACATTTTAATAGTTATAAGAGTGTGTATTTACTTGTAATTCAAATAAGGATTTTTAAAAAGTGGCTGTGGCCTTAAGTTAAGAACCATGACAAAAAAAAAGTTTTCCTAGTGTAAAAGTGGAAAACCATAGAAAACCACTTTCACAATAGCTGAGGTGGGAATGAAACCCACTTTTTCTTACATTTGCCTCACGAGGCTGAGTGCACCCCGTTCCAATTCTAAGACCATATATTAAATTTCCTGGCTGAGAAGTGAATCAAATCCAAGCCTAAGCAGTAACAACTAAAAATGCTAGCCACTACACCAAAAAGTGGACAATAAAAACTGGTCTTCATTGTACATGATCAATCAATAATTACATAATACTAATATTACTAATTATAATAATCATAATAATGATAATAATAAATATTCCATTCAGCATTGTTACACGGTTGACCTTTTACTATGACGTCATCCACAGTCTCAGGGTGTGGCGGCCATCTTGCCCACTAGCCCCTGCGCCAGCTACGTCTCCCCCCCCCCCAATAAGAATAACATAGGGTTGGACGCACGCGGCGGCCATCTTGCCCATTAGCCCGTGCACCAGCTTCGGCCAACATTAACTACTGAGAAGATCTAGATTTCCATGTTGTACCTCTACTGGGAGGTTGGGAAAATCATGGTCCGGGAAGATGTTCTCATTGCACGGATAAAGCCCAGATTTACGGAACCCTCCTACAATTTCAACAGTTGCTGCCTTCATATACGCACGACCAACCAGCTAACCTACCCATTACTTCCCTCCGTACCGACAGTAGTGGCTACGCTGGCTAAAGCGCAGTGTTAGGTCATCGGGCCAAGCTCTCTGCTTACTCGGTAGACGCGTGGGTCCGAGCCCCACCGTCAGCCGTCCTTGAAATGGTTTTCCGTGGTTTCCCCATTTTCAACACCAGGCAAATGCTGGGACGGTACCATCTAACAGGCCACGGCCGCTTCCTTCCATATCCTTCTCCAATTTCATACACCTTAATCAATTCCATCTCTCATCCCGACGCGCAAGTCGCCCACGGGCGTCGAATAGAAAGACCTGCACTAGGTCTCTGTGGAGACCACACGAAAAAGAAACTTCCTTCCGTGCATCTAAAAAAGTGATATGCCACTTAGTAAGAGCTGAACTATTCCATTACATTCAATAGAACGTAATATGGGGTTCCTCATATTAGGGGACAATGAACTCCCCGTATTAGGCTTTCTATATGTCCATGCTTTAACATTTTACTTCCAAGAAATTTATAGGCTAAGGCAGAATACTATAATAGTACGTTGAACCCAAACCCCTGATTGTATATACAAACACATTTAGAAAATTAATTCACTTACCTTTTCTTATAAATTCGTACGAATTCAGAAAACTGAGAAATATTTCACAACGATGTAGAACAACAAAATTCAAAAAGAAAATGGCTATGATGCGCAGCTAACGGCAACTTCATGCCTTACCCATAAAGCACATGGACAACAATTCATGTATTCACCGCAAGGTTACAGCATCTACTAAATGACAAAATACTACTTCCCCATATAAGGAAACCTCCCCATATATGGCGACTTTCCTCTATTAAGTCTAATGTCACAGCATAGCTGTGATCGGAAAGTCGCCTTTCAAACCGTGTGAGAGGTGAGATGTAGCGAGAAAAATTAAAGATAAAAAAATCCTCTCGGCACGCTGGAAGGCGGAGGTAGATTTCACCGGGCAAATTAGGGGATAGGTTATAATAGGCCAAATATGCAGGTTTTCGTAGAAGGATCAGACCTCAATTATTGCGAGAAAGTATTTTACAATTGGAGCTTAATTAACTTCATTTTTCATCTTTCTATGCATATTTTTAACATTTTATTGTCTTATGAGGACGGCAACCTTCTTGACATTTGGGGTCCATTTTTATACTTGTGGTCACACTGTCCTTCTGCAAGGTTTCGACACTGATGTGTAACTATCTAACAGTCTGTTACTTCTTCGCGCAAAATTTTATCTCCCGCAGAGATGTTGGTTGGTTCCACAGTTTAGGGGCTGCACCAACGCGGTCATGTTGCCCCGCGTACTTTGGGTGTGTGTACAATCTGCATGATAACCGGTATTAATTGTGATTGCTGTGTTAATCTAGTAATTCAGGTAAGGATTGCAGACGGTCAATTTCAAGTCGTAGTTCCTAATTTTGGTACTGCGCCCGAATTCCTCAAAGCCAACGTCCAGAATCCGCACGAATGGAAAAAGGATCGTAGGGAAATCAATACCCGGCTATGAAATCAACGTTACCCTACCGGACTGATGACTAGGGAACCCTTGACTCACATAACACATATCTAACCATACTACTAGCTAGTTGCACACAGAACAGCCTAAAAACAAAATAAAGCACACTGAGCAACTCGGCTCTCGGGGTAGATAAGGTATAGTCATATCGAAAAAACTGCCTGCATCGAACTAGTAGTATCGTTATAGCGTAATTCAGCATTGAATGAAAAACAGATCCTATAAAAACGGAGCAAGAAAACTAAAAAGTGACTGAAAATGCGACATTCATAAGTCTTCCTTCACCAAAACTTATATTAGTTCCAACAGAACTTCCTTAAAAATATTTAATTTAACACATATTATTAAATACCGTGTGTTTAAACTCAAAATATTCCACTTCCAATTCTACTGTATTTCACAAACGTTCTCCCTACATCGTATTATTTCACATAGCATTATTGCGTCAAATCTATTGATTATGTTCAGAAATATTACGAAAGTTATTATTGTTATTATTATTTACAAATGTTAACTATATACATCATCGCGACCTGCACGATTTTCTCCTCCTGCTTTATGTATATAAAGTTCATTCCACTTCTCTTTCCTTAATCTCACACAATACTTTTGTTGTTTATGAATTTCACTTGTTACGTCCATGTGAATATGTGTATCAAACAGTTAAGTTCATTACTATTCCACTTTTTACATTTCC
Source organism: Meconema thalassinum (assembly GCA_946902985.2). Lineage (NCBI taxonomy): Eukaryota > Metazoa > Arthropoda > Insecta > Orthoptera > Tettigoniidae > Meconema > Meconema thalassinum. The sequence continues at coordinate 1,295,196,943 of OX336389.2, forward strand.
GGTTTTCTAATAACTGTAATAAAATTTTGAACTACGACGCAAATCTTTCAGATAATTTTATACAATTCCATAAGTGGGTGTGGCATTACATCCTCACTACTCACACTTCCAATTCTACACAAATTCATCTTCCAACCTAAATTACCGACATACTGTATCTCCATATTTTCTCATTGTAATCTCTGTATCTTCACACACTGTGAATAACATTTACGTGTCTCAACTACACTTCCTTCAACAATAACTCTTCGCATATATTTCTTACTTAGCACGTTCACAAATTTCTAAAAACCATCTCAAATACTTTCGACAAAGTAAGAGAATCAGTATTCCTACTGAATATTACTGCTGTAATACCTTCAAGAAACAAATCCTCCGCGTACATTAATACTATCGATTATACAACTCCGTGCTATCCTTTACTGTACTTATTCATTCCACACAACGATACTTTCGTAGAACTTCTTTATATTCTTACTCACACAAATATGTCATATTTCCTTCCAATACTTTAATTATACATCTCTGTTACAATTTATAGCTTCTTTCTGAAATAAGTCTGCTCGTGTTCGTTACTCAATAAAAATACACTTTACCTCACGTTCATTATTTCATCTGATATGAAATACCTTTACTGTAGTCTTTCAAGACTCTTTATGAATATAGGTTGATCTGTAATATCGCACCTCTCCTTCTATTTATCAGCTATGCTATAAAAATACGCATACTGTTTATACTGTAATAATAAAATTCTGGGTTTCACAATATTTTTTTTGCCTATAGTTGAGTGCCTCAAACGCAATTGTCGAACACTTCTGACAATGGTTAACGTTTCTGTTTACATTATATTTCGTTCATCTAACGAATTGGCTTTATTTCGGATAACAATAACCGTTCTGTATCTCTCATTTCTCTTATGAAAAAACTTCGCTTTTTATAACTCATTACAATTTATTTCAACTTGTTATACCACATTAACGAAATTACTTCACTCACCGTTTTAAATTAAATAAATGAAAGGGTCTAAAGACGTTAGGTTACAGGAGTGAAAAATTAGTTAATGTGCAAATTTTAATAATAAACGTTCGAAAAATACGTCACAAACGATATTCGTTGACTTATAGACAAATTTCCAAAATTTATAACAACAACAATAACATGAACTAGGAATAAACTAGTCAGATGTTGGTAAAACACTGGAATAACCTCTAAACAAATACTAACTACATGATGTTAAAAAATCACTGTTCTACCATGTGTCTGGAACGCTCGATACAGAATCTGAAGACTTTGACAGCTGAGGAATCTCGCCACGTGCGCTGGGAATGTGCCCACGTGCCAGCAAGCACGTCTGCATTTTCCACGTTCCTCCCGCTCTGTTCTGCTTGCAGGTGAGACTGCTCCTCGACCGGTTCCCAGCTGGTCCGAGCCAGCCTCCGTTCTCGTCCCCAGTCAATGACCCTCGCTCGCCCCTGCATCTTCTTGCTTCACGGTCAGATGACCTATATTCTGCATACGCTCCTTTCTGCCATAACATCATTCGGCCGTTCTCTCGAAGTTCCTGATGTTAGTGTGTAGATAGTGATTATGCTTACGATGAGAAATCACCTCCACATGTGACTTTCCTTTCGTTGTAGTAGATTGTTTGTGGATTCCAAGCGTACTGCGGTTGGTGCTGCAGTTATGTTCCATTGTTGCATCGCTTTGATCATCGCTGGACTTCGCTTGTTAGTGTAGATTCAACCTCCCTTCATGGTGAAATTAGAACATCATCCTCCGTTCATTAAAGTTGCTAGACGTAACTTCTCCCCTCGGACCTAATCTTGAAAACATCTTGTAAATATCTAGTAGATGTTTTTTTAAGATGTTGCACTATATTGAAATTATTTTCTTCGGCGTTATAGTGTGTCGGGCTGAAGCTTCACTTATGGGATAGTGAATAGTTGTAGAGTATCTCAACGTATGTCTTCTCCAATTCAAATTTCTAATTTTCTGTAGATAATTTCCATAAATTCTTTCTATATTCCTTCTTATTTCCAATATTTATTCATTTACTCTTTGAGTTTCTTATTAACGATGTAATTCTTCCTTCTGTGGTCTAATGCATTTCTTGGTTGCCATTGCATATTGATTGTAGAGCAATTTTCTGTACGTGTTACCTCGTTGAATACTCGAATGATAAGTACCTCGTTCCTTGTCTTCTGCTAGCCTCCTGGGTTCAGTTTCCCTCTCAAATTTGCCGCACTAGCCTCACACAGTCAATAAACTCACTTATTTGCTCATATCTTCTCTCATAGTCACATAATTTAATTTCTGTTTTGCCAATTAAATTCCTTCTTCCTTCCTTGTAAATTTGATATATTCCAATCCATTATAATATCAAAATAATAATTTAAATAATTATATAATCCCTTGTAATCTTGCTTTATTCTGTTTGGCTACTTCCATGCTATCAAATTTGCTGTCCACGAGCCATCCCCTCCTAAGGTTTCTCGGCGGGTGTCCGTCCTTCAAGTCTCCTTGCCAGGTCGACTCACTAACCTAACCTGGTTTGTCTCCTTTAACTTCACAAAACTGTACACTTTCCTTGTCGCTATTCCAATCACACTCCCTTGGATAAAATATTCCAGACTGTAAAATTTCCATTTCTTCTCCAAATAACAATCTTTCTTCATGCTATAATTTTACAAATTGCTTCCTTGCACATAATCAACCTTCCTGTGCGTAAAAATAGCTCAAATCACGATAAATGTTATACACATTATTTTCACAGGCTCTCCGTTCGAATCTCGGTCGGTTACTTTCTCTTGGCTACTCATAATTTCGAGTGCATTTCCCCTTTTGTCCTTTAATAGAAAGTTGAGAATGGAATTTCTCTTAATACATACTTTTCCTTAATAATCATGTAGTCGAAATTATGTTTCTTATTTGATCTTGGGGTAGAATCTTTTAAGTTTAGAATTATTGTACTTTCTAATGATCCGATTTTCATTAAGTCTAGCAATTGCATAGCAGTTGTTACCATAGACTTTGGCTACCTTGAATAGGCCCCGGAACAGATTTGAGAATTTTACGTACACCTTTGTCGAAACATCTGCCTTTACTGGAATTCTTATGAGCACAAAATCTCCTTCTCTCAATGGGCGACTAAACCGTTTCCCTTGCGTTCTCTTCAACCTCTTCTCAGCCTGTTAATTCAAGTGCTCTCTCGCTCTCTCTCTATTCTTCGTTCCATCGATGGTTCGGTATCCTCTTGAATATCAATGACTCCATTCCAAGGTCTGATCGGTTTTTCGTCATAGTTCAACACACTAGGGATCTCATTTGTTCCTTTATGGCGAGTACTATTGATACAGTATTCAATCAATGGGACTATCTTCACCCAATTAGCATGGTTTTCCGAGCTGTATAGGCGTATGTATTTTGAAAATTCAAGCATCGTTCTTTCAATAGGATTTGTCTGTGTACTGCGGACAGAACTGTAGATATGACTAAAATCTAGTCTGTCCATCGTTGCTTCGAATTCTGCGGACGTATACTAAGTTCCATGATCCATGATTAATTTCTCTGGTTTTCCTAATTTTGGTATCACGTTTCTTTGTAGGTGGTGTAGAACCGTTTTCGTCGCGGGCTTCTGCATCGGGTTTAACATTGCAATCTTCGAAAATATATCAATGGTGACGAGTACATATTGATTGCCTCTGAGACCCTTGGGAGCTGGGCAAAAATATCTTGGCTAAACAATTCCAATGATTTCGTTGGAATAATTGCTTTCGGTTTCTCAAATAAAAGTTCAGAATTATATTCATTCTTTTGACAAATTTCACAAGATCGCACTACTATTGCGATGGATTCCCTCATATTTATCCAGTAAAATTATTCCTGAGCGGTACTGTAGGTTTTATCTAACCCACCATAACCAATACATTTTTGAGTTAGCCATATAACTGGTACAATGAGTTCTGGGGGTACCACTACTCTGATCTTGGTGTGATATGCATTTACATACTTGCAATCAATGTCTCCCTGTAGTACGAAATATCTAGACTTCCTTATCTTTTCATCGTAATCTGCGTTCTGTACATTGATCCTTCCTGTTAATGGCTTGTACATGTTTCTCAGAAATGCATCCTTTCTCTGAAAAGTGGTTATTCTTGCCAACTTGTTCAATGTTGCCTGGTCTTCGTCATCCGTCTGGATTACATTGACTTTGACGTTGGTTTTAGATGTTGGATTCCTTGATAAGATATCCGCCAATAAATTATCATTTCCTGGCACATTAATGATGGTTGCATTGAACTGTTGCAAAAACATAGTCCATCTAGTCATTCTATCACTTGATAAATCAGATTTTAACATGAATTCTAGTGCTTTGTGGTCAGTTCTTATAAGAATATGGTGTCCCAGTAGTATCTTCTTCCACTGTTGTAGTGCATTAAGGACAGCTAATGCCTCCAGTTCTGTATTAAAGTAATTTACTTCATGGGATCGTAGTTTCCTGCTGTTGAATGCAATGTAATGATTGTTCCCTTCAGGATACTTCTGGCATAGAAATGCACTTACTCCAATTCTCGATGAGTCCGTCTCGACAATGAACGATCTTTCGAAATCTGGATATTCCAGGTTTATGTTGTTCTTTAACATTTCCTTGGCTTGCGTAAAAGAAATTTCTGCCACAGCGTCCCACTTCCACCGGTTATTCTTCTTCAGAAGTCCATGAAGTGGAGCCATCACTTCAGAATAACGTAGACAGTGACTGCTAAAAAATTGGCATAAGCCAGCAAAAGTTCTGATATCCTTGATTTTCTTCGGCTTAGGAAATTCCAAAATTGCCTCAATTTTGTCATTGTTCGGGTGATACCCAAATTGATCTATTGTATGACCGAGGAAGTTCATCTTTTCTTGAAAAAAAAAGCATTTATTGAAGTTGACCTTGATGTTGGCTTCTCGTAGCTTAGCAAACAATTTTCTCAAATGAAGTAAATGTTGCTCCGGTGTTTCTGAGGAAATAATCAAGTCGTCAACGTAGCATAAGACGTACTTCTTAACCTCCTCACTCAGCTTATTTTCTAGGGCTCTGATAAGTGCTGGACTAGAGTTTACCAGACCAAATGGTACTCGACGGAACGTGTTACTCGTTTGGTTAAATAGAAACCCTGTATAGCATCGGCTATCTTCAGTCAACTCTATTTGGTAAAAACTCGCCGTTAGATCAATTACGGAAAAACAAGTCTTGCCACGGAATTTTCTTAGTTGTTCCCTTATCTTAGGCGGTCGGTCGTACTCATTCAGCAAAAGTAAGTTGATTTGACGAGCATCTAAGCATACTCTCAAACTTCCGTCAACCTTCTTCACCACCGTAATAGGATTTAAGTAAGGGGAAGCTTGTTTCTGAATGATTCCGTTCTTTTCCATTCCTTTAATAATTTCTTCTACTTTTTCAGGTATTGGATAGAGTTTCTTCTGAAATGGAGCGTTATCAGTCAAACGAATCTGATACTTGAAGCCTTTTATCACTGCTGGTTTTTCATCGAAAATATCTGCATACTGCATAATTAATGTTTCCAATTTTTGCTGATAATCTTCAAAGTTTTCTATAAGATGTCCAGATTGTCTTGGTCTTTCTCCTTCCACTTCCAAAAGCATCTCTTCCAATTTCTCTTCACTCATTCCATCTTCTATGTTGTACTCCTACTCCTTCAATCCCGAAATTCCTGCTTCAGTTTGACTGTCATTAAATCGTATAATTCCATTCTTCAAGTCTATAACTGCTCCTGACTGTGTAATGAAATCTATACCCAGTATTGCGTCAAAACTGATATGGTTCAATACTATAAATATCTGTTCATATTTATGCTCATTGATCTGGAATTCCATTAGTGCTTGTACCTCGCACTTCATTGTTTTATCATTGAACACTCCTCACACTTTTATCGTTGATACGGGCATGGCACTTAACAAGTTTCCCGCTTCCAGTTTGTGGAAACTGTTCTCTGATAAAATTGACGCCGTGGCTCCAGTGTCCACTAGTGTTCTTAGAGTTATCTCTCCTACTTTCATAAGGATAATCGGTAGTCTTGCTGTATTTCCTTTCTTAGGCTCTTCTCTTTCATATAGTAACTCCTCGTCGGTAACTTCGTATAATTCATTTATGGCGATCTCATGCCTCAGTACTGTGAGATCTAAATTCTTCTCTACTTCCGTTTCTGAAATGGCGTTTTTTGTCCACCCCTGTCATGATTTTGTCCCTCACGACTTGTAGTTGGTTGGGGTTCAATATTTTCTTGTGCCTGATTTTGGGGTTGTTCCTTTCTTCTCTTCTGTCTGGTTCTTTCTGTATTCTCGACTTTCCCTTTCTCTGTCTTCATAATATATCTGCACAATGCTATCGTTTCTCCAAAATCTCTTCTGATATTCATTCTGTTGTTGTTGTTGTTGTTGTTGAGGACGTCGTTGGTTTTGTTGTTGTTGGTTATCATTATTCCAGTTCCTATATCTGGTATATCCTTTTGGATTTTCTCCATTCTGACGATCGAAGTATCCGTTTCTTCGGAATCCATTATTATTATTATAATGGTATCCAGTTCGTCGTTGCCTGTTATTCCAGAACCTGTTTGGATATGGTCTACCTTCTCGAGCTCTATTATAGCCTGGCTCATATCTATTCCTTCCAATACTATTCTGCCTAATGGGACCTGTTCTGTCCTGGTTCATATCAGTCTGCTGAGTTTGATCTACCAATACTGTGTGTATTTCACGGTGATCATGCCTGACACGAGGATTTACTGATTGACTTTGTCCCTGAGTATTGGACACCAATCTAGTATGGTCCAAACGTCTCAACATTTCAGCCATATCTTCTGACGTACAGTATTCACGTTGGATGAGATCAAGTGCTTTCTGACTTCAGCAGGTAACTGTCGTGACATGACATGTAACAGCTCCGGTTCAGCTAATGGAGTTTGAAGATGTTGAAGACGGGCTAACTGGTTCGTATCGTAGCTCACATAACGTGTCGGTACTGAGTATAAGTACTTCTTAGTGTAGATTTCAGCTCTAATATCGTGCTGGAATTCTAAACTCCAGAATCGTTTCAAGAGTGCATCCGCAAATTCGTCAAAGTCCTTGTACGTGTTTCGGAAAGCTCTATGCCAAATTAATGCCTCCGATGCTAGATACTTTTCTTCAACTCTCATTTCTCGTTCTCTAGGAATTCTATTTTCATCCAGATAGTAGCGCATGTCTCGCAAAAATTCAACTGCAGTGATATTTTCTTCTCCAGTGAATTTATCGGGTTTTTCTTCATGGCTCTTTATGACTACGACATTCGGATTAGTTCTATTTATGCCCTGATCATATGTCCTTCCAAACGTATCTGATTCCCTCGATGTTCGTTCAGTCCCGAATATATTAGGTGGTCTACTGAATATTTGGCTGTCAATACTTTCTCGGTTTTCTTCCAACCTATCTTGTCCAAGTCCTAACTTGTTCAATTCTCCACGTAGATTGTTATATCTTTCTTTAAAGAACTCTTCTAAATTCTGTTTCATTCCTTCCTGGATTTCGGTTCTTAAAGTAGACGTATCCCTGATCGATAGTGATTTCATACGTTCGTTTATTTCTTCTATTTCTTTCTCTTGGGTCGACTTCATTTTAGCTGTCTCAGTGTTAATCTCGTCAACAACCTGCTTAATTTGTTCCAGTTCTTTTATTTTTAACATATCTGTTTTACTAGTAACTTCGCTAAGTGCGGTAACATTGGATTCCTCCAATCCATCTATACGTTTCGTTAACTCCTCTCTTAACCCAGTAGCTCACCTTGGGAACCTGAAATAGTTTCTAAATGGTTTGTGTTGTCAACCTTAATAGTATCCATGTTAGCTTTACGTTCTATTTCGTTAACTTCCTTCGTGATGTTACCATGCATTTCATATATATATGATCACTACTACTTTTAAGTACCTCTTCTTTTAATTTTAACACAGCATCAAAAATACAATATTTATGTCAACATTTATACCCTCAGGAATCAACTTTTGTTGATCTGTCAGCTTCTGTTGAAGTTCATCAACTGTACCGTTTAGAGTGGTAGCTGATTTTGTAGCTCACCTTGGGAACCTGAAATAGTTTCTAAATGGTTTGTATTGTCAACCTTAATAGTATCTATACTACTCTGTAAAGTTTTCTGTAGCTCTGCAAGTCTCTTCTCAGCTTCTTCCTGTGCCTTCCTAGTCTCTTCCTTGGCCTTTCTAGCTTCTTCCTGCGCTTTCCTTATTTCTTCCTGTTTTTTCTAAGGAATTTCTAGTCTCTTCTTGTGTTTTTTTTAGTCTCTTCTTGTGATTTCTCGAGCGCCTTTCTAATTTCTTCTTGAGATTTTCTACTTTCTTCTTGTGCCTTCCTTGCCTCTTCTTGTGATTTTCTACTTTCTTCTTGTGCCTTCTCTAAAGAATTTCTGGTTTCTTCCTGTGCCTTCCTAGTTTCCTCCTGTACTTTCTCTAAGGTTTTCCTAGTCTCTTCGTGGGTTTTCTAGTTTCTTCCTGAGCTTTTCTAGCTTCTTCCTGCGATTTTCTGATTTCTCCCTGTGCCTTCCTTGCTTCATCTTGTGCTCTCTTACATTCTTCCTGAACTAAGGTAATACTAGCTTTAGTAAGGCATTGGGCTACCGCTAACTCTGCCTTCATCTCAGACTTAACAATGGCTGCTGATTCTTTAATGTCTTTACCTAACTTTTTTGTGTTATCATGTGTTATTTTGTGTAGGGTCTCCACATCAACAGTGAGTCCTGTTTGACTCGCCTTCATTTGCTCCAGTATCGACCTGATATAGGTCATATCAGCCGACGTCATATTGTTCATATAGATGAGAAAACTGGGAAGTATTACTACACTAACATGGCGAAATTCCAGGATGACCAACAAATAATCTATTTTAGGAGAGTGAAGCATTTCAATAACCTATCCTATATATTAAAATACCTAAACTTACAATCGACGATATCTACTTCGTTATGTTGCTAATACTGACTTTAATTCAACGCTCAATTCTATCAAAATCAAACTTAATCACCACATTAACTTTACATTTACAATTAATTGACCAAACTGTCATTTGCCGGTACAATACAAATATGCCTCTCAACTATACGTACTCCTCATATCTGACAATGTGAATTCACTTCCACTACTATCAAATTGGGATCGGCATTTACAAATTTCAAAAGAACTCGACTGTGCCTTACACCAAACTTCCTTAAAATAGCCGCGATTACGGAATATCACCTGGCGTAATAATCTCCACACAACCGATGGTCACTCACCTCAGGGAATACAAGTATACAAATTTGACAGACCCATGCAATCGACATAGTCGAAGCCACACCAGTTGGGCGACCATTAAATTAAATATGCTATATATGCGCCCTAATTCCTCAAAGTCAACGTCCAGAATCCGCACGAATGGAAAAAGGATCGTAGGGATGTCAATACCCGGCTAAGAAATCAACATTACACTACCGGACTGATGACTAGGGAACCCTTGACTCATATAACACATATCTAACCATACTACTAACTAGTTGCACACAGAACAGCGTAAAAAAATCAAGCACACTGAGCAACTCGGCTCTCGCGGTAGATAAGTTATAGTTATATCGAAAAAACTGCCTGCATCGAACTAGTAGCATCGTTATAGCGTAATCCAGCATTGCATGAAAAACATATCTTATAAAAAACGGAGCAAGCAAACTGAAAAGTGCCTGCAAAATTATTAAGCTGGGACAATACATACATGTCCCTAAAAATCGAAATAAAATATAATAAACACTCATGCTGAAAATTTATGGCCCCACTGGACATAGTTGCGACTTTCATAAGTCTTCCTTCACCAAAACTTATATTAGTTCCAAATGAACTTCCTTAAAGATATTTAATTAAATTAAACACATTTTATTAAACACCGTGTGTTTAAACTCAAAATATTCCACTTCCAATTCTACTGTATTCCACAAATGTTCTCCCTATATAATACATCGTATTATTTCACTTCGCATTATTGCGTCAAATCTACTAATTATGTTCAGAAATACAGGGTCATCGAAAAATAATGCCAACATTAAAAAAATATAGCACCGAAATCCTTTTTGTTAAACGTGTAATTCTTTCACTGAACGCTAGGTGGTTAAAGTAAGTTTTGGTGTGGATCGGGCGTGACCTTGCTTTGCTCACACTAGATGCGCAGTAGCCAGGGTTGGCCGGGGGCGCGAAATAACTGCACCACCCGACCGCCGCGCCGTTCAGTACCATATTTTCTGGGGGTACATTAAAAACATTGTGTATGCAGAAAAAATCGGGATTTGGAGCACGTGCGGGAACGGATGTCTGCTGCCATCTTGACAGTTACTTCTGAAATGATTGCACGTACGTGGAATGAAATCGACTACAGACTAGATATTTGCATAGCTACGAACGGTGCACATAACGAAACATACTAAGGCATGAAAAAATATATCTTTTTCCACACATTTTAAGATTAGAAAAATTGAATTACTTCGAATAGTTTTTATAACAGTTATTTTAAATGTTGGCATTATTTTTCGATGACCCTGTATTAATACAATTATTATTGTTATTATTATTTACAATTGTTAACTATATACTGAACCCTTCAGAAAAGCAGTGTTTTATGTAAGAAATCTTAATCAACGGGTCGCGCTCAGTTCCTATGTGATGTTTACGTTCGCCAAACAACATGCTCTACTGAGGTAAGGGTCATAGGATGCAAACTATAAATAGAAAGAAAGGTGACAAGATGTAAAATAATAACAAGGTTTAATAACGAATAGTGCATAAAAAGAAATAAACAACAATAAAAATAAAACAATCCTCCCTGAATTTCCCATGACAGGAATATCTATCAAATCTGAGGAGTCAGACGGATCTCCCCTTTATTTAAAATGTGGATCCTGGTTCCATTACCTTGCAATTTGGGTTTTATGTGCGCGTAATGACTAACTACGAGGAATGAGTACTTTGGATGACTGTTCGTTTACAACGGGTTAACAGCCACGATGCTTACGAACAATCATCTCGTAAATCAACGTTTACGGATATGGAACATGACATTAATAAAAACCCTTAAAAAGTAATGCTGACACATGCACTAAATCTACTATTTACAGGAATCTCTCTCGGGGCCCTCATTAGCGCGAAGACGCACTTGACTTTGAGCTGCCAACATTGGCCAAATTGCTCAACACAAACAAGGAAATACAGCATAGCACGTGACTCACGGGTCACTGAATGGAATATAGACATGGAATAAACCAAGAACAACAAAAGCCTGACTGGCTGACATTACTTTATATGAACAAAACTGCATGTTAAGCTAACGCTTCGGAGATTATCGTGATTCGTAGGCAACTCCCATTTATTAAAACAATTTTTATCATTGATCAGTTCTTAATTCTGTATTTCAAGTTATTACTGAGCCACACAAGCACTCTCCACTAATGACCTGGCTGGCAACCTTCAGTCCGTCTTGTGAAACATCTCCCCTCTTCCTCAATCACCTGTCATTGTCCCACTCCAGTGTGTATAAATATAACTGACCAGCTGTGCCGTTATCTCAAGGGATCAACAGCAACAAACTCAACCACTATGGTCAGACATTAATCAAAATATCCAGAATTGCCCTCGCGAGGTCACAATATGGATTCGTCATCAAGCTGCCAGAAATCAGTCTACGCTGAAATTCCCGCTTGTAATGACACAAAATACACACACTCACACACACACTTCTGGGAATGACAATACTTTTTCTCACAGATCGGCTGAATGGATGCTCACCAACAATTTAAAAAAAATATTAAAACCTACGATAGAGCTGACTGCTCTTCGTCACGAATCACATTGCTCCAAAGGCGATAATCTCACTGAATCTGATCAATAATAAAACAAAAGAAATCAATTACCCTCCAATCTACTGTATAATTATATTACTTCAGTCCTACTTCTGAAACACAACATATCTCCGAGAGACGTTTTTAACCGCATTGCGTAGTATATGCAAACACGATCGTCCACATAGCTACGTTAGTTAAAACAACAAACAAGAAAAGAACCTTCTACTAATTACATATGCGAGCTGTTTCCATGCAAAAGGTGTGTCAGACCAAAACTAAATAGACTACGTTAATCACACAAGCAAATTATTTACAAAACAAAATATGTCCCATACACCATAAGTTAATTTATCAGATAATAATAAATATTATTCAGTACTCATCCTCAGTCAGCCACCCGTCAAAGAACATCCGCAGCCATCTCCCAACCGGATTCTTCTTATCTCATCTCAACCATCTTGACGGAGTCTTGATATTTCCAGGCTTCCTCCATGGTCAATGATGTCATCTCTCGTGCTGATTCAAAAATTAAATTATTATACACTTGATGTCTGACTACTAAATTCACCGTTCGGGTACTTCTTTCCCCAAAACAGTTTGTTGGCGAATTATCGAAGATACTGCCCCTACAAATATAGTACTGTGACTATCTAACACTGAATTTAACACTTTTAAAAATAGTTTCTGTGTCCTGCATGACACGCAAAGTATAAAAGCCTGTGTCCACTGACACACAAAATAACAGCCTCCGTCCTCAGACGAACCAAAGTAATAATGCCGTATCCTCGACACACACAATAATAATAAGCAAAGTCTTGGCTCTTCACACCACTTATAAATGAACCAGCCCTAGGTGTAGATAGAGGGGGAAATTAGATAAAAATTTCACAAAATAATAGTGATACAGGAATGAAATAAATATCACTGAACTCGAAAAATAGCGCAGGGCAAGAATATGCCCATTAATCCTAGAATCGATCGTAGAGATGTTGTCTAGGCGATCTCCCGCGTGAATGCTAGCCGTAGCGTGCCCACGCTAGACCTGCCGCGCTAAATAAGCATTCTTCTCTCATTGGTTCCCACACTTTCTGTAACTTGGCGGTTTTTATCATACCTTGGCTTCGTAGGAGTGTCTAGCATGTACATCAGCCACTCACGTTACTGCATCATATTTCTTCTAGGCGCGAATATTACAATGAACATACCATAGCCGTGTCTCACTGCGCGTCGCTTCTATTTTGAGGCAGCCACCACCTGTCCTTCTGAATCATAGCTATGGTCATTCTTTTTACAATCCTAAGTACTTAGCCTTTTGTCAAACAGCTTCAGGTATGTCCCCACTGTCTCCAGCAACTGCTTGAAATTTCCTCATCTCCGTCTGGCTATTTTCATGATGCTTGTAGAAATATTTATTAATTGAAGAAATAAAACATAGAATCATTTATCCAACAGAGGATAAAGGGTTCACAACTCTCCCACTCGCAAAATTTCGAACTTAGGAATAAAGTCGACAATTTTAAAAGACTTCCGTAGGCCAATTGTTTTATTTCGGAATCACCCCTTTTCTATTACTTGGTCTAGTCGCTCCTGTCTTGAATGGCATTTACTCGTTTCACATCCTGCTCATAATGACTCTCTCAACTGCTTGCGTGACGCTGGTGCCTCGGGCAACACTCTGCTCGCCTCGTTAATGTTTGTCAACACCAATTTCACTTCCTCCTTCACGTGCCGTGCTCAACTGCTCCCCGTGCACTTTGTTGATAGTAGACGTCCATATATTCAAACTGCATCATTATTTCGGCGCTCCCATGGTTCACTTCTACGGTACTTTTTTAAGTTGGCTGCGTTGTAAACCGTCATTGTTCGTGTGCTTAACTCTTTCACCCTGTAAGCATTATTTCCAAGGTTCCTGACAATAGAATAGGGTCCTATGAACTTTTCGCAGAATTTGCTGAAGATCTTCTTTTCTGGATCCGATGTAGCGGGTCGTTTCACCAAAACAAGCTGGTTGATTTCAAGATCACTGTGAAACATCTTATTTCTAACTCGCCGTAATCTGCGGTCTGCTTGTCTCCTCATGTAGGCTCTCGTCCTCTCAATTCGCAAGTCAGGTGCTATCATTGGATCTTGTGGGCAGTTAATGATGCTTTTCCACGATCTCACAGGATACTCGTTTTTGTGTAGGACCATAGGGATCTGTCCTGTTGACTCGTGCCTGGTAGAATTCATGCATGTCTCTACATCCTTGATTTTATCCACCCATCTGTGATGTTCATTAGGAATGAAGATTCTCAAATATGAAGTTACACATTTAAATGCTCTCTCACTTGGATTTGCTTGAGCATGTCGGATACCGCTTAAAATGTGTTTTATACCCATGTCCTCCATACCTTTCTTGAATTCGGCGCTTGTGAAATAACTGCCATAATCTGATAATATAAATTCTGGTTTTCCAAGGATTGGAATAACTCTATTCCGAATACGACTGAGTACCTGTTTTGAAGTAGTTTTCTTAATGGGGCATAATACGACAAACATAGAAAACACATCAATGCACACTAGTAAGTGCCGGCAACCTCGCCTTCCCTTCGGGATTGGACCGAAACAGTCGAGTGCCAGTAGCTCGCAGGGTTTCTGAGGTAGCAATGGTCTAGGATACTGCCTCATTAAATAATTATTGGGCTTTGTCCTCTGACAAGGATCACAAGTCGTAATGACGTCACATATAGTTGTTCTCATACGTGGCCATGTAAATGTCTCTCCTATCGTCGCTTCGCACTTATCTACGCCCACGTGACCGTAACTTTCGTGCGTATGCCATGTCAGTCCTCGTTGTAACGAAGCAGGTACTAATATGCGTAACTTGGTGTGGTCATTATCTACCCATTTGTACAGCAAATTGTTGACATAAACATATCTTCCTTCTTTGGCTTTCGCTTCTCGAAACGCAGGTGTTCCTGTAGGTAGTTGCTTTCTGAAGTATTGAATTAATAGCATCATCCATGGTTCCGCTTCTTGTTCTCGCTGTATCTCACGTAACTCCTCCAAGAATTCCCGGTCCTTCGGTGTTAACTCCAAGTGTTGTACCATCGCTGTTTCTTCATTATCAGTCTCTGGGTTCCTGCTGAGTGCATCCGGAATCACGTTCATCTTCCCTGGGCAATGTTCAATCTCAATGCTAAACTGCTGAATATATATAGACCAACGTGTCACACGTTCGCTTGCCATCGACGTCTTAAACAAGAATGTTAGTGCCTTGTGATCAGTCCTGACAACAATAGGGTAGCCATAAATTATTCGTTTCCATTGTTGTAGCGCATGAAGTATGGCCAACAGCTCTAGTTCCGTTACAGTATAATTGCGCTCGTGCTTACGCAATTTTCGGCTGACAAATGCCAAATATGTTTTATGCTGCAGGTTAGCTGGATCCTCTTGGTAGAGCATAGCACCTATACCAATTAGTGAAGCATCCGCTTGGATTATAAATTTGTGCTTGAAATCTGGATATCCTAATTTAATGCAGTTTTCCAATAGCTGTTTTGTTGCTTGGAATGCCTTCTCACACTCCGCATTCCATAACCATTTATTATTCTTCTTTAACATTTCCTGCATAGGGGCGACAGTCTCCGTATAACCTGGACAGTTTTCCTTAAAGAATCCCGTTACGCCTAAGAAAGCCCGAATGTGCTTGACTCTCGTTGGTGTAGGGAAATTCTTTATCGCTTCGATCTTAGCTGGATTTGGCTTCACTCCCTCCTTGTCAATGATGTGACCCAAATATAAGATCTCGCTCTTGAAGAAATTCGATTTCTTCAGGTTTACTTTGAAATTAGATGCATTCAGGTTGCCTAATACTTTATCTAAATTTTCCATGTGAGTTTCAATGTTGTCGGATGCCAGCAAAATGTCATCAATGTAGCGTACCGTCATCTCCTTAACTTCCTCGGTTAGATTCCGGTCCAGGGATCGGATTAAAGCACAGCCCGCTGTTTTGACTCCAAAGGGCATTCGAACGAAGCAAAACGTTTGGTTATCGAATAAGAAGCCAGTTAGAAGCTGTGACTTCTCATCCAATTCAATATGGTGGAAACTGGACGTCAAGTCAACTGATGAATAAATGCTTTTGTTTTTAAAGCCTTTTAGTACGTCTCTGATGATTGGCGCTCTGTCATACTCAGGAAAAATGAGTCTCGTGTTGAGATTTCTGGCATCTAAACAAAGTCTAATAGATACATTTGGTTTTGTGACTGCCAAAATCGCATTTAGATAAGGTGTCGGTGTCTTCCTTATCACTCCAGCTTGTAACATCTCATCTATAATGACCTTGACTTGACAACGATATTTTTCAGGAATTGGATACAACCTACTTTTGAAAGGTGACCAATCCTCGACTTGCATTGAATATTTGAAATTTAATATTTTCCCAGGTAATGTATCAAATACTGTTTTGTGCTTCCTTAAAATCTCTTCCAATTGCTTTCTGTGTTCACCCCCAAGTTGAATGTCATTGAGCCGCTCCTGTAGTAACTCTTCAAATTGTGCCTCACTGTCGTCTCCTTCCGTTAATAAAGACCATATCTCCTGGGATTCACTCTCCTCATCTAGTTCCACAACAGCTCCTTCTATGATGTTATCTTCTGCCTTTCGTACCTCCTCTTCCGTCTCTTCCGATATTGCTTCCAATGCCCAAGAATTTACATCTCTTCCGGTGGTGATTTCATCCATATGCAATCCCACATTCTTCAGCTGATCATATTCTCGAAAACTGACAGTATTCTTGTGTAAATCTATCACTGCTTGATAGTCACAAATGAAATTTGCACCAAGAATTATGTTGAAATTCATCTTTGCCATGATAATGAATGTTTGCCCAAAAGTGTGTTCCAATATGTTCAGCTCTAAGTATGCCTGACGTTTACAAGTGACGGTGCGTTCAGGTATAACACCCCTCACTTTGAGTTGTGGCACGGGAATTACAGGAATATTTTGACTCCGTCCCAACTCTCGAACCAAGGCCTCCGATACCAGACTGATCTGTGACCCCGTATCCAATAAACATCTTATATTAATTCCAACAATCCTCGCGTAAATAATGGGTAGCTGCCTGATTTCATCGTTCCGTGGTTTCACCGTCTCCTCCAGGCAGTCTTCTGGCAAAGCAATCCATTCTTGTATGTTCGCTACTATCCATCCCTCTTCAACTTCCGACTGTTGCGTTTGTAGGCTGTCTTCTTTATCCACATTTAGCTTTTTTTTAGCTCCAGTGCGACTCCCACCATCCGTTTGTCGCCGATGCCCTTGATATTCCTCTTGTCTCAGTAGACTTCCAGCTTCCTCAGTATGTGTATCAGGATTCTTCATGTTCCCAATGGCTTTTTCCCATCTTCCTAGCTCTCCACCTTGACTAGCGTGTAATTCCTCTAGGTAATTTTGTGATTGAGCGTGCCTATCATCCCAGTCATTTCGATAATTACGTGGCTCTCCTTGATTTTGGTCTCTCCTTCCTTTCCATCTTTGATTAGCATTGTAATCACCGTATCTTCCATAAGGCCTCTCATTTCTTTGATTTTCACGCCAATGTTGATATCCTCTCTGTTGGTACCTATTGTTGCCTTGATATGATCTATTATTGTAGTTATTTTCGTTACGCTGGTATGGTCTGTTTTCTCCTTCTTCCTGGTTTCGCCTAGGTGTGGAAGTGCTTGTATTAGTGCCCTGCGTTTTAGTGTTTGCCTGCTTAGGTTTTATGACCTCAGTCGTGTTGACTAACTCCAGCTGTCTTCCTCCTCTATAATGATTATGAGACGTAGTCTCATCTATCTGGCGTAATATCTGCTCTGCATGTATGGCCGTACTGACGTTCGTTGCAACTAGTACTTGTTGGACATTGACTGGCAATTGCCGCGCTATTGTCATCACCAAATCCGCTTCATTTAAAGGGTAATCAAGGTCGCGAAATTTTAACATTTGCATGTTAAAGAAATCTGAGTATTTTGTTTGTTGGGTGGTTTGGTACTTTCTAGAATAAAGCTCCATCCTTAGACTCTGTTGTATCGCGGGCGACCAATATTTGCGCAGAAACGCCAATTTAAAATCTGACATGGTTCCAAATGTATATTTGAAGCTTAAAAACCATGTAAGGACATTTCCTGATAAAAATCTCTCCATCATCCTCAATCTACGTGCTTCAGGTACCCCAGTGTCATTGAAATGGTCTTCAATTTCTTTAATAAAAGCTTTAGGTGTTACCCCTGAATTTTCCGTGTATTTCTGTGGTTTATAATCACTTGAGCGAATTACTTGGATAAGTTGTGTAGGATGATGACCGTCTTGTGGTGTTGAGCTCCTATCGATATTCTTGCGAAACCCGTCCGTGTTTGTTGTTAATGGGCTCTCCGCTTGAGTCTGACTTCCTGCTGTGCTTGCCTCGGGGCTATTTGAGTCATCCTGCTTGTCTTTCAATGTTCCCGTTCTAAATATCGATGATTGCTATAATGACCTGAGTTCGGCTTTAATGATCCTGTCCATCTGTTCTTTAAGCTTGCTCTTCATTTCTTGCTCTAAGGCTTGAATACGAGTGTGATTTTCGCCTACTGTTTTAAGAATGGTGGATCTTTCCTCTTTAGAATCGATGTTCATTTTTTTCCAATCTTTTCTTATCTGCTCTTTAATCGTGCTTACTTTCTCTTCAATCTGGCTTTTAGTGTCGTCTAAGGTACTCTTTAATTGCTCCTGATCCGCTTCTAGGCTTTTCCATTGTTCTGCTGATTTTATCTCGAGACGGTCCATATCTTTAATTATGCCGGATATATTTTCATCTACCGCTGATAATTGTTGTTGAATGACTTTGCCGCTCTTTTCCATCTCCATAAATCGTCCTTCTAACTTCTCCTGAGCTATCTTGACCTCGCTTGTATTCATAGTGCACGCTATTTCAATTTGCTCTAATTTAGCTAACACCGTTTCATCCAGAATGCTAAGTTTTTGATCAAAAATACTTTCCATTTTCTTAATCTGGTTTAATTGCTTTTCATTATTTTTACTAACATCTAGAGCCAGTAATACCATCTGTTGATTAGTGTGATCTTTCATCTCTGCGGTTAATGAAGCTAATTGGTTCATGTTTTTAATGTTCTGCGCTTCTAATTGCGAATTGATAGTGTCATTAATTCCACTTTTTAATAATCTAGCTTGTTCCGTCTGATATTCATTTTGTTCAATTCTACTGTTATTCAATTGTGTCCGCAATGATTCACTTTGTTCTGATAATTTGTTTATCGACTCACTTTGTTCTAACATAGTATTGTTTATTCCTTCACTTTGTTCTGATAGTTTATCGTTTATTTGTTCAGATAACTTCGCTTTTAATGCTTCACTTTGTTCTAACATACTAGTATTTAATGATTGACTCTGTTCTGATAGTTTAGTGTTTATTTGTCCAGATAATTTTGTGTTTAGTGATTCACTTTGTTCTGATAGTTTAGTGTTTATTTGTTCAGATAATTTTGTGTTTAGTGATTCACTTTGTTCTTTTTAAACAGAAATGTTTTTCACTTCTCCGACACATAGTATGAACTTTGAATGGATTCGATATTTCACGTATTAAGTGAGTTATAGCGATATTTCACTTATATAAAGCCCCCCATTTTAACCCCCTTCGACGGATGTTGCCCATTAACGAACTCGACCGAGATTTTAAAGTCATGCATGTTATGTAAAAAAATCAAAGTGATTGGAGCAAAATTACGGCAGTTATCGTGTCCACATGAAACTGATACATGTGTATACATATATACTGTTGTAACCCTAGGGTACGCTACCCCCATCCCCTAAATAAAATCTCCAACAAATCAAAATTCCAAACATTTAATTTAAAAACCTACAAATTACAACTACAAAATTACATGACTAATAATTAGCACCTACATGAGTCCCAGGCAACGACCCTGGAAAAGTTTACGGCTTGATAGGAATGTGAGGATTCCGCCGACCTAGCACATGAAACCTATAAGAACCCCGGAGGTCATACACCCGGGATCACTCAGTCTGTCTTAGTGCTACCGACGTGACGAACCTCTACTGTTGGCTGAATGGGTAAGTGTCTCAAGCGATCACTACACTCACCATCACACTACAATCACATCCCCCTGTGCTTGGACTGTAATTATTATTATTTGCTATCATTTGAACTGCTATTTGCCAGTGTACCTCAAAATCGAGGTACACATTAAATTCAAAAGTACTAGAAGCCACTGGTCTTATTCTTTTATTTATTTAGCTAATAAGATCCTACCCTATTAGCTTCCCCTTTAGGTAGGACCTAGAATTAGCCTTACTGTTTATTATTTAATTGCTTCTTGACGTTAGCCGAGCGCTATTGCTCAACGCTGACACTAGCGAATTCCCCGTTAGCTCGCCTGCCCCCGACTCGCAGCAGACCGCGTGACGCAGCTGTCGCGCACAGAGTAATAATTTAATTACCTTCCCAAATACCCCCTCACTTAGAACTACCCCGTCAAGCGGTACCTTGGAGAGTTCTCCTTGCTGATCGCACTGAAGATCTCAATTCACTAAATACTCCCGACCTCTTACATCAGTTGCCAAGCTCGCCCCCTAATTTAGACTAATTTCATCCCTTAGGTTAATTATTTGTACAGGCCACCCTAACAGGAACCTTACAAATGGTGGAGGCAAAGGGTACCGCGACGTTGTATTAAAACAACGCCTAATGGGGTTCAAACAACGCACCTGTGCGGAAAAGATCCCTAAAACCTCATACTAGCCAAGCAAACGCCACCCAAAATTGGGATTTTTTTTTGAAATAAGGGTCCGATAAGATTTTTATACCCACCCAGACCCGCCCTAACAGAGATACGTTCATTGACACCACCCTTACAAAATAATCAGCCACCCAAAACCCCAAAGATGCTACGCCCACGATATATAGTTAATAAGGGGTCACATCATTTAGTTGCCCACCCACTTCAGTCCCCGATATTTTATATAGGATTGCAGTGCTAATATTTTATTTTCCAACCCCGTGGAATAGGGAATATACCAAATAACCCAAGAAAATAAACCCCACAGATTCACTTGCCCAGACACCTCCATCAATAGTTCTCTACTCACGAGATACATACATTGCGATAGGAAACACATATATACGACCAAAAGCCTATTGTAGCTCTGTATTCAGCATGGCATCCCTCAACCGCATACATACATTGCAGCGTATAGACGCCTTGCAAAGCTTAATTGCGTGGCACAAATCCTTAGGCGACAAACAGGATTACCTGAACCGCCTGCAGAAAATACTGCGTGCCCAATATAAGAGGATTCTGGGAGCCCTTTCCCATAAAACAGGACATAAATATGTGATTAGGGGCCCCATCCCAGCCATCAGGCAACAATTTAACCGAACACAGGGCAAGCTTCACTTACTCCACGAGACCCTTCACAGACAACATTTCCAACTTAAGATAGAACACCTTAGGGTAAATACAGTAAACACGAGACTGGCGGAACAGGCCAGGGTGATTACCCTGCAATACGCCGAGATATGGCAACGCTTCCGTCAGCTCAGGCACACTTTCTTACATTTGAGCTCTTAACCCTCCCACCTACCCCAGTGGAAGCGATCAATACAGACAATGCACCCAAAGTAGCTAACACATCCATTCCCCTAATGCCCACTCCTATTAGGAAGGAGACTTCAGTGGCCATGCCACATCCAAAGCTCGCTATGGGGAACGAGACACACGCAGACACAGTCCCTATGCCACGTAGTAATATTTCCATCCCCACGCTTCCATTAGGCCCTAGGACCTTAGCGCCTACTTCGGCCAGCAACAGTCCTAAGGTACGCCGAAAAGCCATGTTTATTAATTCACCGCACCATTCCGATCACAATCCCCAAAATAGAAGGTAGACTACACAAACCCAAGATCACCCTTCTCTAAACGCCTCGCACGGAGAATGCATCCCTTGAGTGGATACCAGATGCGAAAGCCGCTTTGGCAATCCGAGGGAGACGATGCCATTATTTGAGTTATATAAAAATAGAAATTCCCAACGCAGAACACATTATTTCTACATAATTAAAAATACACTAAATTATAATACCAGTAAACCAGACCACGTAATAGCCTTACGCATAATATAACTCGCTTTCATAGCCAATTTTTCTTTCACACACAATATTTAGGTGTAAGTAGAAGATGAGAAATGTCGAGGTAGGATCCGCTCGCAGCAGTCCCACATAGGCTATATCCACATTTCCCCAGTCTCCAGAGCCATAGGAAACGAGAGCATTTAATCACCATTATTAGGGAGTAAAAAAATATATTTTTCCCACACATAGTTCGAACCCAGGAGCAAATAAATTAAAACCAGCGCCCTACGCGCTATGGCATTTAGTAGCCATGCTCACAACTGGCAGTCACCGACAGTTCCCAACACTGCATGATACGAAGCTTAATTATAAGTTGCATGTTTAGTTATAAATGATATAATAATGTGTACCAGGTTATATTTCTTGTGTTCTATGTCTTTATAGAATAATGAATTTTGTTCACACACAATAGCTTCAGATAGAACACGGATAGATACATATTTAGTAGTACATATGCCTCAATTTTCCCATAGGTCCCCATAGACAAGGTACGCCAACTAAGCATTGACAAAAAAACGCCAATTTCACTATGGCATCTAGTAACCACAGTCTGAAATAGTGGTCAACACCAATCCAGGTTTGGCCCCACAACATAATTAGTCTTCAATTGTAAAATTCCACATAGGAGATACCGACGTAACATTCTTAATAATAGTTCTATATTTATAATATGTAAAGTGCATAAATGTTTTTGCAGATAAAATATTGTAGACAGGATCTTGCACATGTCATATACAGTGCACGGCAAACGAGGTCAATCCTCTAACCCAACGCACGGAAGTAACAAGAGACGTATTGCTCAGTCAGCCATACACGATACCTGCCTAGCAAAAGTCTTTTCCGCCCAGTCACGTAGACTACCACGTTCATACATGGCCGTGCGATACAAGGGTCAATCACACACATGGAGGCCACATGGAAAACCACAGAAGGATTCCTTTACCATAAGAAGATGTCTACAAACTTCACATTAATACAAACTTATACATAGCGCACATTTTTACATACGTAACCGCATTTAGATTTTCACACACTGTCACGAGCATTAGGCGGCCGATTGAAGATCACCTCACCTGTCATAAGGGACTATACAGTGACGTGCCCTTCCCCCACTTATATAATCACAGAACACAGTGGAGGTACACCAATATATAGCTTAATTGTTTATATATATATATATATATATAAATACCTTCGGCAGCGACCGATGACCAATTCCGACAGAGGTGTTAAATGATAGGCGATTACATATATTTCCCATAACACTAGAGGACCTAACACTCCCATGGATAATGGCCACTTCTAAGATATTAATACACAATATTTTTAATTGGACAACTTTAGAAAGTGCACGGATTCCAACAGTCACCCCATATTAAGGCGGGATGACAGGCCGATACACTACATTATCACAGAATAGGCCAATAAGTTATTACATAGGGCCAAATATAATACATCACGGAACATATAATACGATCTCTATAACGAACGCCATTATTCCAGTAATAGCGAAAGCACATACCGAATTACAGACAACACATTAACACAGGTTAGTCGCAGTGCATATACACAATGGCCTAACACATACAGGAGCACAGGTTAGCGGTATTTCTACAATGGAACGCAATATATATACACTCATGCAGATTAACGACCTTTCGCAAAGGCATAGCAGTAGACACACAAAAACACAGGTTAACGAATTTCACTATAGGCCAATGCAGATTAATACTCATGAGAGAGTATATCTACGCTTAGCATAATTCCACACGCAATTGCGCTAGCACACAGGTGGATTAGTACCACCACAGCCAATAGGAGGTGACACAATAACACAGGTTATCATACCGTCACAGCATCAGCATATATAGATCAGCTGAACACACAGTTAGGTAACACTGGGAATAAGGTTGATGTATACTTACACATATTACATATCCCATACACTGTAATCCATAAGATGTTTTTTAATACATATAAATTATCTTCTCATAGGCTACTAAGAAAGGCAGACTCCACACAGTCAATGAGTCGCGCTCTGCATGCAACGCCGGATGCTTGCGCACACATATTATCGACACCCGAGACGCCAGTACTCCACGGCTCACATGTTATACACAGCACTTATGACGTTAACACATTCTCCGTTCCACATATTTTTATCCTCACAGGGGATCTTTTTAAAAAAAATTATTTTCTAGATCAAAGTGGAATTAACCACCAAGTACCGTCATAAAGACAGACGAAATGAACAGTTTCCATATGCGACCCTCCATCTTAGACAACGGAGCAGGGCCCTCATTTAAATTACAGTTAAAATTATCATCATCTCATCCTAGCCGACGACCGATTGGACACCGAGACAACTCTAGATGATTGGGGTATCCCCCTAACAGTCGAATTAAGGACCCATTTATCATCCGTACGCTAAGTACAAGCTGTTCATAATGCTCTACTATATGACGAAATTATATTCGTAATTTTATAAATACTTTCATAATTTCATAAGTGCCACAAGGCTCCAACAGGACCACAAATCCTTACATTAATCCCCTCTAATTTACATCTACATAGTAAATAAACACTTAGCGTTATGATCATCAGTTGGCCACAGTAAACTTACATATTTTCGTTTTGAGGCAACGTGATACGACATGGCACATACATATATATATATATATATATATATATATATATATATATGTCCATTAGTAGCACAATAACGCCATGGCCCATAAATGTCCTACAGTAGACCTAAGGCGTCAAAAAGTCAAAGGCAGTTTCAGTCCTACTTTCCTGGGTCAAAACACTATAGGATAGATATCAGCCGTGAGCGTATAGATGTAAATATATTCGGCAAATAATACGTTAATGATCCATAGCTATTCCACGTTTTCCTAAGGCGTAAATCGAGTCAAGAGCAGGTGTTAGCCTACCCTCCTGGGATCATGATAAGGAAAGAGTATCGACCATAGACATAATCATGCCGAATTTTATAGATAATGATTCATAAAGGCTCGATGATTTTCTTTAATATATAACGACTATATATCCACTTGATTTCACAAACAGCATATACGACATAGGAATACGTCATCTTCACAAGAACACATACGGTTAGGAGAATACACTGTATAATTCTCAATGCCATACAGCAGAATGCCGGATAAAGGTAGCCCATTATGCTGCTCCACGGACAATCCAACATGCGGAACGCAATATTAACTGTGAATATACATATTACTACACCCCGCATTATTTTTTCATTTTCCCGGAGTAGACAGGGGTAAACCACGGAAACACTTTTCCTACAGGGTGACACCCAACATTGCTACATTCACATGAAATCGCTACACGCGTCCACACATTCCCAGTACAAGTTAATACACTTTGTGAATTAAATACAGAATAAATAAATATATTTTATAGACACCATTTTCCATTTTCCCGCAGGAAAAGGAAATAAAACACAGAAACATTTGTTTATAGATGGATACCCAGCATATTAACGCGCCCTGCATTATTTTTCATTTTCCCTGAGTAGACAAGTGCAAACCACTGAAACACTTTTCTACATTATAGTACCCAGAATTTTTACAGCCACAGGGATTCGCCATATGCTTCCGGACATGTATAACACACTCCAGCATCTTACATATATACTATACAAAAAACACAATAGTTATATACATATCATTTGCCACATTTAGGTACGATATGATGACAGCGTAATCCCATTAGAATTCCTAAATAGAAGGACATGCGTAGCTTCCCAATATACAGACGGACAGTTAATACCCTCCACCCAGATTACATAATACACCGGCTGTATAGCTTAAAACGATGATAACCATTACATTAGACACATGACACGTGCTTATGACAGTTCATCTACGGAACAATAACAAAGCCCCGTGAGTGACACCCACTCTTAGAGCGCAGGTCCAATCAGAAGAGCGCCACGATAAACAGGAACTACTACAGCCCGCCAGCCAATCAATGCTACAGGTAACGCCTCATAGTAGCGATAGTTGATATCTCCCATATACACACGTTATCACCAGCCACGCCTCCCACGTGACGGGTAACTAGCAAGCAGCCATGATGGATATAGGTCTAATCTCACGCGCTGGATTCAAACGACACTAGGAGCGAGACATATAATTGTCAGAATACACCATACACAGCAGGATAACCAAATATTTTTATTTTAGTTCATCATCATCATCACTTAACACCGGGATAGCATATTTTACGGCCAAAAGCCAGTATTCTCGGTGATATTCACACAGCGCCGCGTCACACAAAATACACCGTATTTATCTCTCAGTGGGCTTTAATACACTTTTTCCCTCGAATACACCCTTATATAGACACGCCATCCAACATAGGACAACACGAGCATGTCTCCGTGACCATATAAATATATAAACCTATTTCCCACTTAGGAGGTTTTAATTTATTTTATTCGCGGTACAGCGATATTATACAAAATATTCTCTTCCAGAGTTGGACGAGCAGAGTTATTTCAAGCGATAGCACGTTAATACCCCCCGTGAATTTTACCCCTCTTGAAATCTATAATTAAAACACCACACTTAGTGGAATTTATGGCCTTGTTTAACATATAGATGGCATTCACATATACCATCCTCCCAACTAATAGAATGGCAATACACACTTAGGAATCCCCCACATTTCTGTAGGGTGGATAGAATATTTTTTTTTTGCAGCGATCAGCCCCCTTATAGGAAGGACTTACGCCACACATATAGTGCGCTGCAATATAACCTGGTTTAGAATATCTATACATAGTATCTCTAGACAGTATCTCTAGTTAAGGGATCATATTATATAATAATCCTAGATGACCAATTTTTTCAATCTCGACTTTATAGTATATAAGTCTAGAATATATATTACGAGTATGGACAGCAGTCTCATATTATTATTATGGATCCAGATGCCATATATTGCGACTAGTGCTTCCAAGCCTCAAAGCACATCGCCCTCCCGAGATACATATTAACACTCTACAGATAAACACTTGTACAATTCTCCTCTATTAATGCACGGCACTTGGTAATCATGCAATTACCAGGGTGTACACCATGATTTATCGCTCGTGGCTATATGTTAATCAACATTCGGAACCTTAGAGCTAACAGCTTAGCGTTCCAGGCTTAACCCGCTAACACCAGTGCATGCAATGTTTGATTTTAATAACCAATATTTTTACCCTGCATGTCAATTCAGAGCATAAATGCTACCCTCACTCCTTCAGCACGGTGCTGTACCCGTAATCCACGTGGTCTTACCTGTTGCAATCCGATGGAAAAGCTGGATCGTAGATTCTAGAAGTTCCCGGCTCAAATGACCTCTGAAAAACCTACCAACTAGGATCAACCAGGGATCAGGATACGTCGATATAAAAGAATGCGGTACGAAGATGCCAGTGGTGTATAAAATTACGATGAAACAAAGCTCAAAAGAACTCGAACAAGAGACTCTAAAATAAAATAAAAATATCTCGGGCGTTAAGTTTAAGCAAACTCAAGAAAAAACTACCCACTGGTCCTCCTAACGCACTCCCCTTTTCTGATATAAAACACCAGTCGTTCTAAGATTCTTTTAAAATTAAATTCAATTTATTGACTGATTAATGATGAATGTCCGTCAATTAGACACAAAATTAAAGAAAAGCTTCTTTAGATCAAATGATGAAAAATGTAGTTTTAAATAAATGCCTACAATAAGGCCCCATCTTACTGTTCATATCATCCGCTGAACAAATAACAAGAAAAATACAATATTACATTATGTACTGATGTTATACCCTTAAAGATTTATGCATATTTTACATTTTATATACAAGTTACATCCTCAATTAGGATTTTGTTCTAAACGCTGCCTATCTTCATTTAATTTTACAAGTATGTTTCATGGTTATCATTTTCTTAATTCGTTGTATTCAACAATCAATTAAGATAATCGAATAGTGTTACAAGTTGTGAAAATAGTTTATTAACTATTTATATGCTACAAAGAATGCAGTATATTTTTACTAAAATTACTGAAATATCACATGTATTCTGTTGCATGATTTAGTTAAAGTTGTTCAAGAAGTAGCTGTGTTACTCAAATATGGGTGTCATGATATAGACAATTTATCTCCGGCAAATCCTACTAGGTGAGAATAAAACGTAGGGCAACTTGAATAAAACAAGCATATAAGAAAAACATTCGTGATTCCAATTCACGATAACTACAACATCATATCCAAAAAAGGTGATAGCTCAAAAGCTAATTTCACTCTTACTAAAACGCAATGACAACGTTAACGTCTTCTCAAAAGACTACAAGTACAATATCCAGCATTAATATTGACCATCCAATGATGTCAAATATTCGCTGCACTAACACAATAAATCGTATGCACAAAATTGCGATACCTCAATTCAGATTTCCAAAGCTGTCAAGAATAAAACCCAAACGTTATTAAACTTAAAACCTTTCAGAAATTGCTTTGAAAATATCATGCCCTATCATAGACGAATATAGAAATGCTACAGATTACTTCTTTTCTAACTTCATTAAACAAGAAGCAACAATATATTAAATAAATTGTATTATCCATTTCCACAATTATCGTCTTTTAAGTCTACGACAAATTCTGTTATAATAGTGTGAGTAGTTAAATTTGATTCACAATTCCAATATATATATTTATATATATATATATATATATATATATATATATATATATATATATATATATATTTCCATAATGACTTATATGTGAGAGAAAAATTGTAAATAGACACTATCAAAATGGTCGTTTCAGTTTCGCCTATCCAAACTCGAAAAATGGCTCAACTACTCAGAAGAAAACACGTGAGACTTACATCATGGAAAGGAGTCTATTATCATATCAATAGATACACGCAAACCATTAAATCAAACGATGATCTATCCAAGAGTCTTCCCAAAAACGAATTGTAATAATACAAACAAAAACTGAACGAACAAAAATATTACATTTAAAGGAAAATCTTTAATCTAGAAGAAATATGAAAGTAGGCTGCAAATGCCTTGGCAATCAATTTACAATTGTTTTCGCTGGACGATTTCCATAAATCCATAACCATGGAAAATAACGATGAAAATGCACAATCATTTCTAAAAGAAAGAACTTCTACTAGAATGTCATAAGTCCAAACGAATAGTATCACTGAAATATTTTTGGAATAGTTCAAGTGCATGAGTGGGTGGCCATCTTCTTCCTAATTGCTATTCTTATACAAAGATATCGTCGTCTTGGTCCTAATTATGCTGCAGATATCTTCTCAACAAAATCGAATGCTTGGTTTTATTTCCAAAATTTTCAAAATAAAAGCAACAAAGTAATGCTCTAAATAGCATCACGTTTACTGTTAACTACACAATAAATTACACTCTCCGACAGAAATGATAAAAAAGAACCAGATCTAGTCTTCGAATGAATTTCATACTAATTCAATAAAATATTGGTGAAAAGTATCGAACTAAAGGTGACAAGTTCTACTGTCTACAAGAGAAGAAAAGTTTTCCAGCTACCTTGGGCGAAGTTCTGGTTGAGATTGAAGAAAATATAGGAATATACATTCCTGTCAGGAATTGAACCATCATCCCTGAGAAGTCCATGGCTGGAGCTGCAAGTCGCCGAACCAACTTCCTCCTAACCCGAAAACTACTGTCCACGAAACGGAGTTCCTGCATATTGCTTGCACAAGGCTCCCTCGACGTTATCAGTAAAGTAGTTTCCTATCTTTGGAGTTGTTTCTTCATCCTTGGCTACTGTAAAACCACTGGATCAGAACTAACGTTCCCCAACATTTTCTTTCTCTTCATTGTAGAGTTCAAAAGGATGTCACTCCAAATGATCAACTCTGCTACTGCATTACATTCCTGAACGCTATGTTTAGCACATCATTACTTCAATAGCTTGTTTCTCACAAGAAAATCCAGTCATAATGTTCTTGATAATAATGCTTTCTTGCATTTCAAACCAATACGTAGCAGATTTCCTCATCGAAGTCTGTATTAACAAGTCCATGTGTTGGCTAAGCTCACTCGTTCGAACCGCGCTGCGAGTAGAGAACACTCGTATTACCGCGTGATACACGGAACTTTCTTATACGAACGATAACATGTTCACTGCATAAGTTGCTGTACTCAAGTGTCTGTCGTTTCAAAACTGCTCATTCCTGTCTCAGCTGGGAGTCTACCCAAGATGCATCACACCTGTATCGAGGTGTACAATCGAACCCAATCGATTATCATTTCATATATCCATCAACTAGTTGCAGAGCCAAGTCCGTGAGCATGTCCTGTGCACGTGATCAAGAGTGTGGCGGGGTTTGCCTATCCATCTCCTTAGTGCATAAGAAGCAAACTGCGCCTCAAAGCCTGCAGTCAAAATAATGTCAAGCAATAACTTCCAAATACGTCTCGCTGTCATATCAGGGTTCAAATAAATAGCAAAATACTGTCTCAGTACCTAGCAACCACGCTGAACACATAGATCCTAAACAATAAAATCCTCACCCACACCGGTCGAGAATTCCTACCACTTAACGTTTCCATACATCCCCATAGGACCACGATTCCTTGGACCTATCTTACCATCCCGTTACCAATACTTACAAATTTTTACATACCTACAACTGCCCATTAACACGGGAATACCATTCACGTCCTTCACTTACCTACTAACATGTGAGAAGGAATAATACGCAGCTGACATTAGCTGGATATCCGACGAGCCAGGCGCAATTGAAGTGCACTGTGCCACCACAGTTATCCCCCCGTATAACTATGACACCATACACAACATAATACCGCTTGACACTTGCTTTTCATGGTTTGTGCACGGAGCTGCACTTTAATAGATGTGAACCTATTTTCCAAGGGAAAGTAGATATTGGTAAATTGTACCCAGGACTGACGGCAAGGATAGCCCAGGACCTGACATAATAGGACTTCAACGTTGACGACCGACGAGAGGTCATAGTGGTGACGTGTTAGGGCGGGCAAGTGCCTGTCTTAGAGGAAGTACATAGCCTGTCTCCCCTAGCATAGGGTCCGTTATACCCATTTTATGCCCTAACGTCGTCTAAACTATACCTGCGGATGGAGGCTTGATGGTTCGATGAGGGAATAAACTACCCCCACATCGGACATGATACTTCCTCCTTCCCAAGACGACCCCTATGACTTGACGTTAGTTAGCATATAAGGCTAAGTAAATGCTCTACAGCGGGAGCAAAGTCCTGCAGCGGCAGGTGAAGATGAATAATATGAATAATGATGAAATGGAATAATGAATTAAGGGAATAAGGAAATAAGGAAATAAGGAAATAGTGACAGAATATAATATTGAAAGGCTACAATGAAATAAGGGAATAGTGACAGAATATAACAATGAAATGATAGAATACTGACATGAAATAATGAAATAATGTATATATGATCCCCCGGGCCGAGGTATCTAACACCGATGATCTCTGTGTTGGTACCCCCGGAGGGTATCACCCATGATATACAATACTTGAATTATACGACGAACCTACGATTCTCTCCCTGGCCGAGGTTACAGCTATTATTGTGCCCCAGGGAGAGGAATATATTGATATTGCCTAAATGGCAATATATGAGCGCCGAATGCGGTCTTACGAAAATGCGTAAGCCCGATAGGAACGGTCCATACCGTTCACGAGATTGTCCTTCAAGGAAGGGACGATGGTATAGAGGAACGGTCCATACCGTTCACGAGATTGTCCTTCAAGGAAGGGACGATAATATATAGGAACGGTCCACACGGTTCACGAGATTTTCCTTCAAGGAAGGGACGATAGTATATAGGAAAGGTCCATACCGTTCACGAGATTGTCCTTCAATGGAAGGGACGATAACATATTGGAACGGTCCATACCGATCACATGAGTGTCCTTCAATGGAAGGGCCAATAGCACAATGAACTACTAAGGGATAGACAATATTGAATAAAGGAAATCGTAGAGCAATGATATAGGACAGAAATGAATAGGAATAATGTAAAGTGAAATTATAGGAAATAATGAGTAAGAAAGAGTAAAGAAATACAAAGGTAAATACAATAATGAACGAAGGATGAAGTAGCACAATGATATAGGACAGAAATGAATAGGAGTAAAGTAAAGTGAAATTATAGGAAAAAGTGAGTAAGAAGGAATAATGAGATTCAAAGATATAGACATAAAGAAATAAAGGATGGAGTAGCACAATGATATAGGAAATAAAGAATCGGAATAAAGTAAAGTAAAGTAAAGTTATAAGAAATAATGAGTAAGAAGGAATAAAGAAATACAAAGATATAGCCGGTAAGGAATAAAGGTTGAAGTAGTACAAGGATTTAGGAGACAGGTGAATAAGAATAAGGAAAGGCGAAGGTGTAGAAAATAAGGATTAATGTATACACCAAATAGAAAGGTATATGGAGGTATGAAAAAAGTAAATAACAAATGGCCAATAATAATTAGAAATCTATGTTTTATGATCATAATTATGTATTTATTTTTCAGCGCAGGTTGAAAATCTGAGACACCGAATCCGGACACAGCGCACATAGTGGTGCATACTTTGCGCACATGCATCGGGAGTAGCTGCATTTTGGGCACTCGCCGAAATTACTAATGAAAATGACAAAATATGATATATTTGCCAAATGAAATGTTTCTCTATATACCTCCACAGGTTCACCCCACACATGCCGAGGGTAGATACCCTCTAATATGATGATTTTATATGTGTCTTATTGATCCCCATATATTGCGACGAGTTATATGCATTAATAATATGTTTTTTTTGTACTACACAAATTTCCCGCCACGGTGGAGATATACCTGTGGGATATCCCCCCACTGGAGGTCGGACCAACCTATCATGAGAGGTGCACTACGGCCACACAACTCGCGCCTATTTCTGTAAAGGACGATTTGTGCTGCCAAGATGACTTCGCTCGCCCACAGGGAGCGAGTCATACAATAGCAATAATATTGACAGGTGGTACATAACCTGCAGGTCATAGCCAATAGTTTACGCATAGATATTAAGTTAGAGTGCACTCGCCGTAGTGTTAACATGCATAGCGTACAATATTATGGTAAATGAAAAGGGATAACAATGACTTAGTTGCGCAACTTCCGTATTGATAGAATAGTAATATAATTAATAAGAATTTGGTTTTAACATATAGAATATTGGTATAATTAATAGAGTTTTGTTTTTATAGAATATTGGTGTCATTAATAGAGTTTTGTTTTGTTTTAAATGATTACACATGGTATGATTGCATTGAAATTTTTGTGGAAAGTATTTATGATTGTTGATATTATTCAGATAAGATTGCGAATGTATGAAGATATATGGTTTGTTTTATTTTACACATTGTTTTTCCTTTCTATTCTTTTAAACTCCCCATTGTAAAAATGTCGTATTTCTGCCCCACAATAAAACACTTCTAATTTTAACCCTTAAATTACACACTGCGACATTTCTTTCATTCTTTCTCTCCACTCTATCTCTTTTACACACGTGCAGGGCACGCGAGGGCAGTTTTTCATACACACAGGAGGTCATCATCTTCATTTCCCGTTTCCAGCTTCCTGGGTCGGGTTGTGAATTAAGGACCTCCAACGTTTCCTGTCTCTCCACCACTCCTCTCCTGTTTTTAGTACTTCTTCAGGTTTTCCTCCTCTCTTCTCTACACACTCCCACACTGTATCTGCCCATCTCTTTCGGGGCCTTCCTCGTGGTCTCTTCCCTGTCATCTTTCCACAGAAAGTTTTCTTTGGTACTCTCTCCTCTCCCATTCTCATCATATGTCCATACCACTTTAACTTTGTTGTTTCTATCCTGTCCTGCAGCTTCAAGATTCCTGTCCTTTTTCTAATCTCTTCATTTCTAACTCTATCTCTTCTGGTCTTGCCCTATATACCTCTTAGGAATTTCATCTCCGCGGCTTGTATTCTACTCTCCTCTCTTTTTGTAGTAGTCCACGCTCCAGCTGCATATGTTAGTATGGGTCTGTAGTAGGTTGAATATAATACATTTTTACATTTCTTTGGGACATCTCGGTTCCACAGAATACCCCTTATGCTCTGGTAAAAACTGTTCGCTTGTTGTATTCTCTTTCCAATTTCCTCAGTTATCCTTCCATCTTCTGTGATCACACTTCCCAAGTACTTGAAACTTTTAACCACTTCTAGAATTTTCCCATTCAATTCTATCTTTCCTCTTCCTTCCTTCCTTCCTCTTGACATTACCATTGTCTTGCTCTTCTCTGTGCTTACTTTCATCCCATATTTCTCTATTTCTTGATTCCATACATCTAGTTGTTTTTGTACTTCCTTTTCATCCTCGCCCCATATCACTATATCATCTGCAAACAACATGGCCTTTGTTGCCTCTTGTCCCAATCTCTGTTTAACATTCTTGTGAATTTCATCCATGACTATGATGAATAGTAAGGGAGACAATACACTTCCCTGTCGGAGACCTGTTTCCACTTTAAACCATTCTGTTTCTCCTATACTGGTCTTCACGCTACTCACACAATATTTGATAAATTTCATCACCATGTCTTTTCCAAATTCCCATCTTTTCTCCATCATTTGCCTTAATGCAAAGATTAGGTCAAATGTTGATCTGTCTTTCCTAAAACCACACTGTTCTTCTTCCATCTCTCCTTCTATTTTCCTCCTCAATCTGCCTTCCAGAACTCTCTCAAAGATCTTAGCTACATGAGCGATAAGAGTGATCCCTCTGTAGTTATTGCATTCCTTTTTGTCACCTTTCTTAAAAATCGGGATAATTAATCCCTTTCCCCATTCTTCTGGAATCTCTTTCTTCTTCCAAATTATTCTAAATAATCTATACAACCACTGTACACCTATTTGTTCCGCTGCTTTTATCATTTCCGCGGACACCTCATCCTCTCCTGCTGCTTTACCGCTCTTCATCTTCTGTATGGCTTCCTCTATTTCTAGCATAGTGATCTCCTTTTCTTGTTCTTCTTCTTCTTCTTCCATTGTTTCTTCTTGTTCTTTTTCATCTTCCAGTTCGATGTATTTAACATTTAGTAGCTTTGAAAAGTATACTTCCCATCTTTTTAATATATCATCTCTTTGATACAATTTCTGTCCTGCTTCAGTTTTTACAAATTTTGTGTTTTCCCTACCTTTTACACTGTTTTTCACCAATCCATATAGAACCTTTTTACTTCCTTGGATATCCTCCTTCAAAGTTTCCGTGAAACCTTCCCAACTTTTCCTTTTTTCTTCTTGTACAATTTTTTGGCATGCCTTCTTTGCTTCCCTATATTTTTGCCATTTCTCTGCAGTTTTACTGCCTATCCACTTCCTCCATGCCATTTGTTTTTCTTTAACAGCTTCCTTTACCCTGTTGTTCCACCAAGGGGTCTCCCTTTCCTTTTTCTTCCCTGATAGTCTTCCACAAGTGTTTACTGCACACTTCGCAAAACAATTTCTAAAACATGCCCATTCCTGTTCGACACTTTTTGCTTCGTCTTTGGGAATTTCCTTTTTTAACTCTTCTTGGAACTTTTCCATTGCCTCTCTCTCTCTTTTAGCTTCCACACCTTTATTTTTCTTTCCCTTTTCTCCGCAAGCTTTGTGATTTTCCCAAGCCTTACTTTGGCTATCATCACTTTATGGTCTCCTTCAAAATCTCCTCTTGGCATAGCTGTCACATCTACCAGTTGTCTACGTTTATCCTTTTCCACTAGGATAAGATCGATCATTGTTTTTGTCTTTCTGTCTCCCCATCCATACCTAGTTATTTTTTGGGAGTTCTTTTTCCTAAACCATGTATTTCCAACAATTAATCCATTCCTTCTACAGAAATCTATTAACATTTCTCCTTCTTCATCCTGATTTCCATAGCTAAATGGGCCAATTATCTCTTCTTTTCCCTGCCTATCTGTTCCCACATGTGCATTCATATCCCCCATTATTATAACCTCTTTGTATTCTATACACTTTTCCAGTTCTTCTAAGAAATCCTCTAAACATTCATCTACCTTCCCTGTCTGGGGTGCGTAAATCTGTATAAAATCCTTTGTTCCACTCTCAAGTCCTAGTCTAATTTTCATCATTCTGTCATTAATTTGGTCTACTTTCTCAACATACTGCACTAAGTCTTCTCTCAATATTATTGCAACACCATTTATTGCCTTCTTTCCTCCACTCCAATATATTCTATATCCCTTCCCTTTCTTGACTTCTTTCTCACCTTTTCCCTTCCATTTCGCTTCACTGACTCCCATCATTGCTATTTCCTTCTTTTCCATGTAGTCCACCAATTCTTCTGTCTTGCCATTTAGGCTCATCACGTTTATGAAGGCGATGTTTGTGGTGTCTGGTAGCCTACTTCTCACAGTTCCCCCAGACCCCTGGGAACTGCGCGTCGCCTGCAGGGGACGCCCTAACACTTTCCGAGGCCTCAATTCACACTCACTCATTTTATAGGCTATTAGTACGATGAGTTCGCCACACTCAAAGGCATTTTATGACCTACTGCCAGGTATTGTTCTAGGCCGATCCACTGGATAACAGACGCATTTTGTAGCCGCTCCTCTGGAGTACAGACGCTACAGAATTCCCTCTTCCGCCATCGACGCCGTACCGAAGTCCATCCTCTCCGCCGCCGATACCGTTGGGGCTTCGCCCATAACCCTGGGCTTGGGCCCTCCATATTTATGACCCCTGGAGAGAGGGTGTCCCAGCATTTTAAAGCCCCCAGGAACTGGGCTGCCTGTTGGTCCGCGGGTTCATTTTCCGAGGTATTTGAACCAGCCCACATTTCTGTGAGCCCCTTATCCGCCACCTGGGGACGCGCCCTCTAGGGGTTAACAGGTACGTTACTTATATATATCCTCCCCCCCCCCCACCCCTCGGATGTTTTTTTCCTCTCGTTGTGTTCCTGCACCCCTTTAGTTGAATGGATATTGATATGTTTATGTTATATGTACTGTTTTGTTTCGCAATTTATTTTATCATTTTGTTACAAATACCAATAGGGATAAATGTTGTATCCCGCCCGGTAAGAGATGTTCCATGAAAAACACGTAAGCTTCACGAACCATTGTTGCATTTTTGAAAATATATGTAAAGAAATATTGTTCCCCTCACCATAAACACTTACACATGATCGCTGAGCACACCCGGACGCACAATCAATAGAAGGCACCTACATACTGCCTTCAACCTTCGACGATTACTACTTTCTTAATAATTTCATATCTACCCCCTTACTCACCCCTATCTTCCACGAGGCTACCCACACAACCCCGGCGACGCCACCCATACATTGACGAGCTAAAGTAAAAGAAGAAAAGAAGAGAAGAACAGAAGATAGAAGAATGACAAGAGAGAAGAAGATGCCCTATTTTACAAAAACCACCCCCACGTCTTCGTCCAGTTATCGAGGACGATAACTAACCCTACAAAGGGGGTTGTTGTACCCCTAGGGTACGCTACCCCCATCCCCTAAATAAAATCTCCAACAAATCAAAATTCCAAACATTTAATTTAAAAACCTACAAATTACAACTACAAAATTACAAGACTAATAATTTGCACCTACATGAGCCCAGGTAACCTCATTTCCCAGGCGACGACCCTGGAAAGGTTTACGACTTGATAGGAATGTGACGATTCCGCCGACCTAGCACAAGAAACCTATAAGAACCCCGGAGGTCATACACCCGGGATCACTCAGTCTGTCTTAGTGCTACCGACGTGACGAACCTCTGCTGTTGGCTGAATGAGTAAGTGTCTCAAGCGATCACTACACTCACCATCACACTACACTCACATCCCCCTGTGCTTGGACTGTAATTATTATTATTTGCTATCATTTGAACTGCTATTTGCCAGTGTACCTCAAAATCGAGGTACACATTTAATTCAAAAGTACTAGAAGCCACTGGTCTTATTCTTTTATTTATTTAGCTAATAAGATCCTACCCTATTAGCTTCCCCTTTAGGTAGGACCTAGAATTAGCCTTACTGTTTATTGTTTAATTGCTTCTTGATGTTAGCCGAGCGCTATTGCTCAACGCTGACACTAGCGAATTCCCCGTTAGCTCGCCTGCCCACGACTCGCAGCAGACCGCGTGACGCAGCTGTCGCGCACAGAGTAATAATTTAATTACCTTCCCAAATACCCCCTCACTTAGAACTACCCCGTCATGCAGTACCTTGGGGAGTTCTCCTTGCTGATCGCACTGACGATCTCAATTCACTAAATACTCCCGACCTCTTACAGCAGTTGCCAAGCTCGCCCCCTAATTTAGACTAATTTCATCCCTTAGGTTAATTATATGCACAGGCCACCCTAACAGGAACCTTATAATACATACATACATTATGTATAAACTTTTGATCTGACAGTGGTTTTGGGGTCTGGGGGATGTGAAACGCAAAGATATGTCGATATTTCCCGGAAGTCGAAACGTATTACCCATTGCAATTGTTGCTTTCTAATGAAATCTACCTAAAACTAGGATTGTGGAAGATGATAGACACTCGCTAACAACGCTGGGCTCATCTGAACGGAAGTTGTTGGAGGAAAAAGAGAAGTAAAGAAAGAATAGGAAACTCATTAACTTCCATGATCTAATTATGGCATACGAGTAGAAGGCTCATGATCGCACGATTAACGTCACGTAGAACTACAAACTTCCATCATGATCGACTGCTGTGGTGCCAAAAGGGACTTCAAAACTACTGTGACAACAGGCTGTAAAAATTGGGTCCTGAAGGGGAAATATAACGTGCCAGTAAATCTACTGATACTCTAATTTCACATATTTGCATCCTCGAATGCCAACTGACAGCTTTGGGAATCGATCCCGCAACCTTGGATGCAGAAAGCGAGAATTTTTTCGTTTTGAATGAAATGTCTCTATCATGACTTAAGAGAATGGTTGTCTCAGCTGTTCTCAGTCTCACTGTGAATTATAATCCCGCAAATACACTCACCATTTGTCCGACGTCTGACCAAGCCACTTGGCATGAGTAGCTTCAATACATATTGTTGCTGCGCCAGCAAAATCCACTATGTGACAATGTCTTTCTGATTGGCTGAATCCAACCTTAGCTTTTAAAGTCACACATTTGCATGACACGACATACGATATCTGTATAGGCAGCTCTTTAATTCTAGGTCTAGTGCCCTGACTCTCATTTAGCGTTTATTTATAACCTTACGATTTTCGAACAATGGCGGACGATATTGAAAAGAGGCTTCAATGTGCTCTACAAAGTCTTGTGAATATCGAAAAAATAGGTGGCTACCTTAAGAAAGATAACCAGGAGGAAATTTTTAAAACGGTAAGTGTTGTTAGAGACTACACTGATGAAAAATTGTTTCATAAGCGAGTCAAAGGAATGCAATAATTTGCGTAGTGAGTTTATGGAAAAGAATATTTGGCTAGTACAGTGGGATCAGCAATTTCGCCCGAACGCATTGCTGCCAGCTGACGAGGGAATTTCAGAATACACAATTTCTATGTAGCATCTTTTGTCTTCTCTGAAGTTGGCAGTGACTCATGATTGCAAGATTAATGGTCAAGTAAAACTAGAAGCTTTTAAAGTACAGATTCTCCAAATTTTAATACTTAACCTCCTGACAAACAGACATTCAATGTGGGCATTCACCAAAGCGAAACAGTTAAAAGACATACCAATAGCCTAGAATGTAAACCTTGCATCTCATTTTGGTTTGTAGGGCCTAAATGTTCCCTAAAGAAAAGCCAGTTATGGAACATTTACGCCTGATGAAAGCAAGGTTGAATAAATGATCAAAATTAGTTTGATGGTTTAAAAATATATTCCACTTTAATTCTTCTCCTGGATACCCTCTCTCGTATTCTTTTTGAAAAATATGGATAATCACATGGACAGATTCTCAGGTAATAGCACAGTTCAATACAAATATACATCGTTCCTTATTTAAGGGACAGCGACATAGTGGTCCTATAGCTCTGTCTGTGTAATAACCTTTCTTAATCGGATGATTGTACCAGTGTATGTAAACATTGGGGATATGATTGGGAAAGAGGAGAGCGTGGCCTTAAGTTCGGAACCATGGTCACACCATCCTATTACCTGGCATTTGCTTATCAGAAAGAGTGAAAACAATGGAAAAACCTCAATCATGTAATAATAAGTCTATATTAAAACACAATACATTTAATACATAATGGGGAAGCTTTTTCCTTCTTGGAAATGGTCAACGATGATTGTTAGCAGATTCCTGCAACAGACCGAAACAATTTAAGGAAATATTTATTTCAAGAATTCATTCAAGATATTCCTTGATATCCACTTGAAGTTAAAGAAAACCTGTAAATTATGAAAATAATGTACTCTTGCCTAGAACAGAAACTGAAGTGTAGCCTTAATCTGCAACAAACTACTGTATACTATTTTAAACAAGACAAGGGTTGTGTGACAAAGTGCCACTGTCGCTGGACCATTGCTATGGTAACACGGACAAAGTTGCCATAATTACCAAGGCCTCGGTAGATTTACCGGCACGCTAAAGATCCCTTTCAGGACAAAATACCGCCACCAAAGTATCTCTAAAAGCCGTAGTAGTGAAATGGGACGTAAAACCTTTCACTTGGTAATTAATCATTAACTATTGATCTTGACATTTTTCAGTCGGTGAACACACCATGTTGTAAATAAAGCAACACTGAAAATGGCTTCAAAGCCATCTTATTGTTTTATTTATATCAATTTTTAATAGTTAGACCTTTATGACATACCTTATCTTCAGTAATGTGATGCGTCTTGAATAATGGTTGATCAAATTGTAGTTCAATAGAGTAAAAAACAGTTAAAACTCTTCGTTATGTACATGTACTTGATTCGTGGTAGATTGTGACACCTCTCAAAAAGTTTCAATGACAGAATCAGCGAGTATGCAGCAACATTGAGCATTAATGAAGGCTCTGACTCTCGTTGCATGGTTAAAAGGGACAATAATAAGTGCACATTATACACATCTTGGGCACATATGTCTCAAGCATGTTTAGAAAATTAGAAACTCACAAGAGAAGAAACTGCAGTATTAGCATTGTTAGTAGCAACTTCAGTCAACACAAGTTTGCCCAAATGACTGGGCAGGGGTATATGTATAATATATAAAAATGAATGTTTGTTTGGCCTTTATGCATTCCAATACCATACCTCCGATTGCGATGATACGTTGGTGAATTGTAATGGACACTCCCACAAAGGTTTCTGAATTTTTTCAATAGAACGAAACAATGTGCTCAAAATGAGTGTCAATGAGCTTACAAAAACCTGGGAAGTTCCATACGGGTGACTAAAGCTACTGTATGAACGTAGCAAAAAACACGGCATTTTAAGTGGTAGTGTTGGTACTGTACCCGTAAAATTCGAGAAGGTACTTGTTGGAAATCCAAAGCACAGCTGTATCGTGAAAATATGAAAGTTTCCGGCTAGTTAATCTATCAATATTACACCAACAAGCTCTTCGGGATTATACACAGTAGGCTACGATAGTGTTATGGATTAAACAAAAATAAGCTACTTGTAGAGTGAGAAAACATACCTTACATCTCGGGGCTATGTAGGGAAAAGGGCATCATACCTTAATTAGGTTGGTCCATAACACCATCTCTGCTTATAGTTTAAAATAAGTCACTCGAAACAGGACTTATAAAACGAAATAAATTTATTAACAAAAATCTAATATAAATAAAAATGTAAATAAAATAAAAATTCCCTAAAATAAATTAATAACAAATACACTTACTCATACACACTCAAAAATAAAGTCTCTATGACTTCCTGAAATTATTAGTTACACTTGTATTGGATTTACAAAAAGAATTAACAAAAATCTATTAAAACTGTCAATGTTACAATCGTTTAAAATTTCTACGCGTGCAGGAACACGCAGCTGTATATTGAGTCTGTCAAGACAAGCTCATTCAGATTTTCATTCATAATCTGGACACCTGCAAACTTAAAATTTCCATTCACATTACTGGCCTCGTAACGGAACCTCACTTTCATTCATCCAATTATACACAATGTTATATACACGCCTACCCTAGCGCTCTGCAATGCATTCAATAACAATAAAATACACTTGGATTCTCAAATATTTGCAACAAACTACCATAAAATGTTATGTTTACTTGTTTAATAACAATTAACTTAACTCGCAATTGTTTATATATCCATATACCATATAAAATAGAGTTTCTTATACAATTTCCTTCTATAATTCTATTCTGGATAGAATTCTGTTTTTTTCTTTTATATGAGATGCAATATATAAGATAATGTGCCTTGTCTATTCTTGAGTTACTATGACACAATTGTTATAATGCTATGCCATTTAAATCTTTAATGTGTTTATCGTCATCTCCGGTCTCATATGACCAATAATATAAGACAAGTTCATATTATTAATGGATAGTTCCAGGTTTAATAGAGTGAACGCTTATTGATTTGCCGATCAATAAGTTTTCATTATTATTATTATTATTATTAATATTCATATTCAGGCAGTGCATGTTGAAGTGGGATACGGAAAGCAAGTTGAGTGTTGCAACGCTTGCGACAATCGTGGCGTTGGTAGCTATTCCTGTGAATGACCTGGTAAGTCGGGTTCAAGGCCAAAGTCAGGGTGAGCGCGCATACAATTTGGCGTCATTATGGGCGTACCAGAGGTGAATTTCCAACCGATACTCGAATGAATCATCGAATCAGAAGGGAGGAAGACTGACCCACGTGGAAGTGAGCGTGCCATAAAAAATGCGGGAAACCACGTGTATGAAGAACCGCTGATCCGATATGATTCCGCATGAGTGCATTGAGACGTTCAGATAAAAAGAAGAGGTTTGATACTAGTCCCAAGTCTGTGAGATAAAAACTGCAGATTATTTTTCCCAATTGCCCCTACCCTGCTCCATTCTGCCTGTTTCCAATAAATTGATCGGTGGAGAGTAGCTCGACACACAATTTGACCAGGCGCTGAGGGGCTTGGTTCACGCCAGTTTGACGACACATTTTGATCAGGCTCTGAGGAGCATAGTTCACGTCAGTTTGAACAAACATTTTAATTAATTTCTAGGGAGCAGAGTTCACGCCAAGAGGAGTTGAGATCTCGAGTTGAGATAAGCGCTACTCGGCATAAATAATTTGAGAGACTTTTAAATGCCAGCTGCGTGGCAGATTAAACTGTAATATTATTTTGTGTAAATTTTGTGACTTATATGTGCGTGTGAACCAAGCGAATGCTTAGATAGGGCCAGTTCTTCGTGGAGTAATCGCCCAGGACACTTGAGTGAAAGCCAATAGCTCATAGCGATTCTAGCAGGATAGAATATTAATTTGAACATTTCTTTTTAAGAAGCCATACCAAGATGTCTACTACAAGGTCGATTGGTGGGATGATGCGCAACGCCTCTACCAGAATGTTGACGATGATGGAGTAATTTTCCTGTGGGAAATGCTCTGGGATGGAGGTTGATTTTCTGCAAGCTGTTGGGTGATGTACAAACCATTGATTTATTCAATATGTAGGTAGATTAGACGCGGGAACGTTGCAAATGATTTTTGTTCATAGTTTTCTTGTGTATA
This sequence comes from Meconema thalassinum, assembly GCA_946902985.2. Lineage (NCBI taxonomy): Eukaryota > Metazoa > Arthropoda > Insecta > Orthoptera > Tettigoniidae > Meconema > Meconema thalassinum. Next base: position 1,295,240,744 of record OX336389.2, read on the forward strand.
TAGATTTTATGTACCGGCACTCTTATCTATTTAAATGTACGTTGGCACATGACCAAATTTGTTTTGATTGTGTATTTTTATGAGTCATTATTAACATGCATGGCGCGTGCATTGGATTATTTTATTCATGCGAATGCGAAGTTCGTCATGGATGATAAATGGTACTTTAATTCAAATTCATTTAAATTAGGAGAAGGGGGTAAATTTAATTAGATGTTTTACGAACAGGTTTTTATTCATACTAGGGTTGCCGAGCGCAACACGTTAAGGTGTCACGGTAGAACACCTTAGTTCTATATTTTGAGATTTTTTTATATCCCTTTTCAGGAGCTTCAGTCACGGACTAGATTGGGAGAGCAAGTCGGTGGAAATATTTATGTCTTTTATTTCATGTTTCTGTCAAACTCATACGTGTGATTCTGGTGTGTGTATCGTGTCAATGTGTGTGTATTGGTTCATCGTGATGAGGGGTAGAATGGGTCTACTTCCCTCAAAATTGATTGTATTTTGATTGCAAGGGGGAGCGCTCTTGGAGGCTACCTTACCTGGTCCTGTGCTGATTCTTGGATTTCCGTGGGAAATGCTAAGATATTTTTTTGGACACACACACGTATTATGTGCTATTGGGAGCACGCTTCTTCGAGACCCGAGCCATTGCTACGGCAGGCCGAGGTATTTGACTCGTGGGTTGACAGATGTTGCAGATTCCACTTTGCGCCCGTCTATGTCTGGTGATTCATCATGTAGGCAGTCCAGATAGACCGACTGACCCCTTAAAGCTATCTGTAGCAAACCTGTTACTTTAATGATCGTTGGATCATAATAATTTGGGAGTTCGCCATGTCCATCACGAATGCCGCATATCGTATGAAAAGAAATATTTGTTGTTATGATGTAAATGTTGGCTTGAGCCTAGTGATTTCTGTGACTCATGTTATTTGTTTATATTTCATATATTTGTTTGTCTTGACCCCGTCGGGTGTATTTGTATTTCATATAAAAATGGCAAGCGGCCATGTGTGTATTTTTCTTGTTGTTGGTCACGTGTTGATTTACTTGTGTTGGTATAAAAGTCCTAATTTCTAGGCGTTAATGTGTCTGCTACGGCAATTCTTTTATTCCAATTTCATGCGGAAATTATTTGTCTTATTAAGTGTAGGGAGTATCGTATAGTTAATTAGTTTTTAAATTGTGTTCCTAGTGTCTGTCTAGCTCTAAGACAATGCAGATTCGTCCCCTGAAGGTTTACTGGATAGTGACGGGTCTCGCATTAATTGTACACATCGTACCGCATGTAGAAGAGCCGCACACGCACATGTCATTGCAGTAAATTGGGACATTTGCTCCAGAGGTTTACGATCTCTCCTGAGATCAGGCCTGGTTTGGCACTTTTATTAATTCAAGTGGGTGTCATTTGGGAAGTCTTTTTGTTTTTGTTGTAAATATTGTAAATTTTGTTGATTTGTTAATTAAATTCATATGTTTGAATCCTGGTATTCTCTTTTTCCTGCATGATATTTTGTTATATGTTAACCTGCATTTTAAGAAGCGCTTAATACAACTACTTTACGAAATGGACCGTTACACTCCCCGAAATCGAGTCTCATATGCTTCTTCGCAAGGGTTCAATAGTTTAAATAAAAGTTTAGTGAACAAGGACAACATTTCCCAAACTTTGTTCCGCCTACTCTGCCTCTATCTCTCCCTCTAAATCGTGGATCTATACACACATAGGAGATCTCAATAACTCTATTAACATACAACAATGCTTTAATCTCCTCACAACAGTACTACAATGCAATAATACGGCAACACCTTCGTATTCCAACAAATATTTTCTCGCAGACTCCACTATCTTCTATATACTGTTGGAGCCCCAACCCTCATACAAGGGCTGTGCCTACACCTACGCATAATTTATTAAAAGTTAATAGAAGAAGCTACGGAACTGCGAGTATGGGAACGTAACTGCAACGTGCACGTCAGGTCATAGCCCCGAAGGTGCCAACTAGCAGGTTAAGGAGGTCACCGCGGACATTACACTCCACAAGCCGCTGACTGGAGTGACACCACATAATTACCTTATAAATACGAGGGACACGCACGCTCTTGCCCCCTTACTCTTACCTTACTTATTTTTGGAACAGTATTAGTGCTACGCCGGACCGGTGGAGGCCCTGCCCATTTAACGAGGTCCCACCGCGCCATGAAGACTCGTACGTGGTAGGGTGAGTTGTGTCTGCTATTTCCTTCTTCCCCCCCTTATTTTATTTCTCTTTCCCCAAGTCTCTTAAACCCTCAGTGCACAGTCAGAGGAATTCTTTCTATTTCACTTAGTTATAGGATCCTTCTCCCTTAGCTTGTAAACTTAGTTAAGACACATCATGCATGCTGTTGACCGGGAGCATGAAGATTGCACGCTTGTCGCCGCACTAACAGTAGCTTAGCGTGCTGCGGCTGCTCTAGCCAACATGGTAAGTAAGCCCCTCGTAACCCACCTTTACGTCCCTTCACGTTATCTCCTCCCTTGAGGTCTCCGCATCTCCCTAAACAATGGTAAAAAACCCCATGCAGTTAGGTTACCTAATCCACCCACTAGGTAACATTTCTTCAACCACCAACAATGGTAGACGGCGGGTACTCTTTCTCACCTCCAACAAATGGTAAAGGCACCGGGTAAAGTCACATTACCGAAGGCGGCCTTACCCCTACATTTCTTCAACCCCCAACAATACGGTATGAATCTCCTCGTATATTCAATAGACAACTGTTATAACATCATGTCAATTGTTATCAAAAATTCTGCGGTAGTACTTGCATTAATTCCAACTAGCATTCATTTTAGTGTTGTTCCAACCAACTGCTTACATTGTTAACAGCAATATCTGTTCTAATGACTCAACTTTCGTTCTCTAAACGATCATAGAAGTTGTTTGTGAAAGATCTCCGCAGATTTACTAAGAATTGTAACTCTGTCATCAATTCTTTGTCTCTATACATTTAATAGATATACACAAATTCGTTTCACCATACTGATCATGACTATAATGTTACATGGTTGCAATATTACATTCACACAATTACGTTGCATTATATTTGTGTAAAAATAATGACAAATGTTATTTAAGTGTCCAATAAATATCAATCACGACTGGAATAGACTCTATCTAAATTCCCTGCTGTCGGACAAATTATCTTCTAAGAAGATATGACTCAAATAATGTTACATTTAAAGAAAATGGGTTTGTCAACTCCTGAATGTATCTCCATTCTATACAAAGAATGTTCATAAGTACATGACTTTCTATCATAATCGTGTCGAATATTACTTGTCAGATCGACGAAATGTTCATAGTAATACGTCATATTTCACAATATACGGGGCACGTCCAGAAAGTAAGTTCCGTTTGGTAATAACATTAAATTGTGTACATATACAGAAAAATTATTTATTGCACAAAATTCTACAACCCTTAATCTATTTTTCCACATTACTGCCGAAATGTTGCAGGCATTTGTCGTAGCGTGGCACGAGTTTTAGTATACCTTGTTCATAGACGTGTGCCGCCTGTGTCTTCAACTAGTTGTACGTTCCGCTAGAGCGCAGTTCCGCATATGCGCGGTAGACGCTCTGTATCAAGGAGAAGAAACGTGCGCCATTTAAAGAGTGCTGTCAGCCACGTACGCGTTGTTGTGCATGTTTACTCGTACAATGTCGGTGTTGATTGAAAATCCCGCCGCTTGTGAAATCAGATCTGTGATTCTTTTCTGAATGCTAGGAAAGTGAAACCAATTGAAATTTATCGGCAAATTTGCGAAGTATATGGACAAAATGCGATAAGTGATTCAATGGTGAGAAGATGGGTCCGACAGTTCAATGAAGGACGTAGTGAAGTGCTCGATGAAGAACGAAGTGGGCGTCCATCTTTGGTTGCAGAAGAACTGGTTCACGCGATTGATGACAAGATCCGGGAAAACCGCAGGTTTACAATTAGTGCTCTCGCTATGGAATTTCCCCAAATCTCACGATCACTAATTCATGAAATTGTTACCGAAAAACTGAACTTTCGTAAACTTTGCCGACGTTGGGTACCAAAGATTCTTACGGAGCAACACAAAACAAAACGGATGAGTAGTGCACTTCTGTTTTTGACCTGTTACAATAAAGGCGGCGAAGAATTTCTGACACAGATAGTCACAGGAGATGAAACTTGGGTTTCTTACGACACCCCTGAAAGTAAGCGGCAATCATTGGAATGGAGGCACACTTCATCCCCAGCAAAGGTTAAGCCGAAACAAATCTTGACACCTCGGAAAATGATGTGCACAGTGTTCTGGGACTGGAAAGGCATCTTACTCATTGATTTCTTACTGCGTGGTCAAACAATCAACGCAGATGCTTACTGCGAGACACTTAGGAAATTGCGCCGCGCAATACAGAATAAGCGCCGGGGGTTGCTGTCAAAAGGTGTTGTTTTTCTTCACGACAACGCACGACCAAACGCTGCAAATGTGACGAAAACCTCCTACAGGGATTTGGCTGGGACGTGTTTGACCACCCTCCGTACAGCCCTGACCTCGCTCCTAGCGACTTTCATCTGTTCACACATCTCAAGTCTTTCCTTGGCGATCAACACTTCAACAATGACGACGAGCTGAAAGAAGATGTTTCCAACTGGTTGAAGACACAGGCGGCAAACTTCTATGAAGAAGGTATCCAAAAACTTGTGCCACGCTATGACAAATGCCTGCAAAAGTTCAGCAGTTATGTGAAAAATTAGTTTAAGAGGTGTAGAATGTTGTGCAATAAATATTTTTTCTGTATCTTTGCACAATTTAATTTTATTACCAAACGGAACTTACTTTATGTATGTGCTTCGTATCACACGTAGATTGCTTCTCCTGTAATAATATTCTTCTTTCTCTAAGACGCCCAATTCTATCTTAGACAAAACTGTCCGAAATCCTAATTCAAAAATCGAAAAACGTCGAATTCTAACTTCTTAAATTTTCCTAAGTGGAAAATAAATTCTCAAACAAATAAACTTCAGTTCAGAAACTGAATCATTGAACTTTCATGTATGGATGACTAAAGACAATCATCCTACACGATTTTGAAGATAAACTTGTTAAACATTGCAGTAAAAATACACGAATGAAATATGGGGAATTGTTGCTCAAAAATGCCATCACAATACTCTAACTACATAATAATGTTGAACACGCCTATCTTGTCTGAAGATTTCTGAAGCTCATATCAGGTATTCGGAAAATACCTAGATCGTTCATCTTCCCAAGAATGAAATGTTGAAACCAAATACGGCCAAGCCAGTGGAAAAACAGCAACCTCGGATAAGGAAAGATTTCCTCTCCAGAAAACACCCGTCTCCGCCGGACATCGAACTGCGTCTATCGTACATGGATTCCAAGTTTCGAACATTTGCCGGGCCTAGTCTCTGGCATATTCTTTCTTCCTGATGATGACTCTTCGTTCGCCGACTCCATTCGAATTTCCCACATTGTTCTCGAGCAATATTGTCGATATAGTTTCATAGTTAGAAATAAAATTTGTAAGTTGTAAATCGAATCACAATCGTAGTTATTAATGTTCATGTAGTTGGGGAACCCGGACTCTAAAAATGATGAAATTTTCGTTTTTCAGATTATTAGAAAATAAAATTCTACAGACTTTCCCCTTTAAAATGACATATTAATCACCCCTGTAACTCAAGTCCAAATATTAAAAAATAATTTTTCAATAATGTGCTGTAGTGCGCGTCACCACATTTCATTTCCATGGATACGTACTCACTGAAAACATACTCAAATCTCTCGGTCTTTCCAAGGAGATAGTAGGCCTATGCATGTAGGACATATTTCTTGTGTTGGCTACATTTTCCGATAGGCAATTATTTTGTTTGCATTTTGCATTCCTTGGATAGCCTACTATTGTTGACATTGGGTAATTTGTTGGTTAGGCCTAGCTCACGATTTGTACTGCATTTCTTTAGTGAATCTGTAACTTTCAAAATATGCCTCGATTTAGTAACAGAGTTTATAAGAAGAAAAAGCCTACTGGAAGGTACAGAAGTAGTGGCACTATGACAATATCACACATTGTTGAAAATGATTCCGAGAATGGCGAGTTTATGCATGAAGTGGTATCTACTCCAGTCTCGAGTACAAGCAGAAAATTGCATGGATCAACTGAAAAATAATCCAATTTATTAGAACAGTGCTGTGGGGATAATGTGAACGAAATAATTAACATTTCATCGCTGTCAAAGGTAATAGAGAAATCAGTATTGTGCAAGGAATGTAGTAGAATGAGTATGTCAGTGATTGTCAAGCAACACAAGGGACTTGCGTCAGAAATATGTCTCCATTGTACAATCTGTAATCACAGTGTTTCATTTTGGAGTTCAGAATATGTAGAAATAGGCCAAGGGGAAACTGCCAGTGAGAAAAGCAATGGAGAAAGCTGTAAGGGCATTTTACTTCCACACCCTATCGACTGACGAGAAACCACTACATGGCTTATGCCCTTAAGGTCTCAAATCCTGGTGCAAGTATAACAAATATCAGGGATCTGAACAAGTATACAAGCATCTTCACAGTCCACCAGAAGCTTTCATGAAGACAATTAAGCCAATTTTCTCAGATTTATCTCAAACTGAACTTTTGAAAAAATGTCTATATGGACGCACTCAAAATCAAAATGAGAGTGTGAATAATGTAATTTGGACCAGAATCCCATAAAATGTGTGTTGTGGAAATTTATACTCTTCACTTTGGAGTATATGATGCCATTGCCACCTACAACAATGGAAACATTATAAAGTGTGATGTGCTGCAGAATTTGGGACTGACAGCAGGAAAGTACATGGTCAGTGCGATGATGTCTATAAACAATGAGAGAAAACGGAATGCTAAAAGAAAAAAAAGGAGTCTGAGAGAAAAGCTAAACAAAGAATGAAAGCTGTAAAGAGAAGGCTAGATGAGGAGATGTCTAGTGACACTGATAACCCCTCTTATGTTGCTGGACTTCATTAGAAAGTTAGTTCAACTTTGAACATCGTTTTTCACAATTCCATTTTTATGCCATATAAGGAACATTTTATCCTAAACTATTAAAGATAGAGACGTCAAATTTTCAAGGATTGTAAACAATATCAATCTACACCTTCTATCATAGCCTTTTTGTCATACACGATCTATGACAGATTTTATGGCGATGATATTAAGCCAAAAAATATTTAAAAAAAAACAAATATCCATCGATTAATATCCCTATGAAACATGGTGTTAAATATGTATAATAAACCACTGTCAAAATTTCGTTCTTCTAGTATTAATAGTTTAGGAGATAATGTACCCTACATTTAACATTGCAGGTATAGGCGGGTCCGGGTTCCCTTATGGATGACTAAAGACAATCATCCTACACGATCTTGAAGAATAAACTTGTTAAACATTGAAGTAAAAATACACGAATGAAATAAGGGGAAGTGTTGCTCAAAAATGCCATCACAATACTCTAACTACATAATAATGTTGAACCCTTCTGTCTTTGAAGACTTCTGAAGCTCATATCAGGTATTCGGAAAATACCTAGATCTTTCATCTTCCCAAGAATGAAATGTTGAAACCAAATCCGGCCACGCAAGTGGAAGAACTGCAACCTCGGATAAAGAAAGATTTCCTCTCCAGAAAACACCCGTCTCCGCCGGACATCGAACTGCGTCTATCGTACATGGATTCCAAGTTTCGAACATTTGCCGGGCCTAGTCCCTGGCATATTCTTTCTTCCTGATGATGACTCTTCATTCGCCGACTCCATTCGAATTTCCCACATTGTTCTCGAGCAATATTGTCGATATAGTTTCATAGTTAGAAATACAATTTGTAAGTTGTAAATCGAATCACAATCGTAGTTATTGATGTTCATGTAGTTGGTTAATGAATGATAATAATTGCTCGTAGTCAACAAGTATATGTACATGATAATGTATTAATTGTACTGGATGGTAACGTAAATAATTTTTCATGTATACTCGACATTGTAGACATTATAGATGTACATTTTTCTGTCGTTAAATAACGTTGCTCCATGTTGTCAAATCACAGCTCTGTATTAACATACCCCAATCGCATAAAGTTTTTCGTCCATCATCTCAAACATCTTCAATATATTAAATGATAATTCTTCTGGATACATATTAGTAGCCATTATAGTGTTGAAGTAATAAAATGTCTTAATGTTCATGTATAACACTCGGATACTCACGTTGTCTCTGTAACATGGACTTGTATTCGCTGCACTCTTGTCGAACCAAAAGTGTTTCTCTCAAATGAAATGCGTAACTTTCTTCAGCAGATATATAATGTCTGAAAACTGCCTAAATATGCGAATTTTTAACTTCAAATCTTTATAATCTGATACTGTATTCTTATCAGTATATTCTGTATACACTTTCGTTGAACCAATATCGAAGAGTAATTTACAAAAGACTAATAATGCCTTTACTCAACTTCACGTAGATTTACTAGCGAGGTTTCACTATGACTTGGCCTGCATTGGCACTTGACCCACGAGTGGTCTACTACCGCACTCGGATAACTCCCAAGGGACTGAACTCTCCCGGAATACACGTATTAACTCTCCGACGTGTGTAGGAATAAGAACGCTCCTAACTGCTGTCCGCTCTCCAGCTCGAATTTTCCCCGGCGCCATTGTGGCTCCCGCGAAAATAATAGCGCGCACTTGAAGAATGCTTATTACAGTGAATTTCTTCCTTCTTGCGACTTTCAAAGTACTCCAAATATCCTCTCGTAATTTTCTTCATTATTCCAATCGAACCAAAGTCTTACATAGGGCTTAAATGGAATAGTTAATCAAATTGTTGTTGTTTGAGTCTTCAGTCTTTTGACTGGTTTGATGCAGCTCTCCATGCCTCCCTGTCCTGAGCTAATCGTTTCATCTCTACATAGCTACCACACCCTACATCCGAGGCAATCTGTTTAACATATTCTAACCTTGGTCTACCCCTACAGTTCTTGTCCTCGACCCTTCCTTCCATAACTAAGCTTGCTATTCCTGGGTGTCTTAGTATGTGTCCTACCAACCTATCTCTTCTCTTCATTAGCAGTCGCCAGAAACATCTCTCCTCTCCCACTCGTCTTAATACCTCTTTGTTTGTAACCCTATCTACCCATCTGATCTTCATCATTCTCCTGTAACACCACATTTCAAATGCTTCAATTCTCCTCTTTTCTGCTGCACCAATAGTCCAAGTTTCACTTCCATAGAGCGCCACGCTCCAGACAAAGGCTTTCAAAAATGACTTCCTAATACCAAAATCTATATTCGATGTCAGCAGATTCCTTTTTTGTAGAAATGCTTTTCTTGCCTGAGCCAACCTACTTTTTATATCCTCTTTGCTTCGTCCATCACTGGTTATTCTGCTTCCTAAGTAACAGAAATCTCCTACTTCCTTCAGCTTTTCACCTGCCAATTTGATCTCCATAGAGGTTTCTGATTTATTTCGGCTGCATTCCAGTATTTTTGTTTTACATTTATTTATTTTCATCATGAATTCTTTCCGTAAGACGGAGTCCATACCATTCAAAAACTCATTCAAATCCTCAGGCTTGTTGGCCAAGATGACGATGTCATCAGCAAATCTCAGAGTTGAAATTATTTCTCCTTGAATCTTCACTCCAACTTTAAATTTTTCTCTAATTTCCTTCATTGCTTGTTCAATGTAAAGATTGAAAAGTATGGGTGATAAGTTGCAGCCTTGCCTTACACCTTTCTGAATACCAGCTTCTCTCTCATGTCCTTCAAATTAACAAGGTAATATCCATATCTGCTTCCATAAACCCTCTCCTCATTGGCTGTGGGCTTATATCCAATTATATATTTTATAACAATTAGTTGGCCATAATCCGCGGTAAAATCTTGTTGCTATGCACTTTCCAACCTCCTCGATCATTCCTAGGCGTCACAAATCACGTGATCGCGCTCTCCTGAGCTCCAGCACTAATATTTCAACATTAAATCTTAGCATGGGGCTCGAAAAATATCGTCATTTTTATCATACAACATTCAAATTTCGGGTGCAGTACGCAAGTAGTAAATAATAATAAAAAATAACATAGTAATAGGTAGCGCCCGAGTCATTCAACAAGTACGAATTGGCACACTGTTGCTGTAGCTTATCGTTGATATTTGTCTATGGCGATAAGGAACGTATTACTTTCAACACAACAAAAGCTACATTTAAAAATATCTTTACTTTGATGAGAATAAGAGAATACTTCCTATATGGATCATGTTTAGAACTTTACGAAGACAAAATTTTAGCAAATTGGCCTAAAACTGTTCTTTATATAAAGAGAGAATAGCATACTCAGCATGGTGCCTTACCGATCGTATCGTAAATTAGGCATTTTAAAAATTATAAACAAATAAATCATGGTATTATTCAGCGAATCATTGCTAAATTGGAAGTTTAGTGATGATATGACTTTTGCAAGCGAAGCTGCGACTGTTAATGCTAGTAATATAAAAGTAAGTAAATAAATACTCTTGAAAAAAAATATGACGTGAATTAGTTATTAACACCATTTAATTGTGGACAATTTAGGACTATACGTTTTCGACCTCTACCCCTCGCTACGGCGTGCGTCTGCCGGAACATATTTGCGATCGTATCTATTGGCAGAAGTTGTAACTAACCTGATCAGTTTGTTTCCTAAGCAGCAAGATAAACACAAAAACACATTAAAAATTACAAGTATAAGGAATACAATGTATCTCCATGAAGACTGCCCTGAAAACATTATTTGCGAGCTTTGCGGTTGAGGATCCTACAAACCTGATGAATTGGTATCCTGTTAAAGAGATGGAGGAATTTACTTATTAGTCGAGTCCTATGATTGACGCAACCCATCTAAGAAAAGTCAGTATGACGCTTCACCTCTTCAGACAGTTAGCTACCAACAGGATCTGTATGGAGGAATTTTTGAAGAAAGGACTCGGAAATTTTGACTCCAACTCCTACTGTATGGGCTAAAACCTCAGACGGGTATACAGTCTTCCACCAGCATCTCGTTCTGATATAACACTGCAACATTTTGGAACGTTTCGATTAGTAGGATGAAGCTCCATGTCAGGTTCTGATGTCATAGTGGTCCTGCAGTCATTACACGGCTCATTAATGGCACTCAACAGTCGTTTAACTATATAACCACTTATATATGCCACTGACTCTGCTTCTACAAAAGAGAGATCACATGAAATACTAGTGGTACTAGTCTCGTCTAGAACACCTGAAACGTCAGAACACATTGTTACGAGGTATTCCTTGCATTCTTGTAGGAAATTCCCCAGACAAGAAAGCAGCTCTCCATCATCATCTTCACAATTCTTTGCTCTGGAATGAGAAGAACATAAACCATTCAATATATAAGCTTTGAATGCAGCTCCAAACATACCACAAATTGGATTGTTGCTCTATCCTCGAAACAGTCTGATACCTGAAAAGAAATTCTCAAGCCCATATTGATTGAAATTCTTTAGATTGAAATAAGTGAAGCCCTTGCTCTTCAACTGCAGCAACAAATGATGAATGGCACGAATTTATGTTAGCCATCCCTTCTGGCATGGTGGTCGAACGACTTCACCTGAAGGAGATTTAATTAATTTTAAATATTCGATCTTCAACATCGCATCCACCCAGAATTTCAGATGATCAGATTCTGCAGTCAAACGGCATCGATAAGCGCTATGAGATTGAGGAACCTTTGATGACCATTGAGGCTGTCAGACAAATTATTCAAAAAAGAGAGATCACATGAAGTACTAGTGGTACTAGTCTCGTCTAGGACACCTGAAACGTCAGTAACTCGGGCTTCAATTAGCATGTGCTGTGGAAATCCATCTACTAAAACATTAATGGCACTCGAACAAGTCAAGCTAAAATTCTGGGCAGCAAGGAATACTTTCATTTTGTCCTTTCCCTTCGGGACCACATGGGCACTTGTAATTTTATTAACTAACCTGTACAGACAACCATCATTAGCCCTCAGTAACAGTTTTACATGCTCCCATTTTACAGATCCACGTTCTGAAATGATCCCGCCTAAGCTATTTGCTCGGTGATACTTCTACGACGTTTTCGCACATGCCATCCTTCATCATTGAACACGCCCTGTATGCAGCGCGGCATGTCATGAGAAAGGCTTGATGTCTTGTCTCTGGAAATTCACCGTAAATATTTTTCTGAGCACCCTTTATTCTACTTCTCGATTGGAAAAGTCTCAGAACTTCCCACATCGTCATTCAGCATCAGATAAACATTATTATGTTTCTAATTTTTCTTGGTAAAGGTAATTTACACCGTAGATGGGCGGAAGGAAGTCAATAGACTGTCAAAGACTAAAGTATCCGCTTGGACACAGCAGAGCGAGCCTATGCTCGCTGTCAACCAATTTTGTAGCCGTCCAAGTAAGACGTGCTGTGTAGACCGTCCGTGGGACGAAGAACTTATAAGTCCACCCATGTGGTGATGAAAATCTACAACCATCGAGTATTATTTGTCACGATATTTGTGAAGTGACTGTGAAACCAACAGTGTTGGCAATTTGTAAGTCCATTGTGAAAATTGTGGAAAATTGTGATAGATTTCCCAGATTATTTTTGGTCACGTGGAACACCATATATCGACACGAGAGCCAATGTAAAATCGAAGTCCACTAGGGACATGAAATATTGTGAAAGCATTAGCAATTAACGATCATCGTGTGTAAAAAGGCACACCACAGTTCTAAAGTGTATTACAACTCGAAGTGTAGTCAATTTCGACACAGGATTATCACGATCCAGAGCGATATTTACTATCGTAAAATCTGTGAGCATAACGCCGCATGTGTTACATAGCACCTGTGAACGCTGACAGTGAGAGCCTTTCTTTTTGATAATAAGTCTGCAATATTATTGTGTAAAATCAGTGAGAAATCTGATCACTTGCCTCGAATCGATAAATTTTAAACTCTGTGAAACCACGAGTGCAATCTCTGATAAGATGTGTTATCACAACATGAGCCACATGTGCATCTTTCTACAAGTACTGTCCGTGAGTGACATGGAGTAGACTTCTACTATGTGGGGGAAATATCTGAAGAAAAGGAACATCGTCATGGCAGGAGGAGGACCTTACAACCACGAGGGACATGGAGTTAGGACGCCCATCAACCCGAAAACTGACCGCAGGGAGGAGATGTTGTACGTGTACCAGACACGTGGACGCAGTAGGAGACTGGAACGGAGGAGGCTTGATCCAAGAAGCCTGGTTGGGAAACACCATTGGAACCGTCCAGGTTTTTGTAACCCCTCAATTATGATGAAATTGAGATGCGGCAAATAGTACTGTAAGTCTGCATCTTCTCATTTGTGCGGGCTCTTTCTGTGGTAGATAGAATGCAGAATAGTTAACCGAACTTGTGATAACCAGCTTAGGTAGGATTTCTAGTTAGCACTTTGCTATTTTCTTTTCCAGTGAGTGTTAGTCACTGTTTGTTGCATTCTGTTATATGTCAGTAGGACGCTATGTTCTACCAACTTGCTAGACACGACCACATATCATTTTGATCAGTCTTGGTCAACGCCTTGTGTGGGTTAGATTTTTAGGAAGGATGGACACCCATTCTTTGGTTCATTCTTTGCTGTAACCCTTTCCAAGTTACTTCCAAGGTACGCCACTGCTTGTTCAAGATGGCCATATCGTTTGATGACCGACTGTTGTCATAACATTTATGAGAATTTGTGTTATTTACAGTCAATGTGAAGCTTTGAAGTCACATTCAGTTCTAGAAAGAACGTACAGGGATTATATTTAAATATGCCTGAAGAGCATCGATCCCTGATACTCTCTGTATCATTTTAGACATCTTAGCAGTTGTAAGATTGTCATCATTGTTACATTTTATTTGTGTGAAGTCTAGAACACGCAAATTTGTGTATTTAATAAATGTAAATATTAGTCGAGTGACATCTCTTTGTCAACACAGAGCACTCCAGAGAGAGTGGAATATATTTGTGAACGTGTTACTTGGATTTTAAGACATGACTTATAATTGTACACCCGTATTTTACGTGGTACATTTTCTTTGGGTGTTTATTTGTTATAAATTGTTATATTTAAGCCAGCATGATTCACTATAGGAACTTTATTGGGTGAATTCTGTTATCAGTTGCCGGACGCAAATATGAAGCTAACGTGCTTTGTCAAGCACCAGTTAGAACGGGTTTCAATTACCCAGAGTACACTACGCTCTCTTTTGTGAGACGACTTCGTTACTTTTAGACCGATGCTAGTGCATCGTATTTACCGTTTGGAGAATTGATTATTTATTTGGGTCAAGGCCAGCGACCATGTTGTAGTAATCAGATGTTTTTGCTGACGTCATGTAGACGAGCATGTTACCTGTTTTGATCGCTATTGGAGAGCGACTTTATACTGACACCAGTTGAGAGTGTGTAATTTTTATAGGAAGCTTGATGTTGTCTATTATTTATTGGTGATGAAGACACCCTGTTTGAGGCTATTGGTGTTATATTTTGAGTACATGGAATGCACTGTCGTACAGAGTTCATTCTGCAACCGTTCATTCCGGGACTAGCCCGAGACTGCATCAGGAGAGCTGTGCGCCCCTGTCAGTTATATTTTGCGACAGAGTCTTGTCAACTCCTGTTATTGTGCCGACTTGTTGCAAGTGATTGATCTTACAGAATACTTCACTTTGTTTAGCCTTGGTGTCCTGGAATCATCAGCCAATCGTCATAAACCAACGACAAATCTAAACTACGCTCCTACTAATAATAGATACATAATTATTATAAACAAATGCTAAATAACTATGACTGTGACTTTAAACTTGATTTCTCAACGTTGTGCCAGCTGCTTGGTTCCATTTGGATGTTTTCCATTTCTATCGGGAAATGACTTTAGACATTGTACACTACTTTGACACGACGGAGCAGCGTACGAACCAGTAGTTCATACCTGGTGGCGCACGATGCTCATGCGACCTAAGTCGTGATTTTTATCACTCAGTTTCCACCATAAATGACACAATTAGTTGACCCTTTAATACAAAGAGTATTCAAACGTGCAGGCAGGGTTTAATAAGAGATCATGTGAATGCTGTGTTTTATTTATTTCTTGAAGTGTTATACTACTTGTTAACCCATTGCACCCTTAGTTTTAAGGAGTGATCTTAATCAATTTTGTTTGCCGGTTATCATGTAGCTCTTTATGTAATGTTTGTCCTTACGGTAGTCATTCGCAGTAAATGCTCGTTATAATGTTAGGACCTAGCTAGATTCAGTAAATCGTTACTGTAAATTCCGGAGTGGTACCATCATAAATCTCATTTGTTTCTTGTTTGTTAACTTAGCTTCTGTTTTTCATAGTGACCCATTTCATCTGTGTAGGGTCTACTTTTCGTGCCACTACCCTAGCTTTGTTGTTTTCTTTGTGTATTAGATTACTCGCGATGGTTTAAAACTTCAATCAGTGGAGGATTCTTGACCCTTTATTTTCATTTTTATTAGCTTGCGGGAATAGCCCGAAACAAACCCTCCGAACTGGGATAGGTATTTGTGAATATTTTAATAAATTTTACACAACTTTACTTAAGTCTGGATGTTATTGTTTTGTAGTTTAAGTGTTTCTACGGTGTACTTCTTGAGTTATTATTGACACATACCATGTCTGCCCAGATCGCCCCGTGATCTTGCGTATCGTGCGCACTGACCTATAAGAATTACATCCGATCCTCTTCAGCTTATATGTCCGGACGGTGAGTTGACCGAGAAGTCATTTCGGTTAGTGACGACCCAGACGGCTCGTCTGACGGGCTCATACACCCACTATTTAAACTGGCGCCCAAGTAGTGATGCCGATTTGGACATGGTAGCCATCAGCACATGTCGTTTCCTTTTAAGAGGATGTTAACACTATTTAAAGGCAAATTGACTGGACTGGGACGAATTCTAGAACGTCGTACTGCTGTTCAATTAGCCGTGTAGCATTCTGGTGATCTAAGACCACGAAGGTGAAGCGCAATTAGATTATTAAAATCAGTTAAGGATGTTTCTTTGATCACGCTTCATTTTAAGAAAATCAAATGTTTTGCTTTGCTTATTGTGGATGTTTGTAAATGTAGAATCACTTAGGTGTGTACTCCAGCTGTACTCGTGTTGTTTATTGAAAGAAAGCAAGCTTTCTACCACAGTAATTCCCTGTTTCAGACGTAAGTTCTCTTCGTAAGGATATTTCCCTCGTTTTCTCATATTTGTTATTGTGTCATGGATGAAGCGATGATCCGTAGCTTTGAGGAGATAAAGGCTGGAGTGAATGCTAATCTCCAACAGATTAGAGAGGATTTGGGAGTAAATACAAATGCTATAGGTATTGCTAACGCAGCATTTGTAGCTAACACCGCCACTCTTAATGATGTTAGGGGCGTGATGAACACTGTTAATGAGGGACTTAATGATGTTAGAGACGACCTCGGTAATGTTAGGGGTGACCACGAAAATGTTAGAGGTGACCTGGAAAATAATATTGCCACTCTCAGAGGTGACATGAATGAAGGACTCGATAATGTTAGAGCTGATGTAAATAACGTTACGGTAAGTCTTAACAATGTCAGGGCTGACATGGAGGCTAACAGGGAGGAGATCAACCTGAGCTCATTGATCGCTGATATTTCTACGAACGTTTATGCACATGCCATGCTTCATCATTGAACGCGCCCTGGAAGCAGCGTGGCATGCCATGAGAAAGGGATGATCTCTTGACTCTGGACATTCACCCTAAATATTTTTCTGAGCACCCATTATTCTACTTCTCGATTGGAAAAGTCTCAGAACCTTCCACATCGTCATTCAGCATCAGATAAACATTATTATGTTCCTAAATTATAGTTTTGGTAAAGGTAATTTACACCGCAGATAGGTGGAAGAAAGTCAATAGACTGTCAACGACTAAAGTATCCGCTTGGACACAGCAGAGCGAACCTATGCTCGCTGTCAACCAATTTTGTAGCCGTCCAAGTAAGACGTGCTGTGTACACCGTCAGTGGGACAAAGAACTTGCAAGTCCACCCATGTGGTGATGAAAATCTACAACCATCGAGTATTATTTGTCACGATATTGTGAAATGAATGTGAAACCAACAGTATTGGCAATTAGTAAGTCCATTGTGGAAATTGTGGAAAATTGTGATCGGCATTATTTTTTGGTCACGTGAAACACCATATTTCGACACGAGGGCCAATATAAAACCGAAGTCCACGAGGGACATGAAATATTGTGAAAGCATTAGCAATTAACGATCATCGTGTGTAAAAAGGCACACCACAGTTCTAAAGTGTATTACAACTCGAAGTGTAATCAATTTCGACACAGGATTATCACGATCCAGAGCGATATTTGCTATCGTAAAATCTGTGAGCATAACACCGCATGTGTTACATAGCATCTGTGAATGCAGACAGTTAGAGCTTTTCTTTTTGATAATAAGTCTGCAATATTATTGTGTAAAATCAGTGAGAATTCTGATCAATTTCCACGACTCCATAAATTTTAAACTCTGTGAAACCACGTGCGCAATCTCTGATAAGATGTGTTATCACGACATGAGCCACATGTGCATCTTTCTACAAGTACTGTCCGTGGGTGACATGGAGTAGACTTCTACTATGTGAGGGGAATATCTGAAGAAGAGGAACGTCGTCATGGCCGGAGGAGGACCTTACAACCACGAGGGACATGGAGCTAGGACGACCATCAACCCGAAAACTGACCGCAGGGACGAGATGTTGTACATGTACCAGACACGTGGACGCAGTAGGAGACTGGAATGGAGGAGGCTTGATCCAAGGAGCCTGGTTGGGAAACACCATTGGAACCGTCCAGGTCCTTTTAACCCCTCAATTATGATGAAATTGAGATGAGGCGATTAGTACTGTAAGTCTGTATCTTTTCATTTGTGCGGTTTTGTTCTTTGGTAGATATAATGTAGAATAGTTAACCGAACTTGTGATAACCAGCTTAGGTAGGATTTCTAGTTAGCACTTTGCTATTTCCTTTTCCAGTGAGAGTTAGTCACCGTTTGGTGCATTCTGTTATATGTCTGTAGGACGTAATGGCCTAACAACTTGCTAGACACAACCACATATCATTTTTATCTGTCTTGGTCAACCCTTTGTTTGGGTTAGATTTTTAGGAAGGATGGACAGCCATTCTTAGGTTCATTTTCTGCTGTAACCCCTTCAAAGTTTCTTCCAAGGTACGCCACTGCTTGTTTAAGATGGCCGTATCGTTTGATGACCGACTGTTGTCATCACATTTATGAGACTTTGTGTTATTTAAGGTAAATGTGAAGCTTTGAAGTCACATTCAGTTCTAGAAAGAACGTACAGGGATTATATTTAAATATGCCTGAAGAGCATTGAACCCTGATACTCTCTGTATCATTTTAGACATCTTACCATTTGTAAGATTGTCGTCATTGTTATATCTTATTTATGTGAAGTCTAGAACACGCAATGTTTTGTATTTAAGAAATGTAAATATTAGACGAGTGACATCTCTTTGTCACCTCAGAGCACTCCAGAGAGAATGGGATATATTTGTGAAAGTGTTACTTGGAATTTTAAGACATGACTTATCATTGTACACCGTATTTTTACGTGGTACTGTTCCCGTAAATTTGGGAGGATGCCTGTTGGGCATCCAAAGCAAAACCTGGATTGTTTTAATTTCTGAATGAGCTCCGGGAAAATCCATCAGAAATCGCTGCAGCAAGATACTCGGGAATCTACACAGTATCGATCAGTGGTATCGAGGCTTCACAACATAAATACACTCGCTCAGTAGCACCTACCTTATAGTTTTCTCGGGGTCTCTCAGGGGCTTAGCTCCAACCTTTAAATGAATCCGCAATACCACTGTTTCTAACTATATAAAAATATATCACTAATAGACAACATAGAAAAACTAACTGGTAAATTTATTTAATAATAGTAAACTAATTCTAATATTTAAACATTAAATAACAACAATTAAATAAATAAAAATAACACACACTCTCATACGTACTCCTCCACTACAACAATTACTCTATTAGCTTTATGGTGCTGTAATTTGAATATAAAAAAAATTTTGAAGGGCCTAAGCCGAAGGTAGAAGGTAGAATAAGGAAAGATAAGAGAACGTTCATGGCTTTTGTAGACTTAGAAAAGGCTTTTGATAACGTTGATTGGACTAAATTGTTTGACATTTTGAAATCTATTGGAATAAAGTACAGGGATAGGAGGGTGATATACAATCTGTACAGAAACCAGAAAGCAGTCATTCGAGTTGAAGGACATGAGAGAGAAGCTGGTATTCAGAAAGGTGTAAGGCAAGGCTGCAACTTATCACCCATACTTTTCAATCTTTACATTGAACAAGCAATGAAGGAAATTAGAGAAAAAATTAAAGTGGGAGTGAAGATTCAAGGAGAAATAATTTCAACTCTGAGATTTGCTGATGACATCGTCATCTTGGCCGACAAGCCTGAGGATTTGAATGAGTTCTTGAATGGTATGGACTCCGTCTTACGGAAAGAATTCATGATGAAAATATATAAATAAATGTAAAACAAAAATACTGGAATGCAGCCGAAATAAATCGGAAACCTCTATGGAGATCAAATTGACAGGTGAAAAGCTGAAGGAAGTAGGAGACTTCTGTTACTTAGGAAGCAGAATAACCAGTGATGGACGAAGCAAAGAGGATATTAAAAGTAGGTTGGCTCAGGCAAAGAAAGCATTTCTACAAAAAAGGAATCTGCTGGCATCGAATATAGATTTAGGTATTAGGAAGTCATTTTTGAAAGCCTTTGTCTGGAGCGTGGCGCTCTATGGAAGTGAAACTTGGACTATTGGTGCAGCAGAAAAGAGGAGAATTGAAGCATTTGAAATGTGGTGTTACAGGAGAATGATGAAGATCAGATGGGTAGATAGGGTTACAAACAAAGAGGTATTAAGACGAGTGGGAGAGGAGAGATGTTTCTGGCGACTGCTAATGAAGAGAAGAGATAGGTTGGTAGGACACATACTAAGACACCCAGGAATAGCAAGCTTAGTTATGGAAGGAAGGGTCGAGAACAAAAACTGTAGGGGTAGACCAAGGTTAGAATATGTTAAACAGATTGCCTCCGATGTAGGGTGTCGGAGCTATGTAGAGATGAAACGATTAGCTCAGGACAGGGAGGCATGGAGAGCTGCATCAAACCAGTCAAAAGACTGAAGACTCAAACAACAACAAGCCGACTGTAACTATTTTAAACGTTTAAGACAAATTCCACGCGCGCCATGCATTCTTGAGTAGCAATTAAAAAAGCTGGCACGCTTACTCGTAATGCACCTGGCTATGCGGGATGAATGACCCACTTCTGAATCAGCAGCGAAGTCGTTTGACAACAGAGGGTTGTGAGTTCTCCAACATAACAGACTGGCCTTGAGCGAAGCAGTGGCCATACACATTCCCTCACTACTGTGCTCGATCTGTCCAGCAGACATTCGCCGTGTTAAAATTTACATTCTCCAATTACAAAACTCCTCACATCTCACACACCTTTCAAACAATCTCTCTCAGATTTTAACATTAGCATCCATGCATCCTACCTCAACATTCATGACTGCCGGGGTTCAATTATTCTTAACAATAAACAAATCATTCATTCCAATAACATGCATTCAGCAATACCTTATATTTCAAAAAATGTTGACCGAAAAATTATTTCAAAATTATTTGCGTAACTAAATATTTATGCTATTATTTACAAAAGTTGAATCGTTATATTTAACATTCTAAAACAGAGTCATAGCTCTCTTTAAACCATGCTCCTCCTTTCCCTGCTATATACAACGTGTTCTTCACATATACTTTCTATAAACATTTACTAATATTTATATACTTCACACACTAGGTCATTTTTAGTGTTATAGACAAAATCAGTCCAATGCTATCCATCATTTACGTTCAAATGCACGTAAATACTCACTTCCTTGATAATACAAATTAATAAATGTATTAGCAATAACCTGTGGATAATTACTTTCTCCAATTATTTTTCCGCTTACTAAAACTCTTATCGTTACTGCTAAAGTCCCAGATTTATATTCATATAGGAGTTCTCAATACACTGACTCCTCTTCTATACAAATGCCATGATGTTATCAAAAGAACAATACTTCAGTAATTCCCTCCAATATGGCAACACCTTCACATGAGTACACATATCTCCAAAAACCTCATATATCCACTGTATATGGTAATAAAAACTCATATACTATGTCGAACAATTCATAATACAGTCATTGTTATCAACATCTCTTCTGTAGGAACTTCATTTAGTTACTGGCATTATCTTCTCATCATAACACACAAATGCTGGTATATTGAACTCTTCATTTAGTTCTAAAAGACACTTCCTTCCAATAAATGACGACCTCAGACAAGTCGTATATGACCTCCGTAAGTTTACTTCATAAAAGATACTTAAATCTCCACAGTATATATCACATATACAATTAATAAAAATACTGTTCCGTCTACCTCTCTGATCTAGCTTTAATTTACACGCCTATGTAATATGGAGTCCACAATACGACACGACACCACATATTGTGTATAAATAACCACATATATTATTTATCATTTCCATTAGAATTCTATCTTCACTAGGGTAATCCAGATAAAAATTATCTTCTATCAAATTATGTTTCCTAAAACAATTAAATGAAGAAAGCTGTTAGCTTCAACAAATAAAGTAAGGATTGTCACTATCGCAATGAGTCTCCATTCGATACAACGAAAGTCTATGAGTATGAATTCTATCACATTCTGTTAAACAATTCTTATCAATGTAACGTAAAGTTCATAGTAGTTATAATGATATAACAATATCATTAGTGGTTTCTTCTGATCTTGATGACTTCTGTACATTGAGGTGCCCAAATCAAATTACTTGAAAAAGAATTTAATTTGGATCTTTGACAAATGTCTCGAAATAAAATTCAAATCGTTGAATGTTAAATGACTGGTCTAAAATAAGGAATACTGATTCCTTGAACAAAGAATGTAAGTCAGTTCAGAAACTGAAGAATAAAATAAAAACTGATGAAAGACGATCATCTCAAATTATCTTGCAGAATAAAGAGTCGTTACACACATGAAGAATAAAAATATGTCGAAACATGGAAATACATAACATATGGAGTAAAACGTTTGCTCAGAATTGCACTATAAAGCTCTCAATAAACAAATAATTTACACAGCTACCTTATCAGATGACATATAGAAGCTCAATGTAAGTATTTTGGGAAAATACTTAGTTGTTCCTCAATCCAAGATACTGAGTTGGACCTCAGTTCAATTCCTCGGACCAGCAATCTCGAATAAGGAAAGACGTTTCCTCTCCGATAATCACCAACCTCCGTCTGAACTCGAATGACATCCTTCTGGCATATTCTTCTTTGTTGCCGGGATCTTACCCTGAACATCTTGACAAATCTTGTTATGTTGCATTTTCTTTCGCCGTCATAGATATGTTTCAGTGTCATCATTGCGTAGAATCGTAAAAATACTCATATGGATAGTGTATGAAATATCTCTAGAGTTTGTAGTTGTTAAACAATGTTCGTATAATGACGTGAATGCACAAGGTGTAAGAGTACATAACGTCTACATTCTGAAGTATTCTGTTTAACGAAGCTCCATGTTGTATCTATATATCTGAATCAGATATGTCCCACGCGCACAAAGTTCTTATCTCATCATCATAACATCGTGATAAATATCGAATAAGTTCTGATGAATGTTAGCAGTCATAGTGAAAATGTTTTACACTGATCCAAAATGTAAGTAAAGACACTAATACTCAATTGGTTAATGTTCAATGCTGCCCTGCATCAACTAAAATGCATTTCACCTTCTATTTCCAGCACTTTTCTAAGTCACTTTTAAAATGCCTAAAATTCAAAACTATACAACTTGTGATGTTTAAATCTGCACACATACTAGAATACAGTTTGTACTGTAGGATAATTAAACTGGCTAAAATCTATTCTCACTCATCGCTGAGTTATTGCAATATTAAGAACTTGCAAACTATGCCTAGTTTCGAAGTGCGAAGATCTCCTACCTCGCCTCGGCGATCGTGCTGTCTCCACGACTGGTCTCGCTACCGTACTCGTATAAGCCTCGGGATCTCGGTTAACCCGGTGAACACAACTATCTTCTTCGAAGTCTGTCGGAATAAGAGCCTCGATGCTTGGATCTCCCTCTCCAAGTCGAGAATTTGGCGGCCATTTCTGACTCCCTCCAGAAATTTTAGCCCGCACTTTAACAATGCTAATAACTGCGTAATTAGACCTATCAACTCCTTTTAAAGTCTCTATAATATTTTCCTTTAATTTCTTCTCATTACCAATGAATAAAATATCCTTCTTGGGTCCTAAATGCTTAAATTATCCAAATAATCTAGTTGAAGTCATTCCCGTCTTCCAGAAGAGCTCTCCTCATTGGCTGGGGCTTATGTCGAATTACATAAATTATAACAATAATTATAATATTCCTTAGCAAGTTCCCCATTGCTATGTCAATTTCAACGTTCTAGATGCGTCTATTGCGCAAGATATCACGTGATCAGACTTTCCCACTACCTCGATCTTGTAACACGACTCAATTGCGTCACAGTTCCAGGATTTATATTTGCTGGTTAACTTTTATCATGGGGTAGGAAAATATTCTAATTTAAGTTCAAAATATTTCAATTTTCGGGGGCAGTACATTTTCTTTGAGTGTTTATTTGTTATACATTATTATATTTATGCCAACATGATTCACTATAGGAACTTTATTTAGTGAATTCTTGAAGCCTCCATGGCTTAGGAGGCAGCACGCCGGCCTCTCACCGCTGGGTCCGTGGTTCAAATCCCGGTCACTCAATGTGAGATCTGTGCTGTTCAAAACGGAGGCAGACAGTTTTTATCCGGGTACTCCAGTTTTCCCTGTCAAAATTTAATTCCAGCAACACTCTCCACTCTCATTTCATTTCATCTGTCATTCATTTGATCATTGCCCCAGGGGAGTGCGTCAGGCCTCGGCAGCCGGCACACTTCATATCCTCAACGCTAGACGAGGTCTTCATTCATTCCATTCCTGACCCGGTCGGAGACTGGACGCAGGCTGTGGATTTTCATTCTCATTGAGTGAATTCTTGCCTGTAGAATGTGTTATCAGTTGCCGGACGCAAATATGAAGCTAACGTGCTTTGTCAAGCACCAGTTAGAACGGGTTTCAATTACCCAGAGTACACTACGCTCTCTTTTGTGAGACGACTTTGTTACTTTTAGACCGATGCTAGTGCATCGTATTTACCGTTTGGAGAATTGATTCATTATTTGGGTTAAGGCCAGCGACCATGTTGTAGGACTCAGATGTTTTTGCTGACGTCATGTAGACGAGCATGTTACCCGATTTTGATCGCTATTGGAGAGCGACTTTTTACTGACACCAGTTGAGAGTGTGTAATTTTTATAGGAAGCTTGATGTTGTCTATTATTTATTGGTGATGAAGACACCCTGTTTGAGGCTATTGGTGTTATATTTTGAGTACATGGAATGCACTGTCGTACAAAGTTCATTCTGCGACCGTTCATTCCGGGACTAGCCCGAGACTGCATCAGGAGAGCTGTGCGCCCCTGTCAGTTATATTATGCGACAGAGTCTTGTCAACTCGTGTTATTGTGCCGACTATACAGACTATATAGTTCTTGCAAGTGATTGATCTTACAGAATACTTCTCTTTGTTTAGCCTTGGTGTCCTGGAATCATCAGCCAATCGTCATAAACCAACGACAAATCTAAACTACGCTCCTACTAATAATAGATACATAATTATTATAAACAAATGCCAAATAACTATGACTGTGAACTTAAACTTGATTTCTCAACGTTGTGCCAGCTGCTTGATTCCATTTTGATGTTTTCCATTACTTAAGACATTGTACACTACTTTGGGACGATGGAGCAGCGTACGAACCAGTATTTCATTCCTGGTGGCGCACGATGCTCATGCGACCTAAGTCGTGATTTTTATCACGCAGTTGCCACCATAAATGGCACAATTAGATGACCCTTGAATACAAAGGGTATTCAAACGTGCAGGCAGGGTTTAATAAGAGATCATGTGAATGCTGTGTTTTATTTATTTCTTGAAGTGTTATACTATATGTTACCCATTGTACCCTTAGTTTTAAGGAGTGAATTTAATCATTTTTATTTGCTGGTTATCATGTAGCTCTTTATGTAATGTTTGTTCTTACGATAGTCATTCGCCGTAAACGCTTGTTATAATGTTGGGACTTAGCTAGATTCAGTAAATCGTTACTGTAAATTCGGGAGTGGTACCATCATAAATCTCATTTGTTTATTGTTTGTTAACTTAGGTTCTATTTTTCATGGTAACCCATTTCATCTGTGTAGGGTCTATTTTTCGTGCCACTACCCTAGATTTGTTGTTGTTGTTTTCTCTGTGTAATAGATTTTTCGCGAGGGATTTAAACTTCAATCAGTGTAGTATTCTTGACCCTTTATTTTAATTTTTATTAGCTTGCGGGAATAGCCAGAAACAAACCCTCCGAACTGGGATAGGTGTTTGTGATTATTTCAATAAAATTCACACAAGTTTACATAAGTCTGGATGTTATTATTTTGCAGTTTAAGTGTTTCTGCGGTGTACTTCTTGGGTTATTATTTACACATACCATGTCTGCCCAGATCGCCCCTTGATCTTGCGTCTCGTGCGCACTGACCTATAAGAAGTACATCCGATACTCTTCGGCTTATGTGTCCGGACGTTGAGTTGTCCCGGAAGTCATTTCAGTTTGTGACGACCCTGACGGCTCGTCTGACGGGCTCAGTAACAATATCGTATTTCAAAAAATTATTTCTCATGCTCTTAAGCAAATGAGGCACATAAAAATGTCACTATTTCTTCTCCGTGAAGCTGAAAAATAAAGTCTTGTTTATCATTAGCAGGAAATCTTTCCACCAAATTCTTAACTGTTGATCGGCTGGTACTGCCCAGGTCACAAACTATCGCGTTTACAATTATCCCTGCAGAAGAAAGAGGCGTAATCACTTTAATATTAAGCTCTTCCAGAATGTCGGTAGGTGTTGTGGCTCGACACAAATAGTACGCAACAGGCTGCTTCTATTGTTTACAGAGGCCTCTGGCCATAAACACCAGTGCATGATCAGCCTGTCGTCTCGTTCTACCGAATTCGCCATAGTTTTCGATTCCCTCCACTATATCACCATTTTGCCTGTAATACAAACCTCTTTTAAGGGAAACTTCATCAAAATATAGGGCTTAAAATTTATTTCCACATCCTTTCTGCCTCTCGTTCATTTTCCTAACTTGCTCTCCCAGGTGCTTGATAATGGGCCCATTAATACCTGCATCAAATTTAGTAGAACTCAAAATGTTCTGAAGAATGGATCTGGAAGGAAGAACAATCAATGAGCCAAGGAACCGATACGCCTTAGGACTTCGCTTGTACAGTGCAAGCGCTAACAGCTTCTCCTTCCTTGTCCAACGACGATGCTTGGGTCTCAACAGCTTATTCCTTGCATCCCCACAAGCTAAATCTGCTGCTGCAGGTGAGATATTTTGTGCATAGAGAAATTCGTGTTCCTACAAGAAGCTACTTTAATAAGTGACTTCATCTTGCCACGGGAGTCCTGGATACGTTTCCGGATACGCGTGTAATTTCTCGGGGTTTGTCGAGTCAAGTTCAAAATCTTCGTTTTCTTAGGTGTACGGTAATGTCTTTCTGAGCCAGTTCCATTTCCTGCAATAAAAACCTTCGTCGTTTTTCTCTCCTTTCCTTGGCATCAAGAACAGGAGTTGCCTGAAAAAGAGATACAGACCTAATAGGTCTTGAATGGACTAAAGATGGCCCGTGCGTACCAGCTCTTGACTACACTCTGCAACACCAGTTTCTTCTGCGGTTGATCCTGAAACAGACAAAAATGCAGACGATTCAACAACGTCATTTGACGGTCTTGGAGTAACTCCTTGGGGCTGTCTCCCTTTATCGGTCAATCCTGAAAGAGATGAGATATTATGTACAGCATTATGAACCCAAGTACTTTTAAAACGATTGGGAAACTGATCTTCAGTGAAATGAAGTCCAGAAACTCCCAACCGTCTTAGCTCTTCTTTCAAATTGGATAAAAGTGATGGATCAACTAGCTCAATCCACACTCTCGACCTGAAAAAAAAAATCGAAGTTACAATTAGAAAATGCTCATAGACGAATAGCAATATTTACGACTACAAAAGAGGATGGTTATGACGTTCATTACTACTACATACACTAAATCGAACCCGGTCCACCTTGGTGAGAGGCCAACAGCTTGACCGCTGCGCCACAACGCCCCCAAGAATCTGATATGCTTACGGGTTTCGGCATCCAGTAACATTTCAACACGTTACTGAGGGAGGAGTGCATTGATATACTTAAGAAACTTGAAATGGTTAGTTTACTCGGACCATATGCGACAGATTATCCTACCTTTATGGGGTGGGTGTAGTACTTTTTTCAAGCGTTGGAACTTCAACGTTATCTGCCCCTCCACGTTATGTTATAGTCCTGTAAGTTTTACTGTTTGGTGTGCTTCATTCAATTTCCTCTCACACATGATAACATTTTAGCCATCCAGTTCATAATCTGAATACAATTTCAGTAGTGTAGCTATTAAAGATAGGAACACTAACAGGATTTGTATGGGAAAATCACCACAATGAAGCCAAAACTAAACGGTAGCACTGAATGAAATATGAACAGACGATAAAATTTTCTATAGTACATGAGTTAGCCAAACTACCTGATGGTTTTTTACACTAGTTACAGCCGAACTCATACAAACCAATGGTTATTGACAATGGTTACAGACTAACGCGTCCAGATCAATGTATTTTTGTCAACAGTGACTTTGTATCCCACATGTTGGCAACAATGTGTGCCGTTGAGTGCGCCTTGTTCACAGTTGAACGAGATTCAAGCGCTGTCATCACATGACTGCCGTTGTTCAAAGAGCAATAAATAAAAAGCACATATTTACGTAATATAGCACACATTTCAGGTGCAGTAGTGCCTGGTGTATTCTTTGAATACACGGTACGAGAGATATAATGTCTATTGCTCTTTGCATGTTCATTTCTTCCTTCCTCTTTGCCAAACACCAACAGTGATCATCTGTTTTCTCCTTGTTGGGC
Source organism: Meconema thalassinum (assembly GCA_946902985.2). Classification (NCBI taxonomy): domain Eukaryota; kingdom Metazoa; phylum Arthropoda; class Insecta; order Orthoptera; family Tettigoniidae; genus Meconema; species Meconema thalassinum. The sequence continues at coordinate 1,295,269,157 of OX336389.2, forward strand.
ATGTCTCTTATGTCTTCATGAGTATGTTTCAGATATATAACTTCTGTGGTCCACCTAGCGTCATCTAGTAGCGAACCTCTGAAGCTACTCAATTCCTCATCGTGCAAGATGACTTACTCATCTATTTGGCTACCAGATCTCGTTACCATCGTCAGCTACTTTCTCCTTGAGCAAGAGGACCACGTTTACTTCTTTACTCACCATGCTGCGCTAGTATCATCTATCAACTCCTTGAAGACCAGCTCACCAAGAAATCAATTATGTTTTGCTAAGTTGGCAATGCTTATATGTTCTCCTTTTGTCTCCTACCCCCCTCTCCTTCCCCCTTTTCTTGGACCCTCCGTGCTCCGCTGAGCTGCTCTCACTTCTCCGTCTGCAGTTGACTCGATCAGTCAAAGCTCCTCTCGAGCTAGCCTCAAACTAAGAGGCACACACTCTCCTACGCCATGTTGGCTAGATAGTCTTCCTAAGGAACTCCGACTTCAACATGAAATCGAGATAAGTACCATTTTTAAAAAGTTTTAACCTCATCTTCATGGTTTTAACTTCCAAGTGATTTTAATTATAATTTATAGGCAGTGTGAAACTATTTACATTGGGGCAATAATCACTCTTCGTGGGATTTGCAATGTTGAGCTTTTTCTTATATAAGCCAACCTTATTAAAAAGAGCTTTTCTTAAGCTTTAAACGAGAAACCCTCTCGCTACGTGGGATATTATCTAATACCCACTGTCTACAATTTACAAAGCAAGTTCCTCCGCTGGATTTACATTAGCCCCATTTCACTACTGGGATTGTTCTGGAACTTTCCAGATTCGGTACTCAATCTACGAGTCCTGCCGTCATGCATTTCTCACGTACTTGGGAGAATTCTGTTTAAAACTAAATTACTACAACAGTGAATTTTCGTCCTCCGCTGGAACCTCTGGAAAATTCTATGGCGCATTTAATTGTAAATTACAACTTTTTTAAGTAATAGACTTTCACCTACCTAGTGCAATCAGTTATCTCCATAATTGCAATAACTTTTTTTCTCATAAACTTCAGTGTTTCTCTAGTGAACTTTGCATCCATCTTTACAGACTATAGTGATAATCAGTGCTTGCTCCACTTTTCTACCGCGTCGCGATCGTCCGGTTATATTAAATACGGCCATGAACATTGATCCTATATCCCAATGATCTTTCCTTAACCTTCTACTAACAACCATTATTTATAAAATTGTAACTTTCTATAAGGTGTTACTCACAAAGTGCCCTTCCAACTTTGCTAGTTTAACATTAATTAAATTCTGCATAATTTCTTGTGTGATACAAGTTTTAAATTTACATTGTTCCTCCCTTCAAAAGCAGGGAAAACAATTCTCTCAACTCTTGAGTGAGTTATTTTTTGGTCTCGCTAAATGAAAACTGCCTCATTTGACTGGCGAGTCTTATTCAAAGTATAAGAGGTCTAGAACCTTCCTTCTGATTAACTTTTCAGGTTCACAGTAAGTGACCTGCTCTCTTTGTATAAATCTCACAAAGTAATTCTGTTTAAATATAAGAAGTTGTAGGAACTTCCTTTTTATTCTTTATGTTTTCCATTTTGTTATCTTCGAAGTTGTTATTCTCGTTAGAATGTTCTTTCAGAGGTTGCATATAGTACACTGCTTGTACTCCTGTAAATGTTAAAACTTTAATTATTCCATTTTGCCTATTTATGAAATCTTACCAAGATTTTAATTCACGGTTTAAAAAACCTTAAAAATTGTCAATTGCCTGGAGCAACTGTTTAATGTGGAGAGGTCTGCGACCCTATTTGTTAAAAAGTTCAAATGAACTATGTTTAATAAACTTATATTGCATAATTGTTAATTTCCTCAAACTTCCTGCATTGTTAAATAAATTAAATATTTGTTTTTGGACAAATCTTTTCCCTTCTCTTTTTCATTTGCGAATATAAAGTTTAGGCAAGATCCTGTCTTCCTTGACTCTCCTCACTCAATGATATCAAAATCATTAATAGAGCTTTCACTATTTGTTGCATTTGAGCAAGAACTCTTAATTTTCACCTTACTAAAGTTCTTCTTAGCGATAATAGCTAATTCTAATTGGCCAGTAAGGCAAGTAAAGTTCGCTAAGCCAACTACCTGCTTGTGGAGACCCTCTCCGAAAACTTATGGTCAGTTTTCTAAAAAATAAGTGTTTCTTTTTGTCTAAACTTTTAGCCGGCTCCTCGCTGAGTAAAAGCTTAGCCATTGTCCAATGCAACCATTAGTTCATTTACCAAAATTACCCAATAAGGCATAATCTTTTATCATATTCCTTCTTAGAGACACTTGGTCGCCCTTACAGGAACTCCATAATTTTGGAAATTGAAAATACCAAACCGGAGTTAAATCATTGGCATTCTTCGAATCACTTTGTAAAATCTAATTTCATAGAGAAAACATACAGTAAATCTGTTCCTCTCAGTCTTGCCAGATCATCACCCTTCCCTATAGTACTTTCATTCGTGCTTGGGAGGAAATACACTACAGGTTCTCTCTGGCAAACTGCCCAAGCCTTAGCTGCGGCTCCCGTCAGCCTCGACCAAGCTCGTTCCTATTTTAGGTATCAAGGTGTTAACTTGCGGTGGCAACCACCTTTAAGTGTGTTTAACACTAAACTTCTTACTTTTGTGGGACTCTCCTCCTATTCTTCTATCCTTCTTTTCAAATCCCAAATCTACTTCCTTCTCTTAATCATCTTCCCTTGGTGGGTGGGTTATTCCCTAACCTATAATCTACCCAAAATTTGGTCCCAGAAACCCGGGAGAGCCCATTTTTTCTTCTCTCTTTTTAAAATAGTGTCATTTGACAATATTTTGCATATTTCTAATATCTGTGTTGAATATTTCAGCTATAACCACATCGTGCAAAGCCTGTGAACGGGAAAGAGGCCGCTCCTGTCTCCTATGGTGTGTCCCATTCTTTCTACTCATTCGCTGCTGCCAGCTTGACAGCATTTCCAAGGTTCCACAGTTTCGTGAGTTACATTTTCATTTATCTTCTTTAATATGGCTCCCACTGATAAGGATAAGGATGAAAAACTTACTTCTATACGAGCATCCTATAAAGGGCAAATTACCCGATTCAGAAGGTACATAAAAGAATTAGATCCCTCAGATGCGCAATTAGATTTGTTGAAACATCGTGTAAAGGATTTTGAACGTTCTTATGAAAACTACTGTAACATTCAAACTGAAATTGAAACTTGCATGCTCAATCAAACAGAAGATCGTGTCGAAGTAGAGAACTTATATTACGAAGGCATAGGTTCTGCTTTCAAAATAATACGTCAACTCGAAGAGGAGCAGAAAAAGGACGCTTCTGTTCTTGGTTCCCTTCACGAACCCCAAACTTCCTTCCGTGAGGGCACTCACAAGCCCAAACCTACTTTACCGAAAATTGATTTACCCCATTTTTCTGGAGATGAATCCACTTGGGATTCTTTCTATGAATTATTTTGCTCCCTTGTTCATGACAATGAAGACATTCAAGTCATTTACAAGTTCCATTACTTGAGATCTATCCTTCGAGGTCAAGCTTTGCAGTTAGTTGAAGCACTTCCTCTGCGTGCCGAAAATTACCCCATTGCCTTTGACTTATTAAAAGAAAGATATGGAAATTCACGTTTACGTATTCAACGCCATATTAAGGCTCTATTTAACCTACCTGCGTCACAGCACAATGACGTCACTAGTTTGCGTACTTTAATTGACACTACCCAACTCCACGTTAAAGCTTTGTCCCAATTAGAGCAGCCTACTGAACATTGGGATACTTTCCTAATACATTTAGTAGTTTCTAAAGTTGATGCTGCTACCCTCAAAGCTTGGGAAATTGAACTTTCTAAGGAAGACGACTACTCTTATGAGCATTTAGTCACTTTCATAAACGCTAGATGCCAACTTTTAACTGCGCTAGCTAATCAGAGCGAACCTTCATCTCCTAGTTCCAAATTCGAATTAATGTCCATCAAACCCAGAAGCGAACGCTCAGCGTCTAATACCCAAAAACCAGGGTCCAACTCATCGAAATTTAAATCAAACATTAGTGGTTACCCAACTAGGTCTAGTGAACGTCGTGTTGCTAGCTCTATTGTTTTAAACACGCAAGGTGAACCTCGCAAAAGTTTAAACGAACCGGTAAAGTGCATACTTTGTAAAGATCCCCATGCCCTATACCTCTGCAAATCCTTTAAAGAAATGTCAGTCGATGACAGACGAAAATTAGTCGCCCAAAACAAACATTGTTTCAACTGCCTAGCGCCTACGCATTCTGCTTCTAACTGTAAGTCTACAAGACTTTGCTACCATTGTGAAAAGGCTCATCATACTCTGCTACATCGTCATGATCAGGCAAGGTCATCGACAGCATCTACTTCGCCGAAAAATGATAGTGTCAACAGTTGTGATGCTTCATCATACATTCAAAATGCTAAGTCTATTCGCAGTGCTCAAGTATTGTTGTCTACTGTCCAAATTGACGTTCAGGATAATTTTGGCAACTGGGTCCGTGCACGCGGTCTTCTAGACTCAGCGGCAACTCATGATTTTGTATCTAATTCTCTGATTAGAAAACTAAGCCTACCCGTAAACCCCACTTCTATCAATGTGTCGGGCATTAACAGCTCAAAATCGCAAGCTTTACAATTTTCAAAACTAACCATAAGAGATACTTGTCATAGAAACAACTTTCTTAAACTCAATTGTCTAATTCTCAATAGCATTGGAGAAGACACTCCTAGTCACTCGGTTGATATTTCGGGGTTAAACATTCCCTCGCATTTAAGGTTAGCCGATCCTTCGTTTAACATACAAAATCCCATTGACATACTCTTTAGTGCCAATGTCTTTTGGAACTGCCTTCGGAAACAGGTTCGCAAGCTATCCTCAAACGTGGTCGCTAGAGACACTAATTTTGGATGGATTGTCACAGGGCAACTTCCCCATTATTCACCCCAACCTGCATCGCAATGTTACTTCTCCAATACTGACCTGGAACAGTTCTGGAGGCTTGAAAATGTCGATTCTCCCAATGTAACCTCTTCAGAAAATGAATTCTGTGAGCAACTTTTTTTAAACACCACCACTCGTTCTACTGATGGCCGGTTCGTCGTTCAAATGCCAAGATTAAATAATCCTCCTAAACTTATCAATTCTCAGCCCAAAGCTCGAAAAGCTCTCTTTGCTATCGAGAGCAAATTCAAAAAGGAACCCCTCGTCAAAAAGCAGTACACTGAGTTTATGGATGAGTATGAAAGCTTAGATCATATGGAGGTTGTTAACAAATCCGATGATGAATTGCACCCCCCAATCGAAACGGTTTATTTAAATCACCATCCCGTGTGGAAAAACCCTCTTGTAAAAGATAAAATCCGAGTTGTTTTCAATGGTTCATCACCCGACGTTAATGGCAACAGCCTTAACGATACTCTGTATTCTGGTCCTGCTATTCAATCAGATTTATCTGCTATACTCTTAAATTTTCGATTATTTCCCATAGCTGTCATAGCCGACATAAAACAGATGTACCGTCAAGTGTTAATTCGACCAGAACAACGAGATCTTCAAAGAATCTTGTGGCGTGATGAAACCAGTAAGCCCATTAAGGTATTTCGCTTGAAAACGGTTACTTATGGCTTAAAACCCTCTGCTTTCCTTGCTATCCGATCCCTACACTTGCTAGCCTCTCAAGATGGTCATTTATTTAACCCCAAAGCCTCTGAAGCACTAACTACGTCATTCTATGTTGACGATTATTTGCAATCCTTCCCCTCTTTGGAGGAAGCTTCTTTTGTATCTTTAGAACTTCAAGCATTACTAAGGAATGGAGGTTTCCCACTTCATAAGTGGAACTCCAACTCCCCTAAGTTTCTCGCTCAGTTTCCCATTGAAGACGTAGATCCTTCTTCTGTCGAAATTTGTGGAAACTCCGAATCTATAAAAACTCTAGGAGTTCACTGGTGCACTAGCACTGACACTCTTATCTATAAAGTTACGCTCGCAGAAGAGCTTCCTAATACAAAAAGACAAATCCTCTCTGAAATTGCAAAAATTTTTGATCCGCTTCAATTTCTTGCCCCAGTTATCGTCATAGCCAAACTCTTCATGCAAGAGCTGTGGTCGCTTAAATGTGAATGGGATGACGCTGTCCCTCTTTCTTTTCTGAATCGTTGGCTCTCGTTTCGCAGCAATTTGTTGGACCTTTCCCTTATTGAAATTCCCAGGAATTTAATCAGCTCGCATTCTAATGCATCTTTTTTCCTTCACGTGTTCGCGGACAGTTCCGAAAAAGCTTATGGTTGCTGTGCATATTTAGTTTATCATGATTCACTCTATGGATCTCCAGTTTCTAACCTTGTTTGTGCCAAATCGAAGGTCGCTCCTCTTAAAACTATCACTTTACCTAGGCTTGAACTGTGCGTTGCACTAATGGCTGCAGAACTTGTCAAGAAATTACGGGAAGTATTAAAGGTCGAATTTTCGCAAATCTATCTCTGGAGCGATTCTATGATCGCCCTTTCTTGGATCGCCAAAAACCCCTCTCACTGGCAAACTTTTGTCGCAAACAGGGTTTCCAAAATTCAAACTCTTTCTTCTGGATGTCAATGGAGGCATGTTCCCAGTGCGGATAATCCAGCTGATATCATCTCTCGTGGTTGTTTACCCTCTCAATTGGCAGCTTCCCAATTGTACTGGCATGGGCCCTCGTGGCTAATCGACGAATCTTCCTCATGGCCTTCTAAACCCCCTGCTACAAACTCCAACTTGCCTGATGCTAAAGTACCTTTACCCATTGCTTCGTGTCTTATTTCCAACGCATCTCATCCTTTGTTGTCACGCTATTCTTCCTTACATAAATTACTACGGATTGTTGCCTATCTCCTTAGATGGAAATATCTTGTGGTTGACCAACCTCTTCTCCCTAAACCACACCTTACCAATCATGAATTGAATCTCGCTACCATTAAGATTTTACAACTGACACAGCAAGAAGCCTTTTCTTCTGAGTTGTCTTTGCTTTCTTCTAAAAGAGATCTTCCCAAATCCAGTCGTCTTCGTGCTTTAGCCCCGTTTCTTGATGACCATGGGTTACTTAGGGTAGGTGGAAGGCTCTCGCAATCTTTACTCTCTGAGGACAAAAAGCATCCCGTCATTTTGCCTTCCAAACATCACGTTACTTCTTTAATTATACGTGACTTTCATTATCGTAATCTTCATGTTGGTACACGTACTCTGCTCTGCCTCTTAAGAGAAAAGTACTGGATTATAAATGGAATTCATGAAGTTTCTTCTGTAATTCATAAGTGCATTCCTTGTTTCAAAGCGAAACCTAAAATCAACACTCAATTAATGAGCGATCTGCCCTCTTTTCGTTCTTCTCCAATACGCCCATTTGCTTTAACTGGCGTGGACTATATGGGTCCGTTCCAATATCAACGAAACTCTCCTGAAGCTAAACGCAAATTGTTTGGTAAGCTTTATGTTTCTCTCTTTGTTTGCATGGTTACAGGCGCAATCCACTTGGAACTAGTAACTAATGCTTCTACTTCTTATTTTTTATCAGCTGTCTCTCGTTTCACCGCTAGGCGTGGTGTTCCTTCTGAGATGTTCTCTGATAACGCTTCCACCTTTCAGGGCGCAGCCTCCCTGTGGAAGAAAGCTCTCACTTCCTCTCCTGCCATGGAACAAATCTCTAATTTTTCTTATTCAAAAGGTTTCAAATGGCGCTTCATACCTCCTTACGCTCCGCATCATGGTGGTAGGTGGGAATCTTGCGTAAAGCTCACTAAACGTCATTTGAGAAAAGTCTTAGGTAATCGAATTCTGACTTACGAAGAATTCAATTCTCTGTCTGTTCTGATTGAAGGTGTTGTTAACTCTCGCCCTTTAACTCCACTTTCCAATGACCCTGATGACCTACTTCCACTCACCCCTGGTCACTTCCTTATCGGCACTTCTCTTTCTGCCCCTCCTCCTCTTCCTAATTCTTACAGGGATTCTAATCTACCTATCGCTTGGCGGAAACTTGAAGCCCTCCGTAATTCTTTTTGGAAAAGGTGGAACTTGGAATATTTAACTTCCTTGCAACGGAGGCAGAAGTGGTTTCTTTCCAGTCCTGGCATTAAAGTAGGGGACTTGGTCTTGGTTAGGGATATTTCACCCCCCCTAGTATGGATTTCTGGTAGGGTGACCGATTGCTACCCTGGAAGAGATGGGAGAGTCAGGGTGGCCAGAATCTTGACTACAAATGGACCGATCACAAGACCACTGTCTTTGATCGCTCCGCTTCCAATAAATGTGTAACTGCTTTCTTGCTCGCTGTTGGTGTTTGTCCCCCCAGTATGGTGTATTCTTTGAATACACGGTACGAGAGATATAATGTCTATTGCTCTTTGCATGTTCATTTCTTCCTTCCTCTTTGCCAAACACCAACAGTGATCATCTGTTTTCTCCTTGTTGGGCATGTCTCTTATGTCTTCATGAGTATGTTTCAGATATATAACTTCTGTGGTCCACCTAGCGTCATCTAGTAGCGAACCTCTGAAGCTACTCAATTCCTCATCGTGCAAGATGACTTACTCATCTATTTGGCTACCAGATCTCGTTACCATCGTCAGCTACTTTCTCCTTGAGCAAGAGGACCACGTTTACTTCTTTACTCACCATGCTGCGCTAGTATCATCTATCAACTCCTTGAAGACCAGCTCACCAAGAAATCAATTATGTTTTGCTAAGTTGGCAATGCTTATATGTTCTCCTTTTGTCTCCTACCCCCCTCTCCTTCCCCCTTTTCTTGGACCCTCCGTGCTCCGCTGAGCTGCTCTCACTTCTCCGTCTGCAGTTGACTCGATCAGTCAAAGCTCCTCTCGAGCTAGCCTCAAACTAAGAGGCACACACTCTCCTACGCCATGTTGGCTAGATAGTCTTCCTAAGGAACTCCGACTTCAACATGAAATCGAGATAAGTACCATTTTTAAAAAGTTTTAACCTCATCTTCATGGTTTTAACTTCCAAGTGATTTTAATTATAATTTATAGGCAGTGTGAAACTATTTACTTTGGGGCAATAATCACTCTTCGTGGGATTTGCAATGTTGAGCTTTTTCTTATATAAGCCAACCTTATTAAAAAGAGCTTTTCTTAAGCTTTAAACGAGAAACCCTCTCGCTACGTGGGATATTATCTAATACCCACTGTCTACAATTTACAAAGCAAGTTCCTCCGCTGGATTTACATTAGCCCCATTTCACTACTGGGATTGTTCTGGAACTTTCCAGATTCGGTACTCAATCTACGAGTCCTGCCGTCATGCATTTCTCACGTACTTGGGAGAATTCTGTTTAAAACTAAATTACTACAACAGTGAATTTTCGTCCTCCGCTGGAACCTCTGGAAAATTCTATGGCGCATTTAATTGTAAATTACAACTTTTTTAAGTAATAGACTTTCACCTACCTAGTGCAATCAGTTATCTCCATAATTGCAATAACTTTTTTTCTCATAAACTTCAGTGTTTCTCTAGTGAACTTTGCATCCATCTTTACAGACTATAGTGATAATCAGTGCTTGCTCCACTTTTCTACCGCGTCGCGATCGTCCGGTTATATTAAATACGGCCATGAACATTGATCCTATATCCCAATGATCTTTCCTTAACCTTCTACTAACAACCATTATTTATAAAATTGTAACTTTCTATAAGGTGTTACTCACAAAGTGTCCTTCCAACTTTGTTAGTTTAACATTAATTAAATTCTGCATAATTTCTTGTGTGATACAAGTTTTAAATTTACATTGTTCCTCCCTTCAAAAGCAGGGAAAACAATTCTCTCAACTCTTGAGTGAGTTATTTTTTGGTCTCGCTAAATGAAAACTGCCTCATTTGACTGGCGAGTCTTATTCAAAGTATAAGAGGTCTAGAACCTTCCTTCTGATTAACTTTTCAGGTTCACAGTAAGTGACCTGCTCTCTTTGTATAAATCTCACAAAGTAATTCTGTTTAAATATAAGAAGTTGTAGGAACTTCCTTTTTATTCTTTATGTTTTCCATTTTGTTATCTTCGAAGTTGTTATTCTCGTTAGAATGTTCTTTCAGAGGTTGCATATAGTACACTGCTTGTACTCCTGTAAATGTTAAAACTTTAATTATTCCATTTTGCCTATTTATGAAATCTTACCAAGATTTTAATTCACGGTTTAAAAAACCTTAAAAATTGTCAATTGCCTGGAGCAACTGTTTAATGTGGAGAGGTCTGCGACCCTATTTGTTAAAAAGTTCAAATGAACTATGTTTATTAAACTTATATTGCATAATTGTTAATTTCCTCAAACTTCCTGCATTGTTAAATAAATTAAATATTTGTTTTTGGATTCATCATTTCTCTGATACTACAGTTAGGCAGGATCCTGGCTTTCCTAGCTCTTCCTAGGTTTATGCCCTCGTTCATGCTCAGTAAAGCTTTTACTATCTGTCTGGCCAGATCATCACCCTTCCCTATAGTACTTTCATTCGTGCTTGGAAGGAAACACACTAAAGCCTCTCTCTGGCAAACTGCCCAAGTCTTAGCTGCGGCTCCCGTCAGCTTCGACCAAGCTCGTACCTATTTTAGATATCAGGAGGTTAAGTATCTGTGGCAATCGCCTTTAAATGGATTAAAAGTCAAATTAATAACTTTTGTGGGACTCTCCTCCTATTCTTCTATCCTTCTTTTCCAATCCCAAATCTACTTCCTTCTCTTAATCATCTTCCCTTGGTGGGTGGGTTATTCCCTAGCCTATAATCTACCCAGTGCCCACAGTTACTAAGTTCAATAAGTAATGTCGCCCAGCAGATGAAGGTATGTAAAAGCAACGATCTGGTTTCATTCATTCTCCCCAGGAAAAGCAATGTTAAATCGATTGCACTTCCACCGCAAGTAATGAATTAAATGCATACAGACATAAATGGAACCTAACCTTCATCTGTCAAGAGCCAGTGAACTATCCCTAACCTCAGCAAACTGGAAGATCGCGATTCCGTAAACAAAAAAATCCCTAGACAAAAGATAGCGGCACCCATGATGTTAAGGACGACACTAAAGATTTAAAAGACCCATACTTGTTAAATTCTGTGTGTTAGTAAGGAGGTAAGAGTTGAGGACACGAGAACGTATGGAAGAACTTACCAAACTACTGATATAGGCCATAAATACCTTCTGTATGTATTGATTCAAAATACATGTGGAAAGGATGTAGTTCACTCCTCCGCTGTCTATAACCCACCCGCCATCCCAAATTATATCACGACTTATATAGTAAAATTCCAGCTGTGTCAGCCATTATCCGTGTTAATTATGTACAAGAACAGTATTGCCAACCCAACCCATAGGCTGGTACTAACTTAATCGTATATGCTGTCTAGGGGTTCAAATAAAAGGAACTGTGGTTTTGTCAATGGTTACAGCCTAACATGTCCAAATTAAAGCTTTATGACAACGGTTACAGCCTAACGTGTCAACAGTGCCCCTCAACCCGTCCATTCTAACCTTCGTTTTGTCCAATACAATCAATTTTGGCAATGGTTTTAGCCTGTGGGCCACGTTAGCCTTATATGCACCCCAGGTATTTGACACGCATAATCTTTCTCTACACCAATGGCTTAGTCACCAGTAGGTAATGTTAGGCGGTTCTGGCACAGAGGCTAATGGGCAAGATGGCCGCCACGCCCTGAGACCGTGGATGACGTCACAGGGAGAGGTCGGCTGTTTAACTTTGCTAATTGGAATATTTATTATTATTATTATTATTATTATTATTATTATTTTTTATTATTATTATTATTATTATTATTGTTATTGTTTGATCATGTACAATCAAGACTAGCCTTATGTTGTCCAACTCTTGGTGTAGTGGCTAGCATTCTTGGCTGTTACCGATTAGGCCTGGATTTGATTCCAAGCTCTGTCAAGGAATTTAATTTCTGGTCTCAGGACTGGAACGGGGTACACTCAGCCTCATGAGGAAAAACTGAGAGGAGCTTACCTCAGCCATCCCGGAAGTAGTTTTTTTGTGGTTTCACAATTTTACTCCAGGCAAATGTTGGGATGGTTCTTAACTTAAGGCCTAGCCGATTTCTTTCCAATCCTCATCTGAATTATAAATACACACAATAATACAGCCATCACAATATCACAGGTTATCAAGTTGTTTCTGGCAATGGCTAATCAAGACAAGAGATAGGTTGTTAAGACACATGCTGAGACATCTACGAATAGCAAGCTTAGTTAAAAAAGCAAAGGACAAGAACTGTAGGGGTAAACCAAGGTTAGAATATGATAAACAGATTGCTTTTGATATAGGTTGTGGTAGCTATGTTGAGATGAAACGATTAGCTCAGGACAGAGAGGCATGGAGAGCTGTGTTAAACCAGCCAAAGACTAAAGACCCAAACACGCATTATTATTATTATTATTATTATTATTATTATTATTACTATTATTATTATTATTATTATTAATATTTAACTCACGCATGGCGATGCATATATAAAAAGATGATTACAATGTACAGTAGGTTAAGGCCTGGCCCGACCTTGCTTTATAAGAATACACCGTAGCTTGCAATAAGTGTTACGTTACACTTCCTCCAAAGCAGCAGCCAGCTCTACTGTGAGTGAGTGCATGTATCAAATAAAGCAAAACGACTTGATTACAAGTACCCACACTAGTAAGGACTTAACAATGACACAGATTATCAGAAACACACACCCCAAGACAGTATACTGGGCTACATGGTCACGATATCGCAAGGCCCCTAAAGAATCAACAACAACAATAACGACAACAACTAATATTCATGAAACATTTCTTGGTGTAGTGGCTAGCATTCTTGACAGTCACCTATACAGCAGGGTTTGATTCCTGGTCCTGCTAACAAATTTAATTCAGATTTGAGGGTTGTAACGGGGTACACTCAGCCTTGTGACGCAAAAACTCAGAGGAGCTGGGTTTGATTCCTACCTCAGTCATCCTGGAAGTAGTTTTCTGTGGTTTCCCACTTTTACTCCAGGCAAATGCTGGGATATATCATAACTGAAGGCCTTGGTCGCCTCCCTTCAATCCTCATCAGAATTATAAATGCACACACTAATACAACCATTACAACCATACACGTTATCAAACAAATTCAACACACACCTAAGTACACGGGATCTAAATGATCATGATGTCGAAGTCCCTTAAATGAAACAACAACTACTACTACTACTACTGTAATATTCATGCTCGTGGTGTAGCGGTTAATAATCTTGGCTGTCATAATTGAAATAGAGATTCGATTCCAGGCTCTGATAAGAAATTTAATTTTTGGTCTCAGCCCCTGTGCCAGAACCGCCTTACATTACCTACTGTCACCCATACCTCATATGGTGGTGTATTTTATATCTTACATTTTGGCAACACTACCACGACATAAATGTGTCATCATGTCTCGTCGATGTCTCCGCTCATGTAACAGTTGATGAATGCTCAGCGCTTGAGGAAATGGCTGCCGTCGTTCAATGAGCAAGCAACAAACACATCTTTATGTAATTTACCACATGTTTCCAGTGTCCTAGTGATAATATACGGTAATTTCAATTGATATTGTCCCCTTGGAAGGTCTGAAAATCGTATATTATCCATAATTCTTAATGAAGTTGTGAGTGGCAAATGCATGTTTTCGCTTCAACTAGTAATGTAATTTTCGTCCAGACAGTGGAGTTACCTTGGAGCGGTCAATGGTTTTATCCAGACAGTCGTATAACCTAATAGCGACCAATGGTTTTGTCTTTAGAAGAGTGTAGTGCAAAGTTTCAATTAAACTGGACTGCAAGTAATTTAGGAACATTTGTTACGCTCGACCAAGCCTCGCTCTTGAACACAAGTGACTGCATCTGCATGTAAAGATGCACTATTTGAAACCTCTTACAGCAGAGTAACATGGCAGCAATTCAAGGAACGTAAAACAAACCTCCGTACATGCGTGAAGTCATTGACCTCAATAAAATAAAAAAATACCCCTAGACACGTAGGAATCCCGGTATATACTTGAACCAGCAATCTTACTCAAACGTCACGAAACCTGTAATAACACTATCGATCAGAAGTTACCACCATGATTAGCAGATTTGTATTTCGCATGTTACTATAAAATACTTAAACCATGGCAGGTGTCTAATTGGCAGAGTGAGTATTGCTGAGATTACACAGTAATTACAAGTTACAAACACTTGATGTCACTTGCACATTGATTAGGTTATGTTAGTCGGCTCATGGTCATGTTCCCAACCAAAACTAAAGGCCAATATTAATAGGGGAGACTAGCCTAAAATGACATACCCTAAATTTAAATTTAGATATAATGTTTGTCTTAATGCATAAATGAACGATTACACGTTTCTCATGGTATGTGAAGTATTTGTAAGCATTCAGTATAGTTGGAATGTGTATTTATCACATGTTTATCATTAAAAAGACAAAAATCCAAAAAGCTTACAGTATGTCATTTTAGGCATAGTCTCTGTGTAAAATGAGTGACAAATGACATACCTGGATTGAAATGATTATGCTTTCTGAAATTTAAGTCTATTTCTAAAAGACCGAACATATAATTTTCCCAAAGTGAATAATAAGTGTGATGCATCTCCTGCTACTTCGAGAGAAACAAGTTGCATTTGATTTTGAAACATTACTCTATTGAAAAACACACCCGTATCAATCAATTTGCTAAACATTCCAGAAGAACAATAATATTAGGTTATTAAACTAAAACAATGTTGATAAGAACAATAGTTTGCCTGTACGCCAATGTGAGCAAAGTTATTTTGTTAAGGAAAGTAATGTAAATAAATTTTAGTCTGCACAAAGTTCACACACAAAACGTTTGGCTGAACGAGGAACACCAGCACACTCAGAATGACACCATTTACCGCACTGCATGCATTTCAACCAGTGCTCTCTTGATTTTGACCTACTGAATAGATCATTGCAATAAATGCATGCAGTATCGTCTTCATCATCACTAGCACAGAGGTCAAGTTCCAGTTCCTCCCCTTCATCGAAGAAAAGGCGTCGCTTTGAGGTTTCCCTTTGTGATTTTCGGAGCTGTTTTTCTTCTTTTTCAAGGGCCTTTACTTTTAGTTGCTTTATGTAGGGGCTCTTTGTTAACACCTGACTCCCTGAAAGAGTGCCAGCTCGTTTCCTTTTTGTGATCCTCTTGCCAGAGATGTGAGGGACTGGCGAAACTTCTTCAATGATTCTTGTGATGTCTTTGCTGGAGTTAAGTGGATCTCCTTCATTCCTCACAACCAGTTCATCCACTGCCTCCGTGGGACTGTCAATACTTTCAACTGCTTCACCTGTTGTTGCACTCGGCAGATAAAGGTGATCCGGGAATATGTCTGGATTTAGTGGACTGAATTCACATGCTTTGAATCCTGATACAGCATTTTTACATTTGCAGCCTGCAAATAGGCTTCACAAAATAATCTGGATACTTGGTATAGAGTAACAGTCCTTCCTGGGTGGTTTTTCAACCATTTCATCACCTCCCTATTGTAAAAGGTATCCAAAGGTTCAAAGAAAGCCACATCTAAAGGCTGAAGCTTATGAGTGCAGTGAGGTGGGAGGCACAACATTACAACACCATTCTGTTTTGCATACACTAGAGCCTCTAGAGATTTATGGCTTGAATGCCCATCAAGTAGCAACGGAACCTCTCCATTTACACTTGGCTTGACATATGAAACAAAGTGTTTCAGCCACTGAAGAAACAAAACTCCTGTCATGTAACCTGTTTCCTGATTCAGCCTTAAAGTTCCAGGCGGTGCTTCATCATAAAGCACAGGATTCAATTTTTTCCTGGGAAATATGAGAGCTGGTGGAACATACTGCCCAAATGACCTGACACAACTGACACAAGCAACAACTCTCACATGGTCTCCCCGCTCAGCGCTTGTCAAAGCACCAACTTGCTTTTTGCCTTTACTGGCGAAAACCTTGGCTGGCATTTGTACTGTTGTAAGAGCAGATTCATCCATATTGTATATTTTACTTTGTGAGATATTTTCTTTTCCCAGCATTTCAACAAGCAAAGTGAAATATTTCTGGACTTGTGGACGATTAAATGTCTGAGCGCCAGCAGCTGATGTTGCTTCAGGCCGACGAAGATATATTTCAGGATTTCTCTTTCTGAATTCAATCAGCCAATCCCAACCTGCCGTCCTCTTAGCTGTATTAAACCTATGTGCTATACCAATTTTCTCTGCCATATCCTATGCTAGTTTTAAAACAATACTAACTGTGAGTCCAAAAAGACGAGATTCCATGTCCAAAATATGCTGTGCTATTGCTTTCTCTACATCTGAAGAAAATGTAGATTCATACCGACCTAGTTTTTTGATCCATCTATGGCAATTTTAATTTTCCCCTGGCATCTACGTCTTAGTGTAGCTTGTGGCACATTAAATGTCCTTGCCACCTTTAGCCAACCCATTTTTTTCATTTTTACAGCTTCAATAGCTTTCATCATATTTATCCCAGACCATGACTGCCTAGCCGTTTTTCTACTGTAATTAGAAACCATTTTCTGGAATGAAAATTATTATTAGAAAACTTATATATTCGTTCAAAATGACATAGTGATTGTGTTATTCTGCCCGAAGTTGGCTACATTTGTTTTCCGACTCATAACCTCCAAACACGTTGTATGACAACAGAAGTAATAAGTGCACGTTGTAGCTTACCTTCAAGGCTATCACTGGACATTACTTTTGTAAAACTGAAGGCACTCAATAAACTCCAAATTATAACAAATAGCCTACTGACTGTCTAAGTACAATATAAATGCTACTAAACAGATTTTCCGAACATAAAAAACACCAGTCCACTTCCATACGGTACGACCGGCTCACTACAGTTGTGTATCAACCGGACTAACCTACAAGTGCGAAATTTAAAAATATTCTAACAGTACATTTGTCAAAAACACAACTATGTCATTTTGCCCATATATGTCATTTTAGGCCAGTCTCCCCACGTTACAGCCCACATGCTGTACGCTTAATACAAGTGTACATAATTAATGAATTAATTAATGAAAGTGTCTTAGAACTGTACATTCTCACCATTTAGAAATATTGAGCTAATCAGCCTAGTACAAGTTACCCCACCCACCAAGTAGCCTACCACTCACTTTAAATTTCATTCAAAAATGCTATCAAAGGAACGTGACAAAATAATTACAGAATATCCTAATTATTGATACATACCTTGCGTCATCAAAGGGAAAGCGATGAAAGGATAGGGCTCTTCCATCCTCAGGAGTGTATGTCCAACCTCAACTATTGCAGCGAAGAACAGAGCATGCCGTGTGATATCTTCCCATAACCTACATCCAAAATATACAGAATGTGGTACAGAAACCATGAAATACAAAATCTAATAGAAAATAAATTAAATTTAAATCATTAACCTATCTTTCTACTACTACTAAGGAAATCCACCAAACAATAATGCATGGCTCTCATAAGAATCCTATCGATCAGGAAATCATTTGAATAATACATAATGTACTTACCACAGAAACGGAAATACCGATACCAAAGAATATAGGTACTGGTTTATATTCAACCGAAATACCACGAGGCAGTTTATCGGTGGAAAAATACTAAAAACGTTAGAAAATGGAAGGCACCAATTCCTTTTTTTTTGCCGCTGTGAATATAGCCAATGCTACCAACCCAGTAGAAATAATGCTCATTTAATGATATGTGCCGTAATTATCGTTTGTGAGCAAGATAATTGCAAGGAAATGTAAATTAGCCATTAAGTGTATATTTATTGACTAAATATAGGGATATGTTTGCAATTTAATTACAACGTTGTATCATGCATATGTTGGCAACACGATATACAGCGCTCCAAACGGCTGGCTGACGTACTACACCGATTGTGCCAAATAAGTCCTATCTGGTTGACACCCCCTGCTAGCAGAGAGCCCGCCGAACTCGCCGATTAGCATGCAGGAAGTAGGCATTTGCCCTACACGACAAGTGACGCTATCTCTTGGCAGTACACAGGAAGATGTAGCGCATGAAGACGGGGACAGTCACTATGAAGAAAAAACAGAGTCATCTATCGGTTCAACTATGACTCAGTTGGCAGACAGACGGTCAGAACAGGATGTTGATACGGAGGACCATGTTACGCTCTCTATAATTCGCACGCAGGAAACAGAGGTCAATACACTATACTCGTTAACATCTCCAGGTTGGATAATGACCAAAGAACAAAGATAGAATGAGTTACACAAATGTGTCGAGAAATGGCGGCGCCTAGCGAGCAGAAACAGAACCATTTAACTGAAGTTGCAGTTCTAACAAAGAACGTGAATAACATCATGGATTTCTTATCCTGCAAATTAGAGGGACTAATAGACTCCCAGATTAAAAGAATAATGTATAAAAATGGAGAAAGGGAAGACAAGAAAGAGCCAGACCACAAAGAAGAAGGAGGTAATAACCGTACCCATAACACCTGGACTGAAGTAAGGCAAACTCGAAACAAGAAACAGGTATAACCATCAAATCAAATAGTTGGCACAAAAGATGACGATGAACTTCAAGCAGGGGACAGGATGGCATGGATCTATGTAGGTCAGCTGAAACAGTCCACCAGAGAGAAAAATATAATCCAATACCTTAACAATAATGGGCTTGAGGGAAATATTGTATTTGAAACCCTAAAATTAAAGGACCCTACAAATCTTTTAAAGTGGGCTTCCCTTTTGACTACCTTGCAATCACGGAAAGCCCGTCATTTTGTCCAAAAAGGGTAAGAGTAAGAAGATTTGGATTTCGCAGAGGACACTTCGAGGAAGGAGCATCACTCGAAGAACATGAAGATTATGCTATGGAACGTGGAAGGTTTGGAAACAATTAAAAGGAATATGCCGGTAAACATTTTTAAGGAGGAAATAAATGGAACCAATAAGAACTAACAGAAACAAACACACCAAACAGAAACCAACACACCACTGAATCTGTTACTATGGAACGTAGAAGGACTAAGGGGTACCATCAGCTCAGCACCTGAAGAAATATGGATAGGCAAAGACTACAGAAACCTTCCTAACAGGATCTTTTGAACTACAAGGATATAAATCAATACACGCCTATGCCAAATCAAAATACAGAGGTAGACCAGAGGGATGTGTCTCCATCATGATAAAACCCACCATAGGGAGGATCAAAGAGACAATAAAGGACGGCAACAAAGTCACTGTGAAAACAAACAAACTAACCATAGTAGGCATGGAAATCACCTACGGAACATACTCTGATGACACAGTGGAACAAATAACTGCTTCAATAGCACAAACGAAGACAGAAAGAAATACAATTGTTGCAGTTGCCTTTAACAGCCGAACAGACAAACCAAACAAAAATACAACAACATTCCTTGACATACAACAAGAAGAAGGATACAACCTGATCAACAATCCGAATGAAATAACTTACATCGCGCACAACGGAGCTAGCACGATCGACCCAGTCTTTTAACGAGAAAAGGAGATCTGCGTCACAAAGCAACAAGGAATCTGGAAGACGTCTTCAACCCCACTGACCAAACACGTCCCAATCCACACAAGCCTCATACTAATCACGGGTCACAGCCCAACAACACCGAATGTGCATAAGCCCCTCAGAAGACTGGACACAGATGTTCTAGCGTGCAACACACGAGCGTTGGAACTGACAGGACAATACCTACAAGGTAATAACATCAACCTCGCCATGTCCACAATACAAGAAGCCATAGCGGCAGCAACAATACCAAACAAACAACGAAAGGGGAAACCATGGTTTGACACCGAGTGTTACCAGCAAAGAAAAAGCACTCTAGAGGCACTACAGTAACCAAAAACCTCTCTCTCAAAATACCTATTAGAAGAATACTCCAAAAGAAGGAAATCCTACAAACAACTACTAAAAGCCAAACAAGCGAATTTAATCGAAATGCAAGCCCTACAAGAAGCAGAAAAAGCAAAAAAGGACCCATTTATCGCTCTGAAAAGAAGATACAACAGAAAAGCCGGAGAAGTTCAAATGGAAACATCGAAGAAACAGTTTTCAAGGATCCCGAATAAAACCGAAGGAAACACATCTCATGAAACAGGCCCGCCAAGAGACAGCAAAGACATCATATTATTCACAATAAACGAACTATAAAGCAATGAAAGAATCAAAAGACAGGAAGGCAGCAGGCCCCGACGGAACATGCAACGAAATACTGAAAACTTCGTCAGAAATGCTTGCAGAAATATGGACAGAACTATTCAACAAGTGCTTGACCTCAGCTAAGATCCCTGACGAGTGGCGAAAATCTACTATCAAAGTCCTTTACAAAGGAAAAGGAGAAACAACTGCCAAATGCATATAGAGGCATAGCTCTAGAAAACATCTTCAAAATCTACACAAAACTACTAACCAAAAGACCGTCCACAACAATATACCCAAAAATACCTTAACAACAATTCGGCTTCAGAAATGGAAGATCCACCATACAGGCAAGGAAATTTGAAGAATGACATCTACCAAGCCCTGAGAATACCCAAAGGCAAATTCCACACTGTATTTATTAACTACACCAAAGCCTTCCATCTACTGGAAATAACAAGATTTCTGAACAAACTCGAAGACCTGGGTGGAAAGAATGAGATCACAATAGCAATAAGAAACATACTGACCCACAACAAAGTTGTAATACAAGATGGAGAGGCAACTTCGAAAGAGATCAAGTAGGGGAGCAAGGTCGATCTAAACGAGTTACACTAGCCGCTCGGCTACGCTGAACTCTCATGTATATTTCGTGAAACCATGGGCATGCGACATGTCGTTGGACTCGGGCTGACATGCACTTCCCTAAAGACCACTCGTTATATTTTTAATGTTTTTTTTGAAACACATTGTTTTTGAAAACAGGCTATAGTTTGAAAACCAATGATGATACAACGTTGTACCATAGCTTATATGAATGGTCTCTATGACATTTATTTTTTGTAATAAAACTTTTTATTTTTGTGTGTTTTTGTGAAAGCAGTCCAATTTTAAATTCTTATATTTTGGAAACTAGGAATTCTACAAAAAGGTTTATTTGACATAAAAGAATGGTCTATACGCCCTCTATGCACAAACCAAGTTTCATATCTCTAGGACAAAAACTGGTAGTAGTGCTAGAATGAGAGTCCTCCCCCAGCCTACTTTCCTGCGAACATTGCCGATATCTCGCGAACGCATGATCGGATTTTTACGAACGAGGTGTTGATGGCGTTGGGGTGACGTCCTCTTCGATATGAATGCGTGTTGGTATTAAAAAATGAGAATTTTTGTTTTAGAAAGTAGGCGATTGTTTTGAAAACCAAACATGATAATAACGTTGTCTCTATGACCTTTATTTCTTGTAATAAAACTTTCTATTTTTTTGTGTTTTTGTGAAAACAGTCCAATTTTGAAATTCTTATATTTTGGAAACTAGGAATTCTACAAAAAAGGTTGTTTGACACAAATTAAAGATCCCTACCGCCTCTACATCTAAAATAAATTTCAAGTCTCTAGGACAAAAACAGTGTGGTAGTGCTAGATTGAGAGTTCTCATAACAGTCGCGTGCGTTCTTGAATAAGAATGGCTATGCTGCAAAAGAGTGAGGTATAGTCGTACAGGGGCCTGCTTGGTATCGTTTGAATGGTTTTTTTTTCGCTCTATTTGATGGTGAGGTAATTTTTTTTAATTGGTGGAATTTGGAAACGCAATTTGGGTAAATATGTGTTTTTTGACATTTTGACTAATATCTCACGAACCCATGAAGCTAGAACAAAAGTTGTCATGTCATTATTTTGTCGCGTTGCCCTCTTGCTGAAGATACTTGTATCAAATACAAGCGAAAAGCCATTTTAGGGTAAAACCGTCATTTTAAACATTTTGTTATATCTCGCAAATGCATGGTCGGATTTTAACAAATGAGGTGTACTAGGACTCGAGGTAACGCCCTGTTTCGAATGTGATAGTTATATGTTTTAAAAAATGCACAAAGGGATTTAAAATAATTTAAAAGTTAAAAAAAATGAGAAGCGATACCGCTGTGGTATGTTTGAACGAGCCTGCCGCCGGCCACGGTGAATACAGCAAATGGCTATTTCGAGGGGGCGATAGCACGAGGGGTCGCTCTCTGACATTTTTCTATGACGAACGAATGAAGGCCAATATTTCGAAAATGGGTGAAGTTTGCTAAGATTTCATTACCCGTGAATGAGCTCTTTAACGTGTCAGTGAATGGTGATGAGCGACACCACTGTCTGGCATAGCAGAAGGTTGTAGGATATGAAAACCTACAACATTTGGTCAACCAAGTGAAGTGCATGGACGCAAAGTGACAAAACAGTAAGGTCATTGCCCTGAGATCTTATAAACTAAATATTGAACTGGGTGAAGTGATGTGTTGTAGGGTGAACGTGTGTGGTTGATGTGTACATGTATTGAGGAAGATCGCTTGCTATTGATTATTATTATTACAGTAAAATTTTGAAGAATAATAATAAATGTTGGATTTAATAAGCCACCCACATTTCCAATGCTAACACAGTCCTGCTTGCTGGACTCTGAATACAGCGGCTTGGCGGTTTGGTGAGAGCGACTGCTGATAAGAGATGGAATGAGTGAGTGGGCAGGAAGTGCAGTATCACTTTACTTGCCTGGTAGAAGCTATTAGGTCTGACGTTTAAACAGAGACCGCCATTTTGGTTCCTAGAGAGTCGTACTACCGATGTATAAGAGGCAGCCATTTTGGTTCCTTATTAAAAACATGAAACTAGTATAAGGTACGCGAATCTTATCGCGCTTGAAGAATGTGGGGAGGCGTGGGAAAATGTGAGAGACAGAGATGAGTAGAAGGTTCAAACGCTGAGAAAATGCAACTCTCTCCGTTGCTAAGCAGACTGATAAGGATTGCGTTAGTGATGCACTTGCCGTTTCAGCAAACAGACGTATAGAGTAAAGCTCCGAACTTAACTTTGGAAAAAAATCCTTTTGTTTTCGGTAAGTACATATTAATGTTTATTTTAATGATATAATGCTAATGAAACTTAAATTTATAGTTATTAATAAGGTAATTAATGATTTTTTTATTTATTTGTTTGCAGATAACCGGTATACCTCACAAGCCTGAGAGAGAAACCTTTGCACTTTTCAGCCCACTAGAAGGAAACAGCAACAAGCCAGTACAAGTCAAGGTGAGATATTTTTAAACTAACTTGTTTCATTTTTGATTGACATTTTAATTTTATGAAATGCATGTATTAACCTGAATTTAGGTATTTATGGCGGTTTATTTTATTTATTTTTAGAAAGTTGCAATGAAAAGCTCTACTGCTGTAGCAGTCGCTGAACACCCGAGACGCACTAGAGTGGAACCATTGCCAAAGAGTGAACTATTCAAAACTCAGGTAAGCCTAACTTAAAATGCTATCCCATTTTACCACTATTGAAACCTCTAGACAAAATTCATTACCTGTACATGACTGGGACGATGATTACTTTGTTGATTAATGGTTATGTATTGGCAACCGGTTGTTGACCGGGAAAAGTACAAGACCATATTGGATTTTTTTTAAACAAAAAATTTAAATTCAACTGACGTGTCGTTCCCTATGGACTCAACTAATATCCTCAGGTTTGAACAAGATAATTTGGACAAAAAGACATGACATTCATATCTTTGGTTATATATTGGTTAAAGGGGGATGTAGATGACTGCAGCTTTACAAAAAAAAGTAGATGGGTTAATGTTAGTGCCGACATACAGTTTATTTTAAAATATTTTTGATGGGGTTTTCATTTATTGCCAATTAACGTTAAAGTTTTATTTACAAGTATTGGTTGATTGATTGATTGAAGTGATTGGTTATTTTGTTTGTTTTAGGTGTGGTCATGCGCCATTAACGAAGTGAACAGAGAGTGAACAAGCATACATTATGCTTTAAAGTACTCGGTGCTCTTTTGCAACGTTATTAACGTACAGTAATTTTTTATTACAAAACATGGCATTAGTACCAAATACAACAAGTGAGCAAGTCGGTTTACCATTTGCGATGGTCTCCTCGTTGTCCTTACATGCTAGGAAAACAAGTGGGTAACATACCAGTGTATTCATTTCACCGAACCACAAGGCCATTTGCTACTGCCAACGATGGTGTTGATATATGTGGTCAATATGCCATAGACAGTGTTGAATTGGCATGAGCTTTTGAAAAATTGGGAGTTTGCAAGACTAAAGTACTAGCACACTCAGAGTACTGGTCTGTTGAAAAACGTTTAGAATCTTATAAAAATATTTGGTCATTAATATTAAAACACCTTACAAAAGAGCTAAGTGAAGTTGGATATTTTTTAGACTGGTGAAGGGGATAAAACAATATATTTTAATTGTGGATTTGCTTTAAATGATTGGCAAATGACTGATGTTCCTTTTTTGGAACACGCACGTTGGTTACCAAACTGTAGATACATGGTGTTGCTTAAAGGTCAGAAATTTGTGAATACTATTCGTAAGGAAAACGTGATTGCAGCACAAGAGATAAAAGTGCCTTTAGAGTTAGAAAGCGGGACAATTACATAAATGTGAAAAAAAGATGTGTCTGACCAACAGATACAAAGGTGTGACCAACAATTATGTAAAATTTGTTATCAACAAGGACTAGGTGTTGTATTTTTGCCTGATGGACACTTGATAGCCTGTGTCAAGTGTGCATTAGCACTTAACACTTGTGCTATATGCAGAAAAGTAGTATTTGCTACAGTTAGGGCATTTCTTGCATAAATAGTATAATTTATTAGCAATGCATAGTGCAAAATACCTATATGCACACTATTATTACAAGCTGTTGTAGAGTGTAGTAGATATGCTTTTCTTTTGTTTATGGACTACTACAATGAATGTTTTGAATGCTGTGGGGCAAGCATGTGGCTTAAAAACAAAGAAGCTCAGCGAATTGCCAACGCATATTCCATTCCGCATTATCAAGATTCGGAAATTGAAAACAGCATATGGTGATCGTGAACTTTGTGTATGTGAGAATTTTGAGACATTTTTTCCTACACGGTTTAATGATATGTCGGAGAGTGTTTTTGATGAAGTGAATAATATATAAATCCTGTACACCTAATTTATGAAGGTTTTAAAACAATAGTTTTTTGGTCCGTTTTAATTAAATAAAAAACAAATGTAAAATAATAATAGAAACGATAAGTGATGGCAATAGACTGAAAGAAAACAATAAAATATGTGTATAGAATAATAATGCTTTAGTTTTTATTATTGTCTTTAAATTTATCATGAAACAAAAAAAAATGTATATAAAGTTTGTAAATAAATGTAAATGATGGTACAATGATGTTTTATTTTCTACAAAGTTAGAATATTTAACATTGCAGAGTATACATGATTAAGACAATAAATGCACACTTAATACAAGTCTTTGCCTTTACGATAGTGTGTTATAATTATAAAAACAAAGCTTGTTGTAGATCTTTTTTCCACGGTGAACAATAGGCATGAAAACTTGATTCTCTTGTTATTGATCATTATCACTATCATAATCATAAGCAGCATGTTCTCTATCACTATAATTATAATCACCATTATCAACCTCAACATTATCCTCAACATCACTAAAACTATCCAATTCCTCTTGTTCCTTTTCCACAGGAGCCTGGTGTATAGTCTGCGTGGATTTTGATAATGTTAAGGTTTTTATGAACGTTAAACTATCTTGACCAGCAATATTGTTTTCTTGAACTCGCTTTTTAGCATTTTCATGATTTTCTGTAAACAGAAAGAGGGTTCGTTTCGAACACTACATTGATTATCACTGACACTTAAAACCTCACTATTTTTACTTTCTAGATTACCGCGACATTGTTTTGAACGTTGTTTTGAACAACGCCAAATAACAGTTCCATTTTAATTGGTTCGTTTCACAATATATGAATATCCTTTATACTGCAGTATGCATAAGGATTACCATACCTAGTCACTGATACTACCATGTCAAATGTCAAGCACAGACTAAGCTCTAGTAAAGACAGCTTGGCATTAAGAACAATAGTTTAATGTGGGAGCATATATGGGTGCAAATGCGGGGGTAAAAGTATAAGCAAATGTGTGAGCAAAAAGTGGGAGCAAAAAGAGGGAGCAAATATTCGAGCAAAAAGCGGTAGCAAAAGTGGGAGCAAAAAAATGGTGGGGGCAAAAAGAGGGAGTAAAATGTGGCCGTAAATGTGCGAGCAAAACGTGGGAGCAAATATGGAAGCAAAATGTGGGAGCAAATGTCGGAACACAAATAATTAACTTAGTTATGACCTAACCTAACCTAACCTAACCTAACTTAACCTAACTTCAACTAACCTAACCTAACTTCACCTAACCTAACTTAACTGAACCTAACCTAACCTAACCTAACTTGAAAGTGGGAGCTAATATGGGAGCAAAAAGTGGTAGCAAAAAGTGGGAGCAAAACAAAAGTGGGAGCAAATGTGTGAGCAAAAAGTGGGAGCAAATGTGGAAAGAAAAAGTGGGAGCAAATGTGCGAAAACAAATAATAAACATAGTTATAACCTAACCTAACTTCACCTAACCTAACCTAACCTAACTTCACCTAACCTAACCTAACCACACCTAACCTAACCTAACTTAACCTAACTTAACCTTACTTGAAAGTGGGAGCAAATGTGGGAGTAACAAGTGGGAGCAAATGTGGGAGCAAAAAGTGGGAGCAAATGTTGGAGCAAAAAGTGAATGCAAAAAGTGGGAACAAAAAGTGGGAGCAAATGTGGGAGCAAAATGTGGAAGCAAAAAGTGGGAGCAAATGTGGGAGCAAATGTGGAAGCAAATGTGAGAGCAAAAGGTGGGAGCAAAAAGTGGGAGAAAAAAATAGGGAGCAAAGAGTGGGTGCAAAATTTGTGAGCAAAAATGTGGGAGCAAAAAGTGGGAGCAAATGTGGGAGCAAAAAGTGGCGGCCGATAACCTAGATGTTAGGCCCCTTAAAACAACAACAACAAAAAGTGGAAGCAAATGTTTGAGTAAAAAAGTGGGAAGCAAAATGTGGGAGCAAAAAGTGGGAGCAAATGTGGGTGCAAATGTGGGAGCAAATATTGCAGCAAATATGGGTGAAATGTGGGAGAAAATATGGGAGCAAAAGAGGGAGCACAAAGTGGGAGCAACCATGACTGGTTGTTGAGACATTCATATCTACCAATACACATGAATTAAATTTCAGTAGAGTAATCTGGGTAATAATAATAATAATATTAATAACCATAATAATAATAATAATAAAAGGTAAAAATAATTGGAATGTATTGATATTTTTCAAGGTGGAATTTCCAAAGTATTGTCAAGAATAATAATTTCATGAAACAGATTCAGAGAATCTAGAGTGATTTAAGTTTAATCATTGGCTAGAAGTGAGATAGAGCTAGCTAACCTAACTTAACCTCAGCTCACCTTATTTAACCTAACTTCAACTAATCTAATATTGTGCAAGTTGTGACTTTCTTTGTTACTGGCTATGACGTCACAGAAGAATGGCGGTGGGAGGCTGGAAAAAGGAAAATATTTTTGTTTAATAAAGAGTTATGTAAAGACCCTTCATTTATGTCAAATAAACTTTTTTGTATAATTCCTAGTTTCTCAAATATGTGAATTTCAAATTTGGACTGTTTTCACAAAAACTCAAAACAATAAAAAGTTTTATTTAAAAAAATAAAGGTCATAGAGACCATTAGTTTAAGTTATGCTACAACTAAATATCATAATTGGATTTCAAACTATAGCCAATATTCAAAAACTTAATTTTTCGAATAAAAATTGAAAAATATAACTAGTGGTCCATAGGAAAGAGCATGTCAGCCTGAGTCCAACGACATGTCGCATTCCCATGGTTTCGCAAAATATACATGAGAGTTCAGCGTATCCGAGCGGCTAGTGGCAATCGTTTAGATCGGCCTTGCTCCCCTACTAAATCACGCAAACAAATGACGCACTACAGGGGGACCCGAACGCCACATCCACATCGCCACATCAGATATCTCTAAAATAATTGAAAACACCAAAACAATGCCATTATATATGTACGCAGATGGTATGGCCCTGAGTTCATCTAACATATCGGAACTACAAGACACCATGGATGCTCTCCACACTTGGGCGCAAGAAAACGAAATGTTAATTAACTATAGTAAGACGGTCCACATGGTATTCCGGAAAGGAGGAAAAACTAGCAACAAATGACGAGGTAAAACTTAGAGATAACGACATTAAAAAAGTTAATACCTTTAAATATTTAGGGATTACAAACCAGACCACATGCAACTCATTCAGGGTCCATATACAAGAAAGAGATGTTGCTGCCATCAGAGCAATGTATGAAATTAGAAACATCACCAAACTCTCACTACAAACGGCCATTACCCAATTTCATGCCAAAATATCTCCAGTTATAATATACGGTATTGAACTAATATGGGAAAGGCTAACCCTAACGGACCTTACCAACCTTAAAAAAATCAAATCTAGATAGGCATATTTGAAGAGAGCTCTTGGAGTAGCGAGAACGACCAAGTCCAGACTGGCATATGAACTGGCAAGGGAACCTTTCTACATAGATGACCTGAAACTCAAGCTGCTCCTACCACAAACCAAGCAAGTAACTCAATTAATAGAGCTAAGGAAACAAAAACAAAAGAAATACCCGAAGACTTTTACGCTACTGACGCCATGATCTACAGGAAATGGGCAAAAGTGAACCAAGAACTGCGATCGGTGCTAACCAGACATTCAGTGCACGGCTATCACCACAAGATATGTAGAAATGACAAATTTTACGGACCAAACAATGCATTTGTAATTGTGTATGCGTACTATGCATTGTAAAAAATACCACTTAACTAAATGTCATTAGAGGATCAAGTCAATCATCGACTATAGCAAAGACTAGATCTAAATTTATCAAACATTGTACATAGAATATAAGTCTTTATATGTGCACATTTGTGCACATTTTATGTAATAACTCTGTTCAGAGTGACAGTGCAGATGTACTTAGTCGAAATATTCACAAATATTCTAGTGTGCTATTTCAACTGTAACTCCTTTCCCTTGGCGATTCGGCTGTAGTAAAACTTATATATTTTTAACCTTACCGTTCCGATGACACAAACATTACGTCACAACCCATGAAAGACGGAACTAAAACTCACAGATTTAGACATTTACAGAGGTGTGCAAATTAATAGAATAAAACAAAAAAATTAAATAAGTCAAAATTTAGTATTCAAAATCACTTTTTTGCCCAACTGCTGACAGCCTTAATCACCCTACTTAGTAGTGTTTTTTCCTATAAACTTATAATTTATCCCTTAAAGAAATGTGTCTGTAATTTTTCGGAATGGGAGATTCTGAGGGATATCTATGCTAGGTCCGTCTTCTCTTTTATCATTGAGCTTGGAATGTACCCTCTAAATCACGTGATTTCATCCATGGTTCACGAATCTTTGAATAGTTCAACAGCGGACCACCAGGAATAAAAGACATGTAATCCCTTTGCTCCTATTTCACACGAAGACTAGAATACAGCAATCCGAACAAAACGTGTGGAATTCTGCATTAGCAAGGCTCCTCTTTTGGTGTTAATTAAAAATCATTCTACCGTCAGTTTCATTAACGAAAATGGGGTTTAGAATATTGGTTAAACATTTGAAGTAATGGCATTGCCTTGCAAAAGTTTTTTACTGCAATAAGCCCTGAAAAGTAAAAATGACGTGTTGGAAAATTCTAATAAACTCTGTACTTCCATTCAGGGCTGTCAAATGACCACAGGCCCGAGAACTAGAACTTCCGGGCACCTCCCTCGTTAATCGTCCCGTGACATTATCCTGGTAGTTTTGAGCTTGCACGAGTTTTATATAGATACCCCCATTAAAATAAAACGATTTATATGTACATGGTGTAGTGGCTAGTATTCTTGACTATCACACCCTGGTTCGATTCCCGACTCTGTCATTAAATTTAAATCTGGTCGAAGGACTGATTCGGAATACACTATGCCTCAAGAGCTCCAGGCAAATACTAGGATGACATCTAACTTATGACCAGGGAACTGATTTATATGTACTAATAATTCATGAAATATGTACTGTGCCCGTCAGAGGAGCTATCAGGGTTGCCAACAGCCGAAACGACATCACTAACACCTCACCTGCCGGACCCATGTGCCATGAGGATTTGGTGAATTACTTATAGGCCACGGCGGCACGAGAAATCCATGATCCAGGGGATCCGTGGTGACATGGTTGCTAAAATGTCATAGACAGCCCACGAAAATACACCGCCTAAAGCTAGACTGAGAAATTAAACTTCCAGACTTATGTAAAACTTGTAGAAATATTTATTTAAAATATTCAGACACCTAGCCTAGTTCGGAGGGTTTCTATCGGCTAATCCGCAAATGAATAAACAAATAAAAGTTAAAAATCAGTACCCTAACTGTAAACTATTGTACACCCTCGCGAAAGATCTATCTGACAAAGTAAAGTAACAACAGCAACGCTGGGTAAATGGTACGGCAATAGTCTCTAAAACAAGTTACAAAATAAGCTAATAACGGAATTTACATTTAACAGGGTAGCAATAGCAAATCTAAGTTAGGATGATACCATTTCCTCATTTACATTTATTTTTAAATCTAGCTAATTCCTAACAATTAATACAAAATTTACGGCGATAACGTCCGTAAAGCAAAAACAATTTAATACAAAATCTACATGACAAGCCGTCAAACAAAAACATTAAATGCCCTCTTATAATCTAAGTAAAAGGGTAAACATAGGGTTTTCATACACCCGAAATAAGTAAAACAAGCAAAAAATATTATTATTCCTGCCTCCGCCCTGGGTTACTGTTTGTAAACCAGTGTCATCTACGTGCATGTGATTTACGTTGGCGATTGCGTAGTGAAAACTACGTCTGACGTCGCATGAGGCTCACGCTCCACCAGCTACTAAAGGCCGAGCAAGCACTCCGTCGATAAAAATAGTGTCATCTGTCCTAGATTACTTCCACAAGAGAAGTGTGCACAAAGCAAGTGCCAGCCATCATGCCCAAAATGCAAGAAAATCAAGGTTAAATGCTATGAGTAGTTAATTATCATCAGGTTTATAATAATGACGTTACTGATTATTAGAATCGTTGGTTTAAATTAGCGTTGGTTTATGACGAATAGGCTGACAATCCTGAATACCTTGGGCTCAGCAGTAACAGTCTCGTACGAGATCAATCTCTGCTATAACACCGCCAACGAGCTCTCCCGCTCGGACATAACAATAACACAGGTTATTAGTGGCTCTCGGTTCACCTAATTTACCTCTGGGTAAGGCCTGGCATAAACATCAGTTACTTCCCTACAATAACACAGTCAACAGAATCGAAGTCTGGACACACATAAATATAGCCTCTAAACAGGTGTCTCATCTAGCCTCTTAATTACCATAAATAAACCTTCACACAACGTGAAAACATTCTCAGATGGTGAAGAAAGATATTCGCTCTAGTAGCGATGCAAACACATGGCTCCTCGCCAGTCATATCTAAGTAGCAAAACATATGATCATTACAAAATGTTGGCCTGGACATTGACCTACATATGAGACACATCATCTAAATGTTAGTAATGCTATATGCATTGTCAAAGAGTCTGAAAGAGTTATGGTCTCACTGATTGAGTGTGCTCTAGTACACTGCTTGCTGGGAACTGTAAGCACCTGTCCATGATTCGAGCTAGCCTCGCTACTCGCAATCATTCACACGGACAGTTTAGAATATACACATCACTGAAGGCAGGCAGCTTTCACGTAGAAAGTCCAATTAGAAAACTGGCCTTGTTATCATATCCCAGATATAATAGAAATTTACACAAGCATTAGGCTTGAAAGCACGCCTTAAAACTATGCTCAAAGATATAGCATGTTTGAAAAGTCAAAGAAAAGAAAAACATAGATATTCCACTTAATCTGAACCTCTTTGAAATGTGCAGATATGTCAGTTCATAACTGCTCTGTCTAAATATAACCAAAATAACAACTGTGTCGAAACACTGACACGAAATAAACATTATAAAGGCGCAAATCTTACAATTGCTAAGTTTGCCAATGATACGGCATTCGTTGCTTGGTTCGATGCTAGATTGCATACAAACTGTAACACTCTGAATGTGTTCAAACTTGAACGGGATGGCTTCATAGCACATCAAAAATGAAGAATGACATAGTATTACAAAACTGATAGCTTCAGTCGGCTATCCAACGATACGGACTGTTCTGACTAAATCAGTGGCGTGACAACATTTACTAGAAAGGTGTGTTATAAAAATAACACTGGGCCAGTACGTCTGATCGTCATCCCATATAACTGTGCAAGATCATCTACCTAGGGATATAATAAGGCTTTGGCGTTCCACGGTTATGCTCACTTTTCCCAAAAATACACAGAATTCGTAGCACAAGCCTTCTCCGGCTGTAATATTTGACAATATCATGCACTATTCAAATTGAAATAAAGTGCGATGCATTAGGATTGCTTCCCTCGCCTACAGGCGGACTGTTACCTCGTATTATAGACGGACTTAATACAACGGGCATCCAACTTGGACGATAATCCAAACACATGTGGTAAGCTCTCAGCTATGCGCTGCATTAGCTTGTAACTACACTGGTCGTGCAGCGTCTGTCTGGTTCCGGTTCGTGCATCTGCGAGTTTACTACCTTACCAAAAGCAGAAATCACATTCTAAAGATGTTCCGATGACACAGAATTACTGTGTGATAAAATCTGAGCTTCGTAGAAAATAGAAGTGTCATAATTTAGCTTCAGATTATTTAATAGTGGTTTTCTCCGTAGTCAAAAGATCAACCATTTATAACACAAATGAATGTTAGCATGTCGCGACAGCATGGTCGGTCAGTGGGTGCGTTCAAAAGTGATGCATCAAAAATATGCGTTGCGGTGAAAAATATCACATGAACCAGTGGTTAGCGGGTTCATCTGCCTCTCCGTCGTTTCAAATAAAAATGAAGGAATGCATTTTTATTTGTCTCCAATTCATGCTCAAGCTTGGTGATATTTTTTCAGGTTAGCTGCGTTGAAGATTCCAATGCGCTCTCCGTTCTGAAGATCTTCAATCACATAACTTCCATTGTTCAGGGGTTCTTGAACACGATTAGGTCCATAATACAATGATAGAAATTTCCCGTATACTCGATCTATAGGATTTGA
The DNA here is from genome assembly GCA_946902985.2 of Meconema thalassinum. Classification (NCBI taxonomy): domain Eukaryota; kingdom Metazoa; phylum Arthropoda; class Insecta; order Orthoptera; family Tettigoniidae; genus Meconema; species Meconema thalassinum. The sequence goes on from OX336389.2 coordinate 1,295,302,585, forward strand.
TATTCCGGGTATCCTTATAAGAACAAGGTCCCCAGCGACCAATGGTTCTCTGAATCTCTGGCGTCTCGTTGTCCTCAAACGTTTCGCAGCTTGCCTGTCCAAAGTGTCCCTCGCAGCTTGATGTCTGCTTGCGCGTGAGGATTGTAAACACGGTGGTGTTACAATCACTCGGTTCCATATTCTCATCGGCGTCTGGTTCAAATGCAAGACCATGGGTATTTGACCAGTACTTTCATGGACAGTTGAATTTATACAGTTTGCCATTAATACAAGGAATTCAGTCCAACGCCAGTGTTCGTCCTGACAGTATAAACGACAAAATTTTGCAATAGTTGACATAAAGCATTCTGCCGGATTGCTCTCAGGGTGGCGAATTGATGATAGTAGGTGTCCTATTTCCAAATCAATCATAGCGTTAGCAAATTCAGCAGAGGTAAACTGTGATCCGTGGTCAGTCAACAGGAATTGTGGCTTTCCTGCCTCCGGTATCACTTGTCGTCTTATCATTTGTATAATTTGGTGTGCAGTGGCTTTCTGTACAGGGTGGAGCATCGTGTATTTGGTAAACACGTCAATCGTTACGACGATGAAGCGGTTCCCTCGGCGAGCCTTCGGGATCGGTCCATAAAGTTCCTGCGCGTATAGTTCTCTCGGTTGAGTTGGGAGTATGGGTCTAGGTGGTTCTTTCAACAAGTGTGACGTGTACTTGTCACGCTGGCATGCGTCGCAAGCACGTTAACACTGTCTAACATAGGTTCCTAACCCTTTCCAAGTGAAGGACTCTTTAATCGTTGCAATGGTCTTATCAGTCCCTCCGTGTCCAATAGATAGATGTACCAAAAGAATAACAGTTTTTTGGTATCTTCGTGGAATTACTGCACGCAATTGAGTGTGGTCCTCATCGACAAATTTATATAAGACACGATGGTAGATCAAATAATCATCGGCGATAGCAGCTGTCTGAGCATAATTGGCATCATGGGCATCCATTCAGTTTTCCAGAAAACGAATGATATTCCTCAGTTCCTCCTCGCGTCGTTGTCCTTCAGGTAAATGACGAAGTCGGCGAAGGTGTTCTTCGCATTCTCCCTCGATGTCAATGGCATTCACGGTGGCTTCAGGATTTCGGCTGAGAATGTCGGCCAACACATTCTCTCTGCGAGGACGGTAAACAACTTCTAGATCAAACTGTTGGAGAAACAGTGCCCAACGTGTAATCCTGTCGCTTGCCAGTCTTGTTCGTAAAATGAAAGTCAGCGCGTGATGGTCGGTCCTCACTATGATCTTCTGGCCTAACAGAAGTTTCTGCCAGTACTCCAATGCATAGACTATTGCAAGTGCCTTGATCTCCGTGGTAAAATAATGAGTTTCATGGGCTCTCAAACGTCTGCTTAGGAAAGCAATGTAGTGACGTTTCTTCTCCTCGTCTTCCTCCAATAAGATTGCTCCGATTCCCACAACGGGTGCGTCAGTTTCCAAGATGAAATTCCGGGAGTAGTCTGGATATTCCAACTGGATTGCGTTCACAAGCATCTGTTTAGCCTTTTGAAAAGCTGTCTCATACTTCTCGTCCCATGCCCATCAGCAATTCTTCTTAAGTAGACCTTGAAGTGGTGCGACGTTTTCGGAGTACCTCTCACAATGAGCAGCAAAAAATTGGAGAATCCCCAAAAACTGCCTCACATTTTTGACACGGGTTCGTGTCGGAAATGCTGCGATAGTTCTGATCTTCGCCGGATTCGGCCTATGTCCATCTCCGTTGATTATGTATCCCACGAATTTAACTTCACTCTGGAAGAATCGACACTTGTCGAACTTCACCTTGAAATTAGCCTGTCGAAGATTATAAAATACAAGGCGTAAGGTAGCTAAATGTTCCTCTTCCGTCTCTGAAGCTATTTTGATGTCACCCACATAACATATGACTTTCCTCTTCACTTCAGGAGTCAACTTCGCATCGAGTGCTCTAATTAAAGCAGATCCTGCATTCTTCAGTCCAAAAGGTAGTTTTCGGAAAACGTACGTGGTCTGATCGAACAAAAAACCCTTATACTTCTGAGTATGCTCGGACAATCTGATATGATAGTAGGATTGTACCAAATCTAACGATGAAAATACTCGTTTTCCCTTAAATTTTCGTAGAAGATCTCTGATCTTTGGTGGTCTGTCGTGCTCTGGAGCTAAGCGTTCATTCAAAGCTCTGGCATCTATACAAAGCCTTAGACTGCCATCCACCTTAACTACAGGCGTTATAGGATTCACATATGAAGTCGGTGCTTTCTTGATAATACCGGCTGCTTCCATCTCATGGATCTTCCTAGCAGCTTCCTCTCGGTGTTTCTTCGCGATAGGGTAAACCTTCTGAAATGGAGAATCGTCTAGTACCATCAGGTCGTACTCATAATCAAGTATCTCACCAGGTGTGGTATCAAAAATATCTTTAAATTCAGTCAGAAGTGCCTCCAATTTCTCCTGTACGGGTGCTGATAATTGTTCTGACTCTTCCTCGGCGTTTTGTGTCTTACCATTTCGCTTGCCATTCAACTCTTCAACTATGTTGACTTCGGATTCAATTTCCGGATCATCCTCCACTAAATTCATCTGAATAGGCTCGTTTGGCTTAAATTCCACACTATTACGTCCCATATCAGTGATTCCATAGTATTTGTGTATGAAGTCTGCGTCTAAGATGACGTCATAATGCAGTCCCTTCACGACTAAAAATTAGTGCAAGTACGCGTGGCACGAAATTTTCAAAGTGCACAAAATCTGAATTTTGCACGTTACAACACGGTAGGTATAACTCCTCTGACTCTTACTGCAGAAACTGGCAGCTCTGTCACCTCAGAGTTTGCTTTCAATCGGGCATGGCAATCAGCAGAAATGACACTTATCATAGCCCCTGTATTGATGAGAATGGTTACTGGGCCTTCATTTAAAGTAGCCGTTATCTTCGGTAGACGTGTCAATTCGTAGTTGTGGATCATCGATCGTCTTTCGTCCAAAAGATCTTCCGGGATTGGCTCCCAGAGTAAGATAGTGGCTTTTACTCTGCGAACAATCAGGTCAGAATCTATTTCCTTTTCGGCGTTTTTTTCCAGGGAATTACTGGGCTGGTCATGCTCCATGTCTTCCTCTGGAATTTCGCGTGTATCCCTCGGTGTACGGTTCTGATCCACCTCTTCTCGTTGATTGTGGAGTTGTCGGATGTATTCTCGACTCTCCTGTGCTCGTCCTCGACAGTCTCGATCGGCCCTCCACCTAGGATCTCGATCGCGTCGATAGCCTCCGCTATAACGGTAGTCTCGACGAATACTTCCTCTTCCTCGCTGATTTTCTCCTGTCCCACGACGGTCGTTTTCGTGACGACGGTTGTCGCTCGTCCCTTGGTTAAAACGTCGGTTCCAATATCCTCTATTGTCACCTTGTTGTCTCCCTCTTACATATGGGGTATTATTCCAGTCACATCGATTGGGATTGTGACTTCCTCTATTCTCATTCTGAGTCTGAGTTTGCTGTGGCGTCTGACTAACTTTGTCCACAGTAGTCAAGTTCACGTCGCGTGTCTCTCCTTTGGTTGGACGGTGGCTTGCAAATTGTTCAGCGTTCGCGTCCAATCGCCTCAGAATCTGGTCACATTGCTGGAAGGTTGTTGCTCCCGCAGCAATTAACACTCGTTGAACATCGGCTGGATGTTGCCATATGATAGTGTTCACTAAATACTGCTCTGATAGTGGGGGTTGAAGACATCTGATTTTCGTCAGCTGGGTTGCAAAGTAACTTGCATAACGTGTCGGCGTATTTGAGCTGTTTCGGCGAGTGTACATCTCCCCTCTGATACTCTACTGTATATCGCTTGACCAATAGGTGCGCAACAAAGCTTCCCTGAAGTCCTGGTATCCAGTAAAAGAGTATTTAAAGGCCCTGAACCAGGTGCTAGCTTGACCTTCAAGAAGACGCTCTATGACCCTGAGCTCTCTTTCCGGTGTCACCATAGTGTCACGTAGATAACTCTCTACATTTGCCAAAAATTCGACTGGTGTAATGCTGCTACCAGTACCTGAGAATCGAGCTGGTTGCTCTTCTCTTGATCGTATGATCATCACATTGCCTTGGTTATGCTGAGTTTGTGCTGGTCTAAATGGATTAGCATTGTAATTCAGCGTTGATTGGGTATTCACGTTTACGTTATCACCGAAGTATGACTTCGTGAATGGTGATGTTTCATTTCGCATGGTATCTGCGAATCTGAATGGTTGTGTTTCGGGTGGTGCGCTCGGTTGAATACCGGACGATGTCGATTGTACGAACTGTGGTCCTGGTGTATTCTGCGTTTCAGTTGACAGTGTGGAAGTTCGAGTCTCTCTCGGTTGAGCTTCCAACCTATCCAAACGTTTCTCAATAGTTTTGAGCCCTGGAGTATTCCTTGCCTCAATCTTACTTCCAAGATCGTTTAATTGCAGTTCTCACCTCTCGATTTTCCCTTTGAGGTTTGTGTCGACCTCTCGAATCTCTGTCCTAAGGTTGTGGCTAAGTTGAAGACGCTCTGTCAGTGCAACTTCTTCTAACTTTTTCTTCACGGATTCTATTTCCGTCTCGACTTTAGATACGTCCTCTTTGACCTGGTAAACTTCCTCCTTAACCTCTGTGATGTCCCCTCGACGTTCCCTTACTTCGTCTCGAACACGAACTACTTGAGCTTCTACAACGTGATTGTGTTCGTTAAGATCTCCTCTTAATATTGAGATATCAATTTTCGTCTCTTTTCTATGAGTGTGTATAGTTTCGCGTAAATCTCCCACGGTGTCCGTTAACTGAGTAACGTTCTTCGTATTTGTCGCCAATGTCTCAATTCAATCATGTCGTCAGCGATAGCTTTCACGTTAGCGTTTACGGCGTAAGCTGCTCCTCTCATCAAGGTTAATCCTACATTGACTGCAGCGATGACCCTCTTGACATTGTTGATGAATCCCTCGACGTTTGCTAGTCGATGACCAAACTCTTCTCTAGTGTGATCCAAGTCAGCCCTCATATCGACCTGAATTCTATTTATGTTCGCCTTAATCTGAGTGGTATGTTCACCTAACTTGGTCCGAACATCTTCCCTTGCTAGGTTCATTTGATCGGTTAAATGATCTATTCTATAATTAGCATTATGTTGGTGTCGCAAGATGTCAACTATAACTGCGGCTAAACCTGCTGTAAGGCTATTCCTAGCTTCTTCCCTTTGAGCATGTATGTCAGCCCTGACCTGAGTTAGATCAGCCTAACATTGTTTACAGTCTGAGTATTGGCTTCAAGATAAGCCCTAACATCTGTAATATCAGTTCTAACTTTATTGACATCTGTCCTAACATCATTGACAGACTGAGTGTTCACACACAAGTCACCTCTGACTTCACCTAAATCAGTCCTAATCTGTTGGAGGTTGGTGTTAACAAGAGCCAACATCTCCCCCTTCACACGACGGATCGTCTCCTCATCCATAACACAAGAATATATATGAGAGAACAGAAGGGGCATTCCAGAAAACTTGCAGCTATGACTAGTTACTTTTGCGGTGTAGTACAGCCTGCTTTCTCTTGAATAAATATTACAAGTACTGCTGGAGTATGCGAACTAAGTGCTTCTACATTTACATTAAAAACAACAAGCAAAGCAAAGTCCTACATTTACTCAGGATGATGCATCATCAAGAAAAACCTATCCTCTAATTATCTATACCACAAAGCCTCACCCCATGGACTTAAATCACGCACGAATGCCATGCGGTTAATTGTTGTGCAGTACGATTTCTTAAGTTCGTCCCAGTCCAGTCAATTTACCTTTAATCACAATAAAATCCTCATAAAAAGAGCATGGAACAGAATGTTACCATGTCTACATCAGCACAGCCAGTTGGGCGCCAAAGAAAAGAAATTTATTGTTATGTGCCCGTCAGAGGAGCTATCAGGGTTGCCAACAGCCGAAACAACATCCCTAACACCTCACCTGCCGGACCCATGTGCCATGAGGATTGGGTGAATTTCTTATAACCACAGCGGCACGAGAAATCCATGATCCAGGGGATTCGTGGTGACATGGTTGCTAAAAGGTCATATACAGCCCAAGAAAATACACCCCCTAAAACTAGAATGAGAAATTAAACTTCCAGACTTATGTAAAACTTGTAGAAATATTTATTTAAAATATTCAGACACCTAGCCTAGTTCGGAGGGTTTCTATCGGCTAATCCGCAAACTAATAAACAAATAAAAATAAAAGATCAGTACCCTAACTGTAAACTACTGTAAACCCTCGCAAAAGATCTATCTGACAATGTAAAGTAACAACAGCAACGCTGGGTAAATGGTACGGCAATAGTCTCTAAAACAAGTTACAAAATAAGCTAATAACGGAATTTACATTTAACAGGGTAGCAATACCAAATCTAAGTTAGGATGATACCATTTCCTCATTTACATTTATTTTTAAATCTAGCTAATTCCTAACAATTAATACAAAATTTACGGCGATGACGTCCGTAAAGCAAAAACAATTTAATACAAAATCTACATGACAAGCCGTCAAACAAAAACATTAAATGCCCTCTTATAATCTAAGTAAAAGGGTAAACATAGCGTTATCATACACCCGAAATAAGTAAAACAAGCAAAAAATATTATTATTCCTGCCTCCGCCCTGGGTTACTGTTTGTAAACCAGTGTCATCTACGTGCATGTGATTTACGTTGGCGATTGCGTAGTGAAAACTACGTCTGACGTCGCATGAGGCTCACGCTCCACCAGCTACTAAAGGCCGAGCAAGCACTCCGTCGATAAAAATAGTGTCATCTGTCCTAGATTACTTCCACAAGAGAAGTGTGCACAAAGCAAGTGCCAGCCATCATGCCCAAAATGCAAGAAAATCAAGGTTAAATGCTATGAGTAGTTAATTATCATCAGGTTTATAATAATGACGTTACTGATTATTAGAATCGTTGGTTTAAATTAGCGTTGGTTTATGACGAATAGGCTGACAATCCTGAATACCTTGGGCTCAGCAGTAACAGTCTCGTACGAGATCAATCTCTGCTATAACACCGCCAGCGAGCTCTCCCGCTCGGACATAACAATAACACAGGTTATTAGTGGCTCTCGGTTCACCTAATTTACCTCTGGGTAAGGCCTGGCATAAACATCAGTTACTTCCCTACAATAACACAGTCAACAGAATCGAAGTCTGGACACACATAAATATAGCCTCTAAACAGGTGTCTCATCTAGCCTCTTAATTACCATAAATAAACCTTCACACAACGTGAAAACATTCTCAGATGGAGAAGAAAGATATTCGCTCTAGTAGCGATGCAAACACATGGCTCCTCGCCAGTCATCTCTAAGTAGCAAAACATATGATCATTACAAAATGTTGGCCTGGACATTGACCTACATATGAGACACATCATCTAAATGTTAGTAATGCTATAAGCATTGTCAAAGAGTCTGAAAGAGTTATGGTCTCACTGATTGAGTGTGCTCTAGTACACTGCTTGCTGGGAACTGTAAGCACCTGTCCATGATTCGAGCTAGCCTCGCTACTCGCAATCATTCACACGGACAGTTTAGAATATACACATCACTGAAGGCAGGCAGCTTTCACGTAGAAAGTCCAATTAGAAAACTGGCCTTGTTATCATATCCCAGATATAATAGAAATTTACACAAGCATTAGGCTTGAAAGCACGCCTTAAAACTATGCTCAAAGATATAGCATGTTTGAAAAGTCAAAGAAAAGAAAAACATAGATATTCCACTTAATCTGAACCTCTTTGAAATGTGCAGATATGTCAGTTCATAACTGCTCTGTCTAAATATAACCAAAATAACAACTGTGTCGAAACACTGACACGAAATAAACATTATAAAGGCGCAAATCTTACAATTGCTAAGTTTGCCAATGATACGGCATTCGTTGCTTGGTTCGATGCTAGATTGCATACAAACTGTAACACTCTGAATGTGTTCAAACTTGAACGGGATGGCTTCATAGCACATCAAAAATGAAGAATGACATAGTATTACAAAACTGATAGCTTCAGTCGGCTATCCAACGATACGGACTGTTCTGACTAAATCAGTGGCGTGACAACATTTACTAGAAAGGTGTGTTATAAAAATAACATTGGGCCAGTACGTCTGATCGTCATCCCATATAACTGTGCAAGATCATCTACCTAGGGTTGAACAAAACGTAGTAACAAGACTACTGTCACGCTTAGCAGGGGTAGAAATAACATCGTAGCGATGTCCCTCAGAATGCACCGTGATCGATGAGAAATTCAATCACTACAGGTGACTAACAATCACTGAAAGTGAACTACAAGCATTAACTCTAACAATAAAAAACCTACCTATGGCTTGTCAAGAAGTTCTTTTGATTCTACAATAAACTACAATAAACTACACTAAGCTACACCACAAAAGAACCTCACAAGGAATGAATATTTTGGACTCACAAGAATGGATGTCTACATCTCGGTCGTTCCAACGACCCGAGGGATATAATAAGGCTTTGGCGTTCCACGGTTATGCTCACTTTTCCCAAAAATACACAGAATTCGTAGCACAAGCCTTCTCCGGCTGTAATATTTGACAATATCATGCACTATTCAAATTGAAATAAAGTGCGATGCATTAGGATTGCTTCCCTCGCCTACAGGCGGACTGTTACCTCGTATTATAGACGGACTTAATACAACGGGCATCCAACTTGGACGATAATCCAAACACATGTGGTAAGCTCTCAGCTATGCGCTGCATTAGCTTGTAACTACACTGGTCGTGCAGCGTCTGTCTGGTTCCGGTTCGTGCATCTGCGAGTTTACTACCTTACCAAAAGCAGAAATCACATTCTAAAGATGTTCCGATGACACAGAATTACTGTGTGATAAAATCTGAGCTTCGTAGAAAATAGAAGTGTCATAATTTAGCTTCAGATTATTTAATAGTGGTTTTCTCCGTAGTCAAAAGATCAACCATTTATAACTCAAATGAATATTAGCATGTCGCGACAGCATGGTCGGTCAGTGGGTGCGTTCAAAAGTGATGCATCAAAAATATGCGTTGCGGTGAAAAATATCACATGAACCAGTGGTTAGCGGGTTCATCTGCCTCTCCGTCGTTTCAAATAAAAATGAAGGAATGCATTTTTATTTGTCTCCAATTCATGCTCAAGCTTGGTGATATTTTTTCAGGTTAGCTGCGTTGAAGATTCCAATGCGCTCTCCGTTCTGAAGATCTTCAATCACATAACTTCCATTGTTCAGGGGTTCTTGAACACGATTAGGTCCATAATACAATGATAGAAATTTCCCGTATACTCGATCTATAGGATTTGATATTCCGGGTATCCTTATAAGAACAAGGTCCCCAGCGACCAATGGTTCTCTGAATCTCTGGCGTCTCGTTGTCCTCAAACGTTTCGCAGCTTGCCTGTCCAAAGTGTCCCTCGCAGCTTGATGTCTGCTTGCGCGTGAGGATTGTAAACACGGTGGTGTTACAATCACTCGGTTCCATATTCTCATCGGCGTCTGGTTCAAATGCAAGACCATGGGTATTTGACCAGTACTTTCATGGACAGTTGAATTTATACAGTTTGCCATTAATACAAGGAATTCAGTCCAACGCCAGTGTTCGTCCTGACAGTATAAACGACAAAATTTTGCAATAGTTGACATAAAGCATTCTGCCGGATTGCTCTCAGGGTGGCGAATTGATGATAGTAGGTGTCCTATTTCCAAATCAATCATAGCGTTAGCAAATTCAGCAGAGGTAAACTGTGATCCGTGGTCAGTCAACAGGAATTGTGGCTTTCCTGCCTCCGGTATCACTTGTCGTCTTATCATTTGTATAATTTGGTGTGCAGTGGCTTTCTGTACAGGGTGGAGCATCGTGTATTTGGTAAACACGTCAATCGTTACGACGATGAAGCGGTTCCCTCGGCGAGCCTTCGGGATCGGTCCATAAAGTTCCTGCGCGTATAGTTCTCTCGGTTGAGTTGGGAGTATGGGTCTAGGTGGTTCTTTCAACAAGTGTGACGTGTACTTGTCACGCTGGCATGCGTCGCAAGCACGTTAACACTGTCTAACATAGGTTCCTAACCCTTTCCAAGTGAAGGACTCTTTAATCGTTGCAATGGTCTTATCAGTCCCTCCGTGTCCAATAGATAGATGTACCAAAAGAATAACAGTTTTTTGGTATCTTCGTGGAATTACTGCACGCAATTGAGTGTGGTCCTCATCGACAAATTTATATAAGACACGATGGTAGATCAAATAATCATCGGCGATAGCAGCTGTCTGAGCATAATTGGCATCCTGGGCATCCATTCAGTTTTCCAGAAAACGAATGATATTCCTCAGTTCCTCCTCGCGTCGTTGTCCTTCAGGTAAATGACGAAGTCGGCGAAGGTGTTCTTCGCATTCTCCCTCGACGTCAATGGCATTCACGGTGGCTTCAGGATTTCGGCTGAGAATGTCGGCCAACACATTCTCTCTGCGAGGACGGTAAACAACTTCTAGATCAAACTGTTGGAGAAACAGTGCCCAACGTGTAATCCTGTCGCTTGCCAGTCTTGTTCGTAAAATGAAAGTCAGCGCGTGATGGTCGGTCCTCACTATGATCTTCTGGCCTAACAGAAGTTTCTGCCAGTACTCCAATGCATAGACTATTGCAAGTGCCTCGATCTCCGTGGTAAAATAATGAGTTTCATGGGCTCTCAAACGTCTGCTTAGGAAAGCAATGTAGTGACGTTTCTTCTCCTCGTCTTCCTCCAATAAGATTGCTCCGATTCCCACAACGGGTGCGTCAGTTTCCAAGATGAAATTCCGGGAGTAGTCTGGATATTCCAACTGGATTGCGTTCACAAGCATCTGTTTAGCCTTTTGAAAAGCTGTCTCATACTTCTCGTCCCATGCCCATCAGCAATTCTTCTTAAGTAGACCTTGAAGTGGTGCGACGTTTTCGGAGTACCTCTCACAATGAGCAGCAAAAAATTGGAGAATCCCCAAAAACTGCCTCACATTTTTGACACGGGTTGGTGTCGGAAATGCTGCGATAGTTCTGATCTTCGCCGGATTCGGCCTATATCCATCTCCGTTGATTATGTGTCCCACGAATTTAACTTCACTCTGGAAGAATCGACACTTGTCGAACTTCACCTTGAAATTAGCCTGTCGAAGATTATAAAATACAAGGCGTAAGGTAGCTAAATGTTCCTCTTCCGTCTCTGAAGCTATTTTGATGTCACCCACATAACATATGACTTTCCTCTTCACTTCAGGAGTCAACTTCGCATCGAGTGCTCTAATTAAAGCAGATCCTGCATTCTTCAGCCCAAAAGGTAGTTTTCGGAAAACGTACGTGGTCTGATCGAACAAAAAACCCTTATACTTCTGAGTATGCTCGGACAATCTGATATGATAGTAGGATTGTACCAAATCTAACGATGAAAATACTCGTTTTCCCTTAAATTTTCGTAGAAGATCTCTGATCTTTGGTGGTCTGTCGTGCTCTGGAGCTAAGCGTTCATTCAAAGCTCTGGCATCTATACAAAGCCTTAGACTGCCATCCACCTTAACTACAGGCGTTATAGGATTCACATATGAAGTCGGTGCTTTCTTGATAATACCGGCTGCTTCCATCTCATGGATCTTCCTAGCAGCTTCTTCTCGGTGTTTCTTCGCGATAGGGTAAACCTTCTGAAATGGAGAATCGTCTAGTACCATCAGGTCGTACTCATAATCAAGTATCTCACCAGGTGTGGTATCAAAAATATCTTTAAATTCAGTCAGAAGTGCCTCCAATTTCTCCTGTACGGGTGCTGATAATTGTTCTGACTCTTCCTCGGCGTTTTGTGTCTTACCATTTCGCTTGCCATTCAACTCTTCAACTATGTTGACTTCGGATTCAATTTCCGGATCATCCTCCACTAAATTCATCTGAATAGGCTCGTTTGGCTTAAATTCCACACTATTACGTCCCATATCAATGATTCCATAGTATTTGTGTATGAAGTCTGCGTCTAAGATGACGTCATAATGCAGTCCCTTCACGACTAAAAATTAGTGCAAGTACGCGTGGCACGAAATTTTCAAAGTGCACAAAATCTGAATTTTGCACGTTACAACACGGTAGGTATAACTCCTCTGACTCTTACTGCAGAAACTGGCAGCTCTGTCACCTCAGAGTTTGCTTTCAATCGGGCATGGCAATCAGCAGAAATGACACTTATCATAGCCCCTGTATTGATGAGAATGGTCCTGGGCCTTCATTTAAAGTAGCCGTTATCTTCGGTAGACGTGTCAATTCGTAGTTGTGGATCATCGATCGTCTTTCGTCCAAAAGATCTTCCGGGATTGGCTCCCAGAGTAAGATAGTGGCTTTTACTCTGCGAACAATCAGGTCAGAATCTATTTCCTTTTTGGCGTTTTTTTCCAGGGAATTACTGGGCTGGTCATGCTCCATGTCTTCCTCTGGAATTTCGCGTGTATCCCTCGGTGTACGGTTCTGATCCACCTCTTCTCGTTGATTGTGGAGTTGTCGGATGTATTCTCGACTCTCCTGTGCTCGTCCTCGACAGTCTCGATCGGCCCTCCACCTAGGATCTCGATCGCGTCGATAGCCTCCGCTATAACGGTAGTCTCGACGAATACTTCCTCTTCCTCGCTGATTTTCTCCTGTCCCACGACGGTCGTTTTCGTGACGACGGTTGTCGCTCGTCCCTTGGTTAAAACGTCGGTTCCAATATCCTCTATTGTCACCTTGTTGTCTCCCTCTTACATATGGGGTATTATTCCAGTCACATCGATTGGGATTGTGACTTCCTCTATTCTCATTCTGAGTCTGAGTTTGCTGTGGCGTCTGACTAACTTTGTCCACAGTAGTCAAGTTCACGTCGCGTGTCTCTCCTTTGGTTGGACGGTGGCTTGCAAATTGTTCAGCGTTCGCGTCCAATCGCCTCAGAATCTGGTCACATTGCTGGAAGGTTGTTGCTCCCGCAGCAATTAACACTCGTTGAACATCGGCTGGATGTTGCCATATGATAGTGTTCACTAAATACTGCTCTGATAGTGGGGGTTGAAGACATCTGATTTTCGTCAGCTGGGTTGCAAAGTAACTTGCATAACGTGTCGGCGTATTTGAGCTGTTTCGGCGAGTGTACATCTCCCCTCTGATACTCTACTGTATATCGCTTGACCAATAGGTGCGCAACAAAGCTTCCCTGAAGTCCTGGTATCCAGTAAAAGAGTATTTAAAGGCCCTGAACCAGGTGCTAGCTTGACCTTCAAGAAGACGCTCTATGACCCTGAGCTCTCTTTCCGGTGTCACCATAGTGTCACGTAGATAACTCTCTACATTTGCCAAAAATTCGACTGGTGTAATGCTGCTACCAGTACCTGAGAATCGAGCTGGTTGCTCTTCTCTTGATCGTATGATCATCACATAGCCTTGGTTATGCTGAGTTTGTGCTGGTCTAAATGGATTAGCATTGTAATTCAGCGTTGATTGGGTATTCACGTTTACGTTATCACCGAAGTATGACTTCGTGAATGGTGATGTTTCATTTCGCATGGTATCTGCGAATCTGAATGGTTGTGTTTCGGGTGGTGCGCTCGGTTGAATACCGGACGATGTCGATTGTACGAACTGTGGTCCTGGTGTATTCTGCGTTTCAGTTGACAGTGTGGAAGTTCGAGTCTCTCTCGGTTGAGCTTCCAACCTATCCAAACGTTTCTCAATAGTTTTGAGCCCTGGAGTATTCCTTGCCTCAATCTTACTTCCAAGATCGTTTAATTGCAGTTCTCACCTCTCGATTTTCCCTTTGAGGTTTGTGTCGACCTCTCGAATCTCTGTCCTAAGGTTGTGGCTAAGTTGAAGACGCTCTGTCAGTGCAACTTCTTCTAACTTTTTCTTCACGGATTCTATTTCCGTCTCGACTTTAGATATGTCCTCTTTGACCTGGTAAACTTCCTCCTTAACCTTTGTGATGTCCCCTCGACGTTCCCTTACTTCGTCTCGAACATGAACTACTTGAGCTTCTACAACGTGATTGTGTTCGTTAAGATCTCCTCTTAATATTGAGATATCAATTTTCGTCTCTTTTCTATGAGTGTGTATAGTTTCGCGTAAATCTCCCACGGTGTCCGTTAACTGAGTAACGTTCTTCGTATTTGTCGCCAATGTCTCAATTCAATCATGTCGTCAGCGATAGCTTTCACGTTAGCGTTTACGGCGTAAGCTGCTCCTCTCATCAAGGTTAATCCTACATTGACTGCAGCGATGACCCTCTTGACATTGTTGATGAATCCCTCGACGTTTGCTAGTCGATGACCAAACTCTTCTCTAGTGTGATCCAAGTCAGCCCTCATATCGACCTGAATTCTATTTATGTTCGCCTTAATCTGAGTGGTATGTTCACCTAACTTGGTCCGAACATCTTCCCTTGCTAGGTTCATTTGATCGGTTAAATGATCTATTCTATAATTAGCATTATGTTGGTGTCGCAAGATGTCAACTTTAACTGCGGCTAAACCTGCTGTAAGGCTATTCCTAGCTTCTTCCCTATGAGCATCTATGTCAGCCCTGACCTGAGTTAGATCAGCCTAACATTGTTTACAGTCTGAGTATTGGCTTCAAGATAAGCCCTAACATCTGTAATATCAGTTCTAACATTATTGACATCTGTCCTAACATCATTGACAGACTGAGTGTTCACACACAAGTCACCTCTGACTTCACCTAAATCAGTCCTAATCTGTTGGAGGTTGGTGTTAACAAGAGCCAACATCTCCCCCTTCACACGACGGATCGTCTCCTCATCCATAACACAAGAATATATATGAGAGAACAGAAGGAGCATTCCAGAAAACTTGCAGCTATGACTAGTTACTTTTGCGGTGTAGTACAGCCTGCTTTCTCTTGAATAAATATTACAAGTACTGCTGGAGTATGCGAACTAAGTGCTTCTACATTTACATTAAAAACAACAAGCAAAGCAAAGTCCTACATTTACTCAGGATGATGCATCATCAAGAAAAACCTATCCTCTAATTATCTATACCACAAAGCCTCACCCCATGGACTTAAATCACGCACGAATGCCATGCGGTTAATTGTTGTGCAGTACGATTTCTTAAGTTCGTCCCAGTCCAGTCAATTTACCTTTAATCACAATAAAATCCTCATAAAAAGAGCATGGAACAGAATGTTACCATGTCTACATCGGCACAGCCAGTTGGGCGCCAAAGAAAAGAAATTTATTGTTATGTGCCCGTCAGAGGAGCTATCAGGGTTGCCAACAGCCGAAACAACATCCCTAACACCTCACCTGCCGGACCCATGTGCCATGAGGATTGGGTGAATTTCTTATAACCACAGCGGCACGAGAAATCCATGATCCAGGGGATTCGTGGTGACATGGTTGCTAAAAGGTCATATACAGCCCAAGAAAATACACCCCCTAAAACTAGAATGAGAAATTAAACTTCCAGACTTATGTAAAACTTGTAGAAATATTTATTTAAAATATTCAGACACCTAGCCTAGTTCGGAGGGTTTCTATCGGCTAATCCGCAAACTAATAAACAAATAAAAATAAAAGATCAGTACCCTAACTGTAAACTACTGTAAACCCTCGCAAAAGATCTATCTGACAATGTAAAGTAACAACAGCAACGCTGGGTAAATGGTACGGCAATAGTCTCTAAAACAAGTTACAAAATAAGCTAATAACGGAATTTACATTTAACAGGGTAGCAATACCAAATCTAAGTTAGGATGATACCATTTCCTCATTTACATTTATTTTTAAATCTAGCTAATTCCTAACAATTAATACAAAATTTACGGCGATGACGTCCGTAAAGCAAAAACAATTTAATACAAAATCTACATGACAAGCCGTCAAACAAAAACATTAAATGCCCTCTTATAATCTAGGTAAAAGGCTAAACATAGGGTTATCATACACTCGAAATAACTAAAACAAGACAATAAACATTATTATTCCTGCCTTCTCCCTGGGTTACTATTTGTAAACCAGTGTCATCTAAGTGCATGTGATTTACGTTGGCGATTGCGTAGTGAAAACTACGTCTAACGTCGCATGAGGCTCACGCTCCACCAGCTACTAAAGGCTGAGCAAGCACTCCGTCGATAAAAAATAGTGTCATCTGTCCTAGATTACTTCCACAAGAGAAGTGTGCACAAAGCAAGTGCCAGCCATCAAGCCCAAAATGCAAGAAAATCAAGGTTAATGCTATGAGTAGTTAATTATCATCAGGTTTATAATAATGACGTTACTGATTATTAGAATCGTTGGTTTAAATTATCGTTGGTTTATGACGAATAGGCTGACAATCCTGAATACCTTGGGCTCAGCAGTAGCAGTCTCGTACGAGATCAATCTCTGCTATAACACCACCAACGAGCTCTCCCGCTCGGACATAACAATAACACAGGTTATTAGTGGCTCTCGGTTCACCTAATTTACCTCTGGGTAAGGCCTGGCATAAACATCAGTTACTTCCCTCCAATAACACAGTCAACAGAATCGAAGTATGGACACACATAAATAAGCCTCTAAACAGGTGTCTCATATAGCCTCTTAATTACCTTAAATAAACCTTCACACAATGTGAAAACATTGTCAGATGGAGAAGAAAGATATTCGCTCTAGTAGCGATGCAAACACATGGCTCCTCGCCAGTCATCTCTAAGTAGCAAAACATATGATCATTACAAAATGTTGGCCTGGACATTGACCTACATATGAGACACATCATCTAAATATTAGTAATGCTATAAGCATTGTCAAAGAGTCTGAAAGAGTTATGGTCTCACTGAGTGAGTGTGCTCTAGTACACTGCATGCTGGGAACTGTAAACACCTGTCCATGATTCGAGCTAGCCTCGCTACTCGCAATCATTCACACGGACAGTTTAGAAAATACACATCACTGAAGGCAGGCAGCATTCGCGTAGAAAGTCCAATTAGAAAACTGGCCCTGTTATCATGTCCCAGATATAATAGAAATTTACACAAGCATTAGGCTTGAAATCACGCCTTAAAACTATGCTCAAAGATATAGCATGTTTGAAAAGTCAAAGAAAAGAAAAACATAGATATTCCACTTAATCTGAACCTCTTTGAAATGTGCAGATATGTCAGTTCATAACTGCTCTGTCTAAATATAATCAAAATAACAACTGTGTCGAAACACTGACACGAAATAAACATTATAAAGGCGCAAATCTTACAATTGCTAAGTTTGCCAATGATACGGCATTCTTTGCTTGGTTCGATGCTAGATTGCATACAAACTGTAACACTCTGAATGTGTTCAAACTTGAACTGGATGGCTTCATAGCACATCAAAAATGAGAAATGACATAGTATTACAAAACTGATAGCTTCAGTCGGCTATCCAACGATACGGACTGTTCTGACTAAATCAGTGGCGTGACAACATTTACTAGAAAGGTGTGTTATATAAATAACACTGGGCCAGTACGTCTGATCGTCATCCCATATCACTGTACAAGATCATCTTCCTAGTTTGAACAAAACGTAGTAACAAGGCTACTGTCACGCTTAGCAGGGGTAGAAATAACATCGTAGCGATGTCCCTCAGAATGCACCGTGATCGATGAGAAATTCAATCGCTAAAGGCGACTAACAATCACTGAAAGTGAACTACAAGCATTAATTCTAACAATACAAAACCTACCTATGGCTTGACAAGAAGTTCGGCTGATTCTACAATAAACTGCAATAAATTACACTAAGCTACACCACAAAAGAACCTCACAAGTAATGAATATTTTGGACTCACAAGAAAGGATGTCTACATTTCGGTCGTTCCAACGACCCGAGGGATATAATAAGGCTTTGGTCTCCGGACAAGGGTTGTCCAATCTGAGCCTCCACATCGGCTCTATCCATCTCCACGGCCTTTATTCATCCTCGTCGTTGTCGTTGTCGTGATGATATAACCAGACTCCTCCCCAAAGTCGTCATCTTCCTTGGATTAGCGGATGCTAAAGCCATGGTTCTTCCGTCATCGGCTGTAGTTCTCTGGTCCACTCCTTCACATTATGAGGCTTAACAGCTCATCTCCACAGGTGATGCGTAACAAGGATTGTCGTACACGTGGTCGTCAAAATATGACATCTTGAGATATGACCTTACCACTTTAAGGTACAATGAATAAGCGTAGCACAATTTCAGAGAAGCTAGCTTTAGCGTGGCACTAAACTCACTGCTTCTACACGGCGCAGATGGTTTAAAAATTGGCCATGCACTCTTTTCTGCTTCACTGTTACAGATTTCACTTGCCCACAACTCACGTGGCATCGGCGTTGCGTTTCACTGAAAAGAATCGCACTTGCGATTAAAGGAATATTCGTAGTTAGGAGTGTTAAAATTATCCACTTGGTTATTAATTATTTCACTGGGAGTGATGTATTTATTGCCACTCGACGATGTCGAAGTATGACGTTCAAGCACGTGGCTGAAAATGTGGCGTTCCACGGTTATGCTCACTTTTACCGAAAATACACAGAATTCGTAGCACAAGCCTTCTCTGGCTGTAATATTTAACAATATCATGCACTATTCAAATTGAAATAAAGTGCGATGCACTAGGATTGCTTCCCTCGCCTACAGGCGGACTGTTACCTCGTCTTATAGACGGACTTAATACAACGGACATCCAACTTGGATGATAATCCAAACACATGTGGTAAGCTCTCAGCTATGCGCTGCATTAGCTTGTAACTACACTGGTCGTGCAGCGTCTGTCTGGTTCTGGTTCGCGCATCTGTGAGGTTACTTACTAACTTACCAAAAGCAGAAATCACATTCTAAAGAATGTTCCGATGATACAGAATTACTGTGTGATAATATCTGAGCTTCGTAGAAAATAGAAGTGTCATAATTTAGCTTCAGATTATTTAATAGTGGTTTTCTCCGTAGTCAAAAGATCAACCATTTATAACTCCAATGAATGTTAGCATGTAGCGACAGCATGGTCGGTCAGTGTGTGCGTTCAAAAGTGATGCATCAAAAAATGCGTTGCGGTGAAAAATATCACATGAACCAGTGGTTAGCGGGTTCATTACATAAATATTCAGTTATTTCTTTTGAAATGCGGAATTATATATTGTACCCGTTCGCGGTTCTGGGACACACACTGCTCGACTCCAGCCTCAATGATCCGTCCCAGGCCCACCAACTGACCCCAGGAGTGATGCACCCGGGAACCAGTCATCTCGCATGAGATGCCAATAAAATCTCAGGGTGGATGAATTTGGTTTGAGACAACCGGGTTCTGAGCACAATCGGGAATGTAGATAAAGATCCAAGGCAAATATTTAAAGCTTTATCCCAAATGTTTATTATCCACAAGAATTTAACACTGATAACATAGATATCCTATTGAAATATGTAGAGGGGTAACCAATGCGTAATTTCTATCGTGCCGAAACACGCTCCCCAGCGCTTTGTAAATTGTTTATAATAATGCTGCTCATAGTTTTCATTACAGTTACCGAAACGAATTTTCATATGATGGGACAGCTTGCCTATGAAGTGGGATTTATGTTAGGCAGCATGACCTCCAACACGACATGTATTTGATGCCATAAGAAATCGCTTACATAGGGAAAACTACCATATACAATACACCATACGTGCATACATGGCCATACAATTTAAGGCAATCATATGCCCACAAAAAATGCAATGAGATCTCCCATACACAGTATATATCTCATGGCAACTACGGCTCACAAAATATTATGATCTGTCGTGGCAACTACCGCTCACGTATACAATAACAGCCCCTCATCTGTCGATGTAATCTTGGCTCACAAACATGTAAACAATCAGATTGATATGCATAACGATGCGCATGTCGCTTCAGGCAGAACATACCTGTGCCTGAATTGCAACTTTCCCCAGGCGTCATGCTCATCTTACCATTTATAAAAAAAATCATAGGCTGCGATCGTGTAAATATTATGACCAACGGTTTCAAAGGATTGTACAAAGGATGGTGCCGTCATATAAATGCCATAACATATACATTAACCTGAACGGATATATAGAAACAACTGTCTCTTTTTACATCATGCCGAATTTGGAGCCGTTGAATATAAATAAATGCGAAAACCAGTTAAACAGGAAGGAGGGACGAACTTAATTTAAAAAAGACAACTACAAGCACACATATGAAGAATTGGCTGACAATACCTTACTCGTAGGCCGCAATAAGGTACCTTCTAATGTGGGTCGAAGGCCGTGGGGGCGCCCTCCGACGTCAGCCGGAAACGTCGTGACGCGCTACCGGCAGATCTTCTCCCCATTCCTTTAATCACCAGCGTCCCAGCCGTCGAAATCCCATGGAGTCATCTAGCACGCCATGTTGACAGGATCAAATCCTAAATAAGAAGAGCACCTCTCCATTCCCGTCGACGTCGCGACGCGCACCAGCGAAATATTTTCTCCGCACATGCTTTACACCGAATATCCCAGATGTGATCCAACCAGTGTTAACGGGTCTGTCCACATTCATTTGACGTCACGTCTCCACAATTATTATCTGATTGGCACCGTACAGAATGAGTCCTGATTTAATCCTTCGATAAAGTGGAATATCACAACTATCGTTCTCACAAATTACATGTACTCGCACATATTTGTACACGGCACATTCTACTGCCAGCTTAATCATTTAATATCGGTATGATTACAGTTCCCGTAATTTGAGTCTACTCGTATGGACAATCCGCGACACTTCACAGGGCCATTTAACCGTTCAATAGTTTCAACCATGTATTAGTCCCAAGCACGATCTCTTAAATTTGGGTGTACTCACAAGAACATTGCGCAGCACTTTCACATGAATCATTTATTGCCAATAACCACTCCACGAAAAGATTCGGCGCGCCTAGTCTACATAGTAATCTGCACTAGGGTCCTATTTACTCGACTGAACTGTGGGGCCTGCCTTTTATATGGACGTATTGACCGAGACGCCCGCTTGGCACAACTGACATCACACTCGCCCTATCGAACACTGCCATAGCAATCACTCTCTACTCATACAAGTGACTCACACCAGTCAAGTTCTCATGACAAATCTTCGAGTCCATACCTGACTCACTTCCATGTTCAGAGTGCGTTCAAAAATCTTCTTCCGCTTCTGCATTATTCCCTCTTGTGTCATCAGGCAGACATGCATGAAAGAGTAAAGGCCGAAATAATTATAAATAGCTTCAATACAACATAGTAAGCTTGGTAGACCACAAAAATATAATGTCGTGCTTTCGAATTTCCTTCCGCGAAACGCGGTCCCTTCAAATGAGGTGACGTATTCAGACGATCTCTTATTATCCAATCGGCCATGACGTAATCGGGGACATCTCTCTCCTTTCCACCAAAAGAAATTTAAGCCAAGCATGGATTTAAAAAAAAAAAAATTGCGTACATTTACGTCCACGTTATACAATACTTCTCTAAGGTTCTTGTTGTGTATGATACACTTTCAATATAGCAGCATTGTATATTTTAATATTTTCACCATTGCCAACATCTACCATACCATAGCTATTATTTTCCAATACTCTTCCAATCGCATAGAGACCAATATACAAGTTGGCGAATTTCCCATAGATGCACTCAAATACGTTCCAAGAAATAGGCCTCCCAATAAATACCAGTTCGCCTACCGATAAAGATCTCCAGTATATCTTGTTTCGATTTCTTCGTTCCCGTTTCCGTGCCTGTTCTTGGAGTTTCAGAAATTCCGCTTCCTCACTGTTCTGTTGGGTGGGTCGAGCATTCAGCGGAATATGGATTATCCCCATGCATGGGCGAACTGATACTCTACCGAAGTTTAGCATTGAAGGAATTTCCCCGCACTCTCATGAACAGTGTTATTTATACAGAAGGTAATAATGGGCAACTCATCAATTTATTTCCAATGTTCTTGATGACAGTAAATCCTGCAAAAATTCGCTATTTCCGACGTCACGCATTCTGCGAGGTTCGCTTCCGGATGACGGGTGGAACTCAAGATGTGCCGAATATCCAATTCTACCATGGCTTGTCGAAATTCACGGGAAGTAAATTGTGTCCCCTGATCAGTCAGGAGTAATTCGGGTTTGCATGCTTCCGGGATAATATTCCTCTCAATCCTAATGATGATCTGATGAGCGTTTGCCTTCTGACACGGATACAGCATCGTCCATTTGGAGAACACTTCAATGGTGACCAAAACATAAGATATCAATTTCCACTCTTTGCGATGGGAAGTGGACCATAGATATCCATAGCATACAACTGTATGGGTCGCATGGGAATAATAGCCTTCGGTTTCTCTCGTAACAACCTTACAATGTGTTTGTTACTTTGACGTACATCACATGTCCTCAGAGTGTTCCTAACGCTGTATCTAAGTCCTTCCCAGGTGAACACTTCGTTAATAATATCAGTCGTTTTATCCACCAAGCAATGTCCCGCTGTGCGGTGGGCGAGCCATATAACGTGACCTCGTATGCTGGGAGGAGTAGCAACACGAAATTTAGTATGCGCCTGGTCCACGAATTTATAAAAGAAGTCATTCATAACCTGATACTCTTCTGCCAACCGCTTGGTCCCTACAAATGCGGGATCATCCCTCGTCATACTACGATGAAGATACCGATAAATGTCTCGAAATGGAGCATATCTTCTGTGGGATTGAGCCAGAGTACGTTATTTCCTCCAAATCTTGATTCTCCAGTGCAATTTGATTAACCACCAATTCTAGCCTAGGTTTACGACTTAAAATATCGGCTAAGAGATTCTCTCGTCCCGGTTGGTACTCCACATTCACATCAAATTGTTGGATGAAGAGAGACCAGCAAGTGGCCCTTACATTTGCTAAATTCGAACGCATTATAAATTCTATTGCTCGATGTTCCGTTCGGATAACCTTTCGGTGCCCCAAAAGGATTTGCCGCCACTGTTAGAGAGCATGAATGATCACTAGAGCCTCCATCTCAGTAGCGTAATAGCTCCTTTCGTGAGGACGTAATCTCCTACTCATGAATGATAAATAATGTATTTTCTTGGCTTCATCCTCTTGAAACAAAATGGCATTTATTCCGATCATGGATGCATCTGTTTCCATAGTTAAGTTTTTACGAAAAACAGGGTATCTAACTTGACGGAAGTAAGTAGCAAGCCTTTCTTTTTTTTCAAATGCTTCTTGATATTCCGTATTCCATTTCCATTTATTGTTCGCTTTCAGCAGATCCTGTAACGGGGCCACAGTCTCAGTAAACTGGGGGCAATGTGCGGCAAAGAACTGACACATACCCAGGAACTGTCTCACGTGTTTTACCTTACTGGGTTTTGGAAAGTCAGAGATGGCTACATTCGGCTTATAACCATCACCGTCAATGACATGACCCAAAAATTGATTCTCTTGTCGAAAAGAATCGACTTTTCTTCTTGTTGACCTTGAAATTTGCCTTTTCAAATCGCTGAACAATAGCTCAAGGTGTTTCAAGTGTTCTTCCGGGCTGGAGGAAGCTACTATAATGTCATCTACATAACATGCCACGTGCCTCTTAACTTCCTCAGATAAATTGGCATCCAGAGCTCTTATCAATACTGATCCAGAGGTGTTAACTCCAAAAGGAAGACGATTAAAGACATATGTCGTTTGCCCAAATAGGAATCCTGTGAATTTTCAAGAGTTTTCACTAAGTCTTATGTGATGGCAAGAGGTAATAAGATCATTAGTACAAAAAATATTTATTTCCCTGAAAATTTCTCAACACTTCTTTGATACTTGGTGGGCGATCACACTCCGGCAGAAGTCGGATATTCAACGCTCTAACGTCTAAACATAATCGCAGACTACCGTCTAGTTTCACAACAATAGCCAGTGGATTAAGATAGGCAGTAGGCATCTTCTGGACAATACCATTCTTCTCCATCGCTTGAATTAATTCTAATACTTGGGCTTGATATCTTACAGCAACTGGAGATACCTTCTGTTAATATGGCGAGAAATCAGTAACCATCATCTCGTATTGAAAATTTTTAATTTCTCCCGGTTGAGTATCAAAAACATACTCAAATTGGGTGGTAAATTCCTGGAGTCCCTCGCTCGACTCCTTTTCCAAGTCCGGTATCCACTTTTCCTGTTCCGAAACAATCTCAAATGTCTCAATCTTTTCCGCCAAGATGTCTTCCCTAATTTCTTCATCCTTCCCGGTATCCGTCTCTCCCAAAAATGCAACGTCTTGAGCTTCACGGAAACGAACAACATTATCTTCCAAATCAATCACGGCTTGATATCGCCCGCAAATATCTGCTCCAATACTCATTTCATGAGCAATGTCCTTCATGACTAGAAAGATGAGTACGAACGTTTTTCCCCCGATGACTATTTACAACATAACTTGGATCCTGCATCGTACTGACTTATCTGGAAAGATTCCTCTCACCTTCACGTTTAATACTAGCATAGCATTTATCTCACCTCTGAGACGAAGTTCTTCATATAAACTCTGTGATACAACACCGGGGCGGTGTCAATTAGAGTCTTAACCTGGATTCTGAAAACAGTCACATTATTAATTGGGGGTTGGTTCCTTATACTGATCCTTAGTTGTCACGGATCATGGAGTAGCTCTTCTTCGGTTGCCTGCCACTTAGTTATTTTGGTAATGTATTCTGTTTTTACATTTAGCAGGCCCCTTGGTCCTGATCTCGGTACAAAATCGGCGTTCCTTTCGCTCTTACTAATAGTTCCCGTTTGGAGTTCCTCTACACAAGTCCTATTCTGGTTATTAGGGTTTGGCTCACACTGATTCTTAAGTTGCCGTAAATATTCCTGGCT
This sequence comes from Meconema thalassinum, assembly GCA_946902985.2. NCBI lineage: Eukaryota > Metazoa > Arthropoda > Insecta > Orthoptera > Tettigoniidae > Meconema > Meconema thalassinum. The sequence continues at coordinate 1,295,327,524 of OX336389.2, forward strand.
CTCAATGTGTCTCGCGTCTAATTCGCGTTGGTTATCATTCCTTTCATATCTCCGGTCACCAGAACCCTGGTCATTTCTTCCCCAATATCCACGTCGATATCCACGATTATTCCGTCCACGATTGTACCCGTTGTTCCTATCCAGGTCATATGGTCGTCATCTCCTATTCTCGCGTGGAACAAATCATCGGTTCTGGCCTCTGGTGTTTTCCCGTCAAACCATTTCCCGCCTGTACATTTTGATCCAACATTACCACATTCATACGTGCAACTGTTTTTCTTGGACTTCTAAGCGGAAATTGTGCGCTAGCGTAGTCTAATTTACGCAACACCTCGTCACAAGCTTTGGAGGTGTTAACGCCCGAAGCTATTAGGATCCTCTGTATATCGGGTGGATTTTGACTCGTGATCGCGTAGATCAACTCATCATCCGGCAATGGGGGTTGTAAAAACTGCAACCTCGCGAGTTGTATGCCAAAGTAGTTGGCATATTTGGTTGGCATTGAGGACGCATAACGCTTAGAATTAAGTTCTGGCCTTATGCTCTGCAACACCTCCGGTGACCAAAATCTTTTAATAAATACGTGTTCGAATCCTTTGAGGTCCTTAACCCTAGAACTGCTGCAGGTTCATCTGTCAAATGCTGCAGTAAATTCCCATAAAGTACACACTAAAGGAATTTCGTATCTGTAAGCATACTGTGTTCATAAATATGACTTATCATACAGCAATAGAACGCTGAAAGACTGTTCTATATTATATTGATGTAGGTGAATCATTCAGACTCGTCAGTTTGAATTAATCATAAAAAGTATTTTATAAAAAATAAAAAATAAAAATTTAATTTTCTGCTCTAGAAAACCATATTGACGAGTTAAATGTTCGTCAGAGACATCATAAATGAAAAGTTCATAGTTTTTTGTTAATAATTCAAGAACCAGTTTCAAATAATTCCTGTTATTTACTAAAAAGAAAATTATTTTTACAAAATTATGACATTTCTCTATTTTGAAGTACATAATCAGCGCGCGATTACGGGGAGGCAAGTTCACAGGACCAGGATGATGAACGATAAACGGTACATTTTTACCTGAAAAGTCACTTTCTTCGGGTTGAATATCAGTCTAGCTCCCACTTACCCCTTCACGGCTAACATTAGGCATGTGTACAGGGTCTGTCGGAACATGATAAACATCGCTTGCATTGATGGGGATTTCCATAACTTGCGTGACATGCTGTTCGCCGGTATCACTGCCACTACTTTCACCATCTTCATTTTCATACGAATCCACACAATAATCGCTGTCATCGTCCATACTATCACACGAATCGTCAAAAATCAAGTGCTCAATTTCTGAATCGTCTACATAGTTGGCGGCCATTTTGCTCAATGCAACTTCAATATCAACATGGAAATACTTCCACTTCTGCAGCCAAATAATAGCTTGCATACTGTCATTTGCTTGCCAAAGACTTACACTGCGAAAGATAAAAGCATCGGGAACCAGCATGATTTGAAATTAGTGCCATCTGAAGGCTAACAGTAGTACTATATTTGAATTCCAAGACCGTCTTTCAGAGAGACGGTCGCACTTGATTAAACAACACACCGTCTTCCTGGAAGACGGTCCGCAGTTCTAGGGTTAAATGTGGTGCGAAACGACTTTAACCATATCAGTGCCTATCCTTCCAAAAGCCTCTCGACCACTCGGAGCTCCCTCCCCGGTGTCACACGAATCACGATCAAATAATATTTTACATCGCGCAAGAACTCCACTGGAGTATTTATACCTGTCCCGGAAACCTTGAGTGGCTTCTCATCTGGGCTCTTAATCACAGCAAAGGCAAGTGGAGCCCCATGGGATCCCGGATTCCTGTTAGGATTTGATTTGAATTCCGACGTTTCAATTCCTTTATTCAACTCATTTTCCATTTTCTCCGCCACATGCGAAACTACCTTAACCCCACTGGACTTGGTAGATATCTCCCGCTCTAATTTCTTAATCTTATCGTCTTGAGATTTTAATCGTTTTTCTATGTCTCTGTCACTTTATCAAGTCCACTGTTGAGCTTTAGAATTTCTTCGCTAAGCTCGTCGTTATCTATTACGCAATTTCCATCCACAGACTCTTGAATCTTTTCCTGATCCTCGGTAACTTCCCCAATTCGGTTATGCGTCTCTTCAGCGCACAGTTCTGCAAACTCCTTCATGTCTTTCTTAAACTTCACAAAGTCATAGCTAACGCCTTTTGACTCCTATTTCAAGGGTGCGTTGGTGTCACATACTGCCAAACGAATATAAACAAGAACATCCAATTTCGCCTCCTTAAATTCGTCATCCATTTTATTTTTATAGATCTCTAAACTCGTCCTAAATTCAATCTTACATTCTTCCATTCATTCGTTGAGATTCTTTTTAACTTCATCCACATCTCCACGCAAACTTTCTACTCCTTTTCGTTTGATCCTGAAGCTGTCCTGTACCTCCCGTACTTCTCGCCTACCCACACTTATGCCACATTTAATCGCCTCCAAACGCATCTTGACATGTTTCTCAAAACGATCCAAGTTTTGTTTATTTACTTAAGTGTCACTTAGAATTGACCCTAGCCTGGTTTCTAGATCCATCCAAACTACCTGAATACTACTTTGAAGTTATTTCTTAAACTCCTGATTCTCCTTCCTACTGGCCTCCATCTGGACTATCATGTCCGCCATCATCTTTCATAATTCCTCCTTTGTACCACACAATGTACCTCAATACAAAAATCAACACTCTTAACACTACAAGTCTTACACTACAGTACAAAATTATCACTCTTACTTCTAGGGATTTCGACTTACAAGAATTCCTGTGATCAACAACTAGACCCGTTTGTGGTCATCGACTCTTTCCTGGTTAAAAACAAAATACCTATGTTATGATGGCAATGCTAAACAAAAAGAAAAGATGAACAAAAACAAAGTCTCACAGAGGTGAAACCAAATCCGAACAAAACACATGCGGCTGACTTCATCTATACAAGAGCCCCACACGTTGTGTCGCCATTTTCCCTTCTCCTCCTGTGCCCGTTCGCGGCCCTGGGACACACACAGATCGACTCCAGCCTCAATGATCCGCCCCAGGCCCACTAACTGACCTCAGGATGGATGCACCCGGGAACCAGTCATCTCGCACGAGACACCAATATTATCTCAGGGTGGATGAATTTGGTTCGAGGCAACCGGCTTCTGAGCACTATCGGGAATGTGGATAAAGATCCAAGGCCAATATTTAAAGTTATATCCCAAATGTTTATTATCCACAAGATTGTAACACCAATAACATAGATATCCAATTAAAATATGTACATGGGTAACCAATGCGTAGCTTCTATCGTGCCGAAACACGCTCCCAAGCGCTTTGTAAATATTGCACTGATATATGGCAAAATTATTTATAATAATTATCAGCAGGATAAGTGTTGTTAAGGATAACAAATGCATTGTAAATATTGCACTGATATGTGGCAGAATTATTTATAATAATTATCAGCAGGATAACTGCTGTTAAGCATCATGTGTCCAAAATCTCCATGCTTTCATGAACTTCCAAACAGACAGATCAGGGAACACAATATACTTCCGGTGAATTTCGACAAGCCTTGGTAGGATTGGTTATTCGGCACATCATCCGTAAGTGAACCCCGCAGAACGCGTGACGTCGGAGATAGCGAAGTTTTCAGGATTTACTGTCATCAAGAACATTGGAAATGAATTGATGTGTTGCCCATTATTACCTTCTGTATAAACTTCCTGTCTTCAATCAAATTCTAGAGCTTGTCACAATTTATTACTGCTGTCTAGATTCGTATTTTATTTCTGTTCTGATTAAATTATTCCATTGATAGCTTTGACTAGGGTAATAGTCATCAATGTTTATAAATAAGCACTGCAAAATCTACATTCGATGTCTGCAGATTCCTCTTCTGTAGAAATGCTTTCCTTGCCTGAGCTAGCCCACTTTTTATATCCTCTTTGCTTCGATCTTCACTGGTTATTTTTCTTCCTAAGTAACAGAAGTCTAAATCAATTTGGAGTAACTAATATACGTCAGGGCTGCCAACATTATTTAAGCCTGCTGATAAGTTCAATTTTTAATACATTCAACTTCTATACTAACAAATGGATTTCATCCAAAATTGGCACAATAATAGATCATAATATTTTAGATTGTTGTTTGAGTCTGTTGTTTGAGTCTTCAGTCTTTTGACTGGTTTGATGCAGCTCTCCATGCCTCCCTGTCCTGAGCCAATCGTTTCATCTCTACATAGCTACCACACCCTACATCCGAGGCTATCTGTTTAACATATTCTAACCTTGGTCTACCCCTACAGTTCTTGTCCTCGACCCTTCCTTCCATAACTAAGCTTGCTATTCCTGGGTGTCTTAGTATGTGTCCTACCAACCTATCTCTTCTCTTCATTAGCAGTCGCCAGAAACATCTCTCCTCTCCCACTCGCCTTAATACCTCTTCGTTTGTAACCCTATCTACCCATCTGATCTTCATCATTCTCCTGTAACACCACATTTCAAATGCTTCAATTCTCCTCTTTTCTGCTGCACCAATAGTCCAAGTTTCACTTCCATAGAGTGCTACGCTCCAGACAAAGGCTTTCAAAAATGACTTCCTAATACCTAAATCTATATTCGATGTCAACAGATTCCTTTTTTGTAGAAAGGCTTTCCTTGCCTGAGCCAACCTACTTTTTATATCCTCTTTGCTTCGTCCATCACTGGTTATTCTGCTTCCTAAGTAACAGAAGTCTCCTACTACCTTCAGCTTTTCACCTGCCAATTTGATGTCCATAGGGGTTTCTGATTTATTTCGGCTGCATTCCAGTATTTTTGTTTTACATTTATTAATTTTCATCATGAATTCCTTCCGTAAGACGGAATCCATACCATTCAAAAACTCATTCAAATCCTCAGGCTTGTCGGCCAAGATGACGATGTCATCAGCAAATCTCAGAGTTGAAATTATTTCTCCTTGAATCTTCACTCCCACATTAAATTTTTCTCCAATTTCCTTCATTGCTTGTTAAATGTAAAGATTGAAAAGTATGGGTGATTTTAGATTAATTCACACATTTTAAGAAAAGTAGACTGTTTAGTTCGTCACGGAACTACATGATTTTTTCACACTATATCTGGCATTTGCTTCCACATTTGCTCCCACATTTGCTACCAATTTTGCTAACACTTTTTGCTCTCACATTTGCTTCCACATTTTCTCCCTCATTTGCTCCCACTTTTTGCTTCCACATTTGCTCCCTCATTTAATCCCACATTTGCTCAAACGTTTTGCTCTCACATTTGACCCACATTTGCTCCCACATTTTTCGCTTCCACATTTCCTTACACATTAGCTCTCACTTTCAAGTTAGATTAGGTTAAGTTAGGTTAGGTTAGGTGAAGTTAGGTTAGGTTAGGTTAGGTGAAGTTAGGTTAAGTTAGGTTATAATTAAGTTTAATATTTTTTGCTCCCACACTTGCTCGCTCTTTTTGCTTTCCAAATTTGCTCCAACATTTATTTGCTCCCACTTTTGCTACCAATTTTTGCTCCCATATTTGCTCCCACTTTTAAGTTAGGTTAGGTTAGTTGGGTTAAGTTACGTTAGGTTAGGTTAGGTTAGGTGAAGGTAGGTTAAGTTAGGTTAGGTTATGTTAGGTTATAACTAAGTTTATTATTTGTGCTCCTACTTTTGCTCCCACTTTTTGCTTCCATATTTGCTCCCACTTTTTGCTCGCACATTTGCTCCCACATTTTGCTCCCACTTTTTGCTCCCACTATTTGCTCCCTCTTTTATTGCTCCCAATTTTTGCGCCCACTTTTTGCTCTCACATTTGATCCCACTTTTGCCCCCACATTTGCAACCATATATGCTCCCACATTAAACTATTGTTCTTATTGCCATGTTTTCTTTACTAGAGCTTAGTCTATGCTTGACAGTTGACATGGAATTATCAGTGACTAGGTATGGTAAGCCTTATGCATACTACTGTATAAAGGATATACATATATTGTGAAACGAACCACTAAAACGGGAACTGTTATTTGGCGTTGTTCAAAACAACGTTCGATACAATGTCGCGGTGACCTAAAAAGAAAAAGTAGTGAGTTTTTTAGTGTCAGTGATCATCAATGTAGTGCTCGAAGCGAACCACTCTTGCTGTTTACAGAAAATCATGAAAATGCTAAAAAGCGAGTGCAAGAAAACAATATTGGTGCACAAGATCGTTCAACGTTCAAAACAACCTTAACATTATCAAAAGCCACGCAGACTCTACACGAGGCCCCTGTGGAAAAGGAAAAAGAGGAATTGGATAATTTCTGTGATGTTGAGGATAATGTTGAGGTTGATAATGGTGATTATAATGATAGTGATACGGAACATGCTGCTTTTGATTATGATAGTGAAAATGATCAATAACAAGAGAATCAAGTTTTCATGCCTATTGTTCAACGTGGAATAAAGATCAACAGCAAGCCTTGTTTTTAAAACTATAACACACTATCTTAAAGGCAAAGACTTGTATTAAGTGTGCATTTATTGTCATAAACATGTTTACTCTGCAATGTTAAATATTCTAACTTTGTAGCAAATAAAACATCATTGTACCATCATTTACATTTATTTACAAACTTAATATACATTTTCTTTGGTTTCATGATAAATTTAAAGACAATACTAAAAACTAAAACACTTTTATTCTATACACGTATTTTATTATTTTCTTTCAGTCAATTGTCATCACTTATATTTTCCATTATTGTTTCACATTTGTTTTTTATTTAATATAAACGGACCATACACCTATTGTTTTTAAAACCTTCATAAATTAGGTGTACAGGATTTATAGCATTATTCACTACATCAAAAACACTCTCCGACATATCATTAAACCGTGTAGGCAGAAAAGTCTCAAAATTCGCACATACACAAAGTACACGATCACCATATGTTGTTTTCAATTTCCGAATCATGATAATGCGGAATGGAATATGCGTTGGCAATTCGCTGAGCTTCTTTGTTTTTAAGCCACATGCTTGCCCCACAGCATTCAAAACATTCATTGTAGTAGTCTATAAACAAGAGAAAAACATATCTATTGCACTCTACAACAGCTTAAATTATATATTGTGCATATAGGTATTTTGCACTATGCATTGCTAATAAATTATACTATTTATGAAAGAAATGTCCTAACTGTAGCAAATGCTACTTTTCTGACTTATAGCACAAGTGGTAAGTGCTAATCCACACTTGACACAGGCTATCAAGTGTCCACAAGGCAAAAATAAAACACCTAGTTCTTGTTGATAACAAATTTTACATAATTGTTGGTCATACCTTTGTATCAGTTGGTCAGACACATTTTTTTCACCTTTATGTATTTGTACCGCGTGTTATAACTCTAAGGGCACTTTTATCTCTTGTGCCGCAATCACCTTTTCTTTGTGAATGGTGTTCACAAATTTCTGACCTTTAAGCGACACCATGTATCTACAGTTAGGTAACCAACGAGCATTTTCCACTAAAGGGTAATCAGTCCTTTAAAGCAAATCCACAATGAAAACATATTGTATTATCCAATTCACCAGTATATAAAACAGCTTCATTTATCTCTTTTGTAAGGTGTTTTAATGTTAATGGCCAAACATTTCTATAAGATTCTAAACGTTTTTCAACAGACCAGTACTCTGAGTGTGCTAGTGCTTTAGTCTTGAAAACTCCCAATTTTTCAAAATCACATGCCAATTCAACACTGTCTGTGGCATATGGACCACATATACCAACGACACCGTTGGGTGGAAATACATCATTGTTATGTATTTGTGATTCAGCAAAGTAAGATATAGCCAATGGCCTCGAGGTCCGGTAAAATGAATAGACTGATATGTTACCCACGTGTTTTCCAAGCATGTAAGGACAACGAGGAGACCATCGCAAATGGTCTCGAAAGGGATCATCCCCTTCATCCCAGTGTGAATGTTCAACACGTCAAAACACACAACGCACAACATCTTCTCGATTCAAGTAATAAAAACCAGCTCCAGCAAGTTTGTGTGCTGACAGAAAGCCTACAGGCCAAGAATGAAATGTTAACCAACGACCGTGTTCTGATTTTAAATCTAACCCACGTGGTAAACCGTCTTGATCACTTGTTGTATTTGGTACTAACGCCATGTATTATAATAAAAAAAAATAATTGTAAGTTATTAACGTTGCACAAGAGCACAGAGTACTTTAAAGCATAATGTATGCTTGTTCACTGTCTGTTCACTACGTTAATGGCGCATGACCACACAAAATAACCAATCACTCAATCAGTCAATCAATCGATCAATACTTGTAAATAAAACATTAACGTTAATTGGCATTAAATGAAAACACCATGAAAAAATATTTAAAAATAAACTGTATGTCGGCAGAAACAGTAACCCATCTACTTTTTTTTATTAAGCTGCAGTCATGTACATCCACCTTTAATCAATAAATAAACAAAAAATGAATGTCATGTCGTTTTGTCCAAATTATCTTTTTCAAACCTGAGGATATTAGTTCAGTCAATAGGGAACTACACATCAGTTGATTTAATTTTTTGGTTTAAAAAATCCAGTATGGTCTTGTACTTTTCCCGGTCAACAACCAATATGGTCTTGTACCGGTTGCCAATACATAGCCATTAATCAAGATAGCAATCATCATCCCAGTCATGTACAGGTAATGAATTTTGTCTAGGGGTTTCAATAGTGGTAAAATGGGATAGCATTTTATGTTAGGCTTACCTGAGTTTTGATTTTTTCACTGTTTGGCAATGATTCCACTCTGGTGCGTCTCGGGATTTCAGCGACAGCTACAGTAGTAAAGCGTTTCGTTGCAACTTTCTAAAAATAAATAAAATAAACCGCCATAAATACCCAATTTCAGGTTAATACATGCATTTGATAAAAAAAATATCAAACAAATATAAAAAAATTAGTTTAAAAAATCTCACCTTGACATGTACTGGTTTGTTGCTGTTTCCTTCTAGTGGGCTCAAAAGTTTAATGGTTTCTCGCTCAGATATGTGAGGTATACCGGTTATCTGCAAACAAATAAATTAAAAATCATTAATTACCTTATTAATAACTATAAATTTAAGGTTCATTTGCATTACATCATTAATATAATCATTAATATGTACTTACCGAAAACAAAAGAATTTTTTCCAAAGTTCAGTTCAGAGCTCTACTGTATACGTCTGTTTGCTAAAACGGCAAGTGCATCACTAACTCAATCCTTATCAGTCTGCTTAGCAGCAGAGAGAGTTGCATTTTCTCAGCGTTTTGACCTTCAACTCATCTCTCTCTCTCACATGTTCCCACGCCTCACCACATTCCTCAAGCGTGATAAGATTCGCGCACCTCATACTAGTTTCATGTTTTTCATAAGGTACCAAAATGGCTGCCTCTTATAAATCGGTAGTACGACTGTCTAGGAACCAAAATGGCGGTCTATGTTTAAACGTCAAACCTGCTAGCCTCTACCAGGCAAGTAAATTGATATTGTACTTCCTGCCCACACACACATTCCATCTGTTATCAGCAGTCCCACTCACCAAAACCCAAACCGCTGTATTCAGTGTCCAGCAAGCAGGGCTGTGTGTGTTAGCATTGAAAACTTGTGTGTCTTATTAAATCCAACATTCATTATTATTCTTAAACATTTACTTTATTAATAATAATCAAATGCAAGCGATCATCCTCAATACATGTACACATTAACCACACACTTTCACCCTACAACACATCACTTCACCCAGTTCAATATTTAGTTTATAACATCTCAAGGCAATGACGTTAGTGTTTTGGCTCCTTGCGTCAATGCACATCACTTGGTGACCGAATATTATAGGTTTTCATATCCTACAACCTTCTGCTATGCCAGACAGTGGTCTCGCTCATCACCATTGACTGACACGTTAAAGAGCCCATTCAGGGGTAACGAAATCTTAGCAAACTTCACGCATTTTCGAAATATTTGCCTTCATTCGTTCGTCATGGGAAAATATCAGAAAGCGACACCTCGTGCTATCGCCCCCTCGAAATAGCCATTTTCTATATTCACCGTAGCCGGCAACAGGCTCGTTCAAACACACCACGGCGGTATCGCTTCTCTGTCTACGACCACTTTTCATTTTTAATTTAAATTATTATTTAAAATAATAATAATAATATTTTCAGCGTTAAGCCCTTTGTGAATTTTTGGAAGAAATAACTATCACATTGGAAACAGGGCGTCACCTCGAGTCCTCGGACACCTCATTTGTTAAAATGTGACCATGCATTTGCGAGATATCATAAAATGTTTAAAATCACGGTTTTTACCCTAAAATGGGGTTTCGCTTCTACTTGACACAAGTATCCTCAGCAAGAGGGCAAAATAGAAGAATTTGAAAATTGGACTGTTTTTACAAAAATGCAAAAAAATAAAAAGTTTTATTACAAAAAATAAAGGTCATAGAGACAACGTTATATCATGTTTGGTTTTCAAACAATCGCCTACTTTCAAAAACAAAAATTTTCAATATTTTTAAAATAACAACACGCATTCATAGCAAAGAGGACGTGACCTCAACGCCAATAACACCTTGTTCGATAAAATCCGATCATGCGTTCGCGAGATATCAGCAGTGTTCGCAGGAAAGTAGGCTGGGGAGGAGAACTCTCATTCTAGCAAACCTACCAGTTTTTGTCCTAGAGATATGAAACTTGGTTTGTTGATAGAGGGCGTACAGACCCTTCATTTATGTCAAATAAACTTTTTTGTAGAATTCCTTGTTTCCAAATTATATGAATTTAAAAATTGGACTGTTTTCACAAAAACACAAAACAATAAATAGTTTTTTTACAAAAAATAAAGGTCATAGAGACCATTTGTTTAAGATATTGTGCAACGTTATATCATCATTGGTTCATAATGTCGATTATTCAGGTCCGTATTGACGTAAGTATAAGTTTGAAAGAATAATAGATTTTCCGCCTTCAATACTGTTTATTTCTATTTACTTACAGGGACTAGTTTCGGGGGCTAATACTCCCCCTTCCTCAGCCTGTCTAACAAAACTTCACAAAGAAAATTAAAATTCCTCTACATCAAAAAGAATCACATTAACAATAAACTCTACCGCACCCACTTATTAGCAGCTAATATGTCCCAAGGTAAAGAATGGGATGATTTCATGATCCAGTTACACCAAACTTTGCAATACCAAATCAGCAAAAAACGGCAACATTAGAAAAGAAATTTTATAACCTTGTTCGGAGTAACCAGGTGGAATCTAATGTACGACCCGTCACAAAACACATTTTCCCTAAACCAATAAACAATCTGACAGACACCGTATTCAACCAATCCGAATTACAAATTCTAGAAAAAGGCATGAAGCATAATTGGATATCTAACTATAATGCACACAACCTAACCAAACTGACAGCTGAATCGGAGGCAGCTATTAAACGACTGCCTCAAGATGAACAAAATGGAGCACGGCATGAAGTCAACAAGAAAATTAAGAAAATTATTCAACATAAGAAGGAACATAGAATGGATTTACAACTTCAAAGAGATTGCAAAAGTTTATCAACCAAAATAGAACAGAACCAGTTATTCCTAACTAAAGCAGACAAAGGCAACACCACAGTCATTATTAAGAAGAATGATTATATTAATAAAACAGAAGATTTCCTAACTAATCCCAACTTTGAGTTAAATCAAAAAGACCTCACCCAATGTTTACAAAGGAAATTTAAACAGCTCCTGAAAAACACCTTATTCATCCTTGATGAAAAACAAAAAAACAAAATGGTCAATATGAACCCTAAATTACCAACATTAAGAGCACTACCAAAAATACATAAAGATAACATTCCTATCAGACCAATAGTCAATTTTAGAAATAGTCCGACGTACAAACTCGCTCAATTTGCTCATTCATTTCTTAAATCACATTACAAACTCAAGGCTAATGCATCCTTTAAAAATTCGATACATTTCTGTGCATTAACTAGTAAACTAAAACTTACCAGAACGCATTACACACTATAGACATAAAAGACATGTACACAAGCATTCCGATTGCCGTCTCCATTGATATTATTGCGAACAACTTGAAGAATAATAGTGATTTAACACAAGTTGAGATCTCTGAATTTTTGAACATCTTAACAATCATCCTAAATAACAACCAATTTAGTTTTAATGAGAAAATCTATAAACAAAAAGAAGGCCTCCCCATGGGTTCTCCTTTATCAGGAATAGTAGCTAACAAATTCTTAGATAATCTGGAATACGAATCATTCATTAACAAAAAGGATGGCTTGTTCTTTTGGGGACGATATATTGATGATGTTTTCGTAATCCTTGACAACTCTAAAACGAAAATAGATCAACTTTTGCACTATTTGAACCAAATAAACAGCAACATTAAATTCACGTCAGAAAATGAAATAAACAGTTCCATAAATTACCTTGATCTACTAGTCATGCATGATAAAGATCACCTGCGCTATCAAATATTCAGGAAACCAACTCAAACTAGTACTGTAATTAGACAAGATTCTAATCATACAGCTTCCCATAAAAGAGCAGCACTCGCATGTTTCGTCAATAGTGCGTTGAACGTCCCACTATCTGACGTAGATTATCGTAAAGAAGTTTCAATAATTCACCAAATTGCCGAAGCTAATGGATTCAATAGTAAATATGTTAACAATATCATTAACAAAATTAAGAACAAACCCGTTTCCAGATTAGCAAAAGAAGACAAAGAACCTTCCACATACGCAACGTTCACTTTTGTGAACCATTCCACATACAATGTTACTAGTGTACTAAAAAAATATAAAATAAAAACAGCGTTCAGAACCAATAACACTAATCATAATAAATTTTTCAACTCACATATTCTCAACAAGACCAACAAATACAGCAATTCAGGTGTCTACAGGATTAAATGTAACAAGTGTAATGCCGAATACGTGGGACAAACGGGGAGAGGGTTCAACACCAGATTTTTGGAACATGTCAATGCCATCAAACATAATAAATTTTCAGCGATGGGCAACCACATGGCAGAAACTGGGCATAAATTCGCAACCATAGACAATGACTTAGAAATTTTACATCAAGAAAATAAAGGCACGCTCATGAATATTTTGGAACAAATGGAAATTGACAAAGCACAGAGATTCAACCCTTCACACAATCTTATTGAAGTAATATTTGAAACCAGCATTTTATACAGAACATTAATAGACGAATTATATAGTAATAGATAAAATTCCCGCTATATTCCACTATTCATACCCATCATTTTTCATAACATACTAAAGATTGACACCTCTCATTCTACGTATTAATCAATCTCCATAACAGCAATACACGGCGCGTCAACAAACCTCACTCATTCTCATTTCCTTAGCCTCCCATCTCCCACAACCCCAACCGCCAACTTTTCCTAAACACGTCATTAACACTCAGCTGTAAGAGACTTCGCAAGACGCATCCAGTTTGGTTTTGTTCACGCCCTGCGCACTGCAGTTCTTGGCGGCGCGTGACGCGGCCACAAATTTTCTCCGCCTTGACGTTGGCCAAGAGCAACAAGGGGACTAGAGTGGACCCACGATGACGCAGTGGGGACAGCGGACCGCAACACCGGCCCAATTCAGGAGTTCTGATGCGCCTGGGCCTGAGTGATCCAATAAGAGTATCTTCTTTGGAGCGTCGAGCGGGATTGTAAATAATTATTATTTCATTATTCTTTATTCTTCATGTGTTTCGTATGAGCTTATACATGGAAAGTTTTTCTTTGTGAAGTTTTGTTAGACAGGCTGAGGAAGGGGGAGTATTAGCCCCCGAAACTAGTCCCTGTAAGTAAATAGAAATAAACAGTATTGAAGGCGGAAACTCTATTATTCTTTCAAAGTCATCATTGGTTTTCAAACTATGGCCTATTTTCAAAAAAACAATTTTTCAAAAAATGTTTGAAAAATATAACTAGTGGCCCGTAGGAAAGAGCATGTCGGCCAGAGTACAACGAAATGTCGCATGCCCATGGTTTCGCAAAATGTACATGAGAGTTCAGCGTAGCCGAGCGGCTAGTGTCACTCATTTAGATCGGCCTTGCTCCCCTACTAAATCACGCAAACGAACGGCGTACTACAGGGGGACCCGATCGCCACATCAACATCGCCACATCAGATATCTCTAAAATAATTGAAAACACCAAAACAATGTCATTATATATGTACGCAGATTATATGGCCCTGGGTTCATCTAACATATCGAAACTACAAGACACCCTGGATGCTCTCCACACTTGTGCGCAAGAAAACGAAATGTTAATTAACTACAGTAAGGCGATCCACTTGGTATTTCAGAAAGGTGGAAAACTAGCAACAAATGACGAGGTAAAACTTGGTGATAACGACATCAAAAAAGTTAATATTTTTAAATACTTAGGGATTACACACCAGACCACATGCAACTCATTCAGGGTCCATATACAAGAAAGAGATGTTGCTGCCATCAGAACAATGTATGAAATCAAAAACATCACCAAACTTTCACTACAAACGGCCATTACCCAATTTCATGCCAAAATATCTCCAGTTATAATATACGGTATGGAACTAATATGGGAAAGACTACCCCTAACGGACCTTACCAACCATGAGAACATCAAATCTAGATAGGCCTATTTGAAGAGAGCTCTTAGAGTAGCGAGAACGCCCAATTCCAGACTGGCATATGAACTGGCAAGGGAACCGTTCTACATAGAGGACCTGAATCTCAAGCTGCTCCTACCACACACCAAGCAAGTAACTCAATTAATAGAGCTAAGGAACAAAAACAAAAGAAATACCCGAAGACTTTTAGGCTATTGACGCCATGATCTAAAGGCAATGGTCAAAAGCGAACCAAGGACTGCGATCGGTGCTAACCAGACTTTCTGTGCACGGCTATCACCACAAGATATGTAGAAATGACAAATTCCACAGACCAAACAATGCATTTGTATGCGTACTATGCAACGAACATTGTAAAACATACCACCTAACTAAATGTCATAAGAGGTCAAGTCAATCATTGACTATAGCAAAGACTAAATCTAAATTTATCAAACATTGTACATAGAATATAAGTCTTTATATATGCACATTTGAGCACATTTTATGTTATAACTCTGTTCAGAGTGACAGTGCAGATGTGCTGCGTGGAAATATTCACTTATGTTCTTAAGTTCTATTTCAACTGTAACTCCTTTTCCTTGGCCGTTTGGCTGTAGTAAAACTTATATATATTTTAACCTTACCGTTCCGATGACACAAAAATTACGTCACAATCCATCAAAGACGGAAAGAAACCTGAACGATTTAGACATTTACAGAGGTGTGCAAATTAATAGAATGAAACAAAGCATTTAAATAAGTCACAATTTAGTATTCAGAATCATTTTTTTACCCAACTGGTGACATCCTTTATCACCCTACTTAGTAATGTTTTCTTCCCTATAAATTTATAATTTTTCCCATAAAGAAATGTGTCTGTAATTTTTCGGAATGGGAGATTCTGAGGGATATCAAAGCTAGGTCCGTCTTCTCTTTTATCATTGAGTTTGGAATGTACCCTCTCAATCACGTGATTTCATCCATGGTTCACGAATCTTTGAATAGTCCAAGAGCGGTCCACCACCATAAAAGACATGGAATCCCTTTGCTCCTAATTCACACGAAGGCTAGAATACAGAAATCCGAACAAAACGTGTGGAATTCTGCATTAGCAAGGCTCCTCTTTTCGTGTTAATTCAAAAATCATTCTACCGTCAGTTTCTTAAAAGAAAATTTAGTTTAGACTATTGGTTAAACATTTGAAATAATGTCATTGCCTTGCAAAAGATTTTTACTGCAATGAGCCCTGAAAAGTAAAAATGAAGTGTTGGAAAATTCTAATAAACTCTGTACTTCCATTCAGGGATGTCGAATGACCACAGGCCCGAGAACTAGAGCTTCCGGGCAACTCCATCTTCAATCGTCCCGTGATATTATCCTGGAAGTTTTGAGCTTGCACGTGTATTATATAGATACCCCCACGAAAATAAAACGATTTTTATGTACAGAGCACTTCATGGTGTAGTGGATAGCATTCATGACCATCACACCCGGGTTCGATTCCCGACTCTGTCAATAAATTTAAATCTCGTCGAAGGACTGATTCGGAATACACTATGCCTCAGAGTTCCAGGCAAATACTCGGATGATATCTAACTTATGACCAGGGAATGGATTTATATGCACTAATAATTCATGAAATATGTACATATATATTCAGTTATTTTTATTGAAATGCGGAATTATATATTGTGCCCATTCGCGGCCCTGGGACACACACAGATCGACTCCAGCTTCAATGATCCGTCCCAGGTCCACCAACTGACCCCAGGAGGGATGCACCCGGGGACCAGTCATCTCGCATGAGACGCCAATAAAATCTCAGGGTGGATGAATTTGGTTTGAGACAACCGGGTTCTGAGCACAATCGGGAATGTAGATAAAGATCCAAGGCCAATATTTAAAGCTTTATCCCAAATGTTTATTATCCACAAGAAGGTAACACCAATAACATAGATATCCAATTGAAATATGTACAGGGGTAGCCAATGCGTAGCTTCTATCGTGCCGAAAGACGCTCCCAAGCGCTTTGTAAATATTGCACTGATGTATGGCAAAATTATTTATAATAATTATCTGCAGGATAACTAATGTTAAGCATAACGAATGCTTTGTAAATATTGCACTGAAATGTGGTAGAATTATTTATAATAATTATCAGCAGGATAACTGTTAATAAGCATAAAAATGCTTTGTAAATATTGCACTGATATGTGGCAAAATTATTTATAATAATTATCAGCAGAATAACTGCTGTTAAGCATAACATATGCTTTGTAAATATTGCACTGATATGTGTCAAAATCATTTATAATAATAATCAGCATGATAACTGTTGTTAAGCATGTCACACTGATACGTGGCAAAATTGTTTATAATAATTATTAGCAGGAAAACTGTTGTTAAGCATAACAAATGCTTTGTAAATATTGCAGTGATATGTGACAAAATTGTTTATAATAATTATCAGCATGATAACTGTTGTTAAGCATAACAAATGATTTGTAAATATTGCACTGATATGTGGCAAATTTTTTATAATAATTATCAGCAGGATAACTATTGTTAAGCATAACAACTGCTTTGTTAATATTACACTGATATGTGGCAAAGTTATTTATAATAATAATCAGCATGATAACTGATACGTGGCAAAATTGTTTATAATAATTATCAGCAGGATGTCTGTTGTTAAGCAAAATGCTTTGTATATATTGCACTGATATTTGGCAAAATTATTTATAATAATTATCAGCAGGATAACTGTTGTTAAGCGCGTAACATTGATACGTGGCAAAATTGTATGTAATAATTATCAGCAGAATAACTGTTGTTATGCATAACAAATGCTTTGTAAATATTGCACTGATATGTGGCAAAATTATTTATAATAATTATCAGCAGGATAACTGTTGTTAAGCATAACAAATGCTTTGTAAATATTGCACTGATATGTGGAAAAATTATTTATAACAATTACCAGCAGGATAACTGTTGTTAAACATAACAAATGCTTTGTGAATATTGCACTGATATGTGACAAAATTGTTTATAAAAATTATTATGAGGATAACTGTTGTTAAGCATAACAAATGATAAGTAAATATTGCACTGATATGTGGCAAAATTATTTATAATAATTATCAGCAGGATAAGTGTTGTTAAGCATAACAAATCCTTTGTAATTATTGCACTGATATGTGGCAAAATTATTTATAATAATTATCAGCAGGATAACTGTTGTTAAGCATAACAACTGCTTTGTTAATATTGCACTGATATGTGGCAAAATTATTTATAATAATTATCAGCAGGATAACTGTTGTTATGCATAACAACTGCTTTGTTAATATTGCACTGATATGTGGCAAAATTATTTATAATAATAATCAGCATGATAACTGTTTTTGAGCATACCACACTGATACGTGGCAAAATTGTATATAATAATTATCAGCAGAATAACTATTGTTAAGCATAACAAATGCTTTGTGAATGATGCACTGATATGTGGCAAAATTGTTAGTAATAATTATCATCAGAATAACTGCTGTTAAGCGTAACAAATGCTTTTTAAATATTGCACTGATATGAGGCAAAATTATTTATAATAATTATCAGCAGGATAACTGTTGTTAAGCATAACAAATGCTTAGTAAATATTGCACTGGTATGTGGCAAAGTTATTTATAAAAATTATCATCAGGATAACTGTTGTTAAGCATAACAAATGCGTTGTAAATAATTCACTGATATGTGGCAACATTGTTTATAATAATTATCGGCAGGATAACTGTTGTTAAGCATAACAAATGCCTTGTAAATATTGCACTGATATGTGGCAAAATTATTTATAATAATTATCGGCAGGATAACTGTTGTTAAGCATAACAAATGCGTTGTAAATAATTCACTGATATGTGGCAACATTGTTTATAATAATTATCAGCATGATAACTGTTGTTAAGCATAACAAATGCCTTGTAAATATTGCACTGATATGTGGCAAAATTGTTTATAATAATGCTTGTCATTGATTTCATTACATTTACCGAAGTGAATTTTCATATGATGGGATAGCTTGCCTATAAATTGGGTTTTATGTTAGGCAGCATGACCTCCTTCCCGGCATGTATTTGATGCCATGAGAAAGCGCTTACATGGAGAAAACTACCATACACCATACACCATACGTGTATACATGGCCATACACTTTGCGGCAATCGTATGCTCACAAAAAAATGCAAATAACATCTCCTATACACAGTATATATCTCATGGCAACTACGGCTCACAAAATATTATGATCTGTCGTGGCAACTACCGCTCACGTATGCAATAACAGCCCCTCATCTGTCGATGTAATCTTGGCTCACCAACATGTAAACAATCAGATTGAGACGCATCACGCTACACATGTCGCTTCAGGCAGAACATACCTGTGTCTGAAGTGCAACTTTCCCCAGGCGTCATGCTCATCTTATCATTTATAAAAAAATCATAGGCTGCGATCGTGTAAATATTATGACCAACGGTTTCAAAGGATTGTACAAAACGTGGTGCCGTCATATTCCTGTCATAATATATACATTAATCTGAACGGATATCTAGAAACAACTGTCACTTTTTACATCATGACGAATATGGAGCCGTTTAACGTAAATAAATGTTAACCTGCGAAAACCAGTTAACCAGGAAGAAGGGACGAACTTAACTAAAAGAAGACAACTACAAGCACACATATGAAGAATTGGCTGACAATACCTTACCCGTAGGCCGCAATAAGGTACCTTCCAATATGGGTCCAGGGCCGTGGGGGCGCCCTCCGACGTCGGCTGGAAACGTCGTGACGCGCGCAACCGGCAGATCTTCTCCCCATTCCTTTAATCACCAGCGTCCCAGCCGTCGAAATCCCATGGAGTCATCTAGCACGCCATGTTGACAGGATCAAATCCCAAATAAGAAGAGCCCCTTTCCATTCCCGTCGACATCGCGACGCACACCAGCGAAATATTTTCTCCGCACATGCTTTACACCGAATATCCCAGATGTGATCCAACCAGTGTTAACGGGTCTGTCCACATTTGACGTCACGTCTGCACAATTATTATCTGATAGGCATCGTTCAGAATGAGTCCTGATTTAATCCTTCGATAAAGTGGAATATCACAACTATCGTTCTCACAAATTACATGTACTCGCACATATTTGTACACGGCACATTCTACTGCCAGCTTAATCATTTAATATCGGTATGATTACAGTTCCCGTAATTTGAGTCTACTCGTATGGACAATCCGCGACACTTCACAGGGCCATTAAACCGTTCAATAGTTTCAACCATGTATTGACCCAAGCACGATCTCTTAAATTTGGGTGTACTCACAAGAACATTGCGCAGCACTTTCACATGAATCATTTATTGCCAATAACCACTCCACGAAAAGATTCGGCGCGCCTAGTCTACATAGTAATCTGCACTAGGGTCCTATTTACTCGACTGAACTGCATGTCCTGCCTTTTATATGGACGTATTGACCGACACGCCCGCTTGGCACAACTGACATCACATTCGCCCTATCGAACACTGCCATAGCAATCACTCTCTACTCATACAAGTGACTCACACCAGTCAAGTTCTCATGTCAAATCTTCGAGTCCATTCCTGACTCACTTCCATGTTCAGAGCGCATTCAAAAATCTTCTTCCGCTTCTGGAGTATTCCATCTTGTGTCATCAGGCAGACATGCATGAAAGAATAAAGGCCGAAATAATTATAAATAGCATCAAAACAACATTGTAAGCATGGTAGACCATAAAAATATAATTTCGTGCCTACGAATTTCCTTCTGCCAAACGCGGTCCCCTCAGATGAGGTTACGTACTCAGACTTTCCCTTATTATCCAATCGTCCATGACGTAACGGGGACATCGCTCTCCTTTCCACCAAAAGAAATTTAAGCCAAGGATGGATTTTTTTAAAATGATTTTTGCGCACACCTATGTCCACGCTGTACAATACTTCTCTAAGGTTCTTGTTGTGTGGACGGTGTCTGGAGTTATTGTAGGACAAATTGTGACTCCCCGGTCCTCGCAATTTCAACTTGGTCCTTACACATCTCCAACCCTCGTGGTTGACTCGCGGGTGGTCGTGAGCCTCCATATTCGTGACCGGGAATGTCAGCCTTCTCCTAAACTTCCCATGTCGCCTGCTTCTTAGTGATCCATACTGTGGTACAGGAAGTCCTTCGCAAGATACGAACAGTCACTGCGCCTGATGGCCGTCATTATAAAAGATTTCCAAAAGTTCCGCCCGTCTAATATGGCAGTTTCTTGACATTTTCGCTCAACCCGCACTTCGATAAACCTATTGGCTCGCACACTAGGACCGTTTCCGTAATGCAATGTTCGTACGCGATAGGTCGTCAAGTTCAATCACTCCTCTCTCTGCCACGAGTCTGGCCTTGAAACACAGGTGTGTGTGTCGTATGCTTCACTAGTGATTGGCCTTGAACCCCACATCACGGCACAACGACCTCGCTTCCTCGTAAACACCGGCTCGCCTCCAGCCGTTTACAGATTACTGATTCTATTGATATTTCAATGTTCAGCGCAGCCCAAATTGCACTTTCTACAGGGACGTAATTTCCGTGGTATCATCGTACACGTATTGTCCGTACTTTAAACTGTAAAAACTCATCATATTGCGTAAACTCTACGTTCTATACGTCATTCCGGCTGGTTTTAAAAATCACTTTAAACGTTTGCCATGATGGCATTATGACGCGCTGCGTTCTTCGCCTCAAGACTATATTTGAGTGTAACTCATGCACGGTACTGGAACTATCTTCACCGGTCGGTGTATAGGAAGTAAGTGGCCGTTTACGCGTTATCGGCTCACCTCCTAAACTCGCTTTCTGAGTGCAGCGCCCTCTATAGAGTACTTCCTGGTCACGTGGCCTGCTTCTTAGCCTACTCGTCTCGCACTTTGCCACGTCATCAGGGACATTTCACAAACTCTCAAGCAGATTAGGAACCGGCAGTGACGTCACACCAGTCACACGTCACCCGACCATCTTCACCTAATGGCGTACCTACAGCTAGCGTGACACATGACATATCGGGGACAGTACTAATATTTTTTCTTAAACAGTTTAAGGGATACGCGTGCCCCCGGGTTCCCCTTGAAAAATGTTTGGTAAAAGTAAAAGTTACAATTCAATGACGGGATCAGAGGATCATGAGTATGTGTAGAAATAAGAAGTAATTGTTTGAGAACCTCTGTGGTATAATGAGTCACATAATTAAGTGCGGTTATGCAAAGTATTATGGTAGTATTGGGTGAAGATACACCTGTAAACATGTTAAAGTAAAGCCAGCAGGGCAATTTAGCGAATATGTGTACGAATAAATTGTGATCATTTCTTACTCAATTATGCATTTGTTGAAGCATGTGGCACGTAATGAAATGTTAAAGAAATTCCAATTATGTGTATTTATGGAAATAAGGAAAATCTTTGTGGGACGAAATTCAATTCTGTTACGGTTGACTAATGAATAATGCGTATGCATAACACTCAGAGGACACTTGATAAAGTCCAGATAAAGTGTATGACTATGTTAAGGGTTGTCTGCTTTTTGGCCAAGTTAGGATGTTGCCATGCCGTAACGAAATCATTTTCCAGTATAGTGCCGGAACAAAGACCACAACGCACATAGTTAACATGGAATTGCTTCATAATAGTGTGATTTTAGTGTAAGGTCACTTGTTTCAATGTTGTAGTTAATAATTTCGTCTGATGAATAATTTCATAATCTTTTTTTTTCTGAAACGAGATCATTCAACATTGATGAGTATTACCCTAGTCAAAGGTATCAATGGAATAATTTAACCATAACAGAAATAAAATGTGAATCTAGACAGCAGTAATAAATTATGGCAAGCTCTAGAATTTGACTGATGACTGGTAGTTCATGAAAGCATGGAGGTTTTGGACACATTTAGGGTTAAGAAAGTTGTTATAATTTGAAGTAAACATTCACGTGTGAGTATATATTGTAAATTTAATTGTAGAATATGCACGAACATCCACGATGCACCATTTATGCTTTAGCTAGAAGGAGATCTGATGGAACAATTCCAGTGGCATTTTTGTTTTAGTATTTAATAAGGCAGTTAGTTTCTAGAACATCCAAAAAGAAAAGAAATGAAATCTAAGATAAGCTATGGATCAAATA
Organism: Meconema thalassinum; assembly: GCA_946902985.2. Taxonomy (NCBI): domain Eukaryota; kingdom Metazoa; phylum Arthropoda; class Insecta; order Orthoptera; family Tettigoniidae; genus Meconema; species Meconema thalassinum. The sequence goes on from OX336389.2 coordinate 1,295,350,519, forward strand.
TAAATGTGTAACTAATATTTAATCCATCAGAGTCAATATGTCGGATCTCCGTAAGTTTATTTATACCAAAGGCAGTACTCTAGGAGATTTTCTCCCCATTAAAACGAATTTCATTTTTGATTGCACATCAAGGCTTAATTTAATCAATCTCCAAGTGCAGGGGTTTAGGACCATTTATTTTTATTGTCTGTATTAGTGCGTCATTGAATAAAAAATGTGAAGTTTTATCTAATTTCTGCAAATTTTTTCAATAGCTTCGCAACGTAACGTGGATGATTGGAAATGACGTTGGGTGGTAAAATATGAATCCCAGTCCATACTCACACCCCGAGGTCACCTAGATCTCATCTGTTTGTCTTTCATTGCATTTTTATGCCGGCGTATTTCTAGTCATCCATGTTTTTCTTTTTATACATTTTTGATAATGTTGTACCGAATTTCACCCGAGGGTCGTGATGAGTCGGGGCACGCGATCCAAAGTTGGAATATCGGGCACAATATTGAGCCCATTTAGACAGGAGTCCAACGGCCCCATTTTGAAAATTCCCGAAATCAGTTCAGCATGAGATTAAAGCTATCTCAGGATCTATCTGGGCGAAAACTAAGTAAAAGCTGGCTTCACTCATATCGGCAATACGCAAGCAAAGTAGGAAGAAGGAACAACGAAAATAGCACAATTTCTTTAAAATATCTCAGTTTATTAACATCTAAAATTTTAAAACTTTGGCAAAACTCATCAAAATAAATTACTTTCAACATAAAAAATCAACACACTACATAAATAAACCCTTCTAACTCTCGTTGCATGATAACCAGAAAATTGATAGTCCGTCTGGTATCATTATTCCAAATTTTTACACTAATTACACTCATGAGGTGATCATGATTAAATTAAGAGTTCTGATGATCCCTCTCTGTACACTTGTTTTGTTTATATAGAAAAACATTATCACATATATCTTTCATTTCCAAAGATCAATTATGACTGTTCAAGTTTTGGACAATTTCTATGTTTCATTTGAACAATTGTTGTATTATGGTATTTGTAAATGTGCTTTCCAAAAATAGAATTATGGAAATAATTGCACAAATTTATTTTCGTAGTGTTATGCAGTCGTGGAATACTAATATTTGAGTAACATAATGGTCAAATGTTAATATTTCTTGCATTTGTAACCCTGTTCCACTGAACAATTTTTAATAACCTTTATCACATTTGTTGGGCTTATCAAAATGTTGGTTTTAATACTCACACGTGTATTAAATAGCTATTTTACCTATTTACATAAGTATGCTGACAAAGATACACACTAAAACATATTATTTATTCTTGAGTTTTTACCATAACTTATATACCGTAGTGGACAGTATTCCGTCACGATGTTGTTCCGACAATCATCCTTGTTGCCAACCCATAAACTAAAAACTCCCAACCAAAGCCGTAAGGTCCCGTGACCACAAACATATTCCCCTCCCTTGAATCTACTGAAATTCAACAAAAATACAAACAATGAATTATATGAGTAACACAGTTAAGATACAGTAAGTCAATTATACAAAACACTAGACAAACATCTTCTTAACCCATCCTATCAAGTTTCCAGGTTCAAATGTCATAAACTTCCTATTGCGTAGGTAGTACCAACAACTTCTGGATGGGCGGCTTGAGTATGCCTCCCTTGGTTCGCAATGTTACTATTCTCATTACTCCATCCTTTCCTGGGTGAACTTCAGTGATGACTCCCATCCGCCACTGCAAGGGAGGTAAATGGCCCACTTCCTCCTCTGCTGCAACGAATTCAGGTAGTCGGATGACCATCTCCTCCACAGCTGCTGTTGCATGGCCTGCACTCGCTGCCATATGGACAACTTACTCAAGGGCAGATCAGTTAAATCAGGCTCGGGTAAGCAGGTGAGAGGTGCACAAATTAAAAAGTGACCAGGAGATAAATAACTTGGGGCCATGGGATCATCTGACAGGACCGTTGATGGACGGGAGTTAAGGCAAGCTTCTATCTGAGCAGTTAATATATTTAATTCCTCATATGTCAGCATATTATTGCCTACTACACGTTTAAAATGATACTTCATTGATTTCACGGCTGGTTCCCATAGACCGCCGAAGTGAGGTGAACTGGGAGGTATGAAATGCCAGCTTAGCTGCTCAGCTGCTGCATGCTCATGAAGCCGTAAATTGAATTGTTCTGACAGGAACATTTTCCTCAGCTCCTGCAGTTCCCGGTTTGCTCCGACAAAATTGGTCCCATTGTCGCTATATATATGGGCACTCTTCCCTCTTCTTGCTGTAAACCTTTTGAGGGCAGCTATAAAGGCCTCTGAAGAGAGATTTTAACCACTTCCACATGCATTGCCCTCGTAGAAAGGCAGATGAAAATTGCAATATAGCATTTCAGTGTTGTTTTGCTCCGCGTATTTCCACCCTTGATCAAGATTGGGCCTGCATAGTCCACCCCAGCATTGAGAAATGGTCGAGATGGTTGGACCCTAGGTTATGGTAAATTTTCCATTAGTTGTTGGGAAAATCTAGCCTTCAGTCTAAAACATTTAAGGCATTTATGCAAAACGGACCTGATCATTGACTTGGCTGCAGGGATCCAGTAACGTTCTCGAAGTGCTGCCAGTAAGAGTTGTGGCCCAGCATGCAATAACCGCAGATGTTCTGACAATAATATGAGTTTTGTCAGGTGATGCCCTGGAGGAAGAATCAGCTGATGCTTGGCATCATATGTTAAGTTTGATTTGTCGAGTCTCCCACCAACCCGGACTATTCCCTGACCATCCAAGAATGGATGTAGATCCATCAACTTGCTTTGCTTCTGCACTTGGTTGCCTCTTTTGAGTTCGTGTATTTCCTGGGCGTAGACCACATGTTGTGCAATCCTGATGCATCTGTGTAGAGCTACATGCGATTCGTCACTTGTCAACACCCCTGCTGTTTTTAAGTTTTGATTTCTTGCGTTGAGAATGAATCTAATGCAGTGTGCTGTCACTCTCACTAAGCGTGACAGCGTAGAATAGCGTTCCATGAATTCTCCTGTAGTGTTTGGCACTGCCAAAGTTACTTGGATTCTTCTCTGTTCTTCAGTAACTTCTTATGTTGGGGCAGTAAATGGCCAGGTGTTGATGTCTCTTTGTAACCACTCTGGACCAATCCACCAAATTGATGAACACATTTGTTCCGATGGAGTAGTTCCCCTCGATACGAGATCCGCTGGATTCTGACTGGACAAAACATGGTTCCATGTGGCATTATGCGTAGCCTCTTGAATTGTTGCAACCCTATTAGCAACAAATGTCTTCCATCCGGTTGCAGGTGATGCTATCCAGGACAATACTATCGATGAGTCTGTCCATAAATAGACGTTGCTAACATCCAGCTCTAAAATTGGCAAGGTTTTATGCATCAATTGTGCGAGCAGGACCGCTCCGCACAATTCTAAACGAGGTAAGGTTACCATTTTCACTGGAGCTACTCTTGACTTTGAACACAGGAGTCGTACCATGGTTTCTCCTCGTTTGTTTATAGATCTGATGTACAGACATGCGCCGTATGCCATCTCTGAAGCATCGCAGAACCCATGCACCTGAATATCTACCGGCTCACCCTGGCATAATACCAATCTATCAATCTTTAGGGAGCTCACTGTAAGCAAGTGATTGCGTATGATTTGCCATTCCTTTCTTAAATCTGCTGGAAGATGTTCATCCCATGACAACTTGTGAAGCCACATCTGCTGCAAAAATATTTTGTAAACGATCACAACAGGGCTGATAAGACCCAGTGGATCAAAAATTGATGCAACAATGGAAGATACAATGCGCTTAGATATGTTGTCCTTCATCGTTGATGACTCGTTGACCTTGATGACCTTGATGACCTTGGTTGTTACAAGAAATTTATCTGTAGTTGGGTGCCAAAGAAGCCCTAAGGTTTTAACACCACCATCATTGTCAAGTTGTAATGGTAACTGGGTCTCACGGTGTTCGACAGGAATTGCTTCTAGTAAGCCACCGTGATTTGCACACCATTTGTGTAATGGAAATCCACCACAGTTTAGCAACTGGATCAACTCTGTTTGAAGCCACTGTAGCGCATCCAGACGGAACATCGTTGACATAGAAATCCCTTCGAAGGACCGTTGCTGCGAGTGGATATCTAAACCCTTCGTCCTCGACGAGCTGTTGAAGACATTTAGTGGCTATAAAGGGTGCAGTTGCCGTCCCATAAGTAACTGTTTGAAGCTCATAAATCTTTATTGCCTCATCGGGTGACTTACGCCAGAGTATCCGCTGAAGTCCCGTGTCACATGACTGAACTCTAATTTGCCCGTACATTTTTTCTATATCAGCAGTGAATGCGACAGGATGTGTTCTGAATCTCAAAACGATTGAATATAGATCCCGCTGTACTGTAGGGCCTACCATTAACCCGTCATTCAGTGAAATACCGCTAGTGGTCTTTGCCGAAGCATCAAAAACTACTCGCGTTCTTGTAGATGTACTCGATTCCTTTATAACCGGGTGATGAGGGAGATAATACGTGCCTTCACGATCGCCTTCTTCATCATGGACAAGTTTCATGTGTCCTAATCCTTTATATTCTTCCATGAACTTGGTGTATTCCGATCGAAGCTGTGGCTGGCGTTGTAGTCGGCGTTCCAATTGTAGTAACCGTGTGGTAGCTAGACTATACGAGCTTCCCAGGGACTCACAATCTTCCTTCATTGGCAGTCGAACAACATATCTTCCTTGTTCATCTCTGGTAGTATGTTCTTTGAAATGTTGTTCGCATACGATTTCTTCCCGCGTCCTGGGAGGAGTGGTCACGTCTTTCAATTCCCAGAACTTCTGTAACTGCTTATCCAGTCCATCTTAATATTCCATGAAACAGGCATTTATTTCTAGTGTGTCATTCTCTGTTGCTTGTTGGACCTGTCCTGACAAGATCCACGCTAGTTCTGTTTCTTGTAGTATTGGGTAGTTTCCTGGACGAGTCATTCCCCATTCCGAAAAAGCTTGAAAAACAACCCTGCTCTCACCAGCATGTCTATGTGTCCAGGCTGATAAAATGTAGGATCTGCTAAATCAATATCATGAGGCAAGTTCCAATGTTTATGCTGAATGTAACAATGAGGCATGGAGTCTGTTATGCGTGGGATAACTAAGCATTGAATTTCATCTTGAAAATTACCGGTAACCGCTTGTATAAGTACAGTGACACTGTTACTTGCCTGAGCGGCTGCATTATTGATCCCCTGAATAGGTACCGCTTGCCTATGTATTTTAAGCTTGAGCGTCTGAGCCAGTTGTTCAGTGACAAAGTTTGCTTCACTTCCGCTGTCTAGTAAGGCGCGACAGGTGTGCAGTCTGCCGACGACATCCTTGACCCGAACCATGACTGTAGACAACAGTACTTGTGATCTTAACCTTCCCTTAACAGTGTGGTATGACGGTGTGACAATTTCATCAGATCCACCCCGTGTAGTTTTTATTTTTGCTGCTCATTGGTCGTGTAAGACTCCATGTGAAGCAGTGAATGATGTTTCCCTCCACACTTCTTACAAAAACTTGATGTACAATTAGGAGCTAGATGTGAACCCTGTAAACAATTGTAACAGTGTTTGCTTGTTGTCACCAGCTGTTTACGTTCTTCTACGCTTAGCCTTGCGAACTGTGGACATTTGAATAGGAAGTGATATTCCTTACAGCATGCACAAGTGATCTTCTGGGTTGCAACACACGAATGATATTTATGTTTAGTCGCCTTATGTTGACTATCCCTCCTCTCTGTAGAAAATGCTTGTTTGCTACCCGTTTGACCGACAGATTTTATATTTTCCAATGCCTGACATCTATGTTCCACAAAATGAAGCAGTTCACCTAATGTTGGCAGTTCCTGGCTGTTGAGCTTTAATTCCCATTCCTTTCTAGTGTTCACATCAAGACCTTGTAAATACACATGCATCAATAATAACTCATGCAATGCGGTTGAAAGGTTCAATGCCTTTAATGCATTTAAATTACTGGAAAATGAATTGGAATATCTCACAAGTTCTGGTGCACATTCCCTTTGTACAGGCTTCAATGTCATTAATTCCTGCACATGAGTAGACGCAATAAGGCGCTTATTCTCATTTCTGTCTACTAATAGTTTCCATGCTACAAGGTAATTGCCTTCCGTGATTGGAATATTCTGAATTAGTTGACTGGCGGCCGCATTACAAGAAGATACTAAATAACCGGAATGAAATTTTTGTATTGTTGGTACATCTTCATTTTCATCCACCATTACTCTGAAGGAGTCTGAAAATGATAACCATTTCTCGTATTCACCATTAAAACTAGGCAGGGTAATTGGTGGAAGTTTTACTTGCCTACGCCTTGTTGAGTTACACGAGCCATGTGCACTGCCAACTTGTGAACCACCTGACTGATATTCCGGATTCTGTTCAGCTAGTATTTTCATCATTTCGTACTTTAACCTATAATAGGTTGCTTCAAATTGTTCCCTATCTTCATCATGACTCTGATCCTCAGGTTCCTTTACTTCTAAATTCGACTGAATTTCATCGTAATTATTTCTAATATTTATCATGTCGTCAAATCGCAGTTGAATTTCATTTAAACCTTGAGTTTCGTCGTCAAATTCACTAACAAATTTCGCCATTCTCGTCAGCTGACCCTTTACTACTGCTCTTTTCCGTATTAACTTTAGCCTTTCTGTGGGATCCATGATTTATGGAATAATGTTTAGGAAAGCCTGAGTAAAATAATGTAACTTACTTGTAATTACCTGCCCTGAGTAGTTGTGACGATAACGAAGCCGCCGTTTCAGTTTCGACCAGGGACACGCTAACTGGTGTAGTTAGTCCACCTTTGTAAATATCCACCCTATTGTGAATATTATTGCCGTAGCCGTTACACTACCGTACATATCACTTGCTGAATGTTAAGCGTGTATTCATAACCTTGTGGTCTGTCCACTTGATGACCATAGATCCGGCCCAATAGGACCAAAATGTTGGGCTTACCGAAATGTTGGTTTTAATACACACACGTATATTAAAATAGCTACTTTACCTATTTACATAAGTATGTAGACAAAGATACACACTAAAACATATTATTTATTCTTGGGTTTTTACCATAACTTAGATACAATAGTGGACTGTATTCCGTCGCGGTGATGTTCCGACAATCAACCTTGTTGCCAACCCATAAACCAAAAACTCCCAAACAAAGCCATAAGGACCCGTGACCACAAACAATATTGTTGTAAAATGAAATTTATAATATATCAAATTTCTCCTAATTATTTATTCTCAGTTGGTGTGACATGACCAAAGAATTATTTATATTTGTCTCAAACGATCTTATATAAGAAAATTACATTTTTATAAACAATGAAAATTGTTGTATATTTCTTCTTAATTAATAAATTAAATATCTCTCCAAATAATTACCTTTCTTATTCCTATTTAATCTCGAAAATATTTAAGTTCAAAATATTTATAACAACATTTATTATTATTATTTATTTTTAATTTTGCCACAATTGTTTATAACAGGTATCACTCCTATCTCGGGATCTGTTTTATGAAGTTTTTCATCTAAGTCAGTTGACTGGTTCTGAAATTATTAGTATTATTTTATGCACTCTCTAGTATTTAATATAAGCATTCTCAAAAATTTATTTTAATTTTATGCACTTCCAACTATTTATTTTATAAGTAGGTTAATTTCTGGTCAGGTATATCAAATCTAATAATCATCTCTTTTACCAATTTGACATAATATCGGGAATCTAGACTGTTGACCCAGGTGTATTGAAACTGACATCCTTTTCTGCAGGATTTGAATCGGACTGGAATATGGGGCAGCCATATCGCTTCACCCGTCTTTTACAACCATGAGCAAACACGTGCTCCAACTAAATTCTTCCACAACTCCGGAAATATATTCCTCATGGACGACACTCAGTCTCCAAATAACCATAGCATTAGTGCCGACACTCCTATCCCTTAATATTTTTTTAACAACAATCATCACTTAATATTTTTTTCTAATATTGTATTATTTCGTCATACAAATGACCTCGTGTACTTGGAATTTATAAAGTTTCCAATGATAGGTGTATTTATTCCTGGTCAAAGTCTTCCTTGCCTTTATTTAACAAAATTTCATCCTAGTTTATACCCTTTTTTTAATAACCTGCCATTACTATATTTCCTTTCTTATATTCACTTTGTGCTTTCAGAAATGTCTGCTTTCAGAAATGTCCTCTAAACTTATTCTTCATTTCTGATGGCTTAACTTCGTTAACATTGCCATGAAATATTACTTAAACAATCTCAGTTATTATTAACCCTGTTCATAAATATAAATAACCATTGTTATTTTTAACCCCGTTCAAAAATATTAATCCTGCTTCAAAAGTATTTTATTTAAATAAATAATCACTGTCTTTATTATCCCTGTTCACCAATATAAATAACCATTGCTATTATTATTCCTTATAACAACATTTAAACAATTACCATTATTTCCCTCGGTAATATTTAAATGTATGTATGTCTACCCCTAATTATTCCCGTTTTCCAACGGGGTCGGGGATGAGATGCGATGGAAGTCTTTGTGGCGATGGTTTTTACGGCCGGATGCCCTTCCTGACGCCAACCTCATGAGAGATGAAATGAATGATAGTGAATGAAATTGGGCAAGGATATGGAAGGAAGCGGCCGTGGCCTGTCAGATGGTACCGTCCCAGCATTTGCCTGGTGTTGAAAATGCGAAACCACGGAAAACCATTTCAAGGATGGCCGACGGTGGGGCTCGAACCCACGCGATACCGAGTCAGCAGAGAGCTTGGCCCCATGACCTAATGCTGCGCTTTAGCCAGCGTAGTCACTACTGTCGGTTCTCGATAATATTTAAATAATTTCTGTTATTATTTAACAATATTTAAACAATTACACCAAATATTTTAATATAATAATTGTTAAAGCTACAGCAGCTTAACATACGGGGTAGCTTACTTGCATGGGTGAGGTCATTCCTAGAGGGTCGAACGCAGTGTGTGGTGTACGGAGCTCGATCACAGGCTGTTCAAGTTACTTCTGGAGTGATTCAGGGTTCTGTGATTGGACCTCTTCTCTTCACTATATATGTGCTCGATCTTCCTGGCTGTGTCACCTCATCAATGTCATTATATGCAGATGACACCGTGCTATACCGGTGCATTAAAAGTGAAGAAGATTCCCTCTGTCTTAAATCAGATCTGGACAACTTATCGCTGTGCTGTTCTGTGAATAATTTAAATATACTCGTAAATGTACAAAAATTTAAATATATAAGAACAACCAGGTCAAAAAAAAACATTGAGAATGTATACAAAATTATGAACAGTGTCATCCCACAGTACACAAACTTAAAGTTATTAGGGGTAACAATCTCCGACACCCTGAATTGGAACAATCAAAGTTAAGAGGCAAGATGTAAGGCCACCAAAGTTCTGAGTTTCTTGTACAGAAACATGAGAGTTTGTAATCCTATAGCCTTCAGGACGGCCTACATATGCATGGTCCGTCCGATATTAACGTACGGCTTACCTGCTTGGCATCCCACTACAGCGGAAAACATGAACAAGCTCCAGCGTGTACAGCGCCGCGCAGAGAGGCTAATAGCTCGTTATTCCCCTTCCCCTTTGTCAAAATTGCCATCTATAGAGGCAACAGCATAACAAATTGATCTAATTTTTCTCAAAAAATCCCCTTCAGGTTCCATTAATATTGACCCTTTTTGCCGACTGTCATTGGCATATCGCTCAGTTCGAATAGGACGAGGTGTAACTCTCGTGCCGCCCTTCGCACGTAGCAATGCTTGCCTGACAGGTTTCTACGGCCACTCTGCGCGGTTATAGAACGCGCTGCCAGGGGATGCCAATATCTTGCCTCTTCGGAAATTCAAACCGTACGTAAAAAGGTACATTGTATAAATAAACATGTATGAATGATTGATTGTCTCGCTGAAAGAATGAATATCTGAATGGAATGAATGAATGAATGAATGAATGAATTAATGTATCGAGTGATTGAGGTTATGAAAGTGCATGCGTGAGAGATTGAGTGAACAGGAAAAATGTACTATGTAAATATTCTAAATATGTAAATACTGCAAATATCTTTGTAAAATATGTAAATATTGATAAAACAAATGTAGATGTAAACTGTGCCTGTGAAGCATGAAATATGTATGTGGGGCTTGCCCTTTTCACTAGGCCTTCCATACTTCTTGTACGATTTATGGTAAATAAATAAATAATAATAATAATATTTAAACAAATTATTTAACACTCACATTTATTTGACGACTAATCGAAAATTATTCATAATTTGTTTCATATCATGATTATTATTTAATATCATCCTTGATTTTAAAATAGCGCAAATAATTCATTTGCATGGTGCTATAACCCTTTAAATTATTTATTTAATTGTGAAAATTCACGATTGTAAATTGAATTATTATTAAATCACTGTAAATTATTTTTAGAAAAATTGATGCGGAATTATTTGAATAATCCAAGCTTTTTCGATGCTATAGAAATATTCTTATTCCTTAAATAAATTCAGTCTGTCTTCCTAACATTTCTGCAGCTGTTCTAACAGTAAAGAAAAAATCACATATTAAATTATCATAAGCCGTAGTTGCTCTCAATTTGTCACGCTGGACAAATGCATGTAAAATCGACTCGAAGGTGGTGTTGATCTTTTATAAATTGAATGGGTAAAAATAAATTTCTCAATTGCATTAAACTAGTAAGAAAATACATGCAGAATTTGGCTTAGTTCATTCTTGATATAATGGTGGCGTGTCCTCGGTGTTCGTTACTAACTAATGGTCTCACAACCATTCCATTAGTATGGCGATCTCCTTTGGTCATCAGCTCCTCCATTAGCTTCGTCCTCGTTTCCATCCATTGTAGACCTATGCGTCCGCGATTTAACGACATATATTAGCGTTTAAAAGTATGCGTAAGTAAACTTCCCGATGATACTTTTCACTATTTGACATTTTGACTGTTGTCATGATGCAACGTTCTGTGCCTGAACACGATGTATTCACTTATTTAAAGTTCATTCGAAAACTTCATGATTCAACTGTTCTCTATTTAACCATGTATGACAGTGTTAAACTTTAGCAGCTTGAATTTCATCGAGTATACTCTGACATTCTGAGATAAGTGGATAACGTGGAATTCCTAATATAAATAAACCTAGGCGAGTAACCAGATATTCTCTGTAAAAAGCTCGCAAAGCAACACTTGTCTCGCAACGAAGGCTAATCTGTGGTCGGGTAATGAGTATGCCTCATGACATATCTACTAGGTGGATAGCTCCATCTATTCTCCTGATAACTGGCAATTGGATATTTTCCACCACAATATGCCAAGACAGATGGGACCAGATCGTAGGCTATGTCCCACTCAGATGGGTAACTCATGAAAATGTACAAGTGCTTACTTCACTGAAATAACTTAGTCCTGAACTATAGTCACAGAGACTAAGTTCTACTTTGTTGACGATAATAACAGTACCGTAGCGCGTCGTTGATTCGTAGCGTAGCAACGATGTTCACCCAAGCGGCTGCTTGGAAGTAATACATACACTATGCAGAATATCGGCCTCTTTTTTACTGATCTGGGCTCTCGCGTCAACAACGCTCTGCGTCATAGCGATAGAACTTCTCGATGTTTCGATCTTCATATCTCGGCTTCTACCGAACAGATTCTCTTCCGAGATGGCTTAAACTTCGGAAAATGCCACTGACAGAAGAGAGTACTACTTTTCAAATCTTGAAAACCTTGTTTAAAGGACAATTGTAAACATGCTGTTACTTTGGTTTAGATGCGCGTCACAGGCACTCATTATAACCTTCCATTCGTTCGAGAAGGGAAGTAGCGCGTGATTCAAACTCTGCTTCTTCTTTAAAAATATGTCACGACATCACGGAGGCATCCGTGATTCGGGTACATCCACCCATCACGGCGTTAAAAAAGTATAAACACAGTATATTGTTTTACTCCATTTCTTCATGTTACAGCTGTTGTCTTGATCTTTAATATTAGATTTTGAAGCTTGCAGCATTGAATGTTCCCACGATGTTGCCAGAATCTACATCGATTAGCTTATAGCTTCCATTATCGTAGCTTTCCAAAATTCTGAACGGGCCTTTGTATAAGCTTGCAAACTTATAACATACCCTGTTGGTCACGTCAGATGGAATGGGTTTTCGGATGAGAACAAGAGTTCCAACATTCAAAGGTTGTCTGAATGTTTTTCCTTGGACCCTCTTATCTCTTTTAGCAGCTTGCATTCGAAATTTCTCTAAGGCTTCTACTTCTCTAATCTGTCTGCTGGGTTCAATTTCAGGCCGTATGGAAATTACCCTGTCCCATGGTTTGACAGGCTTGTTCCCTTCATACAGTAATATAGGTATTTGACCTGTACTTTCATGAATTGTGGAGTTGATGGAATGTGATGAAATGGGTAACACATCCATCCACTTCCAATTTTCAGTAGAACAAAACAATCCACAGAATTTAGATATTTCCGACATTATCCTTCAGCTGGATTGCTTTCAGGGTGCCGTATCGAGCATAGGATCTGTTTAATATCTAAAACTTCCATGGCGCTTCGAAATTCATGGGATGTGAATTGCGATCCATGATCTGTTAAGAGGTACTCAGGTTTTCCTGCTTCAGGAATAACACTATCTCGGATTCACTTCAGGAAGTAACGTGCGTTCGCCTTCTGGATGGGGTGTAACATTGTGAACTTGCTAAAAACGTCAATTGTCACCAGAACATATCTATTTCCCCTCTTCGATTTCGGTAAGTCCAAAATTGTCCAAAGCAAATAGTTCACAAGGTTTCAGAAGAATGATGGGTCGAGGCGCTTTCTTTAACAACTTGGAGTTGTGCTTGCTTCTCTGGCACAAGTCACACTTCCTAATTGTGTCTCTGACTGTGTTCCGCAATTCCTCCCACGAAAATCTCTCTTGTATGATGTGCATCGTTTTTTCCAATCCGGTGTGTCCTGAAATCCTGTGTGCAAACAATATAATCGGTACTTGAAGAATTGGTGGAACTGGCACGCTTAGCTTTGAGTGGTCTACATCAATGAATATATAGACAATATTATTGAGTAGAACATAATTTCTCGAAATACTCTCTGTTTACTGATAAGCCCTGTCAGCAATATCCATATTTCCCTTTAGAAACCGGTATATCTTCGTCAAAGTTGTATCTCTTTTTTGGGTTAAAGATATACGTTTAAGGGTGTCTTCATCTTCTGGAATCAAGACAATAGGCATCGCCTGAAAAGTCGGTACTACAGGTCGACTTAACAGGTCGGCTCCTATGTTTGCTTTTCCAGGTTTATGCTCTATTGTTATATTAAATTGCTGCACAAAGAGAGCCCAACGGGTAACACTCTCTCTGGCGAAATTAGTTTTCAGAATGAATTCAAGTGCATGGTGGTCCTTTCTGATAATGACAGAGTGTCCAATCAGTATCTTTTTCCATGTTTCAAGTGCATGAACGATCGCTAAAGCTTTAAGTTCGATAGTGTAATTGTTTCGTTCAGTAGGTCTCAGCTTTCGACTGATGAACGACAAATAATGCCTAGCGTGAACATCATCTTCTTGTAGGAGGATTGTCCCTATTCACACAGTTGATGCATCGGGTTCGATTATGAAATTTTTCCGAAAATCAGGATATTCCAATTTTCACACTGTTTAAAACAATTCATTCGCTTCCCTGAAATTTTCCTCGTGCTTTACACTCCATTTCCATTTATTCCCCTTTCTCAAGAGATTTTGTAATGGTGCTACGATATTTGTATAATTGTGACAATGTCCTGCAAGAATTGGCATGTCCCCAAAAAACTGCGGACATGTTTTATCCCCGTGGGTCTTGGAAAATTAGCGATTGCCTGAATTTTTGCCTCAGTAGGACGATATACTTGCTCATCTAAGATATGCCCTAAGAATTTAATTTCTTCCTTGAAGAATTGGCATTTCTTTAAATTTACTTGAAATTTTACTTCCTTAAGTCTCGGAGCAAATTTTTGAGATGTAACAAGTGTTGTTCGTCGTTTTCTCATTCGACCAAAAAATCATCAATGTAACATATGACAGACTCCTTTACGTCTGGACTGAGGTTCTTCTCCAAAGCTCTAATTATGAATGACCCTGATGTCTTCATTCCAAATGGTAGCCTCTTGAAAATAAAAGTTTGTTGTTCAAACATGAAGCCTGTAAACGTTTTTGATTCTTCACTGAGCTTCACATGATGATATGAGGAAGTGAGGTCTATGGTTGAAAACCATTTCTTCCCTTTAAATTTTCTTAAAAGTTCCTTAATGACTGGAGGACGGTCATATTCGGGTAGAATTATGGTATTTAAGGACCTCACGTCCAGACAAATTCGTAGGCTGCCATCAGGCTTTGATACAATGGCTAAAGGATTTACATAGGATGTGGTATACTTCTCAACTATGTCATCTCTTTTCAAATCCGAAATGATGATTTTCAATTGCTCATGGTATTTTTCTGCAATAGGATACAGTTTGCAGGGATAGGGGGCTTCATCAGTGACTTGGATATAATATTCAAAGTCCTTGATTTCCCCAGGCTTGGTATCAAAAGTTTCTTTATACTCGTGTAACATAATCTTCAGTTCGGGTGCTTGATCCACTTTATTTACCTCTTGATCCTATGTTTCGACACTCTGAATGACTTGCGACCACCGGACATCTCCGACGGCGAATTTCTCTTCATAACCTTCGAAATTGATATCCCTGTCTGGTGAAAACGAATAGTCTCAGATTTCATGTCGATTATAGCCTTGTACTTAGTCATGAAATCGTTACCCAGGATCATGTCATGTACGATGTCCCGCATAATGACAAAAATGTGCTCAAGAAACATTCTCCAATTTTAAATTTCAGATATAATTGTACCTTACATGTGGTCACTTTGTTTGGGATATTCCCTTGTATCTTGATACCTGATACAGGAATTTCCTCCAAACTTTCAGTGAGCTTCCATAAAGCATAGAGCTTGTCACTAATCAAGCATAGCATTGCACCTGTATCAAAAAGCGTGTGTATTTGCATGCCATATAATTCACACATTATAATAGGTGATATAGATCTCGTTTCTAATCTTCTCCTTTCTTCTTTAAGTTCAATTAGATCCTCATTTTCCACTTGCCATTCAATGATCTTGGAAATGTAACTATTGGTTCCTTGCTTTCTGATTGGAATTTGAAGATTTTTTCTAGATCAACCCCTGTTGATTTTTGCTACCCGGAAGTACTATATTGATTTTTGCTCATCTAGGTATTGTTAGCTATTCTGATATCTTCTTTCAAGATTTTCCCTAGCCTGTTGCTTGAAATTTTCCTTCCCCTTTTGATCTCCATTTATATCCTGTTGTAGTCTTTGCTGTTGATTGTACGGCCTTGGTTGTTGTTGGTTACTGTATTTTGTTTGTTGCTGTTGTGGCCTACTGTACGGTTTGGATTGAAAACCAGATCTATTCCATTCCAATGATTCCATCTGTATGGTCGAATGTATGGCATGCTTTGGTGTGGAATGTTTCTGTTCGGATTCCATTCTTTGTTTTCCACATTTTCCCTCGGCTATTTCCAGGTCGGAATTGTCTGACATTGGCGATCAACTATCAAAGCATATACCGTTTGATTTTCATTTTTGCCACCCCTTAGGTGAAAAAATTGGACGCTAGCATGGTCTAGCCTCTGTAGAACTTCATCGAACTCTTCCATGTTCCCTATACTGGCAGCTATTAATGTCCGATGGACTTCAATAGAAAACTGACGGATCAATGCCGATATCAACTCAAAATCGGGCATTGGCGGTTCCAAAAATTGTAATTTGGGCAACTGCTGGGCAAAATAGGCCGACTATTTAGTCGGTTGGGATGAAGAATATCTTTTTGAATATAATTCTGCCCGTATTTGCATCTGGGTTTCCGGCGACCAGAATTCTCTTAAAAATCCCTGAGAAAACTCCTCAAAGGTATGGAAACTCGATCTGAAGGCCCTGAACAAAGCAAGTGCAGGTCCATCCAAAAATCGGCTTATTGCTCTAATTTACCCTTCCTTGGAAGTCTTTGAATCTCGGATGTAGTCTTTAACTTCACGCAAAAACTCATTTGGTGGAATACTCCCAGTACCAGTAAATTTGCTTGGCTTATCTTCCCGATCTTTATAAATAGCAAAAGGAATAGTGCTCATTACATCCTTAGACTCTACCATTCCTTTGAAATTTTCCTTCTTTTTACTAATTACAGATGTTGGGATTTCTTCCGCCTTTCTCTCCTCAAGTTGGGATTTTTAACAAGATAATTTGTTTTCCAGATCTCCCACTGTTTTCTTGAGTTCCAAGTAAACTGTCTTCTTTTGGATTTCCTCTTCTCCTATAGTCTTCTCGATAAATTCTTTTGTCACCGACTCAGTGTCCTTTCCTTGAATATCCTTCATATTCTTAGTGTTCTCTTTTATGTCTTTAATTAGCTTTTCTATAATGGTTTCGTGATTTTTCACGATGTTCTTCACATTAGACACATCTTTTTGAATCTGGTTGACAACTCCAGATATCACCTTAACGTGCGGTGAAAAAGATTACCTTGCTTCCTTGACATCTTCTTGGCGTTCCTTCAAAAATGAATCTCGGACATCAATAAGTACAATCTCATTAATGTTCTTGTTCAGTTCCTGTGCTACTTTCCCGTCTTTTAACTGTTCTGCAATGGTGTCTTGGAAATCGGTTGCTATTTTCTGCAACACTTGTCTTGCAGTAATGCTACATTCCTGTGCGATCTTAATCTCCAAGTTCGCCATGTCGTCAGCGACTCTTTTCGAATTTTTCTCAAAATTGTCTTCCATAGCTTTTAATCTATTATGTATTTTTCCTATTTTATTCTCTAAAGTCTTAGTGCTTTCGGCAATTTTAGATTCTAATGAATTGGTATTTTCTTCTAACCTATCTTCTAAGCTCTTGGACTTTTCAAATAACTCATGAAGTTTGTCCCCAAAAATCTTAGACTTTTCGGCAAGTTGGTTTCCTAACGTCTGCGATAATTTGTGCTCTATTAGCTTAGAATTTTCAGCGAGATATAATCTTAAAGTTTCTGCATTAGCAATGATTTTTAGATCCATTACACGAGAGTTTTCAGATAAACGTTCAAGGGTTTTGGAATTTTCTGAAATCCTCTCTTCAAAAGTATCCCTTAAGGACTCGGTGCTTTCATTTAGTTTAGTTTCAATGTCTGATCTTAGTAAATTTGAATTTTCGTTTATTCTACTCTCTAAAGAATTAAAATTTTCAGATAATGAACTTTCAAAATCGGATCTTAAATAATTTGAATTTTCTATTATTTTGTTTTCTAAAGAATAAGAGTTTTCAGCAAATTTTCAATCATTTTGTTTTCTAAAGAATTAGAATTTTCAATCTTTTTGTTTTCTAAAGATTCAGAATTTTCAATCATTTTGTTTTCTAAATGTTGAGAACTTTCTGTCATTTGACGTTCCAACTTTTCAGAATTTTCTAACAATTGAGCGCATTTTTAACGCTCAATTTCATGTCACTCTTCATTCGAGATAACACCTCCATAACTTTATCGATTATAATTTGTAATAAATGCAGGATAGGAATCCAATGGATAACGAAGTAATTGAGAATTCAAATAAATTGAGATTAACCATACGTTGATGTTTAATGGAAAAAGAATTCTCTACTATTTAAATTAAATTACGTTCAACAAACAAAAATTATGCAAAGTTCAAAAATCCTCCATCTGGATGCTATAAAATTGTGCATTTTCTCTCCTAACAAAATAAATTCCCATTTCTAAAAATTTTAAGTTAGTGGAACTCCCTTAATATAATTACTTTACTCCCAAACGAAACAATGCCATCACAAATTTTATCTCAAATCAATTATTCCAAAATACAAGTTTTAATAAGTCCTCTCTAACTAGACTAATAATTCTCACTTAGTAAAAAAAATTAGCAGCTCTTTGACATTTGTCGAAACAAGTGGCAAACAGCTCGAGCCCTCACGCCACAGCCGCCACCTTTCCTCCTACCTCTATGAGCCCATTTAGACCAGAGTCCAACATTTTGCAAATTCCGAAATCAGTTCAGCACGAGATAAAAGCTATCTCAGGGTATATATGGGCGAAAACTAAGTAAAAACTGGCTTCACTGTTATCGGTAAAATTCAAGCAAGGTAGTGTACAGTTTTTTCTTTGTCTGAATTACGGTACGTTTTCGCTTGACGTAGCGTTACTGCAAGAGACAGGTTTTGACCTAGTTTGGAGTGCGCGAATAGCCATGTGACTATTCGGGTCAGTTCGAGTATCAGCGGCCACCTTCGGAAGAGTGCTTCTCTTTTAGACCGCAAGGAGCGCGGGAAACCTTGATCCTTGAAGTAGTGGGAAGATTGACATTTATATTCGAACATTATATGGAAATGAGGTACAGTTATGATGTCAAATGTATATTGAAGTGCGATATTACAGCAGAGAGATAATGCAGACTTGCTTTTATGGAAATAGCCTTTGCAACGTCAAGAATATGGATTTATTATATCGACCTATCACAGATTGATCGTTACGTCATGCGCAAGAAGTGGGAGCATTCCAGCCGTCGCCTGCAAGTGAACACTAACGGGTGACAGGCAGATCTATTTCCAACTGTGACAAGTGTGTGTCTGGGCGAACACACGTATCG
The DNA here is from genome assembly GCA_946902985.2 of Meconema thalassinum. Classification (NCBI taxonomy): domain Eukaryota; kingdom Metazoa; phylum Arthropoda; class Insecta; order Orthoptera; family Tettigoniidae; genus Meconema; species Meconema thalassinum. Next base: position 1,295,369,360 of record OX336389.2, read on the forward strand.
CTGTGTGGTTCCGGGTAGCGAGAAAGTTATTACAAGTCAACGGCGGTGCCTGTTTATGGTTATACTTCGTATTGTGCCGTGTTGAGGCCAACTTACTTCAAGTTTAGTGTCGAAGAAAAACTTGAATGCACAGCGTGCCATGCATTGCATGCAAGCAGCGCATGGTTATAGGAATCCGTCTCATTTCATGTTATTAAAATGCATGTGAAGGCGAGAAGCGAAGTGCAGTGATATATTTTGGACGTTGTACTGAAGCTTCTGCTCACTGAAAAGGTGTTCTTACTTTATAGCACACCAAGACTTTTACGATTCAACGTTATATTCGTTCCGAGTGAAGATATTTGAACATGTATAGTGTATGAAAACCTGAGTTATTGGGAGAGACGTTTTCGATGTATATAAACATTCTAGCGATGTGCGGCTAGGTATTTGAGTGTGGACACCGCTCTCCAAGCGAAATGTAGTGGACATTTTGAGTAACTACAATGCTATTTTCGAAGTGGAACATACACGCGAGGCATGTGGAACATGAACTTGCGATGACATGCAGCCACAAACAACTTGTAATACCGTCATGTGTTCACTCGATTATCGCGATGTTGTATACGCGGCGTGATTTCTTTTCGGGCCGGGTTGGAACAGTTCGACATTCGGGCGAGGACAATTTCCGATATGATGAAGCAGTTCGATGACCAGCAATGGACCTGGGACATTGCAGGAGGAAGTTCCGGGTTCGTTCACTGGATTTGGAGAGAATCTGTGCGGTCCTGCTATACCATGCTGGAATCAGATGGTGGGCATTTCCATGCTCCATACCACCTTCGGGAGTCTTCAGCCAGGTAGAGGGAATTTTTTCACGTAGCGTTGCAAAGTAGATAGTCCAGTGAAAACACATTGCCACCTTTTATACATTTTTACTAGTATGATTGTGAAGTGAAGTTTATACATGACCGTTCCATGGTCTGTGTGACTTCATTTTCAGTCGAGTTCAGGCCTGTTTATTCAGGTGAACTCGTTTCATAATATTTTATTATGAATTAATTGTTTATTTTTTCAGCTTAATAATTTAATTAATTAAATTCATTAAATTTATTCCGAACTTCTTGATTGTGGAGAACAGATCTTCATAGGAGAAGAAATTTACGTTATTCCTAGGGGAATTTTCATTATTTAGTGGATTTAATATTTTCCAGTTTTTGGAGTACTTCTTGAATTTTTTTTATCAAGCTATGGCTTGAGGGGTTGTCGTTCTATTATTTTTGTGTTCGACAATTGCGAGCTTCGAATTTGCCTATGCGTTCTTGCATTATAATTATTAAAATAGAGTATAGAATGTGAAGTTTGATCATTCTTTTAGAATGGGGATTTTTCTCTTGAGAATGAACGCTGTCTTACTGGATTCTAATATATCAACAGGAGTTAACTTGAGTAGTTACCTGGATACATGCTGTAGATCCAGTCTGATTTTCGTAAATTCTCTTGAGGGGACATTTCTGTTTTCGTCTGATAAACTTTAACTTTAGATTTGGTAGCCACCTTGATGATCTTTAAATTAATTAATATTGCTCTAACTGAATTTTGATTCAGTCTTTCGAGTTTTTCTTGAGTAGTACGTTGTTTAAGAGTACTATTTGAAGAACAAGGATCTTTTTGAGATAAATCCCAGGGATTAACTTTAAGGGGAAGCGTATTATTATGTGACTGTAAATACAACTCTGTAAGGTAAGCTTTTTGCAATCCAGTAGATTTTATTAAATAGCCACCCGTGCTAAATGTATGATGCATTGAAATGAGAAAACATATAGTTAAGAAACACAGCTGAATATATCTGAATAATTGTTATTGATGTAAATAATCACCATGTGCGTGATACTGTGGGAAGAAACTTCAGTGGGAGTGTATTATATTATTTACGGTAGTACTCGTTGAAGTACGTTAATGTTATGATGCTAGTGAAAGCATAATGTGTAATGCGATTATAAAAATATAATCTTTGTGATGTTGGTGGTAATGCCCACCTGTATTCAGAAGTCGAGGTCATGTGTGACCATTATAATTACAGTATTTCAGTGCAAGTTTATACTAATTTCCGAATGTTTTTGAAAGAACATAGTGTTTGTTCTCTTTTGCATTTCTTGATACGATTTATTGATAAATTGGTAATTCCAATTATGGATCAATTTTTTGGCTAGCCTCAGAGATTTTCTTTGTGTCACCCCCATTTAATTAATTCTTCGGTTGTACTCAATTTATAAGATTTAAGCAAATGTTAGAGAAGATACATGATCCATTAACTATTAATTCTGGATAGATTTAAATAAATACATTAATACTGAGAAATTATTGAACCTTTAGAGATTTTGGATTACGAATTTCACGTCTTTTTACCTTAAGTGCTTGTTTGATAAAATAGACTTTAACTACATTGCTAAGGCAATATTTATTCTTATCAGTTATGACACAGCACCAATGAGGAGTGCAGAACTACCTGTTGGGAACGGCATTTACACTTGAGGGTGTAATAAAGTTAATAATGATTTCGCTGTAAATAAGTAAATATATATCTGAATTAATTCGCGTGTTTGAGAATGTTGGAATCTGTGGAAGAACCATTAAGGTGATCTCTTTGATTTGTTTTTCGTTTCTTATTGGATCTCCTGTTGTACATATATTAATTATTTATATTGAGGGTCAAATGCATTCTTGGTCCATGGGGACTGCTGATGCATTTATTGGCATGATATTAGTGCCTACTTTCTTTGTTTTTGTGTCCAGTCATGGACGTTTTGGTCTGACCTTCTGTCAGATTTTCTTTTTGGAAATAAATATTTTTGTCCTTTCTTTTAATCGCGCGATGTGATGATTTATAGAAGTATAAAGAGGTCGCATTAGGAGGGCCACAGCTAGGTATTTCTACAGTTTCCCACTCTCCTGAGATGGTGATTTCTCACGATTCTCGTGTTCTCAGAGCAGTTTGCTGTTATGCTTTGGTCTTGCTTAATGCCACCTCTGTTAGGATTTGCTGCACCCTGATACTCCCTTCTCCTGTTGGTAGGAACTGAGGATTTTTCTTAGCCGGGGGTTTTCAGGTTCTACGATCCAGTTACCATCGAGTGATATCAACAGGTAAAGGGTAGGTATTTTCGGGTACAGTAGGAAGAAGGAACAACGAAAATAGCACAATTTCTTTAAAATATCTCAATGTATTAATATTTAAAATTTTAAAACTTTGGCAAAAAAATCATCAAAATAAATAACCTTCAACATAGAAAATCAACACACTGCATAAATAAACCCTTCTAACACTCGTTGCATGATAACCAGAAAATTGATAGTCCGTCTGGTATCATTATTCCAAATTTCTACACTAATTATACTCTTGAGGTGATCATGATTAAATTAAGAGTTCTGATGATCCCTCTCTGTACACTTGTTTTGTTTCTATAGAAATACATTATCACACATAGCTTTCATTTCCGAAGATCAATTATGACTGATCAAGTTTTGGACAATTTCTGTTTCATTTGAAAAATTGTTGTATTATGGTATTTGTAAATGTGCTTTCCAAAAATAGAATTATGGAAATAATTGCACAAATTTATTTTCGTAGTGTTATGCAGTCGTGGAATACTAATATTTGACAAACATAATGGTCAAATGTTTATATTTCATGCAATTGTAACCTTGTTCCACTGAACAATTTCTTAATAACTTTTATGTTCGACCCTCACTATTATGTGTTTGAAAACTGTATCATAATGATGGTCATTATAACACCGTTTTTCATTACGATACAGTTTCTCCAGCCAATCAGAGCTCGTTCATTGACCAATTAGGAAACGATAATTTCGCGCATGCGCTCAAAATCCAACATGTCGGACATAAACACAACATCGAACTATAATAAATTACCGACATGGAATACCCACCGTCCATATGTTCGCGTAAATAAACTGGCGAATATGAGACAAGAAATAGCACAGTACCTTAAAATCACTAACACTAATTTCTACACAGAGCATTGTCTTCAAATGACTGCGGTGACAATATTACTGAGGGACGGCTGATGTAAACATATGGCTGCATATGGCATTGAGAGCCCACAGAGCGCATGCGTCGGCCGTTCAAAGCTCTTGAAAGACGAAGCTATAACACCCAACGCTCGCTCTGTGATCACAAAATTCCAGTAGCTGACTCTCAACAGATATTTATTAATATTTATGTTAAAACATATAATAAAGTTATAATTATCGTCGAACATAAACAGTCGTATGCAACTCGCCTATAATGGTAATTAAGACACTCGTATGGAAATTATAAAACTCGCATACGCTCGTTTTATAAAAAATACTCGTGTCTTAATTATAGCCATTATAGGCTCGTTGCATAATGTACTATTATCACATTGTTGTAAAATGAAATTTATAATATCTCAAATTTCTCCTACTTACTTATTCCCAGTCGGTATGACATCACCAAAGAATTATTTATATTCATCTCAAACGATGTTATTTCAGATAATTACATTTTTTATAAACAATGAAAATTGTTGTATTTTTTCTTCTTAATGAATAAATTTAATATCTCTCCAAATAATTATCTTTCTCATTCCTATTTAATCTCCAAAACATTTAAGTTCAAAATGTTTATAACATCATTTATTATTATTATTTATTTGTAATTTTGCCACAATTGTTTATGACAGGTATCACTCCTATCTCGGGATCTGTTTTAAGAAGATTTTCATCTATGTCATTTGACTGGTTCTGAAATTATTATTATTTTATGCACTCTCAAGTATTTATTATAAGAATTCTCAAATATTTATTTTTATTTTATGCACTTGCAACTATTTATTTTATAAGTAATATCTAGTCAGGTTTATCAAATCTAATAATCATCTCTTTTACCTATTTGGCAAAATATCGGGAATCTAGATAGTTGACCCCGGTGTATTGGAACTGACATCCTTTTCTCCAGGATTTGAATCGGACTGGAATACGGGGCAGCCATATCGCTTCACCCGTTTTTACAACCATGAGCAAACACGAGCTCCAACTAACTTCTTCCACAAATCCAGAAATATATTCCTCATGGACGACACTCAGTCTCCAAATAACCAAACATTAATGCGGACACTCTTATCGCATAAAATTTATTAATCGACAATCATCACATATGATTCCTAATATTTTTTATCATTTCAAATGATCTTGTCGACTTCATCGTTGTGCATTGGTCTACCGTTATGCGTTACGGTTACGGAGAGGAAATGAACTAAGGCTGCACTTGAGGGTATGACGTCATCATGTTGTTCAGTTCATATGCACCGAGTCTGAGTTTACTCCTGGGCAATGGCGTTATGCGATACGGAGACGGAGAACGCGTGACGTCATACAGCAGAGTGCACATCCCGCTCTCAGTTCCCCGCGCGGGAAGCCTAAGTTAAAGGGTAATAGAGTCTGTTGAAAGAGTCCTGGGGCTTCGAGCGAAGCGAGAAGCCCTCCGGCCCTTCTAAAATGTGTAGCATTTGTAGCATGCGTCATTTGAAATGAAATAAAGTCTAGTCTTTCAGACTGACTGTAACTTTTTTTTATCTAATGTTGTATTATTCCGTCATAAAAATGACCTCGTGTACTTGGAATTTATTAAGTTTCCAATGATAGGTTTATTTATTCCTGGTCAAATTCTTCCCTGCCTCTGTTTAACAAATTGTCATCCTAGTTGTTACCTCTTTTTGTATAACCTGCCATTACTATATTTCCTTTCTTATTTTCACTTCGTGCTTTCAGAAATGTCCTCTAAAATTATTGTTCATTGCTGATGGCTTAACTTCGTTAACATTGTCATGAAATATGACATAAACAATCTCAGTTATTATTAACCCTGTTCATAAATATAAATAACCATTGTTATTAGTAACCCTATACACAAATATTTATCCTGCTTCAAAAGTATTTTATTTAAATAAATAATCAGTCATTATTATCCCTGTTCACCAATATAAATTACCATAGCTATTATTATTCTTTCTAACAACATTTAAACAATTACCATTATTTCCCTCGGTAATATTTAAATAATTTCTGTTATTATGTAGCAATATTTAAACAATTACTGTTATGACCCTATTCACGAAATATTTAAATATAATAATTAAGCAAATTATTTAACCCTCACATTTATTTAATGACTCATCGCAAATTATTAATAATTAGTTTCTTATCATGATTATTATTTAATACCATCCTTGATTTTAAAATAGCGCAAATTAATTCATTTGCATGGTGCTATCACTCTTTAAATTTTTAAATAAATTAAATATTTTTTATTGTGAAAATTCACGATTGTAAGTAGAATTATTATTAAATCACTGTAGATTATTTTTAGAAAAATTGATGCGGAATTATTAGAATAATCCAAGCTTCTTCGATGCTATAGAAATATTCTTATTCCTTAAATAAATTCAGTCTGTGTTCCTGACATTACTACAGCTGTTCTAACAGAAAGTAAAAATTCACATATTAAATTATCATAAGCCGTAGTTGCTCTCAATTTGTCACGCTGGACAAATGCATGTAAAATCGACTCGAAGGTGGTGTTGATCTTTTATAAATTGAGTGGGTAAAAATAAATTTCTCAATTGCATTAAACTAGTAAGAAAATACATGCAGAATTTGGCTTAGTTCATTCTTGATGTAATGGTGGCGAGTCCGAGGTGTTCGTTACTAACTAATGGTCTCACAACCATTCCATTAGTATGGCGATCTCCATTGGTCATCAGCTCCTCCATTAGCTTCGTCCTCGTTTCCATCCATTGTAGACTTATCCTTCCGCGGTTTAACGACACATATTAGTGTTTAAAAGTACGCATAAATAAATTTCCCGATGATTCTTTTCACTATTTGACATTTTGACTGTTGTCATGATGCAACGTTCTGTGCCTGAACACGATGTGTTCACTTCTTTAAAGTTCATTCGTAAACTGTATGATTCGACTGCTCTGTATTTAACCATGTATGACACTGTTAAACTTAAGCAGCTTGAATTTCATCGAGTATACTCTGACATTCTGAGATAAGTGGATAACGTGGAGTTCCTAATATTAATAAACCTAGGCGAGTAACCAGATATTCTCTGTAAGAAGCTCGCAAAGCAACAATTGTCTCGCAACGAAGGCTACTCTTTGGTCGGGTAATGAATATGCCTCAAGACATATCTACTAGGTAGGTAGCTCCCTCTATTCTCCTGATAACTGGCATTAGGATATTTTCCACCACAATCTGTAGGCTATGTTCCACTCAGTTAGGTAATTCGAGAAAAAGTACAAGTACTTATTTCACTGAAATAATTAAGTCCTGAACTAAAGTCAAAGAGACCAAGTTCTACTTTGTTGGCGATAATAACAGTACCGTAGCGCGTCGTTAATTCGTAGCGTAGCAACGATGTTCACCCATGCGGCTGCTTGGAAGCAATTCATACACTATGCAGAGTATCGGCCTCTTTTATACTGATCTGGGCTCTCGCGTCATCAACTCTGTGCGTCACAGCGAAATAAATTCTCGAAGTTTCGATCTTCATACCTCGGCTTCTAGCGATCAGATTCTCTCCCGAGATGGCTTAAACTCCGGCAAATGCCACTGCAAGAAAAGTGTACTACTTTACAGATCTCGAAAACCTTGTTCAATGGATAATTGTAAACATGCTGTTACTTTGGTTTAGATGCGCGTCACAGGCACTCAGTATAACCTTCCATTCGTTCGAGAAGGGAAGTAGAGCGTGATTCAAACTCTGCTGCTTCATTAAAAATATATCACGACATCACGGAGGCATCCGTGGTTCGGGTACAGTACATTTGTATCTGGTCTGGCAAATATATCATCCGACTTGAAAGTTCATCGTTCACAACAGCTGGAGGGATTTCGTGTAATCCTGGATTTAAATCGATCTATCGAATCAGATTCCTATGGTCGGCAACTCGGCACTCGGTTTGTATTTTGTACGTGTGGTTAGTTTTGAAGGATGAAGAAAATAACGAACTATTTAACGTTCACCCCGGCATCGAAAAAGTAGAAAGTTATTGATTCGAACACAAACAATTACCGGACTTTGCAAATTGCCGAAAATTGCAAGATCTTGATGTTTTGTCGACTTCAACTGAGAGTTCCCCTTAAATTCTTTCTAAAAAAAGAACTGCCATTTAGGTATTAGGAAGTAATTTTTGAAGGCCTTTGTCTGGAGCGTGGCATTCTATGGAAGTGAAAAATGGACTATTGGTGCAGCAGAAAAAAGGAGAATTGAAGCGTTTGAAATGTGGTGTTACAGGAGAATGATGAAGATCAGATGGGTAGATAGGGTTACAGACGAAGAGTATTAAGAAAAGTGGGAGAGGAGAGATCTTTCTGACGACTACTAATAATGAGAAGATATAGGTAGTGTACCCGTTTCACTATGGCATGCGATGACCCAGCTGACATAGCATCGCATATCAAGTGTCCTGAAACATAGAGGAGTACTGAATAAAATGATGAAATAAGGAATGTGTTGGAGGTCAAGTTGAAATTAAAACAAAGTCAGCCATGGGTAGGACGAGGCAGAGTGCCTCTGGGTCGCTTACGGGCTTACGTTAATGATAACGCAACAAAAAGGGCGCCATCAACCTGGATTCCTAGCAAACCACATCCTTCCTGCTGAAGCCTTAATATGACACAGGGAAAGGACTGGGGAAAAGACATCATCACGAGATTATTTAAAATCAAACAAACGAAAATGTATTAAAACTTTGGAGAGACAAGACATTAAATAGAAAAATCCTGCCTAGGTTGTGAGAGTTCATGTTCAAGTCTAACCATTTCCATTCTGACTAATATATTTTTGTTCACATGATAAAAAGAAAGCAACTCAAAATTTATCTTGGTTTCTCAGGGTCACCGAAGCACTTTATCACACGTCACTGAATGAGATGTAAACCCTGAGACCTATCATTATTTACAAATTAACATCATGCATGTGAACGATTAGGATCTATAATATTGTCACACATATTTACACTAAATCATATTATGAATGAAATCCACAGCCTGCTTCCAGTCTCCGACCGGGTCAGGAATGGAATGAATGAAGCCCCCATCTAGCGGCGAGGATATGAACTGTGCCGGCTGCCGAGGCCTGACGCACTCCTCTGGGGCAATGATTAAATGAATGACAAATGAAATGATAGTGGAGAGTGTTGCTGGAATGAAATTTTGACAGGGAAAACCGGAGTACCCGGAGAAAAACCTGTCTGCCTCCGTTTTGTCCAGCACAGATCTCACATGGAGTGACCGGGATTTGAACCACGGACCCAGCGGTTAGAGGCCGGCGTGCTGCCGCCTAAGCCACGGAGGCTTCACTAAATCATATTAAGCATTCATAAAATGAGAGAATGTCTTGTTTTTCCAATATCATTGGAATCAATGAAGTTTGCAATCATTTATCATAAATTCAAAATTATCCACTCATCACTTCAAAATTATCTGATCCTCTTATTCAGAAACATTTATTTATAAACAATTCAAATGATCATGTAATCATCTGTCACCTTAATCATAAATCATCCTAATCACTTAATGATTTTAATCATAAAGCATAAATAATTCACTCATCATATTAATTGTTTAATCATTTTCAATCAATCATAATTATTTAATCAACAATAATCATTTTAATCATCTCAATCATCCTTTCAAAAATCATTTATTTTCATCTTAATCATCCTTTCAAAAATCATTTATATTCATCCTAATCATCCTTTCAAAAAGCATTTATATTCATTTTAATCATCCTTTCAAAAATCATTGAAAATTGTTAATAAATTGTCATATCAGCTATTACTCAAACAGCTGTTCACTTGACTTCAGTAAATTATCATCAGGTCAGATCAGCTGTTCCAATATCATTCAGAGTGATTTTAACCATTTATCGTAAAAGCAGCTTGGATTACTTTAAATATCCATAATAACAACTAGGATCAATTACAGGTGTCGTCAAATTCTATAATACTGATTAGAAAGTATTGCCAGACTTTATTATATACTCATATAATTTGAGGGTTGTGCCTATATTGCACTCAATTGCAAATCAAAAATTAATATTGCCATAAATTCTGCACATCGGATACTATTATCCACTAATGACCACTTGAATCAATACTCATAAACCACTTCGTTAATTCACAATTGAACGTCATCAATTCACCATAAATCACCATAAATTATTCAGCGCATAGCATGAATTAAGAACAAGACTGGGTTTGCAGTAACCTTCAGTCAAGAACATATATATCAAAGTGGTCACCTCACAAACTGTGGCAAACTCTACACAACACACTTGGCAAAATACCTCAAGACAATGTATTCAATAATCACCAACATCTGTAAAACGGGCTTCAGACCTCAATAAAGTTGACCCATAAAAACAATGGTCACAACGACTGCGTTTGACAACCTCTTAAATAACGTGTAAATCACTGAAATAATTATTTATAAAATCCAAGTATTAATTAAATTCAAAGGTAGTAGAACACTGTATACATTATTGAAATCTGTGTTAATAAACATCATCGGTAGTTAAACCAAACGTTACTGATAATTGCTGTCTTATTTCCGCCTGTGATATATTTCTGATATGGTCATATGCATGTTAGAAGAATTAACTACTTCAAAATCCTTGGTCAAGGTAAGAATTAAACATTAGAAAAATTAATAAACTTACTGTTCTCAACTAAGGAACATCACCACAAAATGTATAGGATTTATCACAACAATCACGAAGTTTGACTCTGATTACATTTATATTTACCATATTTAATAAAGATCAACCAATATGTTACTTGTCAATTGTTGTTTAATTAGCTTACGATCCATATAGCATTCTGATGATAGTATGAGTATCCAGGTACAGGTTAGACGTTTAGACGCCACACGATTGCTCTAGGTAAGAGGCCCTGTAAGGAAGGCTAGATGAGATTTCCCCAGTACAGGTTAGACGGTTAGACGCCAAAAAATTGCAGTAGGCAAGAGGCCTTGTAACGATGGCTAGATGATAGAATGCATAGAACTGGAATCAACAACAACTGTACTGCCAAATATCAATGACACAAGTTCACTAAAGTGACTTATATTCAAGAGTTCAAATGATCCAATCAAAAGGGAAAAATCCATAATATCAAACTCCACACATCCACTAGAATGTGGAAAAATCAAACACCAGTTTGCAGGCATGGAGTCCAGCAAATACTCGATCAAGGAAAACTATCAAAAACATAACATAACTCGACGTAAAAGAAGCTCAAAATCTAAACTTAATAAGCTCGGTGCATTGCAAAGATCAGTGAAATGCTTTAATAAATTCTCATGATATCCATCATATGCCTGCGAATTCATATCGATAATAGTCAAAATATTGTTAACCATGCTCAAAAATTCACAAATACCAGTGTGCTCATGACCACGTACATTCATATCATAAAACCCAAGTAAACACTCACGTTACATTAATCATATTTCAGATGTCCTGAATATCCATTCTAGAGATCGACGAAAATCCTGATATCCGTGAATAATTCTCGGAAGGTCGACGATTTTTTCCTTCTTCATCCTGGATCCTGGATCAGTATTCTTCTTTCCCCAATGTAGATCTCGGGATCGTCACTCTCCTGGGTTGAACTCGGAACGGTCACTCTGCTCGGCCATCCTCTCTCTTCTATGTTTAGCACCCCATATTAATGGAGAAAATGTTCATCTTGAATGTAGGTTCCAAAAATCCACTGGGTTTTGTAAAATAAATGGGAATTCGATTATATCTTCGGTGGTAGCACGCCACTGTTCCATAAAATGTCGCTCAGAATTCACTAATAATATCTTCAAGTATAATCGTTGGGTTGCGTGAATACAAATTTTTTTGTTGCATGATCAAAGTTTTACACACCCTGTAGTCTGAATAACAGGTGATACGCACGACTATTGATTTGTGCATATTCGCAAATGTCGCCTGACAAACACTTCGTCACTGAGAAATAAATGTAATGCTGTTTCCACTTGACTAGTTGGATGCTCCTTCATGATTTAGGAGCCCCTCGGTAACCAAAGTTCCACTGTAATAATCATATCTGCTGTGCCTCGAAATGTACTGTTACGAACGTGTAAAGGTTATGGGCACGCATACTCGATGCATTAAAGATTGAAATAAATGAAGTTTTAAACATGCACATTGCATAACAGCAGTAGAAAATGTTTTAAAATATCACTGACAACTTGCACTGGAAAGCATCTCCCTGGCTTGTCAAAATGTCTGCTATGTTAGCTGCAATATGTTCTTGGCTAACGACAGCAGGGTTACAATACAATGCTGTAACAAGTCGCACTAGAAACTCACTATGTGTTAACATGTCCTGCAAATACATGCTACTATCACGGCTGAATTGTACTGCGTAGAATGTTCCGTTTGAATAACCATGAAAGTCAAGTTCATTGCTGTAATGCAGGCTGAAACTGTTCGCTACTTCTCATCGTATGAGCACGCACTTTCTAAACCGAACATAAGATGTCGACTGTGCCTGACCGTACTGAACTGCACGCTATAACTTGGGACCTTGCCCTATCGTATCCGAACTTGAAAGTCATTACGCTCGAACGTAATGTTATAATATTGCGTTCCGACCGCACTTTTACTGTGTCTAAAGAATACTTCAACTTGTAGTGCACTGTTTGAAGATGAAGAACATAATACAATCTTCTGCTCGCTGCACAGCACCGATGCCTGGTTGCTTGCTTGTCACATGGCCCAGTTCCTCCCATCCTTAGGGAGGGGTAGTCATTTCGCCTCCATTCTGAGGTCATACACGCTGTTTAAGAACAATATGCATCCATTACAATTATCCAATCTTCTTTTAAGGGGTTTTCAACCATCACAATAAGGGTAATAAAAATATATTTCCATAACAATTTCTTCTTTCTGGACATGTGCTGAAGTCGTAATTATAAAATAACAAATGCTCATGTCCATTACTCCCGTCATGCACGTTCACTCCTTCCTGTCAACCATACGTCACATTCCCACATAGCAACAGTCGCACTGCTGGTGCACCCTTTCCCTTGCAATTAATATTTTTAAACTAACCAGCGTAGCCGATAGTTTCAACTACATATCGGGTACATCTCTCCCCTGCCTCGGTTTTTTAATAATCCTGAGAAGAACAGATTATTAAAAAAAATCTACCCTCAGGATATAATAGCATTCGCATATCATGTACACGATTATGTTCCAGGTTCTCTCTCATATCTCAAGCGGAGTAATACTTCCTTATGCTGGCAGCGTTAAAAGTTCCAATAAATACATTGTTGTTCATTCTGATGATTGTATATCTGTTATTACCATAGGCCTCGCTAATTCGAAAGGGGCCCGCGAAAAATGGAGCTAATTTATGGTATATTTTCATTGGAAGATTCGATGAAACTGGCTTCCTGAACAGCACCTCGTCTCCTTCCTGGAAAGGTTCTTGAAATCTTCTTCCAGCATGTCACCTGGACCTCTTCCCTGCTTGACGTCTAAGGTGCTCTCCCGCTATCTCAACGCTTCTCTCCTGGTTTGGTTCAGCATCCCCCGAAGCCTTTACAACATCGTCCCACGGCCGACTAGGTTTCCTCTTCAATTAAATCGTTAGCTTCAACCTGATAAGTTTCTACAATAACAATGGTTTCCAGATGATTATTTAGATGATCCTTGATTAATTGGATGTGTTTTTTTTCCTTTTTACTCAAACCTGCCCTGTCAGATTCTTGAACTAATTCATCTGGCGGGGCGAAAGGTTGCCTTTCCTCTCTTAGATTTTTGACATAGTTCTGGTTTTCCCTATATCTCTCTTCCAGATCATTCCTATTCCTTTCAACTTCACTGTCATTCTGACCTGACTGTTGGTTTCTTCGATTATCATTATTATTATTCCTCCCTCGATATCGGTCGTTATATCGATTTCTATTCTGATACCTAGAACCTCGATAATTATTCTGATATCTGCCTCCTTGTTGATCTCGCTTATAGGGTCTTTCATAGGGTCCTTGATATCTATTATTTCTACGGAAGATGCGGATGTTACCCCGTCTCCTTCATTCCTTCGTCGCTCCTACGATATGCTTCGATCTGTTCGAACGGCGTTGTCAACCACGACGTTATTAATCTCACGAGTATCTCTGTTGTCGTCCCTAGTGTTCCTAGGAGTCATCTGTGCGCTAATGTAATCCAACCTTCGCAGTATGTTATCGTAATGCTCGAGTGAACTCGCACCAGATGCTATCAATGATCGTTGAACCTCAACCGGCAACTCTCTTGCTATGGCTTGCAGCAACTCGTCTCCCTAGCAAGGGAGGAGTTAAGAATTGCAATTTAGCTAACTGTGAGGTGAAATAATTAGCATAATGTGTCGTATGGGATGTGGAATATCTCTTAGGATACATTTCTGCTCGAACGTTTAACTGAGCCTCCGAGCTCCAGAAACGTCCCAAGAAAGCGATTGCGAATTGTTCAAGGTTCCCAAAGTTACTTCGAAAGGCACGGAACCAAGTTAATGCTGGTCCATCTAAGGCGTGTTCAACTACCCTTTGTTCCCTCTCCTTAGAGATTCTGTGTTCTGCCATGTATTCCCGAACATCTCGTAGAAATTCTACGGGTGTAAATCCTGAATTAACCGAAAATTTCCGTGGTTTATCATCAAGATTCCTGATGATGGTCACTGGACCTGGATAACGCTCATTAGGATTTACGACAACAGGAGTTGAGTCAGGATTGATGATATTAGGAGTTCAGTTAGGATTGACGACATTAGAAGTTGAGTTAGGATTGATGATATTAGGAGTTGAGCTAACTCTTCCTATGGTAACTGGTGATTGAGTCTCATTAATGTTTCCCAGAGTCACCTCTTGACTGCTAACGTTAGTGATAATAGGTGTTGGATCTATCGAAATATCCCTCAAAGTTACTTCTTGACAACTGAGGTTGTGGATTTCCGATTCCAATCTAGCCATCCTATCTTCAGTCCGTTTTTCGCCTAGTTTGAGCTTCGTTACCAAATTGTCTATCGAAACGAATATAGTTATCCTAGTACTTTCCTCAAGATCAGTTCTCAACTTATCTAACCATTCTTCACATGTGGTCTTAATTGATTCGACTTGGTGTTTCAATTCACTTTCATCTGCTTTTAATTGAGTAGAATCCTTTTCTATTGTCTTTCTATTCTCGGTAAATCCAGTTTTAAGGTTCGCCTTACCTTCAAGGATTTTGGCTTCCATTCCTTCATATTTGTCTTTCGCTTCGGCACGAGTAGCATTGTACCTTCCTTCTACAATTGCCCCCACTCTATATTTAAACAATCCTAGTCTATCACTGGCTTTCTTGTCTACGTTCTCGTCTATGGTGTCGATATTTGCCTGTCAATGGTTTTCCAAGGATCTTAAGTTGGAATTAACCTCTTCTAAAATATCCTTCCTAACCGTCTCTAATATAATTTCCAAACCTTTAATTTATTGTCCTAGACTCTTTCCTAAATTATCAATTTTAGAATCAAAGTGTTTCTCAGAACCATTAGAATTATCTTCGATTTTAGCTATGTATCCTTTTAAACCATCTATATACGAACTCAAATTGGATATATCTGACATAATACCTTCTGAATGTTGATTACATCTGATCTTAAATTAAGAATAGTCTCTTTGCCTTTGGTTTCGAGATCAATTATTTCTTTCTTTAAGATATTAATATTTTCCTCCCCTTTCGATTGTACAGCTTTAATATCCGACTGTAATGTTTTCAAATTTTAATTATTCTTAGCCTTTAATCTATTTTCTAAATTTCGTAAGTTATCTTTCAGTTCGTTCTACTTTCCTCATTACTAGCTTGAATGCTATCCTCCGAAGTTTTAAATTGTTTTCATTACTAGTTTGCATTCTATTCTCTAAATCCTTTAAGTTAGTTTCATTACTAGCTTGCATTCTATTCTCTAAATCCTTTAAATTATCTCTATTACTATTATGGATAGCCCTCAAATTTTCTTCCCACCTAGCCTGCAACCTGACTTCTGAAGCAGTGATATTGTCTTTAACTTCAGTCTCCATTCGTTTAACATTGGACTGGACAGCTGACATCCTGTTATGTAATTCCATAAACATTTCTTTAAACTCTTCCATCGGCATGATTGTATTATAAATATGGGTTCAAATACAGAGACTTGGACAGCAAACCATCGTGACACTCCAAGCAAATCTTAGATAGCTACACACAGGTATGAGCAACTAGAATAACATGGGTTTGAATACGATATGATATGAGCAAAAGTAACATGGTCACGACTATGAGCACACAGGTATATTGTCTTGCCAAATTCAATAAATTTCATAACATATTTAACTGAGCTAGAGATCAATCTCTTCATAATCTCGATAGTATGTCTTTCCACTTAAGAAAACATCGAAAATCCCCATGTTGGACAACGCCAACTGTACATTCTGTACCCGTTTCACTATAGTATGCAATGACCAAGCTGACATAGGATCGCATATCAAGTGTCCCGAAACAGAGAAGTACTGAAAACAATAATGCAATAAGGAATATGTCGGAGATCCAGTTGAAATTAAAACAAAATCAGCCATGGGTAGCACGAGACAGAGTGTCTCTGGGTCGCTTACGGGCTTAAGCTAATGATAATGCAAAGAAAAGGGCGCCATCAACCTGGATTCCAAACAAACAACATCCTTCCTAGCGAAGCCTTAATATGACACAGGAAAAGGACTGCGGAAAAGACATCATCACGAGATTATTTAAAATCGAAGAAAAGAAAAGTTATTAAAACTTTGGCGAGACAAGACATTAAATAGAAAAATCCTGCCAAGGTAGTGAGAGTTCATGTTCAAGTCGAACCATTTCCATCCTGACTAATATATATTTGTTCACATGATAAAAAGAAAGCAACTAAAAGTTTATCTCGGTTTCTCAGGGTCACCGAATCACTTTATCACACGTCACTGAATCAGATGTGAACCCTGAAACCTATCATTATTTACACATTAACATCATGCATTTGTACGTTTAGGATATATAATATTGTCAAACATATTTACACTAAATCATATTAAGCATTCATAAAATAAGAGAATGTCTTGTTTTTCCATTATCATTGGAATCAATAAAGTGTGCAATCATTTATCATAAATTCAAAATTATCCACTCATCACTTCAAAATTATCTGATCCTCTTATTCAGAAATATTTATTTATTATCAATTCAAATTATCGTGTAATCATCTGTCATCTGAATCATAATTCATCCTAATCACTTAATGATTTTAATCATGCTTAATTATTTTAATCATTAAGCATAATTAATTCACTCATCATATTAATTGTTTAATCATTTTTAATCAATCATGACTTTAATCACTCATTACTTTAATTATTTAATCATCAATAATCATTTTAATCATCTCAATCATCCTTTCAAAAATCATTTATATTCATCTTAATCATCCTTTCAAAAATCATTTTATTCATCTTCATCATCCTTTCAAAAATCATTGATATTCATCTTAATCATTCTTTCAAAAATCATTGAAAATTGTTAATAAATTGTCATATCAGCTATTACTCAATCAGCTGTTCAATTGACTTCAGTTAAGTATCATCAGGTCAGATCAGCTGTTCCAATATAATTCAGAGTGATTTTAACCATTTATCGTAAAAGCAGCTTGGATTACTTTAAATATCCATAATAACAACTAGGATCAATTACAAGTGTCGTCAAATTCTATAATACTGATTAGAAATATTGCCAAACTTTATTATATACTCATATAATTTGAGGGTTGTGCCTATATTGCACTCAATTGCAAATCAAAAATTAATATTGCCATAAATTCTTCACATCGGATACTATTATCCACTAATGACCACTTGAATCAATACTCATAAACCACTTCGTTAATTCACAATTGAACATCATCAATTCACCATAAATCACCATAAATTATTCAGCGCATAGCATGAATTAAGAACAAGACCGGGTTTGCAGTAAACTTCAGTCAACAACATATATATCAAAGTGGTCACCTCAAAAAAAAAATCTGTGGCAATCTCTACACAACACACTTGGCAAAATACCGCAAGACAATGTATTCAATAATCACCATCAAACTGTAAAACTGTCTTCATACCTCAATAAAGTATACCCATCAAAACTATGGTCACAACGACTGCGTTTGACAATCTCTTAAATAACGTGTAAATCACTGAAATAATTATTTATAAAATCCAAGTATTAATTAAATTCAAAGGTAGTAGAACTCTGTATAGATTATTGAAATCTGTGTTAATAAACATCATCGGTAGTTATACCAAAATTTAAAGATAATTGCTGTCTTATTTCTGCCTGTGATATATTTCTGATATAGTCATATGCATGTTAGAAGAATTAACTACTTCAAAATCCTTGGTCAAGGTAAGAATTAAACATTAGAAAAATAAATAAACTTACTGTTCTCAAATAAGGAACATCACCACAAAATTTATAGGATTTAACACAATAATCACGAAGTGTGACTCTGATTACATTTCTATTTACCATATTTAATAAAGATCAAGCAATATGTTACTTGTCAATTGTTGTTTAATTCGCTTACGATCCATATAGCATTCTGATGATAGTATGAGTATCCTGGTACAGGTTAGACGTTTAGACGCCTCACAATTGCTCTAGGCACGAGGCCCTGTAAGGATGGCTAGATGAGATTTCCCTAGTACAAGTTAGACGCCAAAAAATTGCAGTAGGCAGTAGGCCCTGTAACGATAGCTAGATGATGGATTGCATAGGACAGGAATGAACAACAATTGTACTGTCAAATATTCATGACACAAGTTCGCTAAAGTGAATTATATTCAAGAGTTCAAATGATCCAATCAAAAATGAAAAATCCATAATATCAAACTCCACATATCCACTTGAATGTGGAAAAATCAAACACCAGTTTGCAGGCATCAAGTCCCGCAAATACTTGATCAAGAAAAACTATCAAAAACATACCATAACTCGACGTAAAAGAATATCAAAATCTAAACTCATTAAGCTCGGTGCATTGCTAAGATCAGTGAAATGCTCTCATATATGCTCATGATATCCATCATATGCCTGCGAATTCATATCGATAATAGTCAAAATGTTGTTAACGATGCTCAAAAATTCATAAATATACCAGTGTGCTCATGACCACGTAAATTCATATCATAAAACCCAAGTAAACGCTCACGTTACATTAATCATATTCCAGATGTCCTGAATATCCATTCTAGAGATCGACGAAAATCCTGATATCCGTGAATAATTCTCGAAAGATCGACGATTTCTTCCTTCTTCATCCTGGATCCTGGATCAGTATTCTTCTCTCCCCAATGTAGATCTCGAGATCGTCACTCTCCTGGGTAGAACTCGGAACGGTCACTCTGCTCGGCCATCCTGTCTCTTCTATGCTTAGCACCCCATATTAATGGAGAAAATCTCGAATGAAGTCTCCAAAAAGTTCCAAAAATCCACTGGGTTTTGTAAAATAAATGGAGACCCCATTATATATTCGGGGGTAGCACGCCACTGTTCCATAAAATGTCGCTCAGAAGTCACTAATAATATCTTCAAGTATAATCGTTGTGTTGCGTGAATACAAAATGTTTCGTTGCATGATCAAAGTTTTTACACACCCTGTAGTCTGAATAACAGGTGATACGCACGACTATGGTTTTGTGCATATTCACAAATGTCTAATTATAATGTCGGCTGATAATCACTTCGTCACTGAGAAATAAATAGAATGCTGTTTCCGCTTGACTAGTTGAATGTTCTTTCATGAATTAGGGGCTCCGTGGTAACCAAAGTTCCACTGTAATAATCATATCAGCTGTGCCTCGAAATGTACTGTTACGAACGTGTAAAGGTTATGGGCACGCATACTCGATGCATTAAAGTTTGAAATAAATGAAGTTTTAAACATGCACATTGCATAACAGCAGTAGAAAATGTTTTATAATGTCACTGACAACTTGCATTGGAAAGCATCTCCCTGGCTTGTCAAAATGTCTGCTATGTTAGCTGCAATATGTTCTTGGCTAACGACAGCAGGGTTACAATACAATGCTGTAACAAGTCGCATTAGAAACTCATTATGTGTTAACATGACCTGCAAATGCCTGCTACTATCACGGCTGAATTGTACTGCGTAGAATATTCCGTTTGAATAACCATGAAAGTCAAGTTCATTGCTGTAATGCTGGCTGAAACTGTTCGCTACTTCTCATCGTATGAGAACGCACTTTCTAAACCAAACATAAGATGTCGACCGTGCCTGACCGTACTGAACTGCACGCTATAACTTGGGACCTTACCCTATCGTATCCGAACTTGCAAGTCATTACGCTCGAACGTAATGTTATAATATTGCGTTCCGACCGCACTTTTACTGTGTCTAAAGAATGCTTCAACTTGTAGTGCACTGTTTGAAGATGAAGAACGTAATACAATCTTCTGCTCGCAACACAGCACCGATGCCTGGCTACTTGCATGTCACATGACCCAGTTCTTCCCCTCCTTAGAGTGGGGTAGTCATTTCGCCTCCATTCTGAGGTCATACACCCCGTTTAAGAACAATATTCATCCATAACAATTATCCAATCTTCTTTTAAGGGGTTTTCAACCATCACAATAAGGGTAATAAAAATACATTTCCATAAAAATTTCTCTTTCTGGACATGGGATAATGTCGTAATTATAAAATAACAAATACTCTTGTACATTCCTCCCGTCATGCACGTCGTTCAAGGGGCGGCCATCACTCTTTCCTGTCAACCATACGTCACATTCCCACAACAGTTGCGATGGTGGCTCACCCTTTTCCTTCCATAAAATATTTTCCAAACTAACCAGCCTAGCCGATCGTCTCAAGTACATATCGGGTACAGTAGGTAGGACACGTACTAAGACACCCAGGAATAGCAAGCTTAGTTATGGAAGGAAGGGTCGAGGACAAGAACTGTAGGGGTAGTCAAAGGTTAGAATCTGTCAAACAGATTGCCTCGGATGTAGGGTGTGGTAGCTATCTAGATATGAAACGATTAGCTCAGGACAGGGAGGCATGGAGTGCTGCATCAAACCAGTCGAAAGACTGAAGACTCAAACAACAACAACGGGTAATATACGTATGCAAATTTTAGAGCTGTTGGCTTGCATATATTCTGATTTAAAGATATTAAGGTAGGAAGATAGAGAGGGCATTTATTTACAGTTGGCAGCCCTGCTGGATTTTAAAAATACGCATTTTCATATCAGTTAAGGTACATAAATCACATACGAAATCTGGTTGAAATACATTTGTTAGTATAGAAGTTACATGCATTTAAAATTTGGACCTATCAACAAGCTTAGAATCATGTTGGCAGCACTGACATATAGTAGGTACTCCAAATTAATGTAGAAGGTCATGTACTGTACGTGAGCATTGTTTCGAGCTCTTGGTTTGCATAATTTCTGTTATATTGGTATTAGAATAAGAAAACAGAGAGAACATTTATTTACAGTTGGCAGACCTGGTTGCTCTTAAGAATAAGCATTTTCATATCTGTTATCGTACACATAATGCATACGAAATTTGGTTGAAATCCAATTGATAGTGTAGATGTTGCAGGCATTTAAACATTAGAACTATCAGCAGGCTTAGAATCATATTGACAACACTGTCATCTATGGCCTCCTGGAAATTATACTGAAATATTATTATCTATATGTGTGCCGATCTTGGAATAGCTCCCATGCATACCTTCCATGATATCCAACATGGAGCTCAAATTCCAATTGCGATTTTTCAGCAATTGGTAGCAAATACGCCGTTGAGATATTCGGGTATATATCTTTACTCATACCAAATTTGGTTTTGTTAGCTGCAGCCGTTTAGGAGTTGATAGGGGATGACACACTCACAGACAGATAGACAGACAGACATAAGGATAGACAGACGCACATTTTCTCGGATCGATCTCACAAGTCTACCTTTTCCTCATTTTTACAAAATGTGAAAAGAAGGCTAAAAACCGTGGCCTACGTTATACTCAAGGCCTGGAAATAGAGCAGAGACTTGGAGCGTCATACTGGTAGTTAAACTTTACGCCACTAGGAACGCGGTTCAGCGCCCTAATTGTCTGCTGTTTACTATGCATTACATGCAACTTAAATACACTTATTACATGTTTTCTTAGTACTTTTTGCCTGTTTTTCGCTAGTTTCCCCAAATGATGAATACGGCTCACTATTGGCAGTATTTCACATCACTTTAAGAATCTTTCTGTAAGTGGTTAACTACTTAGATTCATAAACGTTCCACTTCTGCGCTTGTGGTGCACAAAAATATTCTTTAAAAGTGGCATTTTAAATGTTAAAAATTAACTACGGATTGTCGATACACATTTCACATTTTTTTGTAAACGGAAAACATGCCATTTAAATTATTAGTAAAATTTGACATTATCTATTTTCGAGACTTGAAATTTACGGCTGTTGTGACAAAGTGAGAAATTGTTTCCAATTCAGATATAAAAGAAGCATTGGGATATCTTAATCCCCCTGTCTTGAAAATGTTTAATCTTAATGACTTGCTGGAGCTGATATTTTTTAAGCAACCTTCGCAACTCTTCTGCCACTCCTACAAGAAACCCCGCTACTATTTCAATTGAAATGGAAGATAGAGACGCCGGTTTTTCTGAAAACAAAGAGACTTCGATCCTAAAATATGGTTAATGTAAGTCATAATGGTTTGTATAGGCTATATGCCCCACATTCTTACCATGAATAGAGTTTAAAAAAATCTGCTGGAGTGTTTCTGCAGCATTGGCAGGGTAATGCACCTTCCGCGACCCTTTAGGCTTCAGAAACTTGGTCAAGGCGCCTGCTGCGACTGCATCTTCCCTTAGTTTCACATTACCACTTATACAAGATGCGATAATTCATGTGCGAAGGGTTGACTCGGTGGTATGCAGACATGGTGTCACGTACCTCGTGCCATTGGTACCTTTCTTATTCTCAGGTGACTGAAGATCACTTCTACATCGTCACTTGGAATATTCCGCGTAATCACGTAATGGAAATCGTATGCAGGACACGGTTGATGAAATGTTAGCACCAAAGCTTGATACGTTTCCTTCGCAAGTCTCGTCTTATTATAGGGAAAACTTTGAATCTGTATCCTCGTATCCTGTAAAAGGATGACAAGCCCTTGATCAGTACAGTATGCATTATAATTTAATAGCCAGTTTATGTTCCATTCCTATTCCATTCTTCTCATTATTACTAATGCCGAGAAAGTCTAACTTCTTGTAATACAATAGTTCATATTTTATATGCCATTTCATCAATGTTTAATGAACCAACCTTCTCATTATCGTTAGTCAGCGACTGTTCTTCAGTTGTCTACCTAGCTTTTGCAAGGGACGTAACAACCGCCTCTCCGATCGTGTACCCAATGTAAGTTTTCAGGGTTCGTGGATGAGGAAGTTGTAAAATATGTATATCTCTCAGTAAACGGTAAGTGGGCGGTGATTTATTAGAAGCAATACACATATTTTGATTGTTGTTTCATAGTATTTACACTCTCATTTCGTGAAAGTCCGAATTTGAAGTGAGAAATTAGCTTTCAAGTCCCACACGAACCGCTTTACTCTTGAGCTTCGATATTTCAACTTCGAATTTGTCCTGACGTTGCAGTGAAAATTCATTTTGTTTTAAGGACACCACGTACTCTTACACGATGAAAAAGTCTATTTTTGTGGCATCACTTTACTAAGTATTTTCTGGGTTTATGCTAAAGGTACAGCTATGATTCTTGTAGCATGTAAGAAGCGGTATATTCTGAGCTGTTTTTGACCATGTAGTGCTACTTTGCTTTTACACGATGTGTGAAATGAATACAAATTTGGACAGATACATTTTCAAAATAATGTTGTATAAGTTGCTTCAGGTACATATTTCTCAGTTGTTTTTCAATCAAATATTCTAAAATTTTGTTCCCATACTTGGAATGGATCATGGCAGATGAGTAACAACTTTGTTTCATTATTATTGGGACAGACTGCAAGAAAAAAATCCGAAGTCTTTCTTTTAAAAATTATTCTAAAATATGTATAAATTTTTCTCTTCCCAATCCATGCCTACTATGTTTTGGAAGTAAAAATAGGTTAACATTCAAGTACTCCATAGGCAAGTTAATGTAAAAAATTAGCCCTCTATCTTAAATGGTTTCCTATTTATTGGTACTGCACCCGAATTCCGCATAGTCATAGCCTATATCCGCTGAGATAGAAAAGGATTGTAGGGAGGTCGATACCCAGCCAGGTTAACCAACACTACCTTACTAGTATAATGACTAGGGAACCCTCGATGCATACCGGCCATGCAACAACACTACCGATTAGTTACACATATACTAGAAATAAAATATCCTTAACACAAAAGGGTAGGACGAGAATCTCTGATCTCGAGCGCGAACGGTGAAAATTGAGACTAACATGAATTCTAGTAACTAATTCGTAGTATTATCGCATGTCGATTGCAAGAATGAAAAGATGATCAGATTTATAAAAAACGAACAGGCAAACAAAAATAGTGCCTGGGATTTATTACCAAACAAATTACAAACAAGACAAATATTCCCTATCACCAATGAAATAAGTAATCAAGTTAAAATTTAGTATTTCACACGTCAGATAGTTCTACTATCTGTAGAATAAATGTTATTAAAAATTCTCGTTACAACAATGTAATTATATTAAGTTTTATAAAATGTGTACGCATTTAACAGTCACCCTGTGACTCTGTCACTGAAGCAGTCTGATCAAAATCAGCTGTTCATCATGAAAAATGAAGTTAACACTGCAAAAACCCTACATTATACACGGGCGTGCGTAAAACGTGACTATCTATTCTTGTAATAATATTATAAATTATATAAAGTTTAAATATTTACATTATCTACAGTTTTGCATGTTTTACACGGTTTAAAAATATACTACTTGCGCTATCAGTTGCGATCTGACAGCCTTATAGTGTCTCTGTTAAACAACAGTTCTTTGAACAATGTTTCACTCAACAATAAAATGCTCAGGTACTTCTAGTGGTATGTCACAGTAAATAGAGCTTCAATATCAAACACTGAAGTTAAATACAGCTTAGAATGTCGTGTCAATAAATAAAACAATAGGATAAAGAGCGATGCGAAACTACTTCAAAACTCTATACATTTCGTGGATCATATAATGATACTCTCTGACATAAACAATACAAACAGTAACCTTTGTGTTAGTGCTTCTTACACATCCTGTAACAATTCGTTGCTCTACATGGTAATACATATCTTTCTTCCGCAATACAGTGAACAATACTTATAAGTGGCGTTTACTACGCTCCCAACATGTCATACTTCCATCCTTTCCTTACTACCAACAATCTTCAATACTCCGCACGGCATTACTTCCATAAAAACCCATCTTGCTACAGACTTGTAGAAGAATTAGTGATTTTACTAGGTAACTACGCAATTGTATGTTACCGTTCAGAATGCACTCCTAACCCCCAACTCTCTTCTAAATTATTAAACCTCGTGCATCAATTACTACAATTACATGTTCGTTCACAACAATACATCTCACATAGTATTTTTTTATTCCTTTCATTAGCGATATTCGTTCACATTGATCCACAATAAACTTGTTCTTCCACGTTACCAAACGTTAACAATATTAATTCGTAGTTCGCTCGTCTTTAGTAGTTATTGAAAATAAATACATATCCTCACGCTCTTTAAATATATGAACAATTCCAATTTAAGTTGTTATTAGAACATACTAGACCTCAGGTAGGCTAACAAATCTCCTGGTCTATTCATCTCAGTTTAACAATGTTTCCACTTTAATTGTTTATAAATATAGGCATCATTTGACCTCAATTGTCACTACCATGATCCTAATTTATAGTGTATTTTCGTAATATCAATAGTCCAAGACTATATAGTTGTCTAATAAGTTGTATTCCGTTATTGGAATTTTATAACATTCATATTGTTATAAATAAATGTTTCAGTTGTATATTTACATAATAATGTCTGTCAAATAATATTACAGCATCTCATAATAATGCTTTACTTTATAAAATGCAATATAGATATACAAATGTATTCTATCGCTGTTACGCATTTATAATTGTTAATAACAATCATAATGTTTAAATGTTCTTACAATCAGAGAGAAATTACAATGAGATATGTCATTATTTACGCATTCTCTCCGAGATACAATATAATCTACATACAGTATTATCGAAGTACAATATTATCCAATTCTTCTTTCCGAGTTACAATCTAATCGAAGCATGCCTTTTATAAAACGAGTTTTGTTCGAAAATGAGTATGTTAAAACGTTTCCTTCAAAATAAAATACGTGAAACGCAATATCTGAGTAGAAAATACACGAAATAACGTCTTAAACGAAGACGTATCAACGAATTACAATGAATCTCAAATATTTTAGCCATTATAGACATAGAATAAAAATAAGAATTTCTACAATGAAGTTGGTCACTCCCAAATGGATCTCTACTGCTACTACAAGACTACAGATATTAGAGCAAACGGTTGTTCTACCTTGAGATGTCTTCTGCTGCTTGAAAATACCTCTATTAGGTGTCCTTGGTTCTCCGTTGAGACTGCAAGGGCTCGACTCCTCTTGAAACCAGTTACTGCCAGGCACGTGCAAATCAGCTGTGAGCGACCCCATCTCGGCCGTGTTGCGTTCACCTGCTCTCCTTGGCTGTAGCTGCTAACGGTAACTCCTCCATTTTCTCGGTCAGCGACCTGGGAACTGCGTTTCTTGGTTCGATTGGCTGCAAGCGATCATCTACTTCTTGTCTCTGAACTGCAGAGTGGTCTCGCCATCGTAGATCCGAAAGTCCTGAGTTGACATCTTCCTCCGATGGTATTGGACATCTTGCTTGTAGTGTAGAGACTCATTTTGGAACACTGCAAGTTGTTGCGCAGTTGTAGATGTGTTGATCCTTGGTCTTTTAAGTCACTCTGACTTCCCAATCCACGGTATAGATTAACCTCCTTCCATTTATTTAGTTATCCATAACAATCTCTTCAGTATATGTAGAATAAGCTTGTCCTCCCCTACTCAAGTTCGCTGTCATCATGTAGATTGTAATGTTGACTGTGATGTAATAACGTAGAATATATACAGTTGAATTTGTTGTAGCAATACTTTAGCTTGAAATAGGCAATACTGCTGGTTATTGCTTCCCTTTAAAATGCTGTTTTATTAGCGAAGTCTCGTTCTGATAATATTATGTTTCCATAAACGCTGATCTCTTCAAAACTAGTGCATTTGCACTTCACTGGCTTTTCTTATAACTTCCTCGGCGATTCCTCGGTCATTCGACAGTATAAGAGTTTTTTGTCGACCGGGCTTCTGTTGCGTGGAAAAATTGCTTCTGTGTTCGGCGCGTGCGACAACGCGTCCGCTCATGTCAAGTAGCTGCGAGAGAGTCATGGCTCGCTTCTCTGCTCTGCGGCGCGTGCAAATGCTAGCCTCCTCTGCTAGCCTCGCACTGATGCATTTTAATAGAAATATACTCATAGTTTCTCTATTAACCAATAATTTATATTTCTTTTTAACCAAATAAATTTCATATTGCATTCTACGCCTGTAGATGTGCTCATTTCGCTTTATATATGCCAAATTTATATAAAAGCGATTCCCACAAAATGTATGTGCTTTAATTTGTTTGGCTGCTGAAATGCTATGATAGAAGCTCCTGGAACTAGCCTCTTATCCACGGGTCGTGTGCATCGCTTTGTTATTGTCGCCTAGCTAACCGAAACTGGTCTTCTGGTGCTAAACATGAAGCCTTGTACAATTTCCAGCTTCGAATGATCCAACTCTTCCTTTGTTAAAATCTCATTCACCGGAATATTTCCCAATAATAAATTCCTCAAAATGCTTCAAAATTCTCCAAAATACATTCATTATGCATCATTTACATCCCATAATGCAAATATAATTATTAAATTATTTTAATTCCAAATTTCCAATTTTTCATTCCAATGGTGCACAAGTCGTTCGAACCTCGGCTCAGTCAAAGACCTAAGCTGGGCTGAATTCGAGTTCAGAGCCTCACTCGACTCATAAATAAAGTATAATACAGACTTTATTTAAAACTCGACTTGTTAAATACTGGAACCGAATTCATCCCTATTGAATCCTGGGATAAAATCTCTTCAATTTTGAAAGGTTGTATTTTCCAATGGGTCGATCATCTTCTATCCTGACAATCTCGTAACAATTGTTATCGAAGACTCTGCCAACCTTGAACGTTTCTTCTTCTTCCTCTCTCTTCCCTTCTTCGTGTTCAAAGACCCGTTCTCCGTCTCTCTCCATCTTTCCCTCGATGTTCGTCATCTATACCTGATAAAATTCTGTCAATCTCCTGCCTGTTGTTGGTGAACACTGTTCCTTCCTCTACTTCCGTTTTCCAATTATTATTCTTTGTTCCCCGCTCAGGTTCCGTTCCTGTGTTCCTGAGTTCGCGGCTTGAGGTTGTACCTCTTCTTTCCCTTGACTATTCCTTGCCTCATTTTCTCTGTGGCTGTTTCGATAGTCTTGACGTTCCCTGTCTCGATCTTGGTAATACTGCCTAACGTTTTCATTGTTACGCCAACCTCTCTGTTGTTGTTGTTGTTGTTGCTGCCTTGGTTGTTGTTGTTGTTGTTATTGTTGCTGCTGCTGTTGTTGTTGACGGGCATAATTATCGTTGTTCCAGTTCTTATATCGGCAATAACCTCCTCCTGTGCTCTATTGTTTCGTTCGTAATAGTCATACCTTCGTGCATCATTGTTTCGGTGGTATCCTGTTCTTCTCTGACCATTGTCCCAAATTCTTGCCTGGTATGGCCTTCCATCTCTAAATCTGCCATATGGTGGTTCATAACGGTTTCTCCCATATGCATTGTTTCTACTCGGACCTGGTCTACTACGGTTCTCCTCCGTCTGCTGCGTTTGATCCACCAGCACAGTGTGGACTTCTCTATGCTCTGGTCTTCCTCTAGTGATGTTACTAGGCGTTGCATTCGGCGTGGAACTAGCGTGGCCTAGTTTTCTTAATATTTCTGCCGTGTCTTCCAGCGATTTCACATCTGCCACGATTAAGTGTCTTCTGACATCATTTGGCATCTGTCCCGATATGGCATGAATTAGTTCGGTCTCAGCCAGTGTGGGATCCAGATACTGAAGCCTGGCGAGCTGTTATGTAAAGAACGTTGCATAACGCATAGGAGTAGAGTGAGCATGCTTTTTGGGGTATATCTCAGCCCTAATGTCCTGCTGCATCTCTAAACTCCAAAATATACGTTGTAAGGCGTCCGCAAACTCTTCGAAATTGGTGTGTGTGTACTTAAATGCTCTGTGCCAATTTAGGGCCTCAGATTCCGGATACTTTTCAACTACACGCATTTCTCGGTCCCTCGGTATGCGATGATCATCGAGATAATGTCTCATGTCTCTAAGAAATTCGACTGCTGTGATATTTCCTACTCCACTGAAACGAGCTGGCTTATCGTCAATATTCCTTATCACGATTACGTTCTGGTTACTTCTATGGCCTCCTTGGTCGTAGAATCCTCCCAGTCCCGCATTTTCCTCTGAATACGCTCCGGTTCTTGCATCACATGTGGCCGCTCCTGTCTCCGACTAAAAATGCTTTCCGTGTCTTCTTCGATTCTTTCTTCCGGTTTACTGAGTTTTCCTAATTCTTCTTTATACCTTTCTTCTCTGCTTAGGAAAAATTGAGTAATATCCCGCTGCATTCCTAATCTTATCTCTTCCTTCAAACCCTCATGATCGCATGGATCTGTCGAAGTAAGTGCGTTAAGTTTGCTACTAATATCTCGTAGTTTGCTTTCCTGACTAGATTTTACTTTCGCGAGATCAAGATTAATTTCGTTGACTGTCGCGTGGATAATACCTCTCATTTCGGTACTGCTCGATTTTCTACTTTCCTCTATATGCTTATAGGTTCTAATTTCAAATTATCCCTGTGAGTTTTAGCATTCTTCTCTATTTGACTAACATCTTGCAATATTTTACCATGCAGTTCCTGCATGTAGTACCTATTAGATTTTATAACCTCATCTCTTAATTCACTAACAGATTTCGATATAATGAGACCTTATGGCATATTGCATATCCAACTAGTCTCAAGTTTGTATTTCCAACATTAATTCTATACGCAGACCGGCACAGCAGATGCAGAGTACAGAGGCGGCGAATACTTTTATTGGATGTGTGCAGAGACGTGTACGAAGAATAGCAGGAGGGTTGAGTGGTCATAAATGCACTTGGCAGGTTTCCAGGGTGTGCCGAGGGAGGACATTGTACCATGAGAAGACGAGCGAGGGTAGGACAGGCAGGTCGTTGAACGCAGGAATTTGTGTGGGAAAATTGCAGTTTGGCAAGGTCACAGCTCCAAGTTTTGGTGCCGCCCAAATGTGACCTACTTAAGAATTAATGACCGGAGAGCAATGAGAGTTGCATGTATGGAAGCGGGAGACTCTCAGCCTCCCAGAAATGTAATTTGATGCAATTTGGATGTAAGGCTGATTTAATTCAGTATAAAATGCCTGATATGGGGGCGTTTCAGCATCAGCCAATGAGGGGATAAGCGTCACCAAGCCGTGTTTGGCGCGTAAATTGGCAGACAATGAGGGATGATTACGGAGGTTATTTGATAAGGAGTCCACGATCGATTCTTGGAAAGGATATCACCAATGAGACATTGAGATTGCGATGAGTGCAGTGATATAAGTCAATTTGGGACAGAGCTATTATTTTTGGAAATAAATCTCATATTTCCCCCTCCTACGGCAGGTTATGCCTCAAAAACTTAAATAGCTCCAAATGGGAGAGTGAAGTCAGTCAATTTTGTGATTCTGTCACGGACGCTCCACGTCAGTCGAGTTCGTGATTTGGACTCTGTTAATTTTCACGTCAGATGGTAAATTGAGATAGCGTGGCGGTTTTTTTTTGAGATCATGTCTAAATACTATAGCATACGAGTGCGAGTTTTGTTAGTGGCTGAGAAATAGGCTAGCCATTGCGCTAGATAAACATATAAGTTGTGTCGATAGGAGCTACGGTGGACGATCTGGATGAATCGAGTAGTTCAGATGGTAGCATTTAGGAGAATGATAGGATTATCGGTCCGGAACAGTGAGTGCGTGTTACTTTCTTGATTGTCGCATTAAAAAAATTGTGTATTTCTGTGTTCTTCGTTACCACGAGGTACCTGAAGCAAGAGGAAGCTGATGCCGAGATTGGAACAATGGGAGGATCTTCAACTATGGAATTCGTCATGCGAGGAATGAGGGCGTAAACCCAAAACCTTGGGGCACGCCGCGATGATGGAGACAGTCTGGGACCCAGGAATAGTGATAAGTACAGCAAATTATCTTGCATAATTTAGTTAGGGGTGTACGGATCAGCATAAGTGCAATGGCTGTGTACATATTCAATTTCTTAATGTTAGTTGTGTTTTTGTTGTTGTGTTTGTTGCTGCAACGTGCGTGTAAATATGTATCGTGTGGTCATGGTTTTCAATGTAGTTTGGGGAGATTATCATTCAGGGGAAATCTGGCCATCAGCTACTGTCACTGTAGATACATTTTTCAGTGATCAGGTGGGGTGAGAGTTTGTACAGTGGTCGTAAGCAAACCAGAGCATATTGAATATTTTGTGGTAAATCAGGTTCGTGGATCGACTGTGGTAAGTTCTACCAGGTAATGGTTGTGTTGCAATCTTCGATTGGTGACGGACAAGGCAGGCAAACCCGGCGATTTGAGGTAATTTAATTGGAGTATGGCTGGATGTACTGATGCATATTGGTAAGTCGTGGATGTTCAGAACCACGTAAGTATTTTTGGTAATTCCGTGGACGGGTAATTCCCACGAGGTAAAAATCACGGCCGTGATGCTGGGGTCGATCTGACGCCCGTAGGCAGCGTGCTAAGTGATGATTCTGCGGGGCTTGTTGAATTGGGCTATTGTGAGCTCATGCTTCAGTCAGTATACATCAGCTATGGAGGGGGTGAAAGCTGGTAGCCACTCCTCGCCACGGGGTGCTTTGCTTGGCCTTGAGTCTGTCCGAGGTTAATTGGTCAAAGTTAAAATGGCTGGTTTGTTTACATATTTTATTGTTAATTCTGGGATTCTGGTTTGTTGTGTTTTGATTTTATTTTGTGGACCCACGTTACTAGTGTATCAGATTTGTACCTTCCGGGTGGCCGCTAGTCGGTATTAATGATTGTCTTGATAAATGTTTCACACGGGAACTGTTGTATGTGAATGAGATAGGCACGTTGTAGCTTAATGTAGTGTTTGTGTGGCCGCACTGCATGCTGACCGTACACGACTCTAACGGAGGTCGTGAAGGGAGGTCTGTTTGCCAAACGGAACGGTCTCGTCTGTACGATTCACTTTTCCAATATAAGAGCGTTAAAATGAGGTTCCAGCTTGTAAAATTCAGTTGATTTGATGCTCCGTTGGAGTATTAGTGTTATGATCTGATTAACGTAATGATTCATTCCTTGTGGCATTAATTTAGTCTTTTGTTGTTCCATTTGAACTCACCTGGGGTGAGAGCGCGCCACTTTGATTTTTTTGGGATTTTATTTTATTTGGATTTTTTTTATTTTTTGTGGAGTTCCATGATCCTGCAGTGTTGATCAGGGGGAAGCTGAGGCTTGCCCGAACTAATTAGATTTAAGGTACCCTGGTCGTACCATCTCTGTGGACTTTATGGCAGAGAAGGACAGTGATGACACAGTTTATTTTGTTGTGGTTCTACGTTTTATTAAGGGATTGTTTCTTCTGTTTTGTAGTCTTCTAAGAATAAATTTTGTTTCCTTGTTCCCCCGGCATATGATTTATAGTTTTAAGTTCCCATGATCCAAAATTCCGAATTCCTAGGATGTAAAGTGTTAATTAGCCACCGAACGAGCCGCGCCCGAGATAAGATTCAACATCCTAGAAGGCCCTGGAAGGGTATATAGGGGTTATGTGATGGTGCATTAGCCATTCGTCCCCAGTTGATTGCATTGTTTTTTTGATACCTAATTCATTGGATCATGTGGAAAGTCATATGCCTGTTTGAGCTAGTCGGTGCACATCGTAAAATCTGCCATCCGTGGTGGATTTTGCGTATGATTCGTATGACTAGGGTTAG
Source organism: Meconema thalassinum (assembly GCA_946902985.2). Lineage (NCBI taxonomy): Eukaryota > Metazoa > Arthropoda > Insecta > Orthoptera > Tettigoniidae > Meconema > Meconema thalassinum. Next base: position 1,295,402,731 of record OX336389.2, read on the forward strand.
TCTATGATGGCGCGCCAAGAGCGTGTGGCTGATTTATTGTAAATAAAAGGGGTGTAAAATCATGGAGTTTGTATTAGAAATACAGTTGACATTTTTATTGCAAATGTAAAGTAGAGACATGTCAGCTGGGCGCCCGATTTGAATTTTGATAGTAACAAACTCCAGTGAAAATGAAATAGGAAGGCTGGTAGCCTATAGATTGTTAATATCTTTATTAGCAAGTCTGGGATAAATTAACGTAAAAACCGCGAGTGTAAGGATGAAAGAATTTATTCAAGGAAACTTTAAGGGAGTGTGCATCACGTAGGAAGCTCAATATGCAGCTTGGATAGCTATTTGCTTATGGGTTAGAATAACGTAAATAATTGAGCTGACTAAAGTAATTGGGGGAGGCAGAACATGGAACAAAAAGGAACTCATTTTAGCGCTAACAGATTGTCTCCTCATTAAGGCATGCCCCTATTTCTCAGATAAGTGTATTTTGTGTGGTGGAGGAGATGGCTTCTTCAGAGGAAGTGCGAGCCATTATGGAAGCGATGTGTGCCCAATTAAAAGCAGACTTGAAAGCTGACACCAGCGAACAATTAAATCAAATTATAGCCGAGAACAATGAACATTTAAAGGCAGATTTGAAAGCTGACACCAGCGAACAATTAGAGCGCATGAAAACAGACAATAGCGAACAATTAAATCAAATTATAGCCGAGAACAATGAACATTTAAAGGCAGATTTGAAGGCAGACACTAGCGGACAATTATCGGAACAATTCGCGAAGCTTACGCTAGACATTAAAGCAGACGCGGGCATACAATTAGAGCGCATGGAGGGAACATTGAGAGAGGCGATCGCGCTTAGCGAGGAGAAGACATTCGCTAAACTAAACCAAATAGAGTTAGCATGCAATTTGAGCGCGGAAGGACTAAAACTGACACAGGAGGAGATGAAAGGCAGGCTAGACATACTCGAAGAGGGAAATATCATGGCTCAGGGGCAGATAGCAGAGCTAAATAAAGCCGTGCGAGACATGCACGAAGACGTAGAAAGGGGGGAATTGCAAGCAGCAGAGAAATGGAGCGAGTTAGGAGCAGAGCAGGCGGCAATAAGAGGGGACCTGCGGGAGAGTAACGCTTTAATTGGTGAGAGGCTAAATCGGTTGGAAGAAAATAACGGAGCAGGAGGGAAGAAAGACGAAGAGAGATACTTGAGAATGAAAGAGGAAATAAATAAGACGTGCCTGCAGATAGGAGTCGAAGGGAAAGAAGATAGACAGAAAATATTTAAACAGATGGAAGAGAACCAAGAACGGATCAGAGAGGTCGAGAAACAATTCCTAGCCAGAATGGATGAGCAAGATAGGAAAATTATCAAAGCTGAGATACGAACTCTGGAACATGACGATTTCATGTTGGAAATGCGAACGAATAAAAGCGATGGGATTACCGCAGCCACAGTACGTAGCGAAAGAGAAGCAAGCCAGGGGGCGGTCGAGAAGGCTACGGTAGGTGAGACTACAGAGGGATTCCACCAATTTCGCGGACAAGCATCGACACCAATGGAGAATAAACTAACCACGCAATACGTACAGGTTATAAGAATGCAGGAGGACAGACCTCGGAGATACACAAATGATGGATCAGTAACACCAAAATCTTTCATTAAGGAGGTGGAATCATTTTTTGCCGATCACGCAGTACCGTCAAATAGACAGCTCAGAGCTTTAGAAAAAATGTTAGGGAATGAAGTATTGACCTGGTACCAGAGCTTCAGGTACACTTTCGAGGACTTTGAAGGGTTCAAATCGGCGTTCCTAAGAAAATATTGGGGGCAGTCGGCACAGCTAAGCCTCAGGATGGAGCTGTACAGTAGAAAGTACCATGCTACGCAGCCCACACGTTACGCGGATTATTTCACAAAACAGATGTTATTGATGAGGGATCTTGATGTCGCTCCCGGGGAAGCAGACATGATAATGACCATCGGCAAGCAATTACCCGCCAGCGTCCAGCAGATACTAGTGGCCGCAAATGTCAATAACGCGGTACAAGCTGAGGAAGTGCTCCGACAGCTTGATGACACTTCTATGCAACCTCAGATGCGGAACGTGCGAGCCATAGGACAGGTTAACACGGCTGTGTTACAGCAAGACACTGGTGCCAGCAAGCGAAGTCAGGGTACGAACACCGGACCGCCAGCATACGAGCGCAGGGATGAAAATAATGTGCGGAACGGATACCAAGGACATGAACGAGGAAAATGGGGACAGCACCGCGGAAAGAACTGGCAGCCGTACCAACAGAGAAGGGATGAATGGCGAAGAAGGAACGGCCCTTACGAACATGAGAGAGATGGGAGGCGGCCGTGGCCCGGAAGGCGAGAAGAAAGGCAGGAGCCCACGCAAGACTATAGACAGGATTGGAATAGTCGGTACGAGGAGACTCAGCGATATTTAAGCGAGTTGCACCAGGAACAGGAAGCACAGAGAGAAAAATGGAAACACACCATGGAGAACAGGCATAACCCAGATATACAGGGGGCAGAAAGCGAGCTGGTAATGCAGGAGAGAGAGGAGCACAATGGTACCGGACAGCAGGGTGCCGTGCACAAAAAAAAAAAAACTCGGTGGTAGACCAAGAAGACAGTCTCAGAAAGGAGCAAGAGGGAAATAACTGGTTAGTCGCACACATACAGGAATGGGTCGCTACATCAGACGACTTTTTAAATGAGCTCAGTCAACCAAAACAGCAGGGATTACGCAAGTTACCTATTATCATAGCAAGAATCGGTGGAGTCAGGGTCCGGTCTCTCGTGGATACTGGGTCACAACTGTGCCTGGCATCCGAAGCTTTAGTTAAGATGCTAAACAAGCAGAACAAAATACCCACATTACCTGTCCCACAGATAAAAATCAGAGGAGTTATTCCGGAGAAGTCAGCAGTATGCAAATACCAAGTACATCTAGATTTGGATATAATGGGCCATATTCTATCACAAAACTTCATGGTTATGGCCAACATAAATTTCAACATAATCCTTGGTGCGGATTTCATATGCGACCACCAGGCAGTGATAGACCTGCATGAGAACACAGTTACGTTCAAGAACGTGGAAGGGTTAAGCAACGTAAATTTACACATGAACGAGGTGTACTTGGAGCGCGAGGCAGATATGTGGATGCTAGAAACAATACCAGAGGAGGCCGAGAATGAAACGCAGGAGGGACATTCGAACCCGCAACCCATGCACGTTAGGGAACCTACACTGAGAGAGATCTGGAATACGGCCGTGGAAGTTGACGGAGCCGAAGAAACATTTGAGAAGCTATTACAGGAAAAACTGAGCGAGGCCAGGTTGGACAGCGAAGGCAAGGCACGCCTAGAAAATATTTTGAGAGAGCAGGCATCAACGTTCGACACAATGCCAGGGAAAATTCTAAATTTCCGCTACGCCATGCAGGTGGACGACTGGTCACCATTTAAAAGCAAACTTTACCCCGTTCCAGAGAAACACTATCCGGAGGTTAGGAAAATTATTGGTGAAATGGCGAAAGCAGGTATAATCAGAAAGACACCTACACCGTATTTAAACGCGATACTTGCAGTGGCGAAACCCAATGGATCTGTGAGGGTGTGTCTCGACAGTCGCACCTTGAATGCACGCCTTATACCGGAGCATGACAAAGCGCCGATAATTAAGGACGTTTTGAAGCGTTTTCGAGGAAAACAGATTTATTCGTCAGTTGATCTCTCGAGCTCTTATTACCATATCGAACTGGAGGAGAAATCACAGTTGCTGACTGGATTTCTGTTCGACCACCAGAGCTGGGTTTTCGCTAGGCTCCCATTTGGTGTCAAGACGGCCGGATCTGCACTCATTAGGGCTTTAGATCGGAATTTAACAGAAGAGGTTAAGGAAATGACCGTAAGATACGTGGACGACATCTTGCTTGCGTCTAGCACAGCGGAAGAACATATGGTAAATTTAGAGAAACTGTTAAAGAACCTCAATAGGGCAAATTTTAAAATCAACCTCAAGAAGTCGCATTTTTTTCAGCAAGAGATTTTATATCTAGGCCATATCATCGATGGAGAAGGAGTTCGGCCCAATCCGGCAAAGATTGAAGCAATTAGAAATTTCCCGAGACCAACCAGAGTGAAGCACATTAGAATGTTTTTAGGCATCACGAACTTTTTCCGCGAGAATTGCCCAGGATATACGGAGATAGTGGCACCACTCCAAGAGCTTCTGAAAAAAAATAATCGTTGGCAGTGGAGCGAGAAGAGTGAGAAGGCATTTGTCGCAACGAAGGAGCTACTAGCAAATAGTGTAAAGCTAGGATATCCAGACTTTACTCGCAAATTTATCATACAGGCCGATGCGTCTATGATAGGTGTCGGGGCCATGTTATACCAGGAAGATGCCAGCAACCCGCAGAGTCGCATATATCTGGCGTTCTCTAGCCGCAGATTGCGCAAGCACGAGAAGAATTATACAGTCTCAGAGATTGAATTATTGGCGATAATTCATGCCCTCGAACACTGGAGGAAGATTATCTATGGTTTTCCCATAATAATTAGAACTGACCATAAGGCATTGACGTTTTTGTTTAAGTCGGCTATGCTTTCTGAGAGGCTGAATAGATGGTCAATTTATGCGCAGCAATTTGACCTACAGATGGAATTTTGCCCTGGAAAATTAAACGTGATCCCGGATATTCTAAGCCGGAACCCGGAAGAAGGCGGAAGCACCGTGGAAGCAAGGGTCCATCAGATTGAGCTCACGCAGCAAGACCAGGATTTCCTGCGGGAGTTAAGCAACATTCAGGCGGAGCAGGAGAAGGAACCGTGGATGGGAATGATTATCAGATATTTCAAGAGGGAACTGGTACCCGGAAGCCCGGAATACCGTGAGGCGGAAGCTCGAGCTAATAGTTACAATTATTTCAATGGTCTCTTGCATAGATTTGTGGACCAGGACCATACCATGATGAGGATATTGGTTCCTGCCTCTCTCCAGCGAAAGCTAGTGTGGCATGCGCACTATACTTTAGGGCATGCCGGGACAGACAAAACGGAAGCGACACTAGGCGAGGCATTCACGTGGCCGAAAATGAGGAACACAATATGCGAAGTGTTAAAGACGTGCGATACGTGCCAGAGGGTCAAGCCTAATAATTTCTTGATGAAACAGTACCCGAGACCTTTGTTGCCACAAAAACCATTGGAGCTCGTGGCCATTGACTGTTATGGCGCGTTACCTAAGGGGAGAAGAGGATGCCGGCACCTTTTGGCCTGTGTGGACGTCTTTTCCAAGTACGTGGTACTTTGCGCCGTCCAGAAAACAAATTCAAAACAGCTGCTCAATCAACTAAGGAATAAAGTCATACCTAGGATGGGGAAACCAGAGTTCATATTGTCGGACCACGGTAGCTACTTTACCAGCGCCGAATTCAAGAGAGGATTAGCGGAGCTAGGTATTAAGCATGTATTAAGTAGTGTCCGTTATCCCCAGTCGAACCCCTCGGAAAGAATTTTTCGTGAAGTATCTAAATTCTGTAAAATCTTCATCCCCGACGCGCATTACAAGTGGGTGGACGCCCTGAAGAAAATAGAGATCTGCATAAATTCCACACGACATGAATCGACCGGTCAAATACCGAGCGTTCTACACTTGAACGAATATCCAATGAGATCATTGGAAAGAGTAATAAACTGTCCCATGGATCCTAGACCAGCCCCAGCCCTGAGAGTGGAAAGGACAGCTGTGTACCTTAGAAAGCAAGCAGACCGGAGATTGCGCCGGGTACGAGGAAAGCGGTTTCACCGTGCACTGGAACTGGGCGAGTTGGTCCTTGTTAAGCGCCAACCTGTATCTGATCCAGCAGCGAAGGTGTTCCATAAATTCATACCACCTTACTCGGGCCCGTTCCGCATAATTCGAAATTTGGGAAACGCATACAAATTGGAAGAGATCAGTACTGGAAACACTCCCATCTACAACATTTCTAATTTAAAGATTTATTATCCACTGGAACCATACGATGAGCCCAGGGCCGCAGCAGCAAACCATGCCGAGATCATAGAGTTAAATTAATAGCAAAACTCTGGAAGAATAGGACAGGACATGGGGCGGTCCTCAGATGTAAACACGGGCCGATGTTTACAACAAGCACCTGATTGCTTCAGGCAAGTGGAGGACATTGCTCGGAGAAGGAGAGAGAGGGGAGAGACATTGTCTACCGCACGCAGGTAGTCCAAAGGAGCCGGAGGTCTGACGTAATCCGGCCGGCATGCTAGAGAAGGGAGTGAGACACCCTGTCATTTCAGAGCAACCCAGGAAGGAGGGTCCAAAGTAGAGACGGAGGAAAGGAACCTCGTAGCAGCCGTGTGGAGTGCTAAAAATCATGTAATGCTTACCCTGATTTTTAACCTTGTGAGGGAGTAATGAGACCTTATGGCATATTGCATATCCATCTAGTCTCAAGTTTGTATTTCCAACATTAATTCTATACGCAGACCGGCACAGCAGATGCAGAGTACAGAGGCGGCGAATACTTTTATTGGATGTGTGCAGAGACGTGTACGAAGAATAGCAGGAGGGTTGAGTGGTCATAAATGCACTTGGCAGGTTTCCAGGGTGTGCCGAGGGAGGACATTGTACCATGAGAAGACGAGCGAGGGTAGGACAGGCAGGTCGTTGAACGCAGGAATTTGTGTGGGAAAATTGCAGTTTGGCAAGGTCACAGCTCCAAGTTTTGGTGCCGCCCAAATGTGACCTACTTAAGAATTAATGACCGGAGAGCAATGAGAGTTGCATGTATGGAAGCGGGAGACTCTCAGCCTCCCAGAAATGTAATTTGATGCAATTTGGATGTAAGGCTGATTTAATTCAGTATAAAATGCCTGATATGGGGGCGTTTCAGCATCAGCCAATGAGGGGATAAGCGTCACCAAGCCGTGTTTGGCGCGTAAATTGGCAGACAATGAGGGATGATTACGGAGGTTATTTGATAAGGAGTCCACGATCGATTCTTGGAAAGGATATCACCAATGAGACATTGAGATTGCGATGAGTGCAGTGATATAAGTCAATTTGGGACAGAGCTATTATTTTTGGAAATAAATCTCATATTTCCCCCTCCTACGGCAGGTTATGCCTCAAAAACTTAAATAGCTCCAAATGGGAGAGTGAAGTCAGTCAATTTTGTGATTCTGTCACGGACGCTCCACGTCAGTCGAGTTCGTGATTTGGACTCTGTTAATTTTCACGTCAGATGGTAAATTGAGATAGCGTGGCGGTTTTTTTTTGAGATCATGTCTAAATACTATAGCATACGAGTGCGAGTTTTGTTAGTGGCTGAGAAATAGGCTAGCCATTGCGCTAGATAAACATATAAGTTGTGTCGATAGGAGCTACGGTGGACGATCTGGATGAATCGAGTAGTTCAGATGGTAGCATTTAGGAGAATGATAGGATTATCGGTCCGGAACAGTGAGTGCGTGTTACTTTCTTGATTGTCGCATTAAAAAAATTGTGTATTTCTGTGTTCTTCGTTACCACGAGGTACCTGAAGCAAGAGGAAGCTGATGCCGAGATTGGAACAATGGGAGGATCTTCAACTATGGAATTCGTCATGCGAGGAATGAGGGCGTAAACCCAAAACCTTGGGGCACGCCGCGATGATGGAGACAGTCTGGGACCCAGGAATAGTGATAAGTACAGCAAATTATCTTGCATAATTTAGTTAGGGGTGTACGGATCAGCATAAGTGCAATGGCTGTGTACATATTCAATTTCTTAATGTTAGTTGTGTTTTTGTTGTTGTGTTTGTTGCTGCAACGTGCGTGTAAATATGTATCGTGTGGTCATGGTTTTCAATGTAGTTTGGGGAGATTATCATTCAGGGGAAATCTGGCCATCAGCTACTGTCACTGTAGATACATTTTTCAGTGATCAGGTGGGGTGAGAGTTTGTACAGTGGTCGTAAGCAAACCAGAGCATATTGAATATTTTGTGGTAAATCAGGTTCGTGGATCGACTGTGGTAAGTTCTACCAGGTAATGGTTGTGTTGCAATCTTCGATTGGTGACGGACAAGGCAGGCAAACCCGGCGATTTGAGGTAATTTAATTGGAGTATGGCTGGATGTACTGATGCATATTGGTAAGTCGTGGATGTTCAGAACCACGTAAGTATTTTTGGTAATTCCGTGGACGGGTAATTCCCACGAGGTAAAAATCACGGCCGTGATGCTGGGGTCGATCTGACGCCCGTAGGCAGCGTGCTAAGTGATGATTCTGCGGGGCTTGTTGAATTGGGCTATTGTGAGCTCATGCTTCAGTCAGTATACATCAGCTATGGAGGGGGTGAAAGCTGGTAGCCACTCCTCGCCACGGGGTGCTTTGCTTGGCCTTGAGTCTGTCCGAGGTTAATTGGTCAAAGTTAAAATGGCTGGTTTGTTTACATATTTTATTGTTAATTCTGGGATTCTGGTTTGTTGTGTTTTGATTTTATTTTGTGGACCCACGTTACTAGTGTATCAGATTTGTACCTTCCGGGTGGCCGCTAGTCGGTATTAATGATTGTCTTGATAAATGTTTCACACGGGAACTGTTGTATGTGAATGAGATAGGCACGTTGTAGCTTAATGTAGTGTTTGTGTGGCCGCACTGCATGCTGACCGTACACGACTCTAACGGAGGTCGTGAAGGGAGGTCTGTTTGCCAAACGGAACGGTCTCGTCTGTACGATTCACTTTTCCAATATAAGAGCGTTAAAATGAGGTTCCAGCTTGTAAAATTCAGTTGATTTGATGCTCCGTTGGAGTATTAGTGTTATGATCTGATTAACGTAATGATTCATTCCTTGTGGCATTGATTTAGTCTTTTGTTGTTCCATTTGAACTCACCTGGGGTGAGAGCGCGCCACTTTGATTTTTTTGGGATTTTATTTTATTTGGATTTTTTTTATTTTTTGTGGAGTTCCATGATCCTGCAGTGTTGATCAGTGGGAAGCTGAGGCTTGCCCGAACTAATTAGATTTAAGGTACCCTGGTCGTACCATCTCTGTGGACTTTATGGCAGAGAAGGACAGTGATGACACAGTTTATTTTGTTGTGGTTCTACGTTTTATTAAGGGATTGTTTCTTCTGTTTTGTAGTCTTCTAAGAATAAATTTTGTTTCCTTGTTCCCCCGGCATATGATTTATAGTTTTAAGTTCCCATGATCCAAAATTCCGAATTCCTAGGATGTAAAGTGTTAATTAGCCACCGAACGAGCCGCGCCCGAGATAAGATTCAACATCCTAGAAGGCCCTGGAAGGGTATAATACATGAAGCAATGTCAACATTTATACCCTCTGTTATCAGCTTTTGTTTGTTTTCCAACTTACCTTCCAAGTTACCAACAGTGATGTTCAGGTCACTGAGCTTGTCAGTGAGTTTTTTCTGGGAATTAACAAGGAGTCATTGTATTTAAGCTGCTCTATCGTGGCTTTCCCTATGCTTTCCTGTATCTTTCCTTCGAATTTAATAATGTTATCGTTACATTGGACTCTAGCTTCCATTACTTTTTGGCTAACTTCCTCCCTAAGTGAGCTTATTTCCATTTTGGTAGAGGCCACATCCTCTTTCACCTGATTGAAAGCTGATTTGGTCTCTTCCAAGGCTCTCCTACTTTCATCTACAGAAATTCTACTTTCAGCCTGAGCTAGTTTGCTTTGCTCCTGAGCTAATCTTACTTCCTCCTGGGCTTTTTCTAGAGCTTTCTTAATGTCTTCTAACGTTTGTTTCGCCTCATCTTGTATCTGTCTCACTTCTTCTTGTGCCATTTCTGGTGCTATTCTGGCCTCTTCTCGTGCTTTCCTTGCCTCCTCTTGGGCCTTCTCTTGTGCTAACCTGGCCTCTTCTTGGGCTTTTCTTATAGCTTCTTGCACCTTTCTAGCTTCCTCTCGGACTGCTCTGTCTTCTTCTCTGGACTTCCTTTCCTCCTCTCGTGCCATTCTTTCCTCTTCTCGTGCCTTTCTCATTTCTTCCTGTACTTTCTCTTGCGTCTTTCTATTTTCTTCTAGAATTTTCTCTTGAGTCTTCCTACACTCCCCCTGAACTAAGGTTATACTAGCTCTAGTAGCTGACTGCGCTAACGCTAACTCTCCTTTCATCTCAGTCTTAATTGTAGCTGCTGACTGCTTTATCTCTCTATCTAGTTTCTTAGTACTATCGTGTTAGGATTTGTGGAGGGCATCTACATCACCTGTTAATTGGTTCTGGCTTTCCTGGATCTTCTCCAGGATGGCCCTGATATGGCTCATATCTCCCGACGACATAATAATATCACACTTGAGAAATAAGGAGGTATCATCTATACTACTTCATGGACATGTCAGAGTGACCAACTCATTTAAATACTACAAAGGAATACTTCGACATACGTATTAAACTTAATAACATAACGTCTACAATCTTCATCATCATCATATTGCACAGTTTCCAGCCATTGGCCGGGTCTGTTTGGAACACAAGCCTCTCCAACGTCTTCTGTCTTCCCACCATCTCTCAGCCTCCACACTTGTCCAGTCTTCTCCTCTCTTCTTCAAGCTTTCTTCCACCCAATTCAGCCACCTGTCTCGCGGTCTTCCACTCGGTCTCATTCCTTCCCACTTCGTCTCGTGTACTCTCCTGGGTATCCTCTTCTCCTCCATTCGTTTTACATGTCCATACCATCTAAGTCTACATTTCTCTATACCATCCTGTAATGGTTCCTCCTTTATTAATTCTCTGGTCCTCTCATTTCTTATTCTGTCCATCCTTGTAGCTCCAATACTGCTTCTCAAGAACCTCATCTCACTGGCCTGTATTTTGCTCTTCTCCCTTCCTTTCATAACCCAGGTCTCCGAGGCATTCGTCAGGATAGGGACATAGTACGTCCGATATATGATCTTTTTGCTGTTCTGAGGGGCATCCTTGCTCCATAACAAGCTTCTCACACTCCTCCGAAATGCTTCTGCCTGCCTCCCCCGCTCGTTTCTTCCATTACCTTGTATCAGGCTTCCCAGATACTTGAAACTCTCCACTTTTTTCAGCTATTCCCCACCAATTGCTTTTCCCGTTGTAGTTCTTTCCTTCTTCCTTGTTGTGATCCCCATCTCACTCTTATTTATGCTAAATTTCATCCCATATCCTTGTATTATTCCTTCCCACACGTCCAACTGTTCCTGTACCTCCTCCTCCTTGTTTCCCCAAATCATCAAATCATCTGCAAACACCATTGCTTTCATCTTTCCCTCCCCAATTACTTGTGCCACTCGGGTCATTATGTCATCCCTCACCACAATGAAAAGTAACGGTGACAGTGCACTTCCTTTTTTCAGGCAGTTTCTCTGTTTCAACCAGTCTGATCTCTCTCCTCCCACTTTCACACAGCTCACGCTTCCCTTGTACATCTCCTTTATCCTCTTTATAGTCCATTTCTCTACTCCTTTATCCTCCAGGGACTTCCATACTTTGTTTCTGCATACACTGTCATATGCTTTCTGAATGTCCAGGAAGGCCATCAATAGATCTGTTCCATACTCATAGTGCTGTTCTAGTAACTGCCTTACAGTAAAATCAAATCCACTGTGGACCTTCCTGCTCTGAAGCCATGTTGTTCTTCCCTCATCCCTCCTTCTATTCTTGTCCTAATTCTCTTTTCCAAAACTTTCTCGAAGATCTTTGCACAATGACTCATCAGTGTTATTCCCCGATAGTTTCTGTAATCTTTTCTACTACCTTTCTTGAAGATCGGGACGATTATTCTTGTTTTCCAGTAGTCTGGGGTCTTCCTTTCCTTCCATGCGCTCCTCATCACTCGGTACAACCACTGTATCCCCACCTCTCCTGCTGCTCTCACCATCTCCACACACAATCTTTCCTAACCTTAATCTAATAAACTGATCCTCTTTCACTTCGCAATCCCTAACTAATATTAAGTTCCGACAACAAGAATTTAACTAATTTTGACTGTAATATGACCAAAATGTCATTAGCTAGATTAACAAACATGCCTCTAACATACTGTACTCCTCAAATTTGGCAGTGTTTATCCACTTAAACAACGTTCCAAAAATTTGGGATCGGCATTTCTAAACAATTACAAAATCTAACAAATATCCTGTACGGTTGTCGTTGCAGACTACACTGTCTCATGACAATCGATGCCAAACCACGTTCGGGCGCCAAGAAAAATTACTACACATATGCACCCGAATTCCGCATAGTCATAGCCTATATCCGCTGAGATAGAAAAGGATTGTAGGACGGTCGATACCCAGCCAGGTTAACCAATACTACCCTACTAGGATAATGACTAGGGAACCCTCGATGCATACCGTCCATGCAACAACACTACCGATTAGTCACACATTTACTAGAAATAAAATATCCTTAACACAAAAGGGTAGGACGAGAATCTCGGATCTCGAGCGCGAACGGTGAAAGTTGAGACTAACATGAATTCTAGTAACTAATTCGCAGTATTATCGCATGTCGATTGCAAGAATGAAAAGATGATCAGATTTATAAAAAACGAACAGGCAAACAAAAATAGTGCCTGGGATTTATTACCAAACAAATTACAAACAAGAAAAATATTCCCTATCACCAATGAAATAAGTAATCAAGTTAAAATTTAGTATTTCACACGTCAGATAGTTCTACTATCTGTAGAATAAATGTCATTAAACATTCTCGTTACAACAATGTAATTATATTAAGTTTTTTAAATGTTTACGCATTTAACAGTCACCCTGTGACTCTGTCACTGAAGCAGTCTGATCAAAATCAACTGTTCATCATGAAAACTGAAGTTAACACTGAAAAAACCCTACATTATACACGGGCGTGCGTAAAACGTGACTATTTATTCTAGTAATAATATTATAAATTATATAAAGTTTAAATATTTACATTATCTACAGTGCTGCATGTTTTACACGGTTTAAAAATATGCTATTTACGCTATCAGTCGCGATCTGACAGCCTTATAGTGTCTCTGTTAAATAACAGTTCTTTGAACAATGTTTCACTCAACAATAAAATGCTCAGGTACTTCTAGTGGTATGTCACAGTAAATAGAGCTTAAATATCAAACACTGAAGTTAAATACAGCTTAGAATGTCGTGTCAATAAATAAAACAATAGGATAGAGAGCGATGCGAAACTACTTCAAAACTCTAAACATTTCGTGGATCATATAATGATACTCTCTGACATAAACAATACAAACAGTAACCTTTGTGTTAGTGCTTCTTACACATCCTGTAACAATTCGTTGCTCTACATGGCAATACATATCTTTCTCCCGCAATACTGTGAACAATACTTATAAGTGGCGTTTACTACGCTCCCAACATGTCATACTTCCATCCTTTCCTTACTACCAACAATCTTCAATACTCCGCACGGCATTACTTCCATTAAAAACCCATCTTGCTACAGACTTGTAGAAGAATTAGTGATTTTACTAGGTAACTACGCGATTCTATGTTACCGTTCAGAATGCACTACTAACCCCCAACTCTCTTCTAAATTATTAAACCTCGTGCATCAATTACTACAATTACATGTTCGTTCACAACAATACATCTCACATAGTATTTTTATTCCTTTCATTAGCGCTATTCGTTCACACTGATCCATAATAAACTTGTTCTTCCACGTTACCAAACGTTAACAATATTAATTCGTAGTTCGCTCGTCTTTAGTAGTTAATAAAAATAAATACATATCCTCACGCTTCTGGTGTACATTTAAATATATGTACAATTCCAATTTAAGTTGTTATTAGAACATACTAGACCTCAGGTAGACTAACAAATCTCCTGGTCTATTCATCTCAGTTTAACAATGTTTCCACTTTAATTGTTGACAAGTATAGGCATCATTTGACCTCAATTGTCACTACCATGATCCTAATTTATTGTGTATTTTCGTAATATCAATAGTCCAAGACTATATAGTTGTCTAATAAGTTGTATTCCGTTATTGGAATTTTATAACATTCATATTGTTATAAATAAATGTTTCTGTTGTATATTTACATAATAATGTCTGTCAAATAATATTACAGCATCTCATAATAATGCTTTACTTTATAAAATGCAATATAGATATACAAATGTATTCTATCGCTGTTACGCATTTATAATTGTTAATAACAATCATAATGTTTAAATGTTCTTACAATCTGAGAGAAATTACAATGAGCTTTGTCATTATTTACGCATTCTCTCCGAGATACAATATAATCTACATACAGTATTATCGAAGTAAAATATTATCCAATTCTTCTCTCGGAGATACAATATAATCGAAGCATACCTTTTATGAAACGAGTTTCGTTCGAAAGTGAGTATGTTAAGACGTTTCCTTCAAAATAAAATGCGTGAAACGCAGTATCTGAGTAGAAAATACATGAAATAACGTCTTAAACGACACACGAAGACGTATCAAAGAATTACAATGAATCTCAAAAATTTTAGCGATTATAGACATAGAATAAAAATAAGAATTTCTACAATGAAGTTGCTCACTCCCAAATGGATCTCTACTGCTACTACAAGACTACAGATATTAGAGCAAGCGGTTGCTCTACCTTGATATGTCTTCTGCTGCTGGAAAATACCTCTATTATGTGTCCTTGGTTCTCCGTTGAGACTGCATGCGCTCGACTCCTCTTGAAACCAGTTACTGCCAGGCAAGTGCTAATCAGCTGTGAGCGACCCCATCTCGGCCGTGTTGCGTTCACCTGCTCTCCTTGGCTGTAGCTGCTAACGGTAACTCCTCCATTTTCTCGGTCAACGACCTGGGAACTTCGTTTCTTGGTTCGATTGGCTGCAAGCGATCGTCTACTTCTTGTCTCTGAACTGCAGAGTGGTCTCGCCATCGTAGACCCGAAAGTCCTGAGTTGACATCTTCCTCCGATGGTATTGGACATCTTGCTTGTAGTGTAGAAGCTCATTTTGGAATACTGCGAGCTGTTGCGCAGTTGTAGATGTGTTGATTCTCGGTCTTTTAAGTCACTCTGACTTCCCAATCCATGGTATAGATTAACCACCTTCCATTTATTTAGTTATCCATAACAATCTCTTCAGTATATGTAGAATAAGCTTGTCTTCCCCGACTCAAGTTCGCTGTCATCATGTAGATTGTAATGTTGACTGTGATGTAATAACGTAGAATATATACAGTTGAATTTGTTGTAGCAATACTGTAGCTTGAAATAGGCAATACTGCTGGTTATTGCTTCCCTTTAAAATGCTGTTTTATTAGCGAAGTCTCGTTCTGATAATATTATGTTTCTATAAACGCTGATCTCTTCAAAACTAGTGCATTTGCACTTCACCGGCTCTTCTTATAACTTCCTAGGCGATTCCTCGGTCATTCGACAGTACAATAGTGTTTGTCGACCGGGCTTCTGTTGCGTGGAAAAAGTGCTTCTCTGCTCGGCGCGTGCGACAACGCGTCCGCTCGTGTCAAGTAGCTGCGAGAGAGTCATGGCTCGCTTCTCTGCTGTGCGGTGCGTGCCACTGCTAGCCTCCTCTGCTAGCCTCGCACAGATGCATTTTAATAGAAAATAGTTTCTCTATTAACCAATAATTTATATTTCTTTTTAACCAAATAAATTTCATATTGCATTCTACGCCTGTAGATGTGCTCATTTCGCTTTATACAGAGTGGTCCACCAGTCCTATATTTTTTTGGAGGGAGGCAACCCAACTAACGCGTATATCACAGTCATCCTAAAAACATTGGTACCTGCTCCTTTACGACCTTAGTACTACTTTACCGTTAAATACATGCTCGCCAATTAGTAGAAATCGATAGTGATAGGGTTACTTCAATGACCTCAAATGATTGAAGCGATCACAGCTCCGAATAACACCTTCTTACGTTTGGACAGGAAGTGTCTACGAATAGATTCAATACATGCCTGTAATACATAAAGGTTATCGGTAGCAATGGTGGCTAAATCATGAATTGCTAGGATAGCGTCAACGAAGTCGCATTGTAGGAGGTTCGCACCTCGAACTAGTACATTTTTTGGGCTTAATGTCGTTTGTTGTGGATGTATTATGGACGCATATCTATCTGTTCCAACGAGTGATTTTTATGTTGGTCCTGATCAGGACCGTACTTATCCGATGGTACGTAGCCAGATTGGACGACGACATCATGATCTGTAGAACGAATGCAAGGTATCCTAGCTCGTCAAAGATCCCCTTCGGAGCAATATTCCGGCACCCCGGCGTCTCTTAAAGCCAGAGTAGTTAAAAGGGACGTAAAACCAATAACATTATAATTATCTGTATCTACTGTATGTTTGGGGCAGATGATTTCGTAGTTCCGCCCCTTAAAACCTCACTAACTAACTACCTAACTAACTAACTATTACTGTATGTGTATAGCAAGCGCTTTTCGTACAGACGAGAGGCTCACGAATAAATACATCAGACCGAAACTATAATTTCCTTCAACGGCGTCTGTGCGAAAAGCACAGTAAATCTACTGACACAGCTCCCTCGAATGCCAGCTGACTGCAACCTTGGGCACAGCAAGCGAGAATGTTTCCGCTGAGCCACGCTTCGAGGCAGTAAATACAGAACGTGTCATTTTTTATTATTGATATTATTATTATTATTCTGGGTCGCCTCCGTAGCGTATAGGTCAGCATGCCACCCCGGAGGTCCTGGGTTCGAATCCCGGCTCTGCCACGAAATTTGAAAAGTGGTATGAGGACTGGAACGGGGTCTACTCAGCCTCGGGTGGCCCAAATGATTAGAGGGGGTTCGATTCCCACCTCAGCCATCCTCGAAGTGGTTTTCCGTGTTTTCCCACTTCGTCTTCGGGCAAATACCGGGATTGTTCCTAGTGAAAGGCCACGGCCGCCTCCTTCCCCATTCCTTGATTATCCATCCTAATCTTCCCCTCCACCCTTCCCTCATGATGCCCTGTTCGCTTTTCAGTTGAGGCCGCCTGGGCGAGGTGTTGATCACACCTCACCAGTTGTATCCCCTCCGACCAGATGTTCCCAGCCCTAGGACACTGCCTGGAAAGGCGGTAGAGGTGAGTTCCCTCGACGGGTCCGTGGGAGCCACCAACCTGGAGGGTATAATTGACTAAATAATAAAACAAGAATTTCCGTGACGAACTAAAGAGCCTACTTTTCTTAAAATTTAAGATTCAAGCCAATGATTAATCTATATGGATCTAGAATAATGACGAAATTAAGTTGGTAATATCGAAATTTCTAATTAGTTCGAAATACTGTATACCTGGCATAATGTAGCCTAATAGAGAACTACAGTTGGCAGCCCTGGGGACTGAATATATTCTTAGTTCCATCCCTTAAGGTACAGAATACAAAATTTGGTTGAAGTCCAATGGATAGCATGGATGTTACTTGCAGTTAAACATTGGATCTAACAGCGCGCGTAAAATCATGTTGGCAACAATGACATACATGTATTGGTCAGAAATAATCTGAAATAATATGATCTATTGTTGTGTCAATTTTGAATGAAATCCATTAGTTAGTATAGAAGTTACATGCATTAAAAATTGAACCTATCAGCAGGCTTAGAATCATGTTGGCAGCACTGGCGCAGGCCTATATTTGTTACTCCAAATTAATCTAGAATGCCAGGTACTATACGTGTGCAAAATTTAGAGCTATTGGCTTGCATACTTTCTGATATATTGATATTAGGGTAACAAAAATAGAGACAGCATTTATTAACAGTTGCCAGCCCTGGTTACTCTTAAGAATCGGCATAGTCATATCTGTTATGGTACACATAGCACACACGAAATTTGGTTGAAATCCAAATGATAGTATAGAAGTTCCATGTATTTAAAGTTGGACTTCTCAGCAGGCTTAGAATCATGTTGGTAGCACTGACGTATATAAGTTACTCCAAATTAATATAGAATGTCAGGTACTATACGTGTGCATAGTTAAAAGCTGTCGGCTTGCATACTTTCTGATATATGGGTATTTGGATAAACAAAATTGAGAGCATTTATTTACAGTTGGCAGCTCTGGAGGCTCTTAAGAATACGCTCAGTCATACCTGTTTATGTACACATAGCACATACGAAATTTAGTTGAATTCCAATTGATAGTGTAGACGTTATATGTATTTAAAAATTGGACCTATCAGCAGGCTTATAATCATTTTGGCAAAACTGCCATGTATGGCCTCCTGGAAATTAAACTGCAATATTATTATCTATACGTGTGCCAATTTGGAAATAGCTCCCATTCATACCTTCCAAGATATCCAACATGGAGCTCAAATTTCAATTGCGATTTTTCAGCAGTTGGTAGCACTGACATCATTTTCAAATATGGCCGTGAGATATTCAGGTATAGATCTTTACTCCTACGAAATTTTGTTTCGATTGCTCCAGTCGTTTAGGAGTTGATAGGGACACACACACACACAGCCAGCCAGACAGACAGACAGACAGACAGACAGAAGGACAGACAGACAGACACACATTTGCCCGATCTCATAAGTCTACTTTTTCCTCATTTTTGCAAAATGTAAAAAATAGGCTAATAAATAAAAAAATAAAAAAATATTCTGGGATGAATATTGAACTATTAAAATTCTAATATTCACGAATATTATCCATCCATGGTTTTGAATAGTATTTAGGGAAAATTAAGTCGCCTCCGTAGCGTAGCGGTCAGCGTCGTTAGCTGCCGCCCCGGAGGTCCTGGGTTCGATTCCCGGCTCTATCACGTAATTTGAAAAGTGGTATGAGGACTGCAACGGGTCTACTCAGTCTCAGGTGGTCCAAATGAGTAGAGGGGGTTCGATTCCCACCTCATCCATCCTCGAAGTGGTTTTCCGTGGTTTCCCACTTCGTCTTCGGGCAAATGGCAGAATGATACCTACTGTAAGGCCACGGCTGCCTCCTTTCCTCTTCCTTGCCTATCCAGTCCCGTCCCTCATTAGGCCCCTGTTCGCCTAGCAGGTGAGGTCGCCTGGGTGAGGTGCTGATCACACCTCACCAGTAGTATCCACACCGACTAGATGATCCCAGCTCTAGGACACTGCCTGCAAAGGTGGTAGGGGTGAGTTCCCTTGCTGAGTCCGTGGGAGCCACCACCCTGGAAGGTAAATTTGATTTTAAAAAAATAGGGAATTTAAATGAGAGAAGAAAAACGCATTTCCTATCGTCCTCGCAGATCATGTGAACGAAATTAAGTTGAGATCTTCCTGTACGATGTAGGGAGGGTAAAATAAAATAGTTAAAAAGGAATTAAATTTTTCCGCCATTGGATTGTCTTGAACCCGGGATCTTCGAAACAGCGAGCGGACACGATACCATTCGCACACTGTTCCACCATATTCTATCACACTTTGTTGCGCGTCCTATTAATGCATGTGGTAAAATATTCAATTATCACAGTTAGATGTTAAATATTGATTGGAATGTATTCATTCAGTGCCTGGCATGGTTTGAAATTTATTTAAAGCAAGTTTTGCGACCGCTTTGCGTTCATAAGATGAATGAACTGCAAATAATACCCTCAAACGACAACCCTACGCTTTGTTTTATTTCATACAACTTGGCGAATTAAATGTTAGCGTGTGATACAATTCGGTCATAAAATCATGTGTACTGACGTGGAGGAACAGAATCATACAGGATTTTGTACCAGCGATCACAACAGCTTCCTTGCCAGCGAGTGTCGTGTGATACGGGCCTAAAGATATGCTAAGACTTTTTGTTAACATTTAATAACAAAATAATTTTATTTATTTTATTTTATTTTGTCGCCTCCGTAGCGTAGCGGTCAGCACGGTTAGCTGCCGCCCCGGAGGTCCTGGGTTCGATTCCCGGCTCTGCCACGAAATTTGAAAAGTGGTATGAGGACTGGAAGGGGTCTACTCAGCCTCGGGTGGCCCAAATGAGTCGAGGGGGTTCGATTCCCCCTCAGCCATCCTCGAAGTGGTTTTCCGTGGTTTCCCACTTCGTCTTCGGGCAAATTCCGGGATGGTCCCTACCGTAAGGCCACGGCCGCCTCCTTCCCTCTTCCTTGCCTATCCATCCCAATTTTCCCCTCCCTACCCTCATGAGGCCCCTGTTCGCTTTGCAGGTGAGGCCGCCTGGGCGAGGTGCTAATCCCACCTCACCAGTTGTATCCCTTCCGATTAGATGTTCCCAGCTCTAGGACACTGCCTGGATAGGCGGTAGGGGTGAGTTCCCTCGCTGAGTCCCTGGGAGCCACCAACCTGGAGGGTAAACACGATTTAAAAAAAATAAAAATAAAAAAATAATTATTTTATTTTATTTAGTCGATTTACCCTCTAGGTTGGTGGTTCCCACGGACTCAGCGAGGGAACTCACCACTACCGCCTCTACGGGCAGTGACCTGGAGCTTGGAACATCTGGTCGGAGGGGATACAACTGGTGAGGTGTGATCAGCACCTCGCCCAGGCGGCCTCACCTGCAAAGCGAACAGGGACCTCATGAGGGAAGGGAGGAGGGGAAGAGTAGGATGTAGAGGCAAGGAAGGGGAAGGAGGCGGCCGTGGCTTTGAAGTAGGAACCATCCCGGCATTTGCCCGAAGACGAAGTGGGAAACCACGGAAAACCAAATAATACCAAGGGAAATTCTAATGAATACGTATACTTCGATGCGAGCACTGGCGATCAAAATCTCCTTCGATATGTTGTTGTTTCATTTGAGGGGCTAGAACATCGCGGTCAGTTAGCCCCATGTACTTGGGTGTGTGTGTGTAGATTTTGTCTGATAACCTGAGTTATTGCGGGCTTGTAATGATGTGGTATTTGCAATTAAGGATTGGGGAGGAGGCGGCCGTGGCCTTAAGATAGAAACCATCCTGCAATTTGGCCGGAGTAGAAGTGGGAAACCACGGAAAACCACTTCCGGGGTGGCTGAGTTGGGAATCGAACCACTTCTTCTCAGTTTTGCTTCATGAGGCTGAGTGTACCCAATTTCAGCCCTCAGACCATTATTAAATTTCTTGGCAGAGCTGGGAATCGAACCCGGACCTCCGGAGCGACACACCGATATGTTCTGTTTATATCCATGACAGTTTTTTTAATTGTCTGCCATTGCAAGTCACGTGGCTTAACCTACCAATTCGTTCGTATTCCCTTTATAAATCAGCAAAATTGAACGTACTCGTCACAAAAATACATCGTAAGGGAATGAATGTGGCAATGTAGTTACATCCCTACTAAAATGGAGCATGGGCTTTCATTCAAAAAAGTATGCCTAGCACTGGATTCGATGCATTACTCTACCCATTCCCGCCCGCAGTCTACGGCCGTGCTTTAACCTAATATGCCACCAATGCATGGTTGACCGCGCACGCTGCACTTGCAGTTGTTACTGTAGCCGTCCCACCTCAAACTATTAAGTCCATCTCAAAGTCTTCAATCACGGTGTATGGGGGTGATTTAACTTTCTACTATTACAGATCACGTGGCGTAAGCTATTAATTCGATCGTATTACATGTATGTGTGTTATTTCAAGGAGCAGTAAGTCATATGTTAGTAGATTGGACCATAGTAATTGGCGGGGAAAATTTTAAGGTCGGTTTTCCTTTGCTAGACCCATGACCCAATTACATTGCTGTCACACAGTCAGAGGGCAGAGCAATATCGACCTTCGGGAGAAATGCAGTGTTAGTTGGGTTTCATAAAACGAAATAATAAGGGGCGGGTGGACCACACTGTATATGCCAAATTTATATAAAAGCGATTCCCACAAAATGTATGTGCTTTAATTTGATTGGCTGCTGAAGTACTATGATAGAAGCTCCAGGAACTAGCCTCTTATCCACGGGTCGTGTGCATCGCTTTGTTATTCTCGCCTAGCTAACCAAAACTGGTTTTCTGGTGCTAAACATGAAGCCTTGCACAATTTCCAGCTTCGAATGATCCAACTCTTCCTTAGTTAAGATCTCATTCACCGGAATATTTCCCAATAATAAATTCCTCAAAATGCTTCAAAATCCTCCAAAATACGTTCATTATGCATCATTTACATCCCATAATGCATATATAATTATTAAATTATTTTAATTCAAAATTTCCAATTTTTCATTCCAATGGTGCACAAGTCGTTCGAACCTCGGCTCATTCAAAGACCTAAGCTGGGCTGAATTCGAGTTCAGTACCTAAACATGAAAAATGAGCATTAACGGAAAACAGCTGGCAAAGTTAAAAGTGTATTATTCAGAGCATGGGACGCTAATTAAAAAAAAACAAATTTAAGGTAGTTGTAGACATCAAAATCCCAACAAACTATATATATATATTTGGATTCAGAAATGAATGAAGAATTTTATGGCGCAAAAATCAAAAAATCAATTTTTCGTCATGCGAGAGTACGTGGTGTCCTTAAGGAAATTATCTTCCGGTTCAATGATTTGGTGCAGTTCTGCATTTTTCTTAATGCCCGACTTAATTTTATTATTTTTATTTTTGTTGACTTACCATGAGTTGGCTTGATTGTAAAACATTGCGTTCCTACACTAACACGTGGTTGATCATAGTTTTCCTCAATTCGTGCACCATAAGTCTTCAATAATATTTAAATTACCTAAACATTTTCTTTTATTGTTTATATGGTCGTCTTTATCAACACTTGCTCTTTTGCGTGTATGCCTATTTATTTGTACTTGTTTATGTTCGGAGTAGTCCTCAAAAACTGTCAGAAAAGCGTTCGGTAAGAGTGTTCTCTTTGCAGAACTTATACTACGAGGTATAATCAGAATCCTTGAAATGCTTCCTAAAAATTTTAGAGGACGTTTTGGAGTCCACAAGACCCCCCTCACTTGAAACAGATAGAACCCATTGTCTCTGTATATCATTCAGCCCAGCTTAGGTCTTTGACTGAGCCGAGGTTCGAACGACTTGTGCACCATTGGAATGAAAAATTGGAAATTTGGAATTAAAATAATTTAATAATTATGGGATGTAAATGATGCATAATGAAATTATGAAATGAAAGTCCATTTGCCTTTAACTTGACGACATTTACAATACGGCACGCTACAATACACCATTACTCACAAACACAACAATAACACTACTAATTACACATAAGTTACGATACAAAATATTCCGTAAATAATATCTAAGGGGTTTACCCCATATGCATGGCACATTTACACTATGTCACTGGAAAAATCTTGATTTTGACTACGTGTTGCTCTTAAAGACCACATAGCACCCATCTCAATATCAGTCAAACAGCAGTTTACTGCCCTGAACGAAAGTACATCTATAATACGATACACTTCACCAGTCAATTTTAAATACCTAAGCTTTCACACTCATGAAGACACCTTATTTACCGCCATATATAGAGATACAAATCACATTGTACGTAATGCAAACGTTGCGATTAAGGGCGCCAGGAAGCGAACCTAGCGGCAAAATGCGGAACGAGCTTGAATCATCGCTCGCAATGTTGTCTGGTGCCTCATTTCCAGCCCTTGTCTTATAACGTAGGCCACGCTAAAAACACCAAATAGGCCACACTGCGACTCCTTTCCACTTTAAAAACATGACACTCGCTGGTGCATTAGATGTGGAAGCCGCTGCTAGTGGCGCTGTGTGTTTACCGCTGGGAATCCCCAATGGCAGTGCAGTGCCTACCTTGAAGTGCGGATATGAAGTACACTCTAGAGTCCACTATAATCAAGTTTCCGCTAGGAAATACCGCAGGCTCTCTGTATTCCTGCTAGAATCATTTGCTCTTCCTGAACGTGACAACATCTCCTGGCTTTCCCTCATATGCTCTTCAAGGGCGCCGGTAGTTCCTCACATGGAATAGCAATGTACCAGGAAGTGATATGCAACTTCAATAGACAGACAAGTGCCGTCAGCGAAGTAGGGCATACCCGCCATTAATTCTTTCAATAGCTCTTCAATACAATAAGACCCGGAGTTCTCGACCAGGTGCTCGCTTGCAAAATCTTCCCTCAGATCCAATCTACAATTCAAATTTTGTTGCAAGAACCGGAATATTAGAGTTTTCAGTATAAATTTTGACAGTCAGAAATGTTACCATTTTGTGAAATATTACTTTTTAATCGACAGTAAAAATAATAGGTCATCCCTGTTTTAAGAGTAACAATGAGTAAATAGCCTATATTCATATATCCTACTTATGTTAATTGCCTCTATCAACATACAAAATTTCAATTTAATTGCTGTAATATATTCGTAGATATTGAGAACCGTCTAAATATTTGGATGTTAGCCATATTGGATTTTTATATATGCAGGCCATAGAAGTATTGTGTCCGTTAGAGGAGGTTATCTGGCCACCACCGACCGTGTGTGGCCTCCTAGATGACCCCATCCTCAAGACACATTGCCGGAGAGGATCGGAATGCATTCCTTGTGGGACTAGCCGGCACAAGACTCTGCTTCCCAAAGGATCAGATCCCCATCATAGTGATTGTCATAGACACCCAAAGAAATGCACCCCTAAAAGACAAACTACGAAATAATTACATCCAGACTTAGGTAAAATTCGTGGAATTGTTTTATTGAAAATTCCAAACCCCTATCCTACTATCGGAGGGTTTGAAATCGGCCAATCCGCTAACTAAATTTAAAAAAAAAAAACAAGAAAAACAACCCCGAACTTGAATGAAAATGAACCCTCTCGACAGGTCCTAAATACATGAGAAACAGTAAAGCAAAGCTTGGAAAGTGGTACAAAACAACCCTGATTGAAGATACAAGAGAAAGATGATGGTCCTGAAAAGAAAACATCTCGTCAGAAAAACATGTCAAGTCATGACAGCAAAAATAATTCAAACTGGTACCACCCCGTATTTACATTTAACGTTACCTAATTCCAACTAAACCTGTCTGACCTGATCTACGGCGATAAGAGTCCATGACAACAAAACTAGGCAATCTAAAGGTATTCAGTCATCTGATACAGTACAATGATTACAATAGATGTACAACAAGAAATCTACAAAGTAGTAGAGAAAGTGGGGTAACATTGGGTTTGTACACAAATAATAAATGGAACACTCAATAATATTATTATTAATCCTGCTTACCACAGAATGAGTAACTCTTTGTTATCATTCATCATCTACTAGTGTGTGAAAAGAAACGAGAATGAACTACTCATCAACAGTATTCTAAACATGAGGTTGCGGCCACAAGTTCTGAAATCTTGGTTCGCCTGCGATCTCTGTCAGAAGTCTAACAATGTCAGCTGCTAAGCATTCCTTCAGGAATAAACTCACCCAAGCTCAATGCATCTGTCTGCTGAACGTAAACCAGATCAAGGTTTAATCAGTCGATTAGGAATTAACGATAGTTTTAACTTCGTCGGTTTATAATAATGAGTTCCATGATTTAGTTCAGTAATTATTATGATCGTCGGTTTATGAGTTCATTAATTAAACGGATGACCAATTATGCAAGGTTTCTAAACTGGTGGGCTACCAAACATGGTGCACACAACAAAGTAGCCTACACGTGACACTGCACGTCACAACAACACTACGGGCTCTGACGAGTCACCGTTACCATACTTGAGTAATCTACATGGCACTACAGCCCATGAGGAAAACCTCGGCTAGCCTTGTTACAAAACATAGGTCTGCCGCGCTTAACAATGGTTACCAACCCCTCGTGTCTCAAAACACGGAGAAACATTCACGTCAAGTGAGAATAATAGCCTTCTAAAATGTTAGGTCCATCCAATGATTACTCAGATCAATAATATCATGACAGTAACAAACTGCACTCGCTTACAACATATGCGAAAATGTGAAAAGGATATGTGACTTCCTAGTCAGCATGTACTGAAACATTCCATAAATTGCTGATAACTGACCAGGTTACAGTTCGAGCATACAGAATATTCGCTCGGTTAGAAAAATCCATTGTAAAAATGTTAACAGAAAGTGTGTCAATAGTCGATGTCTCGCATTGAGATCGTAGGTTTGATGGGTAATATCATAACAGGAAGCGACCTTGGGAACACCTGCCATCTGCCCCCAGGCGCGCTGTTACAATCCGCTACACTGCGTGATTGAATTTCCTCAAAGCAAAAGTCATTTATATTTTCAATTCATAGCAGGGTTCACTTGCTAAATGTCCATGAGTGACCTACCTAGGTGACTGATATCAGAGTACGGTTGCTAGGTAACTAATCCACCTATGACCATCCAACTTACAAATACAAGTTAGATTATGACTCACGGCGTAGCGTCGTTCACTTCACCCACAAAGGAAAGTTTGAGGGGCAAATCCTTTCTAAGTGGTTTCAGTGGATATCTTCGCTGCTCGCCCATGAGCATAGATATCCATTCCTCTTCCTCCATTTCGTAATGTAGCTTAGATGGTCGGCATCTCACTAATAGGAATTGCTTAAGCCATAACGATCTCCATGGTCCAATTAGTAGAAGTTCTCTGCACGTGACGAAATCTGACATATTGTAGTAATGTGAATTTAGGTAAAAAATCACTGCTTCTAGCGTGGCTTTGATAACTAAAACTGCTTCTACACTTATCTGCAGACTTTTATCAAGAATGGCCTTGTCTGCTTTCACTGAAGCTAAAGACACTTTGTACGTGTCTTCACACAGAATCTATTACTTTATGTGCAAATGTAATCAGCCTGAATCGGCGTAATCTTAACTTAGAAAATTTCGGCCTTGGCACGGTACGGATGTTAGTAATATTATACATGTGATTATCACACAAATCACTTTTTAACTCAGTCGATGAATGTGATTTATGGCATTGGTGTAGCACGATGGTCAGCCATGTGGCGTGAAAATTGCAGACCATATGCTTGATCACAAAATTGTGGAAATTCACTATTTCCTTCGAAATATCACTTCACTCGTTGCTACTTTGGCAACACATGATTCACCAGGACACTTCGTGCTAAGATAAGACTAGATGTCGTTGGATTCCACTTAGAATTGATACTGTAATCTTCATCTGAATACCCGGTCCACTGGACCTTTCAATAAGCACGTCCGTGCGACTCAAACGCACGATAGGGTTTGTTTCCTCACGGAAGCGAGCGCTCTGGCTTCGATACTTTCTGAGTCATTTAGCAACTAGTTACTTCCTCTTCGCACATCTGCGATGGCATACCTTTGTCTCAAATGTTAATAAATTCAATATTAGACCTGTAATGGATATATGATCCATTACAATATAACCTGGATCACGCATTGTATGCTTATTATATGAGTTCATTTATTGTGACGTTCATGTCAAAGCTTGATGTATGTTGTTTATTTATTCGTGTCTGGGGAAGGGATGGTGACCATTTCATTATTGTCAAATTGTATCTATAGCTTAAGGAAATGTAATTTATGAGACTTTGGGCATATTGTTTAGTTAGAGTGTATATTTAGAATGACGGGGACGGGACAAGAATATGACAATGAAGAAACCCTTTCTTTTTAAGTTTATTTTAAGGCACGGGTGATCGTCGCCTACACCTGTTTGAACAATAGATGTTTTCGAGTTGGAGTACAAGGGTTGGTGCCTGACCATAAATCTTGAAGACTGCAAATGTAAGAAGGGCTCCAAGGGAGTTTATGACACTCGCCACTACATTGAATAGAGCTTACGAGGCTCATTGTATCTTAATGGAGATATAAATCCTTCATCTTGTCTCAAGTCCGTCACAGGTCATCTGGTTGAAGCAATTAAGGCCTGATGAATGTGTATTGTGTCAAGAAAGGAAGATTTGGTAAACAACAACAGACACCTATATAAGATGGAACTTGAAAACCATGGTAGCCAGTCTATAGCCAGTTTCACTCAAATCGAGCTAGTCTAACTCAGTGCAGCCAGTATGGTCCAGGTTCATTCCAGTATCGTTCCGCAGTGGGCATTAGTGAGCCGCCAATATTGAAGCCCTCATTCTCAATACTTCGCTGGGAGCCGAAGTCAGCCAACCAGCCAGTTTCCAAGACATAACAGGAGTTATGCATACACCAACGCCGATCATCGAAACAGGTATTAACTTACAACTGTCTACAAGTCCTCGTCATTAGGAAGAATAGCAATCAATACGAGTGTAAATGTTATAAGTCTCAATTGTGGATATTATACGAATTAATTACCGATCATCTTTTATTCCTGCATGTATCAAGCCAATATGGCCCAGTGTTGCATTTTCCATGACAAGAGTTGGCATGAGTAAGTTTCATTGCCCCACACCTGAGAGAAGAGTTGTGTTAATTAGGAAGGAGCAAGCCGAGGTTAAATTGTTCATCTTTCCACCTAAATAGTGGATGGTGCCCATGGCAATACAAAGTGTATGTCGTCCGTTAGTGGACCAATGTTGTTTATTAATTATTAGCCGTTACAAATGGCTTCAACAACATGGGGCACGCATTATCGTACTATAGTAATTGGTGTGATATTGTATGTATAGGGTAAATTTAAATTCTTTTATAGTACGATAAATGTCAACTCTTTGCATTTTTCCAAGCTTTTAATGAAGATGCGCTATTCAAGTTAGGTAACTACGGTTGTAAATTAGGTTTGTTGTTTATTGGTTGTTTTTTGCGGGTAATGAGTAAAGGAAGTAACTTGGGGTATATTGTTTTGAGAAACCGTAGTGTTATTAGATCTGCGAAAATGGAGAACGAAAACAAAATTTTGAATGAAGAGGAGGATAACATTGTTTCTATTACTGTAGAGGAGCAGGGTACTAGTAGTGATAAGATGGAGTTAGTGAGCGAAATTCAGTTGAATTTAGAAACTAAACAAAGCAGTGCTACCAACAGTCAAAGTAATGAGGAGGAGAGTCCTTCCTGGCTTCGAAACCTGACGATGCTCATAACAGAACAAAATAAGAAATTAGATGAACACGTTAAGATATTTAAGGACGCTACGATGAGTTTTAGTAGACAACTTGAGGAAGTAGGTCAGGATTGTCAAAGGAGATTGGAGAGAAAAACTGAGGAGTTGGATAAATCATGGTCACAAAAGGTTGATGTCAAAATACAACTAGTATCGGATCAAGTTGACAAGACTAACGAGAAACTTAAAGTTGAATGTGATAAAATAAGAGGGGAATCCGCTGAAAGAGTTGGTCAAATTCACAGTGAAGTTAACATTTTAAATGTAAAGTGGGATAATAATATTGCTAAGATAGGTAATTTGGAAAACAAAATAGAGATCAGTAGTAAAGAAATTAAGAAAGGAGTTGATAGTAAATTTAATAGTATCTCAGATCAAGTTAAAAATAAAACTGGCAAATGTGTCGAGAAAATTGAGTTTATTGAAGGTAAAATAAAGAAAGTACTCAGCACTCAAGAAATAGAAATGCAGGAAATCATGGATGAAGGAAATAGACAGACAAGGGAAGAATTTAGAGCCTGTATAAAAGAAGTTAATAGGAAATTAAAAGAGATGGAGATGCGTGCGTTAAGTAACAATCAGAAAGACATGGTTATTAAACCATAAAAGCAGAACGCTGAGATGTGCAATTCGAAGAAAAGGAACAAAAAACAGAATCAGAGCACAATGTTAGAAGAAATGGTGGAGGGGGATAGTAGAGAAGATGAGAAGAGGGTATTAAGTAATGGTAGTGGAGAAATGAAGGGAAGGCCTAAAGATAGAAATACCAGAAGTAAAACGAATGAGGAGAAAATTAAGTTGTTAGAAGAAATAGTAATTAGGCCACAATACCAAGACAGAAACAGAGCTGGGCTGAGTCACCAAGACCGGAATGTAAACAATGACAGACGGCCAGTGATTGAGGGGCGCGGCGGTCCGCAGGTCCATAGAGATATCGGATAGAGTAGCGTAAATACCGGTCGGAGACTTAATCGTGTAATTAAAGTGTAGTTATTTACTGTAAATAAACTAGGGAATTATGACGTAGTTATTAAAGAATAGTGCGATAATTAGGTAAAGAGTATGCATAGAGAGTAAAGGGGTGGAGATTTTCAGTTCATGGTTAAACAGAAATATGCATTGATTGATGAAGAATTGATTAAAGTAATAACTATTATGCCAACCATAATGATGAGAATAATAATAATAATAATAATGAGAAGAAATAATAACTATAATAATAATAAGCAGAAGGAATAATAATGATAATAATAATGACAATCATAAGGAGAAGATATAATAATGATAATAATAATAATAATAATAAGGTAGAGATAGAAAATTGATCTACGATGATGAGGTACAGTAATGAATAATAGTAATGCGGTGAAGAAGTAAGTATTGGTATGCAGTAAAGGAGTTTCATGTGAGGACAGCGAAGTCATCAGGGACTACATCAGGAGAAATTTAAAAATGGTTTGGAGTGGGTGATGGTAAGTCATGGTGTGATAACCAACACATAATAGGACATCTAGTACTTGGAGATGAATATGTGCGTATGTATGCATGGGTGTGTTTAAAGAGGAGGGTAGTGTTGTTTTAAGTGATGAGTTTCCTGAAGTGTGTGAGGAAGACCGCGGAGTTGCTAGTGAGAGCAAAGTTTGAGAGGTTGTCAGGTAGGAATGGAGTCTGAATTGGTAAGTAAGATCCATAGTGCAGTGACAGAGGGTAAGCTGGATGGTAAGCAAGGCCATCAGTTACAAGAGGTTTTTGTGGGGTCTAAGTGAACACGTGAAGTATTAATATATGTTGGGAGTTTTTTGAGCTATAAAAAGAGTGAATGGATGCACACATGGAAAGAAAGTAAGAGGTGAGTACAGATAAGAGACGATCCAAGTGTTAGTACACAGTCCAAAATATTGCAAGGCGTATTCCATATTTGAACCACTTTTAAATGTCAGTGATGATGAGCGATAAGGAATTAATGGTATAGTGTGTTATTGTCCAACACAAGTTTAAAAGTAAAAATAATAATAATAATAATAATAATAGTTATTGGTTGACATAATATTTACAAGTTATTCAAAGGAATATGTGTTAATTCGAAGTTAATTGATTGAATGGTAGTAGTTAGAAGCTTATCGTTAGTTATTTTGGTTAGGGCATTTGAGCAGTTTATTTTAGGTATATTGTTGACTTATATGCAAGGTTATTAGAACCAGTGAGTGTTGAATTGAGAGTTTTCGATGAACTGGACGTAGGTAGCAAAGTTTTGTTGCGAACGCCACTGCCATCTTGCACTATGGAAGGGCACATGTCCAAACTATTTCTATTGTTTTAGGGGCCATATGTGATTGAGACACGCGTAGGGAAAAGCGCATATTCGATAAAAGACGAGGAAGGGAATATACTAGGGACATATAATATCCACAATTTGAGAAAGTACATTGCTAAGAAGTGAACTTTGTTGCAAGAAGAATACTTCAAGAATTGCGTGTGAAAGTGCTTACGACACCTTAAGGTGTATATTTTGAAGATAGCTAAGGCATAGCTCAGAGAGCGAATGATCTCTCAGTGTATAAAGTGTTGCGTTGAGTTATGATTCAAGGGGCAACCCAGAAATATGTTCTTTAGGGGCACAGGACAAAACAAAAACAATTAACTCAGAATAATTGCAAGAAGAGGGCCAATATGCAATGTGTGAAGGGTAAAATGTATATTTGATGTATATATGTAGTGTATTGGATATATGTTTAGGATATTTATTGTTTTTATATGTTTACAGGAAATGGTTGTAATTTCATAATTCATGCATTCATTATGAAATTAGAGGGGCGTTTGTAATGGATATATGATCCATTACAATATAACCTGGATCACGCATTGTATGCTTATTATATGAGTTCATTTATTGTGACGTTCATGTCAAAGCTTGATGTATGTTGTTTATTTATTCGTGTCTGGGGAAGGGATGGTGACCATTTCATTATTGTCAAATTGTATCTATAGCTTAAGGAAATGTAATTTATGAGACTTTGGGCATATTGTTTAGTTAGAGTGTATATTTAGAATGACGGGGACGGGACAAGAATATGACAATGAAGAAACCCTTTCTTTTTAAGTTTATTTGAAGGCACGGGTGATCGTCGCCTACACCTGTTTGAACAATAGATGTTTTCGAGTTGGAGTACAAGGGTTGGTGCCTGACCATAAATCTTGAAGACTGCAAATGTAAGAAGGGCTCCAAGGGAGTTTATGGCACTCGCCACTACATTGAATAGAGCTTACGAGGCTCATTGTATCTTAATGGAGATATAAATCCTTCATCATGTCTCAAGTCCGTCACAGGTCATCTGGTTGAAGCAATTAAGGCCTGATGAATGTGTATTGTGTCAAGAAAGGAAGATTTGGTAAACAACAACAGACACCTATATAAGATGGAACTTGAAAACCATGGTAGCCAGTCTATAGCCAGTTTCACTCAAATCGAGCTAGTCTAACTCAGTGCAGCCAGTATGGTCCAGGTTCATTCCAGTATCGTTCCGCAGTGGGCATTAGTGAGCCGCCAATATTGAAGCCCTCATTCTCAATACTTCGCTGGGAGCCGAAGTCGGCCAACCAGCCAGTTTCCAAGACATAACAGGAGTTATGCATACACCAACGCCGATCATCGAAACAGGTATTAACTTACAACTGTCTACAAGTCCTCGTCATTAGGAAGATTAGCAATCAATACGAGTGTAAATGTTATAAGTCTCAATTGTGGATATTATACGAATTAATTACCGATCATCTTTTATTCCTGCATGTATCAAGCCAATATGGCCCAGTGTTGCATTTTCCACTACAAGAGTTGGCATGAGTAAGTTTCATTACCCCACACCTGAGAGAAGAGTTGTGTTAATTAGGAAGGAGCAAGCCGAGGTTAAATTGTTCATCTTTCCACCTATATAGTGGATGGCGCCCATGGCAATACAAAGTGTATGTCGTCCGTTAGTGGACCAATGTTGTTTATTAATTAGTAGCCGTTACAGACCATTAAAATATGGCAAATTATGCTGTATGACAGAAGATGATATGAGTGGCTCTGTGCCATAGGTACCTAACCCACATTTACTTCATTTTGAGATATTTAAGGTTAAAGTTGAAGTACGTTTGAAAAATAAAGAATGCATCTTGAATATTTCTTTTTATTGCATCAATTTGTACAAAAATGGTTTTATCACATACATAATAATAACAAAATTGGCACTAATTATTCCCCACCAAATTAACCCACAAACTTATAGGCAACTTTGGCGCTGAACCAGATAACACTTCACAAACAAAATTGTTGGTTAGGCAACTATGTACCTAGATATATAAGGAACTTTCACAATGCTCTTTTCAGTAGTAACTACTGTAATTAGTTCAGTCTTTACCTCTAAAGGAATTTCTATGACACAAGTTAATAATTTTGGTTGTTGTTCTTAACAATACATATTACATAAGCTACGGTGTCACTGTTTTCAATCTTCGTCTACATCACTTTCTTCTTGTTGCTGAAGTGATCTATAGAACTGGTGGTGTTGTGGTGGAATATATTTCATCAGATCCAGTAAATCTTTTAATTTCTCTTTTGATATTTTCCTGCCTGTGGGGTAGAGGAGCTCCAGTGAAGTTGGCAACTGACGGGTGGGTCGACCCCGAACTGATTTCTTTGCGAGATCAACAGTATTGAATATTCCTTCTTCATGGCTGTTGTAGCTATACAACAGGATCTTTGGGTACTCTCTCTGGATCTTAAGCCATCGCATCTTCAACCATTCCACTTTTTCCTTGTGCGACTTGCTTTTCTGTTAGTTACACCTTGTTCCAAAGCCTTGGTGCTGAAGAACAGATCACTAGTCATTTTATGGACAACAAACCTTGGCCTTTGCTTCTTAGCCTTCTCTATTACAGCACACCAATCTTCTGGATGAAAAATGTGAGGATGGTATTTCTTTTCTCTTTCTATAATTCCAAAGTCTTGATCACAAGTGGAGAAACTATGACCAGGTACAAAGAACTTCTGATGTATCACTTCAATGTTTTCTGAATTTTGAATGATGTAACTTAGCATCAGAACCATTTTGATATTGCGGTTTTGACCACCACAACTGTCACTGTACAGTACAATCTCCCTTGTTGTTGACGGAAGACAGTTTTCGATATGGTATAAAAGACATGAAGCAATTTCTTGAGGTCCACGAGAAGCAATATGCTCTCCCCAAACATACATGTGTCCACAGTTGGTTACCTCATCATGAACTCCAAGGTTGTACACCCATAGCTGCCGTTTGTAGTAAGCTACACCCGTTGTTAATAATGGAGTAGGGAGTGTTTTCTGAAGATCAAAAACAAGAACTTGTTTCCTACCATTTGAGGCACGAGCTTCCTCAATATCCTTTTTTTTCATATCGCGGATGCCATCTGCCCTCCGCAGGTGAAGTTCATGTTGCTCAAGTAGCTTCTGCTTTTCAAGACCATCCGATAATCCAATCATCTTAGCTTGAAATTCATCACATGAGTTGCATGTGTCTTTCTTTGGCTGTTTAAAGTGTAAATTAAACTGTGTATTGAAAATATGGCGAAACATATAAAGCGACACAGCTTTGTGTCCATGATTGGAACATTCTTCTTTGTAGAGCTTAAACATTATAGCCATATTCAGATCTGGGGATAAATATTTACGGGTACTGTCTCGACGACAATAGTGACTTTCATAAGTTGGGAATTTATTAATAAAGTCACAAACTCTCTTTTCTTCAACAGGGCTCGTTTTGTTATGTGGTGCATGTTTGCCTCTTTTATCA
The DNA here is from genome assembly GCA_946902985.2 of Meconema thalassinum. Classification (NCBI taxonomy): domain Eukaryota; kingdom Metazoa; phylum Arthropoda; class Insecta; order Orthoptera; family Tettigoniidae; genus Meconema; species Meconema thalassinum. The sequence continues at coordinate 1,295,437,448 of OX336389.2, forward strand.
CTCTCCGGGGTACCACTGGTTTGTTTCCTTTTAAGAGCATTAGTAATTGTACCATCGCAAACGGCTAATGTATCTTTAAAGAAATTTTTACATATTGCCACATCTTCACCATTCTCATCCTGGAGTCTATAAACTCTAGTTTTGCTTCGTCGAGATTCCACTTTCGTAGTATATCTTCTCTGGATGTCTCTCACTTCAACTTGCCCACTGATAAATGCATTTTTGAGAGTCCAACTCATTTGGTAGAAACCATCAAAAATTTGCTGTCGTCGTCTTACTGAAATTTGTTTATGACACTGTAGCTGGCAACCATATGGTTCCAAGGAACTCTGTTTTTTTGGTACTAATTTACCAGTAACGGATAAATACTCCTCACCATGGTCACGTTTGTACTTCCTAATAAATTTCTTGTGTTTTTCTGGCTGTCTTGGTCTTTTCCTTCTTTTTGGTAAGTCAACATGTTCTACTTGATCATTCCCATCTCCATTCACTGTCATGTCTGGTACATCAGGAACTACGTTATGAGATACTTCTTCTTCAGATACAGTTCCTTGTAGTTCTGAGGTATCTGTAACCAAATTACATTGGCTGTCAACAGCAGGTCTCTAGAATATTTCTCCACTGCACTTATATTTTCATTGTAAGATATGATTCAAAAAGTATTTCAAATAAATAGAATTTTTAAACCTAACACAGTTTTAAAGAAATTTTACCTGAGTGTTGTGAAACAGGATCACATACAGACGCAACCACTGCAGGCCCATCTTGCCTTTGTACATCTGAAAATATATCGGTAGATCAGAACCAGACTTGCCTAACCAACATAATATTTATAATGGACTTTCTGAATTACTTATACTAATATGTTGATAACCAGGGCTAATCCTCTACTGTTACTCATTATGTTAGAAGTAGTACCAAATTTTATATGTAACATAATCACCATTAACGTATAAATATGTTATGCCTAAGCACAATACAATTTCATTTACTTTAGTCAGAGCTAGAAATGCCTAACCAACTACATGCTTCCTTCATTAATCACAGACCATTCAACATAGTAATTACTAATATCAGTATATGTGCATATTCTAAATTACCTGAGGATTGCAAATCAGCAAAGTTTTTCTCACAATCTTTGTCCTTGTCGCTGATATCGTAATTTTCGTCCAGGAGCATTTCTACAATCCATCTCTCTTCAGCCATCTTGTTGTGGGATAGGCACAGCTGGCACTAAAGGAACTGAAGGTTATGGAAGTTGCCTAACATACTTGCAGATGGCAGCACCAATCAAGCAACTGGAATGTATTAGGCAAGTCTGGCACTGATAGAGGCAGCCATTAGGAGTACATTGTAGCACATTAACAGCATATTTGAAATTTGTGGGTTAGGCACCTATGGCACAGAGCCACTCATATACTCAAAGATTCACATTAAATATCTCGTCTTTAATCATGTAGAATAAATATGTGGAGCATTACAGCAGAGTCAAAAGTACGTCTGAAGCGAAGGCATGCTTCCAGGACGCGTTCATAACTCTCTGAAGTAAAAATCCCTTGGCTGTCAAAAAAGTGATCACCAGCATGGCTGAATACGAGCTCAGTATGTACTATTAGATGAAGATTATTGCGTAGGTTTATTATTCATACATAAATCGCATGATTAGGACGCAAGAAATAAAAACGAGATTTAAAAATTTCACACAACCGCCATCTTGAGGTTATAAAAACAATTGAAATAAATTAGATCTCAGTTGATTGAAATTTGTAATAGCATTTACCGTACCAAGTTACACTGTGCTCGTATGATTAAATCGCGATAACGCCCATTTAAGTATTTAAAATTTGCGTCGCCGCCATGTTGCATTTGTACTCACTAGGTTATTGAAAGTCCCATAGGTGAACTAATGGTAAAAGCCTTTATCAAAAAACAAAATTTCAGTTGTTGTTTTAAGGGGCGAAACTACGAGGTCATCTGGCCCTAAAAGGGAATTATAATAAAGCAACTGCGCACATGTGCATTACATTTTGGAGTAATCCAACAAGAAAAATGTTATCTTAGAGCATTCACTAAAATGGTAACGACCACACCGTTTAGCACATAATACGCACACACACTGTACAGAAAGTTCATGAAAGCCACGTTGCACGCATAGCTTATGATGGAGGCCGTGTACTGCAAGTCTATTCAGAGCACTCCTCATTTCATTGTTAGGTTCAGTCCCATTTATATTAGACATGGCATCAGTCCCATAGAACTCAAGGTCGATTTCCGCTCGCTTTCTTTGTCTCGTCCTCAGGAATTCCCGTTCTTTCAAATCCAGAGGGAGAGCGCGGGTACGGGAGTATTGAACGGTGGCTTTTCTTACCAACCCATTCTGAGGGAAGTAACCAGAATCTAAATTCATGGAGGTATACGTAAAGACTTGTTTGTGTAGTAACTGACTCCAGGCCCAACCAACCCATGATGGAGTGACAAATCAGCCATTGTGGAGGGATGGTCTCCCTTACACCCTACCATGCTCAACTCAGACGGAGTGACAAATCAGTCATTCTTGAGGGTTATTTTCCCTTTGATTACGCACCTGTGGTCTACTTTCCACCCTACCATGCTCAACTCTCATATTAATGCTAATTAACTTTTAGTCTCAGGAAATCTCTGATAGATGTAAAATTATTTGAACCAGCCGCATGGCCTATTTAATTGGTGTTTTGATTGGATTGATATTCTTATTGTGTTCGTGCTCTTGTGAATTTAGTCTTGGGTTACATAATATGGTTGTACTCTTCTGTCCCCAGGTCTGCCCAATGAATTGAATGTCTACTGGCAGCAGTATCCCTGGGCACTGGGCGAGGCGCTCTGCAAGTTCCGTGCCTTCGTGTCTGAGATGTGAGTGCTACTTGAGATTCATAACATTGTACTGTTTCTCCCTCACATTAATTTTCATTCTGTATTGTTATTATTCTTATTTTAATATTGTTGTTGTTGTAGATTCTCATAAGTTGGATATATTTTTATGTAGAAAGGTTTGAAGCTATTTTACAGTGTCACCATATTAAAAATTTAATGGTAACTTGCAGTTGGTCAACACCAATATACTGGATGATTCAGCAGCCCCTACCAACATCGTTTGTTGCAACCCAACTAACGCTTGTTGGCAGGAAGGTCGATATTATTTTCTCGGCCTGCATCCCGTATGGTGCTACTGCACTGCAAGCATTTCCCGCAAACAATACGGAACACTATTATTTTTGTCCCGTATTAGTCTGTAGTCACATTGAGGAAAATAATATTGTTCAGTATAGTTTTCAGGATATGCTTGCAGTGCATTAGTAGCACACGGGATCCAGGCAGAGAAATATCGACCTTCCTGACAATGACCGTTAGTTGGATTGCAGCATATGCCATTGGAAGGGGCTGCTGAATCACCCGGAGTAGGTTAGTAGTAGGAGTTCTGCCCCCCCCCCCCTGCCACTACTCCCAATGCGAGCCGATATCTACCGAACCAATGGTCGGAGTTTATCGCATGAGGTGTTGTTAGACACGGGCTGACGGCGGCTTTGCTATGGACAATTTATTTCAACCCCAAATTTAAACCTACCCCTACCAGCGGTGAAACAGTATTATCTTATTAAATGTGGCTTTCCATGTACAATATGTATGTGGTTCGATGCTAATATGAAATTAAACGTTGTTCCACATGAACGACATGCAAAGGGGTCGATGCCAGTAGTTTTTTTTTTTTAAATTTTACCCATGCCCACTTGAGGTTTTTTGTAAGAGGGCGGGCTTTTCAAATAATTATTTCTGGATGAGTATCTTTTTTATATAACCAAAAGATCGAAAACTGATAGGTCATGTGGTTTTTAATATCTCGTGAACCAATAAGGCTAGGGACTTGTATGAGGGGTCGTAGCACTCGAAGTGACGCCCCGTTTTTTAATTTCTTATTCATTTTTCTCAAAACGGCCTAACTACACTTTTGTCAATATTTTCTGAACCCCTCATGGGATTTTGATATATGGAGTATTGTAGCACTTGGGGTAACGACCAGTTTTTTAATTTATTATTCATTTTTGTCAAAAGGGCCTAACTACACTTTTGTTAATATCTCCACAACCAATAAGGCTGGGACTTGTATGAGGTGTCGTTGGAATTGAGGTGACGCACCGTTTTTAAATGTATTTTTAATTTTTGTCAAAAGGGGCCTGACTACACTTTTGTTAATATTTCCTGAAACTCTGATGGGATTTTGATATATGCAGTATTGTAGCCCTTGGGGTAACGCTCTGTTTTTGAATTTATTATTCATTTTTGTCAAATCGTCCTAACTGCACTCTTGTTAATATCTGGCAAACCAATAAGGCTAGAGGCGTTTACGAGGTGTCCAAATACTTGGAGTAACATTTCCCTTTTGAATGTATTTTTTTACTTTTGAAGAAAAAAATTGACAAAGGGTCTAACGCCATACTACATGTTGAAAACATTTTAATTTACCTGCTTAAATTTTTATTAAGAGTGGTTGTAGATAGAGAGACGGTGTCGTGTGTTTCGACGAACCTGTTGCCGACCACGATGGCCATGCCCGGAAGAAATGAATCGCCATTTTGGCAGGATGGCGGGGCGGCTTATGGCGGTTGGTTTTCCTATATTTCCTATGACGGCTGGAGACTAATAATCCAAAATGTGTGTGAAGCGTGCTAGGATTTCCCCCTCCCCCCGAAGGGGATCTTTAACGTGTTAGTAAACGGTTATCCGCGAAATGGCTCTGTGGCATAGCAGATGGTTGTAGAATATGAAGCTATAACATGAGCGTGAATGTAAAAAATATAATTCTGTAATGAGTTAGATTTAGGATGAAACTCAAGCTTTAATACTTGAGACCTCGGTAGCCCGCTAGTGAGGCTGAGTGTTTTGTGGCTTTAACACAACAGACCTGCTCGGGGCTAGCTGAGCCCAGTCCTCACCACGACCTGATAAGTCTAATCTCAGGAATGTGGTGACGTGCGTGAAACATGATATGACAACTCGACTAGAATAGGACAAAGAGAACAGCTGAAGATCAAACAATGAAAAAATGCAGACTGTCTTTGTTGCTAAGCTGACTGATAAAGACCGTGATAGATAGTAATGCACTTACTGTTTTAACAAACAGACGTACACTGTGTAGCTCTGAACTGAACTTTGGAAGAAAAATCATTTTGTATTTGGTAAGTACATATTAAAGATTATTTTAATGATGTAATGCTAATCAACCTTAAATGTGTAGTTATTGATATGGTAATTAATGATTTTTATTTATTTGTTTGCAGATAACCGGTATACCCTTCATGCCGGAGAGAGAGGCCATTGCAATTTTGAGTCTACGAGAAGGAAACAGCAAGCCATTACAAGTCAAGGTGAGGTTTGTTTAAATAGACTGTTTGATTTTATATTTTTTACGATATTCATATATTAACCTGAATTTATGTATTAATAGCGGCTTATTTTATTTATTTTTAGAAAGTTGGTAAAAAGAGTTTTACCGCTGTAGCAGCCGCTGAAAAAGCGAGACACTCTAGAGTGGAACTATTGCCAGCCAGTGAACTATTGAAAGTTCAGGTAAGACTAACTTAAAATGCTATCCATTTTTACCACTGTTGAAACCCCTAGACAAAATTAATTACCTGTACATGACTGGGACGATGACTGCTTTCTTGGTTAATGGCTGTGTATTGGCTGCCGGCACAAGACCATAATGGTTGATGACTGGGAAAGTACAAGGACATGTTTGAGTTTTTAAAAACAAAAATTTAAATTCAACTGACGTGTTGTTACCTATGGACTTAACTAATATGCACAGGTTTGAACGAGATAATTTGGACTATTATTTTTGGTTTATGACCCTTAACAGTGATGACATGATGAATCCTCTTTATGCTGAGAAAGAACCAAAACGACATGACGTTCATTTTTTTTATAAATTGGTTAAAGTGGGATGAGAATGACTGCAGCTTTAATAAAAATTGAAGTAGATGGGTTACTATTTATGACGACTTACAGTTTAATTTTGTTGAATGGTGTTTTGATCTTTTAATACTAATTAAGATTAAAGTTTTATTTACAAGTATTGATTGATTTTTGTTTGTTTTTAGGTATGGTAATGCGCCACTAACCTAGTGAACAGACAGAGAACAAGGACGTTATGCTTTAATGTACTCTGTGCTCTTGTGCAACGTTTATAACTTACAATAAAAAAGTTTTATTATAACACATGGCTTTAATACCAAATACAAGAAGTGAGCAAGTCGGTTTACCACCTAGGTTAGATTTGAAATCAGTAAACGATCGTCGGTTAACATTTGAATCTTGGCTTTTACGCTTTCTGTCAGCACATACACTCGCTGCAGCGGGTTTCTATTATTTGAACCGAGAAGATGTTGTGCGTTGTGTGTTTTGTAGTGTTGAACTTTCACACTGGGAAGAAGGGGATGATCCCTTTCGAGACCATTTGCGATGGTCTCCTCGTCGTCCTTACATGCTTAGAAAAAAGTGGGTAACATTCCAGTGTATCCATTTTACCGAACCACAAGTCAATTTGCTACTACTTACTTTGCTGAATTACAAATAAATAATAATGATGTATTACCAGCCAACAGTAGTGTTGATATGAGTGGTCCATATGCAATAGACAGTGTTGAATTGATATGTGCTTTTGAAAAATTGGGAGTTCGTGAGACTAAAGCACTAGCGCACCCAGAGTACTGATCTGTTGAAAAACGATTAGAATCTTATAAAAATGTTTTTTCCATTAACATTAAAACACCTTACAAAAGAGCAAACTGCAGCTGGATTTTTTATACTGGTGAAGGGGACAAAACAATATGTTTTTATTGTGGATTTGGTTTAAAGGATTGGCAGATGACAGATGACCCTTTTGTGGTACACGCTCGTTAGCTACCTAACTGTAGATACATTGTGTTGCTTAAACGTCAGGAATTTGTGAACACTATTCGTGAATAAAACGTGATTGCAGCACAAGAGATAAAAGTACCCTTAGAGCTAGAACACGCGAAACAAATACATGAGGGTGAAAAAAAAAAGATGTGTCTCACCAGCAGATACAAAATTGTGACCAACAATTATGTATAATTTGTTATCAAGAAGAACTAGGTGTTGTATTTTTGCCTTGTGGTCACTTGATAGCACGTGTCAAGTGTGCATTAGCACTTAACACTTGTGCTATATGCAGAAAAGTAGTATCTGCTACAGTTAGAGCATTTCTTGCGTATATAGTATAATTTATTAAGAATGCCTAGTGCACAATACCTATATCCACATCACTGTTACAAGCTGTTGTAGAGTGTAATAGATATGCTTTTCTTTTGTTTATAGACTACTACAAGGAATGTTCTGAAAGCCATGGGGCAAGCATATGACTTAGAGACAAAGAAGCTCAGCGAATTGCCAACGCATATTCCATTCCGCATTATGAAGATTTGGAAATTGAAAACAGCATATGGTGATCGTGTACTTTGTGTATGTGAGAATTTTGAGACATTTCTGCCTAAAACATATTATGATGAAACCAAAATAATGTATATAATGTTTGTAAATAAATGTAAATGATGATACAATGCTGTTTTATTTCATACAAAGTTAGAATATTTAACATTGCAGGGTATAAATAATTATGACAATGGATGCACACTGAATACAACTCTTTCTCTTTACGATAGTCTGTTATAGTTTTTAAACACAAGGCTTGTTGTAGATCTTTTTATAACAATGTCCATTCACTGTTGTTTTCAAAAACTGGGCAAGCCGCAATGTTTTTATAGACGAAAACACATCATTCTCTTGTTTTTGATCATTATCACTACCATAATCATAAGCAGCATTATCATGATCTTTATCACTATTATTATAATCTCCATTATCCTCCTCAACAGTATCGTCAACATCACTAAAACTATCCAATTCCTCTGGTTCCTTTTCCATAGGCAAGAGTGAGGGGTAAAAGTGGTAGCAAAGTGGTAAAAACTAGTATATGTATTGTTAAGACATAGTTTCACCGGTTACTTAGACCCATTACAAAATAATTTCAGCACGACGAAGCTCTTGTTCAATTTCTTTGATTTCCCAATCGTGACTGGTATGCCCGGCTTGTTGTAAAGCATGCAAATGCTGAAGCCGTTGAATTAGCTTACTGGGATTCTTCCAGTATACAAAGTTAACAAATGATTTAGGTGAAAAAAAAAGCATTACCATTATTAGCATCATGATCATGATTATCATTGTGATAATGATCATGATCATGATCATCATCAGCATCATCATCACCATCATCACTATTACTATATATTCCTTTTTGATCCTCTTGCAATACCACCTCTTTCATAGTCTGTGTTGACTTTGATAGTGTTGATGGTTTCTTGGTCGTTGACAACTGTCCTAACATGACTTTTTGAAGACATGATAAGTAATTTTGAACAAACACTGCACTAGTTAGAGCAATAATATATTTTTCTTGGACTTGTTTTTTTTTACCTTGGTTAGAGTATTTTGTCCATTTAAATGTGTATTAATTAGAGATTTACAATGATGCTCGTTTGAAGTAAGTACGTTGGAGCCTTTTGTCTAATCATTCCTCGACACTTTTAGCTCGTTGTTGTGAACATCGCCAAATAACAGTTCCATTTTATTGGTTGTTTTTACAATATATGTATATCCTTTATAGTAGACACATGGCTTACCATGGCTGGTTGTTGAGACTTCCATATTAACTAATACACATGAATTAAATTTTAGTAAAGTCACCTAAGTAATAATAACAGTAAAAGTAAATGAAGTGGATTGATATTTTTAAAGGTGGAATTTTCAAAGTACCGGTACTGTCAAGAATGATAATTACATGAACAATTTTTAGACTAAAAGCAATTTACACACACAATCCTCAAAGTCAAGATTTATACTGAACACAATTTATAGTGATTATCATTTATATTGACTATGATTCATAGTAGCCACGGGTTGTAGGAGCAATTTAAACTAGGTGCGTTTTATAGCATGCTCAATTTATAATAGGTACGATTGGTAGACGCGTTAGATACTGGGGTGCGTTTTATACTGATTATGATTTATACTGAGCGCTATTTTTAATGGAAGCGATTTCACCGGTCGTAATTGATAAAAGACGCCATTTATACACAACGCGATTGATAGTAGGCGCAATTGATAGTAGGCGCGATTGATAGTAGGTGCAATTGATAATAGGCGCAATTGGTGGTAGACTCGATTGGTAGTAGGTGCAATTGATAGTAGGAGCGATTGTTAGGAGGCGCAATTGATAGTAGGCACGATTGGTAGTAGACGCGATTGGTAGTAGGCGAAATTGATAGTAGGCGCGAATGGTAGTAGGTGCGATTAATAGTAGGCGCAATTGGTAGTAGGCGCGATTGGTAGTAGACGCAATTGGTAGTAGGCGTGATTTATACTGAGAGTGATTTATAGCGATATATATATATATTATGTTGGCTTACAACACACTAAGATTCAATCAAATTCTAAAGTAATTTATGGTTAAAGATTGACTAAGAGTGTAATAACGGTAGCTAACCTCACCTAACCTAACCTAACCTCACCTAACCTAACCTCACCTAACTTCACCAAACCTAACCTAACTTACCTAACCCAATCTTCCAACCCTGAGATGAAAATTAAATTCTGGGCATAGTCGAGTCGGAACCCAAGACCTCAGGGGTAACAACTAAGTATACGAGCCACATTCATTTGCATACTACAAGGTTAGAAGAGTTTTGGAGAAGGAATGATGTAGTGTTGGCGTTTTATTTCGGCTTATTTTGAAGGCTCATGTTGGTGGCTTATTTTGGTGACTTATTTTTGGTGGCTTAGTTGGTGGCTTATGTTGGTGGCTTATTTTGGTGGCTTATTTTTTGGCGGCTTATTTTAGTGGCTTATTTTGGTAGCTTATTTTGATGGCCAACCTAACTTTACCCAACCTCACCTAACCTAACTCTGCCCAACCTAAAATAACCTAACTTCACCTCACCTAACTTCACCTAGCCTAACCTAACTTTACCTAACCTAACTACATCCAACCTCACCTAACTTTACCTAACCTATCTTAACCTCAGCTCACCTCGGATATCACAAAGTTACAGTGTCTCAAACATGTTTTATACTTGGTGCAAACATTGCGCCTACTATCAATCGCGCCTTACTACCAATTGCGCCAACTACCAATCGCGCCTACTACCAATCGCGCCTACTCTCAATTGCGCCTACTATCAATCGTGCCTTCTATCAATTGCGCCTACTACCCATCGCATCTTCTACCAATCCCGCCTATTGTCAATTGTGCCTACTGTCAATCGCGTTGTGTATAAATGGCGTCTTTAAACAATTACGCCCGGTGAAAACGCTTCCAGTAAGAGTAGCGCTCAATATAAATCATAATCAGTATAAAACGCACCCCAGTGTGAAACGCGTCTACTTATCCTACTGTCCCCGATAATCCGGATAGTAGGCTGTCAGATATCCGCCCCCTCAATAGGATTGCCAATAATCAATCGCACCGGCACAGCTACATCAATGAAAATGGCACTGACAGATACTACCGAGATTAGAGCACAGTAGTTAACAAGAAATTATTGTGGAACACACCAAAATATATGGGGGTTCATACTTACCTTTTACTTACCTATTCCAATTAATCTCGGGTCTGGGTTTTCAACTGGATCACTTAATAGTATGCCCTCACAATAACCTCCACCACGATATTTAAAATGAACCAAGACGGAAACAAGAAACTTTAAACTGCACAATAATTTATTTCACATAAAGAAAATAATTTAACAAAAATTTAACAACAAAATATACGTGGCAATCAGAAGCCATTGTCAATGTAACCATGTCCTCCTGTAGGACTTGTAGACTTTACATACAAAATTTCAGCTTTCTCTAGCTCAAAAGAACGTAATAATAATAATGCACTTTGGAATGGATAAGGGAGCTGGGACGAGACATATAGCATTTGTTTTCCCTTTTTCAAGAACTTCACATTTTTATTTATAACCGCAAGGCTGCTATGTAGATGACCTTGGCCTCTATCATACAGTTATCTGGCCACCTGCGATACACCCTGCACCATGTCGCATGCTTGCATCGTCAAATGGACCCACCTGTCCAGCCAATGTTAGCATATGCTAGTTACCCCAGAGCCTAGCTCCTTTCCAAAACACTTTAAATGTTCACGTCTCAACTCAAATATTATCACGCAAATCTTTTAAATGCTCCGTTCAAATATCAATGGATTACTCTAATAATCTCAAATCTTGTTTAATTGTATAATCCAATTGTTTAACTAGCGTTGTTTAGAGTATAATAACGAAAAGGCTTAATGTTTATAACAAAATGTTCATTAATTATTTATAACATTTTAAATTGTTTATAACATTGTCAAACGACAATTGAAAAATTTATACACGCCTCTATTAATCCCGTTCGTTTCAAATTATTATTAAAGATTTTTACATAGCTATTTACATTATTAATATTATTCATATTATTTATATTAGAAATACATTAAACCACACGTTTATCCGGTTGATAATTACTTAAATCGTGGTGATATAATCTACCAATGAAGGTTAGTTATATTTAAATTTTAGATTCAGGTTTAATAAGATTTAATAATTATTATTATTTGTGACGGTAACCTCCATTCAAAATCGTTATCTCAAATTATTTAAACACTCTTGTTAATTTTAACAGTAACTTCACATGATTAATTTTCAAAGGACCTGAACAATACACTCAGCGGAAAAATACCTCGCTCAAAACGCACAAAATTGCACCAAAATTTGCCCATAATTCATCATATATCTCATTATATATGGCATCAAAATCTTCCGCAATACATACAAAAAACCTCCACTTACAAATTCATCAACATCATCAATATTACTGTGGGAACCTCCTTCACTTATTACAGGGCATTATTCATCAGCGACTTTTACACGTCCACTGAACTAACGATTATACATCCATAGTTCCTCTTTAAAAATTCTTATATTCATCAATAGTATCGAAAACTGTTATTATATTTAACCTTCGTGGGTTTCATTCATGAATCGATATGAAGTAAAAATTTGCCAATCACAAATACATTTAATAGCAAATACGATTAGACACGCCTCCCTGGTCTATCAAAGTTGAGATTAATATCATCAAAGTATCGCAGTATAAAAATACTATCTTCAATCAAAGTTCATCTAAACTGCATAAATAATCGAATAGAATACAATTAGACTTTGGAATGCAAACATTATTGTTCCAATCTAGAATTGAGAAAAACTCCTATCAAATGTTCATTACTATAGTGTACTCAATAAATCGTACTCAAAGTTCATATTTCATAAAATTGTCTATAATGCAATGGTATTTCAGAATTGACGATAAATGTCTATGCTGCAATCATGTTCATAAAACGACTAGTATTTCCAAGATCGTCGATAAAGTAATAGATTTTAACGCTCTAAAATCTTTTAATCATTCTTCTTTCTTGAGGATGACAGAAAATTGGTCAAAGTAATTTACTGAAAGAATTACTTTAATAAAATGACATGCTGTCTGAATTCAAATTTGCCTTAGAAAATCGTTAACTTTACAGTTAAATCGTGACTACAAAAATATGCAAATTACTGAAAGAATATATATTATCAGTCTCAACTGATCCAAAATTATTTAAATATGCCAATGACATAATAATGTCTCAATAAATCGTAAAAAAAATCAACAAAGTGAACAGAGATATCAAGCAAGTATATGGGGCAAAATATATGGGACAGAAAATATGGGAAAAATGGTTGCTCAGATATCGCTAAATGGCTCAAATAAAACAAGAAACGTTCACGACTACCTTATCTGTTGATTGAAGTTCTAGAGGAAAATTTCCAAAGAAGACTGCTGTTGGTTCCATTTCACCACCGTAAAGATGTGCTCCGACCTCGAACCTGGAACCAGCGCTCTCGGAGAATAGAACTGCTTCCTCCTCCGGAAATTGCACTGCTCCGTGTAGACGATAGACATCCTTCTGGCAAAACACTTCTTTGTGAGCCGGGTCCACCCTGGCCTCTCTTGATAGTTCCCTGAAGTTCTGGTAGAAATTCGCCATGAAGTTTATTGCAATTATTTCCGCAGAAATGTTCATAATTGTAGAGTATGAAGGTATTTCCACTGCCATTTGATATAATTCAGCGATGGACTACGATGCATGAGTGTAGTTGGATGTTCATTACATGCTCGCTTTTGTAGAATGACGATTAACGAAGTTCCATGTTACTATTTCACTCCATTGATATATGTCCCAATTGCATTAAAGTTTTAGTCTTCCATCTCCACTTCCGTTATAATAATAGTTGAAAGTACTGCCAGATTATATTGTTCCATTGTAGAATGTAGCGTTGTATCACCAAATGTAATCTTCAGTATCACGGTTGCAATACACGTGTCAGCCGTAGTGTAGAATGTGGTATTATAAAAGTGCTTCTCAGGTGTCGAGAAAATCACTTTTGTCTGCAGTCTTAAAATGCGAATATCTTCCAAAGTATAATCGTGAAAATGTTCAACTTTCCTACACACCTCAATATTGTAATGCACAATTGAATTAGCATAAAGGCAGTAGCTAACTCTTGATAGATAATCTTGTAGACTCGTTTAAGTGTGCGCTCCAACTTCGCCTAGTTTTAGTAACCGTAAAATTATACTGCTGCACGCTCCGTGCGTGTTCGATGCAGTGGGCTCTACCACACGTGCTAATGACGACTTGCTTCACTGAATAACTCGAAGTCTGACAATGTGAGAATCAGAAAAATGAGCCATGAGACCTCCTCTCTGCTGTGCAAGGCCTTTTATCAACTTCTTAAGGGGCGTATCCATCCCTTCCATAGCTTGTTCCTCCGTCATTGCTAGAAGTTCTAACTTTGGCTATACTTGACGGATTTTCAAATTTCAAAAACTCAAAATTAATTTCTTCAAAATTCCAAATCAATGCCATAACTGAAAATGGATTTCCACAATTCTGCATTCCAAAAGTAATTAAATATGGTAGTTTCAGTAATCTCCGTTTCCCTCCAAACTATCATTCATTGGTTCGAGCCTTTCCTCCAATAGCGTAACTTCTTCCTTAGCACAATTCCTTGTTTCCCTGCGACTGCGTCGTAAATCTCAGATCTTTCTCGAACAAAATCATGACGTCACCAAGAATCTCAGCTCATCCAGCCTACTTGCATGAAATCTGCGTCATCCGTGCCTACGTCATGAATATACACGTCACAACTATGACGGCCATAACTTTATTCACATATGCCAATACTGCCACCGTGGTCTCAGTATAATTCAATTTACGGGGGCAGTACCTACTATAAATTGAGCAGGCTATAAAATGCACCTGGTATCAATTGCTCCTACTAACCATGGCTACTATGAATCACAGTCAATAAAAATTATAATCACTATAATTGTGTTCAGTATAAACCTTGACATTGAGGAGTGTGTGTGTAAATCGCTTGTAGTCTAAAAATTGTTCATGAAATTATTATTCTTGGCAGTAACGGTACTTTGAAAATTCCACCTTTCAAAAATATCAATCATCTTCATTTAATTTTATTGCTATTATTACTGAGGTGACATTACTAAAGTTTAATTCACATGCTGAGCCCGTTAGAGGAGGTTATCCGAGTACCATCCGCCGGAAGAAATTGTACTTCGAACGACTCCGTCCTTCGAACACACAACCTGAGGGGATCGGATGCATTAATTTAAAGGGATAGGGTCATCTGGGTCATTTGTACGGAATATGTCAGAGACGCCCAAAGAAATACACCCGCAAACACAAAGCTAACAATAAAGAGATCCAGTCTTCAGTAAAATTTCGTGAATGATTTATTCATGAAACAAGCCCTTATCCTACTTCCGAGGGTTAAAAATCGGCTAATCCGCTGATCTAGTTACAATGGTGAGTCAAACACTAAAATGAAATTAACTAACCTACGTGAAGTCCTAATTACAAGAAAGCAAAAGCAACAACTAAGCTAGGCGCGTGGCACAAGATAAAACTAACAAATCCAAGGTTAGAATGGCACCACGTCCATATTTACAGTTACATTTAGTGTCTATATAAATCCTGACGTGAATGAAAATACTACAACGAGACGCGTCGTAATCAAAGAATTAATGCAAGAGCTAATGATAGTAGACCACAGACTATCAAAAAACATTACATAAAAATACACTCTTAAAATTAATGGGGTACAATATGGGTAAATGCACTAGGAAATGAATCAACAGACACACAAACACAGGCCTGCCTTCGTGAATTGAGAAACTATTTTCCCTCAATCGTCATCTCAAGTGTGAGAGTTAGTTTGGCAATAGCGCAATCATCACGGCGACTTACGTTGCTTTGAATCACGCGGGCTATAAGATACGAACTACTGGTCCCGGAGATTCATGTCGTCTTAAAACAAAGTGTCAGCTCATTTAAATTATCATCTCCCACCGGAAATAATGTAGAATCATTGTGTCAATTACAAAATCAAACAAATGGATACAAATTTACTGGTCTGTAATTAATTAATTAATTAATTAATCCGTTGGCTTAGGATAATTAGGCATATGATTTACAATCAAGGTTTATGTAAAGTATTAGATGGTTTGATTTATGACACCAGTCGTCGGCTGTATGTGATCTCCACAGAGATACACTCGTAGATCATGACTTCTAGAAGTAAACAACACAATGCTCTGAGCTAAGTATTGCTCAAGCAACAATAACACTTGATAGAGCGTCTAACACTATTTGGACGCGAATGGCATTGGTCGCCTAGGCCCCTCGGCTCAATGACGCCAGAATTTACCAACAATGTAAGGGGACTTTAATCCGCCCATCCTTACCAAAACTCTGTGACCACAGACACAATAATAACAACACCAACTAGCCTGACAAAATACAAAAAATTGGGTCTATTTACCTGTGTGTTAAACCTCCCTTACAGCTTGCTAGATGATTCACTTCATCAGCTACAAATACAAGGAATTCCCATGAATGAACCTTCCCTCGTTCTCGAACAGCGGTAAAAATCTCAGGTGTTTACAGCTCGTAGTGGCTGTACACAAGGCTTGCTTAAATATCAGTGACATTGACCTTCACATTCCATGTGATCATGACGTCAACAGTACAATAAAGTAGTCAATAAAGTCGTCTCCCATTGAATTCTGGGTAGAAAACAGTTCCGCTAGCTCATTGCGTGTCAATTCACTCTACACATCACTGAGTATGGCGCGGATTTCTTTTATATTTCGTTCCAAACTGTACATTCCGTCTAACAGAAACACGTATTACAGTCCTATTGTGCTCTTCAGATCGCTTAAAGATTGTTTATCACTTCCATTTTAGTGTCCATCACGGTGTGTTACCCTTTATAAAGATATAATGTTATTAAAATTCCAAAGATGATTAAATTGAAGACTATACAATTCTCAGCATAACCGCTTTGACATTGAGAGATATTTCACTCATCTCTATTATCATGAACTCATAGATTTTGTGTGCATTGCTCGGCGCATTCATAAAATAAACTCACAAACATCTAACCTCTACGATGCTGTTCAAAATGATACGCTTATAGTTTCAACTTCATGTCTTCATCAGTCCAACTGGACATGAGTTCGTTCCTCCCAGGAACTAAATGTGGTAAAGTGTACTCAAAAAATGTGATCCACTAGTACAAATAATATAAGAGTGACTGTCGACTGCTAACTGATACGGTAAGCATCTCAAATCAAAATAACTGAGGGATCCTAAACAGGGTGTTCCTTAACAAATGACGAATATCGTCCTCATGATGGAATTATCAGCTGTCCGATATGGAAAATGAAGCTTTCTCATGGCTGTAGCTTGTGCTGAAAATTACAAACTGTACATGGTGCACCACCGTAAAGATCGGCATGTGGTGGCTCACAAAGATTGTCCCAGTTCCAAAGAAGAAAGACATAATTTAACTATAGCGCTGCCTATGTGGTCTTCTATCAGTTTCGGCTAAAATTAGCTACCCAGGTTACGCCTGCCTGGACAAAACCCTGCACATGAATGAGAATACAGGACTCACAGTGAAATGGATATATCGTTCACCTTCCTGCCTCCGGGCTGGGAGAGGTGATACTTCTCCAATTCTTTGGAGGGATTAATAAGCAAGAACAAAGGTCCTGAACTGTCCTTCTCTTCTTCGGTCACGTACATAGATCGACCTCGATATTCTCTGCCGAACATTCCTCCTCATGGTTGAATCATTTCGTCGGTTCTTCCCTCATCATGGATGAAGTTACTCCATAAGGGACCTCACGTGTAGTGGGTAGAATGCATCAAACACGTGATACATTTTACGTTGAATGGTGATCAATTTCACAAATATCACTGAAGCTACAATATTAAGCTGTACAGAAATTTTCTCACTGGCGTTACACTGGTGCAGATAATTGCAAAAATGGCTCTGGATTGTCCTGCCACAGAATTTATGATACAACTGGTGGTATCTCTCACTGATTTTAGTAACTTGAAAATCACTCAAAATCTCGGCAATCACGGTGAAATGAATATGATGCGTGACATTGCCATTAGTTATTTCAATAGTAGCGTTCGATGAGCTGTTGTTATTTAACGTGGACTCAATATTTTATGCTTCATGGCTCACAAAGTCTGACCTGTCCTAGACAGCTACATGTGGTGAAGTGAAAAATTGTAATTTCACTCGAAACAAGTTTTCCTTCAGAAATGTCGTTGCACAAGCCTTGCATGGCCAAAAAATATACTGTTCACTCCAATTATACAGCGCATTCAGCACGATGGCTCTCGATTACTTTCCACACATTTATGTGGGTGCACTGCGCACAAAGCGTGGCCCTCGTCAATATGACGGACTATATCACAGACTCATCTATTCTCGGCGGACTACCAAACTGGTGTGTTGAAGCCAGGAACTGCCCCCCGGATTCAAGAAATTTGTAAGTCTCATTGAGCGACTAATTGCGTTGATTCCCTCATATCCGCGGCGTAAATACCTTTTCCTAAAATAAGATTTACCAATTCCAAAAGCATAATAAAATGGTAAATTGAACAGAATTAGATGTGGTACGTTCCTGAGATATGCAGTAACAAAATTGCGTGTAAAATATATCCAGGAAGAAAATAAGCTATCGTCGTCGAAGTCAAAATAGCATCATAATCATGAGGAAGCTTCAGAGTGCGTTATATCCACATGAGCACAAGGAGTAAGCATGCTCTCAAAGAAATATTGAAGACATGAGCGGATACGGGCTCATATGTTTCCCCGTTGTTTCAAATAAAAATGTGAGACTTGCATTTTTATTTGCCACCATAACCAGTCCTAATTCTGAAAATATTTCTTTAAATTGGCATCATCCTCTTCAACGCTGCAAAGGTTCCAGTCTCTTTCTCGTATGTGGTGGTTCATCGATCGTCGTCAGTGGTTGGTCGATTTTTTTTTTAGCACGCTCAATGGGCATTTGTTTTCCTCGAAGAGGTCTCCGAAGCCTTCTCAATCGAGGTCTTGCAATCGTCGTCACTTATTCCGTCAGGGTTGATTCAAACCATCTTGAAGTCGGTCCCATTCGTCTTCCGCGCCCGAAATTGGTTCAATGAGGTGAATGTCAGCAGTTGTAGTGTTCCTCCGCTGAACCAGGGCCTTAGACTTGCCCTTTTGTTGCCTCGAAGTACGGTCTTGCTCTTCATCTCCGTTGTCTCTTAACTGACGAATGTACTCTCTACTTTCTTCAGCACGACCACTCCAGTCTCTATCTATTTGGAATCGAGGATCACGGTCTTCACGGTATACTCCACTATATCTGTAATCTCGGCGTATATTACCGGATTGCTGATTGCGAGAAGCGTTATTTCGACCTCTTCCATTCTCCTGTTGGTTGTTGTTCTTGTTTCTGTTTTCAAATCTCCTTCCCCAATATCCACGATCTCCTTGTTGTCGCGACCGATCATATGGTCGGCGATTCCAATTTTGTCGATCGGGTCTTAATTCGTCTCTACTGTATGGCTCTGTAATGACCGGTGCCGGTTTAGGTGTTTGGCACTCTTTGTCCACGGTCGTTATATTTACGTGCCGGGTTTCTCCCCTAGGTTTGTGTATCGCAATGTCTATCGCCATTTCATCCTTCTTAATCTGGATGCTCGACTTATGTCCCTCGACGGCTTCTGAATTTGTCGTCAATTATTGACGTAATGTAACCATATCTTCAGAGACGGTCTTAAAGATTTAAAGATTGTGTCAATTTGTGTCAACCGGCCCTGTACCTCTGTACGGTTTGGCGCAATGTCATTAGATAATTCATCTAATCTATCGTTAGTTCCTTGGTGGTGTCTAATCATATCCACTCTCACCGAAGCTAAGCCTGCTAACAAGTTTGCATTGGCTTGAGCCCTCTGCGATTCATGATCTTGACGAAATTGATTTAGGTCACCCCTGAGCTGAGCTAATATATTAGTGTTGGCCTCCACATCACGCCTAATATCTACTAGTGTCACAGTGTTGGCACCAACATTTTCCCAAATACGGTCAATGTCGCCTCTAATCTCATTAAGAGTAGCGGTGTTTGCCAATAAGGTTATGTTTGCCTGATTTAGGGTTTCGGCATTGTTACCTGAATCGCCCATCACTTCATTCAATGTAATGTTAGATGCCTCAATGTCATTTCTAACTACATTGAGGTCACCCCTCACGGTGCCTAGATCATCTTTTTAATTGCATATATCGTCTCTCACATTGCCTAAATCACCTCTTATTTGGTTGAATGAGGGGTTGATATTAGCCATCATTCCGTCTAAGACACGCCTTAGCGTCTTCCCGTCCACCACCACAAGGAATACGTATGGGAAGTAAGAGGGAATTCCCTCCGAAACAGGCACTAAATACAATAACGAGGAAAGTTTGTCCAGGCAGGAAGCTTCAAATGCCGACCAAACATCCCAAATTACTGCTGGACTCAACGCAGAACAAATAAGTTACAATACAAGGCAAAAATGCCAACAAACAAAAGCACAAGATACATTTACAACGGAGAGAGCATTAGCAAAACAAATACCTCATTACTTTTAAATATAATATGCTCTGCACCCTGGTCAAACATCATAAGATGCCAGGTGGCCATTGAAACAGCTGTACGACTTCTAAGTTCGTACCAGTCCAGTTCAAATGCCTAGATACATCAATTATTTGATCCTCTCGAAAACCGTGAAGCTGGTGGTTTCCGTAGAAACATCGGTCGCACGTTGGGCGCCAAGAAGAGAGAAGAGGGTATGAGCCAGTTTGAGGAGGTTATCTGGGTACCATCCGCCGAAAGAAATGGTACTTCCAATGACCCCGTCATTAACCCCAAACCTGAGAGGATCGGATGCATTTTTAAAGGGCCAGCGTAGCACGAAAAGCATGACCCAGCGGATCTGCGTCATTTGTAAGGAATATGTCATAGACGCCCAAAGAAATACACCCGCAAACACAAAGCTAACAATAAAGAGATCCCGTCTTAAGTAAAATTTCGTGAATGATTTATTCATAAAGCAAGCCCTTATCCTACTTCCGAGGGCTAAAAATCGGCTAATCCGCTGATCTAGTTACAATGGTGAGTCAAACACTAAAATG
This sequence comes from Meconema thalassinum, assembly GCA_946902985.2. Lineage (NCBI taxonomy): Eukaryota > Metazoa > Arthropoda > Insecta > Orthoptera > Tettigoniidae > Meconema > Meconema thalassinum. Next base: position 1,295,458,177 of record OX336389.2, read on the forward strand.
AAATTAACTAACCCTCGTGAAGTCCTAATTACAAGAAAGCAACAACTAATCTAGGTGCGTGGCACAAGATAAAACTAACGCGAAGAAAAGTTACAAGCAAATGATTTGGCATACTTTACATTTAACAGCAAAGCAAATCCAATCCCGAGGTTAGAATGGCACCACGTCCAAGTTTACAGTTACATTCAGTGTCCATTTAATCCTGACGCGAATGAAAATACTACAACGAGACGCGTCGTAATCAAAGAATTAATGCAAGAGCTAATGATAGTAGACCACAGACTATCAAAAAACATTACATAAAAATACATTCTTATAATTAACGGAAGACAATATAGGTAAATGCGCTAGGAAATGAATCAACAGACACACAAACACAGGCCTCCCCCGTGAATTGAGAAGTTATTTGCCCTCAATCGTCATCTCATGTGTGTAAGTTAGGTTGGCAATAGCGCAATCATCAGTGCGACTTACGTTGCTTTGAATCACGCGGGCTATAAGGTACGAACTACTGGTCCCGGAGATTCATGTCGTCTGAAAACAAAGTGTCAGCTCATTTAAGTTATCATCTCCCACCGGAAATAATGTAGAATCATTGTGTCAATTACAAAATCAAGCAAATGGATACAAATTTACTGGGCTGTAATTAATTAATTAATTAATTAATTAATCCGTTGGTTTAGGATAATTAGGCATATGATTTACAATCAAGGTTTATGTAAAGTATTATATGGTTTGATTTATGACACCAGTCGTCGGCTGTATGTGATCTCCACAGAGATACACTCGTAGATCATGACTTCTAAAAGTAAACAACACAATGCTCTGAGCTAAGTATTGCTCAAGCAACAATAACACTTGATAGAGCGTCTAACACTATTTGCACGCGAATGACATTGGTCGCCTAGGCCCCTCGGCTCAATGACGCCAGAATTTACCAACAATGTAAGGGGACTTTAATCCGCCCATCCTTACCAAAACTCTGTGACCACAGACACAATAATAACAACGCTAGCTAGCCTGACAAAATACAAAAAATTGGGTCTATTTACCTGTGGGTTAAACCTCCCTTACAGCTTGCTAGATGATACACTTCATCAGCTACAAATACAAGGAATTCCTATGAATGAACCTTCCCTTGCTCTCGAACAGCGGTAAAAATATCAGCTGTTTACAGCTCGTAGTGGCTGTACACAAGGCTTGCTTAAATATCAGTGACATTGACCTTCACATTCCATGTGATCATGACGTCAACAGTACAATAAAATAGTCAATAAAGTCGTCTCCCATTGAATTCTGGGTAGAAAACAGTTCCGCTAGCTCATTGCGTGTCAATTCACTCTACACATCACTGAGTATGGCGCGGATTTCATTTACATTGCGTTCCAAAACTGTACATTCCGTCTGACAGAAACACGTATTACAGTCCTATTGTGCTCTTCAGATCGCTTAAAGATTGTTTATCACTTCCATTATAGTGTCCATCACGGTGTGTTACCCTTTATAAAGATATAATGTTATTAAAATACCAAAGGTGATTAAATTGAAGACTATACAATCCGCAGCATAACTACTTTGACATTGAGAGATATGTCACTCATCTCTATTATCATGAACTCGTAGATTCTGTGTGCATTGATGGCACATTCTCAAAATAAAAACTCACAAACATCTAACCTCTAAGATGCTGTTCAAAATGATACGTTTATAGTTTCAACTTCATGTCTTCATCAGTCCTACTGGACATGAGTTCGTTCCTCCCAGGAACTAAATGTGATAAGTGTACACACAAAATGATAACCAACTAGTACAAAAAATATAACAGTGACTGTCGACTGCTAACTGATACGGTAAACATCTCAAATCAAAATAACTGACGGATACTAAACAGGGTGTTCCTTAACAAAAGACGAATATCGTCCTCATGATGGAATTATCAGCTGTCTAATATGGAAAATGAAGCTTTCTCATGGCTGTAGTTTATGCTGAAAATTACAAACTGTACATGGTGCACCACCGTTAAGATCGGCATGTGGTGGCTCACAAAAATTGTCCCAGTTCCTAAGAAGAAAGACATAATTTAACTATAGCGCTGTCTATGTGGTCTTCTATCAGTTTCGGTTAAAATTAGCTACTCAGGTTACGCCTGCCTGGACAAAACTCTGCACATGAATGAGAATACTGGACTCACAGTGAAATGGATATATCTTTCACCTTCCTGCTTCCAGGCTGGAAGAGGTTATACTTCTCCAATTCTTTGGAGGGATTAATAAGCAAGACCAAAGGTCTCGTCTTTGGTCACGTACATAGATCGACCTCGATATTCTCTGCCGAACATTCCTCCTCATTGTTGAATCATATCGTCGGTTCTTCCCTCATCATGGATGAAGTTACTCCATAAGGGACCTCACGTGTAGTGGGTAGAATGCATCAAACACGTGGTACATTTTACGTTGCATGTTGATCAATTTCACAAATATCACTGAAGCTACAATATTAAACTGTACAGAAATTTTCTCACTGGCGTTACACTGGTGCAGATAATTGCAAAAATGGCTCTGGATTGTCCTGCCACAGAATTTATGATACAACTGGTGGTATCTCTCACTGATTTTAATCACTTGAAAATCACTCAAAATGTCGGCAATCACGGTGAAATGAATATGATGCGTGACATTGCCATTAGTTATTTCAATAGTAGCGTTCGATGAGCTGTTGTTATTTAACGTGAACTCAATATTTTATGCTTCATGGCTCACAAAGTCTGACCTGTCCTAGACAGCTACATGTGGTGAAGTGAAAAATTGTAATTTCACTCGAAACAAGTTTTCCTTCAGAAATGTCGTTGCACAAGCCTTGCATGGCCAAACAATATACTTTTCACTCGAATTGTACAGTGCCTTCAGCACGATGGCTCTCGATTACTTTCCACACATTTATGTGGGTGCACTGCGCACAAAGCGTAGCCCTCGTCAATATGACGGACTATATCACAGACACATCTATTCCCGGCGGACTACCAAACTGGTGTGTTGAAGCTAGGAACTCCTCCCCGGTTTCAAAAAATTTGTAAGTCTCATTGAGCGACTAATTACGTTGATTCCCGCATATCCGCGGCGTAAATACCTTTTCCTAAGATAAGATTTACCAATTCCAAAAGCATAATAAAATGGTAAATTGAACAGAATTAGATGTGGTACGTTCCTGAGATATGCAGTAACAAAATTCCGTGTAAAATATATCCAGGAAGAAAATAAGCTATCGTCGTCGAAGTCAAAATAGCATCATAATCATGAGGAAGCTTCAGAGTGCGTTCTATCCACACGAGCACAAGGGTAAGCATGCTCTCAAAGAAATATTGAAGAAATGAGCGGATACGGGCTCATATGTTTCCCCGTTGTTTCAAATAAAAATGTGAGACTTGCATTTTTATTTGCAACCATAACCAGTCCTAATTATGAAAATATTTCATTAAATTAGCATCATCCTCTTCAACGCTGCAAAGGTTCCAGTCTCTTTCTCGTATGTGGTGGTTCGTCGATCGTCGTCAGTGGTTGGTCGATTTTTTTTTAGCACGCTCAATGGGCATTTGTTTTCCTCGAAGAGGTCTCCAAAGCCTTCTCCATCGAGGTCTTGCAATCGTCGTCACTTATTCCGTCAGGGTTGACTCAAACCATCTTGAAGTCGGTCCCATTCGTCTTCCGCGCCCGAAATTGGTTCAATGAGGTGAATGTCAGCAGTTGTAGTGTTCCTCCGCTGATCCAGGGCCTTAGATTTGCCCTTTTGTTCCCTCGAAGTACGGTCTTGCTCTTCATCTCCGTTGTCTCTTAACTGACGAATGTACTCTCTACTTTCTTCAGCACGACCTCTCCAGTCTCTATCTATTTGGAATCGAGGATCACGGTCTTCACGGTATACTCCACTATATCTGTAATCTCGGCGTATATTACCGGATTGCTGATTGCGAGAAGCGTTATTTCGACCTCTTCCATTCTCCTGTTGGTTGTTGTTCTTGTTTCTGTTTTCAAATCTCCTTCCCCAATATCCACGATCTCCTTGTTGTCGCGACCGATCATATGGTCGGCGATTCCAATTTTGTCGATCGGGTCTTAATTCGTCTCTACTGTATGGCTCTGTAATGACCGGTGCCGGTTTAGGTGTTTGGCACTCTTTGTCCACGGTCGTTAAATTTACGTGCCGGGTTTCTCCCCTAGGTTTGTGTATCGCAATGTCTATCGCCATTTCATCCTTCTTAATCTGGATGCTCGACTTATGTCCCTCGACGGCTTCTGAATTTCTCGTCAATTATTGACGTAATGTAACCATATCTTCAGAGACGGTCTTAAAGATTTAAAGATTGTGTCAATTTGTGTCAACCGGCCCTGTACCTCTGTACGGTTTGGCGCAATGTCATTAGATAATTCATCTAATCTATCGTTAGTTCCTTGGTGGTGTCTAATCATATCCACTCTCACCGAAGCTAAGCCTGCTAACAAGTTTGCATTGGCTTCAGCCCTCTGCGTTTCATGATCTTGACGAAATTGATTTAGGTCACCCCTGAGCTGAGCTAATATATTAGTGTTGGCCTCCACATCACGCCTAACATCTACTAGTGTCACAGTGTTGGCACCAATATTTTCCCAAATACGGTCAATGTCGCCTCTAACCTCATTAAGAGTAGCGGTGTTTGCCAATAAGGTTATGTTTGCCTGATTTAGGGTTTCGGCATTGTTACCATAATCGCCCATCACCTCATTCAATGTAATGTTAGATGCCTCAATGTCATTTCTAACTACATTGAGGTCACCTCTCACGGTGCCTAGATCACCTCTTTCATTACATATATCGTCTCTCACATTGCCAAAATCACCTCTTATTTGGTTGAATGAGGGGTTGATATTAGCCATCATTCCGCCAAGACACGCCTTAGCGTCTTCTCGTCCACCACCACAAGGAATACGGGCGCAGTCCAATCTGGCCAGTTAATTACACTGATAAAATCGGACAGACATTTCTGGCCAGCATGATCTGCCCCTTTGATAAGACATAGTCCAATTTGGCCAGCTATAGCTCATTAGCAATCTCCCCTCTCTTCCCCCACTCTGCAGCCAACACAAACCATACTGTACACAAGTTCCAACCTTTCCTCATTAAACTGTTGGAGGGAAGGTGACTCTCAGTTTCACGGTCCCAGGGGTGTCAATTACTATAAAGTCGCATATGTATGACCCAGCGTTCAGGATATGGTAATTGAGTAGTGAATAAAAAGGATTGCTTTGGTGAATCCTCGGTAAAACGGTTGCCATATTTCAGTTTGATCGATTTTTTTTAAGTCAGTCTTTTCAGAGTACATTTCATTGAGCATTATGTGTCCACCTCATTGCGTATTGGCTGTCACCACGGAGACTCGGGTTCGATTCCTGGCCAAGAAATTCAATTCTGGTATGAGGCCTGGAACGGGGTACACACAGCTTCGTAAGGTAAAACTGAGAAGAGGTGTATTCGATTCCTAATCCCGCCATCCTGGAAGTGGTTTTCGTGGTTTCCCACTTCTACTCCAAGCAAATGCCGGATTGGGTCCTAACTGAAGGCCATGGCCGCTTCCTTCCCAATCCCCATCTGAATTACACTAGGCCTACACACAATAATACAGCCATCACAGTACCACAGGTTATCAGACAAATCCCCCACACACACACACCCAATTACGTGGGGATACATGACCACGATGTCGCAAAGCCCCTCAATCAACAACAACATTGAGCATTAGGCAGTTAGCAAATTTTCAAGGTGGGGGTGGGGGGGGGGGGGGCGTGATGGCACAGCGGTCAAGCTGTATGCCTCTCACCAAGGCGGAGCGGGTTCGATTCCCGGTCAATGCATGTGAGATTTTCGAAGTGAAATACCATGTCCTGTGGTTTGGATTCCACGTAAAACGGAGGTCCCGTGGCTTATGATCACGAGATTAACAGTCACGTTAAACTACAAGTTTCCTTAGCTTTTTGAATTTTCAAGGCATCAACATCAGCCCTCAGGTGAAGTCCATTCACATCATGTACTATATTTACGTTCATATATGCTCAATCATCATCATATATATAATTTCAGTACTGTAGATCCCTCCTGCGGTGCTCACAAGCGACCGAGCGTAAAAATGAGCATTCAAATGAAAGAGAATATACATTACCAGTGACGAATTGCACTCTAATTTCATAAATATCTATAATTTCTTTAAAGAATTACTTTAAAAAAATGTACGAAGTGTGCGATTTGCACAGACTGTTTCCTGGGATACCAGGGTGAAGCTTATGGGCCCTTATCCACAACTATAGGGAAAAACTGAACCACTTCTCATCTCGTTACCGTCAACATATTTAGTTGAAAAATGATTTAGTTCTGTTATCCAACTCCTCACAAAACAAAGAAATAAGTTGGACATGCCTCAAAGGAGACTTGCCCGTGAACTTAACGAACATAAAACCGGATATTCAAGCTTTAACTGAAAACCAGCAAGCACAAGGCAGCCATTGAAGAGGAGGTAAAATAAAACAATAACAAAGTTTTCTAACTGTCAATCTTTTTTCCAGATTCCAATTTAAAAAAGAAAACACGAATTCCTATTTTTTAAATGTACGTCAATGAGCTTAGTTAATTATTTCAATTCTTTGTTCTTAAAAAAAATCCGTAAAAATTGTACATTTTTTCAGTGTTATTTAAGAGTGACCTGATAAAACTGCTTCGGTTGTTTTTATATACGGTAGTAAAATTGTTTAAAATAATAAATCTGCCTTATTATTTTCACTTTACTTCAAATTCAAGTTAGGCATACAATGAGAATGAAAAGAGGGCGATAGGTTATTATTATTATTATTTATTAAATCGTTACAAATACACACATTTTACAAAATTCAGATTAACTGGACACATTTTATGAATTTCCTTGCACTTCCTACTCATTGTTTAACCTGTCAATTTACAATTATTAAATTATATTGTTACAATATGATAAAGACAGGTCGAAATAGGATACAAATTCATACAGAGCAGGAAGAGATATCACATATGCCACTAAAAGGTGCAACCTTGTGTGTCGCATGCATATCATTGATTACCATTTCAAAATATTGTATAATGGCTTAGCCGAATAACACGTTCAATGTAAATGATGTATACACTAAACAAAATGTTCAGTCAAGAACATATAGCCTACTTTCTCCTAAATGCTTGGGTATTGTTATAACTCTTTGTCCTTTCCAAGGAGTATATTTGAATGTTGGTTGTAGTAGCTTGTTGAAATAAGTGTCATACGGATATTAAACATGAACATGAGGTGCCCTTTGCTAGTGCTACCTCTGTACCAAATTTCGTTCAATTCGGTTTCACCGTGTTTGAATAGATAGGGGGAATCGATTGGCACACATACATGGCCGCCAGCCGCAAATTATTGGGCAGATGACCTAGTAGTTTGGTCAAAAGATTCTTCATACATAAAGGTATAATGTTACAAAATTTGGTAGAGATCAGATAAAAAGGTTGGTCGTAATTTGATTTAAGCTTCGAACATTTGGGTGGCCGCCATTACGTTTCCGTCAAGATTGCGGCGATATAAAACATGACACTGAGGTGCTCTTTGCTTGTGCTACCTCTGTACCAAATTTCGTTCAATTCGGTTACACCGTGTTTGAATAGATAGGGGGAATCAATTGGCACACATACATGGCCGCCATCCGCAAGTTATTGGGCAGATGACCTCGTAGTTTGGTCAAAAGATTCTTCATACATAAAGGTATGTTGTTGCAAAATTTGGTAGAGATCAGATGATTAAGTTGGTCGTAATATTATTTAAGCTTTTAACATTTGGGTGACCGCCATTACGTTTTCGTCAAAAACATGACACTGAGATACCCTTTGCTAGTGTTACCTCTGTACCATATTTCGTTCAATTCGGATTCACCATGTTTGAAAAGATAGGGGGAATCGATTTGCACACAAATATGGCCACCATCCGCAAATTATTATGCAGATGACCTCGTAGTTTGGTCAAAGAATTCTTCACACTTAAAGGTATAATGTTACAAAATTTGGTAGAGATCAGATGAATAGGTTGGTCGTAATTTGATTTAAGCTTTGACTATTTGAGTGGCCGCCATTACGTTTACGTCATAATAGCGGCGATACAAAACATGACACTGAGGTGCCCTTTGCCAGTGCTAACTCTGTACCAAATGTCGTTCAATTCGGATTCACCGTGTTCGAATTGATAGGGGGGGGGGAGGAACAGACATTCAGAGTACACACACTCACACACACACACACACACACACAGACACACAATTTTTGGCCCTGTAGTGATCTCATAAGTCTACTTTCATTTTTTTGCAAAAATCGAAAGTAGGCTAAAAATAATGAATATGAAGGAAAATTGAATTTGTGTTTGTATATACTTGTAGGCTCAACTAATTATATTTTCAATTTGAATTTTGTTTTCTCTGAGAAAATGTTTTATATGCATCTTCAGGTTTGCATGATTTCCTTTAAATTCTTTTAATTTAATTGGGAGAATATTATATAATTTTGGTGAGAAATACAGAAAGTTACGTTTGGCTATACATAACTTAGGTTGATATAAAATAGAGTGATCAACATTATTCGCAGTATGAGATTCTACACTATCTGAACACTTTTTAGTACATTTTTATAGGCGCCTCCCCAGGCAAGAATACCATATGTAAGAACTGACTGGATAGAGCATGGGAGATGTCTCTTATTAATTTGTAATTGACAATATGTTTTAAATTGTGAAATATATAGATTGTTCTTCTTATTTTACTTGTAAGGTGTTTGCATTCGGTGTTAGTCAACCTCTAGAAAGGGGAGATGGGCCACAAAAGTTTGAGAACCACTGGGCTACGCCTACCGTTGATGAATTTCAAAATTAGAGAAAAATAACTGTGCATGTAATTTGCAGGATAAGAATGATTATGTAACAAGTTTGATGATGATAATGTTGATGATGATAATGATGATGATGATGATGATGATTGGTATCTTAACGGTCGGAACAGCAAGGCCATCTGCTCAAACATAGGCTAATGTTACCGGTATGCAAATAGTGTCAGTCTGAGTGAAACAGCTGGTTAAGAACTTATTTTCTATCAAGTTACAACACATAGCGAGAGCATTTGAATGCAAATATCTCTAGACGAATTTTAATCCACGCAAAATAACTCGAACCACCCCGTGGCACTACAGCCCATGTTTGATCCTGGCCTACCAAGCGACCGCTGCCCAGCCATTCGGCCTACAGATTGAAGGGTGATGCGAGGTCAGGTCGCGTCACCTCGACCGTTAAATTTTGTCTCCGTGACCGGGGCGCTGCCCCACCGTCAGACAACTACTCAATTGTCCTAACGAGGCTGAGTGTACACTTTTCCTTCTCCTGATGCAGAATTGAGAAGTGGCAGGTTCTATTCCCACCTCAGCCATCCTGGAAGTGGTTTCCAAGGTTTCTCATTTCTACTCTACGCAGATGCCGAGATTGTACCTAAATTAAGACCATGGACACCTCCTAACCATATCCTAGACCAATTACAAGTACACATTTGTACGCTACAGCAGTCACTATAACACAAATTATCCGACAGATTCCACATACACCAAAGTATTACATAATCACAAAGCCTTTAAAATGAATAAACGACAAAAAGTACCCCTTTTCAGCCCTCGAGTCGGATCTTAAGTAAGACTGGCTGCGTTGCTCAGTGGTAACGTTCTCGCATGCTGTGCCCAAGGTTACAGGATCGAATCCTGGCGCAGTTAGTTGGCATTTGTGGGTGCGTAAATGCGATGGAGCCAGAGCCGTGTCAGTAGTTTTACTGGCACGTTAAAGATCTCCTACGGGACAACATTCCGACACCCCGGCGTCTATAGATCATACGTTTCTGGCTGGAATCTAACCCAGAGCCTCCTCGGTAAGAGAAAATCGTGCTATCCATACACCACGGGGGACAATAATAATAATAATAATAATAATGTAAGGGGTTTAAGATACCTTTTAACTGATGTGGCCTTTTTAAAGAATAAAGGCATAATGTTTGTTTCACTGAAATTGAACAAATCCCATTTTGTACAGCCCTACATGGAAGTGTGTTTACGGGAAATTCCAGAGCCAGTGGGTCATTCTGCAAGATCAAGTAAGTTATCTTAGCTTTTGGGTTTTGACAATGCTAGTGGTGGGGGACCGAAGGGAGAAGGATCTCAGCGGAAGAACCAGAACTTGGCCTGGGGCAATTGGCCAGAAAGGACTGTGCGATGGAATGACAAGATAAGAAAGATCCACTCAGAAGATTAGTTGGCTCAATTCGCCAACTCCCAGGAATACGTATGGGAAGTAAGAGGGAATTACCTCCGAAACAAGCACTAAATACAATAACGAGGAAAGTTTGTCCAGGCAGGAAGCTTCAAATGGTGACCAAACATCCCGAATTACTGCTGGACTCAACGCAGAACAATTAAGTTACAATACAAGGCAAAAATGCAAACAAACAAAAGCACAAGATACATTTACAACGGAGAGAGCATTAGCAAAACAAATACCTCATTACTTTTAAATATAATATGCTCTACCCCCTGGTCAAACATCATAAGATGCCAGGTGGCCATTGAAACAGCTGTACGACTTCTAAGTTCGTATCAGACCAGTTCAAATGCCTAGATACATCAATTATTTGATCCTCTCGAAAACCGTGAAGCTGGTGGTTTCCGTAGAAACATCGGTCGCACGTTGGGCGCCAAGAAGAGAGAAGAGGGTATGAGCCCGTTTGAGGAGGTTATCTGGGTACCATCCGCCGAAAGAAATGGTACTTCCAATAACCCGCCATTAACCCCAAACCTGAGAGGATCGGATGCATTTTTAAAGGGACAGCGTAGCACGAGAAGCATGACCCAGCGGATCTGCGTCATCTGTAAGGAATATGTCATAGACGCCCAAAGAAATACACCCAAAAACACAAAGCTAACAATAAAGAGATCCCGTCTTAAGTAAAATGTCATGAATGATTTATTCATAAAGCAAGCCCTTATCCTACTTCCGAGGGTTAAAAATTGGCTAATCCACTGATCTAGTTACAATGGTGAGTCAAACACTAAAATGAAATTAACTAACCCTCGTGAAGTTCTAATTACAAGAAAGCAACAACTAAGCTAGGTGCGTGGCACAAGATAAAACTAACGCGAAGAAAAGTTACAAGCAAATGACTCGGCATACTTTACATTTAACAGCAAAGCAAATCCAATCCCGAGGTTAGAATGGCACCACGTCCAAGTTTACAGTTACATTCAGTGTCCATATAAATCCTGACGCGAATGAAAATACTACAACGAGACGCGTCGTAATCAAAGAATTAATGCAAGAGCTAATGATAGTAGACCACAGACTATCAAAAAACATTACATAAAAATACATTCTGATAATTAACGGAAGACAATATAGGTAAATGCGCTGGGAAATGAATCAACAGACACACAAACACAGGCCTCCCTCGTGAATTGAGAAGTTATTTGCCCTCAATCGCCATCTCATGTGTGCAAATTAGGTTGGCGATAGCGCAATCATCAGTGCGACTTACGTTGCTTTGAATCACGAGGGCCATAAGGTACGAACTACTGGTCCCGGAGATTCATGTCGTCCAAAAACAAAGTGTCAGCTCATTTAAGATAGCATATCCCACCGGAAATGACGTAAAATCATGGTGTCAAAGTCATCAGAAAGCAAATGGGTTCAAAGTAACTGGGCTGTAATTAATTAATTAATTAATTAATCCGTTGGCTTAGGATAATTAGGTATATGAATTACAATCAAGGTTTATGTCAAGTATTAAATGGTTTGATTTAAGACAGAGGTCGTCGGCTGCATGTGATCTCCACAGATATACACTCGTAGATCATGACTTGTAAAAGTCAATAACACTATGCTCTGAGCTAAGAATTTCTCAAGCAACAATAATACTTAATAGCGCGTCTTACACTACTTGGACGCCAATGACATCGGTCGCCTAGGCCCCTCGGCTCAATGACGCCGGAATTTACCAACAATGTAAGGGGACATTAATCCGCACTTCCTTACCAAAACTCTGTGTTCACAGACACAATAATAACACTAGCTAGTCTGACAAAATACAAAAAATTGGGTCTATTTACATGTGTGTTAAACCTCCCTTACAGCTCGCTAGATGATTCACTTCATCAGCTACAAATACAAGGAATTCCTATGAATGAACCTTCCCTCGCTCTCGAACAGCGGTAAAAATATCAGCTGTTTACAGCTCGTAGTGGCTGTACACAAGGCTTGGTTAAATATCAGTGACATTGACCTTCACATTCCATGTGATCATGACGTCAACAGTACAATAAAGTAGTCAATAAAGCCCTCCCCCACTGAATTCTGGGTAAAAAAACAGTTCCGCTAGCTCATTGCGTGTCAATTCACTCTACACATCACTGAGTATGACGCGGATTTCATTTACATTGCGTTCTAAAACTGTACATTCCGTCTGACAGAAACACGTATTACAGTCCTATTGTGCTCTTCAGATCGCTAAAAGATTGTTTATTACTTCCATTATAGTTTCCATCAAGGTGTGTTACCCTTTATAAAGAGATAATGTTATTAAAATACCAATGATGATAAAATTGAAGACTATACAATCCGCAGCATAACTACTTTGACATTGAGAGATATGTCGCTCATCTCTATTATCATGAACTCGTAGATTCTGTGTGCACAGATGGCACATTCTCAAAATAAACTCACAAATATCTAACCTCTAAGATGCTGTTCAAAATGATACGTTTATAGTTTCAACTTCATGTCTTCATCAGTCCTACTGGACATGAGTTCGTTCCTCCCAAGAACTAAATGTGATAAGTGTACACACAAAATGATAACCAACTAGTACAAAAAATATAACAGTGACTGTCGACTGCTAACTGATACGCTAAAAGTCTCAAATAAAAATAACTGAGGGATCCTAAACAGGGTGTTCCCTAACAAATGACGAATATCGTCCTCATGGTGAAAATATCAACTGTCGGATATAGAAAATGCAGCTTTCTCATGACTGAAGTTTATGCTGAAAATTACAAACTGTACAAGTTGCACCACCGTAAAGATCGGCATATGATGGCTCACAAAGATTATGTCAGTTCCAAAGAAGAAAGACATAATTTAACAATAGCCCTGCCTATCTGGTCTTCTATCAGTTTATGCTAAAATTAGCTACTCAGGCTACGTCTGCCTAGACAAAACCCTGCACACGAATGAGAATACAGAACTCACAGTGACATGGATATATTGTTCACCTTCCCGTCTCCAGGCTGGAAGGCGTGATACTTCTCCAATCATTTGGAGGGATTAATAAGCAAGACCAAAGTTCTTGACGTGTCCTTCTCGTCCTCGGTCACGTACATAGGTCGTCCTTGACAGTCTCTGCCGAACTTTCGTCCTCATGGTTGAATCATTTATTCAGTTCTGTCTTCATCATGGAAGAAGTTACTCCATAACGGACCTCACGTGTAGTGGGTAGAATGCATTAAACAAGTGGTACATTTTACGTTGCATGGTGATCAATTTCACAAATATCACTGAAGCTACAATATTAAACTGTACAGAAATTTGCTCACTGGCGTTACACTGGTGCTGGTAATTGCAAAAATGGCTCTGGATTGTCCTGCCACAGAATTTATGATACAACTGGTGGTGTCTCTCACTGATTTTAGTCACTTGAAAATCATTTAAAATCTCGGCAATCACGATGAATTGAATATGATGCGTGACATTGCCATTAGATATTTCAATGGTAGCGTTCGATGGGCTGTAGTTATTTAACGTGGACTCAATATTTTATGCCTCGTGGCACACAAAGTCTGACCTGTCCTAGACAGCGTGGTCACAATTCAAGTGGTGAAGTGAAAAATTGTAATTTCACTCGAAACAAGTTTTCCTTCAGAAATGTCGTTGCACAAGCCTTGAATGGCCAAACAATATACTGTTCACTCGAATTATACAGTGCATTCATCACGATGGCTCTCGATTACTTTCCACACACTTATGTGGGTGCACTTCGCACAAAGCGTGGCCCTCGTCAATATGATGGACTATATCACAGACACATCTAGTCTCGGCGGACTATAAAACTGGTGAGTTGAAGCCAGGAACTGGTTTCAAGGAAGTTGTAAGTCATTGAGCGACTAATTACGTTGATTCCCACATACCCTCGGCGTAAATACCTTTACCATAAATAAGATTTACCAATTCCAAAGGCATAATAAAATGGTAAATTGAACAGAATTAGATGTGGTACGTTCCTGAGATATGCAGTAACAAAATTGCGTGTAAAATATATCCAGAAGAAAATAAGCTATCGTCGTCGAAGTCAAAATAGCATCATAATCATGAGGAAGCTTCAGAGTGCGTTCTATCCACATGAGCACAAGGAGTAAGCATGCCTTCAGAGAAATATTGAAGACATGAGCGGATACGGGCTCATATGCCTCCCCGTTGTTTCAAATAAAAATGTGAGACTTGCATTTTTATTTGCCACCATAACCAGTCCTAGTTCTGAAAATATTTCTTTAAATCGGCATCATCCTCTTCAACACTGCAAAGGTTCCAGTCTCTCTCTCGTATGTGGTGGTTCGTCGATCGTCGTCAGTGGTTCGTCGAAAAAAATGTTAGCCCTCTCAATGGGCATTAGTTTTCCTCGAAGAGGTCAGCAAAGCCAACTCCATCGAGTTCTTGCAATCGTCGTCACTTATTCCGTCTGGTTTGACCCAACCCATCTTGAAGTCGGTCCCATTCGTCTTCCGCGCTCGAAATTGGTTCAATGAGGTGAATGTCAGCAGTTGTAGTGTTCCTCCGCTGATCCTGTGCCTTAGATTTTCCATTTTGTTCCCTCGAAATACGTTCTTCCTCTTCCTTTCCGTTGTCTCTTAACTGACGAATGTACTCTCTACTTTCTTCAGCACGACCTCTCCAGTCTCTATCTCTTTGGAATCGAGGATCACGGTCTTCACGGTATCCTCCACTATACCTGTAATATCGGCGTATATTTCCGGATTGCTGATTGCGAGGAGCGTTATTTCGACCTCGTCCATTCTCCTTTTGGTTGTTGTTATTGTTTCTGTTCTTAAATCTCCTTCCGATATATCCACGATCTCCTTGTTGTCGCGACCGATCATATGGTCAGAGATTCCAATTTTGTCGATCAGGTCCTGATTCGTCTCTAAGGTAAAGCTCTGTAATGAGCGGTGCCAGTTTAGGTCTTTGGCACACTTTTCCCACGGTCGTTAAATTTACGTTCCGGGCTTCTCCCCTAGGTTTGTGTATCGCAATGTCTATCGCCATTTCATCCTAGTTAATTTGGATGCTCGACTTAAGTCCCTCGACGGCTTCTGATTTCGTCGTCAATTATTGACGTCAACTAACCATATCTTCTGAGACGGTCTTAAAGTTTGTGTCAATTTGTGTCAACCGGCTATGTACCTCTGTACGGTTTGTCGCAATGTCATAAGATAATTCATCTAACCTATCGTTAGCTCTTTGGTGGTGTCTAATCATATCCACTCTCACCGAAGCTAAGCCTGCTAACAAGTTAGAATTGACTTCAGCCCTCTGCGTTTCATGATCTTGACGAACTTGATTAACGTCACCCCTGAGCTGAGTTAATGTGTTAGTGTTGGCCTCCAGATCACGTCACAATGTCGACACCGACATTTTCCCTAATAGGTCAATGTCACCTCTAACCTCATTAAGAGTAGCGGTGTTTGCCAGTAAGTTTATGTTTATCTGACTTAGGGCCTCGGCGTTGTTACCTTAATCGCCCCTCACTTCATTCAATGGCATGTTAGATGCCTCAATGTCATTTCGAACTTCATTGAGGTCACCTCTCACTGTGCCTAGATCACCTCCTTCATTACCTATATCGTCTCTCACATTGCCTAAATCACCACTTATTTGGTTGAATAAGGCGTTGATATTTGCTATCATTCCGTCTAAGACACCCATTAGCGTCTCCTCGTCCACCATCACAAAGAATACGTATGGAAATTAAGAGGGAATTACCACCGAAACAAAAACTGAATACCATTACGAGGAAAGTTTGTCCTGGCAGAAAGCTTCAAATGCTGACCAAACATTACTGCTGAACTCAACGCAGAACAAACAAGTTACAATACAAGGCAAAAATGCCAACAAACAAAAGCACAAGATACATTTAGAGCATTAGCAAAACAAATACCTCATGACTTTTAAATATAATATGCTCTATTCCCTGGTCTAACGTCATAAGATGCCAGGTGGCCATTGAAACAGCTGTACGACTTCTAAGTTCGTACCAGTCCAGTTCAAATGCCTATAGTCATCAATTATTTGATCATCGCAAAAAAGTGAAGCTGATGGCTTTCGTACAAACATCGACCCCACGTCGGGCGCCAAGAAGAGAGAAGAGGGTATGATCCCATTAAAGGAGGTTATCTGGGTACCATCCGCCGAAAGAAATGGTACTTCGAACGACCCCGTCCTTTGAACCCACAACCTGAGAGGATCGGATGCATTTTTTTAAGGGCTAACGTAGCACGAGAATCTTGACCCAGGCGATCTGGGTCATTTGTACGGAATATGTCATACACGCCCAATGAAATACAACCACAAACACAAAGCTAACAATAAAGAGATCCAGGCTTAAGTAAAATTTCTTGAATGATTTATTCATAAAAGAAGCCCTTATCTTACTTCCGAGGGTGAAAAATCGGCTAATCCGCTGATCTATTTACATTGGTGGAGTGAAACCCTAAAATAAAATTAACTAACGCTCGTGATGTCCTAATTACAAGAAAGCAGAAGCAACAACTAATCTATGCGCGTGGCACAAGTTAAAACTAACGCGAAGCAAAGTTACGAACATATGACTCGGTATAATTTACATTTAACAGCAAAGCAAATCCAGCCCTAGGTTAGGATGGTGCCACGTCCAATTTACAGTTACATTTAGTGTCTATTTAATCCTGACTTGAATGAATATACTACGAAGAGATGCGTCGTAATCAAAAAATTAATGCAGGGGCTAATGATAGTAGACCACAGACTATAAAAAAACATTACATAAAAATACATTCTTATAATTAACGGGAAACAATATGGGTAATTTTACTGGAAAATGAATCAACAGGCACACAAACACAGGCGTGCTTTCACCAATTCAGAAGCTATTTGCCCTCAGTCGTCATCTCGTGTGTGTAAGTTAGGTTTACAATAGCGCAATCATCACTGCGACTTACGTTGGTTTGATTCACGCGAGCCATAAGGTACGAACTACTGGTACCGGAGATTCATGTGGTCGAAAAACAAAGAGTCAGTTCATTTAAGTTATCATCTCCCACCGGAAATGATGTAGAATCATGGTGACAAAGTCATCAACAAGCAAATGGATTCCAAATTACTGGGCTGTAATTAATTAATTAATTAATTAATCCGTCGGTTTAGGATAACTAGGCATACGATTTACAATCAAGGTTTGTGTAAAGTATTAGATTGTTAGATTTAAGACACCAGTCGTTGGCTGCATGTGATCTCCACATAGATACCCTCGTAGATCATGACTTCTAAAAGTCAACAACACAATGATCTGAGCTAAGACTTGCTCAAGCAACAATTCACTGGTTATTATAATGTTACTGATAAAGATCATGATAATGCTGCTTATGATTAAGATAGTGATAATGAACAAAAACAAGAGAATAACGTTTTCGTCTATACAACAATTGCGGCTTGCCCAGTTTTTAAGAACAACTGTGAATGGACATTGTTATAAAAGGATCTACAACAAGCCTTGTGTTCAAAAACTTTAACACATTATCGAAAAGAGAAGGTGTTGTATTCAGTGAGAATCTATTGTCATAATTATGTATATTCTGCAATGTTAAATATTCTAACTTTGTATAAAATAAGACAGCATTGTACCATCATTCACATTTATTTACAAACTTTATATACATTTCTTTTGTTTCATCATAATATTTTTAAAGACCATACTAAAAACTAAAACATTACTATTCTATGCACATCTTTTCTTCTTTTTCGTTCAGTGTATTTTCATCACTCATATTTCCGTTATTATTTGACATTTGTTTTTTCATTTCATTAAAACAGATCATACGCCTGTTGTTTTTAAAACCTTCATAAATTAGGTGTACAAGATGTATTGCATTATTCACTTCATCAAAAACACTCTCCAACATATTATTAAACTGTGTAGGCAAAAATATTTCAAAATTCTCATATACACAAAGTACACGATCACCATATGTTGTTTTCAATTTTCGGATCTTCATAATGCGGAATGAAATATGCGTTGGCAATTCGCTGAGCTTCTTTGTCTCTAAGCCACATGCTTGCCCCATAGCGTTCAGAACATTAATTGTAGTAGTCTACAAACAAAAGAAAAGCATATCTATTACACTCTACAACACCTTGTAAAAATAATGTGGATATAGGTATTACGCACTATACATCGTTAATAAATTATACTATTTATGCAAGAAATGATCTAACTGTAGCAGATACTACTTTTCTGCATATAGCACAAGTTTTAAGTGCTAATGCACACTTGACACATGCTATCAGGGGTCCACAAGGCAAAAATACAACACCTAGTTTTTCTTGATAACAAATTTTACATAATTGTTGGTCACACTTTTGTATCTGTTGGTGAGACACATCTTTTTTTTCACCCTCATGTATTTGTATCGCGTGTTCTAGCTCTAAGGGTACTTTGATCTCTTGTGCTGCAATCACGTTTTCTTCACATATAGTGTTCACAAATTCTTGACCTTCAAGCAACACAATGCATCTACAGTTATTGAAACAACGAGCGTGTTCCACAAAAGGGTTATCTGTCATCTTCCAATCCTTTAAACCAAATCCACAATGAAACGTATTGTTTTGTCCCCTTCACTAGTATAAAATATCCAGCTTCTCTTAGCTCTTTTGTAAGGTGTTTTAATATTAATGGCCAAATATTTTTATAAGATTCTAATCGTTTTTCAACAAATCGGTACTCTGGGCGCGCTAGTGCTTTAGTCCCACGAACTCACAATTTTTCAAAACCACATGTCAATTCAACACTGTCTATTCCATATGGACCACAAATATCAACACTACTGTTGGCTGGTAATACATCATTATTATTTATTTGTGATTCAGCAAAGTAAGTAGTAGCAAATGGCCTTGTGGTTCGGTAAAATCGATACACTGGTATGTTAACCACTTTTTTCTAAGCATGTAAGGACAACGAGGAGACCATCGCAAATGGTCTCGAAAAGGATATTCCCCTTCTTCCCAGTGTGAAAGTTTAACACTACAAAACACACAATGCACAACATCCTCTCGGTTCAAATAATAGAAACCCGCTGTAGCGAGTATATGTGCTGACAGAAAGCCTAAACGCCAAGATTCAAATGTTAATCAACGATCGTTTTCTGATTTTAAATTTAACCCAGGTGTTACACCGACTTGCTCACTTCTTGTATTTGGTATTAAAGCCATGTGTTATAATAAAACTTGTTTTATTGTATGTTATTATCGTTGCACGAGAGCACAGAGTACCTTAAAACATATCGTGTGCTTGTTCACTGTCTGTTCACTACGTTAGTGGCGCTTTACCATACCTAAAAAACAAACAAAATAATCAATCAATCAATCAAGCAATACTTGTAAATGAAACTTTAACGCTAATTAGCATTAACAGATCAAAACACCATTCAAAAAATAAACTGTTAATCGTCATAAACTGTAACCCATCTACTTCAATTGTTAATAATGCTGCAGTAACTCACAACCCCCTTTAACCAATATATAAACAAAAATGAATGTCTTGTCATTTTGGCTCTTTCGTAGCATAAGGAGGATTCATCATTTCATCACTGTTTAGGGTCATAAACCAAAAAGAATATTCCAAATTTTCTCGCTCAAACCTTTGGATATTAGTTAAGTCCATAGGGAACGACACGTCAGTTGAATTTAATTTTTTGTTTAAAAAAATCAAACATGGCCTTGTACTTTCCCAGTCAACAACCATTATGGTAGTGTGCCGGTTTCCAATACACAGCCATTAACCAAGATAGCAGTCATCGTCCCAGTCATGTACAGGTAATGAATTTTGTCTAGGGGTTTCAACAGTGGTAAAAATGGATAGCATTTTATGTTAGTCTTACCAGAGTTTTCAATAGTTCACTGGCTGGCAATGGTTCCATTCTAGAGCGCCTCGCGTTTTCAGGTTAATACATGCATATCGTTAAAAAAATATAAAATCAAACATATTATTTAAAAAAATCTCACCTTGACTTGGAATGGATTGGTGTATCCTTCTCGTGAACTCAAAAGTGCAATGGCCTCTCTCTCCGACGTGACAGGTATACCGGTTATCTGAAAACAAATAAATAAATAAATCATTAATTACCTTCCCAAAAACTACAAATTTAAGTTCGATTAGCATTACATCTTTAAAATATTCATTAAATGTACTTACCAAAAACTAAAGGAATTTTTCTTCCAAAGTTCAATTCAGAGCTCCACAGTATACGTCTGTTTGCTAAAACAGTAAGTGCTTTACTATCTATCACGGTCTTTATCAGCCAGCTAACAACAAAGACATTCTGCATTTTCTCATATTTTGACCTTCAACTTTTCTCTTTGTCCCATGCTAGTCGAGTTGCCAAATTCCTGAGGTTAGACTCATTAGGTCGTGGTGAGGACTGGACTCGGCTAGCCCCGAGCAGGTCTGTTGTGTCGTGTCTTAAAGCCACAAAACACTCGGCCTCACTAGCGGGCTACCGAGGTCTCAAGTGATAAAGCTTGCGTTTCATCCTAAATCTATCTAATTACATAATTATATTTTTGTTTACATTCACTCTCATGTTACAACTTCATATCCTACAACATCTGCTGTGCCACAGAGCCATGTCGTGGATAACCGTTTACTAACATGTTAAAGATCCCCTTCGGCAGATAAAAATCCTAGCACTCTTCACACTTTTTGGAATATTAGTCTCCATCCGTCATAGGAAATATCGGAAAACCAACCGTCTCAAGCCGCCCTGCCTTTCTGCCAAAATAGCGATTCATTTCTTGCGTGCATGGTCACCGTGGTCTGCAAGAGGCTCGTTGAAACACCCGACAGCGGTACCGTCTCTCTATCTATAATCACTTTTAATAAAAGTTTTAACAGGTAAAAAATAATTTTTATGACGTTAGACCCTTCGTCATGTTTTCAAAAAATAAAAAATACATTCAGAAGAGGAACGCCACTCGAAGTCTTTGGACACCTCTTACACGCCTCTAGCCTTATTGGTTCGCCAGATATTAACAATAGTGCAGTTAGGCCCTATTGACAGAAATGAATAATAAATTCAAAGACAGAGCGTTACCCCAAGTGCTACAATACTCCATATATCACAATCCCATCAGGGGTTCAGAAAATATTAACAAAAGTGTAGTTAGGCCCATTTGACAGAAATTAAAAATACATTAAAATCGGGACGTCACCCCAAATTCAACGACCCCTCATACAATTCCCTAGCCTTATTTGTTCTCGAGATATTAACAAACGTGTAGTTAGGCCCTTTTGAGAAATATTAATAATAAATTCGAAAACGGGTCGTTACCCCAAGTGCTTGAATACTCCATATATCAAAATCCCATCAGGGGTTCAGAAAATATTAACAAAAGTGTAGTTAGGCCTTTTTGGCAAAAATGAATAAGAAATTAAAAAACGGGGCGTCACCTCGAGTGCTACGACCCCTCATACAAGTCCCTAGCCTTATTGGTTCACGAGATTTTAAAAAGCATATGATCTATTAGTTTTCGATCTTTTGGTTAATTTAAAAAAACTCATCCATACATAATTATTTGAAGAACCTCAAGTGCGCAAGCGTAAAAACAAAAAACAAAAAAGTTAATTCATACTGGCGTTGACCCCTTTGCATGTCGATCATGTGGAATAACGTTTAATTTCATATAAGCATCGAACCTCATACATGTTCCACAGTAACCCAAGACCGAGGTCCATGAAAATGTTTTCCATGGTTTCCCATTTTCAACTCCAGGCTGGGTCGGTACCTTCTGACAGGCCACGGCCGCTTCCTTCCACATCCTAGCCCAGTTTAATTCATCTTCATTCATTTCATCTCTCATTAACTCCTCTGATATGGGTGGAGCCAGAAAGGGCATGTGGCCGCAAAAACCAACACCACATAGGCCATCATCGCATCTCATCTCCGACCCCGTTGAAAACGGGAATAATAAGGGCAGACATACTAAGGATAAATCAAATTATAATTATAATACTATCGTACAGCCTCGGGTGCCGGGTGCAAGCTTTGTTATTTGACACCCAGAGGGCAGCTTTCATGTCGAATTTTTGTCATTCCTTGGAGCGCTATGAAAATCAGGGTGGTTAGATATCTAAACTCCTTGACACTATAGCGCTTTCTAGTACAGAAAGAAGGAACTTTGTGTTGGCGGAAAATCCCGAGATTAATTTTGCCATTATGAGCACAGCGTACTGAATTGAAATGGATTCCTTAACACGCCAACAACGTATGACACGCGTGTCGTGATTTTTGCTGCCTTTCAAAGATCTCTCACGATTACCAGAAGTGAACCTGCAAGCTTGGGGTTGGTAGTCCGACACAATAACCACTCACTCACCGTGGCAAGATAATCAAATTATATACATACTGTGCCCGTTTAGACCGAATTCCAACGACCACATACGCATGTTACCGAAAATCAGTTAGCACGAGACTCAGAAATATCTCAGGGCGCCAAACTGGGTGAAAGAAAAACACAAAATTAGATCTAAGTTGCTTCACTGATTTTTGGTTCGATGCAACATTAAGGATAGAAGGGAGAAATGAAAATATCACAATTTCCTAAAATCTCATTTTATTTAAAGTTAACATTTTAAAGTGAAAAATGCAAAGAAAAATAGTAAACAAGAATGGAAAATAAATTTTCCACACACAAAAGAACAATAGAAATATCAACACTTGAAGAATCACTCATTTATTAATCGATGACCTTAATTAATAGTCCATTTGGCATCGACACTATTTGAAAAAGAATATCTACAAGTCGGCTGCTCAGGTAAATTCAAATGTCCATCCTGATGCCTGTGTTTTAATATTTACACTATTTAATAACCTTTTCACAATCCAAGAAATTATGGAATCGCAGTCACTGTTATTTCGAAAAATGTCGATATGTTGTATTCATTTAAAACATAAATATTTGGGTTCAAATATTATTGTTTAATCGACCTGATCCTTTAGGTAAGGATTTCAAAAGAATGTTATCTTCTCATGATTTATTCGATCCCCTGATTTTTAATCCAGACTTACGTCCCATTAATTACATGTCACATTTGACCACACATTCTATTAATTTCTCATTTTCTTTTAATATTCAAATCACATAATTAATTCATTATTTATATCAAGATTTTTGATCTTTGAAAATATTATTGATTTATTTCTCATACAATAATTGAATTGATTCATCTATTTATTCCTTCAACTTCAAAATGATTCACTTCCACCAAAGAGTTAACCAGTTAATAATTAATTTTATATCAAGTTACGAAACTCGTTCAACTCGTTTGTTCAAAACAGAATTATCCTTTAATCATTTATAAATGGTTTCATTAACAAACAATAAATGTAATACTTGTGTGCATACTCATTCTTTCGGTGCGTTTAATTCTCCAATCTTACACTCATTTCGACAGACGGCAAGGCATTGACACATCTATGGTGTGTTTAAACAGAGTCTCACTAACAAATAATTAGGTAAGATGTCGACTTGACACGAGAAATTGACTGAAACTATTTGTATCTTGGATAATAACAATTGGGTTTTCACTTCAACAGATTATTCGTTCATAACTATTCACCTCAACATATACTTTATTTAAAGCTGTCCAACCATTCTTGTGGCTGACGCAACACATTATAGCATATTTATTCATATTAATTCAGCTCACTACTGAATGACTAAATTCACACATATTTTCCAACATATTTCTTTTTTTATAAATTCTTTTTTATATCAAGCCACATGCTTGTTCCATTACGAAGCTTCGCTGCTCCTCCAACAAGTCGCATCAATTGGATCATCACATGAAAGTACATTTTTCTCGTGTCTACTCCTATTCAAAATCGTCATCAAATGACTTGACCATAATATTCCTCATTTACACAAACTCAAGAAAACCCTACGTTATACAGGCTTCTTTCGATCATTTCGATTCCTTCCGTGTCGTAAATACACTATTCATCTCACGCAATTACCAAAATGTATAACATTATCCTTTTATAAACAATATTTCCGTTAGATATGAGTGTTTGCATTTAACCATAGAAAACTGGACAATAAATCGCAAAATGAAACTAAGCTGTTCCATATTCCTACCATTCTATATTCATACTGTTAAATACACATCATTATAAATCTCAAGATATTATTATTATAAAAATATTATTATTCAGAAAAATATGATTATAATTATTATTCAGAAAAAATACTTTTTTGATCATTATTAGGCTTCCAAAACTGGAAATGTGGACTAAAGACCACTTGAAATATCCAAGCTGGAAATCTTTGGACGAAAAATAACATCCATTTCCCATAAATAAATAAGTTAACTTCGAAGATCCAACGGCTGATGACCGTGATGACAAATACAAAAAATCTAACCAACTATTCGTGACACTGTCCGTTGACTTGTAGTAGGAGAACTAGGGTTCATAACACTCCAACAGAAATGCAGGTTTGCAAAACAGAAAATAGTTTTGTTGATATTTCTTTTCAAATGAAAATTTCCAAATACCATAGACTATGAAAGTAAATATAAGCTTACATTGCAGATGTTCTTGCAGCGAAGGACCTCCTGGTCGGTTCCATTACGGTTCCATGTCCAAGGATTGTTCCATTTGCTCGTCCATTCAAACGCGTACTTAAAGTCTCGTATCGGCTTCAATGTCTACCCACAATCTGTTTAACCGCACGAAATCGAAAGTTCTAATGCTGGCTTGAAGTTAACTCGTTCCATACTGTTCATTCGTAGCATCGTAATAGCTTGTGCTATCTGAAAAGTCGGGGTTCGACCCACTTGCTTCATAACATTGAGCCAGTCGTAGTTCTGATACAGCTTTGAATAATACTACATTTGATACTCTTACTGTCTTTTTACAATGGTTCAAATGCAGTTCCGGTTGTACGCTAATCCTATCGGGTGAGATTATGCATCTCCCAGAACGCGTTATGCACGGCGTGTCCCATCAACGGCTAATTCCGAGGTCGGGTAATAGGGATTGCCCAGCACACGTCCATAAAACACAGATGGGCCCCTCTATTCTCCTAACGGGTGAGAATCTGCATCTCCCATAACGCGCTATGCACGGCTGGTCCCAATGTCGGCTAATTATTTGACCAAGTAAGACTGGTATCAGTAGTTGAAGTATTTAAGTCGTGGCTGATCATTCTAACTACCAAGACAAAGCTCGGCACTGACTGCTTGGAAACTCGAAGTCCATTTGAAGAAAATGACAAGTGTCAACTGGCAACTAATAGGCAAATAACTTCTTAAAAGTTCACACATTTTATGAATACCAACATTCACGGCGCTTCGAAAATATTCACTCTTACTCAGCGTGTAGAGTACTGTCACAGCGGCTCGAAGAATGACCATACAGCGGTCCGGCGATACCGAGCTAACTTAGCACGTACTGTGCCTCAACGATGAATGAGCTACTAGACTAGCACACACTCTCAGCTTGGCTCAGCGCTCTTATATACCCCTCCTGAGTTCCAGAAACTTCCTTGTGGCCTGTGCGTCATAGCACGTGGAGTTGGGCTTGGCTCGGTACTACGTCACAGGGTAGTAAATCAATTACAATCCGATGTTAATATCTCGGCTTCCTGTGAACCGATTTTCTTCCGAGATGATTCAAACTCTTTTAAATTCCAGTGCCAGAAAAATGTATAACCTGTGGTGTCTCCAAAACATCAAATAAAAATTGATAAAAGCGAAGCTTCGTTGTTCTCACCGCGCGCGCCACATGCCTTCAGTAAGTGCTTCCAATCAATACCTTATAGAACAAAAGTCGCGCGTGATCCAAAATTTCCAGATCCTTCATAATGTGCCTGGGACCAAAATATCACCTGTTGAATAAGGGCACAATACCTTATTCAAAGTTGCATGTACATATTTCTGCTACGAATTAATACATCCCTGTGTCACTTTTACTCTCGTGTAAATATCATGCTACAATCTTACTTTCGAAGCCATAATGACTGGTTGGCTCCTCAGTTCAGGGGCTGCGACAACGCGGTCATGTAGCCCCGTGTATTTTGCGTGTGTGTAGAATAGGTCTGATAACCAGTGTTAATTTGTGATGGCTCTATTAGTGTGTGTTATCGGTGATCCAGGTAAGGACTGCAGAAAATCAATTTTTCAAGTAGTTCCTACTTTTGCCACCAAATGCTACCGTCCACGACACCTAGCTGCGGACGTGGCTACTAAATGCCATCGCAGTCAGCACCTGGCGGCGATCGTTGGAACTAATATAGGGTTATCAAACTAACCTACAAATTTTAGCTTCCACAAGTGTAGTTAGTGGAAGGTTCCTTTTCATGCTATAAATCTAAGACATGGGACCGCCGGCTTTACTTCCCCTCCAAAGGAGGGGTTTGAACCCGTGTTCTTGGGCATAGAAGCTCAGTATGCTAACAACTATGCCATGGAAGCCGCCGTCATAATGACTGCTGCCAAACTATGACAGTAATGAAAGGCTCAGTTAAAAGATGAATTCTAAGCTCATTGACAAGGGCGAGATAAAGGCAGGCATTTGTTGATTGACATTTCATTAAAACGAGCATTAGGAAAGGCATGTGTAGCAGGAAACAGGCAATTATCCATACACTCAGACGTGTAAGTTGGAGAACAAAAGAAGGAAGACCTATTCGCACATTCCTTGTTAGCTAAAGAATCAACTGTTACAGCAGACAAGGTAAACTTTCACAGGGTTGCGGAAAAGTTTCTATACACTGCATTCCGGAACTTGGAAATGTTCCTTTAAAATGCGTATTTTGATTACCCCTGTGTGCGTTGCACAGTTTCCGTTTAATGAAGGAAATTTAACTTGGTTTTCAGCCCTCAGTTCACGGGATCTTCAAATATTTCCGTTTAAGACAAGTTTAATAAGACGTCCGTTGAATGTAAATGTTATTGTATGTAAATCTGGTGAATCAGCTGCCCCTTAAAATATTGTCTTATGCAGCCCAACAAGCCTCATTATCAGGAAGGTCGATATTTCAGCTCGCATCCCGTATGGTACCAATGCACTTTAAGCATATCCCGCAAATGATAATGAACACTATTACTTTTTCCTCGATGTGGCTACAGACTTATACGAGGGAAAAAGAAGGGTCCATTATCGATTGCGGGATATGCTTGCAGTGCATTAGTGCTTGGGTGGCGGAGTTGGTAGCATGCGGAACTGCTGTGCCCAAGATAGCGGGTTCAAACCCGGCCAAAGTCATCGGATTTTTTAAGAGTGTTAAAATCCTTCAGTGTGCCTTCCTTCGGACGGGAAGTAAAGCTGGCGGTCTCATGTCATAGATTTATGGCATGTAATAGATCCTTCCACTAACTAAAATTGTGTGAAGCTGAATTTCTAGGTTAGATTTCCTTGAAACGCTCTATCATAGTTACAACGTTCACCACTAGGTGTCAGTGACATCTGGCAGCGAAAGTTGAAACTACTTGAAATTGAACGGAAATTTTAGCTCACCCCATGAGGCCATGGGTGTTCGCTTGAAGCAGCTACAGCCTCTGGTGAGCCGAACATATCCTCGAACACTCCCGGCACTAAAATCCATACGTTAATAAATAAATAAATAAATAAATAAATAAATAAGAAATATAGGGAATGCAGCTGAGAAATATCGCCTTCCTGACAACACGCGTTAGTTGGGATGCATAAAACAATATTATTAGGGGTAGATGATTCACCTGGTACGTAGATTACTGGAATTGCCCGCCTAATGTTCTGTAAGTGTGTGTTGACCGACTGAAAATTACAAATTTATATTTCTTCCATTGTTGTCCGTGTTGGTACCACTGAATTATGATGATAATGTTGAACTTTCCAGGATGTCATACACATCTGTGCTAACGATCGTGACGTTCTCCACGGAGCGCTACCTCGCAATCTGTCATCCCCTCCGCTCCTACAGCATGAAGGGGCTCAACAGAACGTTGCGCATTATCGCCGTCCTCTGGATAGTGTCGCTAGTGAGCGCTGCACCCTTTGCAGTCTACACCACCGTCAGCTACGTCGAGTTCCCACCACGTGAGTAATCTCTACACCTTGAGCTATTGAGTTACAAATTAAAGTCGTGGTATATAAACAATTTGGCCCAAAACTTAGCCGTGCTCGATAAATCGTGAACAACGACCACTGTTGTGGTTGTTGATTTATTTTAGGGGCTTTGCGATATCGTGGTCATGTAGCCTCGTAAGCCTGGGTGTGTGTGTGTAATTTTGTCTAGTAACCTGTGTTATTGTGATGGCTGTATTAGTACGTGTAACTATAATGAAGATAAGGAATGGGAAGGTGGCGGCCGTTGCTATACGTTAGGAAACATTCTGGCTGTTGCCTGGAACAGAAGTGGGAAACCACGGAAAACTACTTCCAGGATAGTTGCGGTGGGAATCGAACCCAACTCTTCTCAGTTTTGCCAAGTGTGCTAGCTGCCACCACGAGGTAACTACGACGACCACGCAGGCGTAGAATGGAACTTCGAATCCTGCGCTGACAACGGCTATCCTGAATGTGGTTTCTCCACAGGTTTTTCCACACTCCCTCCAGGTAAATGCCGGGATAGTACCATATTTTAAGTCCTGGCGCACCTACCCCATCCCTGTCCCTAATACAGCTACACACATACTACCATCATCACATAAATACAGATTAGCAGATAAATCCAACACACACATCAAACTACACCGGGCTGATGACCTAGATATTCCAAGCTCCTGAAATGAACTAACAAACAACAATGTACACCCTCTGTCTGAAAAGTTCGGTGAATGGGCTATATTACGAACGGATTGCTGGCTTACCTGAGGCAGCCATTACTGTCCTTCGAAGTAATCCCCGTGGATGGTTATGCACTACTGAGAACGACTGAACAAATCCTGGAAACGCCTGGCATAGTCTTCTTTAGGAATAGCCTCCAGTTTTGGTCGTTTAAACTCTTAATTGAAAGCAAGAGAGAAGCATGAATTTATGGTACCTGCCTTGTACACCTGATAGGCGGGTGGCAGTGAGAAGGGTGAATTTAAGCAACCTAACGTGCACACCTGTTCGACGGGGCCAGTGAGAAGGGTGAATGTTCCGTGGAATGGATTGGTCCTGAAAACCATCATCACGGGTACGAGACCTGGTGCCTGAGGTACGACCTCGAAGGCAAGCGTCAATGTATGGAGTATCGGGGTCCAGGGTCGCTGCAAAGCCCTTCAGGGCCAGAGGTTTTCGGACATTTCGGACATCCAACGCAATGTGACGACCCAACTGAAGGCTATCCCTCAGGAAGACTAAGCCAGGACTTGTACAGCCGTTCTAAGAAGTGCATAACCATCTACGGGGATTACTTCGAAGGATAGTAACGGCTTTTTCAGGTAAGCCAACAATCCGTTCCCAATATAGACCCATTCACCGAACTTTTCAGACAGAGGGTGTACATATATATTATCAAATTGCAAACGTCATCCTGGGATATGTGCAACCCGCTGAACACTCAAGGTAGAAGAGTTGCCTCGTCACTCCTTACTTGTTTTGCCTGGATCATTATTGAACCACATGAGGCAACTGTTCACTCTTAGTTTTAGTGATATTACCTAACCCTTTCCGGCCTTCACTGAGCAAGAATCTGCGCCCCCTCTAGTAATGAGAAAAAAAAGGAACTTAAAATCCAACAATTGGATGTTTCACGGCCGCAATAAGGACATTAAACTATTAGGTCGTGTATTGTACACTTTAATAGTAGATGAAAGTTAGAGAATGAAAATCTGATCCAAGTAGGACTCGAATTCATGACCTCCGGCTTTGTTCGTATTAGTCTGTAGTCACATAAAGGGAAAATTGAAATGATAGAAGCCTTTTTTCCAGTGTTGCCTAGTTCTATTATAGAAAGCTTTCCAGTTGGTCAACACAAAATGTGCCCTATTGCATTAGGCGGCAAAACGAGTATTTATATGCCCTAACTTGAAAAAACGAGATATTGTTACAAACTTTTATGTACAAAACGGGGTTCAGAGGAGAGGAGCTCTGAGGTTGGCGTGTGTTTACCGTACAGTTGTCTCAGGTGTTGCGCCAATTGACTTACTCGCTCAAGAACGTAAAGAAGTATTCTTCCGACGAGTAGAACTGGGCAAGGCTCAAGCCCGGAAGGAAGCCGTGGCACGCAAGATGGAACTTTGGCAGCAGAGGTGGAATGACGATCTCAGAGGAAGATGGACAGCTCGGCTGATACCGAGTCTGATTGAGTGGACAAGTAGAAAACGTGGGGAAGCTAATTACTTTCTGACTCAAACGTTGACAGGTCATGGCTACTTTCGGTGTTACCTTCATCGTATGGCCAAAGTAAGGAGTCCAGTATGTATTTACTGCGAGATCGAACGAGATGACGTATATCATACGTTCTTCGTCTGCGGTCGTTGGGCAGCGGAAAAACAACGACTTAATGCTGAGGCTGGTCCAATAACGCTGGACAATATAGTTTGAACTCGGCTGAGGAAGCAGCTCAACTGGGATACGGTCGCTTTCTTCGTTGAAGTGGTCCTTCGTCAGAAGAAGTCGGATGGGGGCCTGCATGATTTAGTTGATTAAGTCTGCGATCCGCGGTCTGAGATTGAATTGAGAAGTAAGAAGGTGCTTGTGAGGCAAAGAAAATGGCTGCATCATGAAGTAATAAGAAGGTGGTCCCGGGATGGGTTTTGTCAAGACGATTGGGTGTGGTTTTTACTGGGTATGAATCCCACACACTTCAGGAGTGCGGACCCTTCTTAAAGTGTTATGTAAGATTTTCCACTTCCCTCGTAAAAATATTTTTTTAAAAGTGAAAGAAGTAAAAAATGTACAAAATGGGGTACCTAATTAATTGGATGACATGTTTCTAACGTCAAGCTTTAATCTTCAGATTCCGCTCACTTAGGATAAATTAGTATATGATGGTTATGAATTACATTTGAACACAAATACAGTGCTCTCTCGAGTTGGCCGGCCGGCTTATCTGCTCCCGTTAACTCATCACTTCCCGCTCAACATAGCATAATTCTTTGCTCACTTTATCCGTGCATGACATGAGGTAACAATTAAAATTAAGAAAATAAGAATTAATAAAATAAGCTCGTACGTTATGACAGGAGATGTAGGAAATTTTCTCCTCCTACATGCACACACTCCCGGCATTGTCTTAGGAAACTCCGATACACACGCGTACGTTCGTCTTCCATAATTGAGGCTATTTCTCTCCGGATATGTCCTTTCAGTTCGCCCAACGTGTGAGGTTTTCTTGCATACACTTTATTCTTTAAGCACCCATATAAATAAAAGTCACAAACAGTTAAATCTGGGGACCATGATGGCCATAAGTCCATACTAATAACACGGTCTTCAAAAATTTCCTCAATAAAGTTTAATGTGTAATGAGCTATATGCGCGGTGGCAGAGTCTTACTGAATATATCCATTTCGACAGTTAGTGTCAGTCAGTTCGTCCAAAAAAAGTTTGAATATATTATCCCCGTATCTTTTTGCATTAATTGTGCCTTGAAAAAGGATAGGTCCTATAATTCTGTATCCATTCACTGCGCACCATACTCCGATGCGATGGGGAGTTTCTGTACTCCAATATCTGTTATTCTGCGTCGAACCATACCCGTGTAAATGGAACCAAGCTTTGTCCGAGAAAAATATTAACATATCAGGAGAGAAATAGCCTCAATTAAGGAAGACGAACTTATGCGTGTGAATCGGAGTTTCCTAAGACAATGCCGGGAATGTGTGAATGTAGGAGGAGATCATTTCCAACATATCCTGTCATAAGGTACAAGCTTATTTTATTAATTCTTATTTTCTTAATTTTAATTATTACCTCGTGTCAAGCATGGATAAAGTGAGCAAAGTGCTATGCTATGCCGAGCGGGAAGTGATGAGTCAACGGGAGGAAGATATGCTGGCCGCGCCGGCCGGCCAACTCGTGAGAGAAATGAACTGTGTATATATATACAATGTTTATATTACCCCGATACCGACAGTAGTGGCTACGCTGGATAGAGCGCAGCGTTAGGCAATGGGGCCAAGCTCTCTGCTGAATCGGTAGACGCGTGGGCTCGAGCCCCACCGTCGGCCGTTCTTGAAGTGGTTTTCCGTGGTTTCCCAATTTCAACACAAGGCACATGCTGGGACGGTACCTTCTGACAGGCCACGGCCGCTTCATCCACATCCTTGTCCAGTTTAATTCATCTTCATCCAATCCGTCTCTCATCCCGACGCGCAGGTCGTCCACGGGCGTCGACTAGAAAGACCTGCACTCGGCCTCTCAGGAGGCCACACGACCAAAAAACCGATACGGCGCTCCCAATGGCTGATAGGGGCTCTCGTAAGAGAGTGGTGCTCGCACCCGCGGATCACTGAGGACATGATATAGTGGCAGCAGCTATATCATTATTGATGATACGAAGATCGATACGTCGACCTTATATCAACAAAAAGCTGCTTTGCGTCCTGTCATCCTTGGATGGTGAGATGTGAGGTGGTTACTGCGCATTGAGGAAGGCAACGGGAAACCACCTCAATTATTGTTCCCAAGAATTTACATGCATGATGGATTCTTCCCAAGCTAAATTGGTATCCGGAGGTAAAATAGTCCCCTGCTCGGATCTCCAGAGGGGACAATGTAAGAAGATTCCGAGAATTGATTAATTATGTAGAATGGGAACATGGTATGTTCGATCACTCAAAAGGACTGGAAAACTGGAAAATGTCAAAAAGGAATTGGATAGACTTGAGATCGACGTCCTAGGACTAAGCGAAGTGAGATGCCCAAATAATGGAGACTTCTGGTGTGGTGACGACAGGATTATTTATTCAAGAGATACGGATGGAACAGGAGGAGTTGGCTTGATTTTAAAACGAAAACTGGCGTATCAGGTCGAAAGCATTTGGGGATTCAGCGAAAGAATTATCATGATCACAATCAAGACAGAGCCTAAGGATACAGAACTAATCCAGACATAAATGCCTACTTCGAGTTACACTAATGATGAAGTGGAAGATATATATGAACAACTTGAGGAAGTATTGATGAAAGTTAAAGAAGATGATAACCTTATCATCATGGGTGACTGGAATGCTGTTGTAGTAGACGGTGGGAAAGTATGAACTTGGAAATATGAATGCAAGAGGGAACAGGCTTATTGAGTTCTGCAGAAGCCATACGCTGATTGTTGCCAATACATGCTTTGAACAACCAAAAAGAAGAAGATACAGTGGACAATGCCAGGTAATGGTGATAGATATCAGATAGATTACTTCCTGATAAAATGTCGTTATCGTAATCAAGCAAAATCTTGTAAAACCTACCCGGGTGCAGATGTGGATTCAGACCACAACCTGGCATTAATGAAGAGCCAACTTAGATTAAGAAGAAAAGTTATAAAACAACCCTGTAAGGGAAGGAACATCAACAAGGTAAGAAATGACAAGCAAGCTTTACAAGACTTCAGAGAAGAAACAAATGCAAGAATTGGCCTCCAGATGATGTCTGGAAATATACAAGAGAGATGGGACAAAACAAAAAAGGAAATTACCAAAACAGCCGAGGCATGCTTTGGTGGACAGGAAAGGGCGATTTACAAACCTTGGATTACTGAAGAGCTACTGGATTTAATGGAAGAACGAAGAAAATGCAAAGTAAGAGGAAACCATGAGGAATATGCGAGACTTCAAAACAAGATTGATAGAGAAGCAAAGAGAGTAAGAGAAGAATGGTATGAAAAGAAGTGCAAAGACATAGACGAACATATGGTGAAAGGTAATAGTGAGAGAGCATACGCCGAGATACGGAAACAGGTTGGAACAAAAAGAAACCTGATGAACATCAAACGGAACAAGAATGGCGAAGCCCTGACGGAAGATGGTGAGGTAGCGTTAAGATGGAAGGGGTACACAGAAGAACTGTATGAGGGAGTTCTAGATGCAAATGTCCTTGAAAGTGAAGACCAGGTGGATGCTGATGAATTACGACGACTAATTTTAAGAAAAGAATTTGATAAAGCCCTCAAAGAGTTAAGACACAGAAAGGCTCCAGGACCAGATGGGATCCCTGCAGAGATTTTACAGGCACTCGGAGATAAAGCCAAGGACAATCTATACAATATAATAAATGAAATATATGTAACAGGAGAAAAGCCAAAGCACTTTGAGCAAACTATTCTTATTCCCATCCCAAGAAACACAGAGCACAAAGGTGCGAAGATTATAAAACTTGGAGCCTTCTCTCCATGCCTCAAAAATTATAACATGAATCATCTATCATCGGATCGAGAGAAATGTAGGAGATAATATTTCAGAAGAACAGTTTGGATTTAGGAAGGGAAGAGGAACACGAGAAGCCATCCTAAGTCTCAGAAAAATTATTGAAAAATCCCTGAAATTCGACAAACTTGTTGTAATTGCTTTCATTGATTTAGAGAAAGCTTTTGATAATGTAAATTGGAAGGTGCTGTTTGAAACCCTAAGAAAACTGAAGATAGACTACAGGGAGAGATGAATACTCTATCAACTTTACAAGAACCAGACAGAATTAATTGGCAAAGAATGAGTGTAAGCAAGAATTGGGAAGGGAGTAAGACAAGGATGTGGACTATCACCACTGTTATTTAATATCTACATTGAAGAAGCCATTCAAGAATTCTTAGCTACGAACAGTCATGGCATAAAAGTTAATGGCAAGCTGTACAATACCATACGATTTGCAGATGATATAGCCCTGATAACTGAAAATGAGAGTGATATGCAAAATGCTCTGAAGCATATAAACGAAGTATTGCAAGAGAAGTATGGCATGAGGATAAATAAAAAGAAATCCAAAATAATGGCAAGTACTAGGGATGGCGACCAAATAGTCAATGTGCTAATGGATGGTGTAAAACTAGCCCAAGTAAAGGATTTCAAATATCTGGGGAGCATGATCACATCAAATGGAAAGTGTACGAGAGAAGAAAATGCTCGAATCGCACAGGCAAAAGAAGCCTTCTCAAAAATGAAGTCTTTACTAACATCCAAGACTGTTAGGTTAGAGGTGCGAAAACACTTCGTGAAAAGTTTTGTATGGAGTATTGCAAGTTATGGCTCTGAAACATGGACTCTGTGACAAGCAGATGTACCAAAACTTAGGGCATTTGAGATGTGGTGCTGGTGACGGCTACTTAAGATACCTTGGACTGATAAACTCATGAATGAGAATGTTCTCAAAAGAGCAAAGGAGACACGTACCTTGGTTGAATCCTAAAACAGAAGGAGCAATAGTTTTGTTGGCCATTTGATTCGTCATTCTGACTGGTGCACCACACTCTTCGAAGGGAAGCTAGAAGGAAAGATGAGTCAAGGAAGACCTAGGAATCAAATTTACAGACAGCATTAAAGGCAAGCACACTTATTGCCATTTGAAACATCAGGCCAGGGAGAGAAGACGTATTGGAAAACATACATGTTACCCACCAACCTAGCGGTTGAGGAGAAGAAGAAGATAGTTCACTTCCATGGTTGTTGCGTTATTATTATAGGGATGTGGTTTAAGTATGTTGCTTGTGATCTATTGAATTGTTATTGTGAGTAACTTCAGTAGTGATGTTGTCTACACTATTTTTATTAATGTCCTAAATCAGCCGTTCCTATTTAAACTAGTGGCCTTATTATACATCTCGTGTGGCGAACACACAAATGATACACTGTACTCTTCTTCTTTTCTTTAGCATTTGTGCCACAAATTAGCAGGGTCTGATCTTTTGGTTCTCTGTCACCATATTACACGAGTGTGTGTCATGTTAGGATAAAGTCTGGCAATTTTAAAATCTTCATGTGTCAAGCTAACACTGTCTTGGTCGTCCTATTGGTCAATCCAG
The DNA here is from genome assembly GCA_946902985.2 of Meconema thalassinum. Lineage (NCBI taxonomy): Eukaryota > Metazoa > Arthropoda > Insecta > Orthoptera > Tettigoniidae > Meconema > Meconema thalassinum. Next base: position 1,295,494,484 of record OX336389.2, read on the forward strand.
AGTAGGTTAGAGTGGGTTTAAACCCATAGCGTCAGCAGTTTTTGAATTGCGCATGCCTGAGCCAAGTAAGGTTGTCGATATCTCATGAACCCATGGTCGGGTTTTAACAAATGAGGTGTCGTAGGACTCGAGATGACGTCCTATTCCCTATGAATGACTTGTACTATTAAAACAAATTAAATTTTTGTTTTTGAAAGTAGGTGATAGTTTGAAAACCAAACATGATAGAACGTTGTGCAATGGTTCAAACGAATGGTCTCTATGTACTTTATTTTTTATAATAAAACTTTTTTATTTTTTGTGTTATTTTGAAAACAGTTCCATTTTGAAACTGTTGTATGTTAGAAACTAGGAATTCTACAAAAAAAAAAAAATGTTTGACATAAATGAAAGGTCCCTACCCCCTCTACCCCCAAAATAAATGTCAAGTCTCTACGAGGAAATCTTGTAGTAGTGGGATGGGGATAGTTCAGCACTTCAGCCCACTTTCCTACGAACTTTGCCGATATCTCCCGAACGCATTATCGGATTTTAACGAACGAGGTGTTGTTGACATTGGGGTGACGTCCTATTTGCTATGAATGTGTGTTGGTATTTTTTTAATTGAAAATGTTTGTTTTTGAATATGGCGCTAATTTGGAAACGGTGAATTATGGAAAAATGTTTGTTTGACGTTAATGAAAGGTCCATATGCCCTCTAGGCAGAAAGCAAGTTACAAGCGTGTAGGACAAAAAAAAATTGGCCTACTTTACTGCGAACATTGGCGATATCTCTCGAACGCGTGATCATATTTTAACAAACGAGATGTTGTTGGCGTTAAGGTGACGCCCTCTTTGCCATAGACCACTGATTATATTTTTAATTTTTTTTTAATTGACCTTGAAAGTAGGCGATTGTTTGAAAACCAAACTTGATAGAACGTTGTGCAATAGTTCAAACGAAAGGTCTCTATGTCTTTTATTTTTATAATAAAGTTCTATATTTTTATGAGTATTTTTGAAAACAGTCCAATTTTTAAATTCTTATATTTTGGAAACTAGGAATTCTATAAAAAGCGTTTGTTTGACATAAATGAAAGATCTCTACCCCCTTTACCACGAAAATCTCTAGGACAAAAAACTGTGCATTTTAAAACTTTTTTTAACTGTTATATTTTTTAATTTTTTTGAAAAATGATACGTGCTCGTAGACAGAGAGCCGACAGCGCTGGGCGTGTGTTACAACGGGGCTATCACCGGCCATGGTGAATACAGCAAATGGCTATTTCGAGGGGGCAGCAGGGCGAGGGTTCGCTTTCCGATATTTTCCTATGATGAACGAATGAAGGCAAATATTTCGCAAATCCCTCATGGTGATCTTTAAACATATTAGTAATGAGTGATTTGACAAATGATAATAATTGTATGATCTGAATGAAAGCGAGGCTTTTATAGTTGTCAACAACTTTAAGAACTTGCTTTGTATGTCTGACTGGCAGCCAGAACGACAAACAGAACATCTGCTGGAGGCTAGCTGGCCGCTGAGAGCCGACTAAGAGAATGGAATGTGAAACTTTATCACAGGGCGTGACTTGGCAACACCACTGGCTAGCGATATCAGGTGGAACATTCTGGCAACTATGTAACTGAGATAACAGACCCGTCTGCAAACCGCCAAAGAGAGTGGCTTGCATGAGCAGGCAGAAGCGGTAAGAGGGGAGAGGGGAACACTGAGACACAACAGGGAATCATGTGACCACTGCAGAGCCTGCCAAAAGCGGTGAGGGGGTGGGAGGGACCAGGAGGTCGGGTAGAGGTGAGGGGAGGAGTGGAGAACCCATTACAGCCAATAGCTGAACGAGTTGTATGTCAACATGGAGTGAAGGGGTGAGACACAGGTGAGGAGAGAGAAAGAGAAACATGTGTGGACATGCAAAAAGCTCTGAGCGCCGTACACATGTCTCTAGTACAACATGATTCAATAAATAAATAAATAAATAAATAAAAGGTGCACAGGTTCACTCAACATGTGATTTATTGATCGAAGAATTAAAAGTAGAGGTAAATCCCAAACATATTACATATATATCATTTCCCTTTTGGTTCAACACTTTTTCCACAAGATAATGTTGTGGAAACGCTGTCCTATGAAGTTCATGGAGATAGAATCTGCCTCTTATGGGTTGACGGTTGAGGTCCTCGAGTAAATATGTGACTGGGCGTCCAGGTTGACTTAACGAATTCGAAATATTTCAGTCCCCCACTGCGGCGTTAAGCCCTTATCGAAGGCAGTCTTCAATTTGCTCACACGAACAAAATCCCAAATTTTCAGTCGGTGACGTTTAGGGTCTGCTGTTTTTATGGGATTAAACAGTTTATCCAGTCGCTGAATAGTTTTGGTCACGAAACGTGGCTTGGTCCCAATCTTCTATGTTTGGTGTCATTGTAACGTGACACTAGCTCAGGTAACATGTCCAACCAGCGTTAAGTGCCCTGAGCGGTAAACGCTTTCCACATGTGCGTTTTCAATGTTCGGTTAAACCGCTCAACCACGCTTGCTTTGAAATTGCTGTACGTGGTGTAATGGTGAATATCCAAAGATTTGAGAAAACTGGAGAAATCCTTTTTGAAAAATTCTTTCCCCTGGTCGGTTTGTAGCAACTGAGGTTGACGTTTGGATTGTTCAATAATATGTTGAAAGGCCTTGGAGACTAAAGGGCCAGACTTGCGATGAACAGGTTGATCAAACGCCATTTTGGAATACACATCAATGACGGTCAACATATAGCGTACACCATTGTCAACACAAGCATAGGGTAACATCTCCACCAGGTCTGCTTGACAAAGTTCATCCACACCTCGTGAAATTACTTTGAATCGCTGATAGTGACGCATAGCTGGGCGATGCAACTCGTGAGCAATGCCCATTTTATCGCGTGAGGGCTTAAACAATAATTTTGGCATTTCGAAGTTCTTGTTCAATTCCTTGAATTTCCCAATCGTGACCGGTGTGGCCAGCTTGACGTGAAGCATGCAACAGCTGTAGCCGCTGGACGCGCTTATTGGGATTGTGCCAGTAGGTAATATCCACAAGGGGTTTTAATGGTTTAAATGTCACTCCCTAAGCGGACGCTTTACTACGAGCAGTTTGACTGGTTGGAAACATTTTTGCAATGATGGTTTTATATTTTTGAGATATATTGGCATTCACTTGTTGAGTGGGATCATACTGTCTTTCGTGGGCATGGGTGTCCAATAAAATGAATTTATATTTGCCAAGGTCCTCTGGCGTATAATCATGGGAAGCGGGTGAACGAGAGAATAGCATCTTTAACAGTCCTGGCGTTATTTATAGTTGATGTTTTTAATGATAGCTTTAGTACGAGCAAATTTAATCGATGAATCACCAATTTTAAAACTATCATTTTCATAACGAACACCATATATGGAATCTGGGTTTCCAATAAATAGATCGGGAAATAAGGTTCCAGTGTTGATCCATAATATTTTATTAAAATGTTTCTCAGTTCAGCTTTATGTTGAGGGGTGGCCAAGAGTTGTGAAAACGGAGAAGATCTGGAAGGGCAAGGTGTTTCGACCATGGCCAAGGATTTCTTTTTTCTCAAAAACTCTGCAAGGGGTGAGGATTCTTTTTGAGGCGTAAACACTTGTTCCTCCTCATCCTCAACCTCGCTAACACTAGTCAAGTCTTCCTGTTCCTCTTCCTCTTCCTCTTCCACAGGGCCCTCGTATAGCGTTTGTGTGGCTTGTGAAACAGTGGGAAGTGTTTCACAGGGCTTGAAAGAGGGTTTATTACATGGCTTTTAGCGGAGGTGCTAAATGTTATTGAATAAACAAAGCATGATCCGCACGTGATCGTTTCAATTGCCGAAACTTTTTGCGAAAGTATTTTTTGCTCTAATAATATACTTTTTCAATTTTCTCTCTGCTAACGCCATGGTGTCTTGACAAATGACTTGACAGGGAATGAACCAGTGCCTTAAATAGCAATAAAATGATCAAACCCTAAGCCATAACGTCCTTGGTGGAGTTCACTTTGTTTGTCAATGACCAAACAGGCATGACGTTGAGTGTTCCAGCACTTGGCACACAATTCAGTAAACATTTGAAATATCATATCCGGATTCAAATGTTTATTATAAATGTGACGACTATTCCACTCGTCCTGGCGAAATAAAACAATGACATTGGCATTGTCACGAATCAACTGTTTGGACATTTTAGAATACGTTTGTCCAAGATAAAAACAATCTATATGTGTGTAACGACCCATGCTGAAATAGCTTTGAATGATGTCTTGACGTTCAGTGGATACATCATCATCGAAAATCATGAGTGAATCAGGCTTTATCTCATCCGGGGCAATAACATTTTCTTGCATGGAATATGTGAAATAACCCATACTCTCGCTTTGTAATCGAGACATGACTTGATCCACAAATACGTGGAGGGGTTGGTAGAGAGATTTTGCAAAAATGTAAATATTTTGAAAACGCAGACCATTCAGCGCTGTGATGAGCATCAGCAAAAGATTGTTCTTTCCACAGCCGGAAAGTCCCACTATGTGCAGCGAATGGAAGACGGAAACAGAGAACCGTGGCGTTGGTCACGTGATGTGGGTTAGAGATGGGAAACCATGTCCCCCCAGGGGGAATGACACTTGCTGCTTAATAATCTGCATATCAACTAAGGCTTAGACAGGCTAGCAGGCTGTCTATATACATGGAACATAGCCTTGTCATAGGAACAGTAGACTCGTACCACAGGTTGACAATGCATGTCATTGGACGTGCGTTAATGACCAAAGCTAGGTCTGTCCCCATACATGATCCTAAACAAGAAACAGATCCTGCTAATAAACACTATGTGGATAGGTCAGTAGTGCCACGCACTAAACAGGGAGATTATGACTTTAAGGGAAAGCGGTTAACCTATGTGAAACATCCTCAAGTGTATACAGACGTCACTACAAGAAAGTATGTGGATAACAAGGTGTATGAATTTTATGACAAAGAGCCTCAGCTTACGGTGAATGGATATACCGTTAATGATCAGCGCATTATTCTGGTGGAAGACCACCAAGACGAAGACGAAGTCTGTACCAAACGTTACGTGATCTATGAAATGAAGAGGCTTTATAAATGTATCCCATCCATATTTTAGTGTATCTGACAAATGAAAAACCTGTAAATGACAGAAACCATTTACCACTAGTCCGTGACCAGCACCTGACGTATGTGCTATCTTCAGGTTTAAGACACTATCGATTGCACTATGATGGAACCATTCACATCAAAGAATCCATGCCTGATGAAAACCATTTACATGTAGAGATAAACAGTCATAGGGCGTTGGCCCATAACCATCAAATGATCAATGCAGGGGATGAACTATCCTTTCATCTCATGCTGACATGGGATGAAAAGCAAGCGGGAAAAACCATAAACGATTTCCCACTTTATGTGGAACTTGAATATACAGCCATGAAATAGCAATCTCAAGTTATTTGTCACTTAGACAATCTTGTGAAAGGTTGTTGGTCATCATCATGGTGAAACAAAGATATGTGTTTAAGAAGACTAAAAAGAAGACCCCGTCATTGTCAACGCATGGGTTTAAGGAATTAGTGGACAAGCCCTTGCGAAAGAAAAAAAAATATAACGTGCTGACCATAAGAAAAGCACTTCGAGCAGCACAGAGACGTCAACGACAGGGTTCAAAACAAGAGCGTGTGATTCCTGTCCCCAAAGGAGCGGGATTTTTACCTGCATTATTTGCCGGTCTGGCTGCTCTGGGTTCACTTTTGGGCGGTGCTAGGGCAGTGGCGAAAACCATTACAGCTGCACAGCAGGGCAAGCAACAACTAAAAGAAAGTCGGCAACACCATGAAATAATGGAAGCGATTGCTATGGGGGCTAGGAATACCAATTTAAAGCCACCCTTTTATTAACAAGGATTTGGGATTTCACCATGGCGAAATAAAAAAATACCTCAACCAGAGGTGTGTTTATGCGGAAACAAATACCCCCACGACCCTGGAAACAGGAAAGTGCTGTTGTAAATTTGGATGATCACCTAGGACCAGGAACACATTATGTAGCTTATGTAAAAGAGGGATCCACCGTATGGAACTTTGACAGTTTTGGGAATTTATGATGATAATGATAATTGTTGTTTTAAGTGGCCTAACATCTAGGTTATTGGTCCTTTGGGAATTTACCACCGCCCATGGAACTAGTGAATTATTTCGGAAACAGGATCAAGATATATTATAATGTGAAACGTGAGCAAACGTTTAACAGCCAACAGTGTGGACGTTTGTGTTTAATTTTTGTAAATAAGACGCAGCATAAGCAAAAACGTCAACAGTATGTCGGCAGAAAGTAAAACGTTTACACTGCATGGACGTGGACGCGATGTCAGCCTAGACTTTTACCCGCCTATCGAATTGAGTGAAAGGCCATGAACAACAAGTTTTACTATGATGATTCTGTGGTCACCCTGAACTCTGGTGGATATACGATAGATGACATTTATGAACACATTTATGTGGTGTTGATCAATGAATATGGTTTAAAGTCATTTCTCGATGGAACGCACAAGTTTGAACTTGCAGGAAATACCAACACTCATCGCTGCAGTATTTTCTCCACATTTAAGATTGACTTTAAAACACACCCCGAATCCATTGGTCCATTACTAGTATTTAAACCACGCGTGTTGGAGCCCGACAAGAAACATCAATCAGACAATGAAGTAAATTCATTGAGGTCCATCACGTGTCGGTGTCGTGTAATATTATTAGCCAAGTGTACAACAATCAAGAACCATCGCATTCGCTTTATGACTTTATTGTGACATCGCCCAATGTCTATATTATTCGTGAAAACCCTCGAGTGGTGCTTTTTCATTCTGTGGCTGTCGATGGTATTAGTAATATAACATTAAGACTCATCAATAGAGATCAACAACCAATTCAACTAGATATTACCACACCAGTGACTTACAAGTTGGTGCTAATTCCACTATGAAGTTGGTCTATAAAGCAACAACACCGTCTAGGAATGGAGTTAGTTGTTTGCCAAGTGAATACACGTTAACATCTAAGGACAAGCAGATTTTACAGCATTTGGGTTACCACGTCAACCCCCATGATGAATTCTATCCAAGAGGTAGCAAACCACATCGAGGAGCAACCAGGGGTGGTAAGAATTGATATCCATTCCTATCAAGCTCAAACACCTGGACTCAATAACAATGATGAAATTCAATTTGTTATCAACAACCAAGATATTTACACCCTACCGCATGAAAGTGTCATTCAGATTGAAGGCCAGCTTGCCATAAACGATGGCTCTACACCCACCACATATAAGTTAGCCAACCATGCTTTTGGCTTTCTGCTTTCTGAGGTGCGCTATGTGATTAACGATATCGTGGTGGATAGCACTCGAAATGTGGGTATTTCCAGTGTCATGAAACTATACCCCTCTTATAGTGAGGAAGATGGTAAAACACTTTGCATGGCAGGTTGGTGCCCTGACTCGCCCAATGACTGGATGGCACACACCGATTGCACCTTTATTGGATATTTACCTCTTAAACTGATTTTAGGCTTTGCCGAAGATCACCAGCGCATTGTGGTCAACGCAAGGCAAGTGCTTTATCTGGTGAGAGGCAGGAGTGATAACAATGCACTCGATGGAGCCGACAATGCACCCATAGATTCATATTCAACTACAACGCATGCTATGGAAAGTACCTCATGTGACCCTTGACGATTGCAAAAAACTGGACATACTCAAGAAGGTAAAAAGAGATATGCCTCTACCCATGAAATTTAGAAGCTGGATACTCCATGAGTACCCACTAATGCCCACCACCAACACACACAGTTGGTCTGTAAAAACAGCCCGCTATACAAAGAGACCTCTCTACTTGATCGTGGGTTTTCAAACGAATCGCAAGTATCAACAAATCAAAGATGCACTCAATTTTTTAACCTGAAATTGAGAAATGCACGTCTTTTCCTCAACGGAGCTGCGATTCCCTATGAAGGACTGGATTTGGAATTTTCAAAAAATAAGTTTGGCGCTCTGAACGACTTGTTTTCTAAATTTAGATGGTCGTATTATCAAAAAGAGAATAGCCCCATGCTGTCACCCCAAGCGTTTAAGGCAAGGGCGCCACTGATTGTCTTTGACTGTTCTTACCTGGAAGATTCTGTCAAGCCATCCAATATAGACATTCGACTAGATTTTGAAACGCATGACAATGTACTTGCCAATACCACGGCCTACTGTTTGATTATTCATCACAAACAAGTAAACTACTATCCACTGTCCAACCAAGTGAAAAGTGCATAAATAACAGGTCAACCCACGTCAAGCAGTTCAGTCATGCCTTGCTTTAAAGCCTCAAGAGGTGTCACACCCATGAATTAAACGTTTCAATACCTTTGCGACGTGGCCTGTGCCTTTCTTAAACCCTCTAGCCTTGGTGGCCGCTGGCTTCTATTATTTAAAAACAAGAGATGAAGTGAAATGTGCCTTTTGTGCCATTACCAAAGACCAATGGGAAGAGAGTGATGAACCCATGCAGGAACATCAGCGCTGGTCACCCGCCTGTCCCTACCTGTGCAGAATGGAGGTGGGAAATATACCCTGTCATTCAAGCTATCCCTCACTCGTGCCTCTGAGTGACGAAGAAACAAGTTACGATACGTGTTGACTGTATGGTGTCCATGGTGCTTCGGTGAGCAGCTCACCGTCAAAAATGCCTAGTTTAGAGACATTGGGACATCATCGGTGTCATGGACGTTAAAACACAAAAGACTGTATTGTTGTATGAGTTGGTATCGTCCCTATCCCAAAATGACAAAAGCATGTAAGACGTGTTATGACAATAAAATGATGTAATAAAAGCTTAGGGGGTTGTTCTTGTTATTGTTGATATTATTTCTCACGTCCCCTGTCATAAGCTTACCTCAATTTCTTTAAACTAGCATGGCATGTAAGACCATGTCATGGGCACATTTTAGTGGCCGATTGTCAGTCAATCGTCAGATGAACTTGGTCCGGGCAAGCGTCAACATGTTGCGCACACTCATTGTGGATTGTCAGGGGTTTAAAATTGGTGACAACAAATTTATATTTAAACAAGTGGCCATTATCGATTGTACCACTTTTTGGATATCGCAACCTACGCATTTGGTATTTAAACCGCCCCATGCCTTTGATTTATTGTATGAAAAAGACCGTAAACAAACCCAGTGAATTGAAATTCATAGGCAACTAGACTGGAATCAAGGAACCATTTCCTATAAATATTTGGACACGGTGATGAAAGCGCACTTGTCCTCGGCCAATGTGGTATTTGTGAAAGGTAATGAAAAACGCGAATGGTTGCAACCATTTTTGGCGCTTTATTGTCAATGTATCGACTTCATGGACTTGGACTGCCCCTCATTGCAAACCCTTATGGACCGCTGTCCCTGTGGGAACATTACCCATACTGCCCTAGCACATGTGTGGGATCTTTTTCATTGGTTAACCACCGATGCCTGGTGAGAGTTGTTGTACAAAATTAAAACTTAAGATTTACCTGGGAATGACGCCTGTCAGATTTCTACAAGCTAAGTGTAAACATCTACCATGGGGAGTATGAGATGCTATGGACAAAGTGATAGACAAATTCTTTGTATGCAAAAATAAACTAGACAGTTTTACCAAAGATGAATTATTGGCGCTCCCCTGGTGGTTCATTTATTATGTGGCCGCCAACGCTGTGAAAGAAATCTAGCAAAATGTACCAAAATCATGGACTCAAGACCCGGTGTTGAGTGAATTGCAACCCTGTACTGATTATGATCACCATAAGCAAGTGGCCATGACAAAAATACCCTCCATGCGTCAGTGCTCGACTTGCCAGCTGGTGAAACTGTATCATGGACATAAAAGTTCATATAAAGACTTTGTTGATTCATTCCACGGGTGTCATGGCGAGAAAAAGCAACAACAACAAACACAAACATCGTCCACAGAGGAGGAGGAAGAACAAAACTTTTCACCATCAATGGAAAAGTATATGCCAGATCTGTACTGGCAATGGGGTCATTGACAAAGTGATTCGATACTTACCTTTCGAAATCCATCTTTCAGGTTATCGTTTTTGTTGGGCTGGAACTCGTCTCGAAAAACGTTTGCAGCATGGTGATGTACCCATTAAACTTTTGGATGAAGCATGTAAAGAACACGATCTTTCTTATCGCCATAGTTATCTTGGTTTAAGAGATATGGCAGCCAAATTTTTATTGAAAACGCAAAACAACGTTTCACATCCTGTGATGCCTCAATGGGTGAGAGGATGGCAGCCCTGATTGTGATGAGTGCTATGAAAGGAAAGTTGATGATGCGTGGACATAAACCTTGAGGAATTGTGGATCGAGGAATTGGGATTTGTTTGTATTCTATTTTTTGTAAATCCCTATGGCTATGAAATAAAAGCAAAGTTTACCAGTGCACGATGTTTTTTATAATAAAAAATGATGATGTTGATGGATTGATTTTTCATTTTCACATTTTCACACATTGCAATTTGCCAATTTCCAATTTACAGTTTTTAAAAATGTCTGTTTGAAGTTTTGCGTTTTTGGTGATATGGAAACATCGATTTTGCATTTTGTTGATTAAAATTTTTAAAAATGTTCGTTTCAATTTTTCAACTTTGATATATCACTCATGGCCATTTTCAGTTTCAAAAAGTCAGTTTAACGTTTTTGAATTTTGTTGATATGGAAACATGGATTTTCCATTTTGCTGTTTACATATTTTTCCATTTGGTGTATGTCCAGAGTTCATTTTTGTCAATGATGTTGATGCGAGTGCTTGACCATGATGATGATGATGCAGTCTGTTTATGTGTGTTTGGAAAAACGTGGAGGTCTACAACTACTTCAGGTAAGACTGTTTTACAACAATAATGTCTATTGACCTCTACAGTTCAAAAAAGAACTATTCACAAAATAAAATGACTTAACCATTTGCTATAGGCATTAATTTTTTCCCGCTCACTCTACCCCACCGTGTTTGCTCTGGTCATACATACACATCAGCTTTCTCTCTACTCATACATTCACACCTGTCTTTGGGAACAAACATAACCACTTTATTTATTCCCAAAAGCACATGCTCTACATGCACACTTATCCCAAAGAACTTTTATGGTTTACCATTTACGTTTTACATTACAAAAAATACTAGTCATTAAAGTTACTAAAAAAATACTATTACTCATTTCATATTTACAAAATAAAACAAATAGCACCTTTTTACAGCTTTAAAGAATTAAACTATATACCATTTACCATAAAAGATTTTCAAATTCATAAAAAACATACAAAAATTTAAAAAATGGATTGCACTGGGCTTTTAAAGAGCAAAAGGCCTAAGTGGGTTGCCGCTATTTACAAAAAAATACTATTTAACAAAAAATACTATTTACAAAATCCACTATTTGCAATGGCAAAAAACAATATTTAAAAAAACTAATTCTACGAGTTACAAAAAGCCATGTCCCTAAACGAACAGACATAAAAATCACACCTCCTCCTCCTTGAGGTCATAACCCCAGGGCAGGCTGGTAAGCAGGTCAACAGCCGACACAGGTTTGTTATCCAGGGAGGCAAGGGTGCTTTTTCTCTGTTCCTCAAGAAACAAATGATGGTTGCTGGATTGTATCCTGTTCTGTGTATGAGTGTATGAGACATAGCTTTGCCAGTGCGTAAAACCACTAGGTAGTCTACACGTAGCGATTTTACCACTGCCCTACCTAAACCTTTTGCTCTTTTGGCATCCTTACAGTCTAGGTTAAGATAAGCATACATCTTGGAGGCCAAGCCGATGAATTCTGTCATTATGGAATCGCCGCATTCATCTATTAAAAAGCCCATTTCCTTCTTATTTTATGGGCAGATGGAACACGTTGTCAGCGCTAAAAGAAGAGGTGTCGAACCAGTCACTATGCTGCCTCAGGACGTAATAAGGTTTGCAGTGGTGAATGTGGTAAATAAAAGAGTCCGTATCCATATTCAAAAGAGAGACGTCCTTAAATTGCTGTTTGGCAAACTCGTAGTGGGATCGATACATGACCGATTTGGAAAAGTCTAAAATGACTTGGCCTAAGTAAATGGGTTTATCCATGGTCACGCTGGTCTTACTCAATTCAATTGTGACCAAATTCTCACCGATAATGTTGATCGATTAAAAATTTGTCCTGGCAATGTACCGCCGGGCACCCCACCGGCCGTCCCAGACATTAACCAATTTAATGTTACGGTATTTGCGGACAAATGGATGAAGATCACGCTCTCTTCGAAGGCGATCATCATGGTTGTGTAAATACCACGGTGGACCATGGAAAGTGATGTCCGCTGACGTGACGAGCAAATATGTTTTGAGTACAAATATTGATTTATTCTTTATGTAGATTTTGGCATGGGAACCTTGTATATAATTTTTCTTGTGATTTTTCTTGTTTCAATTTTTATAGTAACGTAGTGTCCCGACACTCAAATTTATAAATGCGTGAGGGCGCATGACCATATTTTGATTTTGAATATTTTGTGTAATTTGTAATCCATGCAATCATACATATGGAGATTTGATTTGGCGTACACATGGAACGGCCAGGGTGATAAGTGGTGCTGTGTTAGATTAGCGATAAAGATAGCAAGGGGGAAACAAGTGTTCGTGTTAGCCACATTTTGAATGAACAAGTAATTAATTTTGAGTTGCTTGTTGCGACTTGAAGCTGGAAAGATCCGGTGGTTCTTTCGTTTCATTTTATTTGCATTTGATAATTTGATTGTTTTCTTCCGTCAGAATACTGAGACCAGGCGCGCGCTGTGTGTGGAGATTATTTGTGTCTTTCTATTTCAGGTGGTAGTCAAAGCCCAACGTGTGATATTTGGTGTGTCTGTGTGTCTAAAATGTGGTATGTGTGAATTATATGGGCGGGAGGATGCAATTCCAAGGGGAATTGATGAGATAATTATTTGGCGACACACGTACATTTTGAGCTGAGTGGACAGCTGTTCTTCATGATCTTGGGAGCCAAGCTTTTATGTGGGCCTGAGATGTGACACACACGTGGGTGATTTGACACATGATAGCGACGAGCGCAGGTCTTGGGTATTTCTAGACAGTAATTAGTGAGGGAGGATCGGACTTGGCTGACACAGTTGTTAATTATAGCTGACTTGTTCTTTTAAAGTGATATGATATTAAGGGATTAGTTCGCCAAGCCCGCGCGGTTTCTCATGTGTCACGTTCAAGTGAAATGTTGTCTTGTAATATAATTGTATACTGTTGAGCATCTCTGTTTCTTCTTAGATTATGTTATTTCATTTTGGCGCCTTGTTGCGTATTTCATTATAAAAATGACATGCGGTCATTTGTTGTTGTTGTGTATATTTATGGTCACGTTTACTTATTCTTGTATTGATTTGGAAGTACTGTGTTGAGGCATTTGTGGTGCTGTGTGCACATTGATCTAGATTTCAGCGGAGATCATTGTGTTGTAAATATTTAAGTTTAGCGAGTGTCGGTAATAATATTTGCATTAATTGTAGTTGTTTAGTTCCCATCGCTAGAATATCTCAGAAGCGGATTTGTTGTCTGAAGGCATTCGCGGAATGGCAACAAATCACGTATCAAGTACTCTCACATATTTGCATGCTTCGTCACATCACGTCCATACATGTATTGCAGCTAAACAGGCCATATTTCTGGTCCTGGTATTTTGTTTGACATCCCTGTAAGATTATTTTTGTTTAGTATGGTAACGTTTGGGTGTAAAGTTAAGGGGGTGTTCCCTCGAGTTTGTGTGTTATTTAATATTTTCGTTCTGAAATTAAATTTGTTTTTGTTTATTTTGGCCTTCTCCTGTTCATTCCTGCCATATATTTAGGCAATGTTACCTTGCACCTTGATAGAAGCGTATTTACAACAACTTCGATATGAACCGTACACTCCCCAAAAAGGGTCTCATAAAAAGCTTCTCGCAATGGTTCATAGATCTAAAATGGCTGCCCAAGTGTGGCTTGTTTTTGTTTTTGCTTACCTCGTAGTATTTTGTGAAAAATGATACCAGGTATTGCATAATTTATGAGTAGAATCAGTAAATTAAGGGAAGTCTTTCCACCAAGTGTATAACTAAAATCAGTGAGTTCATTTAAGGTTAGAAATACGCAACACCGTAGATTTGAATATTGTATTGATTTTTGATGTGTTTCTGGCGCCCATTTTAAAATATAAATAAAGTAGTGTTTGTTTTGATTCAATGAACTCAGAAATATTTAAATGACAGGAAGGTGTTGCCTTGAAATTTCAATTATCATTGGTTAATTAAATGATGTTATGTAAATTAATTCAGATTACGAATCTACGATCAGAACGAGGGGAATTTAAAATTAAAAGTAAATTCAAATACTCTTTGATGCATTGATTGTGGGGTGTGTTTTTAACGTAAAGTAAATGATTGAGTATAAAAATTATTAAATGTCAAACATGTGAGTATGTGCGGTGGAGGTCACTTGTTGCATGGTCCTATTTCTCAAAGTGTACTGTGTGTTGTGATGGCAACGATTGCTGAAATTAGTGAGCTGCTGGAGAGGTCTTCAGCTAAGATGCAGGAGAGTAATAAGGAACAATTATCGACATTAGAAAGTAAAATGCTGGAGAACAATAACGAACAGTTACTAACATTAAAGAATGAAATTATTCAGAGTAGTAGTGAACAAAAGCAAACACTAAAGAATGAAATTAATCAGAGTAATAACGAACAAATGCGAACACTGGAGAGTAGAATGAAAGAGCGCAGTGAGGAACAAATGCTTAAACTGGAAAATAAAATGAAAGACCAGAATAGTGAACACTTAATCGTTTTAAATAATAAACTTGCGGAACAGGCGGTAGCACAGGCTGAAAATTCAAGCAAAATCACGCTTGAAATTAACGAGAACACGAAGATACAATTAGACAAACTGGCAACCGAAATGCACGATAACAATACTATGCAGGTGGAGCAAATTAAATCCATAGAGGCGAAATTTGACTTGAAAATGCTAGAGTTACACGAAATGGTTAACGCGAAGTTGGAACAGATAGAACGAGCTTGTACGAACATCAGTGCAGGAATAAAAACTACTCAGGATGAATTACAGGGTGAATTCAAGAAAATCGAGTCCAAAACAGCGAACATTCAAAAGCAAATAAAATCAGTTGACGATAATATATTGGTATTAATTAAAGAACTTGATCGGTTGGACATTAAATCTACGGAGAGATGGTCGAATTTGGAAGCGGACCAACAGCAGATAAAGAAGAACTTAGAAATAAATAGGATGCAGATGGACGAACGGATGGAAAAAATAGAGATAGGCCAAGAGAAAAATCAAGAACAAATGGAGCATACAGAAGAACGCAAAGATAAAAATCTGAAGCAGTTAGAAGAAAAAATATATAAGAATCAGGAGCAGATAAAGGAACGTATAGAAGAGGGATTGGAAACAATGAAAGACAAGATCCGAAAAGATTGGAAGCAGCAGCTGGATGAAAATAAAGGAGACAGATTATCAATTTTAAAGAGGCTAGGAGATAATAATTCCCGAATGCAAGCGCTGGAGGAATGTATAAAAATTAATTCCAAGAGCATGCCGACTTAATCATTAAAAACGAGATCCGATCGTTATTGAACACAACACTAATTACGTCAGAACAAGTAGCAGGGAAACTTGTCAACATTGGAAGTCCGGAGGCATTTAAATCTACGGAAGGTATGAGCCAGGAAAACAGCGTAAAGGCAGGGGTAGTCACGGAAGTATTTCGTAACTACAGGGCGAGACAACTACTCCGCAACCGAACATAACGACACAACAAGTAATTCAGGTGATATGAGGAAATTATTTTAGACCTGCAAAATTCATAGGCGGGCAAGGTATAACGCCAAAAGCTTTTCTCCGCGAACTGGACGATTATTACAATGATAATCAGATAAGTCCCATTAAACAATTAAGGATGGTAGAGAAGTTTTTATAAGGATCAAGTCTTATCTGGTTTCAAAATTTCAAATATACGTTTGAAAATATGGCTCAGTTCAAAGAAGCATTTTTAAAGATGTTCTGGAGTCCCTCATTACAGCAGAGCTTAAGAATGGCTCTGTACGTTAGGAAGTATCACAGCACACATCCGACGAAATCCTCAGAGTTTTTCTCGCAACAACTGATCCGACTGAAGGATCTCGACGAACCGCCGTCAGAGGAAAATTTGGTGTTAACTATAGGCAAACAGTTACCTATTAAAAGGAAGGAAGCTTGTAGTTCAACGTGACCGTTAATTTACCTATTAATATACAACAGTTCTTAGTAGCAGCTAACGTAAAAACGGCCATAGAATCAGAGGAAATTCTCCGTCATTTGGATGAAACGAGTATGGTTTCAGACCAAAGTCGCCAGAGAAATATCGAATGCGTTAACACAGCGGAAATAATATACCAGAATAATAGTAATAATAACAATCAGCACGCGAATACGAGATCACAGGCAACGAACATGTAGTTCACGCCAAGGGGACAGGAGAAAAATGACAACAGGGTTCGTTATGAGAATAACAACAATTACAATCAGTACTACAATAATAATAATAATAATAATAGTAATAATAACATAAGACCGTACCAGCGAGGATACTCTAACTGGAGAAGAAATAGACAGCAAGACAGGCCGTATCAGAGGAGTGGTGACGCACGCCATCGGAAAAACCAATGGGATAATAGGCAAGAGGATCCAAGGGAGTACAGGAACTACTGGGATGAACGCTACATGGAGTCACAAAAGTATTTACAAGAATTGCACGCTAATGAGGAGCCGGAAAAAGAGACGTGGGGAAGAGCCATGGAAAATAGACGAAATCCTGACAGTCACGGTGAAGGGGCAGATAGCTAGTTACGGCAACAAGAAAGACAGAACAATGGCGGACGGATCTCACAAGAAGGGTTTCGGGGCGATACAAAAATTCCGAAGTACGAACTAGGAGACAGGCTGAGAAGGGGAGTGGCTGATGACCGTGATGTAATCATTGCTAACATTGAGGAATGGATTGCTTTCCCGGATGATTGTCTGGAGGAAGTAGTAAGGCCACATGAGAATGTTATAAGACAATTACCTGTCACATATGCAAGAATAGGAGGATTGAAGGTGCGTTGCCTAATGGACACTGGTAGTCAAGTTAGCTTCGTGTCCGAAGTTCTGATCAAGGAAATAGGAAGGAAGCAGACTGTTCCATTAATACCAGTACCACAACTAATAGTACGGGGAGTCACACCAGAGAATTCTGTAACATATAAACATCAGGCATATTTGGAGCTAGATATTTTAAACCACACCTTTGCACAAGATTTCATAGTGATGGCGAAGATGAATTACAACGTTATTCTCGGGGCAAATTTCATTTGTGAGTACCACGCAATTATTGATTTAACGAATAACACTGTCTGTTTCAAGCAAGTTGAAGGGTTGAGTCATGTTGGTCCGAACGTGGAAGAGACGATGTTAGAACGAGAGGTTGGCACTTGGACAATTGAGGTAATCCCAGATGACGTCACGGACGAGATAAGCAAGCAAGGGGGAGATATAATTAGTACAGCACTAGTGGAACTTGGAGGTCACGATGTTTCACAGGAACTTTGGACATATTTGGCAGAAGAAGATCATTCTGGATCAAAATTTGAAAATCTTATTCAGGAGCGGCTGAACGAAGCGAAATTGGGGGACTCTGATAAATTGAAGTTAGGAATTATTTTATGCCGTCATAAGGAAGTGTTTGACACTATATCAGGAAAAGTTCTCAATTTCAAGTACGCTATGCAACTGGATGACTGGACACCTTTTAAAAGCAAACTTCACCCTATCCTGGAGAAACATCACTCTCAGGTGAAGGATATTATTGACAATTTACTCGAAGCTGGAATGATCAATAAATCACCAACACCATACTTAAATGCTATTTTGGCAGTAGCTAAGCCAAATGCATCTATTAGGCTATGTCTAGACGCACTTTTTTAAAATAGCAAGCTTCTGTCCGAGTACGATAAAACGCCACTTATTAAGGATGTACTAAAAGGATTTAGAGGAAAGAAGATCTATAGTAGCGTAGATCTGACCAATAGCTTTCATCACCTAGCGTAAGAGGAACCATCTCAGTTGCTAACGGGGTTTTTATTTGATATTCATACCTATGTCTGGCAGAGAATGCCCTTTGAAGTCAAAACAGCAGGTTGTGCACTAATTGGAGCCCTGGATAGAAACTTAACAGATGAAGTAAAATAGTTCACTATGAGATATGTTGACGACATTCTTCTCGCTTCAGAAACAATGGAAGAACACATGGTGAATCTTCAGAAACTTCTAGACAACCTCATAACTATGAATTTCAAATTTAACCTCAAGAAATCACACTTCTTTCAGAGTGAAATACTGTATTTAGGACACATTATTGATCATGAAGGTGTGAGACATAATCCTGCCAAGATAGATGCTATTAAGAAGTTCCCGACACCAACCAGAATAAAGCATGTGAGAGCATTTTTGGGAGTCACTGGCATTTTCAAGGAGAACTGTCCAGGATACACCGAGACAGTAGCGCTTATGCAAGAAATGTTGAAGAAAGCGAATAGATGGTCATGGAGTGAGGAGTGCAACAAGTCTTTCAATGCCACCAAAGGACTGCTCGACAATTGTGTGAAATTAGGATACCCGGATTTTGGAAAGAAATTTGTGATTCAGGCTGACGCAACTTTAATAGGGATTGGTGCAATGTTGTACCAAGAGGACACTTCGAATTTAAATCACCGATAATATTTTGCATTCACAAGTCGCAAGTTGCGCAAGCATGAGAGAAATTATACAGTTACGGAGCTAGAGTTATTGGCTATACTCTTTGCATTACGGCAGTGGAGAAAGATTGTTTTTGGATATTATTGTGAAAACCGACCACCTTGCATTAACATTCCTTTTCATGACCGAGATGGTGAGTGAACGAGTGACTCGTTGGTCTATTTATATCCAGCAATTCGACATTACCATAGAGCACTGTCCAGGGAAAATGAATGTCATTCCCGACGCTTTGAGGAGAAATCCTGAGCAGGATAACGAGATTGCAGTAGAAGTACATCATGTGGAATTAACACAGAAGGACAGAGAGTTTATGGATAAACTTAAGAATATTCATACGGATCAAGAACGAGATCCGTGGATGCTGTTGATGATATGATATTTCAGGAAAGAGATGCAGCAGGGGACACCTGAACATCGTGAAGCAAGAGTGAAGGAAGCAAAGTACCAGTATTTAAATAGCCTTCTACACAAGTTTGTGGATGAAGAGCACACCAAACTCAGAATTATAGTTCCAGCTTCTCTTCAGAGAGGATTGACGTGGCATGTTCATGAAACCCTAGGACATGTGGGCATAGATAAATCAGAAGCGACGATTGGGGAATCTTTTACGTGGCCAAGAATGAGATCTACTATTGTAGAGGTAACTAAGATTTGTGACGCATGTCAGCGCACTAAGCCTAATAATTACCTAATGAAACAATTTCCGAAACCATTATTACCGCAGAAGCCGTGTGAGCTACTGGCGATCGACACACTGGGACCCTTACCCAAAGGATGGCGTGGGTGTAAACATATTTTAGTATGTGTTGATGTATTCTCGAAATGTATAGTGTTATGCCCAATCCAAGAGACCACGTCCAAACAAATACTCAGCAGAATTCAAAACAAAGTCATTCCTACGCTAGGAAAACTGGAATACATCTTGTCAGACCATGATAGTTATTTTACCACTTCTGTGTTCAGGAAAGGAATTGAAAATCTTGGGATAAAACACATTTTATCAAGCATTCGTCATACAGAAACCAATCCGAGCGAGAGAGTAATCCGTTGTGTGGAGAAATATTATCGTGTTCTGATACATAATGAACATAATAAGTGGTTAGATAAAGTTGGTGACATCGAGCATTTTATGAACACAACTAAGCACGAATCTACGAGGCAGGTGCCATTGCTAGTGCATCATAACAAAGTACCAGAGAAAACTTGGGACAATATCATCCAATGTCCTAAAGATCCATTGGTGGCACATGAATTGAGGATCCAGAGGACTCAGGAACATACGAAGAATCAGGCAGATTACGCAGATACCGAGGGAAGAAATTTCACCGTGAGCTTCATGGAAACGAGCTCGTACTTGTAAGACGACCACCCATATCTGATCCCAAGAACAAGGTATTCGCAAAATTTAGTGCTAATTACGTGGGCCCGTTTCGCATCATTAAGAATCTAGGAAATAATGCCTACAGGATTGAAGAACTGAGCACTGGGACGAAGTCAGTTTTTGATATTGCAAATCTGAAATTTTACTATAAAAGATAGCCTTGGGAACAAGTTGAAATTGATGCAGTTGCAAATTCTAGTGCAAATTAAGAAAACACACTCAAACGTACACTGGACGGAAGAATGAATGAGAGTGTAATTGTTTACAAACATGTTGGTGAGGCAAGCAGGTCTACGTGTTGTTATGACAGAAGGGTGAGAGACCGGCATGTGACAAGTGAATGACGACACAGAGAGGTCAAGGTACAGTTTGTCAACAAGTGGAGAAGCAATTAGTGGGCTGAGGTATGTGAGATACCCAGACTGGCACTGGGACATTTAAAGAGATGATGAGTCCACGGATTGAAGTTGGAGTGTGTGGGTGTTTTAAAATTCAAATCATATTTTTCTTCGAATTTTTAATCAATGCTGGAGGAAAATGTGCCCTTGTTCAATTGATCATAGAATAAATGTTCATGTATTATTTTATATACTGCATGATGTCCGCAGTCAGTTGTAAGTTGGGATCACAGTAGTGTTTCAAGTAGTTGGCCGTGTTGAGACGTAAGTTATATTTGGATAATTCTTGGAAGAGGGTCACTGAACGTCAAGGCCAAGCGTACCTACGCGACAGAAACCTTTGTCCACGGGACAAGAGAGAGAGCGAGTTGAGCGGGCTTGTGAGAAACAGATGCATCTGATGATGTTGACAAGGGAGGAGCTAGGTGTTCTCCGCAACGAATTCTCGTATGAATCCAAGAATCATGCGGACCCAGGCGCATTTTTGCGCGAAAGCCGATCGCCGAGAAAAACTGCGGCAAGACCATATCTGATGAATCCACGATGCGATTTTGATCCGCGGACCAGTGTTGGAACCTGCATGAAAAATGATGAAGTTTGATACCACTCGCAAGATTGTACGACGACTACTTCGATTTATTGATAATCTACAGTCCCCTCCATAGTGCCACGGTCTAGTTTTGTATAAATTGAGGGTCTGTGCTAACGAACTCGTTCTTAATTCGAGGCAGCTGTGGCCTGCTTCACGTTACTACACGTCGTGATTTTTGATAGCCCAGAGTGGACTTGTGATATTTTTGATATTATACGATCTTATTTTGTCAGAGCCGAGAGCTCTTATACATTTGTTAAAGTACTTTGAACACGATCTCAAGTGAGATGATTAACATTTAATAACATTTTCAGTGAATAGTAATTATGCTTTTGCGTGTGAAACTAGCATGTGCTTATTTAGGGAAAGTAACTTCGAATTAATTGCCTAGGACTTTAGAGTGATTAAGTAGCTCTATCTGCAATTATAGTAGAAATAGATTTAATCATTTGAACTTTGTATTTTTCGTCTTATATGAAGACAGCAAGATGACGAACTATGGGTCGACCGATGGGATCGTGATCACGCTCTCTTCGAAGACGATCATCATGGTTGTGTAAATACCACGGTGGACCATGGAAAGTGATGTCCGCAGACGTGACGAGCCAATTTGTGTTGAGTACAAATATTGATTTATTCTTTATGTAGATTTTGGCATGGGATCCTTGCATATATTTTTTCTTGTAACTTTTCTTGTTTCTTTTTTTATAGTAACGTAGTGTCCCGACACTCAAATTTATAAATGCGTGAGGGTGCGTGACCATATTTTGATTTTGTATATTTTGTGTAATTTGTTATCCATGTAATCATACATATGGAGATTTGATTTGGCGTACACATGGAACGGCCAGGGTGATAAGTGGTGCTGTGTTAGATTAGCGATAAAGATAGCAAGGGGGAAAACAAGTGTTCGTGTTTGCCACATTTTGAATGAACAAGTAATTAATTTTGAGTTGCCTTGTTGCGACTTGAAGCTGGAAAGATCCGTCTGTTATTTAATTTCATTTTATTTGCATTTGATAATTAGATTGTTTTTATTCGGTCAGAATACTGAGACCAGGCGCGCGCTGTGTGTGGAGAATATTTGTGTCTTTTTATTTCAGGTTGTAGCCAAAGCCCAACGTGTGATATTTGGTTTGCCTGTGTGTCTAAAGTGTGGTATGTGTGAATTATATACGCGGAAGGATGGCAAGGGCCATACCTCTGTTGGCTGCAAAGTTATTACGGAAGGTGAGTGAAGCTCCGAGGAGACCTCAGCCAGTCCAATTTGATCTTGCAATTCCAAGGGGAATTGATGAGATAATTATTTGGTGACACACATACATTATGAGCTGAGTTGACAGCTGTTCTTCGAGATCTTGGGAGCGAAGCTTTTATGCGGGCCTGAGATGTGACACACACGTGGGTGATTTGAAGGAAGGAAGGAAGATTGTAGTTTTACGTGACCGTTAATCTCGAATCATGAGCCACGGGTGGGTGATTTGGCACATGATAGCGACGGTCCACACGAGCGCAGGTCTTGGGTATTTCTAGACGGTAATTGGTGAGGGAGGAACGAACTTGGCTGACACAGTTGTAAAATAAAGCTGACTTGTTCTTTTAAAGTGATATGATATTAAGGGATTAGATCGCCAAGCTCGCGCGGTTTCTCATGTGTCACGTTCAAGTGAAATGTTGTCTTGTAATATAATTGTATGCTGTTGTGCATCTCTGCTTCTTATTAGATTATGTAAATTCATGTTGGCGTCTCGTTGCGTATTTCATTATAAAAATGACATGCGGTCATTTGTTGTTGTTGTTGTGTATATTTATGGTCACGTTTACTTATTCTTGTATTGATTTGGTAGTACTGTGTTGAGGCACTGTGTGCACATTGGTCTAGATTTCAGCGGAAATCATTGTGTTGTTAATATTTAAGTTTAGCGAGTGTCGGTAATAATATTTGCATTAATTGTAGTTGTTTAGTTCCCATCACTAGAATATCACAGAAGCGGATTTGTTGTCTGAAAGCATTCGCGGAATGGCAACAAATCACGTATCAAGTACTCTCACATATTTGCATGCTTCGTCACATCAAGTCCATACGGGTATTGCAGCTAAACAGGCCATATTTCGGGTCCTGGTATTTTGTTTGACATCTCTGTGAGATTATTTTTGTTTAATATGGTAACTTTTGGGTGTAAAGTTAAGGGGGTGTTCCCTCGAGTTTGTGTGTTATTAAATATTTTCGTTCTGAAATTAAATTTGTTATTGTTTATTTTGGCTTTCTCCTGTTCATTCCTGCCATATATTTAGGCTATGTTAACTTGCACCTTGATAGAAGCGTATTTACAACAACTTCGATATGAACCGTACACTCCCCGATAAACGGTCTCATAAAAAGTTTCTCGCAAGGGTTCAAGACATTAAGTACGATTCTGGTTTGTCGGGTGAATAATCAGGCATGTAGGCATTATTCGTTTCGGCATGGCGCTCGTTAACCGACACAAAGCCGCAGCGAATGCCCTTTTCAAAGAATAAGACCATGTCTACATCAGTGAGTAAATCCAATTCCACTTGAGTGTATTTCAAAGCGGCATCAAACGAGACCCCAGGACTCGTATAATAATGAGCCGGGTCAAGACCGTAAATGTGCTGACACAACTCACAGAATTTTTGAAACACATCGGTGAGCAGCAATATATCCAGTTTAGGTAATGCTTAACGTATTCACCTAGCGTCCTAATGCCAAACACTCGCCAAACTACACATGCATGTGCATAGTCTTCATCGGAAACGGTGCTACGTGTTAGTTTCGAGAATTTTTTTTCTTGTGGTGGGAGAGTTAGTTTTTTGTTTTAACACGTCCCGGCTGTTACAGAAATCATACGGTAATATACCTCCCCTAATGCCCAATTGAAATTGCTCAGGATTTTCAAAATGCATTCTGGTGTTTTATAATTCCTTCTCATCCAAGCCATTCACAAGACTGTCTAGCGAGGATGCCATAAACTTAAAGGAATCCAAAAATCGAATGCTTAATTGCCCAACCACCATGTCAGGGCTGTAAAACGTTCATGATGTTGGGGGATAATGGTAAACGAGCCCTTGTTGACATGACACAATTCACGAATCAAAAACTGAATGTCATAATTCGCCAGATTTTGGAAAAACGCACTGATATATCGAGGAGCTGGAAAGTTCAAATTACATTTACTGCGCGCAGCTCCACGAAACTCTCCCGTAAAGTGCGAGAGATCACGAACGGTGTCTTCAGCATTGATCACTGGTTTTCGCAAATATGGCATATAGTGGCATGCTCATACTGCTGCTGCTGTTCTGGAGATAGGCTCATGGGTACTGGGTGGTCCAGTAACCCCTGTACATGATGAGCCAAGTTAACTAGTTCAATGAAAAACAATTTCGCACAATCTGGCCCCTCACGGGATTTTTAAAAGGATTGAGTGGGGTCATAGGCACACACCACATTAAATCCTAAGGCAATAGGTTCATGTTTTTGAATGGGTGTGGTGGAGCCGATGGTGGGTTTCTGGTTCACATCCCGCCATGGGTGTGGTGAGAGCTTCGAAATCTGCATACACCACATGGGGAACAGTGTCACGCTTATGAATGTTCTTGAATTTCAACACAGCCTTGTCCCCTTGGGGCAATATCCATCTCACCGCTTCCTGAGAAACACAATCCACCCTATGTCGTTCCAAAATCGTAGGGGTGGTAAATTATTGCAGGCAACGATCACAAATAGGTTTTGCACACTTGTCCTTGGACATTTGACTGCTTAGCAATCTACTTAAGCTTTTAATAAGGCAGTAGTGATTCACCTCTCCCTCAGACAATTATGAAATATGAATGTGGTGTCTTTTCGGTTATTTCGTGGCATAAAGAGGATCCACAATCTCATCACCATGAAAGAAAAGTTCTGGTTGTCTTGTTCAAACCTATGGATCTCGGTTAAGTCCATAGGGAACGACACTCGAGTTAAATTTAAAGTTTGTTTTAATTCATTAAACTTGGCCTTGTACATTTCTAGTCTCTCAACATGACGTTGTACCGGCCGCAAATACGCGACCACACCCCACAGGAAGCAATCATTGTAATGATTCTCTATATTCACCACCGCTCTCTGGCAGGCAATCGCTGGTGGTGTTTCAATAAAGCTAGACCCAGCATTCAATGGGTTGAATTGACAAATGTTGATTTGTAGGTAATGTATTTTGTTTATGGAAAGGCCACTCGGTCCTTCTTGCAGTTTATCAAATGTTGATAGTGAGCCCGTGGAAGCTCATGGCTCGGTGATATTAGTTGGAACTTATGAGGAACAAGTCATGTTTGTGAAACAGATCGTGCCCTGTTGCAGCGCGGGACGTACAGGAAGATATGGGAGTTGTCTTGACTCTAGACACTCACCTGAATATTTTATTCTGAGCACAAGTATTACCTATGTTGCATTTAAAATTCTCAGATCATACCATTATATAATACTGCTTCGAGGAAACCTTTCGATGTTTACCGCATTCTTGATATAAGGTAAAAGGTATTAGCACCGTAGATTGGCGGGAGGAAGTAGACAGTAGTGGTTTTTGGAGAGTACGGGACCCTCCACCTCCACATTCCTCCACACAAGATGGCGGCGACGCGATATCTCTCGAACGCATGGTTGGATTTTAACAAATGAGGTGTCGTTGAACTCGGGCTAATACCCCCTTTCCAATGGACAAAATATATCAACCCCAAAATAAAACCTACCCCTACTAGGGGGTGAAAGTTTATTTTTTAGAGAATCTCGCTTTCCAAGTGCAACATGTGAGAGTTTGAATGCCAATATGGAATTAAAAGTTGTTCCGCAATCCAATAATCAAAGAAGGGCATGTTAGGCCTTGAGGCGAGAGACCCTGTTATAGTTGACGAGCCCCTGTTGTCGGGCGCCTGTTGATGGGTTATTGTTGACAGGTCATTGTTGACAGGTCCTTGTGGAAAAGTCCTTGTGGACAAGTCCTTGTTGACGAGTCCTTGTGGACGACTCCTTGTGGATGAGTCCTTGTTGATGAGTCCCTTTGGACTGATCCCTTTGGACCAGTCCCTTTGGACTGGTTCCTACGGACTAGCCCATGAATTTATTTAAATTATGTCAAAGGGCCTAACTACATATTGCGTGTAAAGCAGTGTGTTGAACTGACGTTATTCACTTATCCCCCACTACTATAATGTGATAACGATATGAAAGGAAAGTGACGAAATACATGTGAAAATGTGTGAGATGTCATTATTACCGTCCTCCTTGTGAAACAAGTCACATCCTGTTTTGGTTCAAACGTGAGAAAATGTGAGTTCATGTGTAATATGACCTAACACACAGGTGTTGACCTGTGCACGTGCACGATAAGAGCTAACAAGTCACAACCTGTTTAGTTCGTACGTAACGTTAAGGTTAATGCACACACCCTAGTACACGAGGCACATGCCATTTGAGGGGAGGTCAAGGGATCTAACTTGGTGGATGGATGTGTTCTAACGAGTCATTTGTAGTTGAAAGAGAATAATACATGTTCTTAAGATGTTAAAACTGTGGAGATGGTACGTGCAGTAAACTAAATGCTATTTCCTGTGTAATATTGCAGACATGGCCGAGAGCACACAGTTCTGTTGCTATGACTAACGCTGCAGTAATTTGAAACCGCAAGTGTTCATTATGATATGGTCAAAAGTAAGAGAAGAGGTCTGCGAGAGGATGTGGTAATGATGGACAAAAACGGAAATGAGGTACACAACAAAGAGACACTCAAGACAGTGTGGAAAGAGTACTTTGAGGATTTGCTGAATCCATATGGTTATAGGGAGGAAGACAATGCATTGGAAGATGGAGAAGACAACACAGGAATAGAAAAGGACCTGACTTGGAGAGAACTGGAGATGGCTATAGACAAGATGAAAGGAGGAAGGGCACCGGGTGTGGATGAAGTGAGTGTTGAAATGGTGAAGGCAGCAGGGGAGGTTGGGAAACAGTAGCTGTACCGTGTGATGAGGGTGATATGGAAGGAGAAAAAGACCCCAGGAGATTGGAAGAAGGGATTAATTGTCCCAATATTTAAGAAAGGAGTGCAGAAATTACAGGGGAGTCGCACTCATATCTCACTGTGCCAAGATATATGAAAAGATATTGGAAAGTAGAATACGAGCCAAAGTGGAGAGAAAATTGAGAGAGGAGCAGTATGGATTCAGACCTGGGAGATCAACAGTGGATCTCATATTTTCAATGAGACAGCTCCAGGAACACCACTACGAATTTGGAGAGGATCTGTTGATGGCCATCCTGGACATCGAAAAGGCCTATGATAGTGTGTGTAGGGAGAAGGTTTGGAAAGCAATGGAAAACATGGGAGTGGAAAAAGAGACTGTAGGCAGAGTGAAGGAGATGTATTGTGGAAGTGTGAGTTGTGTGAAAGTTGGAGGGGAAAGAACAGACTGGTTCAGACAAATAAGTGGCCTGAAACAGGGTAGTGCGCTGTCACCCCTTCTCTTTATTGTGGTTATGGACGAGGTAATGACACGGATAGCAGGAAAGATAGGAGAAGATAAGATGAAAGCAATGGTGTTTGCAGATGATCTCATGGTCTGGGGAAACAAGGAGGAGGAAATTCAGGAGCAACTGAAGTCTTGGGAAGAAACAGTGGGAGAGTACGGATGGAAGTTCAATATCAGTAAATGTGACATCCTGTTAACGACCAGGAAAAAGGACAGACCAATGAGTGGGATAACACTTGGAGGTGGACAGCTGAAGAAGGTGGAAAGTCTCAAGTACTTGGGAAGTATAGTGGAGGAAAATGGGAGAAATATCAAAGAGATTACGGAACGTGGCAGACAGGCAGAAGCATTTCTGAGAAGCATTAGGAGCTTAGTGTGGAATAAAGATGTCCCACAAAAAAGCAAGGAAGTGTTATACAGAAGCTACTATATCCCGATACTGACCTATGCTTCAGAAACGTGGACAATGAAGAAAAGAGACATAAGCAGAATACAGGCAGGTGAAATGAAGTTCCTGCGAAGTAGGATCGGAGTAACAAGAGGAGACAGGTTGAGGAATGAAAAGGTCAGGGAAATGGTGAAAGAGGAGCCCTTGCAAGGTAGGATTGAGACATCAAGACTGAGGTGGTATGGACACTTAAAGAGAATGGATGAGAAGAGGATTCCCAAGAGGATACATGAGATGCAGATGCAGCAGAAACGACCAAGGGGAAGACCAAGAGATAGATGGCTGAAAGGAGTGGAGGAATGTGTCAAGAAGAGAGGCGAGGACTGGACCAGAGTGATAGCGGAGAGGTGGTGGGAAGAAAGGACTAAGTGGCGAGGCTAATGTTCCAAACAGACCCAGCCTGGGGCTGGAAACTGTACAAGATGATGATGATGATGAAGTGTTCATTAAGACAATGGGTGATGATCATGCAATGTTAGCAGTTGTTGGATATTACACAGGTGTTCCTTCCGGTGTCATGTTGCTGACATGGCAGAGAGCGCACACTGCTGTTGCTACGACTGACGCTGCAGTAATTTGAAACCCCAGGTGTTGATCAAGACAATGGGTGATGATCATGCAAAGTCAGCAGTAATTGGATACCACACTGGTGTTCCGACTGTACTTTGGACTCTCAGCTGTATTGGGAAAGGAATTGCAATGATTTGCAAAAAACTGCTGACACGAGCGATGAGAGTTTATATAAGAGAGGTGTCATATATTTCCCTACTGTCAGTCTTTATTACTCGCTTTGAGTGAACAGTGCACTATTACTGCTCAAGAGTTGTAAAAAAGCCTTTTTGGTAGAAAATCATTAAATTATTTTGCAAGCTAAGTACTTATTATTAATGGATTGTAGTCTTTTATTATTAATTGATGTTGAAGTTATTGATTGGAATGTATTTATTGATTGATTGATTGATTTGTTTACACATAATTGGGTACCTGTAGGTTACCAGATTCCTACAATTTGTTCATTCAGTGGCAGCAGTTGATAAATTATAAAAAGGTAAGTACCCCTCTAATAACTTTTAAACAGTTAGAGAGATATTTTCCAATGTTCACCACTACATGTCAGTGAAAATGGTATATTTGGCAGTCAAAAGTTGGAACTACTTGACCATGGTGTGTAAAGCTAATTTTGTAGGTTAGATTTTGATTACCGCTCTATTAAGTCTGAATGATCATTGCTAGGTGTCAGTGACAGAGGGAATATTTAAAGACTTAACCTCAGTTCACCTAACATAACCTAACTTTACCTAACTTAACCTTGTCGCGTGACATGATTTACAAGTTTAGACTTGCTTTATGACTGACTATGACGTCACACTTAGCTCACTTAACTGGTGGCTGCTGGTTTCTATCACGTGACATGTTCTACAAGTTTAGACTTCTTTTAAGACTGGTTATGACGTCACACTTAGCTCACTTAACTGGCGATCGCTGGTTTCTATCACGTGACAAGTTCTACAAATTTAGACTTGTTTTAAGATGATGATGATGATGATAATTGTTGTTTTAAGGGGCCTAACATCTAGGCTATCGGCCCCTGGTGTTTTAAGACTGGCTATGACGTCACACTTAGCTCATTTCACTGGCGATCACTGGTTTCTATCACGTGACATGTTCTACAAGTTTAGACTTGCTTTAAGACTGGCTATGACGTCACACTTAGCTGACTTAACTGGCGATCGCTGGTTTCTATCACGTGACATGTTCTACAAGTTTAGACTTGTTTTAACACTGGCTATGACGTCACACCTAGCTCAATTAACTGGCGACCGCAGGTTTCTACCACTCTATCAAGTTCCTATGTTCACCGCTAGGTGTCAGTAACAGTGGTTTATAGTAAACCCCAGTTAGAACTACATGAATTTAGACTTGCTAGGAGTTCACAGATGATCGATTTAAATACCCTGCTATAACCATTGACTGGAATATAATTAAACTATTTATATTGTACTTTGTTTTATCATTTATTAACATTTATGATTTCTTTCTTTTATAGGTAATTTCGAAACTGATCATAATGTTCAAGTGTGGTGACTGTAAGAAACAGTTCTCAAGACCTGACAACCTTCAACGACACGCAAATGCTAAACATGACATTAAAATGTTTGTGTGCAGTCATTGTGCTATGACATTTAACAGAAAGGATAGACTTGGACGGTATGTAAATTTAAAGCATGTCAGTTCAGCACCTTTTTCGTGTTCAGTTTGTGATCTTGGTTTTTCTGCTGTAAAGCGATATCAATCCCACATGGTTGAAGTGCATGGGGAACAACAAGAATTGAAATCTGTAAAACCATCAACTAGCACGGAACCTTTAAACAAATGTGATGCTCAAAAGCGTAAACGTTCTCAAGACTGTGAAAATAGTTGTGCATCAAAGAGAAAGAAGAATGGTGAACCTTCGATAACACATTGTGATGTATGTAATATTGGTATACCTTCTTCAATCATTCATGGACATTTACGCAGTATTCATCATAAAAATAACGCTTGCCATGACAGAAATTCTGGAAATATTCAACAAATTGGTAGTGCGTTTAAAAGTCGAATTGCTAGTTACAGACTTCATAGTGAAGAAAAAACTCAAAGTATTGAATATTTTTTAAGAAATGTTCAAACTAGTGTGTTTGGCATGGTAGAAAATGTTTTAGTGGAGCATAAAACATTTAAAATGAATTTTGAACTTTTTGGACTCTAAGTAAAAACTGGGAATGAAGGTGAAATTACGGATATCAAATCTTTTAATACAAAAAATATAATTGTTAGTGAATCAACTAATATCAGTGATATATACCAAAATATTTCAAGTGCTATCATTGTGAAGAGTGAAGAGTTCCAGGAAAGGGAGTCAGGCTGGGCGTTGTTTGAAGTACTTTATTTAGAAACTAACATGAATAAATATAATCCCCTTCGAGCATCATCATACATTGATTTACCAGTTTGGATCAAAAAAAGCAAGCTTGTGTAAACGTTATCAATAGTGACCATGCATGTTTTGCGTGGGCTGTGACCTCAGCGCTCCATTCAGCAGTGTGGCATATGGATAGAACATCATCTTATCCTCACTATTCCTCAGTGTTAGATTTAAAAGAAATGGAATTTCTTATGGCGATAAAAGATATTAAACGTTTTTAAGAGCTGAACAATGTAAGTATTAATGTTTATGGAATTGAAAATAAGAATATAGTAGGTCCTCTATATTATACTCAGGGAAAAAAAGGATGCTCATGTAAATTTACTGTACATAACTAAAGGTGAAAATGCCCACTATTGTTGTTGTAGACTTGTTGGTAGTCAGCTATCCAAACGCAATGGTAAAAAGTGGTTGTGTGATGGTTGTTTACTATATTTCAGAAAAGAGGATCAACTAACTCAACACCAAAAATGGGGATGTAATCATGTGTGTACGGTATTACCGACTCCTAGAAATAACATTCTAAAATTTAAGGATTATGAGAAACAGCTTCGAGTACCGTTTCTTATATATGCTGACTTCGAGGCTTTGCTAAAACCATTTAATACATGTTCATCGAATCCAGCCCGACCTTTCACCAACACTACTCACATTCATGAACCTTTTAGCTTTGCATATTATATTAAATGTAGTTACGATGACTCGTTAAATAAGTTTGAGCTCTATAGAGGACCTGATGCACCTAAAGTTTTTATGGAAAGACTTGAGAAAGATGCCATCCGTATATCCTCTATTTTAAATACAATCATTCCAATGGAGTCACTAACATCATCACAGCAAATGGGTTTTGAAACTGAAATTAATTGTTTTATGTGTGGTGAATATTTATATACAGATAGGGTTCCCGATCATGACCATTTAACAGGAAAATATCGTGGTGCTGCTCACCAAGAATGTAATTTAAATTATAGAGCAGGTAAATTCATTCCAGTCATTCTACATAACGGTAGCAAATACGATAACCACTTTATCGTTAAAGAATTTGGAGCTTCAGATGTGAAAATTGATGTGATTGCAAATAATAAGGAACAATACATACCGTTCACAAAATACATCAAAACTGACAATAAAAAAAACTATAAAACTGCGATTTTTAGATGCATTCCGCTTTATGCCAAGTAGTCTTGATAAGCTGGCTAGTAATTTAAAATCAGATCAGTTTCATGAAATTCAACGTGTCTTTCCTAAAGAAGATGATTTTAATTTGATTCGTCAAAAGGGTATATTCCCTTATGAATATATTAACTGTGTGGAACGTCTTGAGGAGTGTTCTTTACCACCAAAAGATGCATTTTACAGTTCCTTAAACACAAGTCATATTTGTGATCAGGAATATTTACATGCACAACATGTATGGACACAGTTTGACATCAACATTCTCCATAGTCTTTCCAAAAACACTGTTATTCATGAGTTTATAAAAATCATTTTCAAACGCGTTTGCTGACTGTGTTCTTAAATTATTGTTTAGATCAATATACGGTTTGAGCCATGCTGACTGATGAAATTGCAATACGCGATGAATTTTAGTTAGTTTCAATCCATGGTGTAGACACTGTTTCAAGTTTTGATAATGTATTACATATTTACATTTATCATTTACATTAGCAATTATCATTTTTGTTCGTGTCATATTCTCAGGACAAAATGGTAGATCATTATGATCATCATGTTACTCATTAGGGTACTCAAGATTTACCTCTAAAATATATCCTTTATCATCGTTATCATTAAGAGTGTTAACATGTAAGACATCAATTTCAGGTTGTGTCAGCCAGCGAAAATCTTTCAATGGTAGATATTGACTCATAGCCCAACCATATTGGTTATTTGCATCGAGGTAGACAATATACTTTGACTCTTCACAAGGGTTGTAGCTAGGCATGTATTTATTATTCGCTTTAGAATATCGCCCACTACATTGTCTTAATCCACCTCGAATTGATGATTTTATAAAATTGATCATGTCTATATCAGT
Organism: Meconema thalassinum; assembly: GCA_946902985.2. NCBI lineage: Eukaryota > Metazoa > Arthropoda > Insecta > Orthoptera > Tettigoniidae > Meconema > Meconema thalassinum. The sequence goes on from OX336389.2 coordinate 1,295,527,780, forward strand.
CATTAATTCTAAATTAACTTTCGTGTTTTTTTTTCAACATTGAACTGAAACTTAGCCCAGGAGCAGTGAAATACTGACAAGGATCAAGGTCATAAGTTTTCATACAAACATTCCGAAAATTTTCAAAAACATCTGCTAATAATAACACATCTGTCTTCAAATATATGTCTGAAAATTCATCTTAAGTTTGAATGTCAAACTGTGTCCATACACGTTGTGCATGTAAATATTCCTGATCACTAATATGACTTGTGTTTAAGGAACTGTAAAATGCATCTTTTGGTGGTAAAGAACACTCCTCAAGACGTTCCACACAGTTAATATATTCATAAGGGAATATACCCTTTTGACGAATCAAATTAACATCATCTTCTTTAGGAAAGACACGTTGAATTTCATGAAACTGATCTGATTTTAAATTACTAGCCAGCTTATCAAGACTACTTGGCATAAAGCGGAATGCATCTAAAAATCGCAGTTTTATAGTTTTTTTATTGTCAGTTTTGATGTATTTTTTGAACGATATGTATTGTTCCTTATTATTTGCAATCACATCAATTTTCACATCTGAAGCTCCAAATTCTTTAACGATAAAGTGGTTATCGTATTTGCTACCGTTATGTAGAATGACTGGAATGAATTTACTTACTCTATATTTTAAAATACATTCATGGTGAGCAGCACCACGATATCTTCCTGTTAAATGGTCATGATCGCGAACCCTATCTGTATATAAACATTCACCACACATAAAACAATTAATTTCAGTTTCAAAACCCATTTGCTGTGATGATGTTAGTGACTCCATTGGAATGGTTGTATTTAAAATAGAGGATATACGGATGGCATCTTTCTCAAGTCTTTCCATAAAAACTTTAGGTGCATCAGGTCCTCTATAGAGCTCAAACTTATTTAACGAGTCATCGTAACTACATTTAATATAATATGCAAAGCTAAAAGGTTCATGAATGTGAGTAGTGTTGGTGAAAGGTCGGGCTGGATTCGATGAACATGTATTAAATGGTTTTAGCAAAGCCTCGAAGTCAGCATATATAAGAAATGGTACTCGAAGCTGTTTCTCATAATCCTTAAATTTTAGAATGTTATTTTTAGGAGTCGGTAATACCGTACACACATGATTACATCCCCATTTTTGGTGTTGAGTTAGTTGATCCTCTTTTCTGAAATATAGTAATCATCCATCACACAACCACTTTTTACCATTGCGTTTAGATGGCCGACTACCAACAAGTCTACAACAACAATAGTGGGCATTTTCACCTTTCGTTATGTACAGGAAATTTACATGAGCATCCTTTTTTCCTGAGTATAATATAGAGGACTTACTATACTCTTATTTTCAATTCCCTAAACATTAATACTTATATTGTTCAGCTCTTCAAAACGTTTAATATCTTTTATCGCCATAGGAAATTCCATTTCTTTTAAATCTAACACTGAGGAATACTGAGGATATGATGATGTTCTATCCATATGCCACACTGCTGAATGGAGCACTGAGGTCACAGCCCACGCAAAACATGCATGGTCACTAATCATAAAGTTTACACAAGCTTACTTACGTTTGATCCAAACTGGTAAATCAATGTATGATGATGCTCGAAGGGGATTATATTTATTCATGTTAGTTTCTAAATAAAGTACTTCAAACAACGCCCAGCCTGACTCCCTTTGCTGGAACTCTTCACTCTTCACAATGATAGCACTTGAATTATTTTGGTATATATCACTGATATTAGTTGATTCACTACCAATTATGTTTTTTGTATTAAAAGATTTGATATCCGTAATTTCACCTTCATTCCCAGTTTTTACATTGAGTCCAAAAAGATCAAAATTCATTTTAAATGTTTTATGCTCCACTAAAACATTTCCTACCAAGCCAAACACACTAGGTTGAACATTTCTTAAAAATTATTCAATACTTTGAGTTTTTTCTTCACTATGAAGTCTATAACTAGCGTATTGGCTTTCACGGCCGGTGAATTAAAACTCAGCAATTCTTATAGGTTTGTACCGTGTCTTGTGTGGGGTTTCGCCTAGGACACCAAGCTAGGCTCATCGGCGGGCTCTTGGTGTCCCTGCCCGGACCCCAACAGGAGTATCGAACTGCGAGAAACCTCCCTTTATATAGAGTGCAACTGCACTCCTTGACTGCGAGAACCAAAAGCTCAAGCAGCCGTAAACTCCCTATGAAGGCTTCCAAAAAGATGGTGTATTGGCTTTTACGGCCGGTGAATTAAAACTCAGCAATTCTTCTAGGTTTGTGCCGTGTCTTGTGTGGGGTTTCGCCTAGGACACCAAGCTAGGCTCATCGGCGGGCTCTTGGTGTCCCTGCCCGGACCCCCACAGGAGTATCGAACTGCGCGAAACCTCCCTTTATATAGAGTGCAACTGCACTCCTTGACTGCGAGAACCAAAAGCTCAAGCAGCCGTAACCTCCCTATGAAGGCTTCCAAAAAGATGGTGTATTGGCTTTCACGGCCGGTGAATTAAAACTCAGCAATTCTTCTAGGTTTGTGCCGTGTCTTGTGTGGGGTTTCGCCTAGGACACCAAGCTAGGCCCATCGGCGGGCTCTTGGTGTCCCTGCCCGGACCCCCACAGGAGTATCGAACGGCGCGAAACCTCCCTTTATATAGAGTGCAACTGCACTCCTTGACTGCGAGAACCAAAAGCTCAAGCAGCCGTAACCTCCCTATGAAGGCTTCCAAAAAGATGGTGTATTGGCTTTCACGGCCGGTGAATTAAAACTCAGCAATTCTTCTAGGTTTGTGCCGTGTCTTGTGTGGGGTTTCGCCTAGGACACCAAGCTAGGCTCATCGGCGGGCTCTTGGTGTCCCTGCCCGGACCCCCACAGGAGTATCGAACTGCGCGAAACCTCCCTTTATATAGAGTGCAACTGCACTCCTTGACTGCGAGAACCAAAATCTCAAGCAGCCGTAACCTCCCTATGAAGACTTCCAAAAAGATGGTGTATTGGCTTTCACGGCCGGTGAATTAAAACTCAGCAATTCTTCTAGGTTTGTGCCGTGTCTTGTGTGGGGTTTCGCCTAGGACACCAAGCTAGACTCATCGGCGGGCTCTTGGTGTCCCTGCCCGGACCCCCACAGGAGTATCGAACTGCGCGAAACCTCCCTTTATATAGAGTGCAACTGCACACCTTGACTGCGAGAACCAAACGCTCAAGCAGCCGTAACCTCCCTATGAAGGCTTCCAAAAAGATGGTGTATTGGCTTTCACGGCCGGTGAATTAAAACTCAGCAATTCTTCTAGGTTTGTGCCGTGTCTTGTGTGGGGTTTCACCTAGGACACCAAGCTAGGCTCATCGGCGGGCTCTTGGTGTCCCTGCCCGGACCCCCACAGGAGTATCGAACTGCGCGAAACCTCCCTTTATATAGAGTGCAACTGCACTCCTTGACTGCGAGAACCAAAAGCTCAAGCAGCCGTAACCTCCCTATGAAGGCTTCCAAAAAGATGGTGTATTGGCTTTCACGGCCGGTGAATTAAATCTCAGCAATTCTTCTAGGTTTGTGCCGTGTCTTGTGTGGGGTTTCGCCTAGGACACCAAGCTAGGCTCATCGGCGGGCTCTTGGTGTCGCTGCCCGGACCCCCACAGGAGTATCGAACTGCGCGAAACCTCCCTTTATATAGAGTACAACTGCACTCCTTGACTGCGAGAACCAAAAGCTCAAGCAGCCGTAACCTCCCTATGAAGGCTTCCAAAAAGATGGTGTATTGGCTTTCACGGCCGGTGAATTAAAACTCAGCAATTCTTCTAGGTTTGTGCCGTGTCTTGTGTGGGGTTTCGCCTAGGACACCAAGCTAGGCTCATCGGCGGGCTCTTGGTGTCCCTGCCCGGACCCCCACAGGAGTATCGAACTGCGCGAAACCTCCCTTTATATAGAGTGCAACTGCACTCCTTGACTGCGAGAACCAAAAGCTCAAGCAGCCGTAACCTCCCTATGAAGGCTTCCAAAAAGTTGGTGTATTGGCTTTCACGGCCGGTGAATTAAAACTCAGCAATTCTTTTAGGTTTGTGCCGTGTCTTGTGTGGGGTTTCGCCTAGGACACCAAGCTAGGCTCTTCGGCGGGCTCTTGGTGTCCCTGCCCGGACCCCCACAGGAGTATCGAACTGCGCGAAACCTCCCTTTATATAGAGTGCAACTGCACTCCTTGACTGCGAGAACCAAAAGCTCAAGCAGCCGTAACCTCCCTATGAAGGCTTCCAAAAAGATGGTGTATTGGCTTTCACGGCCGGTGAATTAAAACTCAGCAATTCTTCTAGGTTTGAGCCGTGTCTTGTGTGGGGTTTCGCCTAGGACACCAAGCTAGGCTCATCGTCGGGCTCTTGGTGTCCCTGCCCGGACCCCCACAGGAGTATCGAACACGCGCGAAACCTCCCTTTATATAGAGTGCAACTGCACTCCTTGACTGCGGGAACCAAAAGCTCAAGCAGCCGTAACCTCCCTATGAAGGCTTCCAAAAAGATGGTGTATTGGCTTTCACGGCCGGTGAATTAAAACTCAGCAATTCTTTTAGGTTTGTGCCGTGTCTTGTGTGGGGTTTCGCCTAGGACACCAGGCTAGGCTCTTCGGCGGGCTGTTGGTGTCCCTGCCCGGTCCCCCACAGGACTATCGAACTGCGCGAAACCTCCCTTTATATAGAGTGCAACTGCACTCCTTGACTGCGAGAACCAAAAGCTCAAGCAGCCGTAACCTCCCTATGATGGCTTCCAAAAAGATGGTGTATTGGCTTTCACGGCCGGTGAATTAAAACTCAGCAATTCTTCTAGGTTTGTGCCGTGTCTTGTGTGGGGTTTCGCCTAGGACACCAAGCTAGGCTCATCGGCGGGCTCTTGGTGTCCCTGCCCGGACCCCCACAGGAGTATCGAACTGCGCGAAACCTCCCTTTATATAGAGTGCAACTGCACTCCTTGACTGCGAGAACCAAAATCTCAAGCAGCCGTAACCTCCCTATGAAGACTTCCAAAAAGATGGTGTATTGGCTTTCACGGCCGGTGAATTAAAACTCAGCAATTCTTCTAGGTTTGTGCCGTGTCTTGTGTGGGGTTTCGCCTAGGACACCAAGCTAGACTCATCGGCGGGCTCTTGGTGTCCCTGCCCGGACCCCCACAGGAGTATCGAACTGCGCGAAACCTCCCTTTATATAGAGTGCAACTGCACACCTTGACTGCGAGAACCAAACGCTCAAGCAGCCGTAACCTCCCTATGAAGGCTTCCAAAAAGATGGTGTATTGGCTTTCACGGCCGGTGAATTAAAACTCAGCAATTCTTCTAGGTTTGTGCCGTGTCTTGTGTGGGGTTTCACCTAGGACACCAAGCTAGGCTCATCGGCGGGCTCTTGGTGTCCCTGCCCGGACCCCCACAGGAGTATCGAACTGCGCGAAACCTCCCTTTATATAGAGTGCAACTGCACTCCTTGACTGCGAGAACCAAAAGCTCAAGCAGCCGTAACCTCCCTATGAAGGCTTCCAAAAAGATGGTGTATTGGCTTTCACGGCCGGTGAATTAAATCTCAGCAATTCTTCTAGGTTTGTGCCGTGTCTTGTGTGGGGTTTCGCCTAGGACACCAAGCTAGGCTCATCGGCGGGCTCTTGGTGTCGCTGCCCGGACCCCCACAGGAGTATCGAACTGCGCGAAACCTCCCTTTATATAGAGTACAACTGCACTCCTTGACTGCGAGAACCAAAAGCTCAAGCAGCCGTAACCTCCCTATGAAGGCTTCCAAAAAGATGGTGTATTGGCTTTCACGGCCGGTGAATTAAAACTCAGCAATTCTTCTAGGTTTGTGCCGTGTCTTGTGTGGGGTTTCGCCTAGGACACCAAGCTAGGCTCATCGGCGGGCTCTTGGTGTCCCTGCCCGGACCCCCACAGGAGTATCGAACTGCGCGAAACCTCCCTTTATATAGAGTGCAACTGCACTCCTTGACTGCGAGAACCAAAAGCTCAAGCAGCCGTAACCTCCCTATGATGGCTTCCAAAAAGTTGGTGTATTGGCTTTCACGGCCGGTGAATTAAAACTCAGCAATTCTTTTAGGTTTGTGCCGTGTCTTGTGTGGGGTTTCGCCTAGGACACCAAGCTAGGCTCTTCGGCGGGCTCTTGGTGTCCCTGCCCGGACCCCCACAGGAGTATCGAACTGCGCGAAACCTCCCTTTATATAGAGTGCAACTGCACTCCTTGACTGCGAGAACCAAAAGCTCAAGCAGCCGTAACCTCCCTATGAAGGCTTCCAAAAAGATGGTGTATTGGCTTTCACGGCCGGTGAATTAAAACTCAGCAATTCTTCTAGGTTTGAGCCGTGTCTTGTGTGGGGTTTCGCCTAGGACACCAAGCTAGGCTCATCGTCGGGTTCTTGGTGTCCCTGCCCGGACCCCCACAGGAGTATCGAACACGCGCGAAACCTCCCTTTATATAGAGTGCAACTGCACTCCTTGACTGCGGGAACCAAAAGCTCAAGCAGCCGTAACCTCCCTATGAAGGCTTCCAAAAAGATGGTGTATTGGCTTTCACGGCCGGTGAATTAAAACTCAGCAATTCTTCTAGGTTTGTGCCGTGTCTTGTGTGGGGTTTCGCCTAGGACACCAGGCTAGGCTCTTCGGCGGGCTGTTGGTGTCCCTGCCCGGTCCCCCACAGGACTATCGAACTGCGCGAAACCTCCCTTTATATAGAGTGCAACTGCACTCCTTGACTGCGAGAACCAAAAGCTCAAGCAGCCGTAACCTCCCTATGATGGCTTCCAAAAAGATGGTGTATTGGCTTTCACGGCCGGTGAATTAAAACTCAGCAATTCTTCTAGGATTGTGCCGTGTCTTGTGTGGGGTTTCGCCTAGGACACCAAGCTAGGCTCATCGGCGAGCTCTTGGTGTCCCTGCCCGGACCCCCACAGGAGTATCGAACTGCGCGAAACCTCCCTTTATATAGAGTGCAACTGCACTCCTTTACTGCGAGAACCAAAAGCTCAAGCAGCCGTAACCTCCCTATGAAAGCTTCCAAAAAGATGGTGTATTGGCTTTCACGGCCGGTGAATTAAAACTCAGCAATTCTTCTAGGTTTGTGCCGTGTCTTGTGTGGGGTTCCGCCTAGGACACCAAGCTAGGCTCATCGGCGGGCTCTTGGTGTCCCTACCCGGACCCCCACAGGAGTATCGAACTGCGCGAAACCACCCTTTATATAGAATGCAACTGCACTCCTTAACTGCGAGAACCAAAAACTCAAGCAGCCGTATGCTCCCTATGAAGGCTTCCAAAAATATGGTGTATTGGCTTTCACGGCCGGTGAATTAAAACTCAGCAATTCTTCTAGGTTTGTGCCGTGTCTTGTGTGGGGTTCCGCCTAGGACACCAAGCTAGGCTCATAGGCGGGCTCTTGGTGTCCCTGCCTGGACCCCCACAGGAGTATCGAACTGCGCGAAACCTCCCTTTATATAGAGTGCAACTGCACTCCTTGACTGCGAGAACCAAAAGCTCAAGCAGCCGTAACCTCCCTATGAAGGCTTCCAAAAAGATGGTGTATTGGCTTTCACGGCCGGTGAATTAAAACTCAGAAATTATTCTAGGTTTGTGCCGTGTCTTGTGTGGGGTTTCGCCTAGGACACCAAGCTAGGCTCATCGGCGGGCTCTTGGTGTCCCTGCCCGGACCCCCACAGGAGTATCGAATTGCGCGAAACCTGCCTTTATATAGAGTGCAACTGCACGCCTTGACTGCGAGAACCAAAAGCTCAAGCAGCCGTAACCTCCCTATGAAGGCTTCCAAAAAGATGGTGTATTGGCTTTCACGGCCGGTGAATTAAAACTCAGCAATTCTTCTAGGTTTGTGCCGTGTCTTGTGTGGGGTTTCGCATAGGACACCAAGCTAGGCTCATCGGCGGGCTCTTGGTGTCCCTGCCCGGACCCCCACAGGAGTATCGAACTGCGCGAAACCTCCCTTTATATAGAGTGCAACTGCACTCCTTGACTGCGAGAACCAAAAGCTCAAGCAGCCGTAACCTCCCTATGAAGGCTTCCAAAAAGATGGTGTATTGGCTTTCACGGCCGGTGAATTAAAACTCAGCAATTCTTCTAGGTTTGTGCCGTGTCTTGTGTGGGGTTTCGCCTAGGACACCAAGCTAGGCTCATCGGCGGGCTCTCGGTGTCCCTGCCCGGACCCCCACAGGAGTATCGAACTGCGCGAAACCTCCCTTTATATAGAGTGCAACTGCACTCCTTGACTGCGAGAACCAAAAGCTCAAGCAGCCGTAACCTCCCTATGAAGGCTTCCAAAAAGATGGTGTATTGGCTTTCACGGCCGGTGAATTAAAACTCAGCAATTCTTCTAGGTTTGTGCCGTGTCTTGTGTGAGGTTTCGCCTAGGACACCAAGCTAGACTCATCGGCGGGCTCTTGGTGTCCCTGCCCGGACCCCCACAGGAGTATCGAACTGCGCGAAACCTCCCTTTATATAGAGTGCAACTGCACTCCTTGACTGCGAGAACCAAAAGCTCAAGCAGCCGTAACCTCCCTAAGTAGTGGGAGAAGGTGGATCCGAACACAGTCCTTATATGGTCATGTCAAGGTCATCCACTTTTTTGCACCTGTGGCGACAGGTGCGGGGACGGGGGAGTGGGGAGTGGGGAGGGGCGGGGGAGGGGGAGTGGGGAGGTGGAGGGGGAGCGGGGATGGGCATGGCGGAGAGCTCCGCACAGGCTGACGACTGTCAGCCAACTATGCTCTTGATGGGAGCAGTCTCTGTGTATATGCAAGTGGCTGGTAGCCTGCGGGCTTGAGCCGAGCAGTAGCGAGACCAGTCGAGGTCAGCCGAAGCTGGTATAGCTCGAGGCAGTATGACGTACTGAGTGGTGGGAAGCTGGGATGTGTTTTCTCTCTTGATCTACATGGTGGACTGGCGCGCTCAACTTGCCCGGTGAGAGGAAGGGGAACCTTGTTTTTGTGTTTTGAGCCGAGCAGTAGTGAAGAGAGCCGAGTGAAGCCGAGTGGGTGTTTGTTTCATTATTCCCTCGAGCCAAGTCGAGCTTACTTGAAGAGAAACAAATTGATGTCAAAAAGGTATTGATTTGTTTAGTGTTTTACAAGGCAGTGTTGCCAACCAATGTTGAGATAAAAAGTTGTGTCGGGTGAGGGATTTGAACCCTCGTTTTCTATGTAGAAAATTCGAACTTAAGTCGAACGCCTTAGACCACTCGCCCATCCCGACAAGGAGAGGATTAGAGAGGTTAAAATAAAATAAACAAGAATAATTATACAAGATCGGATTTATTAATCCAAGAATTAAAAGAGGAATTAAAACCTAACCATTTGACATAAAGTTTATTGCCATTTCTTTTAATCACTTTTTCAACAAGATAATGCTTAGGATATAGTGTCTTTTGAAGTTCCTGTACGTAGAATCCTCCTTTGATGGGCTGATTGTTACTGTCCTGAAGTAGATAAGTGACTGGATGGGTACGTTTCACTTTGCGAATGGTGAATATTTCTGTGCTCCAGTTTGGTGTGTACCCTTTTGAGAAGAGTGATTTATGTTTACTGACGCGTACATAGTCACCTACGTGAAAACGATGACGTTGTGGGTCAGCTGTTTTGATGCTATGATGAATGCGATTCAGCCGTGGAGTGTTTTTTATTACCAAACACGGCTTTACTCCAATAGTTCTATGTTTGGTATTGTTGTAACGTGATACTAGATTCTGCACTAGGTTTACCCAGCGGTAAGATCCTCTTGCTGTAAATTCCCGCCACATGTATGTTTTTAACGTTCGGTTGAAACGTTCAACAACACTTGCCTTTAAATTACTATAGGTGGAATAATGATGAACGCCAAGTTCTTGCATATACGTAGAAAACACCTTGTTGAAAAACTCCTTTCCTTGATCGGTCTGGAGGAGGCGAGGTTGTCGTTTAGCTCTTTGAATAATCTGATTAAAGGCTGCAGTAACTAGGTTACCTGTTTTATTTTGCACAGGTTCAACAAACGCCATTTTGGAATAGACGTCAATGACTGTGAGCAGATATTTGATACCATTGTTAGTATTGGCATAGGGAATCATTTCAACGAGATCGGCTTGCCAAAGCTCATCAATTCCTTTTGAAACAACATGACGCCGTGGATAGATACGGCGAGCTGGTTTATGCAACTCGCGAGCAATTGCTGTTTTTATAGGTGAAGGGGTGTTGCCACGTGGATCCATCACACAATAATGCCAGCATGACGAAGCTCCTCTTCTATTTCTACAATTTCACCTTCATGACCGGTATGTCCAGCCTGTTGGGAGGCGTGCAGGAGGTGTAGACGTTTGACCAACTTATTAGGATCGTTCCAATAGGCGAAATCGACAAAAGGTTTCAAAGTTTTAAACGTGACGCCGGACGCTGAGCTTGTATGACGGACACTTGCATAGGTGGGAAACAATTTGGATATGATGGTCTTATATTTGAAACTCTTATTTGCATTGATTGGTTCAGAACGTTTATAATTACGTCTAAAACCATTTGTAGCCATCAATATATCCTTATACTTTTGAAGATCGTCTTCGTCATACCCATCCTTAGAAGGAACACGTGCAAATAAAAGTTCTAAAAGACCTGACGTCAGTTGATATCGAACCGTTTTAACAATCATAACATTATCTTTTATTTTGATCTCCGAGTCACCAATTCGAAAACGTTTATTTTCATAGCGAACGCCGTAGGTCGTATCAGTTTTTCTAGTAAAAAGGTCTTCTAGGTAGGGTGTTACCAATGGGCCAAAATGCTCTACCAGAATACTTTTCAGCTGCACATACTTTTCAGGTGTAGTCAAGATTTCTGACAGTGTAGGTTTTTTTTCTCTAGAGCTAGACGGCGTTTGAGCAATGACTGTAGTTTTTAGAAACTCTGGAAGCGGTGATTCTGTTTCAGAAGTAAAAACATCTTCAGCTTCTTCATTGTCTTCTTCTTGTTCTTCCTCCACAATGGTTTGCGTTCCTTTTGATACTGTATTTGGCTTATTGGACTTTGATGTTCCTTTTAACACAGCTTCCAGAGGTGATTTCAAATGTTTTGCGATCAACAGCTCACTATCGGCATGTGTGCGTTTCAGTTCGCGGAACTTGCGTCGAATATTATTTCGTGCACGGATAATGTGTTTCTTTAATTGACTTCCTGCTGTTGCCATGATAGCTAAAGAAATGACGAATGAAAAAGCCACGCAGCACCTTAAATACGTATGAAATGATCAAATCCCTTACGGTAGCGGCCGTTGGTAATGTCACTCTGCTTATCGATAACAAGACAGCCGTGGTGATGAGCGTTCCAGCATGTGGCGCACAACTGTGTAAAGGTTTGAAAGGTCATGTCTGGGTTCACGTGATCATCATAGACGTGACGCATGTTACGTTCATCCTGCCGGAAGAGAACAATCACGTTTGCATTGTCACGAATTAATTGTTTCGGTATTCGTGAATAGGTTTGACACAGATAGAAGCAGTCAATATGTTTGTGTCGTCCCATGCTGAAATAGGCTTGAATGATAGCCTGCCGTTCTGTGGACACATCATCAAAAATCATAAGTGAATTGGGGCGAACATGATCTGGAGAGATGACATCTTCGTGTGCAGGGAATGTAAAGTACCTCATGTTATTGTTGCGAAGACCTGACATGACCTGTTCCAAGAACACATAAAGAGGTTGATAGAGGGACTTGGCAAAAATGTAAATATTTTGAAAGCGCACCCCGTTTAACGACGTGATTAGGGTAAGCAGAAGATTTGTTTTTCCACATCCTGATGGTCCGGTGATGAGACAGCGAATGGATGACGGGAAGAGCGAGCCGTGACGTTGTTCAGACGTTGTCGAGAAGAGGTTAGAAACCAAATCTCCCACCGGAAGTGAATGTTGCTGCTTAATAATCTGCATATTAACTAAACGTGAAAAGGATAGAGGTGGTCTCTATATACATGAAACAAGTGTCTGTTTCAGATCTAGTGTAACCATGGATGCCTATGGAAGAACACATAAGACAAAGAAAACAAATGCATCATCTGTCTCAATAAACGATCCAAAACATGATACAGATCCGGCTAATAAACGATATGTTGATGCCAATGCACTGCCACGCACAACGGATGGTCATTACAACTTTAATGGAAAGCGATTAACCAATATAACAGAACCTCTATTACCTTCAGACGCATGTTCGAAAAAGTATGTAGATTACTATCGCTTACGCCGTATCAAGGGAGATTATGACGCACAGAATAAACGTATCATGAGTGTTGCAGACCCTGTGAACAATCAAGATGTGTGCACCAAAATCTACATGTTAACCAATGCTGTGGTGTTAACAGAAGCAAAGGACTATGATGTACACCATCGTCGAATCACTCAGCTGGCTCTTCCAACAAATAACACGGACGCTGCTAGAAAGGACTATGTGGATAACAAGGTGAAACAACTTCTCAGCATTGTGCCTTCCCTAACTGAAAAAGGTTATACAGCGAATAATGCACGTCTTGTGCATGTGGCCGATCCTGAGGATGATCAAGATGTTTGTACAAAACGGTTTTTGACCTCTGAAATGAGAAAGGTGTGGGAAATTAAGGAGAATGCACTACAGATGAAACGAAGACGAATAGCTGAAGTTGCTGATCCTGTACAACCTCACGATGTAGCGACCAAACGTTTTTTGGAACAACGGTTATCGCTTTTCATTAAATCAATACCCTCCATAATTTTGCTGCACATTGTAAACCAACAACCGGTAAAAGACCCCAATGAACTCACCTATATACTACGTTCGGGTTATAGCAATTACCGTTTACTGTATGATGGTGCCATTCGTGTTATCGAGTATACACCAGATTTTAAACATTTAGACTTACTATTAAACGGTAGTGTTATATCATCATCACTCATCGATCTGGCGGTGAAAGCCGAGGACAAATTATCCTTTCAACTGAAATTGTCGTCTGAAGAAAAAGAGGCGGGGAAAACAATGAACGATTTTCCGCTGTATGTAGAACTTGAATATACCGCCACCATTAATTAAATAATTGCTCGTTCTCCTCCCAAGAAGCGTTAGTTGTGTTCCATACTTTACAGCGTGAGGTTGTCTCGTTTCTCGCTCGCGATGGTGAATCGAAGATATGTGGGGAAGAAGATGAAGAAGACGTCATCGAGAAAGGGAGGCTTTAAAGCAATTCTTCATGCGGCACGTCAAGCTTCACGTGGAGAAAAAAATAGCGATTTGGCCATTAAAAAAGCCCTCCGAGCAGCACGATTGCATGCAAATCCCAAAAGTAAACTACGTTTTAGAAAACGAGCGCGTGTTATTCCTGTACCGAAACGTGGCGGATTTTTACCCGCACTATTTGCTGGACTAGCAGCTCTGGGTTCACTTCTTGGTGGAGCAAGTGCAGTAGCACGAACAGTGAAAGCTGTTGAGGAGGCGAAGCAACAGTTGAAGGAAAGTGAAAGACATAATAAAACAATGGAAGCCATTGCACTGCGCGGTAAAGGTGTGAACATGAAGCTGGCACCTTACAGGAAAGGACTTGGCATTTACATGTCGCCAAAAAACATTTAATAGACGCACTGCCGCGGCGAGCTATGACGCATGAGGAAGTTATGAGATATGCAAAACGGTTGAAGATATCACGCTTTCGAGGTGTGTTTATGCGTAATCAATTACCACCTCGACCTTGGATGCGTGAAAGTGCTGTTGTTAATTTGGATGAGAGTCATGGACCAGGAACACATTACGTGGCCTACATAAAACAAGGATCTACTGTGTGGTACTTTGACAGTTTTGGAAACCTTCCTCCTCCGACAGAGCTTATTCGCTATTTCGGAAGCAGTGCAATAATAAACTATAATGTGAAACGAGTACAAAATTTTAACACTCAACACTGTGGTCGCCTCTGTCTGACCTTTCTATATAAGACTCAGCACATGAGGTAACGTGAGCAGTATAATGGCAGAAAGTAGAACGTTTACAGTGCACGGACAAGGAGCTGAAGTAACTGTTGACTTTTATCCTCCTATTGAATTGGGACAACGACCCTACGTGCTGGGACTTATTTCGTTCGAAGGTTATAATAGAATCTACAACGTACATGAAGACATCAACGATAAGTTCTACTACGATGACTATGAGTTAACTCTACCACCTGGCAGCTACACGGTAGATGATATTTACGATCACATCTACACAACTCTCATCAGAGAATTTACTCTAAAAGCATTTCTTGACGGGACATACAAGTTTGAACTCATAGCCAACAACGTAACACATCGTTGCAGTATTCTTTCTTCCTTTAGGATTGATTTTAAATCACAACCAGACTCAATTGGTCCATTGCTTGGTTTTTCAGCACGAGTTTTAGAACCAAATGTGTTGCACAAGTCTGACCAACCTGAAAAAATTATTGAAGACCATCACATATCTGTCACGTGTAACATAATCACCGACGTTTACACCAATCAGGAACCATCGCATTCACTCTACGATTTTATTGTCACTTCACCCAGTGGCTATATCATCCGTGAAAACCCATCAGTAGTGCTCTATCATCCTGTGAGTGTAACCAATATTAGGAATATTACCTTAAGACTGGTGAATAGAAACCAACGTCTCATCCAGTTAGACCGTCATACACCTGTAACCTACAAATTGTATCTGAAGTCAGCATGAAACAAGTGTATAAAGCACCAACACCATCCAGGCTGGGTGTTAGTTGTTTGCAACGCGTGTACAGGTTAACACGTGTCAACAAGCAGATCTTACAACAACTGGGTTACACCTTACATCATGAATTCAATCCTCGACGTGACAACCCCAGTTGAAGTGCAGGAGGGTATTGTAAAAATTGAACAACATTCCTACCAACCGTATACTCAAGGATTAAATAATAATGATGAGATCCGCATTACCATTAATCAACGAGATATCTACACCCTACCACATGAAAGTTACATCCTGATTGAAGGTCAACTCATCAAATCAGATGGTACCATCCCGACAACGTCAAAGTTGGCCAACAATGCTCTTGCCTTTCTGTTTTCTGAAGTTCGCTATGTCATCAACGGAATCGAAGTGGATACAACTCGAAATGTTGGCATAACAAGCGCTATGAAACTTTATCCTGCGTATGGAACTGAAGAAAGTAAAGCTTTTCGTATGGCTGGCTGGTGTCCCGACACAAGCAATGACTGGATGATTAACACTGATGGTTCATTTACCGGTCATTTACCTTTAAAATTAATACTAGGCTTTGCAGAGGATCATAAGCGCATCGTTGTGAACGTAAAACAGGATCTGATTCTTGTGCGAGACAGGAGTGATTATAATGCACTGAAGGGTGTTGATGGTGGCGCAATAGATTCAAAAATTTTATTGCAACGAATTCTATGGAAAGTACCGCACGTTACTCTGTCCGATCAGAAAAAATTGAGTCTACTCAAGATTGTGGAGAAGGATACACCTTTACCCATACAATTTAGAAGCTGGGAGCTGCATGAATATCCGGTATTACCACTCACCGATACGCATACATGGTCTATAAAAACCTCACGGTACACAGAGCGACGTCATTGTTGGATTTCAAACAGATCGTAAATATCAACAGAATAAAGATGCATCACAATTTGATCACATCCAATTGCGAAATATGCGACTCTTCCTGAACGGTGTTACTTTCCCCTATGAGGGAATGGACTTAAACTTTACCAAGAACAAATATGGAAAGCTCTATGACATGTTTACAAATTTTCAGTCATCCTATTATCATAAAGAACCATGTCCGCTATTATCACCACAAGACTTTAAGACCAAAGCACCTCTGATTGTGATGGACTGTTCGTATTTGGAGGAGTCGATGAAGGAAACAACTATTGATATCAGACTAGAATTTGAAACATCTGCCGTTATTCCAGAAAAAACAATAGCCTATTGCCTTATTGTTCACGAGGCACAGGTGTATTATCAGCCGCTGTCCAACATCGTGACCAGAGTATAAATAGCATGTCTGCCTGCATTCCCCTGCTCAGTCATGGAAAGCTACGATGAAGTCAACACCCCTCCTCCAAGGGGAGCAACAGACTGTAAATGTGAAAGTGACTCACATAGTGAAGATGAGGATACGAGGTTTATCATCTATCGTTCTCTAGTGAGTGAAGCTATTACTGCCTATCACAAGACTCATACTGTGCATAGAATTCCACCGCATCTGGTTTCCTATTTACCAGATGGATTTATGTCAACGTTCGGCATTCACGATAGGGGGTACAAAAAGCATTGCTCAAAAAAGAAGAAAGATGATGTCGCCAAAGCATCATGTCATGATGGAGAGCGGGCGGATGGGTTAAACTGTAAATGTGATCGTTGCTCAACAAGTCGAGACGCCGATGCGGTATTTAAAATTTATCGTAGCCTGATAAGTTCAGCCATCACCTCCTACCATAAAGCAGAATTGCTTCATAAAATGCCGCAGCATCTGATCCCCTATTTACCAGCTGGATTTCTGTCCACGTATGGTGCACACGATATTGATTTCAACTGGGATAAACTACCATCACACCTCCGTATGTCAGCGGATGTTGCAGCCTGCCGCAGCTGCCGTAGACATTTCATGCATCGAGGGGATTCCCACACTGATTGGGATGGCCCTAATCCTATGATAAAAAATTGTAAACAATGTTCAGATCTCTTTACAAATAAAGTAGTGTAATTTATCTCATTATTTTAATTTTTATTTAAACCACTCCCTTTTTGTTTCATCTTTTTACCCCTTTAACTAGCAGGGCTATAGGTAGAACTTGGTTAGTTGACAGAAGTCGGCGGCGAAGAAAGGTGTGTCATTAAGCAGTAATCATGTCTAGAACACTGATTGTTGATATTCAGGGCTTCAAAGTCAATGGAAACAAGTTTGTCTTCAAAGAGGTTGCCATTATAGACTGTACAAACATGTTGGCGCCTAGAGTAAGTGCTTTCACTTTTGAACCACCATTTCCATTGCACATGCAGTCGGACGAAGATAGAAAACAAACCGAGTGGCTACGACATAATTTAGGATTAAACTGGAATCAAGGAGACATTCCTTATCATTATCTATCGTTTGTTTTAAAACCCTATTTTTTCGCTGCCAACCATGTTTTTGTAAAGGGAGGTGAAAAAAGGGAATGGTTACGTCACCATGTTCCACCATCTTGCCAACTCATCGATCTTCACGAGATGGGATGTCCTGCACTACATACCTTGTGCGAGCCTGCTGAACGTGTACAAAAGAAGACACTTCTACATGTAATGAAGCTCTTTGATTGGCTAAGTCGCAATGCATGTCGGTACGTGGAAGACAATTGTAAAAATATGATGCATGAATGTTGACCACCACAGTGAGTTAGAGACTTTTGTGTTGTGCAGACGTGTAGAATGGCTACCATTGAAAGTTTAAATTCTAACCCTATTGAACGAGCAATTGTTAAGTTTTTCGCTTGTAAGAAGAAACTGCATGCTTTTACAGAAGAAGAATTAAATGCTCTACCCAAAGCGTTTTTGTTTTATGTTGCGTCAAATGCTGTGAAGGAGATTTGGGATAGCGTACCTAGTCATTGGACTCAAGATCCTGTGCTGTGTGAACTTCAACCATGCACTGATTATGATCATCATCAACAAGTGGCCGTTTCCAAAATGCCATCGGTTCACACATGTAGAACATGTCAGTTAATTAAACTGTATAATGGACATAAAACCTCATGTAAAGACTATGTTTCCTCATTCCACGGATGTGATGGCAAGAAAGAAGCATCATCCACAGCAGCAGCAGAAAAGGAAGAAAAGTGTACGTCATCGACTGAAAAAGATATGCCAGACCTGTACTGGTCATGGTCTCGTTGACAAAGTCATAGATCTTCTACCCTTCGAGCTGCATCTACCTGGTTATCAATATTGTGGACCTGGCACTAATTTGGACGTACGACTTGCACGTGGTGATTCTGGAATTAACATTCTGGACGCTGCGTGTAAGCAGCATGATCTGGCATACAGAGCTTCTAAACATGAAAAGAACATTTCTGAACTAAGACGTGTTGCCGATCAGATTCTTTTGAGAAAAGCCATGGAACGTGTGTCATCACCTTCAGCATCTGTCGCAGAAAAAATGGCAGCTCTTATTGTTGCAGGAGCTATGAAGGGAAAGCTCACAATCAGTGGTGGACGATTACAAAAACTAAAAAGATGAACAGGATGTATTATGTTTTATAATTAAAATAAATAAATAAATACAAACAAACAAAAAAAGCGTTTATTATTTTTAGTGTTAGCAACGTTACAAGCATTATTTACAAGCAAGATGAAGAATAGTACAAGATCATTCTACCTCTTTAAATTTCCAATTTTGTTAAAAAGAATATCATACTTTAGTTTCTGTTAAGTTTTAAAATTTTAAAGTTTTTACACATCGTATTATATTTTTTTTCGTCTTCATCATTAAGTGGCTGCGATTCCAATTCGATAGACACATATTCCAATTCGGTATATGGTAACCGCTTGGCCGGAAAGTCAATGAAACAGTCCGGTGAATTTTCCCATGTACACCACCACAAATTTTTTCCACAACCATTACACCAGTATGTTTGACGTTCAGTCAACACAACCTCAAACACTTTTTCAAATGTCATATTATAGGTTACTACTACTCTCGATTTCTTTATACCCATCAATTCAGCACATGGTTCGCAGTATGAGAGTTCATTAATTAATTCATCAAAGAGGACACCTTTCTTCAGTGAAGTCAATCCATTCGTTGATAATGGTGGATACAAAATGGAGTGGGTGTGTGATTCCATAAGTTTCGTGAAATCGTCTAGTGTTGTCGCATCATAGAGTACAACACGTTTTTTCTGCTCTTTTTCAGATGAAGAAGATGGAATACTGAAAAAGATTTGAAACAATATCTTGTAGATTTTATATATTACGCTATATAATATATCATTGTGCAAACTTTTCTTTATCCATTATAATTCTATATTCTTGTGAGATAGACAAATCAATCACAGCAAATGACATTATACATATCAATTTGTTTAACATTGAAATAGAACATTAATTTAAATCTGATATAAACATTGATTTATTCAAAACAATCATGTACGTTTAATTTCACTGATCTCAATACTATGCTATTTTTGAATTTATTTTTTAGTGTACTTGTGTTACAGAACACCATTAACTAACTTTGAAAGGGAAACTACTGCTTATTTCAATTACAGTACTTGAATGTTAGTGAAAACTTGAACTTCTTAGCTGATATATTTTCAATTCTTTTGCACATTGATATGTTTAATTGTTACAAATTTTTACACTTTAAAAGTGTCTATGGAACAAAATGTAACTCACCAGTTGTTTGCTCTTGACGATGATGGTGTACATTCCACCCATCCGTCTAATGTACTGCTGTCCATCTCGCTTGTAAATAATGCTTGCTTGTCCACTTGCTAGTACTGTTGACGATGCTAATGTTTTCAAACTCATTGTCTTCCCTTTATATACATAGCAGACATCCTTCCATCTTCACCAAATTACCCCTCCATCGAGAACATCATGAAACTGCGCATGTGTCACTTTTCCCTCTCCCCCATGTGGGAAGATCTCTTACGCCATGCAATTGTGCATGCATACATTGTCATAAGCAGTGTGATTGGTTCGCTTTTTATTTTCTTGTTTTTTGTTTCCTGTAAAGTTAGAACAACCTTACCTTGACTTTCTTTACTTGAAATATGAGGCCACATGTGTGAGGGTCATCTGTCTAGACAATACAAGTTCGAGGACGGTTATATCCATCTGTGATGATTGTAAATACATCTGGATGGCGTAACCTTTTCTTTACTCTCAAGGGTAGTGTGTTGTTACCTTGAGGTTACATGTGTGAAAATCACTTGTCTAGACAAGGTAATTTCGAGGTCGGTGTTATATGTATAGGATAATTGTACACTCATCTGGGTGAAGTAACCTTGCTTCTTTTTTTACTCTCAAGAGTAGTGTGTTCTTACCTTGACTAGTTTTTTTGAAACATGAGGTTACATGCATAAAATTTCCATGTCTAGACAAGCCAAGATCAAGGTTGGTTATATCAGTATAAAATGGAGTAACCTTGTTTTTGCTCTCTAGGGTAGAGTGTCCTTCCCTTGTCTTGCTTTTTCTTGAAACTCGTGGTTACATGTGTGAAGGTTACTCGTCTAGACAACACAAGTTCGAGGATGGTCATATCCGTCTGAAGTAATTGCGCACTTGAGACAATAGTGACCTTGCTACATCCAATTTCTTTCTCTAACGTGATTGGACCCCTACCTCTACAACCATGTTTAAACTCCACCTATTTGAGAGTATAGCAACCATGCCACACTCAGTTAGCTCTTCTAACGTGATTGGAACCCTACCACTACTGCAACATTTAAACTCCACCCAAAACATGTTCCTAGACTAAGCAAACCAGTTTGTATTACCATCTCTCCCTTGATTCATAGAACAGCGCATGCTCAATTTGTATGATTTAATGTCATTGGTTCCCTACCACCATCCCTACCCATCTCCTTCCACAACGATATTTGTTTCGTGTGCAAAGAGATTTTTTTTAATTTTTTCATACACTTCTTGTAAATTGATATATATACAGACGCATGCAGCAAACACTGTCATATTGTCATCAACATCTGTCTGAAGTGATCACATCTTCACTACCTAAGGTAAGATACCTTATTTTGTAAATTCATCAGTTCAGCTTAAAGGAAAGAACAATGCTTACAAATATATTCTTTTTCATTATAGACTAACTATGGACGCTCTTCAACAGATAAATAAAATTGGAGCTCAGGCTGGACTGGAAACGCGGAGACTTAAGGATCTTCCCATTAATCAGCCGTTTCCAGTGGAAAATCTAAAAAAAATAGATACTACATTTGGAGCAAGAATACTTTGCCAGTGTCATGACTTTGTTGTATTCTTGCCAACCAGATTTGGTTCTTTAACGGAGGAAGCATTGGCAGCATTGAATGCACGCAACCTCGTCCTAAAGTATTTAGGTGTGCGAAACAATGCTTGCATTGTGAATTTTGAAGAGGAGGAGAGTTAACTTAGCGCAATCGTAACCTATTGTATTTAGATGTGCTAAACAGCAGTGTGATCATTCTAAATTTTGAAGAGTTGAAATGGTAAATTAGAATTGTGTAATTTTTAAATTTTGTTATGGAGACACTTGTTTGGGAGGATACTCGCAACTGTTTTCAGCGACGAGTATGTAGCGGTCGCATACACAATGTTAACAACATCATCAATCTGAAAGTATTTCTGCTCGCATGTCTTGAATTATTCGTAATTAAAATTACTGAATATTTATCACATTTTACAGCGCTAAAAGTAAATTCAGAATTGGCATGTACCTTTGTTTTTGTAAAAAGGAATGGTGACGAAGTTCGCGAAAATTTTTATTTTATAACAAACATGCGACCATTGTATCCATCTGACACTATTGAAGATTGGTTTAAAATCAATATTGTAGATAATCTCTTAGGTAAATTGGATAAATTTCAGGAAGGTGAAAGTGGAAAAGCTCTTGAAACCATTCTATTTTTACAAATAAATATATGTAACTTTGATCCTTTAAACTCTGGTGCAATGTATATTAATTTACCTACATCAATTAAAAAGAAAAATGGAGTTGTAAATATATGTAATGAAGACGTTTACTGTTTTGTGTGGTGTATAGCGGCCACATTAGCACCTGTTAAACATAATAGAAACAGACCAACAAAATATAAGAAAATGTTTAACAAGCTTTTAGAATCACTCAACTTGACCAGTATTGTTTTTCCTCTTGAGTTAACATCTATTTCTAAATTTGAAAGACTTAATCCTGATTATTCATTTAACGTGTATGGTCTTAACAGGAGTACTGTTATTGGTCCTCTTTATTTTTCATCATATAAAAACAGAAAGTACCATATTAATCTTTTATACATTTCCAACTCAGACACAAGTCATTATTGTCTCATCACTAATCTTGGTAAACTTGTGGGTGCGCAATTCTCTACCAAACATTCAAGGAGATTCATTTGTGAACGATGCTTACAATATTTTACCACGCAGGACATATTGAATAATCATATGATCGATTGTACCACTCACAGTGCTGTAAAATTAACTTTTCCTGAAAAAGCAAAAGCAAAAATGAAATTTGTCAATTATCATTGTAGAGATACAGTTGCATATGTTGTGTACGCAGATATAGAAACTCTCTCTGTCCCAGTGCAGCGATGTCAACCAAATCCACTTCAATCTTACACAGATGATATTCAAAGACATGAACCGTTCTCTGTCGCTTTTCAAGTCGTTTGCTCTTACAATTCAAATTTATCATATTTTGACTTGTATCGTGGACCAAACTGCATTCAGTGGTTATTAACTATGTTGTATCAGCTTGCTGATCGTTTGCATCACCTTTTACATAACGCTGTAACCATTCAATTAACTATGGATGATATAACACGACATGATAATACAAATGTATGTCATATTTGTGAAAAAATCATTTTACCTGATGAAATCAAAGTTCGCGATCACTGTCACTTTACAGGTAGGTACAGAGGACCAGCACATAACGACTGCAACATCAATTACCGTGCAGCTAAGTTTATTCCATGTCTGTTTCATAACTTGAGTGGCTTTGATTCTCATTTTATTATTCGAGAATTTGCAAATGTTGATAAAGCTAAATTTTCCATTATTCCTCAAAATCATGAAAGATTTATATCTTTTTCCATACGACACGGAGATATTTCAATTCGTTTCCTTGATTCTTTTCGGTTTATGTCCTCATCTCTTGATGCATTAGTAAAAGGAATTTCTCACAAAGACATGCACTATACACAAAAACACTTTCCAAATTCTGATCATTTTCAGTTATGCATTCAAAAAGGTATTTTTCCCTATAATTATGTTAATAGCTGGGCATCGTTAAGCGAATCACGTTTACCTGATGAATCTGCCTTTTTCAACACGTTAAACAATGAACCAATTTCAGATGAAGATTATCGTCACGCCTGTAATGTTTGGTCCACATTTGGTATTACAACGTTAGGTCAATATGCAGATCTATACCTTACTGTAGACACACTTTTACTCACTGATGTGTTTGAAAAATTTCGTCACATGTATCTCAAAATATATGGACTTGATCCCTGTCACTATTATACAGGTCCGGGTTATTCCTGGGATGCAATGCTCCGGTATACAAATATTGAATTGGATCTGCTCACTGATGTTGATATGCTTTTGTTTTTTGAAAAGGGGATAAGAGGTGGATTTGTTTCTCTCAACAAGAAGCATGTTCAGGCAAATAATCTATACATGTCTTTGTATAAACCTGAACAGCCTACCTCCTACCTCATGCATTTCGACGTCAATAACCTTTATGGTTATGCAATGTCTCAACCACTTCCATACGGAGATTTTGTATGGTTGACAAATCAGGAAATTGAGCAATTTGACATTGAAATGGCTGGACGTGATCCAAACCGTGGGTACGTTCTCGAAATCGACATAGATTACCCTGCACATCTACACAATGACCATTCTGATTTTCCATTTTGTCTTGAGCGCATGATCCCTCCTGGTTCAAAATCTAAACAAACAAAATTGATGGGAACCTTGTATTCTAAAAAGAAATATGTCATACACATTCAGATGCTCTTACAATGCATAGTTTATGGTATGAGACTTGTAAAAGTTCATCGTATTATTTCATTTGCACAAAGTGCATGGCTGAAGTCATATATGGACTTGAACACACAGCATCGGCAACGTGCAACACAACCATTTGAGATGAACTTTTTTAAGCTGATGAATAACGCATGTTATGGAAAAAGTATGGAGGATATTCGCAATCATCGAGTAATTCATTTAGTAAATTCTTGGGAGGGTGGATGGGGTGCACGTAAGTTAATTGCAAAACCCAATTTTAGGTCTATCAAGATTATTGAAAATTATTTGGCTACCATTGAATTAAACAAAGTGGAAATATTTTATAATAAACCTATATTCTTGGGCATGTGTATTTTGGAGTATTCAAAATTACACATGTATGCATTTCACTATGGATTTGCTCGAAATCATTTTGGTAATGTCTCACTAATTTACAGTGACACTGATAGTTTTGTCTATCATATCAAAAATGAAGATCCCTATCTTGTAATGAGTAAGCATTTTATGCAGTTTGACCCATCTTCGTTTCCTAGCGAAAACGTGTTTGGAATATTACCTAGAAATTCAAAAGTGTTAGGACTTTTAAAGGATGAATGTGGTATTAATCTTATGACGGAATTTATAGGTTTAGCTCCAAAAATGTATTGTTACAATACAGAAACGTCCCGTCAGGTTTGTAAGGCAAAAGGGGTACGTTCCAATGTTGTCCGTTCATTAAGTATCGAACGCTACCGAGATGAATTGTTTAATGGTACATCTCTGTTACAAAAACAATTGCGACTACACTCCCAAAGTCATCGTGTGTTTCTTGTCGAACAAATGAAACGAACTTTATTTTCGTTCGACAATAAACGCTCATGGCTAAGTGATGGCATTTCAAGTTTACCTTGGGGACATTCAACACTGTAAATATGGATTTGTATGTCTAAATCTTTGTATCGCTGTTTGCAATGGGATTGGTAAAAGATAATTGAAGTTTATTTTACATTGTATGTATATTACCTTATTGAATAAATGTATATATTTGATGTTATATTTTTTATTTTGTATGCTGTTCTATTACCCTATATCCTATTGGGAAAGGTTTGGATATGGAGGTATGTAGCATAGATCATATTACTCAGGAATCAAATTGAGCCAAAATGTTCATTCTTTGTACTTAATATGAGAGACAAGTGAGTTGAAGACAGAGGAATGAAGTGCTGTAAAAATTGTGTGTTGATATCGAACCCACAGTCTGCTAAGGATCAGCCGTGCCCTGCAACTGGAGTAGATAGCCTGCAGCACCACGGGGTGTGTCTTGACTGCGGTTAGAGTGAGTAATGGGTACTTGGAAGGCGTGTTTTGTAACAGGATTTGAATTTATAATGAGGTGTAGGTGTGTTTTTTGTGAGGGCGGCTATGATTAGTTGTTGAGCTGTGCGTTTGCTGCATATGTAATGAGCTGGGAGTATTTTAGTCTAAGTGGATTGTGATTGGTCGTATGATACAATACAAATGGCTGCCAGGCGTGGCATAATCAACTATTGGTTTTACTCTGCATATGACGATTTTATTGTAATTGGTAGTTTTGTAAAGGGTAAATTTGATGTTGAAATGAATCCCCGCTTGGGCTTGGTTGAAATTAAATGCTGCCTAGTTTAGAAGTTTCATAGTTACTCATGAAAGTTCAAATTAAGAGGAGTGATGGCCTATGCACTCTTACGGTACTTTATTTTGTAACTTTATTCGACCTCACTCATTGTTATTTAGTGTAGGTTCTAAGTAGTTGGGTGTGTTTGTGATTCCCTAGTCCATGATACATCATCCCGAGTGGGCAGACATGGCCTTGAACCCTCAGGCAGATTATACCACGGGTTAGAGACTGGGTTTGTTAGTTGAAATTTATGTTGTTTAATTGCAAGTGTTTAAAGTTTTTTGTGATGTTTGATGAGAGTAGTTGGAAGGAATTTTATGTTTATATTGTAGCTGTGGCCAAGTGCTGAATTTGTAATATGTGCGTTAGAGCCACGATCTTGTTGAGAGTAGTCTATGAAACTTGAAGGGATATGAGGGCTGGAATGTTTACCAATAAATGTTATTTTACTTTCAACTCCCTGCGTTTCATGATCGTTTTTAATATAGCTATGATCATGGTAAGACATCACATATGTTCCTCCACAATTGTAGCACTTAGAGCTGTTCTGGACACCTTACTTTGATTGTAGCAGGTATCGTGAGAACATTTTGTAGTGTTATGGAGTTGCCTTTAGCAGTTGTTAATGCTGCTAGTGGTTTGTTCAATATTTTATCAAAACAAGAGAATTAAAAAAGCGTTGTCTCACCTTTTACAGAGCAGAGTAATAATGTTGACATGACTAGAGATGTGATGCAAGCATGATTGTAGGTACCACTTACATCGAATATATACTATCCGTCAAGGTGATTTCCTTGAAACTATATCCTGTTTTTACTATTAGAATTAAATAACCTTTAACCTTTCAACAAAACAGCTTTCAGTTATCCTTGGTTTAGGGTATAAAAGAGAGTGAACACCCCAATAGGTACTGTCATCCAGTGGTGTGCACTTGGAGGAAACAAACGTGTACGAATCAGCAAATCTACTGTACGGTAATTATATCTCGTTTTATCCATCTTACTATTCATCTTTCTAACTCTGCAACAATGACTTCCACAAACCAACAGATGAAACAATATTTTTTGTCGCCTGACACCTGGGCTTATCCAACTAGTCATGGACATCGAACTATATATTATAATAGAGACTACGCCACATTTCGACGTACTAGTACTTATACAAATTACTTAAACAGTGTTATTAGGGAATGGCCGCTACAATATTTTATAACGCCTGACACAACTCGATATGACTATAGACTGCACTACACAATGGGAGACAACAAAGGCGATATAATTGTCTTTCCTCGTCAATTTCAAAAATTCCCGTGTGTGACATATATTCATGACTACCATATACCAGGTAGGCCTACATCAGACATATTTGAAGACGGAAACGTTGATCACTGTTATATTATGTGTCTGAAATGTTTTATTTTACAAAGAGGTTTATCATTGTCATTGGATGAAGATACTAGTAGCAGTGATGCTTCAGATGACCCCCCTCCTACATCTAACGGAACACATAATATAACATTTTATGTTAGACATGATAATTATAGATCCTTATTGCATGACCTTGACAAAGAAGCGATGTACTGGTGTTCTCAGTGTGCCAGAGCAAAGTTTTTAACGAGATGTCTAGTTGATGATGGGAATAGAACGGATATAATTATTCCAAACAGCACTGATTTCCTATATCATACACATATATCCTCTCATGCAAGATATTCTCTCTTCCCGACAAACCAAGGATCGTCGAGAAGGAATGTCTTTACCCATCATTAATATTTCTATAAACCTGTGTGTAAATAAGAAGGCCTATGGCATGAGATTAACATCTCTGTAAGCCTTCATGTGAATGAAAAAACAGCTTTTGATGTGAAATTAATTTCTCTATAAGCTTATGTATATGTGTGTGTGTATGTATGTGCGTGTGCGTGTTAACTTTGCCTCTAGGCTTAAGCCCTAGAGCTGGTCTCCAGCCCAGAAAAAAAAGGAGAGGCACAAAAGCTTTTACTTCCACTTAACTATTTATTTTTAAAGTTCGCTGAGATGAAATTCAAATCCATTTTTTCAGCACCAGTTCTCATATGGATTGGAAAAGAGACTAGGATGGGTGTGTAAGAAATAATAATCCAACATTTGTCTGAAAAATCATAGGAACGTTTTCATTTGTATGATTCTTCTTCTTCTATACTCATAATTGCAAAGTGGTATTAAATAAAAAAGAAGTCACATTTGTGCAGACTGTACATTAACCATGGTCTACCTCAATACAGGTTACATAAGCTTACTGACACCAATGCATTGCTATTGATCTTGACTGAGTGCATGCTTGGTACGTGACTGCCTCGAGCTATACCAGCTTCGGCTGACCTCGACTGGTCTCGCTACTGCTCGGCTCAAGCCCGCAGGCTACCAGCCTCTTGCATATACACAGAGACTGCTCCCATCAAGAGCATAGTTGGCTGACAGTCGTCAGCCTGTGCGGAGCTCTCCGCCAAGCCCATCCCCGCTCCCCCTCCACCTCCCCACTCCCCCTCCCCCGCCCACTCCCCACTCCCCACTCCCCCGTCCCCGCACCTGTCGCCACAGGTGCAAAAAAGTGGATGACCTTGACATGACAATATAAGGACTGTGTTCGGATCCACCTTCTCCCACTACTTCCCTATGAAGGCTTCCAAAAAGATGGTGTATTGGCTTTCACGGCCGGTGAATTAAAACTCAGCAATTCTTCTAGGATTGTGCCGTGTCTTGTGTGGGGTTTCGCATAGGACACCAAGCTAGGCTCATCGGCGGGCTCTTGGTGTCCCTGCCCGGACCCCCACAGGAGTATCGAACTGCGCGAAACCTCCCTTTATATTGAGTGCAACTGCACTCCTTGACTGCGAGAACCAAAAGCTCAAGCAGCCGTAACCTCCCTATGAAGGCTTCCAAAAAGATGGTGTATTGGCTTTCACGGCCGGTGAATTAAAACTCAGCAATTCTTCTAGGTTTGTGCCGTGTCTTGTGTGGGGTTTCACCTAGGACACCAAGCTAGGCTCATCGGCGGGCTCTTGGTGTCCCTGCCCGGACCCCCACAGGAGTATCGAACTGCGCGAAACCTCCCTTTATATAGAGTGCAACTGCACTCCTTGACTGCGAGAACCAAAAGCTCAAGCAGCCGTAACCTCCCTATGAAGGCTTCCAAAAAGATGGTGTATTGGCTTTCACGGCCGGTGAATTAAAACTCAGCAATTCTTCTAGGTTTGTGCCGTGTCTTGTGTGGGGTTTCGCCTAGGACACCAAGCTAGGCTCATCGGCGGGCTCTTGGTGTCCCTGCCCGGACACCCACAGGAGTATCGAACTGCGCGAAACCTCCCATTATATAGAGTGCAACTGCACTCCTTGACTGCGAGAACCAAAAGCTCAAGCAGCCGTAACCTCCCTATGAGGGCTTCCAAAAAGATGGTGTATTGGCTTTCACGGCCGGTGAATTAAAACTCGGCAATTCTTCTAGGTTTGTGCCGTGTCTTGTGTGGGGTTTCGCCTAGGACACCAAGCTAGGCTCATCGGCGGGCTCTTGGTGTCCCTGCCCGGACCCCCACAGGAGTATCGAACTACGCGAAACCTCCCTTTATATAGAGTGCAACTGCACTCCTTGACTGCGAGAACCAAAAGCTCAAGCAGCCGTAACCTCCCTATGAAGGCTTCCAAAAAGATGGTGTATTGGCTTTCACGGCCGGTGAATTAAAACTCAGCAATTCTTCTAGGTTTGTGCCGTGTCTTGTGTGGGGTTTCGCCTAGGACACCAAGCTAGGCTCATCGGCGGGCTCTTGGTGTCCCTGCCCGGACCCCCACAGGAGTATCGAACTGCGCGAAACCTCCCTTTATATAGAGTGCAACTGCACTCCTTGACTGCGAGATCCAAAAGCTCAAGCAGCCGTAACCTCCCTATGAAGGCTTCCAAAAAGATGGTGTATTGGCTTTCACGGCCGGTGAATTAAAACTCAGCAATTCTTCTAGGTTTGTGCCGTGTCTTGTGTGGGGTTTCGCCTAGGACACCAAGCTAGGCTCATCGTTGGGCTCTTGGTGTCCCTGCCCGGACTCCCACAGGAGTATCGAACTAAGCGAAACCTCCCTTTATATAGAGTGCAACTGCACTCCTTGACTGCGAGAACCAAAAGCTCAAGCAGCCGTAACCTCCCTATGAAGGCTTCCAAAAAGATGGTGTATTGGCTTTCACGGCCGGTGAATTAAAACTCAGCAATTCTTCTAGGTTTGTGCCGTGTCTTGTGTGGGGTTTCGCCTAGGACAACAAGCTAGGCTCATCGGCGGGCTCTTGGTGTCCCTGCCCGGACCCCCACAGGAGTATCGAACTGCGCGACACCTCCCTTTATATAGAGTGCAACTGCACTCCTTGACTGTGAGAACCAAAAGCTCAAGCAGCCGTAACCTCCCTATGAAGGCTTCCAAAAAGATGGTGTATTGGCTTTCACGGCCGGTGAATTAAAACTCAGCAATTCTTCTAGGTTTGTGCCGTGTCTTGTGTGGGGTTTCGCCTAGGACACCAAGCTAGGCTCATCGGTGGGCTCTTGATGTCCCTGCCCGGACCCCCGCAGGAGTATCGAACTGCGCGAAACCTCCCTTTATATAGAGTGCAACTGCACTCCTTGACTGCGAGAACCAATAGCTCAAGCAGCCGTAACCTCCCTATGAAGGCTTCCAAAAAGATGGTGTATTGGCTTTCACGGCCGGTGAATTAAAACTCAGCAATTCTTCTAGGTTTGTGAAGTGTCTTGTGTGGGGTTTCGCCTAGGACACCAAGCTAGTCTCATCGGCGGGCTCTTGGTGTCCCTGCCCGGACCCCCACAGGAGTATCGAACTGCGCGAAACCTCCGTTTATATAGAGTGTAACTGCACTCCTTGACTGCGAGAACCAAAAGCTCAAGCAGCCGTAACCTCCCTATGAAGGCTTCCAAAAAGATGGTGTATTGGCTTTCACGGCCGGTGAATTAAAACTCAGCAAATTTTCTAGGTTTGTGCCGTGTCTTGTGTGGGGTTTCGACTAGGACACCAAGCTAGGCTCATCGGCGGGCTCTTGGTGTCCCTGCCCGGACCCCCACAGGAGTATCAAACTGCGCGAAACCTCCCTTTATATAGAGTGCATCTGCACTCCTTGACTGCGAGAACCAAAAGCTCAAGCAGCCGTAACCTCCCTATGAAGGCTTCCAAAAAGATGGTGTATTGGCTTTCACGTCCGGTGAATTAAAACTCAGCAACTCTTCTAGGTTTGTGCCGTGTCTTGTGTGGGGTTTCGCCTAGGACACCAAGCTAGGCTCATCGGCGGGCTCTTGGTGTCCCTGCCCGGACCCCCACAGGAGTATCGAACTGCGCGAAACCTCCCTTTATATAGAGTGCAACTGCACTCCTTGACTGCGAGAACCAAAAGCTCAAGCAGCCGTAACCTCCCTATGAAGGCTTCCAAAAAGATGGTGTATTGGCTTTCACGGCCGGTGAATTAAAACTCAGCAATTCTTCTAGGATTGTGCCGTGCTTGTGTGGGGTTTCGCCTAGTACACCAAGCTAGGCTCATCGGCAGGCTCTTGGAGTCCCTGCCCGGACCCCCACAGGAGTATCGAACTGCGCGAAACCTCCCTTTATATAGAGTGCAACTGCACTCCTTGACTGCGAGAACCAAAAGCTCAAGCAGCCGTAACCTCCCTATGAAGGCTTCCAAAAAGATGGTGTATTGGCTTTCACGGCCGGTGAATTAAAACTCAGCAATTCTTCTAGGTTTGTGCCGTGTCTTGTGTGGGGTTTCGCCTTGGACACCAAGCTAGGCTCATCGGCGGGCTCTTGGTGTCCCTGCCCGGACCCCCACAGGAGTATCGAACTGCGCGAAACCTCCCTTTATATAGAGTGCAACTGCACTCCTTGACTGCGAGAACCAAAAGCTCAAGCAGCCGTAACCTCCCTATGAAGGCTTCCAAAAAGATGGTGTATTGGCTTTCACGGCCGGTGAATTAAAACTCAGCAATTCTTCTAGGTTTGTGCCGTGTCTTGTGTGGGGTTTCGCCTAGGACACCAAGCTAGGCTCATCGGCGGGCTCTTGGTGTCCCTGCCCGGACCCCCACAGGAGTATCGAACTACGCGAAACCTCCCTTTATATAGAGTGCAACTGCACTCCTTGACTGCGAGAACCAAAAGCTCAAGCAGCCGTAACCTCCCTATGAAGGCTTCCAAAAAGATGGTGTATTGGCTTTCACGTCCGGTGAATTAAAACTCAGCAATTCTTCTAGGTTTGTGCCGTGTCTTGTGTGGGGTTTCGCCTAGGACACCAAGCTAGGCTCATCGGCGGGCTCTTGGTGTCCCTGCCCGGACCCCCACAGGAGTATCGAACTGCGCGAAACCTCCCTTTATATAGAGTGCAACTGCACTCCTTGACTGCGAGATCCAAAAGCTCAAGCAGCCGTAACCTCCCTATGAAGGCTTCCAAAAAGATGGTGTATTGGCTTTCACGGCCGGTGAATTAAAACTCAGCAATTCTTCTAGGTTTGTGCCGTGTCTTGTGTGGGGTTTCGCCTAGGACACCAAGCTAGGCTAATCGGCGGGCTCTTGGTGTCCCTGCCCGGACCCCCACAGGAGTATCGAACTGCGCGAAACCTCCCTTTATATAGAGTGCAACTGCACTCCTTGACTGCGAGAACCAAAAGCTCAAGCAGCCGTAACCTCCCTATGAAGGCTTCCAAAAAGATGGTGTATTGGCTTTCACGGCCGGTGAATTAAAACTCAGCAATTCTTCTAGGTTTGTGCCGTGTCTTGTGTGGGGTTTCGCCTAGGACACCAAGCTAGGCTCATCGGCGGGCTCTTGGTGTCCCTGCCCGGACACCCACAGGAGTATCGAACTGCGCGAAACCTCCCTTTATATAGAGTGCAACTGCACTCCTTGACTGCGAGAACCAAAATCTCAAGCAGCCGTAACCTCCCTATGAAGGCTTCCAAAAAGATGGTGTATTGTCTTTCACGGCCGGTGAATTAAAACTCAGCAATTCTTCTAGGTTTGTGCCGTGTCTTGTGTGGGGTTTCGCCTTGGACACCAAGCTAGGCTCATCGGCGGGCTCTTGGTGTCCCTGCCCGGACCCCCACAGGAGTCTCGAACTGCGCGAAACCTCCCTTTATATAGAGTGCAACTGCACTCCTTGACTGCGAGAACCAAAAGCTCAAGCAGCCGTAACCTCCCTATGAAGGCTTCCAAAAAGATGGTGTATTGGCTTTCACGGCCGGTGAATTAAAACTCAGCAATTCTTCTAGGTTTGTGCCGTGTCTTGTGTGGGATTTCGCCTAGGACACCAAGCTAGGCTCATCGGCGGGCTCTTGGTGTCCCTGCCCGGACACCCACAGGAGTATCGAACTGCGCGAAACCTCCCTTTATATAGAGTGCAACTGCACTCCTTGACTGCGAGAACCAAAAGCTCAAGCAGCCGTAACCTCCCTATGAAGGCTTCCAAAAAGATGGTGTATTGGCTTTCACGGCCGGTGAATTAAAACTCAGCAATTCTTCTAGGTTTGTGCCGTGTCTTGTGTGGGGTTTCGCCTAGGACACCAAGCTAGGCTCATCGGCGGGCTCTTGGTGTCCCTGCCCGGACCCCCACAGGAGTATCGAACTGCGCGAAACCTCCCTTTATATAGAGTGCAACTGCACTCCTTGACTGCGAGAACCAAAAGCTCAAGCAGCCGTAACCTCCCTATGAAGGCTTCCAAAAAGATGGTGTATTGGCTTTCACGGCCGGTGAATTAAAACTCAGCAATTCTTCTAGGTTTGTGCCGTGTCTTGTGTGGGGTTTCGCCTAGGACACCAAGCTAGGCTCATCGTTGGGCTCTTGGTGTCCCTGCCCGGACTCCCACAGGAGTATCGAACTAAGCGAAACCTCCCTTTATATAGAGTGCAACTGCACTCCTTGACTGCGAGAACCAAAAGCTCAAGCAGCCAAAACCTCCCTATGAAGGCTTCCAAAAAGATGGTGTATTGGCTTTCACGGCCGGTGAATTAAAACTCAGCAATTCTTCTAGGTTTGTGCCGTGTCTTGTGTGGGGTATCGCCTAGGACACCAAGCTAGGCTCATCGGCGGGCTCTTGGTGTCCCTGCCCGGACGCCCAAAGAAGTATCGAACTGCGCGAAACCTCCCTTTATATAGAGTGCAACTGCACTCCTTGACGGCGAGAACCAAAAGCTCAAGCAGCCGTAACCTCCCTATGAAGGCTTCCAAAAAGATGGTGTATTGGCTTTCACGGCCGGTGAATTAAAACTCAGCAATTCTTCTAGGTTTGTGCCGTGTCTTGTGTGGGGTTTCGCCTAGGACACCAAGCTAGGCTCATCGGCGGGCTCTTGGTGTCCCTGCCCGGACCCCCACAGGAGTATCGAACTGCGCGACACCTCCCTTTATATAGAGTGCAACTGCACTCCTTGACTGTGAGAACCAAAAGCTCAAGCAGCCGTAACCTCCCTATGAAGGCTTCCAAAAAGATGGTGTATTGGCTTTCACGGCCGGTGAATTAAAACTCAGCAATTCTTCTAGGTTTGTGCCGTGTCTTGTGTGGGGTTTCGCCTAGGACACCAAGCTAGGCTCATCGGTGGGCTCTTGATGTCCCTGCCCGGACCCCCGCAGGAGTATCGATCTGCGCGAAACCTCCCTTTATATAGAGTGCAACTGCACTCCTTGACTGCGAGAACCAAAAGCTCAAGCAGCCGTAACCTCCCTATGAAGGCTTCCAAAAAGATGGTGTATTGGCTTTCACGGCCGGTGAATTAAAACTCAGCAATTCTTCTAGGTTTGTGAAGTGTCTTGTGTGGGGTTTCGCCTAGGACACCAAGCTAGTCTCATCGGCGGGCTCTTGGTGTCCCTGCCCGGACCCCCACAGGAGTATCGAACTGCGCGAAACCTCCGTTTATATAGAGTGCAACTGCACTCCTTGACTGCGAGAACCAAAAGCTCAAGCAGCCGTAACCTCCCTATGAAGGCTTCCAAAAAGATGGTGTATTGGCTTTCACGGCCGGTGAATTAAAACTCAGCAAATCTTCTAGGTTTGTGCCGTGTCTTGTGTGGGGTTTCGACTAGGACACCAAGCTAGGCTCATCGGCGGGCTCTTGGTGTCCCTGCCCGGACCCCCACAGGAGTATCGAACTGCGCGAAACCTCCCTTTATATAGAGTGCATCTGCACTCCTTGACTGCGAGAACCAAAAGCTCAAGCAGCCGTAACCTCCCTATGAAGGCTTCCAAAAAGATGGTGTATTGGCTTTCACGGCCGGTGAATTAAAACTCAGCAATTCTTCTAGGTTTGTGCCGTGTCTTGTGTGGGGTTTCGCCTAGGACACCAAGCTAGGCTCATCGTTGGGCTCTTGGTGTCCCTGCCCGGACTCCCACAGGAGTATCGAACTAAGCGAAACCTCCCTTTATATAGAGTGCAACTGCACTCCTTGACTGCGAGAACCAAAAGCTCAAGCAGCCAAAACCTCCCTATGAAGGCTTCCAAAAAGATGGTGTATTGGCTTTCACGGCCGGTGAATTAAAACTCAGCAATTCTTCTAGGTTTGTGCCGTGTCTTGTGTGGGGTTTCGCCTAGGACAACAAGCTAGGCTCATCGGCGGGCTCTTGGTGTCCCTGCCCGGACCCCCACAGGAGTATCGAACTGCGCGACACCTCCCTTTATATAGAGTGCAACTGCACTCCTTGACTGTGAGAACCAAAAGCTCAAGCAGCCGTAACCTCCCTATGAAGGCTTCCAAAAAGATGGTGTATTGGCTTTCACGGCCGGTGAATTAAAACTCAGCAATTCTTCTAGGTTTGTGCCGTGTCTTGTGTGGGGTTTCGCCTAGGACACCAAGCTAGGCTCATCGGTGGGCTCTTGATGTCCCTGCCCGGACCCCCGCAGGAGTATCGAACTGCGCGAAACCTCCCTTTATATAGAGTGCAACTGCACTCCTTGACTGCGAGAACCAAAAGCTCAAGCAGCCGTAACCTCCCTATGAAGGCTTCCAAAAAGATGGTGTATTGGCTTTCACGGCCGGTGAATTAAAACTCAGCAATTCTTCTAGGTTTGTGAAGTGTCTTGTGTGGGGTTTCGCCTAGGACACCATGCTAGTCTCATCGGCGGGCTCTTGGTGTCCCTGCCCGGACCCCCACAGGAGTATCGAACTGCGCGAAACCTCCGTTTATATAGAGTGCAACTGCACTCCTTGACTGCGA
Organism: Meconema thalassinum; assembly: GCA_946902985.2. Classification (NCBI taxonomy): domain Eukaryota; kingdom Metazoa; phylum Arthropoda; class Insecta; order Orthoptera; family Tettigoniidae; genus Meconema; species Meconema thalassinum. The sequence continues at coordinate 1,295,563,390 of OX336389.2, forward strand.
GAACCAAAAGCTCAAGCAGCCGTAACCTCCCTATGAAGGCTTCCAAAAAGATGGTGTATTGGCTTTCACGGCCGGTGAATTAAAACTCAGCAAATCTTCTAGGTTTGTGCCGTGTCTTGTGTGGGGTTTCGACTAGGACACCAAGCTAGGCTCATCGGCGGGCTCTTGGTGTCCCTGCCCGGACCCCCACAGGAGTATCGAACTGCGCGAAACCTCCCTTTATATAGAGTGCATCTGCACTCCTTGACTGCGAGAACCAAAAGCTCAAGCAGCCGTAACCTCCCTATGAAGGCTTCCAAAAAGATGGTGTATTGGCTTTCACGTCCGGTGAATTAAAACTCAGCAATTCTTCTAGGTTTGTGCCGTGTCTTGTGTGGGGTTTCGCCTAGGACACCAAGCTAGGCTCATCGGCGGGCTCTTGGTGTCCCTGCCCGGACCCCCACAGGAGTATCGAACTGCGCGAAACCTCCCTTTATATAGAGTGCAACTGCACTCCTTGACTGCGAGAACCAAAAGCTCAAGCAGCCGTAACCTCCCTATGAAGGCTTCCAAAAAGATGGTGTATTGGCTTTCACGGCCGGTGAATTAAAACTCAGCAATTCTTCTAGGATTGTGCCGTGCTTGTGTGGGGTTTCGCCTAGTACACCAAGCTAGGCTCATCGGCAGGCTCTTGGAGTCCCTGCCCGGACCCCCACAGGAGTATCGAACTGCGCGAAACCTCCCTTTATATAGAGTGCAACTGCACTCCTTGACTGCGAGAACCAAAAGCTCAAGCAGCCGTAACCTCCCTATGAAGGCTTCCAAAAAGATGGTGTATTGGCTTTCACGGCCGGTGAATTAAAACTCAGCAATTCTTCTAGGTTTGTGCCGTGTCTTGTGTGGGGTTTCGCCTTGGACACCAAGCTAGGCTCATCGGCGGGCTCTTGGTGTCCCTGCCCGGACCCCCACAGGAGTATCGAACTGCGCGAAACCTCCCTTTATATAGAGTGCAACTGCACTCCTTGACTGCGAGAACCAAAAGCTCAAGCAGCCGTAACCTCCCTATGAAGGCTTCCAAAAAGATGGTGTATTGGCTTTCACGGCCGGTGAATTAAAACTCAGCAATTCTTCTAGGTTTGTGCCGTGTCTTGTGTGGTGTTTCGCCTAGGACACCAAGCTAGGCTCATCGGCGGGCTCTTGGTGTCCCTGCCCGGACCCCCACAGGAGTATCGAACTACGCGAAACCTCCCTTTATATAGAGTGCAACTGCACTCCTTGACTGCGAGAACCAAAAGCTCAAGCAGCCGTAACCTCCCTATGAAGGCTTCCAAAAAGATGGTGTATTGGCTTTCACGTCCGGTGAATTAAAACTCAGCAATTCTTCTAGGTTTGTGCCGTGTCTTGTGTGGGGTTTCGCCTAGGACACCAAGCTAGGCTCATCGGCGGGCTCTTGGTGTCCCTGCCCGGACCCCCACAGGAGTATCGAACTGCGCGAAACCTCCCTTTATATAGAGTGCAACTGCACTCCTTGACTGCGAGATCCAAAAGCTCAAGCAGCCGTAACCTCCCTATGAAGGCTTCCAAAAAGATGGTGTATTGGCTTTCACGGCCGGTGAATTAAAACTCAGCAATTCTTCTAGGTTTGTGCCGTGTCTTGTGTGGGGTTTCGCCTAGGACACCAAGCTAGGCTAATCGGCGGGCTCTTGGTGTCCCTGCCCGGACCCCCACAGGAGTATCGAACTGCGCGAAACCTCCCTTTATATAGAGTGCAACTGCACTCCTTGACTGCGAGAACCAAAAGCTCAAGCAGCCGTAACCTCCCTATGAAGGCTTCCAAAAAGATGGTGTATTGGCTTTCACGGCCGGTGAATTAAAACTCAGCAATTCTTCTAGGTTTGTGCCGTGTCTTGTGTGGGGTTTCGCCTAGGACACCAAGCTAGGCTCATCGGCGGGCTCTTGGTGTCCCTGCCCGGACACCCACAGGAGTATCGAACTGCGCGAAACCTCCCTTTATATAGAGTGCATCTGCACTCCTTGACTGCGAGAACCAAAAGCTCAAGCAGCCGTAACCTCCCTATGAAGGCTTCCAAAAAGATGGTGTATTGGCTTTCACGTCCGGTGAATTAAAACTCAGCAATTCTTCTAGGTTTGTGCCGTGTCTTGTGTGGGGTTTCGCCTAGGACACCAAGCTAGGCTCATCGGCGGGCTCTTGGTGTCCCTGCCCGGACCCCCACAGGAGTATCGAACTGCGCGAAACCTCCCTTTATATAGAGTGCAACTGCACTCCTTGACTGCGAGAACCAAAAGCTCAAGCAGCCGTAACCTCCCTATGAAGGCTTCCAAAAAGATGGTGTATTGGCTTTCACGGCCGGTGAATTAAAACTCAGCAATTCTTCTAGGATTGTGCCGTGCTTGTGTGGGGTTTCGCCTAGTACACCAAGCTAGGCTCATCGGCAGGCTCTTGGAGTCCCTGCCCGGACCCCCACAGGAGTATCGAACTGCGCGAAACCTCCCTTTATATAGAGTGCAACTGCACTCCTTGACTGCGAGAACCAAAAGCTCAAGCAGCCGTAACCTCCCTATGAAGGCTTCCAAAAAGATGGTGTATTGGCTTTCACGGCCGGTGAATTAAAACTCAGCAATTCTTCTAGGTTTGTGCCGTGTCTTGTGTGGGGTTTCGCCTTGGACACCAAGCTAGGCTCATCGGCGGGCTCTTGGTGTCCCTGCCCGGACCCCCACAGGAGTATCGAACTGCGCGAAACCTCCCTTTATATAGAGTGCAACTGCACTCCTTGACTGCGAGAACCAAAAGCTCAAGCAGCCGTAACCTCCCTATGAAGGCTTCCAAAAAGATGGTGTATTGGCTTTCACGGCCGGTGAATTAAAACTCAGCAATTCTTCTAGGTTTGTGCCGTGTCTTGTGTGGTGTTTCGCCTAGGACACCAAGCTAGGCTCATCGGCGGGCTCTTGGTGTCCCTGCCCGGACCCCCACAGGAGTATCGAACTACGCGAAACCTCCCTTCATATAGAGTGCAACTGCACTCCTTGACTGCGAGAACCAAAAGCTCAAGCAGCCGTAACCTCCCTATGAAGGCTTCCAAAAAGATGGTGTATTGGCTTTCACGTCCGGTGAATTAAAACTCAGCAATTCTTCTAGGTTTGTGCCGTGTCTTGTGTGGGGTTTCGCCTAGGACACCAAGCTAGGCTCATCGGCGGGCTCTTGGTGTCCCTGCCCGGACCCCCACAGGAGTATCGAACTGCGCGAAACCTCCCTTTATATAGAGTGCAACTGCACTCCTTGACTGCGAGATCCAAAAGCTCAAGCAGCCGTAACCTCCCTATGAAGGCTTCCAAAAAGATGGTGTATTGGCTTTCACGGCCGGTGAATTAAAACTCAGCAATTCTTCTAGGTTTGTGCCGTGTCTTGTGTGGGGTTTCGCCTAGGACACCAAGCTAGGCTAATCGGCGGGCTCTTGGTGTCCCTGCCCGGACCCCCACAGGAGTATCGAACTGCGCGAAACCTCCCTTTATATAGAGTGCAACTGCACTCCTTGACTGCGAGAACCAAAAGCTCAAGCAGCCGTAACCTCCCTATGAAGGCTTCCAAAAAGATGGTGTATTGGCTTTCACGGCCGGTGAATTAAAACTCAGCAATTCTTCTAGGTTTGTGCCGTGTCTTGTGTGGGGTTTCGCCTAGGACACCAAGCTAGGCTCATCGGCGGGCTCTTGGTGTCCCTGCCCGGACACCCACAGGAGTATCGAACTGCGCGAAACCTCCCTTTATATAGAGTGCAACTGCACTCCTTGACTGCGAGAACCAAAATCTCAAGCAGCCGTAACCTCCCTATGAAGGCTTCCAAAAAGATGGTGTATTGTCTTTCACGGCCGGTGAATTAAAACTCAGCAATTCTTCTAGGTTTGTGCCGTGTCTTGTGTGGGGTTTCGCCTTGGACACCAAGCTAGGCTCATCGGCGGGCTCTTGGTGTCCCTGCCCGGACCCCCACAGGAGTCTCGAACTGCGCGAAACCTCCCTTTATATAGAGTGCAACTGCACTCCTTGACTGCGAGAACCAAAAGCTCAAGCAGCCGTAACCTCCCTATGAAGGCTTCCAAAAAGATGGTGTATTGGCTTTCACGGCCGGTGAATTAAAACTCAGCAATTCTTCTAGGTTTGTGCCGTGTCTTGTGTGGGATTTCGCCTAGGACACCAAGCTAGGCTCATCGGCGGGCTCTTGGTGTCCCTGCCCGGACACCCACAGGAGTATCGAACTGCGCGAAACCTCCCTTTATATAGAGTGCAACTGCACTCCTTGACTGCGAGAACCAAAAGCTCAAGCAGCCGTAACCTCCCTATGAAGGCTTCCAAAAAGATGGTGTATTGGCTTTCACGGCCGGTGAATTAAAACTCAGCAATTCTTCTAGGTTTGTGCCGTGTCTTGTGTGGGGTTTCGCCTAGGACACCAAGCTAGGCTCATCGGCGGGCTCTTGGTGTCCCTGCCCGGACCCCCACAGGAGTATCGAACTGCGCGAAACCTCCCTTTATATAGAGTGCAACTGCACTCCTTGACTGCGAGAACCAAAAGCTCAAGCAGCCGTAACCTCCCTATGAAGGCTTCCAAAAAGATGGTGTATTGGCTTTCACGGCCGGTGAATTAAAACTCAGCAATTCTTCTAGGTTTGTGCCGTGTCTTGTGTGGGGTTTCGCCTAGGACACCAAGCTAGGCTCATCGTTGGGCTCTTGGTGTCCCTGCCCGGACTCCCACAGGAGTATCGAACTAAGCGAAACCTCCCTTTATATAGAGTGCAACTGCACTCCTTGACTGCGAGAACCAAAAGCTCAAGCAGCCAAAACCTCCCTATGAAGGCTTCCAAAAAGATGGTGTATTGGCTTTCACGGCCGGTGAATTAAAACTCAGCAATTCTTCTAGGTTTGTGCCGTGTCTTGTGTGGGGTATCGCCTAGGACACCAAGCTAGGCTCATCGGCGGGCTCTTGGTGTCCCTGCCCGGACGCCCAAAGAAGTATCGAACTGCGCGAAACCTCCCTTTATATAGAGTGCAACTGCACTCCTTGACGGCGAGAACCAAAAGCTCAAGCAGCCGTAACCTCCCTATGAAGGCTTCCAAAAAGATGGTGTATTGGCTTTCACGGCCGGTGAATTAAAACTCAGCAATTCTTCTAGGTTTGTGCCGTGTCTTGTGTGGGGTTTCGCCTAGGACACCAAGCTAGGCTCATCGGCGGGCTCTTGGTGTCCCTGCCCGGACCCCCACAGGAGTATCGAACTGCGCGACACCTCCCTTTATATAGAGTGCAACTGCACTCCTTGACTGTGAGAACCAAAAGCTCAAGCAGCCGTAACCTCCCTATGAAGGCTTCCAAAAAGATGGTGTATTGGCTTTCACAGCCGGTGAATTAAAACTCAGCAATTCTTCTAGGTTTGTGCCGTGTCTTGTGTGGGGTTTCGCCTAGGACACCAAGCTAGGCTCATCGGTGGGCTCTTGATGTCCCTGCCCGGACCCCCGCAGGAGTATCGATCTGCGCGAAACCTCCCTTTATATAGAGTGCAACTGCACTCCTTGACTGCGAGAACCAAAAGCTCAAGCAGCCGTAACCTCCCTATGAAGGCTTCCAAAAAGATGGTGTATTGGCTTTCACGGCCGGTGAATTAAAACTCAGCAATTCTTCTAGGTTTGTGAAGTGTCTTGTGTGGGGTTTCGCCTAGGACACCAAGCTAGTCTCATCGGCGGGCTCTTGGTGTCCCTGCCCGGACCCCCACAGGAGTATCGAACTGCGCGAAACCTCCGTTTATATAGAGTGCAACTGCACTCCTTGACTGCGAGAACCAAAAGCTCAAGCAGCCGTAACCTCCCTATGAAGGCTTCCAAAAAGATGGTGTATTGGCTTTCACGGCCGGTGAATTAAAACTCAGCAAATCATCTAGGTTTGTGCCGTGTCTTGTGTGGGGTTTCGACTAGGACACCAAGCTAGGCTCATCGGCGGGCTCTTGGTGTCCCTGCCCGGACCCCCACAGGAGTATCGAACTGCGCGAAACCTCCCTTTATATAGAGTGCATCTGCACTCCTTGACTGCGAGAACCAAAAGCTCAAGCAGCCGTAACCTCCCTATGAAGGCTTCCAAAAAGATGGTGTATTGGCTTTCACGTCCGGTGAATTAAAACTCAGCAATTCTTCTAGGTTTGTGCCGTGTCTTGTGTGGGGTTTCGCCTAGGACACCAAGCTAGGCTCATCGGCGGGCTCTTGGTGTCCCTGCCCGGACCCCCACAGGAGTATCGAACTGCGCGAAACCTCCCTTTATATAGAGTGCAACTGCACTCCTTGACTGCGAGAACCAAAAGCTCAAGCAGCCGTAACCTCCCTATGAAGGCTTCCAAAAAGATGGTGTATTGGCTTTCACGGCCGGTGAATTAAAACTCAGCAATTCTTCTAGGATTGTGCCGTGTTTGTGTGGGGTTTCGCCTAGTACACCAAGCTAGGCTCATCGGCGGGCTCTTGGAGTCCCTGCCCGGACCCCCACAGGAGTATCGAACTGCGCGAAACCTCCCTTTATATAGAGTGCAACTGCACTCCTTGACTGCGAGAACCAAAAGCTCAAGCAGCCGTAACCTCCCTATGAAGGCTTCCAAAAAGATGGTGTATTGGCTTTCACGGCCGGTGAATTAAAACTCAGCAATTCTTCTAGGTTTGTGCCGTGTCTTGTGTGGGGTTTCGCCTTGGACACCAAGCTAGGCTCATCGGCGGGCTCTTGGTGTCCCTGCCCGGACCCCCACAGGAGTATCGAACTGCGCGAAACCTCCCTTTATATAGAGTGCAACTGCACTCCTTGACTGCGAGAACCAAAAGCTCAAACAGCCGTAACCTCCCTATGAAGGCTTCCAAAAAGATGGTGTATTGGCTTTCACGGCCGGTGAATTAAAACTCAGCAATTCTTCTAGGTTTGTGCCGTGTCTTGTGTGGGGTTTCGCCTAGGACACCAAGCTAGGCTCATCGGCGGGCTCTTGGTGTCCCTGCCCGGACCCCCACAGGAGTATCGAACTGCGCGAAACCTCCCTTTATATAGAGTGCAACTGCACTCCTTGACTGCGAGATCCAAAAGCTCAAGCAGCCGTAACCTCCCTATGAAGGCTTCCAAAAAGATGGTGTATTGGCTTTCACGGCCGGTGAATTAAAACTCAGCAAATCTTCTAGGTTTGTGCCGTGTCTTGTGTGGGGTTTCGCCTAGGACACCAAGCTAGGCTCATCGTTGGGCTCTTGGTGTCCCTGCCCGGACTCCCACAGGAGTATCGAACTAAGCGAAACCTCCCTTTATATAGAGTGCAACTGCACTCCTTGACTGCGAGAACCAAAAGCTCAAGCAGCCAAAACCTCCCTATGAAGGCTTCCAAAAAGATGGTGTATTGGCTTTCACGGCCGGTGAATTAAAACTCAGCAATTCTTCTAGGTTTGTGCCGTGTCTTGTGTGGGGTTTCGCCTAGGACACCAAGCTAGGCTCATCGGCGGGCTCTTGGTGTCCCTGCCCGGACCCCCACAGGAGTATCGAACTGCGCGACACGTCCCTTTATATAGAGTGCAACTGCACTCCTTGACTGTGAGAACCAAAAGCTCAAGCAGCCGTAACCTACCTATGAAGGCTTCCAAAAAGATGGTGTATTGGCTTTCACGGCCGGTGAATTAAAACTCAGCAATTCTTCTAGGTTTGTGCCGTGTCTTGTGTGGGGTTTCGCCTAGGACACCAAGCTAGGCTCATCGGTGGGCTCTTGATGTCCCTGCCCGGACCCCCGCAGGAGTATCGAACTGCGCGAAACCTCCCTTTATATAGAGTGCAACTGCACTCCTTGACTGCGAGAACCAAAAGCTCAAGCAGCCGTAACCTCCCTATGAAGGCTTCCAAAAAGATGGTGTATTGGCTTTCACGGCCGGTGAATTAAAACTCAGCAATTCTTCTAGGTTTGTGAAGTGTCTTGTGTGGGGTTTCGCCTAGGTCACCAAGCTAGTCTCATCGGCGGGCTCTTGGTGTCCCTGCCCGGACCCCCACAGGAGTATCGAACTGCGCGAAACCTCCGTTTATATAGAGTGCAACTGCACTCCTTGACTGCGAGAACCAAAAGCTCAAGCAGCCGTAACCTCCCTATGAAGGCTTCCAAAAAGATGGTGTATTGGCTTTCACGGCCGGTGAATTAAAACTCAGCAAATCTTCTAGGTTTGTGCCGTGTCTTGTGTGGGGTTTCGACTAGGACACCAAGCTAGGCTCATCGGCGGGCTCTTGGTGTCCCTGCCCGGACCCCCACAGGAGTATCGAACTGCGCGAAACCTCCCTTTATATAGAGTGCATCTGCACTCCTTGACTGCGAGAACCAAAAGCTCAAGCAGCCGTAACCTCCCTATGAAGGCTTCCAAAAAGATGGTGTATTGGCTTTCACGTCCGGTGAATTAAAACTCAGCAATTCTTCTAGGTTTGTGCCGTGTCTTGTGTGGGGTTTCGCCTAGGACACCAAGCTAGGCTCATCGGCGGGCTCTTGGTGTCCCTGCCCGGACCCCCACAGGAGTATCGAACTGCGCGAAACCTCCCTTTATATAGAGTGCAACTGCACCCCTTGACTGCGAGAACCAAAAGCTCAAGCAGCCGTAACCTCCCTATGAAGGCTTCCAAAAAGATGGTGTATTGGCTTTCACGGCCGGTGAATTAAAACTCAGCAATTCTTCTAGGATTGTGCCGTGCTTGTGTGGGGTTTCGCCTAGTACACCAAGCTAGGCTCATCGGCAGGCTCTTGGAGTCCCTGCCCGGACCCCCACAGGAGTATCGAACTGCGCGAAACCTCCCTTTATATAGAGTGCAACTGCACTCCTTGACTGCGAGAACCAAAAGCTCAAGCAGCCGTAACCTCCCTATGAAGGCTTCCAAAAAGATGGTGTATTGGCTTTCACGGCCGGTGAATTAAAACTCAGCAATTCTTCTAGGTTTGTGCCGTGACTTGTGTGGGGTTTCGCCTTGGACACCAAGCTAGGCTCATCGGCGGGCTCTTGGTGTCCCTAGCCGGACCCCCACAGGAGTATCGAAGTGCGCGAAACCTCCCTTTATATAGAGTGCAACTGCACTCCTTGACTGCGAGAACCAAAAGCTCAAGCAGCCGTAACCTCCCTATGAAGGCTTCCAAAAAGATGGTGTATTGGCTTTCACGGCCGGTGAATTAAAACTCAGCAATTCTTCTAGGTTTGTGCCGTGTCTTGTGTGGGGTTTCGCCTAGGACACCAAGCTAGGCTCATCGGCGGGCTCTTGGTGTCCCTGCCCGGACCCCCACAGGAGTATCGAACTGCGCGAAACCTCCCTTTATATAGAGTGCAACTGCACTCCTTGACTGCGAGATCCAAAAGCTCAAGCAGCCGTAACCTCCCTATGAAGGCTTCCAAAAAGATGGTGTATTGGCTTTCACGGCCGGTGAATTAAAACTCAGCAATTCTTCTTGGTTTGTGCCGTGTCTTGTGTGGGGTTTCGCCTAGGACACCAAGCTAGGCTAATCGGCGGGCTCTTGGTGTCCCTGCCCGGACCCCCACAGGAGTATCGAACTGCGCGAAACCTCCCTTTATATAGAGTGCAACTGCACTCCTTGACTGCGAGAACCAAAAGCTCAAGCAGCCGTAACCTCCCTATGAAGGCTTCCAAAAAGATGGTGTATTGGCTTTCACGGCCGGTGAATTAAAACTCAGCAATTCTTGTAGGTTTGTGCCGTGTCTTGGGTGGGGTTTCGCCTAGGACACCAAGCTAGGCTCATCGGCGGGCTCTTGGTGTCCCTGCCCGGACACCCACAGGAGTATCGAACTGCGCGAAACCTCCCTTTATATAGAGTGCAACTGCACTCCTTGACTGCGAGAACCAAAATCTCAAGCAGCCGTAACCTCCCTATGAAGGCTTCCAAAAAGATGGTGTATTGGCTTTCACGGCCAGTGAATTAAAACTCAGCAATTCTTCTAGGTTTGTGCCGTGTCTTGTGTGGGGTTTCGGCTAGGACACCAAGCTAGGCTCATCGGCGGGCTCTTGGTGTCCCTGCCCGGACCCCCACAGGAGTCTCGAACTGCGCGAAACCTCCCTTTATATAGAGTGCAACTGCACTCCTTGACTGCGAGAACCAAAAGCTCAAGCAGCCGTAACCTCCCTATGAAGGCTTCCAAAAAGATGGTGTATTGGCTTTCACGGCCGGTGAATTAAAACTCAGCAATTCTTCTAGGTTTGTGCCGTGTCTTGTGTGGGATTTCGCCTAGGACACCAAGCTAGGCTCATCGGCGGGCTCTTGGTGTCCCTGCCCGGACACCCACAGGAGTATCGAACTGCGCGAAACCTCCCTTTATATAGAGTGCAACTGCACTCCTTGACTGCGAGAACCAAAAGCTCAAGCAGCCGTAACCTCCCTATGAAGGCTTCCAAAAAGATGGTGTATTGGCTTTCACGGCCGGTGAATTAAAACTCAGCAATTCTTCTAGGTTTGTGCCGTGTCTTGTGTGGGGTTTCGCCTAGGACACCAAGCTAGGCTCATCGGCGGGCTCTTGGTGTCCCTGCCCGGACCCCCACAGGAGTATCGAACTGCGCGAAACCTCCCTTTATATAGAGTGCAACTGCACTCCTTGACTGCGAGAACCAAAAGCTCAAGCAGCCGTAACCTCCCTATGAAGGCTTCCAAAAAGATGGTGTATTGGCTTTCACGGCCGGTGAATTAAAACTCAGCAATTCTTCTAGGTTTGTGCCGTGTCTTGTGTGGGGTTTCGCCTAGGACACCAAGCTAGGCTCAACGTTGGGCTCTTGGTGTCCCTGCCCGGACTCCCACAGGAGTATCGAACTAAGCGAAACCTCCCTTTATATAGAGTGCAACTGCACTCCTTGACTGCGAGAACCAAAAGCTCAAGCAGCCAAAACCTCCCTATGAAGGCTTCCAAAAAGATGGTGTATTGGCTTTCACGGCCGGTGAATTAAAACTCAGCAATTCTTCTAGGTTTGTGCCGTGTCTTGTGTGGGGTATCGCCTAGGACACCAAGCTAGGCTCATCGGCGGGCTCTTGGTGTCCCTGCCCGGACGCCCAAAGAGGTATCGAACTGCGCGAAACCTCCCTTTATATAGAGTGCAACTGCACTCCTTGACGGCGAGAACCAAAAGCTCAAGCAGCCGTAACCTCCCTATGAAGGCTTCCAAAAAGATGGTGTATTGGCTTTCACGGCCGGTGAATTAAAACTCAGCAATTCTTCTAGGTTTGTGCCGTGTCTTGTGTGGGGTTTCGCCTAGGACACCAAGCTAGGCTCATCGGCGGGCTCTTGGTGTCCCTGCCCGGACCCCCACAGGAGTATCGAACTGCGCGACACCTCCCTTTATATAGAGTGCAACTGCACTCCCTGACTGTGAGAACCAAAAGCTCAAGCAGCCGTAACCTCCCTATGAAGGCTTCCAAAAAGATGGTGTATTGGCTTTCACGGCCGCTGAATTAAAACTCAGCAATTCTTCTAGGTTTGTGCCGTGTCTTGTGTGGGGTTTCGCCTAGGACACCAAGCTAGGCTCATCGGTGGGCTCTTGATGTCCCTGCCCGGACCCCCGCAGGAGTATCGAACTGCGCGAAACCTCCCTTTATATAGAGTGCAACTGCACTCCTTGACTGCGAGAACCAAAAGCTCAAGCAGCCGTAACCTCCCTATGAAGGCTTCCAAAAAGATGGTGTATTGGCTTTCACGGCCGGTGAATTAAAACTCAGCAATTCTTCTAGGTTTGTGAAGTGTCTTGTGTGGGGTTTCGCCTAGGACACCAAGCTAGTCTCATCGGCGGGCTCTTGGTGTCCCTGCCCGGACCCCCACAGGAGTATCGAACTGCGCGAAACCTCCGTTTATATAGAGTGCAACTGCACTCCTTGACTGCGAGAACCAAAAGCTCAAGCAGCCGTAACCTCCCTATGAAGGCTTCCAAAAAAGATGGTGTATTGGCTTTCACGGCCGGTGAATTAAAACTCAGCAAATCTTCTAGGTTTGTGCCGTGTCTTGTGTGGGGTTTCGACTAGGACACCAAGCTAGGCTCATCGGCGGGCTCTTGGTGTCCCTGCCCGGACCCCCACAGGAGTATCGAACTGCGCGAAACCTCCCTTTATATAGAGTGCATCTGCACTCCTTGACTGCGAGAACCAAAAGCTCAAGCAGCCGTAACCTCCCTATGAAGGCTTCCAAAAAGATGGTGTATTGGCTTTCACGTCCGGTGAATTAAAACTCAGCAATTCTTCTAGGTTTGTGCCGTGTCTTGTGTGGGGTTTCGCCTAGGACACCAAGCTAGGCTCATCGGCGGGCTCTTGGTGTCCCTGCCCGGAACCCCACAGGAGTATCGAACTGCGCGAAACCTCCCTTTATATAGAGTGCAACTGCACTCCTTGACTGCGAGAACCAAAAGCTCAAGCAGCCGTAACCTCCCTATGAAGGCTTCCAAAAAGATGGTGTATTGGCTTTCACGGCCGGTGAATTAAAACTCAGCAATTCTTCTAGGATTGTGCCGTGCTTGTGTGGGGTTTCGCCTAGTACACCAAGCTAGGCTCATCGGCGGGCTCTTGGAGTCCCTGCCCGGACCCCCACAGGAGTATCGAACTGCGCGAAACCTCCCTTTATATAGAGTGCAACTGCACTCCTTGACTGCGAGAACCAAAAGCTCAAGCAGCCGTAACCTCCCTATGAAGGCTTCCAAAAAGATGGTGTATTGGCTTTCACGGCCGGTGAATTAAAACTCAGCAATTCTTCTAGGTTTGTGCCGTGTCTTGTGTGGGGTTTCGCCTTGGACACCAAGCTAGGCTCATCGGCGGGCTCTTGGTGTCCCTGCCCGGACCCCCACAGGAGTATCGAACTGCGCGAAACCTCCCTTTATATAGAGTGCAACTGCACTCCTTGACTGCGAGAACCAAAAGCTCAAGCAGCCGTAACCTCCCTATGAAGGCTTCCAAAAAGATGGTGTATTGGCTTTCACGGCCGGTGAATTAAAACTCAGCAATTCTTCTAGGTTTGTGCCGTGTCTTGTGTGGGGTTTCGCCTAGGACACCAAGCTAGGCTCATCGGCGGGCTCTTGGTGTCCCTGCCCGGACCCCCACAGGAGTATCGAACTGCGCGAAACCTCCCATTATATAGAGTGCAACTGCACTCCTTGACTGCGAGAACCAAAAGCTCAAGCAGCCGTAACCTCCCTATGAGGGCTTCCAAAAAGATGGTGTATTGGCTTTCACGGCCGGTGAATTAGAACTCGGCAATTCTTCTAGGTTTGTGCCGTGTCTTGTGTGGGGTTTCGCCTAGGACACCAAGCTAGGCTCATCGGCGGGCTCTTGGTGTCCCTGCCCGGACCCCCACAGGAGTATCGAACTACGCGAAACCTCCCTTTATATAGAGTGCAACTGCACTCCTTGACTGCGAGAACCAAAAGCTCAAGCAGCCGTAACCTCCCTATGAAGGCTTCCAAAAAGATGGTGTATTGGCTTTCACGGCCGGTGAATTAAAACTCAGCAATTCTTCTAGGTTTGTGCCGTGTCTTGTGTGGGGTTTCGCCTAGGACACCAAGCTAGGCTCATCGGCGGGCTCTTGGTGTCCCTGCCCGGACCCCCACAGGAGTATCGAACTGCGCGAAACCTCCCTTTATATAGAGTGCAACTGCACTCCTTGACTGCGAGATCCAAAAGCTCAAGCAGCCGTAACCTCCCTATGAAGGCTTCCAAAAAGATGGTGTATTGGCTTTCACGGCCGGTGAATTAAAACTCAGCAATTCTTCTAGGTTTGTGCCGTGTCTTGTGTGGGGTTTCGCCTAGGACACCAAGCTAGGCTAATCGGCGGGCTCTTGGTGTCCCTGCCCGGACCCCCACAGGAGTATCGAACTGCGCGAAACCTCCCTTTATACAGAGTGCAACTGCACTCCTTGACTGCGAGAACCAAAAGCTCAAGCAGCCGTAACCTCCCTATGAAGGCTTCCAAAAAGATGGTGTATTGGCTTTCACGGCCGGTGAATTAAAACTCAGCAATTCTTCTAGGTTTGTGCCGTGTCTTGTGTGGGGTTTCGCCTAGGACACCAAGCTAGGCTCATCGGCGGGCTCTTGGTGTCCCTGCCCGGACACCCACAGGAGTATCGAACTGCGCGAAACCTCCCTTTATATAGAGTGCAACTGCACTCCTTGACTGCGAGAACCAAAATCTCAAGCAGCCGTAACCTCCCTATGAAGGCTTCCAAAAAGATGGTGTATTGGCTTTCACGGCCGGTGAATTAAAACTCAGCAATTCTTCTAGGTTTGTGCCGTGTCTTGTGTGGGGTTTCGCCTAGGACACCAAGCTAGGCTCATCGGCGGGCTCTTGGTGTCCCTGCCCGGACCCCCACAGGAGTATCGAACTGCGCGAAACCTCCCTTTATATAGAGTGCAACTGCACTCCTTGACTGCGAGAACCAAAAGCTCAAGCAGCCGTAACCTCCCTATGAAGGCTTCCAAAAAGATGGTGTATTGGCTTTCACGGCCGGTGAATTAAAACTCAGCAATTCTTCTAGGTTTGTGCCGTGTCTTGTGTGGGGTTTCGCCTAGGACACCAAGCTAGGCTCATCGTTGGGCTCTTGGTGTCCCTGCCCGGACGCCCACAGGAGTATCGAACTGAGCGAAACCTCCCTTTATATAGAGTGCAACTGCACTCCTTGACTGCGAGAACCAAAAGCTCAAGCAGCCAAAACCTCCCTATGAAGGCTTCCAAAAAGATGGTGTATTGGCTTTCACGGCCGGTGAATTAAAACTCAGCAATTCTTCTAGGTTTTTGCCGTGTCTTGTGTGGGGTTTCGCCTAGGACACCAAGCTAGGCTCATCGGCGGGCTCTTGGTGTCCCTGCCCGGACCCCCAAAGGAGTATCGAACTGCGCGAAACCTCCCTTTATATAGAGTGCAACTGCACTCCTTGACGGCGAGAACCAAAAGCTCAAGCAGCCGTAACCTCCCTATGAAGGCTTCCAAAAAGATGGTGTATTGGCTTTCACGGCCGGTGAATTAAAACTCAGCAATTCTTCTAGGTTTGTGCCGTGTCTTGTGTGGGGTTTCGCCTAGGACACCAAGCTAGGCTCATCGGCGGGCTCTTGGTGTCCCTGCCCGGACCCCTACAGGAGTATCGAACTGCGCGAAACCTCCCTTTATATAGAGTGCAACTGCCCTCCTTGACTGTGAGAACCAAAAGCTCAAGCAGCCGTAACCTCCCTATGAAGGCTTCCAAAAAGATGGTGTATTGGCTTTCACGGCCGGTGAATTAAAACTCAGCAATTCTTCTAGGTTTGTGCCGTGTCTTGTGTGGGGTTTCGCCTAGGACACCAAGCTAGGCTCATCGGCGGGCTCTTGGTGTCCCTGCCCGGACCCCCGCAGGAGTATCGAACTGCGCGAAACCTCCCTTTATATAGAGTGCAACTGCACTCCTTGACTGCGAGAACCAAAAGCTCAAGCAGCCGTAACCTCCCTATGAAGGCTTCCAAAAAGATGGTGTATTGGCTTTCACGGCCGGTGAATTAAAACTCAGCAATTCTTCTAGGTTTGTGCCGTGTCTTGTGTGGGGTTTCGCCTAGGACACCAAGCTAGGCTAATCGGCGGGCTCTTGGTGTCCCTGCCCGTACCCCCACAGGAGTATCGAACTGCGCGAAACCTCCCTTTATATAGAGTGCAACTGCACTCCTTGACTGCGAGAACCAAAAGCTCAAGCAGCCGTAACCTCCCTATGAAGGCTTCCAAAAAGATGGTGTATTGGCTTTCACGGCCGGTGAATTAAAACTCAGCAATTCTTCTAGGTTTGTGCCGTGTCTTGTGTGGGGTTTCGCCTAGGACACCAAGCTAGGCTCATCGGCGGGCTCTTGGTGTCCCTGTCCGGACACCCACAGGAGTATCGAACAGCGCGAAACCTCCCTTTATATAGAGTGCAACTGCACTCCTTGACTGCGAGAACCAAAATCTCAAGCAGCCGTAACCTCCCTATGAAGGCTTCCAAAAAGATGGTGTATTGGCTTTCACGGCCGGTGAATTAAAACTCAGCAATTCTTCTAGGTTTGTGCCGTGTCTTGTGTGGGGTTTCGCCTAGGACACCAAGCTAGGCTCATCGGCGGGCTCTTGGTGTCCCTGCCCGGACCCCCACAGGAGTATCGAACTGCGCGAAACCTCCCTTTATATAGAGTGCAACTGCACTCCTTGACTGCGAGAACCAAAAGCTCAAGCAGCCGTAACCTCCCTATGAAGGCTTCCAAAAAGATGGTGTATTGGCTTTCACGGCCGGTGAATTAAAACTCAGCAAATCTTCTAGGTTTGTGCCGTGTCTTGTGTGGGGTTTCGACTAGGACACCAAGCTAGGCTCATCGGCGGGCTCTTGGTGTCCCTGCCCGGACCCCCACAGGAGTATCGAACTGCGCGAAACCTCCCTTTATATAGAGTGCATCTGCACTCCTTGACTGCGAGAACCAAAAGCTCAACCAGCCGTAACCTCCCTATGAAGGCTTCCAAAAAGATGGTGTATTGGCTTTCACGGCCGTTGAATTAAAACTCAGCAATTCTTCTAGGTTTGTGCCGTGTCTTGTGTGGGGTTTCGCCTAGGACACCAAGCTAGGCTCATCGGCGGGCTCTTGGTGTCCCTGCCCGGACCCCCACAGGAGTATCGAACTGCGCGAAACCTCCCTTTATATAGAGTGCAACTGCACTCCTTGACTGCGAGAACAAAAAGCTCAAGCAGCCGTAACCTCGCTATGAAGGCTTCCAAAAAGATGGTGTATTGGCTTTCACGGCCGGTGAATTAAAACTCAGCAATTCTTCTAGGTTTGTGCCGTGTCTTGTGTGGGGTTTCGCCTAGGACACCAAGCTAGGCTCATTGGCGGGCTCTTGGTGTCCCTGCCCGGACCCCCACAGGAGTATCGAACTGAGCGAAACCTCCCTTTATATAGAGTGCAACTGCACTCCTTGACTGCGAGAGCCAAAAGCTCAAGCAGCCGTAACCTCCCTATGAAGGCTTCCAAAAAGATGGTGTATTGGCTTTCACGGCCGGTGAATTAAAACTCAGCAATTCTTCTAGGTTTGTGCCGTGTCTTGTGTGGGGTTTCGCCTAGGACACCAAGCTAGGCTCATCGGCGGGCTCTTGGTGTCCCTGCCCGGACCCCCACAGGAGTATCGAACTGCGCGAAACCTCCCTTTATATAGAGTGCAACTGCACTCCTTGACTGCGAGAACCAAAAGCTCAAGCAGCCGTAACCTCCCTATGAAGGCTTCCAAAAAGATGGTGTATTGGCTTTCACGGCCGGTGAATTAAAACTCAGCAATTCGTCTAGGTTTGTGCCGTGTCTTGTGTGGGGTTTCGCCTAGGACACCAAGCTAGTCTCATCGGCGGGCTCTTGGTGTCCCTGCCCGGACCCCCACAGGAGTATCGAACTGCGCGAAACCTCCGTTTATATAGAGTGCAACTGCACTCCTTGACTGCGAGAACCAAAAGCTCAAGCAGCCGTAACCTCCCTATGAAGGCTTCCAAAAAGATGGTGTATTGGCTTTCACGGCCGGTGAATTAAAACTCAGCAATTCTTCTAAGTTTGTGCCGTGTCTTGTGTGGGGTTTCGCCTAGGACACCAAGCTAGGCTCATCGGCGGGCTCTTGGTGTCCCTGCCCGGACCCCCACAGGAGTATCGAACTGCGCGAAACCTCACTTTATATAGAGTGCAACTGCACTCCTTGACTGCGAGAACCAAAACTCAAGCAGCCGTAACCTCCCTATGAAGGCTTCCAAAAAGATGGTGTATTGGCTTTCACGGCCGGTGAATTAAAACTCAGCAATTCTTCTAGGTTTGTGCCGTGTCTTGTGTGGGGTTTCGCCTAGGACACCAAGCTAGGCTCAGCGGCGGGCTCTTGGTGTCCCTTTCCGGACCCCCACAGGAGTATCGAACTGCGCGAAACCTCCCTTTATATAGATTGCAACTGCACTCCTTGACTGCGAGAACCAAAAGCTCAAGCAGCCGTAACCTCCCTATGAAGGCTTCCAAAAAGATGGTGTATTGGCTTTCAGGGCCGGTGAATTAAAACTCAGCAATTCTTCTAGGTTTGTGCCGTGTCTTGTGTGGGGTTTCGCCTAGGACACCAAGCTAGGCTCATCGGCGGGCTCTTGGTGTCCCTGCCCGGAACCCCACAGGAGTATCGAACTGCGCGAAACCTCCCTTTATATAGAGTGCAACTGCACTCCTTGACTGCGAGAACCAAAAGCTCAAGCAGCCGTAACCTCCCTATGAAGGCTTCCAAAAATATGGTGTATTGGCTTTCACGGCCGGTGAATTAAAACTCAGCAATTCTTCTAGGTTTGTGCCGTGTCTTGTGTGGGGTTTCGCCTAGGACACCAAGCTAGGCTCATCGGCGGGCTCTTGGTGTCCCTGCCCGGACCCCCACAGGAGTATCGAACTGCGCGAAACCTCCCTTTATATAGAGTGCAACTGCACTCCTTGACTGCGAGAACCAAAAGCTCAAGCAGCCGTAACCTCCCTATGAAGGCTTCCAAAAAGATGGTGTATTGGCTTTCACGGCCGGTGAATTAAAACTCAGCAATTCTTCTAGGTTTGTGCCGTGTCTTGTGTGGGGTTTCGCCTAGGACACCAAGCTAGGCTCATCGGCGGGCTCTTGGTGTCCCTGCCCGGACCCCCACAGGAGTATCGAACTGCGCGAAACCTCCCTTTATATAGAGTGCAACTGCACTCCTTGACTGCGAGAACCAAAAGCTCAAGCAGCCGTAACCTCCCTATGAAGGCTTCCAAAAAGATGGTGTATTGGCTTTCACGGCCGGTGAATTAAAACTCAGCAATTCTTCTAGGTTTGTGCCGTGTCTTGTGTGGGGTTTCGCCTAGGACACCAAGCTAGGCTCATCGGCGGGCTCTTGGTGTCCCTGCCCGGACCCCCACAGGAGTATCGAACTGCGCGAAACCTCCCTTTATATAGAGTGCAACTGCACTCCTTGACTGCGAGAACCAAAAGCTCAAGCAGCCGTAACCTCCCTATGAAGGCTTCCAAAAAGATGGTGTATTGGCTTTCACGGCCGGTGAACTAAAACTCAGCAATTCTTCTAGGTTTGTGCCGTGTCTTGTGTGGGGTTTCGCCTAGGACACCAAGCTAGGCTAATCGGCGGGCTCTTGGTGTCCCTGCCCGGACCCCCACAGGAGTATCGAACAGCGCGAAACCTCCCTTTATATAGAGTGCAACTGCACTCCTTGACTGCGAGAACCAAAAGCTCAAGCAGCCGTAACCTCCCTATGAAGGCTTCCAAAAAGATGGTGTATTGGCTTTCACGGCCGGTGAATTAAAACTCAGCAATTCCTATAGGTTTGTGCCGTGTCTTGTGTGGGGTTTCGCCTAGGACACCAAGCTAGGCTCATCGGCGGGCTCTTGGTGTCCCTGCCCGGACACCCACAGGAGTATCGAACTGCGCGAAACCTCCCTTTATATAGAGTGCAACTGCACTCCTTGACTGCGAGAACCAAAATCTCAAGCAGCCGTAACCTCCCTATGAAGGCTTCCAAAAAGATGGTGTATTGGCTTTCACGGCCGGTGAAATAAAACTCAGCAATTCTTCTAGGTTTGTGCCGTGTCTTGTGTGGGGTTTCGCCTAGGACACCAAGCTAGGCTCATCGGCGGGCTCTTGGTGTCCCTGCCCGGACCCCCACAGGAGTATCGAACTGCGCGAAACCTCCCTTTATATAGAGTGCAACTGCACTCCTTGACGGCGAGAACCAAAAGCTCAAGCAGCCGTAACCTCCCTATGAAGGCTTCCAAAAAGATGGTGTATTGGCTTTCACGGCCGGTGAATTAAAACTCAGCAATTCTTCTAGGTTTGTGCCGTGTCTTGTGTGGGGTTTCGCCTAGGACACCAAGCTAGGCTCATCGGCGGGCTCTTGGTGTCCCTGCCCGGACCCCCACAGGAGTATCGAACTGCGCGAAACCTCCCTTTATATAGAGTGCAACTGCCCTCCTTGACTGTGAGAACCAAAAGCTCAAGCAGCCGTAACCTCCCTATGAAGGCTTCCAAAAAGATGGTGTATTGGCTTTCACGGCCGGTGAATTAAAACTCAGCAATTCTTCTAGGTTTGTGCCGTGTCTTGTGTGGGGTTTCGCCTAGGACACCAAGCTAGGCTCATCGGCGGGCTCTTGGTGTCCCTGCCCGGACCCCCGCAGGAGTATCGAACTGCGCGAAACCTCCCTTTATATAGAGTGCAACTGCATTCCTTGACTGCGAGAACCAAAAGCTCAAGCAGCCGTAACCTCCCTATGAAGGCTTCCAAAAAGATGGTGTATTGGCTTTCACGGCCGGTGAATTAAAACTCAGCAATTCTTCTAGGTTTGTGCCGTGTCTTGTGTGGGGTTTCGCCTAGGACACCAAGCTAGGCTCATCGGCGGGCTCTTGGTGTCCCTGCCCGGACCCCCACACGAGTATCGAACTGCGCGAAACCTCCCTTTATATAGAGTGCAACTGCACTCCTTGACTGCGAGAACCAAAAGCTCAAGCAGCCGTAACCTCCCTATGAAGGCTTCCAAAAAGATGGTGTATTGGCTTTCACGGCCGGTGAATTAAAACTCAGCAATTCTTCTAGGTTTGTGCCGTGTCTTGTGTGGGGTTTCGCCTAGGACACCAAGCTAGGCTCATCGGCGGGCTCTTGGTGTCCCTGCCCGGACCCCCACAGGAGTATCGAACTGCGCGAAACCTCCCTTTATATAGAGTGCAACTGCACTCCTTGACTGCGAGAACCAAAAGCTCAAGCAGCCGTAACCTCCCTATGAAGGCTTCCAAAAAGATGGTGTATTGGCTTTCACGGCCGGTGAATTAAAACTCAGCAATTCTTCTAGGTTTGTGCCGTGTCTTGTGTGGGGTTTCGCCTAGGACACCAAGCTAGGCTCATCGGCGGGCTCTTGGTGTCCCTGCCCGGACCCCCACAGGAGTATCGAACTGCGCGAAACCTCCCTTTATATAGAGTGCAACTGCACTCCTTGACTGCGAGAACCAAAAGCTCAAGCAGCCGTAACCTCCCTATGAAGGCTTCCAAAAGGTGGTGTATTGGCTTTCACGGCCCGTGAATTAAAACTCAGCAAATCTTCTAGGTTTGTGCCGTGTCTTGTGTGGGGTTTCGACTAGGACACCAAGCTAGGCTCATCGGCGGGCTCTTGGTGTCCCTGCCCGGACCCCCACAGGAGTATCGAACTGCGCGAAACCTCCCTTTATATAGAGTGCATCTGCACTCCTTGACTGCGAGAACCAAAAGCTCAAGCAGCCGTAACCCACCTATGAAGCCTTCCAAAAAGATGGTGTATTGGCTTTCACGGCCGGTGAATTAAAACTCAGCAATTTTTCTAGGTTTGTGCCGTGTCTTGTGTGGGGTTTCGCCTAGGACACCAAGCTAGGCTCATCGGCGGGCTCTTGGTGTCCCTGCCCGGACCCCCACAGGAGTATCGAACTGCGCGAAACCTCCCTTTATATAGAGTGCAACTGCACTCCTTGACTGCGAGAACCAAAAGCTCAAGCAGCCGTAACCTCCCTATGAAGGCTTCCAAAAAGATGGTGTATTGGCTTTCACGGCCGGTGAATTAAAACTCAGCAATTCTTCTAGGTTTGTGCCGTGTCTTGTGTGGGGTTTCGCCTAGGACACCAAGCTAGGCTCATCGGTGGGCTCTTGGTGTCCCTGCCCGGACCCCCACAGGAGTATCGAACTGCGCGAAACCTCCCTTTATATAGAGTGCAACTGCACTCCTTGACTGCGAGAACCAAAAGCTCAAGCAGCCGTAACCTCCCTATGAAGGCTTCCAAAAAGATGGTGTATTGGCTTTCACGGCCGGTGAATTAAAACTCAGCAATTCTTCTAGGTTTGTGCCGTGTCTTGTGTGGGGTTTCGCCTAGGACACCAAACTAGGCTCATCGGCGGGCTCTTGGTGTCCCTGCCCGGACCCCCACAGGAGTATCGAACTGCGCGAAACCTCCCTTTATATAGAGTGCAACTGCACTCCTTGACTGCGAGAACCAAAAGCTCAAGCAGCCGTAACCTCCCTATGAAGGCTTCCAAAAAGATGGTGTATTGGCTTTTACGGCCGGTGAATTAAAACTCAGCAATTCTTCTAGGTTTGTGCCGTGTCTTGTGTGGGGTTTCGCCTAGGACACCAAGCTAGTCTCATCGGCGGGCTCTTGGTGTCCCTGCCCGGACCCCCACAGGAGTATCGAACTGCGCGAAACCTCCCTTTATATAGAGTGCAACTGCACTCCTTGACTGCGAGAACCAAAACTCAAGCAGCCGTAACCTCCCTATGAAGGCTTCCAAAAAGATGGTGTATTGGCTTTCACGGCCGGTGAATTAAAACTCAGCAATTCTTCTAGGTTTGTGCCGTGTCATGTGTGGGGTTTCGCTTAGGACACCAAGCTAGGCTCATCGGCGGGCTCTTGGTGTCCCTGCCCGGACCCCCACAGGAGCATCGAACTGCGCGAAGCCTCCCTTTATATAGAGTGCAACTGCACTCCTTGACTGCGAGAACCAAAAGCTCAAGCAGCCGTAACCTCCCTATGAAGGCTTCCAAAAAGATGGTGTATTGGCTTTCACGGCCGGTGAATTAAAACTCAGCAATTCTTCTAGGTTTGTGCCGTGTCTTGTGTGGGGTCTCGCCTAGGGCACCAAGCTAGGCTCATCGGCGGGCTCTTGGTGTCCCTGCCCGGACCCCCACAGGAGTATCGAACTGCGCGAAACCTCCCTTTATATAGAGTGCAACTGCACTCCTTGACTGCGAGAACCAAAAGCTCAAGCAGCCGTAACCTCCCTATGAAGGCTTCCAAAAAGATGGTGTATTGGCTTTCACGGCCGGTGAATTAAAACTCAGCAATTCTTCTAGGTTTGTGCCGTGTCTTGTGTGGGGTTTCGCCTAGGACACCAAGCTAGGCTAATCGGCGGGCTCTTGGTGTCCCTGCCCGGACCCCCACAGGAGTATCGAACTGCGCGAAACCTCCTTTTATATAGAGTGCAACTGCACTCCTTGACTGCGAGAACCAAAAGCTCAAGCAGCCGTAACCTCCCAAGGAAGGCTTCCAAAAAGATGGTGTATTGGCTTTCACGGCCGGTGAATTAAAACTCAGCAATTCTTCTAGGTTTGTGCCGTGTCTTGTGTGGGGTTTCGCCTAGGACACCAAGCTAGGCTCATCGTTGGGCTCTTGGTGTCCCTGCCCGGACTCCCACAGGACTATCGAACTGCGCGAAACCTCCCTTTATATAGAGTGCAACTGCACTCCTTGACTGCGAGAACCAAAAGCTCAAGCAGCCAAAACCTCCCTATGAAGGCTTCCAAAAAAATGGTGTATTGGCTTTCACGGCCGGTGAATTAAAACTCAGCAATTCTTCTAGGTTTGTGCCGTGTCTTGTGTGGGGTTTCGCCTAGGACACCAAGCTAGGCTCATCGGCGGGCTCTTGGTGTCCCTGCCCGGACCCCCAAAGGAGTATCGAACTGCGCGAAACCTCCCTTTATATAGAGTGCAACTGCACTCCTTGACTGCGAGAACCAAAAGCTCAAGCAGCCGTAACCTCCCTATGAAGGCTTCCAAAAAGATGGTGTATTGGCTTTAACGGCCGGTGAATTAAAACTCAGCAATTCTTCTATGTTTGTGCCGTGTCTTGTGTGGGGTTTCGCCTAGGACACCAAGCTAGGCTCATCGGCGGGCTCTTGGTGTCCCTGCCCGGACCCCCATAGGAGTATCGAACTGCGCGAAACCTCCCTTTATATAGAGTGCAACTGCACTCCTTGACTGCGAGAACCAAATGCTCAAGCAGCCGTAACCTCCCTATGAAGGCTTCCAAAAAGATGGTGTATTGGCTTTAACGGCCGGTGAATTAAAACTCAGCAATTCTTCTAGGTTTGTGCCGTGTCTTGTGTGGGGTTTCGCCTAGGACACCAAGCTAGGCTCATCGGCGGGCTCTTGGTGTCCCTGCCCGGACCCCCGCAGGAGTATCGAACTGCGCGAAACCTCCCTTTATATAGAGTGCAACTGCACTCCTTGACTGCGAGAACCAAAAGCTCAAGCAGCCGTAACCTCCCTATGAAGGCTTCCAAAAAGATGGTGTATTGGCTTTCACGGCCGGTGAATTAAAACTCAGCAATTCTTCTAGGTTTGTGCCGTGTCTTGTGTGGGGTTTCGCCTAGGACACCAAGCTAGGCTCATCGGCGTGCTCTTGGTGTTCCTGCCCGGACCCCCACAGGAGTATCGAACTGCGCGAAAGCTCCCTTTATATAGAGTGCAACTGCACTCCTTGACTGCGAGAACCAAAAGCTCAAGCAGCCGTAACCTCCCTATGAAGGCTTCCAAAAAGATGGTGTATTGGCTTTCACGGCCGGTGAATTAAAACTCAGCAAATCTTCTAGGTTTGTGCCGTGTCTTGTGTGGGGTTTCGACTAAGACACCAAGCTAGGCTCATCGGCGGGCTCTTGGTGTCCCTGCCCGGACCCCCACAGGAGTATCGAACTGCGCGAAACCTCCCTTTATATAGAGTGCATCTGCACTCCTTGACTGCGAGAACCAAAAGCTCAAGCAGCCGTAACCTCCCTATGAAGGCTTCCAAAAAGATGGTGTATTGGCTTTCACGGCCGGTGAATTAAAACTCAGCAATTCTTCTAGGTTTGTGCCGTGTCTTGTGTGGGGTTTCGCCTAGGACACCAAGCTAGGCTCATCGGCGGGCTCTTGGTGTCCCTGCCCGGACCCCCACAGGAGTATCGAACTGCGCGAAACCTCCCTTTATATAGATTGCAACTGCACCCCTTGACTGCGAGAACCAAAAGCTCAAGCAGCCGTAACCTCCCTATGAAGGCTTCCAAAAAGATGGTGTATTGGCTTTCACGGCCGGTGAATTAAAACTCAGCAATTCTTCTAGGTTTGTGCCATGTCTTGTGTGGGGTTTCGCCTAGGACACCAAGCTAGGCTCATCGGCGGGCTCTTGGTGTCCCTGCCTGGACCCCCACAGGAGTATCGAACTGCGCGAAACCTCCCTTTATATAGAGTGCAACTGCACTCCTTGACTGCGAGAACCAAAACTCAAGCAGCCGTAACCTCCCTATGAAGGCTTCCAAAAAGATGGTGTATTGGCTTTCACGGCCGGTGAATTAAAACTCAGCAATTCTTCTGGGTTTGTGCCGTGTCTTGTGTGGGGTTTCGCCTAGGACACCAAGCTAGGCTCATCGGCGGGCTCTTGGTGTCCCTGCCCGGACCCCCACAGGAGTATCGAACTGCGAGAAACCTCCCTTTATATAGATTGCAACTGCACTCCTTGACTGCGAGAACCAAAAGCTCAAGCAGCCGTAACCTCCCTATGAAGGCTTCCAAAAAGATGGTGTATTGGCTTTCACGGCCGGTGAATTAAAACTCAGCAATTCTTCTGGGTTTGTGCCGTGTCTTGTGTGGGGTTTCGCCTAGGACACCAAGCTAGGCTCATCGGCGGGCTCTTGGTGTCCCTGCCCGGACCCCCACAGGAGTATCGAACTGCGCGAAACCTCCCTTTATATAGAGTGCAACTGCACTCCTTGACTGCGAGAACCAAAACTCAAGCAGCCGTAACCTCCCTATGAAGGCTTCCAAAAAGATGGTGTATTGGCTTTCACGGCCGGTGAATTAAAACTCAGCAATTCTTCTGGGTTTGTGCCGTGTCTTGTGTGGGGTTTCGCCTAGGACACCAAGCTAGGCTCATCGGCGGGCTCTTGGTGTCCCTGCCCGGACCCCCACAGGAGTATCGAACTGCGAGAAACCTCCCTTTATATAGATTGCAACTGCACTCCTTGACTGCGAGAACCAAAAGCTCAAGCAGCCGTAACCTCCCTATGAAGGCTTCCAAAAAGATGGTGTATTGGCTTTCACGGCCGGTGAATTAAAACTCAGCAATTCTTCTGGGTTTGTGCCGTGTCTTGTGTGGGGTTTCGCCTAGGACACCAAGCTAGGCTCATCGGCGGGCTCTTGGTGTCCCTGCCCGGACCCCCACAGGAGTATCGAACTGCGCGAAACCTCCCTTTATATAGAGTGCAACTGCACTCCTTGACTGCGAGAACCAAAAGCTCAAGCAGCCGTAACCTCCCTATGAAGGCTTCCAAAAATATGGTGTATTGGCTTTCACGGCCGGTGAATTAAAACTCAGCAATTCTTCTAGGTTTGTGCCGTGTCTTGTGTGGGGTTTCGCCTAGGACACCAAGCTAGGCTCATCGGCGGGCTCTTGGTGTCCCTGCCCGGACCCCCACAGGATTATCGAACTGCGCGAAACCTCCCTTTATATAGAGTGCAACTTCACTCCTTGACTGCGAGAACCAAAATCTCAAGCAGCCGTAACCTCCCTATGAAGGCTTCCAAAAAGATGGTGTATTGGCTTTCACGGCCGGTGAATTAAAACTCAGCAATTCTTCTAGGTTTGTGCCGTGTCTTGTGTGGGGTTTCGCCTAGGACACCAAGCTAGGCTCATCGGCGGGCTCTTGGTGTCCCTGCCCGGACCCCCACAGGAGTATCGAACTGCGCGAAACCTCCCTTTATATAGAGTGCAACTGCACTCCTTGACTGCGAGAACCAAAAGCTCAAGCAGCCGTAACCTCACTATGAAGGCTTCCAAAAAGATGGTGTATTGGCTTTCACGGCCGGTGAATTAAAACTCAGCAATTCTTCTAGGTTTGTGCCGTGTCTTGTGTGGGGTTTCGCCTAGGACACCAAGCTAGGCTCATCGGCGGGCTCTTGGTGTCCCTGCCCGGACCCCCACAGGAGTATCGAACTGCGCGAAACCTCCCTTTATATAGAGTGCAACTGCACTCCTTGACTGCGAGAACCAAAAGCTCAAGCAGCCGTAACCTCCCTATGAAGGCTTCCAAAAATATGGTGTATTGGCTTTCACGGCCGGTGAATTAAAACTCGGCAATTCTTCTAGGTTTGTGCCGTGTCTTGTGTGGGGTTTCACCTAGGACACCAAGATAGGCTCATCGGCGGGCTCTTGGTGTCCCTGCCCGGACCCCCACAGGAGTATCGAACTACGCGAAACCTCCCTTTATATAGAGTGCAATTGCACTCCTTGACTGCGAGAACCAAAACTCAAGCAGCCGTAACCTCCCTATGAAGGCTTCCAAAAAGATGGTGTATTGGCTTTCACGGCCGGTGAATTAAAACTCAGCAATTCTTCTATGTTTGTGCCGTGTCTTGTGTGGGGTTTCGCCTAGGACACCAAGCTAGGCTCATCGGTGGGCTCTTGGTGTCCCTGCCCGGACCCCCACAGGAGTATCGAACTGCGCGAAACCTCCCTTTATATAGAGTGCAACTGCACTCCTTGACTGCGAGAACCAAAAGCTCAAGCAGCCGTAACCTCCCTATGAAGGCTTCCTAAAAGGTGGTGTATTGGCTTTCACGGCCGGTGAATTAAAACTCAGCAATTCTTCTAGGTTTGTGCCGTGTCTTGTGTGGGGTTTCGCCTAGGACACCAAGCTAGGCTCATCGGCGGGCTCTTGGTGTCCCTGCCCGGACCCCCACAGTAGTATCGAACTGCGCGAAACCTCCCTTTATATAGAGTGCAACTGCACTCCTTGACTGCGAGAACCAAAAGCTCAAGCAGCCGTAACCTCCCTATGAAGGCTTCCAAAAAGATGGTGTATTGGCTTTCACGGCCGGTGAATTAAAACTCAGCAATTCTTCTAGGTTTGTGCCGTGTCTTGTGTGGGGTTTCGCCTAGGACACAATGCTAGGCTCATCGGCGGGCTCTTGGTGTCCCTGCCCGGACCCCCACAGGAGTATCGAACTGCGCGAAACCTCCCTTTATATAGAGTGCAACTGCAATCCTTGACTGCGAGAACCAAAAGCTCAAGCAGCCGTAACCTCCCTATGAAGGCTTCCAAAAAGATGGTGTATTGGCTTTCACGGCCGGTGAATTAAAACTCAGCAATTCTTCTAGGTTTGTGCCGTGTCTTGTGTGGGGTTTCGCCTAGGACACCAAGCTAGGCTCATCGGCGGGCTCTTGGTGTCCCTGCCCGGACCCCCACAGGAGTATCGAACTACGCGAAACCTCCCTTTATATAGAGTGCAACTGCACTCCTTGACTGCGAGAACCAAAAGCTCAAGCAGCCGTAACCACCCTATGAAGGCTTCCAAAAAGATGGTGTATTGGCTTTCACGGCCAGTGAATAAAAACTCAGCAATTCTTCTAGGTTGGTGCCGTGTCTTGTGTGGGGTTTCGCCTAGGACACCAAGCTAGGCTCATCGGCGGGCTCTTGGTGTCCCTGCCCGGACCCGCACAGGAGTATCGAACTGGGCGAAACCTCCCTTATTTAGAGTGCAACTGCACTCCTTGACTGCGAGAACCAAAAGCTCAAGCAGCCGTAACCTCTCTATGAAGGCTTCCAAAAAGATGGTGTATTGGCTTTCACGGCCGGTGAATTAAAACTCAGCAATTCTTCTAGGTTTGTGCCGTGTCTTGTGTGGGGTTTCGCCTAGGACACCAAGCTAGGCTCATCGGCGGGCTCTTGGTGTCCCTGCCCGGACCCCCACAGGAGTATCGAACTGCGCGAAACCTCCCTTTATATAGAGTGCAATTGCACTCCTTGACTGCGAGAACCAAAAGCTCAAGCAGCCGTAACCTCTCTATGAAGGCTTCCAAAAAGATGGTGTATTGGCTTTCACGGCCGGTGAATTAAAACTCAGCAATTCTTCTAGGTTTGTGCCGTGTCTTGTGTGGGGTTTCGCCTAGGACA
This sequence comes from Meconema thalassinum, assembly GCA_946902985.2. NCBI lineage: Eukaryota > Metazoa > Arthropoda > Insecta > Orthoptera > Tettigoniidae > Meconema > Meconema thalassinum. Next base: position 1,295,592,108 of record OX336389.2, read on the forward strand.
CCAAGCTAGGCTCATCGGCGGGCTCTTGGTGTCCCTGCCCGGAACCCCACAGGAGTATCGAACTGCGCGAAACCTCCCTTTATATAGAGTGCAACTGCACTCCTTGACTGCGAGAACCAAAAGCTCAAGCAGCCGTAACCTCCCTATGAAGGCTTCCAAAAAGATGGTGTATTGGCTTTCACGGCCGGTGAATTAAAACTCAGCAATTCTTCTAGGTTTGTGCCGTGTCTTTTGTGGGGTTTCGCCTAGGACACCAAGCTAGGCTCATCGTTGGGCTCTTGGTGTCCCTGCCCGGACTCCCACAGGAGTATCGAACTGCGCGAAACCTCCCTTTATATAGAGTGCAACTGCACTCCTTGACTGCGAGAACCAAAAGCTCAAGCAGCCAAAACCTCCCTATGAAGGCTTCCAAAAAGATGGTGTATTGGCTTTCACGGCCGGTGAATTAAAACTCAGCAATTCTTCTAGGTTTGTGCCGTGTCTTGTGTGGGGTTTCGCCTAGGACACCAAGCTAGGCTCATCGGCGGGCTCTTGGTGTCCCTGCCCGGACCCCCAAAGGAGTATCGAACTGCGCGAAACCTCCCTTTATATAGAGTGCAACTGCACTCCTTGACTGCGAGAACCAAAAGCTCAAGCAGCCGTAACCTCCCTATGAAGGCTTCCAAAAAGATGGTGTATTGGCTTTAACGGCCGGTGAATTAAAACTCAGCAATTCTTCTAGGTTTGTGCCGTGTCTTGTGTGGGGTTTCGCCTAGGACACCAAGCTAGGCTCATCGGCGGGCTCTTGGTGTCCCTGCCCGGACCCCCACAGGAGTATCGAACTGCGCGAAACCTCCCTTTATATAGAGTGCAACTGCACTCCTTGACTGCGAGAACCAAAAGCTCAAGCAGCCGTAACCTCCCTATGAAGGCTTCCAAAAAGATGGTGTATTGGCTTTCACGGCCGGTGAATTAAAACTCAGCAATTCTTCTAGGTTTGTGCCGTGTCTTGTGTGGGGTTTCGCCTAGGACACCAAGCTAGGCTCATCGGCGGGCTCTTGGTGTCCCTGCCCGGACCCCCAAAGGAGTATCGAACTGCGCGAAACCTCCCTTTATATAGAGTGCAACTGCACTCCTTGACTGCGAGAACCAAAAGCTCAAGCAGCCGTAACCTCCCTATGAAGGCTTCCAAAAAGATGGTGTATTGGCTTTCACGGCCGGTGAATTAAAACTCAGCAAATCTTCTAGGTTTGTGCCGTGTCTTGTGTGGGGTTTCGACTAGGACACCAAGCTAGGCTCATCGGCGGGCTCTTGGTGTCCCTGCCCGGACCCCCACAGGAGTATCGAACTGCGCGAAACCTCCCTTTATATAGAGTGCATCTGCACTCCTTGACTGCGAGAACCAAAAGCTCAAGCAGCCGTAACCTCCCTATGAAGGCTTCCAAAAAGATGGTGTATTGGCTTTCACGGCCGGTGAATTAAAACTCAGCAATTCTTCTAGGTTTGTGCCGTGTCTTGTGTGGGGTTTCGCCTAGGACACCAAGCTAGGCTCATCGGCGGGCTCTTGGTGTCCCTGCCCGGACCCCCACAGGAGTATCGAACTGCGCGAAACCTCCCTTTATATAGAGTGCAACTGCACTCCTTGACTGCGAGAACCAAAAGCTCAAGCAGACGTAACCTCCCTATGAAGGCTTCCAAAAAGATGGTGTATTGGCTTTCACGGCCGGTGAATTAAAACTCAGCAATTCTTCTAGGTTTGTGCCGTGTCTTGTGTGGGGTTTCGCCTAGGACACCAAGCTAGGCTCATCGGCGGGCTCTTGGTGTCCCTGCCCTGACCCCCACAGGAGTATCGAACTGCGCGAAACATCCCTTTATATAGAGTGCAACTGCACTCCTTGACTGCGAGAACCAAAAGCTCAAGCAGCCGTAACCTCCCTATGAAGGCTTCCAAAAAGATGGTGTATTGGCTTTCACGGCCGGTGAATTAAAACTCAGCAATTCTTCTAGGTTTGTGCCGTGTCTTGTGTGGGGTTTCGCCTAGGACACCAAGCTAGGCTCATCGGCGGGCTCTTGGTGTCCCTGCCCGGACCCCCACAGGAGCATCGAACTGCGCGAAACCTCCCTTTATATAGATTGCAACTGCACTCCTTGACTGCGAGAACCAAAAGCTCAAGCAGCCGTAACCTCCCTATGAAGGCTTCCAAAAAGATGGTGTATTGGCTTTCACGGACGGTGAATTAAAACTCAGCAATTCTTCTAGGTTTGTGCCATGTCTTGTGTGGGGTTTCGCCTAGGACACCAAGCTAGGCTCATCGGCGGGCTCTTGGTGTCCCTGCCCGGACCCCCACAGGAGTATCGAACTGCGCGAAACCTCCCTTTATATAGAGTGCAACTGCACTCCTTGACTGCGAGAACCAAAACTCAAGCAGCCGTAACCTCCCTATGAAGGCTTCCAAAAAGATGGTGTATTGGCTTTCACGGCCGGTGAATTAAAACTCAGCAATTCTTCTAGGTTTGTGCCGTGTCTTGTGTGGGGTTTCGCCTAGGACACCAAGCTAGGTCTCATCGGCGGGCTCTTGGTGTCCCTGCCCGGACCCCCACAGGAGTATCGAACTGCGCGAAACCTCCCTTTATATAGATTGCAACTGCACTCCTTGACTGCGAGAACCAAAAGCTCAAGCAGCCGTAACCTCCCTATGAAGGCTTCCAAAAAGATGGTGTATTGGCTTTCACGGCCGGTGAATTAAAACTCAGCAATTCTTCTAGGTTTGTGCCGTGTCTTGTGTGGGGTTTCGCCTAGGACACCAAGCTAGGCTCATCGGCGGGCTCTTGGTGTCCCTGCCCGGACCCCCACAGGAGTATCGAACTGCGCGAAACCTACCTTTATATAGAGTGCAACTGCACTCCTTGACTGCGAGAACCAAAAGCTCAAGCAGCCGTAACCTCCCTATGAAGGCTTCCAAAAATATGGTGTATTGGCTTTCACGGCCGGTGAATTAAAACTCAGCAATTCTTCTAGGTTTGTGCCGTGTCTTGTGTGGGGTTTCGCCTAGGACACCTAGCTAGGCTCATCGGCGGGCTCTTGGTGTCCCTGCCCGGACCCCCACAGGAGTATCGAACTGCGCGAAACCTCCCTTTATATAGAGTGCAACTGCACTCCTTGACTGCGAGAACCAAAAGCTCAAGCAGCCGTAACCTCCCTATGAAGGCTTCCAAAAAGATGGTGTATTGGCTTTCACGGCCGGTGAATTAAAACTCAGCAATTCTTCTAGGTTTGTGCCGTGTCTTGTGTGGGGTTTCGCCTAGGACACCAAGCTAGGCTCATCGGCGGGCTCTTGGTGTCCCTGCCCGGACCCCCACAGGAGTATCGAACTGCGCGAAACCTCCCTTTATATAGAGTGCAACTGCACTCCTTGACTGCGAGAACCAAAAGCTCAAGCAGCCGTAACCTCCCTATGAAGGCTTCCAAAAGATGGTGTATTGGCTTTCACGGCCGGTGAATTAAAACTCAGCAATTCTTCTAGGTTTGTGCCGTGTCTTGTGTGGGGTTTCGCCTAGGACACCAAGCTAGGCTCATCGGCGGGCTCTTGGTGTCCCTGCCCGGACCCTCACAGGAGTATCGAACTGCGCGAAACCTCCCTTTATATAGAGTGCAACTGCACTCCTTGACTGCGAGAACCAAAAGCTCAAGCAGCCGTAACCTCACTATGAAGGCTTCCAAAAAGATGGTGTATTGGCTTTCACGGCCGGTGAATTAAAACTCAGCAATTCTTCTAGGTTTGTGCCGTGTCTTGTGTGGGGTTTCGCCTAGGACACCAAGCTAGGCTCATCGGCGGGCTCTTGGTGTCCCTGCCCGGACCCCCACAGGAGTATCGAACTGCGCGAAACCTCCCTTTATATAGAGTGCAACTGCACTCCTTGACTGCGAGAACCAAAAGCTCAAGCAGCCGTAACCTCCCTATGAAGGCTTCCAAAAATATGGTGTATTGGCTTTCACGGCCGGTGAATTAAAACTCGGCAATTCTTCTAGGTTTGTGCCGTGTCTTGTGTGGGGTTTCGCCTAGGACACCAAGATAGGCTCATCGGCGGGCTCTTGGTGTCCCTGCCCGGACCCCCACAGGAGTATCGAACTACGCGAAACCTCCCTTTATATAGAGTGCAATTGCACTCCTTGACTGCGAGAACCAAAACTCAAGCAGCCGTAACCTCCCTATGAAGGCTTCCAAAAAGATGGTGTATTGGCTTTCACGGCCGGTGAATTAAAACTCAGCAATTCTTCTAGGTTTGTGCCGTGTCTTGTGTGGGGTTTCGCCTAGGACACCAAGCTAGGCTCATCGGCGGGCTCTTGGTGTCCCTGCCCGGACCCCCACGGGAGTATCGAACTGCGCGAAACCTCCCTTTATATAGAGTGCAACTGCACTCCTTGACTGCGAGAACCAAAAGCTCAAGCAGCCGTAACCTCCCTATGAAGGCTTCCAAAAAGATGGTGTATTGGCTTTCACGGCCGGTGAATTAAAACTCAGCAATTCATCTAGGTTTGTGCCGTGTCCTGTGTGGGGTTTCGCCTAGGACACCAAGCTAGGCTCATCGGCGGGCTCTTGGTGTCCCTGCCCGGACCCCCACAGTAGTATCGAACTGCGCGAAACCTCCCTTTATATAGAGTGCAACTGCACTCCTTGACTGCGAGAACCAAAAGCTCAAGCAGCCGTAACCTCCCTATGAAGGCTTCCAAAAAGATGGTGTATTGGCTTTCACGGCCGGTGAATTAAAACTCAGCAATTCTTCTAGGTTTGTGCCGTGTCTTGTGTGGGGTTTCGCCTAGGACACCATGCTAGGCTCATCGGCGGGCTCTTGGTGTCCCTGCCCGGACCCCCACAGGAGTATCGAACTGCGCGAAACCTCCCTTTATATAGAGTGCAACTGCACTCCTTGACTGCGAGAACCAAAAGCTCAAGCAGCCGTAACCTCCCTATGAAGGCTTCCAAAAAGATGGTGTATTGGCTTTCACGGCCGGTGAATTAAAACTCAGCAATTCTTCTAGGTTTGTGCCGTGTCTTGTGTGGGGTTTCGCCTAGGAGACCAAGCTAGGCTCATCGGCGGGCTCTTGGTGTCCCTGCCCGGACCCCCACAGGAGTATCGAACTGCGCGAAACCTCCCTTTATATAGAGTGCAACTGCACTCCTTGACTGCGAGAACCAAAAGCACAAGCAGCCGTAACCACCCTATGAAGGCTTCCAAAAAGATGGTGTATTGGCTTTCACGGCCAGTGAATTAAAACTCAGCAATTCTTCTAGGTTTGTGCCGTGTCTTGTGTGGGGTTTCGCCTAGGACACCAAGCTAGGCTCATCGGCGGGCTCTTGGTGTCCCTGCCCGGACCCCCACAGGAGTATCGAACTGCGCGAAACCTCCCTTTATATAGAGTGCAACTGCACTCCTTGACTGCGAGAACCAAAAGCTCAAGCAGCCGTAACCTCTCTATGAAGGTTTCCAAAAAGATGGTGTATTGGCTTTCACGGCCGGTGAATTAAAACTCAGCAATTCTTCTAGGTTTCTGCCGTGTCTTGTGTGGGGTTTCGCCTAGGACACCAAGCTAGGCTCATCGGCGGGCTCTTGGTGTCCCTGCCCGGACCCCCACAGGAGTATCGAACTGCGCGAAACCTCCCTTTATATAGAGTGCAATTGCACTCCTTGACTGCGAGAACCAAAAGCTCAAGCAGAAGTAACCTCTCTATGAAGGCTTCCAAAAAGATGGTGTATTGGCTTTCACGGCCGGTGAATTAAAACTCAGCAATTCTTCTAGGTTTGTGCCGTGTCTTGTGTGGGGTTTCGCCTAGGACACCAAGCTAGGCTCATCGGCGGGCTCTTGGTGTCCCTGCCCGGACCCCCACAGGAGTATCGAACTGCGCGAAACCTCCCTTTATATAGAGTGCAACTGCACTCCTTGACTGCGAGAACCAAAAGCTCAAGCAGCCGTAACCTCCCTATGAAGGCTTCCAAAAAGATGGTGTATTGGCTTTCACGGCCGGTGAATTAAAACTCAGCAATTCTTCTAGGTTTGTGCCGTGTCTTGTGTGGGGTTTCGCCTAGGACACCAAGCTAGGCTCATCGGTGGGCTCTTGGTGTCCCTGCCCGGACCCCCACAGGAGTATCGAACTGCGCGAAACCTCCCTTTATATAGAGTGCAACTGCACTCCTTGACTGCGAGAACCAAAAGCTCAAGCAGCCGTAACCTCCCTATGAAGGCTTCCTAAAAGGTGGTGTATTGGCTTTCACGGCCGGTGAATTAAAACTCAGCAATTCTTCTAGGTTTGTGCCGTGTCTTGTGTGGGGTTTCGCCTAGGACACCAAGTTAGGCTCATCGGCGGGCTCTTGGTGTCCCTGCCCGGACCCCCACAGTAGTATCGAACTGCGCGAAACCTCCCTTTATATAGAGTGCAACTGCACTCCTTGACTGCGAGAACCAAAAGCTCAAGCAGCCGTAACCTCCCTATGAAGGCTTCCAAAAAGATGGTGTATTGGCTTTCACGGCCGGTGAATTAAAACTCAGCAATTCTTCTAGGTTTGTGCCGTGTCTTGTGTGGGGTTTCGCCTAGGACACCATGCTAGGCTCATCGGCGGGCTCTTGGTGTCCCTGCCCGGACCCCCACAGGAGTATCGAACTGCGCGAAACCTCCCTTTATATAGAGTGCAACTGCAATCCTTGACTGCGAGAACCAAAAGCTCAAGCAGCCGTAACCTCCCTATGAAGGCTTCCAAAAAGATGGTGTATTGGCTTTCACGGCCGGTGAATTAAAACTCAGCAATTCTTCTAGGTTTGTGCCGTGTCTTGTGTGGGGTTTCGCCTAGGACACCAAGCTAGGCTCATCGGCGGGCTCTTGGTGTCCCTGCCCGGACCCCCACAGGAGTATCGAACTACGCGAAACCTCCCTTTATATAGAGTGCAACTGCACTCCTTGACTGCGAGAACCAAAAGCTCAAGCAGCCGTAACCACCCTATGAAGGCTTCCAAAAAGATGGTGTATTGGCTTTCACGGCCAGTGAATAAAAACTCAGCAATTCTTCTAGGTTGGTGCCGTGTCTTGTGTGGGGTTTCGCCTAGGACACCTAGCTAGGCTCATCGGCGGGCTCTTGGTGTCCCTGCCCGGACCCCCACAGGAGTATCGAACTGCGCGAAACCTCCCTTTATATAGAGTGCAACTGCACTCCTTGACTGCGAGAAACAAAAGCTCAAGCAGCCGTAACCTCCCTATGAAGGCTTCCAAAAAGATGGTGTATTGGCTTTCACGGCCGGTGAATTAAAACTCAGCAATTCTTCTAGGTTTGTGCCGTGTCTTGTGTGGGGTTTCGCCTAGGACACCAAGCTAGGCTCATCGGCGGGCTCTTGGTGTCCCTGCCCGGACCCCCACAGGAGTATCGAACTGCGCGAAACCTCCCTTTATATAGAGTGCAACTGCACTCCTTGACTGCGAGAACCAAAAGCTCAAGCAGCCGTAACCTCCCTATGAAGGCTTCCAAAAGATGGTGTATTGGCTTTCACGGCCGGTGAATTAAAACTCAGCAATTCTTCTAGGTTTGTGCCGTGTCTTGTGTGGGGTTTCGCCTAGGACACCAAGCTAGGCTCATCGGCGGGCTCTTGGTGTCCCTGCCCGGACCCTCACAGGAGTATCGAACTGCGCGAAACCTCCCTTTATATAGAGTGCAACTGCACTCCTTGACTGCGAGAACCAAAAGCTCAAGCAGCCGTAACCTCACTATGAAGGCTTCCAAAAAGATGGTGTATTGGCTTTCACGGCCGGTGAATTAAAACTCAGCAATTCTTCTAGGTTTGTGCCGTGTCTTGTGTGGGGTTTCGCCTAGGACACCAAGCTAGGCTCATCGGCGGGCTCTTGGTGTCCCTGCCCGGACCCCCACAGGAGTATCGAACTGCGCGAAACCTCCCTTTATATAGAGTGCAACTGCACTCCTTGACTGCGAGAACCAAAAGCTCAAGCAGCCGTAACCTCCCTATGAAGGCTTCCAAAAATATGGTGTATTGGCTTTCACGGCCGGTGAATTAAAACTCGGCAATTCTTCTAGGTTTGTGCCGTGTCTTGTGTGGGGTTTCGCCTAGGACACCAAGATAGGCTCATCGGCGGGCTCTTGGTGTCCCTGCCCGGACCCCCACAGGAGTATCGAACTACGCGAAACCTCCCTTTATATAGAGTGCAATTGCACTCCTTGACTGCGAGAACCAAAACTCAAGCAGCCGTAACCTCCCTATGAAGGCTTCCAAAAAGATGGTGTATTGGCTTTCACGGCCGGTGAATTAAAACTCAGCAATTCATCTAGGTTTGTGCCGTGTCCTGTGTGGGGTTTCGCCTAGGACACCAAGCTAGGCTCATCGGCGGGCTCTTGGTGTCCCTGCCCGGACCCCCACAGTAGTATCGAACTGCGCGAAACCTCCCTTTATATAGAGTGCAACTGCACTCCTTGACTGCGAGAACCAAAAGCTCAAGCAGCCGTAACCTCCCTATGAAGGCTTCCAAAAAGATGGTGTATTGGCTTTCACGGCCGGTGAATTAAAACTCAGCAATTCTTCTAGGTTTGTGCCGTGTCTTGTGTGGGGTTTCGCCTAGGACACCATGCTAGGCTCATCGGCGGGCTCTTGGTGTCCCTGCCCGGACCCCCACAGGAGTATCGAACTGCGCGAAACCTCCCTTTATATAGAGTGCAACTGCACTCCTTGACTGCGAGAACCAAAAGCTCAAGCAGCCGTAACCTCCCTATGAAGGCTTCCAAAAAGATGGTGTATTGGCTTTCACGGCCGGTGAATTAAAACTCAGCAATTCTTCTAGGTTTGTGCCGTGTCTTGTGTGGGGTTTCGCCTAGGAGACCAAGCTAGGCTCATCGGCGGGCTCTTGGTGTCCCTGCCCGGACCCCCACAGGAGTATCGAACTGCGCGAAACCTCCCTTTATATAGAGTGCAACTGCACTCCTTGACTGCGAGAACCAAAAGCTCAAGCAGCCGTAACCACCCTATGAAGGCTTCCAAAAAGATGGTGTATTGGCTTTCACGGCCAGTGAATTAAAACTCAGCAATTCTCCTAGGTTTGTGCCGTGTCTTGTGTGGGGTTTCGCCTAGGACACCAAGCTAGGCTCATCGGCGGGCTCTTGGTGTCCCTGCCCGGACCCCCACAGGAGTATCGAACTGCGCGAAACGTCCCTTTATATAGAGTGCAACTGCACTCCTTGACTGCGAGAACCAAAAGCTCAAGCAGCCGTAACCTCTCTATGAAGGTTTCCAAAAAGATGGTGTATTGGCTTTCACGGCCGGTGAATTAAAACTCAGCAATTCTTCTAGGTTTGTGCCGTGTCTTGTGTGGGGTTTCGCCTAGGACACCAAGCTAGGCTCATCGGCGGGCTCTTGGTGTCCCTGCCCGGACCCCCACAGGAGTATCGAACTGCGCGAAACCTCCCTTTATATAGAGTGCAATTGCACTCCTTGACTGCGAGAACCAAAAGCTCAAGCAGAAGTAACCTCCCTATGAAGGCTTCCAAAAAGATGGTGTATTGGCTTTCACGGCCGGTGAATTAAAACTCAGCAATTCTTCTAGGTTTGTGCCGTGTCTTGTGTGGGGTTTCGCCTAGGACACCAAGCTAGGCTCATCGGCGGGCTCTTGGTGTCCCTGCCCGGACCCCCACAGGAGTATCGAACTGCGCGAAACCTCCCTTTATATAGAGTGCAACTGCACTCCTTGACTGCGAGAACCAAAAGCTCAAGCAGCCGTAACCTCCCTATGAAGGCTTCCAAAAAGATGGTGTATTGGCTTTCACGGCCGGTGAATTAAAACTCAGAAATTCTTCTAGGTTTGTGCCGTGTCTTGTGTGGGGTTTCGCCTAGGACACCTAGCTAGGCTCATCGGCGGGCTCTTGGTGTCCCTGCCCGGACCCCCACAGGAGTATCGAACTGCGCGAAACCTCCCTTTATATAGAGTGCAACTGCACTCCTTGACTGCGAGAACCAAAAGCTCAAGCAGCCGTAACCTCCCTATGAAGGCTTCCAAAAAGATGGTGTATTGGCTTTCACGGCCGGTGAATTAAAACTCAGCAATTCTTCTAGGTTTGTGCCGTGTCTTGTGTGGGGTTTCGCCTAGGACACCAAGCTAGGCTCATCGGCGGGCTCTTGGTGTCCCTGCCCGGACCCCCACAGGAGTATCGAACTGCGCGAAACCTCCCTTTATATAGAGTGCAACTGCACTCCTTGACTGCGAGAACCAAAAGCTCAAGCAGCCGTAACCTCCCTATGAAGGCTTCCAAAAGATGGTGTATTGGCTTTCACGGCCGGTGAATTAAAACTCAGCAATTCTTCTAGGTTTGTGCCGTGTCTTGTGTGGGGTTTCGCCTAGGACACCAAGCTAGGCTCATCGGCGGGCTCTTGGTGTCCCTGCCCGGACCCTCACAGGAGTATCGAACTGCGCGAAACCTCCCTTTATATAGAGTGCAACTGCACTCCTTGACTGCGAGAACCAAAAGCTCAAGCAGCCGTAACCTCACTATGAAGGCTTCCAAAAAGATGGTGTATTGGCTCTCAAGGCCGGTGAATTAAAACTCAGCAATTCTTCTAGGTTTGTGCCGTGTCTTGTGTGGGGTTTCGCCTAGGACACCAAGCTAGGCTCATCGGCGGGCTCTTGGTGTCCCTGCCCGGACCCCCACAGGAGTATCGAACTGCGCGAAACCTCCCTTTATATAGAGTGCAACTGCACTCCTTGACTGCGAGAACCAAAAGCTCAAGCAGCCGTAACCTCCCTATGAAGGCTTCCAAAAATATGGTGTATTGGCTTTCACGGCCGGTGAATTAAAACTCGGCAATTCTTCTAGGTTTGTGCCGTGTCTTGTGTGGGGTTTCGCCTAGGACACCAAGATAGGCTCATCGGCGGGCTCTTGGTGTCCCTGCCCGGACCCCCACAGGAGTATCGAACTACGCGAAACCTCCCTTTATATAGAGTGCAATTGCACTCCTTGACTGCGAGAACCAAAACTCAAGCAGCCGTAACCTCCCTATGAAGGCTTCCAAAAAGATGGTGTATTGGCTTTCACGGCCGGTGAATTAAAACTCAGCAATTCTTCTAGGTTTGTGCCGTGTCTTGTGTGGGGTTTCGCCTAGGACACCAAGCTAGGCTCATCGGCGGGCTCTTGGTGTCCCTGCCCGGACCCCCACGGGAGTATCGAACTGCGCGAAACCTCCCTTTATATAGAGTGCAACTGCACTCCTTGACTGCGAGAACCAAAAGCTCAAGCAGCCGTAACCTCCCTATGAAGGCTTCCAAAAAGATGGTGTATTGGCTTTCACGGCCGGTGAATTAAAACTCAGCAATTCATCTAGGTTTGTGCCGTGTCCTGTGTGGGGTTTCGCCTAGGACACCAAGCTAGGCTCATCGGCGGGCTCTTGGTGTCCCTGCCCGGACCCCCACAGTAGTATCGAACTGCGCGAAACCTCCCTTTATATAGAGTGCAACTGCACTCCTTGACTGCGAGAACCAAAAGCTCAAGCAGCCGTAACCTTCCTATGAAGGCTTCCAAAAAGATGGTGTATTGGCTTTCACGGCCGGTGTATTAAAACTCAGCAATTCTTCTAGGTTTGTGCCGTGTCTTGTGTGGGGTTTCGCCTAGGACACCATGCTAGGCTCATCGGCGGGCTCTTGGTGTCCCTGCCCGGACCCCCACAGGAGTATCGAACTGCGCGAAACCTCCCTTTATATAGAGTGCAACTGCAATCCTTGACTGCGAGAACCAAAAGCTCAAGCAGCCGTAACCTCCCTATGAAGGCTTCCAAAAAGATGGTGTATTGGCTTTCACGGCCGGTGAATTAAAACTCAGCAATTCTTCTAGGTTTGTGCCGTGTCTTGTGTGGGGTTTCGCCTAGGAGACCAAGCTAGGCTCATCGGCGGGCTCTTGGTGTCCCTGCCCGGACCCCCACAGGAGTATCGAACTGCGCGAAACCTCCCTTTATATAGAGTGCAACTGCACTCCTTGACTGCGAGAACCAAAAGCTCAAGCAGCCGTAACCACCCTATGAAGGCTTCCAAAAAGATGGTGTATTGGCTTTCACGGCCAGTGAATTAAAACTCAGCAATTCTTCTAGGTTTGTGCCGTGTCTTGTGTGGGGTTTCGCCTAGGACACCAAGCTAGGCTCATCGGCGGGCTCTTGGTGTCCCTGCCCGGACCCCCACAGGAGTATCGAACTGCGCGAAACGTCCCTTTATATAGAGTGCAACTGCACTCCTTGACTGCGAGAACCAAAAGCTCAAGCAGCCGTAACCTCTCTATGAAGGTTTCCAAAAAGATGGTGTATTGGCTTTCACGGCCGGTGAATTAAAACTCAGCAATTCTTCTAGGTTTGTGCCGTGTCTTGTGTGGGGTTTCGCCTAGGACACCAAGCTAGGCTCATCGGCGGGCTCTTGGTGTCCCTGCCCGGACCCCCACAGGAGTATCGAACTGCGCGAAACCTCCCTTTATATAGAGTGCAATTGCACTCCTTGACTGCGAGAACCAAAAGCTCAAGCAGAAGTAACCTCTCTATGAAGGCTTCCAAAAAGATGGTGTATTGGCTTTCACGGCCGGTGAATTAAAACTCAGCAATTCTTCTAGGTTTGTGCCGTGTCTTGTGTGGGGTTTCGCCTAGGACACCAAGCTAGGCTCATCGGCGGGCTCTTGGTGTCCCTGCCCGGACCCCCACAGGAGTATCGAACTGCGCGAAACCTCCCTTTATATAGAGTGCAACTGCACTCCTTGACTGCGAGAACCAAAAGGTCAAGCAGCCGTAACCTCCCTATGAAGGCTTCCAAAAAGATGGTGTATTGGCTTTCACGGCCGGTGAATTAAAACTCAGCAATTCTTCTAGGTTTGTGCCGTGTCTTGTGTGGGGTTTCGCCTAGGACACCAAGCTAGGCTCATCGGTGGGCTCTTGGTGTCCCTGCCCGGACCCCCACAGGAGTATCGAACTGCGCGAAACCTCCCTTTATATAGAGTGCAACTGCACTCCTTGACTGCGAGAACCAAAAGCTCAAGCAGCCGTAACCTCCCTATGAAGGCTTCCTAAAAGGTGGTGTATTGGCTTTCACGGCCGGTGAATTAAAACTCAGCAATTCTTCTAGGTTTGTGCCGTGTCTTGTGTGGGGTTTCGCCTAGGACACCAAGTTAGGCTCATCGGCGGGCTCTTGGTGTCCCTGCCCGGACCCCCACAGTAGTATCGAACTGCGCGAAACCTCCCTTTATATAGAGTGCAACTGCACTCCTTGACTGCGAGAACCAAAAGCTCAAGCAGCCGTAACCTCCCTATGAAGGCTTCCAAAAAGATGGTGTATTGGCTTTCACGGCCGGTGAATTAAAACTCAGCAATTCTTCTAGGTTTGTGCCGTGTCTTGTGTGGGGTTTCGCCTAGGACACCATGCTAGGCTCATCGGCGGGCTCTTGGTGTCCCTGCCCGGACCCCCACAGGAGTATCGAACTGCGCGAAACCTCCCTTTATATAGAGTGCAACTGCAATCCTTGACTGCGAGAACCAAAAGCTCAAGCAGCCGTAACCTCCCTATGAAGGCTTCCAAAAAGATGGTGTATTGGCTTTCACGGCCGGTGAATTAAAACTCAGCAATTCTTCTAGGTTTGTGCCGTGTCTTGTGTGGGGTTTCGCCTAGGACACCAAGCTAGGCTCATCGGCGGGCTCTTGGTGTCCCTGCCCGGACCCCCACAGGAGTATCGAACTACGCGAAACCTCCCTTTATATAGAGTGCAACTGCACTCCTTGACTGCGAGAACCAAAAGCTCAAGCAGCCGTAACCACCCTATGAAGGCTTCCAAAAAGATGGTGTATTGGCTTTCACGGCCAGTGAATAAAAACTCAGCAATTCTTCTAGGTTGGTGCCGTGTCTTGTGTGGGGTTTCGCCTAGGACACCTAGCTAGGCTCATCGGCGGGCTCTTGGTGTCCCTGCCCGGACCCCCACAGGAGTATCGAACTGCGCGAAACCTCCCTTTATATAGAGTGCAACTGCACTCCTTGACTGCGAGAAACAAAAGCTCAAGCAGCCGTAACCTCCCTATGAAGGCTTCCAAAAAGATGGTGTATTGGCTTTCACGGCCGGTGAATTAAAACTCAGCAATTCTTCTAGGTTTGTGCCGTGTCTTGTGTGGGGTTTCGCCTAGGACACCAAGCTAGGCTCATCGGCGGGCTCTTGGTGTCCCTGCCCGGACCCCCACAGGAGTATCGAACTGCGCGAAACCTCCCTTTATATAGAGTGCAACTGCACTCCTTGACTGCGAGAACCAAAAGCTCAAGCAGCCGTAACCTCCCTATGAAGGCTTCCAAAAGATGGTGTATTGGCTTTCACGGCCGGTGAATTAAAACTCAGCAATTCTTCTAGGTTTGTGCCGTGTCTTGTGTGGGGTTTCGCCTAGGACACCAAGCTAGGCTCATCGGCGGGCTCTTGGTGTCCCTGCCCGGACCCTCACAGGAGTATCGAACTGCGCGAAACCTCCCTTTATATAGAGTGCAACTGCACTCCTTGACTGCGAGAACCAAAAGCTCAAGCAGCCGTAACCTCACTATGAAGGCTTCCAAAAAGATGGTGTATTGGCTTTCACGGCCGGTGAATTAAAACTCAGCAATTCTTCTAGGTTTGTGCCGTGTCTTGTGTGGGGTTTCGCCTAGGACACCAAGCTAGGCTCATCGGCGGGCTCTTGGTGTCCCTGCCCGGACCCCCACAGGAGTATCGAACTGCGCGAAACCTCCCTTTATATAGAGTGCAACTGCACTCCTTGACTGCGAGAACCAAAAGCTCAAGCAGCCGTAACCTCCCTATGAAGGCTTCCAAAAATATGGTGTATTGGCTTTCACGGCCGGTGAATTAAAACTCGGCAATTCTTCTAGGTTTGTGCCGTGTCTTGTGTGGGGTTTCGCCTAGGACACCAAGATAGGCTCATCGGCGGGCTCTTGGTGTCCCTGCCCGGACCCCCACAGGAGTATCGAACTACGCGAAACCTCCCTTTATATAGAGTGCAATTGCACTCCTTGACTGCGAGAACCAAAACTCAAGCAGCCGTAACCTCCCTATGAAGGCTTCCAAAAAGATGGTGTATTGGCTTTCACGGCCGGTGAATTAAAACTCAGCAATTCTTCTAGGTTTGTGCCGTGTCTTGTGTGGGGTTTCGCCTAGGACACCAAGCTAGGCTCATCGGCGGGCTCTTGGTGTCCCTGCCCGGACCCCCACGGGAGTATCGAACTGCGCGAAACCTCCCTTTATATAGAGTGCAACTGCACTCCTTGACTGCGAGAACCAAAAGCTCAAGCAGCCGTAACCTCCCTATGAAGGCTTCCAAAAAGATGGTGTATTGGCTTTCACGGCCGGTGAATTAAAACTCAGCAATTCATCTAGGTTTGTGCCGTGTCCTGTGTGGGGTTTCGCCTAGGACACCAAGCTAGGCTCATCGGCGGGCTCTTGGTGTCCCTGCCCGGACCCCCACAGTAGTATCGAACTGCGCGAAACCTCCCTTTATATAGAGTGCAACTGCACTCCTTGACTGCGAGAACCAAAAGCTCAAGCAGCCGTAACCTCCCTATGAAGGCTTCCAAAAAGATGGTGTATTGGCTTTCACGGCCGGTGAATTAAAACTCAGCAATTCTTCTAGGTTTGTGCCGTGTCTTGTGTGGGGTTTCGCCTAGGACACCATGCTAGGCTCATCGGCGGGCTCTTGGTGTCCCTGCCCGGACCCCCACAGGAGTATCGAACTGCGCGAAACCTCCCTTTATATAGAGTGCAACTGCACTCCTTGACTGCGAGAACCAAAAGCTCAAACAGCCGTAACCTCCCTATGAAGGCTTCCAAAAAGATGGTGTATTGGCTTTCACGGCCGGTGAATTAAAACTCAGCAATTCTTCTAGGTTTGTGCCGTGTCTTGTGTGGGGTTTCGCCTAGGAGACCAAGCTAGGCTCATCGGCGGGCTCTTGGTGTCCCTGCCCGGACCCCCACAGGAGTATCGAACTGCGCGAAACCTCCCTTTATATAGAGTGCAACTGCACTCCTTGACTGCGAGAACCAAAAGCTCAAGCAGCCGTAACCACCCTATGAAGGCTTCCAAAAAGATGGTGTATTGGCTTTCACGGCCAGTGAATTAAAACTCAGCAATTCTTCTAGGTTTGTGCCGTGTCTTGTGTGGGGTTTCGCCTAGGACACCAAGCTAGGCTCATCGGCGGGCTCTTGGTGTCCCTGCCCGGACCCCCACAGGAGTATCGAACTGCGCGAAACGTCCCTTTATATAGAGTGCAACTGCACTCCTTGACTGCGAGAACCAAAAGCTCAAGCAGCCGTAACCTCTCTATGAAGGTTTCCAAAAAGATGGTGTATTGGCTTTCACGGCCGGTGAATTAAAACTCAGCAATTCTTCTAGGTTTGTGCCGTGTCTTGTGTGGGGTTTCGCCTAGGACACCAAGCTAGGCTCATCGGCGGGCTCTTGGTGTCCCTGCCCGGACCCCCACAGGAGTATCGAACTGCGCGAAACCTCCCTTTATATAGAGTGCAATTGCACTCCTTGACTGCGAGAACCAAAAGCTCAAGCAGAAGTAACCTCTCTATGAAGGCTTCCAAAAAGATGGTGTATTGGCTTTCACGGCCGGTGAATTAAAACTCAGCAATTCTTCTAGGTTTGTGCCGTGTCTTGTGTGGGGTTTCGCCTAGGACACCAAGCTAGGCTCATCGGCGGGCTCTTGGTGTCCCTGCCCGGACCCCCACAGGAGTATCGAACTGCGCGAAACCTCCCTTTATATAGAGTGCAACTGCACTCCTTGACTGCGAGAACCAAAAGCTCAAGCAGCCGTAACCTCCCTATGAAGGCTTCCAAAAAGATGGTGTATTGGCTTTCACGGCCGGTGAATTAAAACTCAGCAATTCTTCTAGGTTTGTGCCGTGTCTTGTGTGGGGTTTCGCCTAGGACACCAAGCTAGGCTCATCGGTGGGCTCTTGGTGTCCCTGCCCGGACCCCCACAGGAGTATCGAACTGCGCGAAACCTCCCTTTATATAGAGTGCAACTGCACTCCTTGACTGCGAGAACCAAAAGCTCAAGCAGCCGTAACCTCCCTATGAAGGCTTCCTAAAAGGTGGTGTATTGGCTTTCACGGCCGGTGAATTAAAACTCAGCAATTCTTCTAGGTTTGTGCCGTGTCTTGTGTGGGGTTTCGCCTAGGACACCAAGTTAGGCTCATCGGCGGGCTCTTGGTGTCCCTGCCCGGACCCCCACAGTAGTATCGAACTGCGCGAAACCTCCCTTTATATAGAGTGCAACTGCACTCCTTGACTGCGAGAACCAAAAGCTCAAGCAGCCGTAACCTCCCTATGAAGGCTTCCAAAAAGATGGTGTATTGGCTTTCACGGCCGGTGAATTAAAACTCAGCAATTCTTCTAGGTTTGTGCCGTGTCTTGTGTGGGGTTTCGCCTAGGACACCATGCTAGGCTCATCGGCGGGCTCTTGGTGTCCCTGCCCGGACCCCCACAGGAGTATCGAACTGCGCGAAACCTCCCTTTATATAGAGTGCAACTGCAATCCTTGACTGCGAGAACCAAAAGCTCAAGCAGCCGTAACCTCCCTATGAAGGCTTCCAAAAAGATGGTGTATTGGCTTTCACGGCCGGTGAATTAAAACTCAGCAATTCTTCTAGGTTTGTGCCGTGTCTTGTGTGGGGTTTCGCCTAGGACACCAAGCTAGGCTCATCGGCGGGCTCTTGGTGTCCCTGCCCGGACCCCCACAGGAGTATCGAACTACGCGAAACCTCCCTTTATATAGAGTGCAACTGCACTCCTTGACTGCGAGAACCAAAAGCTCAAGCAGCCGTAACCACCCTATGAAGGCTTCCAAAAAGATGGTGTATTGGCTTTCACGGCCAGTGAATAAAAACTCAGCAATTCTTCTAGGTTGGTGCCGTGTCTTGTGTGGGGTTTCGCCTAGGACACCAAGCTAGGCTCATCGGCGGGCTCTTGGTGTCCCTGCCCGGACCCGCACAGGAGTATCGAACTGGGCGAAACCTCCCTTATTTAGAGTGCAACTGCACTCCTTGACTGCGAGAACCAAAAGCTCAAGCAGCCGTAACCTCTCTATGAAGGCTTCCAAAAAGATGGTGTATTGGCTTTCACGGCCGGTGAATTAAAACTCAGCAATTCTTCTAGGTTTGTGCCGTGTCTTGTGTGGGGTTTCGCCTAGGACACCAAGCTAGGCTCATCGGCGGGCTCTTGGTGTCCCTGCCCGGACCCCCACAGGAGTATCGAACTGCGCGAAACCTCCCTTTATATAGAGTGCAATTGCACTCCTTGACTGCGAGAACCAAAAGCTCAAGCAGCCGTAACCTCTCTATGAAGGCTTCCAAAAAGATAGTGTATTGGCTTTCACGGCCGGTGAATTAAAACTCAGCAATTCTTCTAGGTTTGTGCCGTGTCTTGTGTGGGGTTTCGCCTAGGACACCAAGCTAGGCTCATCGGCGGGCTCTTGGTGTCCCTGCCCGGAACCCCACAGGAGTATCGAACTGCGCGAAACCTCCCTTTATATAGAGTGCAACTGCACTCCTTGACTGCGAGAACCAAAAGCTCAAGCAGCCGTAACCTCCCTATGAAGGCTTCCAAAAAGATGGTGTATTGGCTTTCACGGCCGGTGAATTAAAACTCAGCAATTCTTCTAGGTTTGTGCCGTGTCTTGTGTGGGGTTTCGCCTAGGACACCAAGCTAGGCTCATCGTTGGGCTCTTGGTGTCCCTGCCCGGACTCCCACAGGAGTATCGAACTGCGCGAAACCTCCCTTTATATAGAGTGCAACTGCAGTCCTTGACTGCGAGAACCAAAAGCTCAAGCAGCCAAAACCTCCCTATGAAGGCTTCCAAAAAGATGGTGTATTGGCTTTCACGGCCGGTGAATTAAAACTCAGCAATTCTTCTAGGTTTTTGCCGTGTCTTGTGTGGGGTTTCGCCTAGGACACCAAGCTAGGCTCATCGGCGGGCTCTTGGTGTCCCTGCCCGGACCCCCAAAGGAGTATCGAACTGCGCGAAACCTCCCTTTATATAGAGTGCAACTGCACTCCTTGACTGCGAGAACCAAAAGCTCAAGCAGCCGTAACCTCCCTATGAAGGCTTCCAAAAAGATGGTGTATTGGCTTTAACGGCCGGTGAATTAAAACTCAGCAATTCTTCTAGGTTTGTGCCGTGTCTTGTGTGGGGTTTCGCCTAGGACACCAAGCTAGGCTCATCGGCGGGCTCTTGGTGTCCCTGCCCGGACCCCCACAGGAGTATCGAACTGCGCGAAACCTCCCTTTATATAGAGTGCAACTGCACTCCTTGACTGCGAGAACCAAAAGCTCAAGCAGCCGTAACCTCCCTATGAAGGCTTCCAAAAAGATGGTGTATTGGCTTTCACGGCCGGTGAATTAAAACTCAGCAATTCTTCTAGGTTTGTGCCGTGTCTTGTGTGGGGTTTCGCCTAGGACACCAAGCTAGGCTCATCGGCGGGCTCTTGGTGTCCATGCCCGGACCCCCACAGGAGTATCGAACTGCGCGAAACCTACCTTTATATAGAGTGCAACTGCACTCCTTGACTGCGAGAACCAAAAGCTCAAGCAGCCGTAACCTCCCTATGAAGGCTTCCAAAAAGATGGTGTATTGGCTTTCACGGCCGGTGAATTAAAACTCAGCAATTCTTCTAGGTTTGTGCCGTGTCTTGTGTGGGGTTTCGCCTAGGACACCAAGCTAGGCTCATCGGCGGGCTCTTGGTGTCCCTGCCCGGACCCCCACAGGAGTATCGAACTGCGCGAAACCTCCCTTTATATAGAGTGCAACTGCACTCCTTGACTGCGAGAACCAAAAGCTCAAGCAGCCGTAACCTCCCTATGAAGGCTTCCAAAAAGATGGTGTATTGGCTTTCACGGCCGGTGAATTAAAACTCAGCAATTCTTCTAGGTTTGTGCCGTGTCTTGTGTGGGGTTTCGCCTAGGACACCAAGCTAGGCTCATCGGCGGGCTCTTGGTGTCCCTGCCCGGACCCCCACAGGAGTATCGAACTGCGCGAAACCTCCCTTTATATAGAGTGCAACTGCACTCCTTGACTGCGAGAACCAAAAGCTCAAGCAGCCGTAACCTCCCTATGAAGGCTTCCAAAAGATGGTGTATTGGCTTTCACGGCCGGTGAATTAAAACTCAGCAATTCTTCTAGGTTTGTGCCGTGTCTTGTGTGGGGTTTCGCCTAGGACACCAAGCTAGGCTCATCGGCGGGCTCTTGGTGTCCCTGCCCGGACCCTCACAGGAGTATCGAACTGCGCGAAACCTCCCTTTATATAGAGTGCAACTGCACTCCTTGACTGCGAGAACCAAAAGCTCAAGCAGCCGTAACCTCACTATGAAGGCTTCCAAAAAGATGGTGTATTGGCTTTCACGGCCGGTGAATTAAAACTCAGCAATTCTTCTAGGTTTGTGCCGTGTCTTGTGTGGGGTTTCGCCTAGGACACCAAGCTAGGCTCATCGGCGGGCTCTTGGTGTCCCTGCCCGGACCCCCACAGGAGTATCGAACTGCGCGAAACCTCCCTTTATATAGAGTGCAACTGCACTCCTTGACTGCGAGAACCAAAAGCTCAAGCAGCCGTAACCTCCCTATGAAGGCTTCCAAAAATATGGTGTATTGGCTTTCACGGCCGGTGAATTAAAACTCGGCAATTCTTCTAGGTTTGTGCCGTGTCTTGTGTGGGGTTTCGCATAGGACACCAAGATAGGCTCATCGGCGGGCTCTTGGTGTCCCTGCCCGGACCCCCACAGGAGTATCGAACTACGCGAAACCTCCCTTTATATAGAGTGCAATTGCACTCCTTGACTGCGAGAACCAAAACTCAAGCAGCCGTAACCTCCCTATGAAGGCTTCCAAAAAGATGGTGTATTGGCTTTCACGGCCGGTGAATTAAAACTCATCAATTCTTCTAGGTTTGTGCCGTGTCTTGTGTGGGGTTTCGCCTAGGACACCAAGCTAGGCTCATCGGCGGGCTCTTGGTGTCCCTGCCCGGACCCCCACGGGAGTATCGAACTGCGCGAAACCTCCCTTTATATAGAGTGCAACTGCACTCCTTGACTGCGAGAACCAAAAGCTCAAGCAGCCGTAACCTCCCTATGAAGGCTTCCAAAAAGATGGTGTATTGGCTTTCACGGCCGGTGAATTAAAACTCAGCAATTCTTCTAGGTTTGTGCCGTGTCCTGTGTGGGGTTTCGCCTAGAACACCAAGCTAGGCTCATCGGCGGGCTCTTGGTGTCCCTGCCCGGACCCCCACAGTAGTATCGAACTGCGCGAAACCTCCCTTTATATAGAGTGCAACTGCACTCCTTGACTGCGAGAACCAAAAGCTCAAGCAGCCGTAACCTCCCTATGAAGGCTTCCAAAAAGATGGTGTATTGGCTTTCACGGCCGGTGAATTAAAACTCAGCAATTCTTCTAGGTTTGTGCCGTGTCTTGTGTGGGGTTTCGCCTAGGACATCATGCTAGGCTCATCGGCGGGCTCTTGGTGTCCCTGCCCGGACCCCCACAGGAGTATCGAACTGCGCGAAACCTCCCTTTATATAGAGTGCAACTGCACTCCTTGACTGCGAGAACCAAAAGCTCAAGCAGCCGTAACCTCCCTATGAAGGCTTCCAAAAAGATGGTGTATTGGCTTTCACGGCCGGTGAATTAAAACTCAGCAATTCTTCTAGGTTTGTGCCGTGTCTTGTGTGGGGTTTCGCCTAGGAGACCAAGCTAGGCTCATCGGCGGGCTCTTGGTGTCCCTGCCCGGACCCCCACAGGAGTATCGAACTGCGCGAAACCTCCCTTTATATAGAGTGCAACTGCACTCCTTGACTGCGAGAACCAAAAGCTCAAGCAGCCGTTACCACCCTATGAAGGCTTCCAAAAAGATGGTGTATTGGCTTTCACGGCCAGTGAATTAAAACTCAGCAATTCTTCTAGGTTTGTGCCGTGTCTTGTGTGGGGTTTCGCCTAGGACACCAAGCTAGGCTCATCGGCGGGCTCTTGGTGTCCCTGCCCGGACCCCCACAGGAGTATCGAACTGCGCGAAACGTCCCTTTATATAGAGTGCAACTGCACTCCTTGACTGCGAGAACCAAAAGCTCAAGCAGCCGTAACCTCTCTATGAAGGTTTCCAAAAAGATGGTGTATTGGCTTTCACGGCCGGTGAATTAAAACTCAGCAATTCTTCTAGGTTTGTGCCGTGTCTTGTGTGGGGTTTCGCCTAGGACACCAAGCTAGGCTCATCGGCGGGCTCTTGGTGTCCCTGCCCGGACCCCCACAGGAGTATCGAACTGCGCGAAACCTCCCTTTATATAGAGTGCAATTGCACTCCTTGACTGCGAGAACCAAAAGCTCAAGCAGCCGTAACCTCTCTATGAAGGCTTCCAAAAAGATGGTGTATTGGCTTTCACGGCCGGTGAATTAAAACTCAGCAATTCTTCTAGGTTTGTGCCGTGTCTTGTGTGGGGTTTCGCCTAGGACACCAAGCTAGGCTCATCGGCGGGCTCTTGGTGTCCCTGCCCGGACCCCCACAGGAGTATCGAACTGCGCGAAACCTCCCTTTATATAGAGTGCAACTGCACTCCTTGACTGCGAGAACCAAAAGCTCAAGCAGCCGTAACCTCCCTATGAAGGCTTCCAAAAAGATGGTGTATTGGCTTTCACGGCCGGTGAATTAAAACTCAGCAATTCTTCTAGGTTTGTGCCGTGTCTTGTGTGGGGTTTCGCCTAGGACACCATGCTAGGCTCATCGGCGGGCTCTTGGTGTCCCTGCCCGGACCCCCACAGGAGTATCGAACTGCGCGAAACCTCCCTTTATATAGAGTGCAACTGCACTCCTTGACTGCGAGAACCAAAAGCTCAAGCAGCCGTAACCTCCCTATGAAGGCTTCCAAAAAGATGGTGTATTGGCTTTCACGGCCGGTGAATTAAAACTCAGCAATTCTTCTAGGTTTGTGCCGTGTCTTGTGTGGGGTTTCGCCTAGGACACCAAGCTAGTCTCATCGGCGGACTCTTGGTGTCCCTGCCCGGACCCCCACAGGAGTATCGAACTGAGCGAAACCTCCCTTTATATAGAGTGCAATTGCACTCCTTGACTGCGAGAACCAAAAGCTCAAGCAGCCGTAACCTCCCTATGAAGGCTTCCAAAAAGATGGAGTATTGGCTTTCACGGCCGGTGAATTAAAACTCAGCAATTCTTCTAGGTTTGTGCCGTGTCTTGTGTGGGGTTTCGCCTAGGACACCAAGCTAGGCTCATCGGCGGGCTCTTGGTGTCCCTGCCCGGACCCCCACAGGAGCATCGAACTGCGCGAAACCTCCTTTTATATAGATTGCAACTGCACTCCTTGACTGCGAGAACCAAAAGCTCAAGCAGCCGTAACCTCCCTATGAAGGCTTCCAAAAAGATGGTGTATTGGCTTTCACGGCCGGTGAATTAAAACTCAGCAATTCTTCTAGGTTTGTGCCGTGTCTTGTGTGGGGTTTCGCCTAGGACACCAAGCTAGGCTCATCGGCGGGCTCTTGGTGTCCCTGCCCGGACCCCCACAGGAGTATCGAACTGCGCGAAACCTCCCTTTATATAGAGTGCAACTGCACTCCTTGACTGCGAGAACCAAAAGCTCAAGCAGCCGTAACCTCCCTATGAAGGCTTCCAAAAAGATGGTGTATTGGCTTTCACGGCCGGTGAATTAAAACTCAGCAATTCTTCTAGGTTTGTGCCGTGTCTTGTGTGGGGTTTCGCCTAGGGCACCAAGCTAGGCTCATCGGCGGGCTCTTGGTGTCCCTGCCCGGACCCCCTCAGGAGTATCGAACTGCGCGAAACATCCCTTTATATAGAGTGCAACTGCACTCCTTGACTGCGAGAACCAAAAGCTCAAGCAGCCGTAACATCCCTATGAAGGCTTCCAAAAAGATGGTGTATTGGCTTTCACGGCCGGTGAATTAAAACTCAGCAATTCTTCTAGGTTTGTGCCGTGTCTTGTGTGGGGTTTCGCCTAGGACACCAAGCTAGGCTAATCGGCGGGCTCTTGGTGTCCCTGCCCGGACCCCCACAGGAGTATCGAACTGCGCGAAACCTCCCTTTATATAGAGTGCAACTGCACTCCTTGACTGCGAGAACCAAAAGCTCAAGCAGCCGTAACCTCCCAAGGAAGGCTTAGAAAAAGATGGTGTATTGGCTTTCACGGCCGGTGAATTAAAACTCAGCAATTCTTCTAGGTTTGTGCCGTGTCTTGTGTGGGGTTTCGCCTAGGACACCAAGCTAGTCTCATCGGCGGGCTCTTGGTGTCCCTGCCCGGACACCCACAGGAGTATCGAACTGCGCGAAACCTCCCTTTATATAGAGTGCAACTGCACTCCTTGACTGCGAGAACCAAAAGCTCAAGCAGCCGTAACCTCCCTATGAAGGCTTCCAAAAAGATGGTGTATTGGCTTTCACGGCCGGTGAATTAAAACTCAGCAATTCTTCTAGGTTTGTGCCGTGTCTTTTGTGGGGTTTCGCCTAGGACACCAAGCTAGGCTCATCGGCGGGCTCTTGGTGTCCGTGCCCGGACCCCCACAGGAGTATCGAACTGCGCGAAACCTCCCTTTATATAGAGTGCAACTGCACTCCTTGACTGCGAGAACCAAAAGCTCAAGCAGCCGTAACCTCCCTATGAAGGCTTCCAAAAGATGGTGTATTGGCTTTCACGGCCGGTGAATTAAAGCTCAGCAATTCTTCTAGGTTTGTGCCGTGTCTTGTGTGGGGTTTCGCCTAGGACACCAAGCTAGGCTCATCGGCGGGCTCTTGGTGACCCTGCCCGGACCCCCACAGGAGTATCGAACTGCGCGAAACCTCCCTTTATATAGAGTGCAACTGCACTCCTTGACTACGAAAACCAAAAGCTCAAGCAGCCGTAACCTCACTATGAAGGCTTCCAAAAAGATGGTGTATTGGCTTTCACGGCCGGTGAATTAAAACTCAGCAATTCTTCCAGGTTTGTGCCGTGTCTTGTGTGGGGTTTCGCCTAGGACATCAAGCTAGGCTCATCGGCGGGCTCTTGGTGTCCCTGCCCGGACCCCCACAGGAGTATCGAACTGCGCGTAACCTCCCTTTATATAGAGTGCAACTGCACTCCTTGACTGCGAGAACCAAAAGCTCAAGCAGCCGTAACCTCCCTATGAAGGCTTCCAAAAAGATGGTGTATTGGCTTTCACGGCCGGTGAATTAAAACTCAGCAATTCTTCTAGGTTTGTGCCGTGTCTTGTGTGGGGTTTCGCCTAGGACACCAAGCTAGGCTCATCGGCGGGCTCTTGGTGTCCCTGCCCTGACCCCCACAGGAGTATCGAACTGCGCGAAACCTCCCTTTATATAGAGTGCAACTGCACTCCTTGACTGCGAGAACCAAAAGCTCAAGCAGCCGTAACCAACCTATGAAGGCTTCCAAAAAGATGGTGTATTGGCTTTCACGGCCAGTGAATTAAAACTCAGCAATTCTTCTAGGTTGGTGCCGTGTCTTGTGTGGGGTTTCGCCTAGGACACCAAGCTAGGCTCATCGGCGGGCTCTTGGTGTCCCTGCCCGGACCCGCACAGGAGTATCGAACTGCGCGAAACCTCCCTTTATATAGAGTGCAACTGCACTCCTTGACTGCGAGAACCAAAAGCTCAAGCAGCCGTAACCTCTCTATGAAGGCTTCCAAAAAGATGGTGTATTGGCTTTCACGGCCGGTGAATTAAAACTCAGCAATTCTTCTAGGTTTGTGCCGTGTCTTGTGTGGGGTTTCGCCTAGGACACCAAGCTAGGCTCATCGGCGGGCTCTTGGTGTCCCTGCCCGGACCCCCACAGGAGTATCGAACTGCGCGAAACCTCCCTTTATATAGAGTGCAATTGCACTCCTTGACTGCGAGAACCAAAAGCTCAAGCAGCCGTAACCTCTCTATGAAGGCTTCCAAAAAGATGGTGTATTGGCTTTCACGGCCGGTGAATTAAAACTCAGCATTTCTTCTAGGTTTGTGCCGTGTCTTGTGTGGGGTTTCGCCTAGGACACCAAGCTAGGCTCATCGGCGGGCTCTTGGTGTCCCTGCCCGGACCCCCACAGGAGTATCGAACTGCGCGAAACCTCCCTTTATATAGAGTGCAACTGCACTCCTTGACTGCGAGAACCAAAAGCTCAAGCAGCCGTAACCTCCCTATGAAGGCTTCCAAAAAGATGGTGTATTGGCTTTCACGGCCGGTGAATTAAAACTCAGCAATTCTTCTAGGTTTGTGCCGTGTCTTGTGTGGGGTTTCGCCTAGGACACCAAGCTAGGCTCATCGTTGGGCTCTTGGTGCCCCTGCCCGGACTCCCACAGGAGTATCGAACTGCGCGAAACCTCCCTTTATATAGAGTGCAACTGCACTCATTGACTGCGAGAACCAAAAGCTCAAGCAGCCAAAACCTCCCTATGAAGGCTTCCAAAAAGAGGGTGTATTGGCTTTCACGGCCGGTGAATTAAAACTCAGCAATTCTTCTAGGTTTGTGCCGTGTCTTGTGTGGGGTTTCGCCTAGGACACCAAGCTAGGCTCATCGGCGGGCTCTTGGTGTCCCTGCCCGGACCCGCACAGGAGTATCGAACTGCGCGAAACCTCCCTTTATATAGAGTGCAACTGCACTCCTTGACTGCGAGAACCAATAGCTCAAGCAGCCGTAACCTCCCTATGAAGGCTTCCAAAAAGATGGTGTATTGGCTTTCACGGCCGGTGAATTAAAACTCAGCAATTCTTCTAGGTTTGTGCCGTGTCTTGTGTGGGGTTTCGCCTAGGACACCAAGCTAGGCTCATCGGCGGGCTCTTGGTGTCCCTGCCCGGACCCCCACAGGAGTATCGAACTGCGCGAAACCTCCCTTTATATAGAGTGCAACTGCACTCCTTGACTGCGAGAACCAAAACCTCAAGCAGCCGTAACCTTCCTATGAAGGCTTCCAAAAAGATGGTGTATTGGCTTTCACGGCCGGTGAATTAAAACTCAGCAAATCTTCTAGGTTTGTGCCGTGTCTTGTGTGGGGTTTCGACTAGGACACCAAGCTAGGCTCATCGGCGGGCTCTTGGTGTCCCTGCCCGGACCCCCACAGGAGTATCGAACTGCGCGAAACCTCCCTTTATATAGAGTGCATCTGCACTCCTTGACTGCGAGAACCAAAAGCTCAAGCAGCCGTAACCTCCCTATGAAGGCTTCCAAAAAGATGGTGTATTGGCTTTCACGGCCGGTGAATTAAAACTCAGCAATTCTTCTAGGTTTGTGCCGTGTCTTGTGTGGGGTTTTGCCTAGGACACCAAGCTAGGCTCATCGGCGGGCTCTTGGTGTCCCTGCCCGGACCCCCACAGGAGTATCGAACTGCGCGAAACCTCCCATTATATAGTGTGCAACTGCACTCCTTGACTGCGAGAACCAAAAGCTCATGCAGCCGTAACCTCCCTATGAAGGCTTCCAAAAAGATGGTGTATTGGCTTTCACGGCCGGTGAATTAAAACTCAGCAATTCTTCTAGGTTTGTGCCGTGTCTTGTGTGGGGTTTCGCCCAGGACACCAAGCTAGGCTCATCGGCGGGCTCTTGGTGTCCCTGCCCGGACCCCCACAGGAGCATCGAACTGCGCGAAACCTCCCTTTATATAGATTGCAACTGCACTCCTTGACTGCGAGAACCAAAAGCTCAAGCAGCCGTAACCTCCCTATGAAGGCTTCCAAAAAGATGGTGTATTGGCTTTCACGGCCGGTGAATTAAAACTCAGCAATTCTTCTAGGTTTGTGCCATGTCTTGTGTGGGGTTTCGCCTAGGACAACAAGCTGGGCTCATCGGCGGGCTCTTGGTGTCCCTGCCCGGACCCCCACAGGAGTATCGAACTGCGCGAAACCTCCCTTTATATAGAGTGCAACTGCACTCCTTGACTGCGAGAACCAAGACTCAAGCAGCCGTAACCTCCCTATGAAGGCTTCCAAAAAGATGGTGTATTGGCTTTCACGGCCAGTGAATTAAAACTCAGCAATTCTTCTAGGTTTGTGCCGTGTCTTGTGTGGGGTTTCGCCTAGGACACCAAGCTAGGCTCATCGGCGGGCTCTTGGTGTCCCTGCCCGGACCCCCACAGGAGTATCGAACTGCGCGAAACCTCCCTTTATATAGATTGCAACTGCACTCCTTGACTGCGAGAACCAAAAGCTCAAGCAGCCGTAACCTCCCTATGAAGGCTTCCAAAAAGATGGTGTATTGGCTTTCACGGCCGGTGAATTAAAACTCAGCAATTCTTCTAGGTTTGTGCCGTGTCTTGTGTGGGGTTTCGCCTAGGACACCAAGCTAGGCTCATCGGCGGGCTCTTGGTGTCCCTGCCCGGACCCCCACAGGAGTATCGAACTGCGCGAAACCTCCCTTTATATAGAGTGCAACTGCACTCCTTGACTGCGAGAACCAAAAGCTCAAGCAGCCGTAACCTCTCTATGAAGGTTTCCAAAAAGATGGTGTATTGGCTTTCACGGCCGGTGAATTAAAACTCAGCAATTCTTCTAGGTTTGTGCCGTGTCTTGTGTGGGGTTTCGCCTAGGACACCAAGCTAGGCTCATCGGCGGGCTCTTGGTGTCCCTGCCCGGACCCCCACAGGAGTATCGAACTGCGCGAAACCTCCCTTTATATAGAGTGCAATTGCACTCCTTGACTGCGAGAACCAAAAGCTCAAGCAGCCGTAACCTCTCTATGAAGGCTTCCAAAAAGATGGTGTATTGGCTTTCACGGCCGGTGAATTAAAACTCAGCAATTCTTCTAGGTTTGTGCCGTGTCTTGTGTGGGGTTTCGCCTAGGACACCAAGCTAGGCTCATCGGCGGGCTCTTGGTGTCCCTGCCCGGACCCCCACAGGAGTATCGAACTGCGCGAAACCTCCCTTTATATAGAGTGCAACTGCACTCCTTGACTGCGAGAACCAAAAGCTCAAGCAGCCGTAACCTCCCTATGAAGGCTTCCAAAAAGATGGTGTATTGGCTTTCACGGCCGGTGAATTAAAACTCAGCAATTCTTCTAGGTTTGTGCCGTGTCTTGTGTGGGGTTTCGCCTAGGACACCATGCTAGGCTCATCGGCGGGCTCTTGGTGTCCCTGCCCGGACCCCCACAGGAGTATCGAACTGCGCGAAACCTCCCTTTATATAGAGTGCAACTGCACTCCTTGACTGCGAGAACCAAAAGCTCAAGCAGCCGTAACCTCCCTATGAAGGCTTCCAAAAAGATGGTGTATTGGCTTTCACGGCCGGTGAATTAAAACTCAGCAATTCTTCTAGGTTTGTGCCGTGTCTTGTGTGGGGTTTCGCCTAGGACACCAAGCTAGTCTCATCGGCGGACTCTTGGTGTCCCTGCCCGGACCCCCACAGGAGTATCGAACTGAGCGAAACCTCCCTTTATATAGAGTGCAATTGCACTCCTTGACTGCGAGAACCAAAAGCTCAAGCAGCCGTAACCTCCCTATGAAGGCTTCCAAAAAGATGGAGTATTGGCTTTCACGGCCGGTGAATTAAAACTCAGCAATTCTTCTAGGTTTGTGCCGTGTCTTGTGTGGGGTTTCGCCTAGGACACCAAGCTAGGCTCATCGGCGGGCTCTTGGTGTCCCTGCCCGGACCCCCACAGGAGCATCGAACTGCGCGAAACCTCCTTTTATATAGATTGCAACTGCACTCCTTGACTGCGAGAACCAAAAGCTCAAGCAGCCGTAACCTCCCTATGAAGGCTTCCAAAAAGATGGTGTATTGGCTTTCACGGCCGGTGAATTAAAACTCAGCAATTCTTCTAGGTTTGTGCCGTGTCTTGTGTGGGGTTTCGCCTAGGACACCAAGCTAGGCTCATCGGCGGGCTCTTGGTGTCCCTGCCCGGACCCCCACAGGAGTATCGAACTGCGCGAAACCTCCCTTTATATAGAGTGCAACTGCACTCCTTGACTGCGAGAACCAAAAGCTCAAGCAGCCGTAACCTCCCTATGAAGGCTTCCAAAAAGATGGTGTATTGGCTTTCACGGCCGGTGAATTAAAACTCAGCAATTCTTCTAGGTTTGTGCCGTGTCTTGTGTGGGGTTTCGCCTAGGGCACCAAGCTAGGCTCATCGGCGGGCTCTTGGTGTCCCTGCCCGGACCCCCACAGGAGTATCGAACTGCGCGAAACCTCCCTTTATATAGAGTGCAACTGCACTCCTTGACTGCGAGAACCAAAAGCTCAAGCAGCCGTAACATCCCTATGAAGGCTTCCAAAAAGATGGTGTATTGGCTTTCACGGCCGGTGAATTAAAACTCAGCAATTCTTCTAGGTTTGTGCCGTGTCTTGTGTGGGGTTTCGCCTAGGACACCAAGCTAGGCTAATCGGCGGGCTCTTGGTGTCCCTGCCCGGACCCCCACAGGAGTAT
Source organism: Meconema thalassinum (assembly GCA_946902985.2). Taxonomy (NCBI): domain Eukaryota; kingdom Metazoa; phylum Arthropoda; class Insecta; order Orthoptera; family Tettigoniidae; genus Meconema; species Meconema thalassinum. Next base: position 1,295,622,513 of record OX336389.2, read on the forward strand.
CGAACTGCGCGAAACCTCCCTTTATATAGAGTGCAACTGCACTCCTTGACTGCGAGAACCAAAAGCTCAAGCAGCCGTAACCTCCCAAGGAAGGCTTAGAAAAAGATGGTGTATTGGCTTTCACGGCCGGTGAATTAAAACTCAGCAATTCTTCTAGGTTTGTGCCGTGTCTTGTGTGGGGTTTCGCCTAGGACACCAAGCTAGTCTCATCGGCGGGCTCTTGGTGTCCCTGCCCGGACACCCACAGGAGTATCGAACTGCGCGAAACCTCCCTTTATATAGAGTGCAACTGCACTCCTTGACTGCGAGAACCAAAAGCTCAAGCAGCCGTAACCTCCCTATGAAGGCTTCCAAAAAGATGGTGTATTGGCTTTCACGGCCGGTGAATTAAAACTCAGCAATTCTTCTAGGTTTGTGCCGTGTCTTTTGTGGGGTTTCGCCTAGGACACCAAGCTAGGCTCATCGGCGGGCTCTTGGTGTCCCTGCCCGGACCCCCACAGGAGTATCGAACTGCGCGAAACCTCCCTTTATATAGAGTGCAACTGCACTCCTTGACTGCGAGAACCAAAAGCTCAAGCAGCCGTAACCTCCCTATGAAGGCTTCCAAAAGATGGTGTATTGGCTTTCACGGCCGGTGAATTAAAGCTCAGCAATTCTTCTAGGTTTGTGCCGTGTCTTGTGTGGGGTTTCGCCTAGGACACCAAGCTAGGCTCATCGGCGGGCTCTTGGTGACCCTGCCCGGACCCCCACAGGAGTATCGAACTGCGCGAAACCTCCCTTTATATAGAGTGCAACTGCACTCCTTGACTGCGAAAACCAAAAGCTCAAGCAGCCGTAACCTCACTATGAAGGCTTCCAAAAAGATGGTGTATTGGCTTTCACGGCCGGTGAATTAAAACTCAGCAATTCTTCCAGGTTTGTGCCGTGTCTTGTGTGGGGTTTCGCCTAGGACATCAAGCTAGGCTCATCGGCGGGCTCTTGGTGTCCCTGCCCGGACCCCCACAGGAGTATCGAACTGCGCGTAACCTCCCTTTATATAGAGTGCAACTGCACTCCTTGACTGCGAGAACCAAAAGCTCAAGCAGCCGTAACCTCCCTATGAAGGCTTCCAAAAAGATGGTGTATTGGCTTTCACGGCCGGTGAATTAAAACTCAGCAATTCTTCTAGGTTTGTGCCGTGTCTTGTGTGGGGTTTCGCCTAGGACACCAAGCTAGGCTCATCGGCGGGCTCTTGGTGTCCCTGCCCTGACCCCCACAGGAGTATCGAACTGCGCGAAACCTCCCTTTATATAGAGTGCAACTGCACTCCTTGACTGCGAGAACCAAAAGCTCAAGCAGCCGTAACCAACCTATGAAGGCTCCCAAAAAGATGGTGTATTGGCTTTCACGGCCAGTGAATTAAAACTCAGCAATTCTTCTAGGTTGGTGCCGTGTCTTGTGTGGGGTTTCGCCTAGGACACCAAGCTAGGCTCATCGGCGGGCTCTTGGTGTCCCTGCCCGGACCCGCACAGGAGTATCGAACTGCGCGAAACCTCCCTTTATATAGAGTGCAACTGCACTCCTTGACTGCGAGAACCAAAAGCTCAAGCAGCCGTAACCTCTCTATGAAGGCTTCCAAAAAGATGGTGTATTGGCTTTCACGGCCGGTGAATTAAAACTCAGCAATTCTTCTAGGTTTGTGCCGTGTCGTGTGTGGGGTTTCGCCTAGGACACCAAGCTAGGCTCATCGGCGGGCTCTTGGTGTCCCTGCCCGGACCCCCACAGGAGTATCGAACTGCGCGAAACCTCCCTTTATATAGAGTGCAATTGCACTCCTTGACTGCGAGAACCAAAAGCTCAAGCAGCCGTAACCTCTCTATGAAGGCTTCCAAAAAGATGGTGTATTGGCTTTCACGGCCGGTAAATTAAAACTCAGCATTTCTTCTAGGTTTGTGCCGTGTCTTGTGTGGGGTTTCGCCTAGGACACCAAGCTAGGCTCATCGGCGGGCTCTTGGTGTCCCTGCCCGGACCCCCACAGGAGTATCGAACTGCGCGAAACCTCCCTTTATATAGAGTGCAACTGCACTCCTTGACTGCGAGAACCAAAAGCTCAAGCAGCCGTAACCTCCCTATGAAGGCTTCCAAAAAGATGGTGTATTGGCTTTCACGGCCGGTGAATTAAAACTCAGCAATTCTTCTAGGTTTGTGCCGTGTCTTGTGTGGGGTTTCGCCTAGGACACCAAGCTAGGCTCATCGTTGGGCTCTTGGTGCCCCTGCCCGGACTCCCACAGGAGTATCGAACTGCGCGAAACCTCCCTTTATATAGAGTGCAACTGCACTCATTGACTGCGAGAACCAAAAGCTCAAGCAGCCAAAACCTCCCTATGAAGGCTTCCAAAAAGAGGGTGTATTGGCTTTCACGGCCGGTGAATTAAAACTCAGCAATTCTTCTAGGTTTGTGCCGTGTCTTGTGTGGGGTTTCGCCTAGGACACCAAGCTAGGCTCATCGGCGGGCTCTTGGTGTCCCTGCCCGGACCCGCACAGGAGTATCGAACTGCGCGAAACCTCCCTTTATATAGAGTGCAACTGCACTCCTTGACTGCGAGAACCAATAGCTCAAGCAGCCGTAACCTCCCTATGAAGGCTTCCAAAAAGATGGTGTATTGGCTTTCACGGCCGGTGAATTAAAACTCAGCAATTCTTCTAGGTTTGTGCCGTGTCTTGTGTGGGGTTTCGCCTAGGACACCAAGCTAGGCTCATCGGCGGGCTCTTGGTGTCCCTGCCCGGACCCCCACAGGAGTATCGAACTGCGCGAAACCTCCCTTTATATAGAGTGAAACTGCACTCCTTGACTGCGAGAACCAAAACCTCAAGCAGCCGTAACCTTCCTATGAAGGCTTCCAAAAAGATGGTGTATTGGCTTTCACGGCCGGTGAATTAAAACTCAGCAAATCTTCTAGGTTTGTGCCGTGTCTTGTGTGGGGTTTCGACTAGGACACCAAGCTAGGCTCATCGGCGGGCTCTTGGTGTCCCTGCCCGGACCCCCACAGGAGTATCGAACTGCGCGAAACCTCCCTTTATATAGAGTGCATCTGCACTCCTTGACTGCGAGAACCAAAAGCTCAAGCAGCCGTAACCTCCCTATGAAGGCTTCCAAAAAGATGGTGTATTGGCTTTCACGGCCGGTGAATTAAAACTCAGCAATTCTTCTAGGTTTGTGCCGTGTCTTGTGTGGGGTTTCGCCTAGGACACCAAGCTAGGCTCATCGGCGGGCTCTTGGTGTCCCTGCCCGGACCCCCACAGGAGTATCGAACTGCGCGAAACCTCCCTTTATATAGAGTGCAACTGCACTCCTTGACTGCGAGAACCAAAAGCTCAAGCAGCCGTAACCTCCCTATGAAGGCTTCCAAAAAGATGGTGTATTGGCTTTCACGGCCGGTGAATTAAAACTCAGCAATTCTTCTAGGTTTGTGCCGTGTCTTGTGTGGGGTTTTGCCTAGGACACCAAGCTAGGCTCATCGGCGGGCTCTTGGTGTCCCTGCCCGGACCCCCACAGGAGTATCGAACTGCGCGAAACCTCCCTTTATATAGAGTGCAACTGCACTCCTTGACTGCGAGAACCAAAAGCTCATGCAGCCGTAACCTCCCTATGAAGGCTTCCAAAAAGATGGTGTATTGGCTTTCACGGCCGGTGAATTAAAACTCAGCAATTCTTCTAGGTTTGTGCCGTGTCTTGTGTGGGGTTTCGCCCAGGACACCAAGCTAGGCTCATCGGCGGGCTCTTGGTGTCCCTGCCCGGACCCCCACAGGAGCATCGAACTGCGCGAAACCTCCCTTTATATAGATTGCAACTGCACTCCTTGACTGCGAGAACCAAAAGCTCAAGCAGCCGTAACCTCCCTATGAAGGCTTCCAAAAAGATGGTGTATTGGCTTTCATGGCCGGTGAATTAAAACTCAGCAATTCTTCTAGGTTTGTGCCATGTCTTGTGTGGGGTTTCGCCTAGGACAACAAGCTGGGCTCATCGGCGGGCTCTTGGTGTCCCTGCCCGGACCCCCACAGGAGTATCGAACTGCGCGAAACCTCCCTTTATATAGAGTGCAACTGCACTCCTTGACTGCGAGAACCAAGACTCAAGCAGCCGTAACCTCCCTATGAAGGCTTCCAAAAAGATGGTGTATTGGCTTTCACGGCCAGTGAATTAAAACTCAGCAATTCTTCTAGGTTTGTGCCGTGTCTTGTGTGGGGTTTCGCCTAGGACACCAAGCTAGGCTCATCGGCGGGCTCTTGGTGTCCCTGCCCGGACCCCCACAGGAGTATCGAACTGCGCGAAACCTCCCTTTATATAGATTGCAACTGCACTCCTTGACTGCGAGAACCAAAAGCTCAAGCAGCCGTAACCTCCCTATGAAGGCTTCCAAAAAGATGGTGTATTGGCTTTCACGGCCGGTGAATTAAAACTCAGCAATTCTTCTAGGTTTGTGCCGTGTCTTGTGTGGGGTTTCGCCTAGGACACCAAGCTAGGCTCATCGGCGGGCTCTTGGTGTCCCTGCCCGGACCCCCACAGGAGTATCGAACTGCGCGAAACCTCCCTTTATATAGAGTGCAACTGCACTCCTTGACTGCGAGAACCAAAAGCTCAAGCAGCCGTAACCTCCCTATGAAGGCTTCCAAAAAGATGGTGTATTGGCTTTCACGGCCGGTGAATTAAAACTCAGCAATTCTTCTAGGTTTGTGCCGTGTCTTGTGTGGGGTTTCGCCTAGGACACCAAGATAGGCTCATCGGCGGGCTCTTGGTGTCCCTGCCCGGACCCCCACAGGAGTATCGAACTGCGCGAAACCTCCCTTTATATAGAGTGCAACTGCACTCCTTGACTGCGAGAACCAAAAGCTCAAGCAGCCGTAACCTCCCTATGCAGGCTTCCAAAAAGATGGTGTATTGGCTTTCACGGCCGGTGAATTAAAACTCAGCAATTCTTCTAGTTTTGTGCCGTGTCTTTTGTGGGGTTTCGCCTAGGACACCAAGCTAGGCTCATCGGCGGGCTCTTGGTGTCCCTGCCCGGACCCCCACAGGAGTATCGAACTGCGCGAAACCTCCCTTTATATAGAGTGCAACTGCACTCCTTGACTGCGAGAACCAAAAGCTCAAGCAGCCGTAACCTCCCTATGAAGGCTTCCAAAAGGTGGTGTATTGTCTTTCACGGCCGGTGAATTAAAACTCAGCAATTCTTCTAGGTTTGTGCCGTGCCTTGTGTGGGGTTTCGCCTAGGACACCAAGCTAGGCTCATCGGCGGGCTCTTGGTGTCCCTGCCCGAACCCCCACAGGAGTATCGAACTGCGCGAAACCTCCCTTTATATAGAGTGCATCTGCACTCCTTGACTGCGAGAACCAAAAGCTCAAGCAGCCGTAACCTCACTATGAAGGCTTCCAAAAAGATGGTGTATTGGCTTTCACGGCCGGTGAATTAAAACTCAGCAATTCTTCTAGGTTTGTGCCGTGTCTTGTGTGGGGTTTCGCCTAGGACACCAAGCTAGGCTCATCGGCGGGCTCTTGGTGTCCCTGCCCGGACCCCCACAGGAGTATCGAACTGCGCGAAACCTCCCTTTATATAAAGTGCAACTGCACTCCTTGACTGCGAGAACCAAAAGCTCAAGCAGCCGTAACCTCCCTACGAAGGCTTCCAAAAATATGGTGTATTGGCTTTCACGGCCGGTGAATTAAAACTCGGCAATTCTTCTAGGTTTGTGCCGTGTCTTGTGTGGGGTTTCGCCTAGGACACCAAGATAGGCTCATCGGCGGGCTCTTGGTGTCTCTGCCCGGACCCCCACTGGAGTATCGAACTACGCGAAACCTCCCTTTATATAGAGTGCAATTGCACTCCTTGACTGCGAGAACCAAAACTCAAGCAGCCGTAACCTCCCTATGAAGGCTTCCAAAAAGATGGTGTATTGGCTTTCACGGCCGGTGAATTAAAACTCAGCAATTCTTCTAGGTTTGTGCCGTGTCTTGTGTGGGGTTTCGCCTAGGACACCATGCTAGGCTCATCGGCGGGCTCTTGGTGTCCCTGCCCGGACCCCCACAGGAGTATCGAACTGCGCGAAGCCTCCCTTTATATAGAGTGCAACTGCACTCCTTGACTGCGAGAACCAAAAGCTCAAGCAGCCGTAACCTCCCAAGGAAGGCTTAGAAAAAGATGGTGTATTGGCTTTCACGGCCGGTGAATTAAAACTCAGCAATTCTTCTAGGTTTGTGCCGTGTCTTGTGTGGGGTTTCGCCTAGGACACCAAGCTAGTCTCATCGGCGGGCTCTTGGTGTCCCTGCCCGGACACCCACAGGAGTATCGAACTGCGCGAAACCTCCCTTTATATAGAGTGCAACTGCACTCCTTGACTGCGAGAACCAAAAGCTCAAGCAGCCGTAACCTCCCTATGAAGGCTTCCAAAAAGATGGTGTATTGGCTTTCACGGCCGGTGAATTAAAACTCAGCAATTCTTCTAGGTTTGTGCCGTGTCTTTTGTGGGGTTTCGCCTAGGACACCAAGCTAGGCTCATCGGCGGGCTCTTGGTGTCCCTGCCCGGACCCCCACAGGAGTATCGAACTGCGCGAAACCTCCCTTTATATAGAGTGCAACTGCACTCCTTGACTGCGAGAACCAAAAGCTCAAGCAGCCGTAACCTCCCTATGAAGGCTTCCAAAAGATGGTGTATTGGCTTTCACGGCCGGTGAATTAAAGCTCAGCAATTCTTCTAGGTTTGTGCCGTGTCTTGTGTGGGGTTTCGCCTAGGACACCAAGCTAGGCTCATCGGCGGGCTCTTGGTGACCCTGCCCGGACCCCCACAGGAGTATCGAACTGCGCGAAACCTCCCTTTATATAGAGTGCAACTGCACTCCTTGACTGCGAAAACCAAAAGCTCAAGCAGCCGTAACCTCACTATGAAGGCTTCCAAAAAGATGGTGTATTGGCTTTCACGGCCGGTGAATTAAAACTCAGCAATTCTTCCAGGTTTGTGCCGTGTCTTGTGTGGGGTTTCGCCTAGGACATCAAGCTAGGCTCATCGGCGGGCTCTTGGTGTCCCTGCCCGGACCCCCACAGGAGTATCGAACTGCGCGTAACCTCCCTTTATATAGAGTGCAACTGCACTCCTTGACTGCGAGAACCAAAAGCTCAAGCAGCCGTAACCTCCCTATGAAGGCTTCCAAAAAGATGGTGTATTGGCTTTCACGGCCGGTGAATTAAAACTCAGCAATTCTTCTAGGTTTGTGCCGTGTCTTGTGTGGGGTTTCGCCTAGGACACCAAGCTAGGCTCATCGGCGGGCTCTTGGTGTCCCTGCCCTGACCCCCACAGGAGTATCGAACTGCGCGAAACCTCCCTTTATATAGAGTGCAACTGCACTCCTTGACTGCGAGAACCAAAAGCTCAAGCAGCCGTAACCAACCTATGAAGGCTTCCAAAAAGATGGTGTATTGGCTTTCACGGCCAGTGAATTAAAACTCAGCAATTCTTCTAGGTTGGTGCCGTGTCTTGTGTGGGGTTTCGCCTAGGACACCAAGCTAGGCTCATCGGCGGGCTCTTGGTGTCCCTGCCCGGACCCGCACAGGAGTATCGAACTGCGCGAAACCTCCCTTTATATAGAGTGCAACTGCACTCCTTGACTGCGAGAACCAAAAGCTCAAGCAGCCGTAACCTCTCTATGAAGGCTTCCAAAAAGATGGTGTATTGGCTTTCACGGCCGGTGAATTAAAACTCAGCAATTCTTCTAGGTTTGTGCCGTGTCTTGTGTGGGGTTTCGCCTAGGACACCAAGCTAGGCTCATCGGCGGGCTCTTGGTGTCCCTGCCCGGACCCCCACAGGAGTATCGAACTGCGCGAAACCTCCCTTTATATAGAGTGCAATTGCACTCCTTGACTGCGAGAACCAAAAGCTCAAGCAGCCGTAACCTCTCTATGAAGGCTTCCAAAAAGATGGTGTATTGGCTTTCACGGCCGGTGAATTAAAACTCAGCATTTCTTCTAGGTTTGTGCCGTGTCTTGTGTGGGGTTTCGCCTAGGACACCAAGCTAGGCTCATCGGCGGGCTCTTGGTGTCCCTGCCCGGACCCCCACAGGAGTATCGAACTGCGCGAAACCTCCCTTTATATAGAGTGCAACTGCACTCCTTGACTGCGAGAACCAAAAGCTCAAGCAGCCGTAACCTCCCTATGAAGGCTTCCAAAAAGATGGTGTATTGGCTTTCACGGCCGGTGAATTAAAACTCAGCAATTCTTCTAGGTTTGTGCCGTGTCTTGTGTGGGGTTTCGCCTAGGACACCAAGCTAGGCTCATCGTTGGGCTCTTGGTGCCCCTGCCCGGACTCCCACAGGAGTATCGAACTGCGCGAAACCTCCCTTTATATAGAGTGCAACTGCACTCATTGACTGCGAGAACCAAAAGCTCAAGCAGCCAAAACCTCCCTATTAAGGCTTCCAAAAAGAGGGTGTATTGGCTTTCACGGCCGGTGAATTAAAACTCAGCAATTCTTCTAGGTTTGTGCCGTGTCTTGTGTGGGGTTTCGCCTAGGACACCAAGCTAGGCTCATCGGCGGGCTCTTGGTGTCCCTGCCCGGACCCGCACAGGAGTATCGAACTGCGCGAAACCTCCCTTTATATAGAGTGCAACTGCACTCCTTGACTGCGAGAACCAATAGCTCAAGCAGCCGTAACCTCCCTATGAAGGCTTCCAAAAAGATGGTGTATTGGCTTTCACGGCCGGTGAATTAAAACTCAGCAATTCTTCTAGGTTTGTGCCGTGTCTTGTGTGGGGTTTCGCCTAGGACACCAAGCTAGGCTCATCGGCGGGCTCTTGGTGTCCCTGCCCGGACCCCCACAGGAGTATCGAACTGCGCGAAACCTCTCTTTATATAGAGTGAAACTGCACTCCTTGACTGCGAGAACCAAAACCTCAAGCAGCCGTAACCTTCCTATGAAGGCTTCCAAAAAGATGGTGTATTGGCTTTCACGGCCGGTGAATTAAAACTCAGCAAATCTTCTAGGTTTGTGCCGTGTCTTGTGTGGGGTTTCGACTAGGACACCAAGCTAGGCTCATCGGCGGGCTCTTGGTGTCCCTGCCCGGACCCCCACAGGAGTATCGAACTGCGCGAAACCTCCCTTTATATAGAGTGCATCTGCACTCCTTGACTGCGAGAACCAAAAGCTCAAGCAGCCGTAACCTCCCTATGAAGGCTTCCAAAAAGATGGTGTATTGGCTTTCACGGCCGGTGAATTAAAACTCAGCAATTCTTCTAGGTTTGTGCCGTGTCTTGTGTGGGGTTTCGCCTAGGACACCAAGCTAGGCTCATCGGCGGGCTCTTGGTGTCCCTGCCCGGACCCCCACAGGAGTATCGAACTGCGCGAAACCTCCCTTTATATAGAGTGCAACTGCACTCCTTGACTGCGAGAACCAAAAGCTCAAGCAGCCGTAACCTCCCTATGAAGGCTTCCAAAAAGATGGTGTATTGGCTTTCACGGCCGGTGAATTAAAACTCAGCAATTCTTCTAGGTTTGTGCCGTGTCTTGTGTGGGGTTTTGCCTAGGACACCAAGCTAGGCTCATCGGCGGGCTCTTGGTGTCCCTGCCCGGACCCCCACAGGAGTATCGAACTGCGCGAAACCTCCCTTTATATAGAGTGCAACTGCACTCCTTGACTGCGAGAACCAAAAGCTCATGCAGCCGTAACCTCCCTATGAAGGCTTCCAAAAAGATGGTGTATTGGCTTTCACGGCCGGTGAATTAAAACTCAGCAATTCTTCTAGGTTTGTGCCGTGTCTTGTGTGGGGTTTCGCCCAGGACACCAAGCTAGGCTCATCGGCGGGCTCTTGGTGTCCCTGCCCGGACCCCCACAGGAGCATCGAACTGCGCGAAACCTCCCTTTATATAGATTGCAACTGCACTCCTTGACTGCGAGAACCAAAAGCTCAAGCAGCCGTAACCTCCCTATGAAGGCTTCCAAAAAGATGGTGTATTGGCTTTCACGGCCGGTGAATTAAAACTCAGCAATTCTTCTAGGTTTGTGCCATGTCTTGTGTGGGGTTTCGCCTAGGACAACAAGCTGGGCTCATCGGCGGGCTCTTGGTGTCCCTGCCCGGACCCCCACAGGAGTATCGAACTGCGCGAAACCTCCCTTTATATAGAGTGCAACTGCACTCCTTGACTGCGAGAACCAAGACTCAAGCAGCCGTAACCTCCCTATGAAGGCTTCCAAAAAGATGGTGTATTGGCTTTCACGGCCAGTGAATTAAAACTCAGCAATTCTTCTAGGTTTGTGCCGTGTCTTGTGTGGGGTTTCGCCTAGGACACCAAGCTAGGCTCATCGGCGGGCTCTTGGTGTCCCTGCCCGGACCCCCACAGGAGTATCGAACTGCGCGAAACCTCCCTTTATATAGATTGCAACTGCACTCCTTGACTGCGAGAACCAAAAGCTCAAGCAGCCGTAACCTCCCTATGAAGGCTTCCAAAAAGATGGTGTATTGGCTTTCACGGCCGGTGAATTAAAACTCAGCAATTCTTCTAGGTTTGTGCCGTGTCTTGTGTGGGGTTTCGCCTAGGACACCAAGCTAGGCTCATCGGCGGGCTCTTGGTGTCCCTGCCCGGACCCCCACAGGAGTATCGAACTGCGCGAAACCTCCCTTTATATAGAGTGCAACTGCACTCCTTGACTGCGAGAACCAAAAGCTCAAGCAGCCGTAACCTCCCTATGAAGGCTTCCAAAAAGATGGTGTATTGGCTTTCACGGCCGGTGAATTAAAACTCAGCAATTCTTCTAGGTTTGTGCCGTGTCTTGTGTGGGGTTTCGCCTAGGACACCAAGATAGGCTCATCGGCGGGCTCTTGGTGTCCCTGCCCGGACCCCCACAGGAGTATCGAACTGCGCGAAACCTCCCTTTATATAGAGTGCAACTGCACTCCTTGACTGCGAGAACCAAAAGCTCAAGCAGCCGTAACCTCCCTATGCAGGCTTCCAAAAAGATGGTGTATTGGCTTTCACGGCCGGTGAATTAAAACTCAGCAATTCTTCTAGTTTTGTGCCGTGTCTTTTGTGGGGTTTCGCCTAGGACACCAAGCTAGGCTCATCGGCGGGCTCTTGGTGTCCCTGCCCGGACCCCCACAGGAGTATCGAACTGCGCGAAACCTCCCTTTATATAGAGTGCAACTGCACTCCTTGACTGCGAGAACCAAAAGCTCAAGCAGCCGTAACCTCCCTATGAAGGCTTCCAAAAGGTGGTGTATTGTCTTTCACGGCCGGTGAATTAAAACTCAGCAATTCTTCTAGGTTTGTGCCGTGCCTTGTGTGGGGTTTCGCCTAGGACACCAAGCTAGGCTCATCGGCGGGCTCTTGGTGTCCCTGCCCGAACCCCCACAGGAGTATCGAACTGCGCGAAACCTCCCTTTATATAGAGTGCATCTGCACTCCTTGACTGCGAGAACCAAAAGCTCAAGCAGCCGTAACCTCACTATGAAGGCTTCCAAAAAGATGGTGTATTGGCTTTCACGGCCGGTGAATTAAAACTCAGCAATTCTTCTAGGTTTGTGCCGTGTCTTGTGTGGGGTTTCGCCTAGGACACCAAGCTAGGCTCATCGGCGGGCTCTTGGTGTCCCTGCCCGGACCCCCACAGGAGTATCGAACTGCGCGAAACCTCCATTTATATAAAGTGCAACTGCACTCCTTGACTGCGAGAACCAAAAGCTCAAGCAGCCGTAACCTCCCTACGAAGGCTTCCAAAAATATGGTGTATTGGCTTTCACGGCCGGTGAATTAAAACTCGGCAATTCTTCTAGGTTTGTGCCGTGTCTTGTGTGGGGTTTCGCCTAGGACACCAAGATAGGCTCATCGGCGGGCTCTTGGTGTCTCTGCCCGGACCCCCACTGGAGTATCGAACTACGCGAAACCTCCCTTTATATAGAGTGCAATTGCACTCCTTGACTGCGAGAACCAAAACTCAAGCAGCCGTAACCTCCCTATGAAGGCTTCCAAAAAGATGGTGTATTGGCTTTCACGGCCGGTGAATTAAAACTCAGCAATTCTTCTAGGTTTGTGCCGTGTCTTGTGTGGGGTTTCGCCTAGGACACCATGCTAGGCTCATCGGCGGGCTCTTGGTGTCCCTGCCCGGACCCCCACAGGAGTATCGAACTGCGCGAAGCCTCCCTTTATATAGAGTGCAACTGCACTCCTTGACTGCGAGAACCAAAAGCTCAAGCAGCCGTAACCACCCTATGAAGGCTTCCAAAAAGATGGTGTATTGGCTTTCACGGCCAGTGAATTAAAACTCAGCAATTCTTCTAGGTTTGTGCCGTGTCTTGTGTGGGGTTTCGCCTAGGACACCAAGCTAGGCTCATCGGCGGGCTCTTGGTGTCCCTGCCCGGACCCCCACAGGAGTATCGAACTGCGCGAAACCTCCCTTTATATAGAGTGCAACTGCAATCCTTGACTGCGAGAACCAAAAGCTCAAGCAGCCGTAACCTTTCTATGAAGGCTTCCAAAAAGATGGTGTATTGGCTTTCACGGCCGGTGAATTAAAACTCAGCAATTCTTCTAGGTTTGTGCCGTGTCTTGTGTGGGGTTTCGCCTAGGACACCAAGCTAGGCTCATCGGCGGGCTCTTGGTGTCCCTGCCCGGACCACCACAGGAGTATCGAACTGCGCGAAACCTCCCTTTATATAGAGTGCAATTGCACTCCTTGACTGCGAGAACCAAAAGCTCAAGCAGCCGTATCCTCTCTATGAAGGCTTCCAAATAGATGGTGTATTGGCTTTCACGGCCGGTGAATTAAAACTCAGCAAATCTTCTAGGTTTGTGCCGTGTCTTGTGTGGGGTTTCGCCTAGGACACCAAGCTAGGCTCATCGGCGGGCTCTTGGTGTCCCTGCCCGGACCCCCACAGGAGTATCGAACTGCGCGAAACCTCCCTTTATATAGAGTGCAACTGCACTCCTTGACTGCGAGAACCAAAAGCTCAAGCAGCCGTAACCTCCCTATGAAGGCTTCCAAAAAGATGGTGTATTGGCTTTCACGGCCGGTGAATTAAAACTCAGCAATTCTTCTAGGTTTGTGCCGTGTCTTGTGTGGGGTTTCGCCTAGGACACCAAGCTAGGCTCATCGTTGGGCTCTTGGTGCCCCTGCCCGGACTCCCACAGGAGTATCGAACTGCGCGAAACCTCCCTTTATATAGAGTGCAACTGCACTCATTGACTGCGAGAACCAAAAGCTCAAGCAGCCAAAACCTCCCTATGAAGGCTTCCAAAAAGAGGGTGTATTGGCTTTCACGGCCGGTGAATTAAAACTCAGCAATTCTTCTAGGTTTGTGCCGTGTCTTGTGTGGGGTTTCGCCTAGGACACCAAGCTAGGCTCATCGGCGGGCTCTTGGTGTCCCTGCCCGGACCCCCACAGGAGTATCGAACTGCGCGAAACCTCCCTTTATATAGAGTGCATCTGCACTCCTTGACTGCGAGAACCAAAAGCTCAAGCAGCCGTAACCTCCCTATGAAGGCTTCCAAAAAGATGGTGTATTGGCTTTAACGGCCGGTGAATTAAAACTCAGCAATTCTTCTAGGTTTGTGCCGTGTCTTGTGTGGGGTTTCGCCTAGGACACCAAGCTAGGCTCATCGGCGGGCTCTTGGTGTCCCTGCCCGGACCCGCACAGGAGTATCGAACTGCGCGAAACCTCCCTTTATATAGAGTGCAACTGCACTCCTTGACTGCGAGAACCAAAAGCTCAAGCAGCCGTAACCTCCCTATGAAGGCTTCCAAAAAGATGGTGTATTGGCTTTCACGGCCGGTGAATTAAAACTCAGCAATTCTTCTAGGTTTGTGCCGTGTCTTGTGTGGGGTTTCGCCTAGGACACCAAGCTAGGCTCATCGTTGGGCTCTTGGTGCCCCTGCCCGGACTCCCACAGGAGTATCGAACTGCGCGAAACCTCCCTTTATATAGAGTGCAACTGCACTCATTGACTGCGAGAACCAAAAGCTCAAGCAGCCAAAACCTCCCTATGAAGGCTTCCAAAAAGAGGGTGTATTGGCTTTCACGGCCGGTGAATTAAAACTCAGCAATTCTTCTAGGTTTGTGCCGTGTCTTGTGTGGGGTTTCGCCTAGGACACCAAGCTAGGCTCATCGGCGGGCTCTTGGTGTCCCTGCCCGGACCCCCACAGGAGTATCGAACTGCGCGAAACCTCCCTTTATATAGAGTGCATCTGCACTCCTTGACTGCGAGAACCAAAAGCTCAAGCAGCCGTAACCTCCCTATGAAGGCTTCCAAAAAGATGGTGTATTGGCTTTCACGGCCGGTGAATTAAAACTCAGCAATTCTTCTAGGTTTGTGCCGTGTCTTGTGTGGGGTTTCGCCTAGGACACCAAGCTAGGCTCATCGGCGGGCTCTTGGTGTCCCTGCCCGGACCCCCACAGGAGTATCGAACTGCGCGAAACCTCCCTTTATATAGAGTGCAACTGCACTCCTTGACTGCGAGAACCAAAACCTCAAGCAGCCGTAACCTTCCTATGAAGGCTTCCAAAAAGATGGTGTATTGGCTTTCACGGCCGGTGAATTAAAACTCAGCAAATCTTCTAGGTTTGTGCCGTGTCTTGTGTGGGGTTTCGACTAGGACACCAAGCTAGGCTCATCGGCGGGCTCTTGGTGTCCCTGCCCGGACCCCCACAGGAGTATCGAACTGCGCGAAACCTCCCTTTATATAGAGTGCATCTGCACTCCTTGACTGCGAGAACCAAAAGCTCAAGCAGCCGTAACCTCCCTATGAAGGCTTCCAAAAAGATGGTGTATTGGCTTTCACGGCCGGTGAATTAAAACTCAGCAATTCTTCTAGGTTTGTGCCGTGTCTTGTGTGGGGTTTCGCCTAGGACACCAAGCTAGGCTCATCGGCGGGCTCTTGGTGTCCCTGCCCGGACCCCCACAGGAGTATCGAACTGCGCGAAACCTCCCTTTATATAGAGTGCAACTGCACTCCTTGACTGCGAGAACCAAAAGCTCAAGCAGCCGTAACCTCCCTATGAAGGCTTCCAAAAAGATGGTGTATTGGCTTTCACGGCCGGTGAATTAAAACTCAGCAATTCTTCTAGGTTTGTGCCGTGTCTTGTGTGGGGTTTTGCCTAGGACACCAAGCTAGGCTCATCGGCGGGCTCTTGGTGTCCCTGCCCGGACCCCCACAGGAGTATCGAACTGCGCGAAACCTCCCTTTATATAGAGTGCAACTGCACTCCTTGACTGCGAGAACCAAAAGCTCAAGCAGCCGTAACCTCCCTATGAAGGCTTCCAAAAAGATGGTGTATTGGCTTTCACGGCCGGTGAATTAAAACTCAGCAATTCTTCTAGGTTTGTGCCGTGTCTTGTGTGGGGTTTCGCCCAGGACACCAAGCTAGGCTCATCGGCGGGCTCTTGGTGTCCCTGCCCGGACCCCCACAGGAGCATCGAACTGCGCGAAACCTCCCTTTATATAGATTGCAACTGCACTCCTTGACTGCGAGAACCAAAAGCTCAAGCAGCCGTAACCTCCCTATGAAGGCTTCCAAAAAGATGGTGTATTGGCTTTCACGGCCGGTGAATTAAAACTCAGCAATTCTTCTAGGTTTGTGCCATGTCTTGTGTGGGGTTTCGCCTAGGACAACAAGCTGGGCTCATCGGCGGGCTCTTGGTGTCCCTGCCCGGACCCCCACAGGAGTATCGAACTGCGCGAAACCTCCCTTTATATAGAGTGCAACTGCACTCCTTGACTGCGAGAACCAAGACTCAAGCAGCCGTAACCTCCCTATGAAGGCTTCCAAAAAGATGGTGTATTGGCTTTCACGGCCAGTGAATTAAAACTCAGCAATTCTTCTAGGTTTGTGCCGTGTCTTGTGTGGGGTTTCGCCTAGGACACCAAGCTAGGCTCATCGGCGGGCTCTTGGTGTCCCTGCCCGGACCCCCACAGGAGTATCGAACTGCGCGAAACCTCCCTTTATATAGATTGCAACTGCACTCCTTGACTGCGAGAACCAAAAGCTCAAGCAGCCGTAACCTCCCTATGAAGGCTTCCAAAAAGATGGTGTATTGGCTTTCACGGCCGGTGAATTAAAACTCAGCAATTCTTCTAGGTTTGTGCCGTGTCTTGTGTGGGGTTTCGCCTAGGACACCAAGCTAGGCTCATCGGCGGGCTCTTGGTGTCCCTGCCCGGACCCCCACAGGAGTATCGAACTGCGCGAAACCTCCCTTTATATAGAGTGCAACTGCACTCCTTGACTGCGAGAACCAAAAGCTCAAGCAGCCGTAACCTCCCTATGAAGGCTTCCAAAAAGATGGTGTATTGGCTTTCACGGCCGGTGAATTAAAACTCAGCAATTCTTCTAGGTTTGTGCCGTGTCTTGTGTGGGGTTTCGCCTAGGACACCAAGATAGGCTCATCGGCGGGCTCTTGGTGTCCCTGCCCGGACCCCCACAGGAGTATCGAACTGCGCGAAACCTCCCTTTATATAGAGTGCAACTGCACTCCTTGACTGCGAGAACCAAAAGCTCAAGCAGCCGTAACCTCCCTATGCAGGCTTCCAAAAAGATGGTGTATTGGCTTTCACGGCCGGTGAATTAAAACTCAGCAATTCTTCTAGGTTTGTGCCGTGTCTTTTGTGGGGTTTCGCCTAGGACACCAAGCTAGGCTCATCGGCGGGCTCTTGGTGTCCCTGCCCGGACCCCCACAGGAGTATCGAACTGCGCGAAACCTCCCTTTATATAGAGTGCAACTGCACTCCTTGACTGCGAGAACCAAAAGCTCAAGCAGCCGTAACCTCCCTATGAAGGCTTCCAAAAGATGGTGTATTGTCTTTCACGGCCGGTGAATTAAAACTCAGCAATTCTTCTAGGTTTGTGCCGTGCCTTGTGTGGGGTTTCGCCTAGGACACCAAGCTAGGCTCATCGGCGGGCTCTTGGTGTCCCTGCCCGAACCCACACAGGAGTATCGAACTGCGCGAAACCTCCCTTTATATAGAGTGCATCTGCACTCCTTGACTGCGAGAACCAAAAGCTCAAGCAGCCGTAACCTCACTATGAAGGCTTCCAAAAAGATGGTGTATTGGCTTTCACGGCCGGTGAATTAAAACTCAGCAATTCTTCTAGGTTTGTGCCGTGTCTTGTGTGGGGTTTCGCCTAGGACACCAAGCTAGGCTCATCGGCGGGCTCTTGGTGTCCCTGCCCGGACCCCCACAGGAGTATCGAACTGCGCGAAACCTCCCTTTATATAGAGTGCAACTGCACTCCTTGACTGCGAGAACCAAAAGCTCAAGCAGCCGTAACCTCCCTACGAAGGCTTCCAAAAATATGGTGTATTGGCTTTCACGGCCGGTGAATTAAAACTCGGCAATTCTTCTAGGTTTGTGCCGTGTCTTGTGTGGGGTTTCGCCTAGGACACCAAGATAGGCTCATCGGCGGGCTCTTGGTGTCTCTGCCCGGACCCCCACTGGAGTATCGAACTACGCGAAACCTCCCTTTATATAGAGTGCAATTGCACTCCTTGACTGCGAGAACCAAAACTCAAGCAGCCGTAACCTCCCTATGAAGGCTTCCAAAAAGATGGTGTATTGGCTTTCACGGCCGGTGAATTAAAACTCAGCAATTCTTCTAGGTTTGTGCCGTGTCTTGTGTGGGGTTTCGCCTAGGACACCATGCTAGGCTCATCGGCGGGCTCTTGGTGTCCCTGCCCGGACCCCCACAGGAGTATCGAACTGCGCGAAGCCTCCCTTTATATAGAGTGCAACTGCACTCCTTGACTGCGAGAACCAAAAGCTCAAGCAGCCGTAACCACCCTATGAAGGCTTCCAAAAAGATGGTGTATTGGCTTTCACGGCCAGTGAATTAAAACTCAGCAATTCTTCTAGGTTTGTGCCGTGTCTTGTGTGGGGTTTCGCCTAGGACACCAAGCTAGGCTCATCGGCGGGCTCTTGGTGTCCCTGCCCGGACCCCCACAGGAGTATCGAACTGCGCGAAACCTCCCTTTATATAGAGTGCAACTGCAATCCTTGATTGCGAGAACCAAAAGCTCAAGCAGCCGTAACCTTTCTATGAAGGCTTCCAAAAAGATGGTGTATTGGCTTTCACGGCCGGTGAATTAAAACTCAGCAATTCTTCTAGGTTTGTGCCGTGTCTTGTGTGGGGTTTCGCCTAGGACACCAAGCTAGGCTCATCGGCGGGCTCTTGGTGTCCCTGCCCGGACCACCACAGGAGTATCGAACTGCGCGAAACCTCCCTTTATATAGAGTGCAATTGCACTCCTTGACTGCGAGAACCAAAAGCTCAAGCAGCCGTAACCTCTCTATGAAGGCTTCCAAATAGATGGTGTATTGGCTTTCACGGCCGGTGAATTAAAACTCAGCAAATCTTCTAGGTTTGTGCCGTGTCTTGTGTGGGGTTTCGCCTAGGACACCAAGCTAGGCTCATCGGCGGGCTCTTGGTGTCCCTGCCCGGACCCCCACAGGAGTATCGAACTGCGCGAAACCTCCCTTTATATAGAGTGCAACTGCACTCCTTGACTGCGAGAACCAAAAGCTCAAGCAGCCGTAACCTCCCTATGAAGGCTTCCAAAAAGATGGTGTATTGGCTTTCACGGCCGGTGAATTAAAACTCAGCAATTCTTCTAGGTTTGTGCCGTGTCTTGTGTGGGGTTTCGCCTAGGACACCAAGCTAGGCTCATCGTTGGGCTCTTGGTGCCCCTGCCCGGACTCCCACAGGAGTATCGAACTGCGCGAAACCTCCCTTTATATAGAGTGCAACTGCACTCATTGACTGCGAGAACCAAAAGCTCAAGCAGCCAAAACCTCCCTATGAAGGCTTCCAAAAAGAGGGTGTATTGGCTTTCACGGCCGGTGAATTAAAACTCAGCAATTCTTCTAGGTTTGTGCCGTGTCTTGTGTGGGGTTTCGCCTAGGACACCAAGCTAGGCTCATCGGCGGGCTCTTGGTGTCCCTGCCCGGACCCCCAGAGGAGTATCGAACTGCGCGAAACCTCCCTTTATATAGAGTGCATCTGCACTCCTTGACTGCGAGAACCAAAAGCTCAAGCAGCCGTAACCTCCCTATGAAGGCTTCCAAAAAGATGGTGTATTGGCTTTAACGGCCGGTGAATTAAAACTCAGCAATTCTTCTAGGTTTGTGCCGTGTCTTGTGTGGGGTTTCGCCTAGGACACCAAGCTAGGCTCATCGGCGGGCTCTTGGTGTCCCTGCCCGGACCCGCACAGGAGTATCGAACTGCGCGAAACCTCCCTTTATATAGAGTGCAACTGCACTCCTTGACTGCGAGAACCAAAAGCTCAAGCAGCCGTAACCTCCCTATGAAGGCTTCCAAAAAGATGGTGTATTGGCTTTCACGGCCGGTGAATTAAAACTCAGCAATTCTTCTAGGTTTGTGCCGTGTCTTGTGTGGGGTTTCGCCTAGGACACCAAGCTAGGCTCATCGGCGGGCTCTTGGTGTCCCTGCCCGGACCCCCACAGGAGTATCGAACTGCGCGAAACCTCCCTTTATATAGAGTGCAACTGCACTCCTTGACTGCGAGAACCAAAACCTCAAGCAGCCGTAACCTTCCGATGAAGGCTTCCAAAAAGATGGTGTATTGGCTTTCACGGCCGGTGAATTAAAACTCAGCAAATCTTCTAGGTTTGAGCCGTGTCTTGTGTGGGGTTTCGACTAGGACACCAAGCTAGGCTCATCGGCGGGCTCTTGGTGTCCCTGCCCGGACCCCCACAGGAGTATCGAACTGCGCGAAACCTCCCTTTATATAGAGTGCATCTGCACTCCTTGACTGCGAGAACCAAAAGCTCAAGCAGCCGTAACCTCCCTATGAAGGCTTCCAAAAAGATGGTGTATTGGCTTTCACGGCTGGTGAATTAAAACTCAGCAATTCTTCTAGGTTTGTGCCGTGTCTTGTGTGGGGTTTCGCCTAGGACACCAAGCTAGGCTCATCGGCGGGCTCTTGGTGTCCCTGCCCGGACCCCCACAGGAGTATCGAACTGCGCGAAACCTCCCTTTATATAGAGTGCAACTGCACTCCTTGACTGCGAGAACCAAAAGCTCAAGCAGCCGTAACCTCCCTATGAAGGCTTCCAAAAAGATGGTGTATTGGCTTTCACGGCCGGTGAATTAAAACTCAGCAATTCTTCTAGGTTTGTGCCGTGTCTTGTGTGGGGTTTTGCCTAGGACACCAAGCTAGGCTCATCGGCGGGCTCTTGGTGTCCCTGCCCGGACCCCCACAGGATTATCGAACTGCGCGAAACCTCCCTTTATATAGAGTGCAACTGCACTCCTTGACTGCGAGAACCAAAAGCTCAAGCAGCCGTAACCTCCCTATGAAGGCTTCCAAAAAGATGGTGTATTGGCTTTCACGGCCGGTGAATTAAAACTCAGCAATTCTTCTAGGTTTGTGCCGTGTCTTGTGTGGGGTTTCGCCCAGGACACCAAGCTAGGCTCATCGGCGGGCTCTTGGTGTCCCTGCCCGGACCCCCACAGGAGCATCGAACTGCGCGAAACCTCCCTTTATATAGATTGCAACTGCACTCCTTGACTGCGAGAACCAAAAGCTCAAGCAGCCGTAACCTCCCTATGAAGGCTTCCAAAAAGATGGTGTATTGGCTTTCACGGCCGGTGAATTAAAACTCAGCAATTCTTCTAGGTTTGTGCCATGTCTTGTGTGGGGTTTCGCCTAGGACAACAAGCTGGGCTCATCGGCGGGCTCTTGGTGTCCCTGCCCGGACCCCCACAGGAGTATCGAACTGCGCGAAACCTCCCTTTATATAGAGTGCAACTGCACTCCTTGACTGCGAGAACCAAGACTCAAGCAGCCGTAACCTCCCTATGAAGGCTTCCAAAAAGATGGTGTATTGGCTTTCACGGCCAGTGAATTAAAACTCAGCAATTCTTCTAGGTTTGTGCCGTGTCTTGTGTGGGGTTTCGCCTAGGACACCAAGCTAGGCTCATCGGCGGGCTCTTGGTGTCCCTGCCCGGACCCCCACAGGAGTATCGAACTGCGCGAAACCTCCCTTTATATAGATTGCAACTGCACTCCTTGACTGCGAGAACCAAAAGCTCAAGCAGCCGTAACCTCCCTATGAAGGCTTCCAAAAAGATGGTGTATTGGCTTTCACGGCCGGTGAATTAAAACTCAGCAATTCTTCTAGGTTTGTGCCGTGTCTTGTGTGGGGTTTCGCCTAGGACACCAAGCTAGGCTCATCGGCGGGCTCTTGGTGTCCCTGCCCGGACCCCCACAGGAGTATCGAACTGCGCGAAACCTCCCTTTATATAGAGTGCAACTGCACTCCTTGACTGCGAGAACCAAAAGCTCAAGCAGCCGTAACCTCCCTATGAAGGCTTCCAAAAAGATGGTGTATTGGCTTTCACGGCCGGTGAATTAAAACTCAGCAATTCTTCTAGGTTTGTGCCGTGTCTTGTGTGGGGTTTCGCCTAGGACACCAAAATAGGCTCATCGGCGGGCTCTTGGTGTCCCTGCCCGGACCCCCACAGGAGTATCGAACTGCGCGAAACCTCCCTTTATATAGAGTGCAACTGCACTCCTTGACTGCGAGAACCAAAAGCTCAAGCAGCCGTAACCTCCCTATGCAGGCTTCCAAAAAGATGGTGTATTGGCTTTCACGGCCGGTGAATTAAAACTCAGCAATTCTTCTAGGTTTGTGCCGTGTCTTTTGTGGGGTTTCGCCTAGGACACCAAGCTAGGCTCATCGGCGGGCTCTTGGTGTCCCTGCCCGGACCCCCACAGGAGTATCGAACTGCGCGAAACCTCCC
This sequence comes from Meconema thalassinum, assembly GCA_946902985.2. NCBI lineage: Eukaryota > Metazoa > Arthropoda > Insecta > Orthoptera > Tettigoniidae > Meconema > Meconema thalassinum. Next base: position 1,295,644,279 of record OX336389.2, read on the forward strand.
TTTATATAGAGTGCAACTGCACTCCTTGACTGCGAGAACCAAAAGCTCAAGCAGCCGTAACCTCCCTATGAAGGCTTCCAAAAGATGGTGTATTGTCTTTCACGGCCGGTGAATTAAAACTCAGCAATTCTTCTAGGTTTGTGCCGTGCCTTGTGTGGGGTTTCGCCTAGGACACCAAGCTAGGCTCATCGGCGGGCTCTTGGTGTCCCTGCCCGAACCCCCACAGGAGTATCGAACTGCGCGAAACCTCCCTTTATATAGAGTGCATCTGCACTCCTTGACTGCGAGAACCAAAAGCTCAAGCAGCCGTAACCTCACTATGAAGGCTTCCAAAAAGATGGTGTATTGGCTTTCACGGCCGGTGAATTAAAACTCAGCAATTCTTCTAGGTTTGTGCCGTGTCTTGTGTGGGGTTTCGCCTAGGACACCAAGCTAGGCTCATCGGCGGGCTCTTGGTGTCCCTGCCCGGACCCCCACAGGAGTATCGAACTGCGCGAAACCTCCCTTTATATAGAGTGCAACTGCACTCCTTGACTGCGAGAACCAAAAGCTCAAGCAGCCGTAACCTCCCTACGAAGGCTTCCAAAAATATGGTGTATTGGCTTTCACGGCCGGTGAATTAAAACTCGGCAATTCTTCTAGGTTTGTGCCGTGTCTTGTGTGGGGTTTCGCCTAGGACACCAAGATAGGCTCATCGGCGGGCTCTTGGTGTCTCTGCCCGGACCCCCACTGGAGTATCGAACTACGCGAAACCTCCCTTTATATAGAGTGCAATTGCACTCCTTGACTGCGAGAACCAAAACTCAAGCAGCCGTAACCTCCCTATGAAGGCTTCCAAAAAGATGGTGTATTGGCTTTCACGGCCGGTGAATTAAAACTCAGCAATTCTTCTAGGTTTGTGCCGTGTCTTGTGTGGGGTTTCGCCTAGGACACCATGCTAGGCTCATCGGCGGGCTCTTGGTGTCCCTGCCCGGACCCCCACAGGAGTATCGAACTGCGCGAAGCCTCCCTTTATATAGAGTGCAACTGCACTCCTTGACTGCGAGAACCAAAAGCTCAAGCAGCCGTAACCACCCTATGAAGGCTTCCAAAAAGATGGTGTATTGGCTTTCACGGCCAGTGAATTAAAACTCAGCAATTCTTCTAGGTTTGTGCCGGGTCTTGTGTGGGGTTTCGCCTAGGACACCAAGCTAGGCTCAACGGCGGGCTCTTGGTGTCCCTGCCCGGACCCCCACAGGAGTATCGAACTGCGCGAAACCTCCCTTTATATAGAGTGCAACTGCAATCCTTGACTGCGAGAACCAAAAGCTCAAGCAGCCGTAACCTTTCTATGAAGGCTTCCAAAAAGATGGTGTATTGGCTTTCACGGCCGGTGAATTAAAACTCAGCAAATCTTCTAGGTTTGTGCCGTGTCTTGTGTGGGGTTTCGCCTAGGACACCAAGCTAGGCTCATCGGCGGGCTCTTGGTGTCCCTGCCCGGACCACCACAGGAGTATCGAACTGCGCGAAACCTCCCTTTATATAGAGTGCAATTGCACTCCTTGACTGCGAGAACCAAAAGCTCAAGCAGCCGTAACCTCTCTATGAAGGCTTCCAAATAGATGGTGTATTGGCTTTCACGGCCGGTGAATTAAAACTCAGCAAATCTTCTAGGTTTGTGCCGTGTCTTGTGTGGGGTTTCGCCTAGGACACCAAGCTAGGCTCATCGGCGGGCTCTTGGTGTCCCTGCCCGGACCCCCACAGGAGTATCGAACTGCGCGAAACCTCCCTTTATATAGAGTGCAACTGCACTCCTTGACTGCGAGAACCAAAAGCTCAAGCAGCCGTAACCTCCCTATGAAGGCTTCCAAAAAGATGGTGTATTGGCTTTCACGGCCGGTGAATTAAAACTCAGCAATTCTTCTAGGTTTGTGCCGTGTCTTGTGTGGGGTTTCGCCTAGGACACCATGCTAGGCTCATCGGCGGGCTCTTGGTGTCCCTGCCCGGACCCCCAAAGGAGTATCGAACTGCGCGAAACCTCCCTTTATATAGAGTGCATCTGCACTCCTTGACTGCGAGAACCAAAAGCTCAAGCAGCCGTAACCTCCCTATGAAGGCTTCCAAATAGATGGTGTATTGGCTTTAACGGCCGGTGAATTAAAACTCAGCAATTCTTCTAGGTTTGTGCCGTGTCTTGTGTGGGGTTTCGCCTAGGACACCAAGCTAGGCTCATCGGCGGGCTCTTGGTGTCCCTGCCCGGACCCGCACAGGAGTATCGAACTGCGCGAAACCTCCCTTTATATAGAGTGCAACTGCACTCCTTGACTGCGAGAACCAAAAGCTCAAGCAGCCGTAACCTCCCTATGAAAGCTTCCAAAAAGATGGTGTATTGGCTTTCACGGCCGGTGAATTAAAACTCAGCAATTCTTCTAGGTTTGAGCCGTGTCTTGTGTGGGGTTTCGCCTAGGACACCAAGCTAGGCTCATCGGCGGGCTCTTGGTGTCCCTGCCCGGACCCCCGCAGGAGTATCGAACTGCGCGAAATCCCCCTTTATATAGAGTGCAACTGCACTCCTTGACTGCGAGAACCAAAAGCTCAAGCAGCCGTAACCTCCCTATGAAGGCTTCCAAAAAGATGGTGTATTGGCTTTCACGGCCGGTGAATTAAAACTCAGCAATTCTTCTAGGTTTGTGCCGTGTCTTGTGTGGGGTTTCGCCTAGGACACCAAGCTAGGCTCATCGGCGGGCTCTTGGTGTCCCTGCCCGGACCCCCACAGGAGTATCGAACTGCGCGAAACCTCCCTTTATATAGAGTGCAACTGCACTCCTTGACTGCGAGAACCAAAAGCTCAAGCAGCCGTAACCTCCCTATGAAGGCTTCCAAAAAGATGGTGTATTGGCTTTCACGGCCGGTGAATTAAAACTCATCAATTCTTCTAGGTTTGTGCCGTGTCTTGTGTGGGGTTTCGCCTAGGACACCAAGCTAGGCTCATCGGCGGGCTCTTGGTGTCCCTGCCCGGACCCCCACAGGAGTATCGAACTGCGCGAAACCTCCCTTTATATAGAGTGCAACTGCACTCCTTGACTGCGAGAACCAAAAGCTCAAGCAGCCGTAACCTCCCTATGAAGGCTTCCAAAAAGATGGTGTATTGGCTTTCACGGCCGGTGAATTAAAACTCAGCAATTCTTCTAGGTTTGTGCCGTGTCTTGTGTGGGGTTTCGCCTAGGACACCAAGCTAGGCTCATCGGCGGACTCTTGGTGTCCCTGCCCGGACCCCCACAGGAGCATCGAACTGCGCGAAACCTCCCTTTATATAGATTGCAACTGCACTCCTTGACTGCGAGAACCAAAAGCTCAAGCAGCCGTAACCTCCCTATGAAGGCTTCCAAAAAGATGGTGTATTGGCTTTCACGGCCGGTGAATTAAACTCAGCAATTCTTCTAGGTTTGTGCCATGTCTTGTGTGGGGTTTCGCCTAGGACAACAAGCTAGGCTCATCGGCGGGCTCTTGGTGTCCCTGCCCGGACCCCCACAGGAGTATCGAACTGCGCGAAACCTCCCTTTATATAGAGTGCAACTGCACTCCTTGACTGCGAGAACCAAGACTCAAGCAGCCGTAACCTCCCTATGAAGGCTTCCAAAAAGATGGTGTATTGGCTTTCACGGCCAGTGAATTAAAACTCAGCAATTCTTCTAGGTTTGTGCCGTGTCTTGTGTGGGGTTTCGCCTAGGACACCAAGCTAGGCTCATCGGCGGGCTCTTGGTGTCCCTGCCCGGACCCCCACAGGAGTATCGAACTGCGCGAAACCTCCCTTTATATAGATTGCAACTGCACTCCTTGACTGCGAGAACCAAAAGCTCAAGCAGCCGTAACCTGCCTATGAAGGCTTCCAAAAAGATGGTGTATTGGCTTTCACGGCCGGTGAATTAAAACTCAGCAATTCTTCTAGGTTTGTGCCGTGTCTTGTGTGGGGTTTCGCCTAGGACACCAAGCTAGGCTCATCGGCGGGCTCTTGGTGTCCCTGCCCGGACCCCCACAGGAGTATCGAACTGCGCGAAACCTCCCTTTATATAGAGTGCAACTGCACTCCTTGACTGCGAGAACCAAAAGCTCAAGCAGCCGTAACCTCCCTATGAAGGCTTCCAAAAAGGTGGTGTATTGGCTTTCACGGCCGGTGAATTAAAACTCGGCAATTCTTCTAGGTTTGTGCCGTGTCTTGTGTGGGGTTTCGCCTAGGACACCAAGATAGGCTCATCGGCGGGCTCTTGGTGTCTCTGCCCGGACCCCCACTGGAGTATCGAACTACGCGAAACCTCCCTTTATATAGAGTGCAATTGCACTCCTTGACTGCGAGAACCAAAACTCAAGCAGCCGTAACCTCCCTATGAAGGCTTCCAAAAAGATGGTGTATTGGCTTTCACAGCCGGTAAATTAAAACTCATCAATTCTTCTAGGTTTGTGCCGTGTCTTGTGTGGGGTTTCGCCTAGGACACCAAGCTAGGCTCATCGGCGGGCTCTTGGTGTCCCTGCCCGGACCCCCACAGGAGTATCGAACTGCGCGAAACCTCCCTTTATATAGAGTGCAACTGCACTCCTTGACTGCGAGAACCAAAAGCTCAAGCAGCCGTAACCTCCCAATGAAGGCTTCCAAAAGGATGGTGTATTGGCTTTCACGGCCGGTGAATTAAAACTCAGCAATTCTTCTAGGTTTGTGCCGTGTCTTGTGTGGGGTTTCGCCTAGGACACCAAGCTAGGCTCATCGGCGGGCTCTTGGTGTCCCTGCCCGGACCCCCACAGTAGTATCGAACTGCGCGAAACCTCCCTTTATATAGAGTGCAACTGCACTCCTTGACTGCGAGAACCAAAAGCTCAAGCAGCCGTAACCTCCCTATGAAGGCTTCCAAAAAGATGGTGTATTGGCTTTCACGGCCGGTGAATTAAAACTCAGCAATTCTTCTAGGTTTTTGCCGTGTCTTGTGTGGGGTTTCGCCTAGGACACCAAGCTAGGCTCATCGGCGGGCTCTTGGTGTCCCTGCCCGGACCCCCACAGGAGTATCGAACTGCGCGAAACCTCCCTTTATATAGAGTGCAATTGCACTCCTTGACTGCGAGAACCAAAAGGTCAAGCAGCCGTAACCTCTCTATGAAGGCTTCCAAATAGATGGTGTATTGGCTTTCACGGCCGGTGAATTAAAACTCAGCAAATCTTCTAGGTTTGTGCCGTGTCTTGTGTGGGGTTTCGCCTAGGACACCAAGCTAGGCTCATCGGCGGGCTCTTGGTGTCCCTGCCCGGACCCCCACAGGAGTATCGAACTGCGCGAAACCTCCCTTTATATAGAGTGCAACTGCACTCCTTGACTGCGAGAACCAAAAGCTCAAGCAGCCGTAACCTCCCTATGAAGGCTTCCAAAAAGATGGTGTATTGGCTTTCACGGCCGGTGAATTAAAACTCAGCAATTCTTCTAGGTTTGTGCCGTGTCTTGTGTGGGGTTTCGCCTAGGACACCATGATAGGCTCATCGGCGGGCTCTTGGTGTCCCTGCCCGGACCCCCAAAGGAGTATCGAACTGCGCGAAACCTCCCTTTATATAGAGTGCATCTGCACTCCTTGACTGCGAGAACCAAAAGCTCAAGCAGCCGTAACCTCCCTATGAAGGCTTCCAAAAAGATGGTGTATTGGCTTTAACGGCCGGTGAATTAAAACTCAGCAATTCTTCTAGGTTTGTGCCGTGTCTTGTGTGGGGTTTCGCCTAGGACACCAAGCTAGGCTCATCGGCGGGCTCTTGGTGTCCCTGCCCGGACCCGCACAGGAGTATCGAACTGCGCGAAACCTCCCTTTATATAGAGTGCAACTGCACTCCTTGACTGCGAGAACCAAAAGCTCAAGCAGCCGTAACCTCCCTATGAAGGCTTCCAAAAAGATGGTGTATTGGCTTTCACGGCCGGTGAATTAAAACTCAGCAATTCTTCTAGGTTTGTGCCGTGTCTTGTGTGGGGTTTCGCCTAGGACACCAAGCTAGGCTCATCGGCGGGCTCTTGGTGTCCCTGCCCGGACCCCCGCAGGAGTATCGAACTGCGCGAAACCTCCCTTTATATAGAGTGCAACTGCACTCCTTGACTGCGAGAACCAAAAGCTCAAGCAGCCGTAAACTCCCTATGAAGGCTTCCAAAAAGATGGTGTATTGGCTTTCACGGCCGGTGAATTAAAACTCAGCAATTCTTCTAGGTTTGTGCCGTGTCTTGTGTGGGGTTTCGCCTAGGACACCAAGCTAGGCTCATCGGCGGGCTCTTGGTGTCCCTGCCCGGACCCCCACAGGAGTATCGAACTGCGCGAAACCTCCCTTTATATAGAGTGCAACTGCACTCATTGACTGCGAGAACCAAAACCTCAAGCAGCCGTAACCTTCCTATGAAGGCTTCCAAAAAGATGGTGTATTGGCTTTCACGGCCGGTGAATTAAAACTCAGCAAATCTTCTAGGTTTGTGCCGTGTCTTGTGTGGGGTTTCGACTAGGACACCAAGCTAGGCTCATCGGTGGGTTCTTGGTGTCCCTGCCGGACCCCCACAGGAGTATCGAACTGCGCGAAACCTCCCTTTATATAGAGTGCATCTGCACTCCTTGACTGCGAGAACCAAAAGCTCAAGCAGCCGTAACCTCCCTATGAAGGCTTCCAAAAAGATGGTGTATTGGCTTTCACGGCCGGTGAATTAAAACTCAGCAATTCTTCTAGGTTTGTGCCGTGTCTTGTGTGGGGTTTCGCCTAGGACACCAAGCTAGGCTCATCGGCGAGCTCTTGGTGTCCCTGCCCGTACCCCCACAGGAGTATCGAACTGCGCGAAACCTACCTTTATATAGAGTGCAACTGCACTCCTTGACTGCGAGAACCAAAAGCTCAAGCAGCCGTAACCTCCCTATGAAGGCTTCCAAAAAGATGGTGTATTGGCTTTCACGGCCGGTGAATTAAAACTCAGCAATTCTTCTAGGTTTGTGCCGTGTCTTGTGTGGGGTTTCGCCTAGGACACCAAGCTAGGCTCATCGGCGGGCTCTTGGTGTCCCTGCCCGGACCCCCACAGGAGTATCGAACTGCGCGAAACCTCCCTTTATATAGAGTGCAACTGCACTCCTTGACTGCGAGAACCAAAAGCTCAAGCAGCCGTAACCTCCCTATGAAGGCTTCCAAAAAGATGTTGTATTGGCTTTCACGGCCGGTGAATTAAAACTCAGCAATTCTTCTAGGTTTGTGCCGTGTCTTGTGTGGGGTTTCGCCTAGGACACCAAGCTAGGCTCATCGGCGGGCTCTTGGTGTCCCTGCCCGGACCCCCACAGGAGCATCGAACTGCGCGAAACCTCCCTTTATATAGATTGCAACTGCACTCCTTGACTGCGAGAACCAAAAGCTCAAACAGCCGTAACCTCCCTATGAAGGCTTCCAAAAAGATGGTGTATTGGCTTTCACGGCCGGTGAATTAAAACTCAGCAATTCTTCTAGGTTTGTGCCATGTCTTGTGTGGGGTTTCGCCTAGGACAACAAGCTAGGCTCATCGGCGGGCTCTTGGTGTCCCTGCCCGGACCCCCACAGGAGTATCGAACTGCGCGAAACCTCCCTTTATATAGAGTGCAACTGCACTCCTTGACTGCGAGAACCAAGACTCAAGCAGCCGTAACCTCCCTATGAAGGCTTCCAAAAAGATGGTGTATTGGCTTTCACGGCCAGTGAATTAAAACTCAGCAATTCTTCTAGGTTTGTGCCGTGTCTTGTGTGGGGTTTCGCCTAGGACACCAAGCTAGGCTCATCGGCGGGCTCTTGGTGTCCCTGCCCGGACCCCCACAGGAGTATCGAACTGCGCGAAACCTCCCTTTATATAGATTGCAACTGCACTCCTCGACTGCGAGAACCAAAAGCTCAAGCAGCCGTAACCTCCCTATGAAGGCTTCCAAAAAGATGGTGTATTGGCTTTCACGGCCGGTGAATTAAAACTCAGCAATTCTTCTAGGTTTGTGCCGTGTCTTGTGTGGGGTTTCGCCTAGGACACCAAGCTAGGCTCATCGGCGGGCTCTTGGTGTCCCTGCCCGGACCCCCACAGGAGTATCGAACTGCGCGAAGCCTCCCTTTATATAGAGTGCAACTGCACTCCTTGACTGCGAGAACCAAAAGCTCAAGCAGCCGTAACCTCCCTATGAAGGCTTCCAAAAAGATGGTGTATTGGCTTTCACGGCCGGTGAATTAAAACTCAGCAATTCTTCTAGGTTTGTGCCGTGTCTTTTGTGGGGTTTCGCCTAGGACACCAAGCTAGGCTCATCGGCGGGCTCTTGGTGTCCCTGCCCGGACCCCCACAGGAGTATCGAACTGCGCGAAACCTCCCTTTATATAGAGTGCAACTGCACTCCTTGACTGCGAGAACCAAAACCTCAAGCAGCCGTAACCTCCCTAAGAAGGCTTCCAAAAGATGGTGTATTGTCTTTCACGGCCGGTGAAGTAAAACTCAGCAATTCTTCAAGGTTTGTGCCGTGCCTTGTGTGGGGTTTCGCCTAGGACACCAAGCTAGGCTCATCGGCGGGCTCTTGGTGTCCCTGCCCGAACCCCCACAGGAGTATCGAACTGCGCGAAACCTCCCTTTATATAGAGTGCAACTGCACTCCTTGACTGCGAGAACCAAAATCTCAAGCAGCCGTAACCTCACTATGAAGGCTTCCAAAAAGATGGTGTATCGGCTTTCACGGCCGGTGAATTAAAACTCAGCAATTCTTCTAGGTTTGTGCCGTGTCTTGTGTGGGGTTTCGCCTAGGACACCAAGCTAGGCTCATCGGCGGGTTCTTGGTGTCCCTGCCCGGACCCCCACAGGAGTATCGAACTGCGCGAAACCTCCCTTTATATAGAGTGCAACTGCACTCCTTGACTGCGAGAACCAAAAGCTCAAGCAGCCGTAACCTCCCTACGAAGGCTTCCAAAAATATGGTGTATTGGCTTTCACGGCCGGTGAATTAAAACTCGGCAATTCTTCTAGGTTTGTGCCGTGTCTTGTGTGGGGTTTCGCCTAGGACACCAAGATAGGCTCATCGGCGGGCTCTTGGTGTCCCTGCCCGGACCCCCACTGGAGTATCGAACTACGCGAAACCTCCCTTTATATAGAGTGCAATTGCACTCCTTGACTGCGAGAACCAAAACTCAAGTAGCCGTAACCTCCCTATGAAGGCTTCCAAAAAGATGGTGTATTGGCTTTCACGGCCGGTGAATTAAAACTCATCAATTCTTCTAGGTTTGTGCCGTGTCTTGTGTGGGGTTTCGCCTAGGACACCAAGCTAGGCTCATCGGCGGGCTCTTGGTGTCCCTGCCCGGACCCCCACAGGAGTATCGAACTGCGCGAAACCTCCCTTTATATAGAGTGCAACTGCACTCCTTGACTGCGAGAACCAAAAGCTCAAGCAGCCGTAACCTCCCTATGAAGGCTTCCAAAAGGATGGTGTATTGGCTTTCACGGCCGGTGAATTAAAACTCAGCAATTCTTCTAGGTTTGTGCCGTGTCTTGTGTGGGGTTTCGCCTAGGACACCAAGCTAGGCTCATCGGCGGGCTCTTGGTGTCCCTGCCCGGACCCCCACAGTAGTATCGAACTGCGCGAAACCTCCCTTTATATAGAGTGCAACTGCACTCCTTGACTGCGAGAACCAAAAGCTCAAGCAGCCGTAACCTCCCTATGAAGGCTTCCAAAAAGATGGTGTATTGGCTTTCACGGCCGGTGAATTAAAACTCAGCAATTCTTCTAGGTTTGTGCCGTGTCTTGTGTGGGGTTTCGCCTAGGACACCATGCTAGGCTCATCGGCGGGCTCTTGGTGTCCCTGCCCGGACCCCCACAGGAGTATCGAACTGCGCGAAACCTCCCTTTATATAGAGTGCAACTGCACTCCTTGACTGCGAGAACCAAAAGCTCAAGCAGCCGTAACCACCCTATGAAGGCTTCCAAAAAGATGGTGTATTGGCTTTCACGGCCAGTGAATTAAAACTCAGCAATTCTTCTAGGTTTGTGCCGTGTCTTGTGTGGGGTTTCGCCTAGGACACCAAGCTAGGCTCATCGGCGGGCTCTTGGTGTCCCTGCCCGGACCCCCACAGGAGTATCGAACTGCGCGAAACCTCCCTTTATATAGAGTGCAACTGCACTCCTTGACTGCGAGAACCAAAAGCTCAAGCAGCCGTAACCTTTCTATGAAGGCTTCCAAAAAGATGGTGTATTGGCTTTCACGGCCGGTGAATTAAAACTCAGCAATTCTTCTAGGTTTGTGCCGTGTCTTGTGTGGGGTTTCGCCTAGGACACCAAGCTAGGCTCATCGGCGGGCTCTTGGTGTCCCTGCCCGGACCCCCACAGGAGTATCGAACTGCGCGAAACCTCCCTTTATATAGAGTGCAATTGCACTCCTTGACTGCGAGAACCAAAAGCTTAAGCAGCCGTAACCTCTCTATGAAGGCTTCCAAAAAGATGGTGTATTGGCTTTCACGGCCGGTGAATTAAAACTCAGCAAATCTTCTAGGTTTGTGCCGTGTCTTGTGTGGGGTTTCGCCTAGGACACCAAGCTAGGCTCATCGGCGGGCTCTTGGTGTCCCTGCCCGGACCCCCACAGGAGTATCGAACTGCGCGAAACCTCCCTTTATATAGAGTGCAACTGCACTCCTTGACTGCGAGAACCAAAAGCTCAAGCAGCCGTAACCTCCCTATGAAGGCTTCGAAAAAGATGGTGTATTGGCTTTCACGGCCGGTGAATTAAAACTCAGCAATTCTTCTAGGTTTGTGCCGTGTCTTGAGTGGGGTTTCGCCTAGGACACCATGCTAGGCTCATCGGCGGGCTCTTGGTGTCCCTGCCCGGACCCCCAAAGGAGTATCGAACTGCGCGAAACCTCCCTTTATATAGAGTGCAACTGCACTCCTTGACTGCGAGAACCAAAAGCTCAAGCAGCCGTAACCTCCCTATGAAGGCTTCCAAAAAGATGGTGTATTGGCTTTCACGGCCGGTGAATTAAAACTCAGCAATTCTTCTAGGTTTGTGCCGTGTCTTGTGTGGGGTTTCGCCTAGGACACCAAGCTAGTCTCATCAGCGGGCTCTTGGTGTCCCTGCCCGGACCCCCACAGGAGTATCGAACTGCGCGAAACCTCTCTTTATATAAAGTGCAACTGCACTCCTTGACTGCGAGAACCAAAAGCTCAAGCAGCCGTAACCTCCCTATGAAGGCTTCCAAAAAGATGGTGTATTGGCTTTCACGGCCGGTGAATTAAAACTCAGCAATTCTTCTAGGTTTGTGCCGTGTCTTGTGAGGGGTTTCGCCTAGGACACCAAGCTAGGCTCATCGGCGGGCTCTTGGTGTCCCTGCCCGGACCCCCACAGGAGCATCGAGCTGCGCGAAACCTCCCTTTATATAGATTGCAACTGCACTCCTTGACTGCGAGAACCAAAAGCTCAAGCAGCCGTAACCTCCCTATGAATGCTTCCAAAAAGATGGTGTATTGGCTTTCACGGCCGGTGAATTAAAACTCAGCAATTCTTCTAGGTGTGTGCCATGTCTTGTGTGGGGTTTCGCCTAGGACACCAAGCTAGGCTCATCGGCGGGCTCTTGGTGTCCCTGCCCGGACCCCCACAGGAGTATCGAAAAGCGCGAAACCTCCCTTTATATAGAGTGCAACTGCACTCCTTGACTGCGAGAACCAAAAGCTCAAGCAGCCATAACCTCCCTATGAAGGCTTCCAAAAAGATGGTGTATTGGCTTTCACGGCCGGTGAATTAAAACTCAGCAATTCTTCTAGGTTTGTGCCGTGTCTTGTGTGGGGTTTCGCCTAGGACACAAAGCTAGGCTCATCGGCGGGCTCTTGGTGTCCCTGCCCGGACCCCCACAGGAGTATCGAACTGCGCGAAACCTCCCTTTATATAGATTGCAACTGCACTCCTTGACTGCGAGAACCAAAAGCTCAAGCAGCCGTAACCTCCCTATGAAGGCTTCCAAAAAGATGGTGTATTGGCTTTCACGGCCGGTGAATTAAAACTCAGCAATTCTTCTAGGTTTGTGCCGTGTCTTGTGTGGGGTTTCGCCTAGGACACCAAGCTAGGCTCATCGGCGGGCTCTTGGTGTCCCTGCCCGGACCCCCGCAGGAGTATCGAACTGCGCGAAACCTCCCTTTATATAGAGTGCAACTGCACTCCTTGACTGCGAGAACCAAAAGCTCAAGCAGCCGTAACCTCCCTATGAAGGCTTCCAAAAAGATGGTGTATTGGCTTTCACGGCCGGTGAATTAAAACTCAGCAATTCTTCTAGGTTTGTGCCGTGTCTTGTGTGGGGTTTCGCCTAGGACACCAAGCTAGGCTCATCGGCGGGCTCTTGGTGTCCCTGCCCGGACCCCCACAGGAGTATCGAACTGGCGAAACCTCCCTTTATATAGAGTGCAACTGCACTCCTTAACTGCGAGAACCAAAAGCTCAAGCAGCCGTAACCTCCCTATGAAGGCTTCCAAAAAGATGGTGTATTGGCTTTCACGGCCGGTGAATTAAAACTCAGCAATTCTTCTAGGTTTGTGCCGTGTCTTGTGTGGGGTTTCGCCTAGGACACCAAGCTAGGCTCATCGGCGGGCTCTTGGTGTCCCTGCCCGGACCCCCACAGGAGTATCGAACTGCGCGAAACCTCCCTTTATATAGAGTGCAACTGCACTCCTTGACTGCGAGAACCAAAAGCTCAAGCAGCCGTAACCTCCCTATGAAGGCTTCCAAAAAGATGGTGTATTGGCTTTCACGGCCGGTGAATTAAAACTCAGCAATTCTTCTAGGTTTGTGCCGTGTCTTGTGTGGGGTTTCGCCTAGGACACCAAGCTAGGCTCATCGGCGGGCTCTTGGTGTCCCTGCCCGGACCCCCACAGGAGCATCGAACTGCGCGAAACCTCCCTTTATATAGATTGAAACTGCACTCCTTGACTGCGAGAACCAAAAGCTCAAGCAGCCGTAACCTCCCTATGAAGGCTTCCAAAAAGATGGTGTATTGGCTTTCACGGCCGGTGAATTAAAACTCAGCAATTCTTCTAGGTTTGTGCCATGTCTTGTATGGGGTTTCGCCTAGGACACCAAGCTAGGCTCATCGGCGGGCTCTTGGTGTCCCTGCCCGGACCCCCACAGGAGTATCGAACTGCGCGAAACCTCCCTTTATATAGAGTGCAACTGCACTCCTTGACTGCGAGAACCAAAAGCTCAAGCAGCCGTAACCTCCCTATGAAGGCTTCCAAAAAGGTGGTGTATTGGCTTTCACGGCCGGTGAATTAAAACTCAGCAATTCTTCTAGGTTTGTGCCGTGTCTTGTGTGGGGTTTCGCCTAGGACACCAAGCTAGGCTCATCGGCGGGCTCTTGGTGTCCCTGCCCGGACCCCCACAGGAGTATCGAACTGCGCGAAACCTCCCTTTATATAGATTGCAACTGCACTCCTTGACTGCGAGAACCAAAAGCTCAAGCAGCCGTAACCTCCCTATGAAGGCTTCCAAAAAGATGGTGTATTGGCTTTCACGGCCAGTGAATTAAAACTCAGCAATTCTTCTAGGTTTGTGCCGTGTCTTGTGTGGGGTTTCGCCTAGGACACCAAGCTAGGCTCATCGGCGGGCTCTTGGTGTCCCTGCCCGGACCCCCACAGGAGTATCGAACTGCGCGAAACCTCCCTTTATATAGATTGCAACTGCACTCCTCGACTGCGAGAACCAAAAGCTCAAGCAGCCGTAACCTCCCTATGAAGGCTTCCAAAAAGATGGTGTATTGGCTTTCACGGCCGGTGAATTAAAACTCAGCAATTCTTCTAGGTTTGTGCCGTGTCTTGTGTGGGGTTTCGCCTAGGACACCAAGCTAGGCTCATCGGCGGGCTCTTGGTGTCCCTGCCCGGACCCCCACAGGAGTATCGAACTGCGCGAAGCCTCCCTTTATATAGAGTGCAACTGCACTCCTTGACTGCGAGAACCAAATCTCAAGCAGCCGTAACCTCCCTATGAAGGCTTCCAAAAAGATGGTGTATTGGCTTTCACGGCCGGTGAATTAAAACTCAGCAATTCTTCTAGGTTTGTGCCGTGTCTTTTGTGGGGTTTCGCCTAGGACACCAAGCTAGGCTCATCGGCGGGCTCTTGGTGTCCCTGCCCGGACCCCCACAGGAGTATCGAACTGCGCGAAACCTCCCTTTATATAGAGTGCAACTGCACTCCTTGACTGCGAGAACCAAAACCTCAAGCAGCCGTAACCTCCCTAAGAAGGCTTCCAAAAGATGGTGTATTGTCTTTCACGGCCGGTGAAGTAAAACTCAGCAATTCTTCAAGGTTTGTGCCGTGCCTTGTGTGGGGTTTCGCCTAGGACACCAAGCTAGGCTCATCGGCGGGCTCTTGGTGTCCCTGCCCGAACCCCCACAGGAGTATCGAACTGCGCGAAACCTCCCTTTATATAGAGTGCAACTGCACTCCTTGACTGCGAGAACCAAAATCTCAAGCAGCCGTAACCTCACTATGAAGGCTTCCAAAAAGATGGTGTATTGGCTTTCACGGCCGGTGAATTAAAACTCAGCAATTCTTCTAGGTTTGTGCCGTGTCTTGTGTGGGGTTTCGCCTAGGACACCAAGCTAGGCTCATCGGCGGGTTCTTGGTGTCCCTGCCCGTACCCCCACAGGAGTATCGAACTGCGCGAAACCTCCCTTTATATAGAGTGCAACTGCACTCCTTGACTGCGAGAACCAAAAGCTCAAGCAGCCGTAACCTCCCTACGAAGGCTTCCAAAAATATGGTGTATTGGCTTTCACGGCCGGTGAATTAAAACTCGGCAATTCTTCTAGGTTTGTGCCGTGTCTTGTGTGGGGTTTCGCCTAGGACACCAAGATAGGCTCATCGGCGGGCTCTTGGTGTCCCTGCCCGGACCCCCACTGGAGTATCGAACTACGCGAAACCTCCCTTTATATAGAGTGCAATTGCACTCCTTGACTGCGAGAACCAAAACTCAAGTAGCCGTAACCTCCCTATGAAGGCTTCCAAAAAGATGGTGTATTGGCTTTCACGGCCGGTGAATTAAAACTCATCAATTCTTCTAGGTTTGTGCCGTGTCTTGTGTGGGGTTTCGCCTAGGACACCAAGCTAGGCTCATCGGCGGGCTCTTGGTGTCCCTGCCCGGACCCCCACAGGAGTATCGAACTGCGCGAAACCTCCCTTTATATAGAGTGCAACTGCACTCCTTGACTGCGAGAACCAAAAGCTCAAGCAGCCGTAACCTCCCTATGAAGGCTTCCAAAAGGATGGTGTATTGGCTTTCACGGCCGGTGAATTAAAACTCAGCAATTCTTCTAGGTTTGTGCCGTGTCTTGTGTGGGGTTTCGCCTAGGACACCAAGCTAGGCTCATCGGCGGGCTCTTGGTGTCCCTGCCCGGACCCCCACAGTAGTATCGAACTGCGCGAAACCTCCCTTTATATAGAGTGCAACTGCACTCCTTGACTGCGAGAACCAAAAGCTCAAGCAGCCGTAACCTCCCTATGAAGGCTTCCAAAAAGATGGTGTATTGGCTTTCACGGCCGGTGAATTAAAACTCAGCAATTCTTCTAGGTTTGTGCCGTGTCTTGTGTGGGGTTTCGCCTAGGACACCATGCTAGGCTCATCGGCGGGCTCTTGGTGTCCCTGCCCGGACCCCCACAGGAGTATCGAACTGCGCGAAACCTCCCTTTATATAGAGTGCAACTGCACTCCTTGACTGCGAGAACCAAAAGCTCAAGCAGCCGTAACCACCCTATGAAGGCTTCCAAAAAGATGGTGTATTGGCTTTCACGGCCAGTGAATTAAAACTCAGCAATTCTTCTAGGTTTGTGCCGTGTCTTGTGTGGGGTTTCGCCTAGGACACCAAGCTAGGCTCATCGGCGGGCTCTTGGTGTCCCTGCCCGGACCCCCACAGGAGTATCGAACTGCGCGAAACCTCCCTTTATATAGAGTGCAACTGCACTCCTTGACTGCGAGAACCAAAAGCTCAAGCAGCCGTAACCTTTCTATGAAGGCTTCCAAAAAGATGGTGTATTGGCTTTCACGGCCGGTGAATTAAAACTCAGCAATTCTTCTAGGTTTGTGCCGTGTCTTGTGTGGGGTTTCGCCTAGGACACCAAGCTAGGCTCATCGGCGGGCTCTTGGTGTCCCTGCCCGGACCCCCACAGGAGTATCGAACTGCGCGAAACCTCCCTTTATATAGAGTGCAATTGCACTCCTTGACTGCGAGAACCAAAAGCTTAAGCAGCCGTAACCTCTCTATGAAGGCTTCCAAAAAGATGGTGTATTGGCTTTCACGGCCGGTGAATTAAAACTCAGCAAATCTTCTAGGTTTGTGCCGTGTCTTGTGTGGGGTTTCGCCTAGGACACCAAGCTAGGCTCATCGGCGGGCTCTTGGTGTCCCTGCCCGGACCCCCACAGGAGTATCGAACTGCGCGAAACCTCCCTTTATATAGAGTGCAACTGCACTCCTTGACTGCGAGAACCAAAAGCTCAAGCAGCCGTAACCTCCCTATGAAGGCTTCGAAAAAGATGGTGTATTGGCTTTCACGGCCGGTGAATTAAAACTCAGCAATTCTTCTAGGTTTGTGCCGTGTCTTGAGTGGGGTTTCGCCTAGGACACCATGCTAGGCTCATCGGCGGGCTCTTGGTGTCCCTGCCCGGACCCCCAAAGGAGTATCGAACTGCGCGAAACCTCCCTTTATATAGAGTGCAACTGCACTCCTTGACTGCGAGAACCAAAAGCTCAAGCAGCCGTAACCTCCCTATGAAGGCTTCCAAAAAGATGGTGTATTGGCTTTCACGGCCGGTGAATTAAAACTCAGCAATTCTTCTAGGTTTGTGCCGTGTCTTGTGTGGGGTTTCGCCTAGGACACCAAGCTAGTCTCATCAGCGGGCTCTTGGTGTCCCTGCCCGGACCCCCACAGGAGTATCGAACTGCGCGAAACCTCTCTTTATATAAAGTGCAACTGCACTCCTTGACTGCGAGAACCAAAAGCTCAAGCAGCCGTAACCTCCCTATGAAGGCTTCCAAAAAGATGGTGTATTGGCTTTCACGGCCGGTGAATTAAAACTCAGCAATTCTTCTAGGTTTGTGCCGTGTCTTGTGAGGGGTTTCGCCTAGGACACCAAGCTAGGCTCATCGGCGGGCTCTTGGTGTCCCTGCCCGGACCCCCACAGGAGCATCGAGCTGCGCGAAACCTCCCTTTATATAGATTGCAACTGCACTCCTTGACTGCGAGAACCAAAAGCTCAAGCAGCCGTAACCTCCCTATGAATGCTTCCAAAAAGATGGTGTATTGGCTTTCACGGCCGGTGAATTAAAACTCAGCAATTCTTCTAGGTGTGTGCCATGTCTTGTGTGGGGTTTCGCCTAGGACACCAAGCTAGGCTCATCGGCGGGCTCTTGGTGTCCCTGCCCGGACCCCCACAGGAATATCGAAAAGCGCGAAACCTCCCTTTATATAGAGTGCAACTGCACTCCTTGACTGCGAGAACCAAAAGCTCAAGCAGCCATAACCTCCCTATGAAGGCTTCCAAAAAGATGGTGTATTGGCTTTCACGGCCGGTGAATTAAAACTCAGCAATTCTTCTAGGTTTGTGCCGTGTCTTGTGTGGGGTTTCGCCTAGGACACAAAGCTAGGCTCATCGGCGGGCTCTTGGTGTCCCTGCCCGGACCCCCACAGGAGTATCGAACTGCGCGAAACCTCCCTTTATATAGATTGCAACTGCACTCCTTGACTGCGAGAACCAAAAGCTCAAGCAGCCGTAACCTCCCTATGAAGGCTTCCAAAAAGATGGTGTATTGGCTTTCACGGCCGGTGAATTAAAACTCAGCAATTCTTCTAGGTTTGTGCCGTGTCTTGTGTGGGGTTTCGCCTAGGACACCAAGCTAGGCTCATCGGCGGGCTCTTGGTGTCCCTGCCCGGACCCCCGCAGGAGTATCGAACTGCGCGAAACCTCCCTTTATATAGAGTGCAACTGCACTCCTTGACTGCGAGAACCAAAAGCTCAAGCAGCCGTAACCTCCCTATGAAGGCTTCCAAAAAGATGGTGTATTGGCTTTCACGGCCGGTGAATTAAAACTCAGCAATTCTTCTAGGTTTGTGCCGTGTCTTGTGTGGGGTTTCGCCTAGGACACCAAGCTAGGCTCATCGGCGGGCTCTTGGTGTCCCTGCCCGGACCCCCACAGGAGTATCGAACTGGCGAAACCTCCCTTTATATAGAGTGCAACTGCACTCCTTAACTGCGAGAACCAAAAGCTCAAGCAGCCGTAACCTCCCTATGAAGGCTTCCAAAAAATGGTGTATTGGCTTTCACGGCCGGTGAATTAAAACTCAGCAATTCTTCTAGGTTTGTGCCGTGTCTTGTGTGGGGTTTCGCCTAGGACACCAAGCTAGGCTCATCGGCGGGCTCTTGGTGTCCCTGCCCGGACCCCCACAGGAGTATCGAACTGCGCGAAACCTCCCTTTATATAGAGTGCAACTGCACTCCTTGACTGCGAGAACCAAAAGCTCAAGCAGCCGTAACCTCCCTATGAAGGCTTCCAAAAAGATGGTGTATTGGCTTTCACGGCCGGTGAATTAAAACTCAGCAATTCTTCTAGGTTTGTGCCGTGTCTTGTGTGGGGTTTCGCCTAGGACACCAAGCTAGGCTCATCGGCGGGCTCTTGGTGTCCCTGCCCGGACCCCCACAGGAGCATCGAACTGCGCGAAACCTCCCTTTATATAGATTGAAACTGCACTCCTTGACTGCGAGAACCAAAAGCTCAAGCAGCCGTAACCTCCCTATGAAGGCTTCCAAAAAGATGGTGTATTGGCTTTCACGGCCGGTGAATTAAAACTCAGCAATTCTTCTAGGTTTGTGCCATGTCTTGTATGGGGTTTCGCCTAGGACACCAAGCTAGGCTCATCGGCGGGCTCTTGGTGTCCCTGCCCGGACCCCCACAGGAGTATCGAACTGCGCGAAACCTCCCTTTATATAGAGTGCAACTGCACTCCTTGACTGCGAGAACCAAAAGCTCAAGCAGCCGTAACCTCCCTATGAAGGCTTCCAAAAAGGTGGTGTATTGGCTTTCACGGCCGGTGAATTAAAACTCAGCAATTCTTCTAGGTTTGTGCCGTGTCTTGTGTGGGGTTTCGCCTAGGACACCAAGCTAGGCTCATCGGCGGGCTCTTGGTGTCCCTGCCCGGACCCCCACAGGAGTATCGAACTGCGCGAAACCTCCCTTTATATAGATTGCAACTGCACTCCTTGACTGCGAGAACCAAAAGCTCAAGCAGCCGTAACCTCCCTATGAAGGCTTCCAAAAAGATGGTGTATTGGCTTTCACGACCGGTGAATTAAAACTCAGCAATTCTTCTAGGTTTGTGCCGTGTCTTGTGTGGGATTTCGCCTAGGACACCAAGCTAGGCTCATCGGCGGGCTCTTGGTGTCCCTGCCCGGACCCCCACAGGAGTATCGAACTGCGCGAAACCTCCCTTTATATAGAGTGCAACTGCACTCCTTGACTGCGAGAACCAAAAGCTCAAGCAGCCGTAACCTCCCTATGAAGGCTTCCAAAAAGATGGTGTATTGGCTTTCACGGCCGGTGAATTAAAACTCAGCAATTCTTCTAGGTTTGTGCCGTGTCTTGTGTGGGGTTTCGCCTAGGACACCAAGCTAGGCTCATCGTTGGGCTCTTGGTGTCCCTGCCCGGACTCCCACAGGAGTATCGAACTGCGCGAAACCTCCCTTTATATAGAGTGCAACTGCAATCCTTGATTGCGAGAACCAAAAGCTCAAGCAGCCAAAACCTCCCTATGAAGGCTTCCAAAAAGATGGTGCATTGGCTTTCACGGCCGGTGAATTAAAACTCAGCAATTCTTCTAGGTTTGTGCCGTGTCTTGTGTGGGGTTTCGCCTAGGACACCAAGCTAGGCTCATCGTTGGGCTCTTGGTGTCCCTGCCCGGACTCCCACAGGAGTATCGAACTGCGCGAAACCTCCCTTTATATAGAGTGCAACTGCACTCCTTGACTGCGAGAACCAAAAGCTCAAGCAGCCGTAACCTCCCTATGAAGGCTTCCAAAAAGATGGTGTATTGGCTTTAACGGCCGGTGAATTAAAACTCAGCAATTCGTCTAGGTTTGTGCCGTGTCTTGTGTGGGGTTTCGCCTAGGACACCAAGCTAGGCTCATCGGCGGGCTCTTGGTGTCCCTGCCCGGACCCCCACAGGAGTATCGAACTGCGCGAAACCTCCCTTTATATAGAGTGCAACTGCACTCCTTGACTGCGAGAACCAAAAGCTCAAGCAGCCGTAACCTCCCTATGAAGGCTTCCAAAAAGATGGTGTATTGGCTTTCACGGCCGGTGAATTAAAACTCAGCAATTCTTCTAGGTTTGTGCCGTGTCTTGTGTGGGGTTTCGCCTAGGACACCAAGCTAGGCTCATCGGCGGGCTCTTGGTGTCCCTGCCCGGACCCCCGCAGGAGTATCGAACTGCGCGAAACC
Organism: Meconema thalassinum; assembly: GCA_946902985.2. Lineage (NCBI taxonomy): Eukaryota > Metazoa > Arthropoda > Insecta > Orthoptera > Tettigoniidae > Meconema > Meconema thalassinum. The sequence continues at coordinate 1,295,664,753 of OX336389.2, forward strand.
TCCCTTTATATAGAGTGCAACTGCACTCCTTGACTGCGAGAACCAAAAGCTCAAGCATCCGTAACCTCCCTATGAAGGCTTCCAAAAAGATGGTGTATTGGCTTTCACGGCCGGTGAATTAAAACTCAGCAATTCTTCTAGGTTTGTGCCGTGTCTTGTGTGGGGTTTCGCCTAGGACACCAAGCTAGGCTCATCGGCGGGCTCTTGGTGTCCCTGCCCGGACCCCCACAGGAGTATCGAACTGCGCGAAACCTCCCTTTATATAGAGTGCAACTGCACTCCTTGACTGCGAGAACCAAAAGCTCAAGCAGCCGTAGCCTCCCTATGAAGGCTTCCAAAAAGATGGTGTATTGGCTTTCACGGCCGGTGAATTAAAACTCAGCAAATCTTCTAGGTTTGTGCCGTGTCTTGTGTGGGGTTTCGACTAGGACACCAAGCTAGGCTCATCGGCGGGCTCTTGGTGTCCCTGCCCGGACCCCCACAGGAGTATCGAACTGCGCGAAACCTCCCTTTATATAGAGTGCATCTGCACTCCTTGACTGCGAGAACCAAAAGCTCAAGCAACCGTAACCTCCCTATGAAGGCTTCCAAAAAGATGGTGTATTGGCTTTCACGGCCGGTGAATTAAAACTCAGCAATTCTTCTAGGTTTGTGCCGTGTCTTGTGTGGGGTTTCGCCTAGGACACCAAGCTAGGCTCATCGGCGGGCTCTTGGTGTCCCTGCCCGGACCCCCACAGGAGTATCGAACTGCGCGAAACCTCCCTTTATATAGAGTGCAACTGCACTGCTTGACTGCGAGAACCAAAAGCTCAAGCAGCCGTAACCTCCCTATGAAGGCTTCCAAAAAGATGGTGTATTGGCTTTCACGGCCGGTGAATTAAAACTCAGCAATTCTTCTAGGTTTGTGCCATGTCTTGTGTGGGGTTTCGCCTAGGACACCAAGCTAGGCTCATCGGCGGGCTCTTGGTGTCCCTGCCCGGACCCCCACAGGAGTATCGAACTGCGCGAAACCTCCCTTTATATAGAGTGCAACTGCACTCCTTGACTGCGAGAACCAAAAGCTCAAGCAGCCGTAACCTCCCTATGAAGGCTTCCAAAAAGATGGTGTATTGGCTTTCACGGCCGGTGAATTAAAACTCAGCAATTCTTCTAGGTTTGTGCCGTGTCTTGTGTGGGGTTTCGCCTAGGACACCAAGCTAGGCTCATCGGCGGGCTCTTGGTGTCCCTGCCCGGACCCCCACAGGAGTATCGAACTGCGCGAAACCTCCCTTTATATAGAGTGCAACTGCACTCCTTGACTGCGAGAACCAAAAGCTCAAGCAGCCGTAGCCTCCCTATGAAGGCTTCCAAAAAGATGGTGTATTGGCTTTCACGGCCGGTGAATTAAAACTCAGCAAATCTTCTAGGTTTGTGCCGTGTCTTGTGTGGGGTTTCGACTAGGACACCAAGCTAGGCTCATCGGCGGGCTCTTGGTGTCCCTGCCCGGACCCCCACAGGAGTATCGAACTGCGCGAAACCTCCCTTTATATAGAGTGCATCTGCACTCCTTGACTGCGAGAACCAAAAGCTCAAGCAACCGTAACCTCCCTATGAAGGCTTCCAAAAGGATGGTGTATTGGCTTTCACGGCCGGTGAATTAAAACTCAGCAATTCTTCTAGGTTTGTGCCGTGTCTTGTGTGGGGTTTCGCCTAGGACACCAAGCTAGGCTCATCGGCGGGCTCTTGGTGTCCCTGCCCGGACCCCCACAGGAGTATCGAACTGCGCGAAACCTCCCTTTATATAGAGTGCAACTGCACTGCTTGACTGCGAGAACCAAAAGCTCAAGCAGCCGTAACCTCCCTATGAAGGCTTCCAAAAAGATGGTGTATTGGCTTTCACGGCCGGTGAATTAAAACTCAGCAATTCTTCTAGGTTTGTGCCATGTCTTGTGTGGGGTTTCGCCTAGGACACCAAGCTAGGCTCATCGGCGGGCTCTTGGTGTCCCTGCCCGGACCCCCACAGGAGTATCGAACTGCGCGAAACCTCCCTTTATATAGAGTGCAACTGCACTCCTTGACTGCGAGAACCAAAAGCTCAAGCAGCCGTAACCTCCCTATGAAGGCTTCCAAAAAGATGGTGTATTGGCTTTCACGGCCGGTGAATTAAAACTCAGCAATTCTTCTAGGTTTGTGCCGTGTCTTGTGTGGGGTTTCGCCTAGGACACCAAGCTAGGCTCATCGGCGGGCTCTTGGTGTCCCTGCCCGGACCCCCACAGGAGTATCGAACTGCGCGAAACCTCCCTTTATATAGATTGCAACTGCACTCCTTGACTGCGAGAACCAAAAGCTCAAGCAGCCGTAACCTCCCTATGAAGGCTTCCAAAAAGATGGTGTATTGGCTTTCACGGCCGGTGAATTAAAACTCAGCAATTCTTCTAGGTTTGTGCCGTGTCTTGTGTGGGGTTTCGCCTAGGACACCAAGCTAGGCTCATCGGCGGGCTCTTGGTGCCCCTGCCCGGACCCCCACAGGAGTATCGAACTGCGCGAAACCTCCCTTTATATAGAGTGCAACTGCACTCCTTGACTGCGAGAACCAAAAGATCAATCAGCCGTAACCTCCCTATGAAGGCTTCCAAAAAGATGGTGTATTGGCTTTAACGGCCGGTGAATTAAAACTCAGCTATTCTTCTAGGTTTGTGCCGTGTCTTGTGTGGGGTTTCGCCTAGGACACCAAGCTAGGCTCATCGGCGGGCTCTTGGTGTCCCTGCTCGGACCCCCACAGGAGTATCGAACTGCGCGAAACCTCCCTTTATATAGAGTGCAACTGCACTCCTTGACTGCGAGAACCAAAAGCTCAAGCAGCCGTAACCTCACTATGAAGGCTTCCAAAAAGATGGTGTATTGGCTTTCACGGCCGGTGAAATAAAACTCAGCAATTCTTCTAGGTTTGTGCCGTGTCTTGTGTGGGGTTTCGCCTAGGACACCAAGCTAGGCCCATCGGTGGGCTCTTGGTGTCCCTGCCCGGACCCCCACAGGAGTATCGAACTGCGCAAAACCTCCCTTTATATAGAGTGCAACTGCACTCCTTGACTGCGAGAACCAAAACTCAAGCAGCCGTAACCTCCCTATGAAGGCTTCCAAAAATATGGTGTATTGGCTTTCACGGCCGGTGAATTAAAACTCGGCAATTCTTCTAGGTTTGTGCCGTGTCTTGTGTGGGGTTTCGCCTAGGACACCAAGATAGGCTCATCGGCGGGCTCTTGGTGTCCCTGCCCGGACCCCCACAGGAGTATCGAACTACGCGAAACCTCCCTTTATATAGAGTGCAATTGCACTCCTTGACTGCGAGAACCAAAACTCAAGCAGCCGTAACCTCCCTATGAAGGCTTCCAAAAAGATGGTGTATTGGCTTCCACGGCCGGTGAATTAAAACTCATCAATTCTTCTAGGTTTGTGCCGTGTCTTGTGTGGGGTTTCGCCTAGGACACCAAGCTAGGCTCATCGGCGGGCTCTTGGTGTCCCTGCCCGGACCCCCACAGGAGTATCGAACTGCGCGAAACCTCCCTTTATATAGAGTGCAACTGCACTCCTTGACTGCGAGAACCAAAAGCTCAAGCAGCCGTAACCTCCCTTATGAAGGCTTCCAAAAAGATGGTGTATTGGCTTTCACGGCCGGTGAATTAAAACTCAGCAATTCTTCTAGGTTTGTGCCGTGTCTTGTGTGGGGTTTCGCCTAGGACACCAAGCTAGGCTCATCGGCGGGCTCTTGGTGTCCCTGCCCGGACCCCCACAGTAGTATCGAACTGCGCGAAACCTCCCTTTATATAGAGTGCAACTGCACTCCTTGACTGCGAGAACCAAAAGCTCAAGCAGCCGTAACCTCCCTATGAAGGCTTTCAAAAAGATGGTGTATTGGCTTTCACGGCCGGTGAATTAAAACTCAGCAATTCTTCTAGGTTTGTGCCGTGTCTTGTGTGGGGTTTCGCCTAGGACACCATGCTAGGCTCATCGGCGGGCTCTTGGTGTCCCTGCCCGGACCCCCACAGGAGTATCGAACTGCGCGAAACCTCCCTTTATATAGAGTGCAACTGCACTCCTTGACTGCGAGAACCAAAAGCTCAAGCAGCCGTAACCTCCCTATGAAGGCTTCCAAAAAGATGGTGTATTGGCTTTCACGGCCGGTGAATTAAAACTCAGCAATTCTTCTAGGTTTGTGCCGTGTCTTGTGTGGGGTTTCGCCTAGGACACCAAGCTAGGCTCATCGGCGGGCTCTTGGTGTCCCTGCCCGGACCCCCACAGGAGTATCGAACTGCGCGAAACCTCCCTTTATATAGAGTGCAACTGCACTCCTTGACTGCGAGAACCAAAAGCTCAAGCAGCCGTAACCACCCTATGAAGGCTTCCAAAAAGATGGTGTATTGGCTTTCACGGCCAGTGAATTAAAACTCAGCAATTCTTCTAGGTTTGTGCCGTGTCTTGTGTGGGGTTTCGCCTAGGACACCAAGCTAGGCTCATCGGCGGGCTCTTGGTGTCCCTGCCCGGACCCCCACAGGAGTATCGAACTGCGCGAAACCTCCCTTTATATAGAGTGCAACTGCACTCCTTGACTGCGAGAACCAAAAGCTCAAGCAGCCGTAAACTCTCTATGAAGGCTTCCAAAAAGATGGTGTATTGGCTTTCACGGTCGGTGAATTAAAACTCAGCAATTCTGCTAGGTTTGTGCCGTGTCTTGTGTGGGGTTTCGCCTAGGACACCAAGCTAGGCTCATCGGCGGGCTCTTGGTGTCCCTGCCCGGACCCCCACAGGAATATCGAACTGCGCGAAAACTCCCTTTATATAGAGTGCAATTGCACTCCTTGACTGCGAGAACCAAAAGCTCAAGCAGCCGTAACCTCTCTATGAAGGCTTCCAAAAAGATGGTGTATTGGCTTTCACGGCCGGTGAATTAAAACTCAGCAATTCTTCTAGGTTTGTGCCGTGTCTTGTGTGGGGTTTCGCCTAGGACACCAAGCTAGGCTCATCGGCGGGCTCTTGGTGTCCCTGCCCGGACCCCCACAGGAGTATCGAACTGCGCGAAACCTCCCTTTATATAGAGTGCAACTGCACTCCTTGACTGCGAGAACCAAAAGCTCAAGCAGCCGTAACCTCCCTATGAAGGCTTCCAAAAAGATGGTGTATTGGCTTTCACGGCCGGTGAATTAAAACTCAGCAATTCTTCTAGGTTTGTGCCGTGTCTTGTGTGGGGTTTCGCCTAGGACACCATGCTAGGCTCATCGGCGGGCTCTTGGTGTCCCTGCCCGGACCCCCACAGGAGTATCGAACTGCGCGAAACCTCCCTTTATATAGAGTGCAACTGCACTCCTTGACTGCGAGAACCAAAAGCTCAAGCAGCCGTAACCTCCCTATGAAGGCTTCCAAAAAGATGGTGTATTGGCTTTCACGGCCGGTGAATTAAAACTCAGCAATTCTTCTAGGTTTGTGCCGTGTCTTGTGTGGGGTTTCGCCTAGGACACCAAGCTAGGCTCATCGGCGGGCTCTTGGAGTCCCTGCCCGGACCCCCACAGGAGTATCGAACTGCGCGAAACCTCCCTTTATATAGAGTGCAACTGCACTCCTTGACTGCGAGAACCAAAAGCTCAAGCAGCCGTGATCACTTTCGTGATGTTTATAGTGCGTTTTTCTCTTGTGCCGCATTTGTCAGTTAAATGCTTTTGAGACCACCGAACGAAAACATATGTACTTATTCATTTCTGTTAACATTATAATGTTTATTACTAGTGTTTAATCTCTCTCTATATATATATCTAAGACTCTTACCTCAGCGTGTTAATAGGTCATGCGCCTCCAGCTTACGATCGCATACTGAAAAGGGTGTCGACTTGCTTGCTGCCTTCCTGTATGACTGACGTCACAGCTTGCCCTGGCCAATCATCGCCCGCCAGCTTGGCTTCCAGACGTTTCCATGATGTTATTATTTAAGTGGCGGCGTTTTGCTCTCCATCAGCATTCCTTCTTCAAACCTTCTACGGTCTTCTTCAACTAGCGAGAGGCATTCGTGCCTTCCGCCCTTCTCCGGGGCCTTCTAAACTTCAGGCCTAATCTGCATTTATGAGTGAAACCAGCAGGAAACGCAACAGCAGAGAGCTTCAGCACTGAGAAAGTGCATTCTACGTTTTTACTCCAAACCGCAAGAAGCTGCATCAAATCGCAGTTCTAAATGCCATGTTATTTGGCATTCAAGAAATAGCATCAAAACCTAACGATGTTAGCCAATGTACAGCGCTGGTCGCCCTGGCGAAGTTATTTTCCTGATGCTGGACATTTCAAATTCTACTACCAAAAAATCTAGTGTTGGCCACGGCAGTCTCCGTCAGCATGCTTCTAGTCATCGCCACTAAAGATAAGTTTGTGCCTTTTTTATTATTATCTTAATCATCTTCGTTTTAAGTGTTTGCTAGCAAGTGCAAGAATATTAAATTTGTGTGTGCATCAAGCAGAATGAACTTTTGAGTAATAGCCCATGGCTGGGCCAACCTAATTAAAATTAATGAACATTTGAAACTGCCCCAGGCGGGCCAGCATAACTAATTTTTTAATTAAGGCTTTATTAATGTGTTTGCAAGTTTCACCCTAAAAATAAAAGTATTGTATTTACTCTCAATGTTCAGTCTAGTATTGAAAGAACCAGGCCGCATTTCCTTAGCCCAATCCTTTCAGTCTAATCTTCTCTCAAGGAAGTTATTTTGTCCAGGCCTTAAGCCTGATGCTGTCCTCCCGTTTATGTTGATGAATCTGGGCTGTTCTCCACATAACCATTTTGGTGCCTATAACCGGGATGCTTGTAAACATTCTGTTTAACCAAATCTTCAAATTTCTTAATGTTGGAACTAATTCAAAATTTAAATGCCATACTGAACATTGAGTGTGTTAATATTTTAAAAATTGTGTTTTCTAATCTACTTCGAAAGTTTCAGCTCGAGTGTATATGGTTGGCACTGAGAAGGGAGACAAACAGCAGGCCCGTATTTCACCGCAGGGGAAGCCGCACTCTCTTTTCTGGCAGACTGTCAACTTCTTCCGAAGCAAGGTGTACCAGCTCACAGTATAGTCGTGAGTACACAACAAACTTTCATAATGCCGATTGACGAGAAACTCATTAATGCCAGAGCTTCTGTCAAAGGCAAGTTAACGCGTTTTCGCACTTTTCTAGATGAGCTCCCGGAAAAAGAACGTAATAGTGACATAATTTCTCAAAGACTGAAAGGTTATGAACAGGCCTTTGAAAAATATGATGAGATCCAAAGTAATATTGAGACCAAGGATCCCGATCAGCAAAGTGACCGTTGTGAGGTTGAAAATCTATATTATAAGGGGTTCGCAGACGCGAAGCAGCTTTTAAGAAGTTTAACATTGCAGGAAAAGCAGGAGAAAATTCCTTCAGAATCTTCTTCTTTTCCTTCCCGTGTTATATTACCGAAAATAGAATTACCTAAATTTACCGGAGATGAAGCTACATGGGAACCATTTTTTGAATTATTTAATTCAGTGATTCACGAAAACGATTCTCTTCCTTCAATACAGAAGTTTCATTATTTGCGTTTGTCCTTGCAAGGCAACGCACTTAAACTCATCCAAGAGCTTACGTTGACAAATGAAAATTATGAAGTAGCTTTGGCACTTCTCAGAGATCGGTTTGGGAACACTCGTTTAAAAACTCAACGTCACATACAGGGTTTATTCAATTTACCTATTGTTCAAGCTGATAATCTTGCCTCGCTTCGTAATCTGATCGATGCTGCGGAACTTCATATTCGTGCGCTTGCAAATTTGGACCAACCAGTTGACCATTGGGATCTATTTTTGATTCATCTTATTTCTGTTAAATTAGACACTAAAACTTTAAAAGATTGGGAAGCAGCTCTGTCGCAACATTCATTGTGTACCTATGAAGTTATTATTAAATTCTTAAAGGCGAAATGCCAAATTCTCTCTGCTGTAGCCAGTCAAAAGAGTAGCGCTACCTTCAAACCTCCCTCTAATAGTAAGGACATCAGCCCCACTCAGAGAGTACTAAGGTCACATGTCTTTTCTACCAATATTCGGTCTTCCAATCAAGCACAAGCTTGTGTTTTGTGTCAACAACCACATAACTTGTACCAATGCGCTCAATTCAAATCTTTATCTGTGGATGAAAGACGCAAATTAATTACCACCCACAAGCACTGCTTTAATTGCCTATCAGCGACACATATGATAAGCAATTGTCGTTCTGAACGGTTATGTTTTCACTGTAAAGCAAAGCATCATACTCTCCTGCATAGGCATGAAAGATCGCGGTCATCAGCAACCAATAGTTCATCCGCTAAATCTCATTCTGAGACTTTGCCGAATAACGCTCAGTCTTTTACTCAAAGCTCTGTTTCGTTCAGTAAAACTCAAGTTTTATTGTCCACTGTCCAAATTCTAGTGAAGAATGTTCACGGAAAATGGGTTTCTGTAAGGGGATTGTTAGATAATGCTGCAACTAACAATTTTATCAGTGAATCGCTAGTTCGCAAGTTAGGTCTACAAATATGCCCTACTTCTATAGAAGTTACAGGAATTAATGGTTCCAAATCGCAATCTCTGAGTTATGCTAAAGTGGATGTAAAAGATTCCAATAATCTTGGCATTCATTTAAATTTAGATTTTTTAATTATAAATTCCATAGGTAATGACACCCCCATTACTTCTTTTCAAGTCCAGGGTTGGAATATTCCGCATCATTTGCAACTTGCAGATCCGAATTTCAACAGAGCTTCATCTGTAGAAATTCTTTTAAGTGCCAGCATTTTTTGGCAATGTTTACATCCGGAAAAGGTTAAAGTTGCCCGTGATGTTTTCTTTCGTAGAACTGATTTTGGTTGGATTGCCACTGGGCAAATATACCGCAACCCCGTTCAACAAAAATCTCATTGTTATTTTGTTGGTGCTGATTTAAATCAAGAATTAATTAAGTTCTGGGACATTGAGGATATTCAAGTCACCTCACCTCATTCTCTCAATAATGAGATCTGTGAAACACACTACGTAGAAACCACTGTTCGCACTACTGAAGGCAGATTCGTGGTTACTCTTCCTCGCATTTTTAACCCCCCTGTTATTACAGAATCACATTCCAGAGCTCTCAAAGCTTTATTCGCAATTGAAAATCGCTTTAAAAAAGATGCTCTCTTAAAAACTCAGTATACTTCCTTCATGGAAGAATACGAATCAGCGAATCACATGGAAGTCGTTGCAAAATCTGAAGAAATTAGTAATCCTCCTAAAGAAATAGTATATCTTAATCATCATCCGGTTTGGAAAAATTCTTCCACCCGAGAACAGATAAGAGTGGTTTTTAATGGGTCATCTCCAGATGCTAATGGTGTTTCTCTCAATGACACTCTGCATTCTGGACCCGCTATTCAGACAGATCTTACTTCAGTTTTACTTAACTTTCGTCTATTCCCCATTGCTGTCCTTGCTGACATCAAGCAAATGTATAGGCAAATTCTAGTAAATTCAGAACAACGTGATTTGCAAAGAATTTTGTGGCGAGACGACAATGCAAAACCTATAAAAATATTTCGTTTAAGAACAGTGACATACGGTCTTAAGCCGTCTGCCTTTCTCGCAATACGATCTCTTCACATGTTGGCCGAACAAGATGGTCATCTTTTTCATCCTCTAGCTTCTGAAGTTTTGAAAACTGCATTTTATGTAGATGATTTTCTGTATTCTTTTCCTAGTATCTCTGACGCACTTCTTGTTTGTGAAGATTTAAACTCTCTTCTTTCCGGTGGTGGGTTTACCCTTCATAAGTGGAACTCGAACTCAACCGAATTTTTATCTAACTTTTCACAAGTAACTCCTGTTGACAAATGTGTTGCGCTTCCTACTGAGGAATCAGCTATTAAAACGTTGGGTGTTTTTTGGTCTCCTTCTTCAGATACCTTTTGCTATCAGGTACACTTATCTGAGTTTCACCCTCAAACGAAAAGGCAATTATTATCAGAAATAGCAAAAGTTTTTGATCCCTTGCAGTACATTGCTCCGGTGGTTATTACTGCAAAAATTTTCTTGCAAAAACTTTGGTTATTGAAAATTGGTTGGGATGAGGAGGTACCCTCCCCCCTTTTGGATGAGTGGTTGAAATACCGCAAGAGTTTGTTAGATCTTTCTCAAATTTCTATTCCCCGCACTTTAATTTCGGACCTTTCATGTCAGTATTTCGATTTGCACGTATTTGCAGATAGTTCTGAAAAGGCATACGGTTGCTGCGCCTATTTAGTAGGCCGCTCTTCCAATACTTTACCCGGATTTTCCAATTTAATTTGCGCAAAATCAAAGGTAGCCCCACTCAAATCCATATCTTTGCCTAGATTGGAATTATGTTCTGCTGTAATGGCTGTGGAATTAGCCAGCAAATTAAAAATCAGTTTAAATTTGAAATTTTCGACCACATGGTTTTGGAGTGATTCTTCCATCGTGTTAGCTTGGCTTTCAAAACCTTCTTCGCATTGGACCACTTTTGTGGCTAATCGCGTTTCTAAAATACAAGAGTTGTCTCATTTTGACCAATGGAATCATGTTCCGGGAAAAGAAAACCCCGCTGATATAATTTCACGTGGCTGCTTGCCCAAGAAATTAATTTCTCTTAAATTATACTGGAATGGTCCGGCGTGGCTCAGTCAGGATTTCTCTTGTTGGCCTCGTTCATCTAATCCACTCGCAGAAGATGTTCCTGATGCTCGCATTGTTACCGCTTCCCTTTTTCTAACTTCTATTGCTACTAGTCTGTTTCAGCGTTACTCTTCATTTAATAAATTAATTCGTGTGGTAGCATATTTATTTCGATGGAAATTTCTTGTTCTTGATCAGCCTGTGAAACCGCAACCCTTTCTCACTAAAATGGAATTGGAATTTGCTACTCGTAGAATCTTGTTTCTCATGCAACAAGAAGTATTCTTTCTTGAGTATCAGACGCTTTTAAGCAAAAAAGCTTTACCAAAGTCTAGTAGGCTGTTACCTCTCACCCCTTTTTTGGACCAAGATGGATTAATAAGAGTGGGGGGTAGGCTAGAATATTCTAGTTACTCAGATGAGAAAAAACATCCCATTATTCTCCCTTCTAGACATCCTATTACTACTCTTATCGTAAAGAAATTTCATTATCAGAATTTGCACGCTGGCACCCGCACTTTGCTTTGTTTAATTCGCGAGAAATATTGGCTCATTAACGGTGTTCATGAAGTTTCTTCTGTTATTCGGAAATGTATACCTTGTTTCAAATCTAAGCCCCCGCCAATCACGCAAATTATGGGAAACTTGCCATATTTTCGTTCCGAACCTAGTAAGCCTTTCGCCCTAACGGGTATCGATTATGCCGGTCCTTATGTCTATCAAGTTAATTCCCCTTTATCTAAGCGAAAGTTGTTAGGTAAACTTTATATTTCTTTATTTGTGTGCATGGTGACAGGAGCCATTCACCTTGAGTTGGTTACAAGTGCTTCTACTCCTTATTTTATAGCAGCCTTTTCTAGATTTGCCGCTAGAAGGGGTGTTCCTTGTGAGGTTTTCTCAGATAACGCAAAAATTTTTGTTAGTACTTTTGATCTTTGGAAAACTGCGCTTACCTCCCCTTCTGCTAAGGAACAGTTTTCTAATTTTTCGCATGCTAAGGGATTCAAATGGCATTTCACTCCCCCATACGCCCCCCATCATGGTGGTCGTTGGGAATCTTGCATAAAGCTCACGAAGAGACAGCTGAAGAAAACCCTTGGTTCAGCCATCCTTTCCTATGAGGAATTCAATTCTTTAATTATTCAGGTTGAGGGTATTGTAAATTCTAGGCCGCTCACGCCTTTGTCTAATGATCCTAAGGATCTTCTTCCCTTAACACCTGGTCATTTTTTAATAGGCTGTTCTTTAGCTTCTACGCCTCCTTTGCTGAGTCGACGCTGTGATCTCAGGTTGCCTATTTTCTGGAGGAAGTTAGACTCTTTGCGAAACTCCTTTTGGCGCCGTTGGAAGCTGGAGTATCTCGGCTCACTTAACAGAAGAGAGAAGTGGCGGCTTTCCCAGCCTGATGTGCGAGTGGGAGATATGGTTCTTTTGCGAGATCCAAGTCCCCCTCTCGTATGGAATATTGGTAGGGTAACTCACTGCCATTTGGGTCGGGATAATCATGTGAGAGTTGTAGATGTTCTCACTAGTAAGGGTGTCTATACTAGACCAATTTCTATGGTTGCTATCTTGCCTGTTGAGGCTTAGTGTCATCTTCTTTATTGTTGTTCACGTTTTTGTAACTGATTCTTTGATTGTTTTCTTTCGGGGGTCTCGGAGCATGATCACTTTCGTGATGTTTATAGTGCGTTTTTCTTTTGTGCCGCATTTGTCAGTTAAATGCTTTTGAGACCACCGAACGAAAACATATGTACTTATTCATTTCTGTTAACATTATAATGTTTATTACTAGTGTTTAATCTCTCTCTATATATATATCTAAGACTCTTACCTCAGCGTGTTAATAGGTCATGCGCCTCCAGCTTACGATCGCATACTGAAAAGGGTGTCGACTTGCTTGCTGCCTTCCTGTATGACTGACGTCACAGCTTGCCCTGGCCAATCATCGCCCGCCAGCTTGGCTTCCAGACGTTTCCATGATGTTATTATTTAAGTGGCGGCGTTTTGCTCTCCATCAGCATTCCTTCTTCAAACCTTCTACGGTCTTCTTCAACTAGCGAGAGGCATTCGTGCCTTCCGCCCTTCTCCGGGGCCTTCTAAACTTCAGGCCTAATCTGCATTTATGAGTGAAACTACCAGGAAACGCAACAGCAGAGAGCTTCAGCACTGAGAAAGTGCATTCTACGTTTTTACTCCAAACCGCAAGAAGCTGCATCAAATCGCAGTTCTAAATGCCATGTTATTTGGCATTCAAGAAATAGCATCAAAACCTAACGATGTTAGCCAATGTACAGCGCTGGTCGCCCTGGCGAAGTTATTTTCCTGATGCTGGACATTTCAAATTCTACTACCAAAAAATCTAGTGTTGGCCACGGCAGTCTCCGTCAGCATGCTTCTAGTCATCGCCACTAAAGATAAGTTTGTGCCTTTTTTATTATTATCTTAATCATCTTCGTTTTAAGTGTTTGCTAGCAAGTGCAAGAATATTAAATTTGTGTGTGCATCAAGCAGAATGAACTTTTGAGTAATAGCCCATGGCTGGGCCAACCTAATTAAAATTAATGAACATTTGAAACTGCCCCAGGCGGGCCAGCATAACTAATTTTTTAATTAAGGCTTTATTAATGTGTTTGCAAGTTTCACCCTAAAAATAAAAGTATTGTATTTACTCTCAATGTTCAGTCTAGTATTGAAAGAACCAGGCCGCATTTCCTTAGCCCAATCCTTTCAGTCTAATCTTCTCTCAAGGAAGTTATTTTGTCCAGGCCTTAAGCCTGATGCTGTCCTCCCGTTTATGTTGATGAATCTGGGCTGTTCTCCACATAACCAAGCCGTAACCTCCCTATGAAGGCTTCCAAAAAGATGGTGTATTGGCTTTCACGGCCGGTGAATTAAAACTCAGCAATTCTTCTAGGTTTGTGCCGTGTCTTGTGTGGGGTTTCGCCTAGGACACCAAGCTAGTCTCATCGGCGGGCTCTTGGTGTCCCTGCCCGGACCCCCACAGGAGTATCGAACTGCGCGAAACCTCCCTTTATATAGAGTGCAACAGCACTCCTTGACTGCGAGAACCAAAAGCTCAAGCAGCCGTAACCTCCCTATGAAGGCTTCCAAAAAGATGGTGTATTGGCTTTCACGGCCGGTGAATTAAAACTCAGCAATTCTTCTAGGTTTGTGCCGTGTCTGGTGAGGGGTTTCGCCTAGGACACCAAGCTAGGCTCATCGGCGGGCTCTTGGTGTCCCTGCCCGGACCCCCACAGGAGCATCGAGCTGCGCGAAACCTCCCTTTATATAGATTGCAACTGCACTCCTTGACTGCGAGAACCAAAAGCTCAAGCAGCCGTAACCTCCCTATGAATGCTTCCAAAAATATGGTGTATTGGCTTTCACGGCCGGTGAATTAAAACTCAGCAATTCTTCTAGGTTTGTGCCATGTCTTGTGTGGGGTTTCGGCTAGGACACCAAGCTAGGCTCATCGGCGGGCTCTTGGTGTCCCTGCCCGGACCCCCACAGGAGTATCGAAAAGCGCGAAACCTCCCTTTATATAGAGTGCAACTGCACTCCTTGACTGCGAGAACCAAAAGCTCAAGCAGCCGTAACCTCCCTATGAAGGCTTCCAAAAAGATGGTGTATTGGCTTTCACGGCCGGTGAATTAAAACTCAGCAATTCTTCTAGGTTTGTGCCGTGTCTTGTGTGGGGTTTCGCCTAGGACACCAAGCTAGGCTCATCGGCGGGCTCTTGGTGTCCCTGCCCGGACCCCCACAGGAGTATCGAACTGCGCGAAACCTCCCTTTATATAGATTGCAACTGCACTCCTTGACTGCGAGAACCAAAAGCTCAAGCAGCCGTAACCTCCCTATGAAGGCTTCCAAAAAGATGGTGTATTGGCTTTCACGGCCGGTGAATTAAAACTCAGCAATTCTTCTAGGTTTGTGCCGTGTCTTGTGTGGGGTTTCGCCTAGGACACCAAGCTAGGCTCATCGGCGGGCTCTTGGTGTCCCTGCCCGGACCCCCACAGGAGTATCGAACTGCGCGAAACCTCCCTTTATATAGAGTGCAACTGCACTCCTTGACTGCGAGAACCAAAAGCTCAAGCAGCCGTAACCTCCCTATGAAGGCTTCCAAAAAGATGGTGTATTGGCTTTCACGGCCGGTGAATTAAAACTCAGCAATTCTTCTAGGTTTGTGCCGTGTCTTGTGTGGGGTTTCGCCTGGGACACCAAGCTAGGCTCATCGGCGGGCTCTTGGTGTCCCTGCCCGGACCCCCACAGGAGTATCGAACTGCGCGAAACCTCCCTTTATATAGAGTGCAACTGCACTCCTTGACTGCGAGAACCAAAAGCTCAAGCAGCCGTAACCTCCCTATGAAGGCTTCCAAAAAGATGGTGTATTGGCTTTCACGGCCGGTGAATTAAAACTCAGCAATTCTTCTAGGTTTGTGCCGTGTCTTGTGTGGGGTTTCGCCTAGGACACCAAGCTAGGCTCATCGGCGGGCTCTTGGTGTCCCTGCCCGGACCCCCACAGGAGTATCGAACTGCGCGAAACCTCCCTTTATATAGAGTGCAACTGCACTCCTTGACTGCGAGAACCAAAAGCTCAAGCAGCCGTAACCTCCCTATGAAGGCTTCCAAAAAGATGGTGTATTGGCTTTCACGGCCGGTGAATTAAAACTCAGCAATTCTTCTAGGTTTGTGCCGTGTCGTGTGTGGGGTTTCGCCTAGGACATCAAGCTAGTCTCATCGGCGGGCTCTTGGTGTCCCTGCCCGGACCCCCACAGGAGTATCGAACTGCGCGAAACCTCCCTTTATATAGATTGCAACTGCACTCCTTGACTGCGAGAACCAAAAGCTCAAGCAGCCGTAACCTCCCTATGAAGGCTTCCAAAAAGATGGTGTATTGGCTTTCACGGCCGGTGAATTAAAACTCAGCAATTCTTCTAGGTTTGTGCCATGTCTTGTGTGGGGTTTCGCCTAGGACACCAAGCTAGGCTCATCGGCGGGCTCTTGGTGTCCCTGCCCGGACCCCCACAGGAGTATCGAACTGCGCTAAACCTCCCTTTATATAGAGTGCAACTGCACTCCTTGACTGCGAGAACCAAAAGCTCAAGCAGCCGTAACCTCCCTATGAAGGCTTCCAAAAGGATGGTGTATTGGCTTTCACGGCCGGTGAATTAAAACTCACCAATACTTCTAGGTTTGTGCCGTGTCTTGTGTGGGGTTTCGCCTAGGACACCAAGCTAGGCTAATCGGCGGGCTCTTGGTGTCCCTGCCCGGACCCCCACAGGAGTATCGAACTGCGCGAAACCTCCCTTTATATAGATTGCAACTGCACTCCTTGACTGCGAGAACCAAAAGCTCAAGCAGCCGTAACCTCCCTATGAAGGCTTCCAAAAAGATGGTGTATTGGCTTTCACGGCCGGTGAATTAAAACTCAGCAATTCTTCTAGGTTTGTGCCGTGTCTTGTGTGGGGTTTCGCCTAGGACACCAAGCTAGGCTCATCGGCGGGCTCTTGGTGTCCCTGCCCGGACCCCCACAGGAGTATCGAACTGCGCGAAACCTCCCTTTATATAGAGTGCAACTGCACTCCTTGACTGCGAGAACCAAAAGCTCAAGCAGCCGTAACCTCCCTATGAAGGCTTCCAAAAAGATGGTGTATTGGCTTTCACGGCCGGTAAATTAAAACTCAGCAATTCTTCTAGGTTTGTGCCGTGTCTTGTGTGGGGTTTCGCCTAGGACACCAAACTAGGCTCATCGGCGGGCTCTTGGTGTCCCTGCGCGGACCCCCACAGGAGTATCGAACTGCGCGAAACCTCCCTTTATATAGAGTGCAACTGCACTCCTTGACTGCGAGAACCAAAAGCTCAAGCAGCCGTAATCTCCCTATGAAGGCTTCCAAAAAGATGGTGTATTGGCTTTCACGGCCGGTGAATTAAAACTCAGCAATTCTTCTAGGTTTGTGCCGTGTCTTGTGTGGGGTTTCGCCTAGGACACCAAGCTAGGCTCATCGGCGGGCTCTTGGTGTCCCTGCTCGGACCCCCACAGGAGTATCGAACTGCGCGAAACCTCCCTTTATATAGAGTGCAACTGCACTCCTTGACTGCGAGAACCAAAAGCTCAAGCAGCCGTAACCTCCCTATGAAGGCTTCCAAAAGATGGTGTATTGGCTTTCACGGCCGGTGAATTAAAACTCAGCAATTCTTCTAGGTTTGTGCCGTGTCTTGTGTGGGGTTTCGCCTAGGACACCAAGCTAGGCTCATCGGCGGGCTCTTGGTGTCCCTGCCCGGACCCCCACAGGAGTATCGAACTGCGCGAAACCTCCCTTTATATAGAGTGCAACTGCACTCCTTGACTGCGAGAACCAAAAGCTCAAGCAGCCGTAACCTCACTATGAAGGCTTCCAAAAAGATGGTGTATTGGCTTTCACGGCCGGTGAATTAAAACTCAGCAATTCGTCTAGGTTTGTGCCGTGTCTTGTGTGGGGTTTCGCCTAGGACACCAAGCTAGGCTCATCGGCGGGCTCTTGGTGTCCCTGCCCGGACCCCCACAGGAGTATCGAACTGAGCGAAACCTCCCTTTATATATAGTGCAACTGCACTCCTTGACTGCGAGAACCAAAAGCTCAAGCAGCCGTAACCTCCCTATGAAGGCTTCCAAAAAGATGGTGTATTGGCTTTCACGGCCAGTGAATTAAAACTCAGCAATTCTTCTAGGTTTGTGCCGTGCCTTGTGTGGGGTTTCGCCTAGGACACCAAGCTAGGCTCATCGGCGGGCTCTTGGTGTCCCTGCCCGGACCCCCAGAGGAGTATCGAACTGCGCGAAACCTCCCTTTATATAGAGTGCAACTGCACTCCTTGACTGCGAGAACCAAAAGCTCAAGCAGCCGTAACCTCCCTATGAAGGCTTCCAAAAAGATGGTGTATTGGCTTTCACGGCCGGTGAATTAAAACTCAGCAATTCTTCTAGGTTTGTGCCGTGTCTTGTGTGGGGTTTCGCCTAGGACACCAAGCTAGGCTCATCGGCGGGCTCTTGGTGTCCCTGCCCGGACCCCCACAGGAGTATCGAACTGCGCGAAACCTCCCTTTATATAGAGTGCAACTGCACTCCTTGACTGCGAGAACCAAAAGCTCAAGCAGCCGTAACCTCCCTATGAAGGCTTCCAAAAAGATGGTGTATTGGCTTTCACGGCCGGTGAATTAAAACTCAGCAATTCTTCTAGGTTTGTGCCGTGTCTTGTGTGGGGTTTCGCCTAGGACACCATGCTAGGCTCATCGGCGGGCTCTTGGTGTCCCTGCCCGGACCCCCACAGGAGTATCGAACTGCGCGAAACCTCCCTTTATATAGAGTGCAACTGCACACCTTGCCTGCGAGAACCAAAAGCTCAAGCAGCCGTAACCTCCCTATGAAGGCTTCCAAAAAGATGGTGTATTGGCTTTCACGGCCGGTGAATTAAAACTCAGCAATTCTTCTAGGTTTGTGCCGTGTCTTGTGTGGGGTTTCGCCTAGGACACCAAGCTAGGCTCATCGGCGGGCTCATGGTGTCCATGCCCGGACCCCCACAGGAGTATCGAACTGCGCGAAACCTCCCTTTATATAGAGTGCAACTGCACTCCTTGACTGCGAGAACCAAAAGCTCAAGCAGCCGTAACCTCCCTATGAAGGCTTCCAAAAAGATGGTGTATTGGCTTTCACGGCCAGTGAATTAAAACTCAGCAATTCTTCTAGGTTTGTGCCGTGTCTTGTGTGGGGTTTCGCCTAGGACACCAAGCTAGGCTCATCGGCGGGCCCTTGGTGTCCCTGCCCGGACCCCCACAGGAGTATCGAACTGCGCGAAACCTCCCTTTATATAGAGTGCTACTGCACTCCTTGACTGCGAGAACCAAAAGCTCAAGCAGCCGTAACCTCCCTATGAAGGCTTCCAAAAAGATGGTGTATTGGCTTTCACGGCCGGTGAATTAAAACTCAGCAATTCTTGTAGGTTTGTGCCGTGTCTTGTGTGGGGTTTCGCCTAGGACACCATGCTAGGCTCATCGGCGGGCTCTTGGTGTCCCTGCCCGGACCCCCACAGGAGTATCGAACTGCGCGAAACCTCCCTTTATATAGAGTGCAACTGCACTCCTTGACTGCGAGAACCAAAAGCTCAAGCAGCCGTAACCACCCTGTGAAGGCTTCCAAAAAGATGGTGTATTGGCTTTCACGGCCAGTGAATTAAAACTCAGCAATTCTTCTAGGTTTGTGCCGTGTCTTGTGTGGGGTTTCGCCTAGGACACCAAGCTAGGCTCATCGCCGGGCTCTTGGTGTCCCTGCCCGGACCCCCACAGGAGTATCGAACTGCGCGAAACCTCCCTTTATATAGAGTGCAACTGCACTCCTTGGCTGCGAGAACCAAAAGCTCAAGCAGCCGTAACCTTTCTATGAAGGCTTCCAAAAAGATGGTGTATTGGCTTTCACGGCCGGTGAATTAAAACTCAGCAATTCTTCTAGGTTTGTGCCGTGTCTTGTGTGGGGTTTCGCCTAGGACACCAAGCTAGGCTCATCGGCGGGCTCTTGGTGTCCCTGCCCGGACCCCCACAGGAGTATCGAACTGCGCGAAACCTCCCTTTATATAGAGTGCAATTGCACTCCTTGACTGCAAGATCCAAAAGCTCAAGCAGCCGTAACCTCTCTATGAAGGCTTCCAAAAAGATGGTGTATTGGCTTTCACGGCCGGTGAATTAAAACTCAGCAAATCTTCTAGGTTTGTGCCGTGTCTTGTGTGGGGTTTCGCCTAGGACACCAAGCTAGGCTCATCGGCGGGCTCTTGGTGTCCCTGCCCGGACCCCCACAGGAGTATCGAACTGCGCGAAACCTCCCTTTATATAGAGTGCAACTGCACTCCATGACTGCGAGAACCAAAAGCTCAAGCAGCCGTAACCTCCCTATGAAGGCTTCCAAAAAGATGGTGTATTGGCTTTCACGGCCGGTGAATTAAAACTCAGCAATTCTTCTAGGTTTGTGCCGTGTCTTGTGTGGGGTTTCGCCTAGGACACCATGCTAGTCTCATCGGCGGGCTCTTGGTGTCCCTGCCCGGACCCCCAAAGGAGTATCGAACTGCGCGAAACCTCCCTTTATATAGAGTGCAACTGCACTCCTTGACTGCGAGAACCAAAAGCTCAAGCAGCCGTAACCTCCCTATGAAGGCTTCCAAAAAGATGGTGTATTGGCTTTCACGGCCGGTGAATTAAAACTCAGCAATTCTTCTAGGTTTGTGCCGTGTCTTGTGTGGGGTTTCGCCTAGGACACCAAGCTAGTCTCATCGGCGGGCTCTTGGTGTCCCTGCCCGGACCCCCACAGGAGTATCGAACTGCGCGAAACCTCCCTTTATATAAAGTGCAACTGCACTCCTTGACTGCGAGAACCAAAAGTTCAAGCAGCCGTAACCTCCCTATGAAGGCTTCCAAAAAGATGGTGTATTGGCTTTCACGGCCGGTGAATTAAAACTCAGCACATCTTCTAGGTTTGTGCCGTGTCTTGTGAGGGGTTTCGCCTAGGACACCAAGCTAGGCCCATCGGCGGGCCCTTGGTGTCCCTGCCCGGACCCCCACAGGAGCATCGAGCTGCGCGAAACCTCCCTTTATATAGATTGCAACTGCACTCCTTGACTGCGAGAACCAAAAGCTCAAGCAGCCGTAACCTCCCTATGAATGCTTCCAAAAAGATGGTGTATTGGCTTTCACGGCCGGTGAATTAAAACTCAGCAATTCTTCTAGGTGTGTGCCATGTCTTGTGTGGGGTTTCGCCTAGGACACCAAGCTAGGCTCATCGGCGGGCTCTTGGTGTCCCTGCCCGGACCCCCACAGGAGTATCGAAAAGCGCGAAACCTCCCTTTATATAGAGTGCAACTGCACTCCTTGACTGCGAGAACCAAAAGCTCAAGCAGCCGTAACCTCCCTATGAAGGCTTCCAAAAAGATGGTGTATTGGCTTTCACGGCCGGTGAATTAAAACTCAGCAATTCTTCTAGGTTTGTGCCGTGTCTTGTGTGGGGTTTCGCCTAGGACACAAAGCTAGGCTCATCGGCGGGCTCTTGATGTCCCTGCCCGGACCCCCACAGGAGTATCGAACTGCGCGAAACCTCCCTTTATATAGATTGCAACTGCACTCCTTGACTGCGAGAACCAAAAGCTCAAGCAGCCGTAACCTCCCTATGAAGGCTTCTAAAGATGGTGTATTGGCTTTCACGGCCGGTGAATTAAAACTCAGCAATTCTTCTAGGTTTGTGCCGTGTCTTGTGTGGGGTTTCGCCTAGGACACCAAGCTAGTCTCATCGGCGGGCTCTTGGTGTCCCTGCCCGGACCCCCGCAGGAGTATCGAACTGCGCGAAACCTCCCTTTATATAGAGTGCAACTGCACTCCTTGACTGCGAGAACCAAAAGCTCAAGCAGCCGTAACCTCCCTATGAAGGCTTCCAAAAAGATGGTGTATTGGCTTTCACGGCCGGTGAATTAAAACTCAGCAATTCTTCTAGGTTTGTGCCGTGTCTTGTGTGGGGTTTCGCCTAGGACACCAAGCTAGGCTCATCGGCGGGCTCTTGGTGTCCCTGCCCGGACCCCCACAGGAGTATCGAACTGGCGAAACCTCCCTTTATATAGAGTGCAACTGCACTCCTTAACTGCGAGAACCAAAAGCTCAAGCAGCCGTAACCTCCCTATGAAGGCTTCCAAAAAGATGGTGTATTGGCTTTCACGGCCGGTGAATTAAAACTCAGCAATTCTTCTAGGTTTGTGCCGTGTCTTGTGTGGGGTTTCGCCTAGGACACCAAGCTAGGCTCATCGGCGGGCTCTTGGTGTCCCTGCCCGGACCCCCACAGGAGTATAGAACTGCGCGAAACCTACCTTTATATAGAGTGCAACTGCACTCCTTGACTGCGAGAACCAAAAGCTCAAGCAGCCGTAACCTCCCTATGAAGGCTTCCAAAAAGATGGTGTATTGGCTTTCACGGCCGGTGAATTAAAACTCAGCAATTCTTCTAGGTTTGTGCCGTGTCGTGTGTGGGGTTTCGCCTAGGACACCAAGCTAGTCTCATCGGTGGGCTCTTGGTGTCCCTGCCCGGACCCCCACAGGAGTATCGAACTGCGCGAAACCTCCCTTTATATAGAGTGCAACTGCACTCCTTGACTGCGAGAACCAAAAGCTCAAGCAGCCGTAACCTCCCTATGAAGGCTTCCAAAAAGATGGTGTATTGGCTTTCACGGCCGGTGAATTAAAACTCAGCAATTCTTCTAGGTTTGTGCCGTGTCTTGTGTGGGGTTTCGCCTAGGACACCAAGCTAGGCTCATCGGCGGGCTCTTGGTGTCCCTGCCCGGACCCCCACAGGAGCATCGAACTGCGCGAAACCTCCCTTTATATAGATTGAAACTGCACTCCTTGACTGCGAGAACCAAAAGCTCAAGCAGCCGTAACCTCCCTATGAAGGCTTCCAAAAAGATGGTGTATTGGCTTTCACGGCCGGTGAATTAAAACTCAGCAATTCTTCTAGGTTTGTGCCATGTCTTGTGTGGGGTTTCGCCTAGGACACCAAGCTAGGCTCATCGGCGGGCTCTTGGTGTCCCTGCCCGGACCCCCACAGGAGTATCGAACTGCGCGAAACCTCCCTTTATATAGAGTGCAACTGCACTCCTTGACTGCGA
The DNA here is from genome assembly GCA_946902985.2 of Meconema thalassinum. NCBI lineage: Eukaryota > Metazoa > Arthropoda > Insecta > Orthoptera > Tettigoniidae > Meconema > Meconema thalassinum. Next base: position 1,295,687,102 of record OX336389.2, read on the forward strand.
GAACCAAAAGCTCAAGCAGCCGTAACCTCCCTATGAAGGCTTCCAAAAAGGTGGTGTATTGGCTTTCACGGCCGGTGAATTAAAACTCAGCAATTCTTCTAGGTTTGTGCCGTGGCTTGTGTCGGGTTTCGCCTAGGACACCAAGCTAGGCTCATCGGCGGGCTCTTGGTGTCCCTGCCCGGACCCCCACAGGAGTATCGAACTGCGCGAAACCTCCCTTTATATAGATTGCAACTGCACTCCTTGACTGCGAGAACCAAAAGCTCAAGCAGCCGTAACCTCCCTATGAAGGCTTCCAAAAAGATGGTGTATTGGCTTTCACGGCCGGTGAATTAAAACTCAGCAATTCTTCTAGGTTTGTGCCGTGTCTTGTGTGGGGTTTCGCCTAGGACACCAAGCTAGGCTCATCGGCGGGCTCTTGGTGTCCCTGCCCGGACCCCCACAGGAGTATCGAACTGCGCGAAACCTCCCTTTATATAGAGTGCAACTGCACTCCTTGACTGCGAGAACCAAAAGCTCAAGCAGCCGTAACCTCCCTATGAAGGCTTCCAAAAAGATGGTGTATTGGCTTTCACGGCCGGTGAATTAAAACTCAGCAATTCTTCTAGGTTTGTGCCGTGTCTTGTGTGGGGTTTCGCCTAGGACACCAAGCTAGGCTCATCGTTGGGCTCTTGGTGTCCCTGCCCGGACTCCCACAGGAGTATCGAACGGCGCGAAACCTCCCTTTATATAGAGTGCAACTGCAATCCTTGACTGCGAGAACCAAAAGCTCAAGCAGCCAAAACCTCCCTATGAAGGCTTCCAAAAAGATGGTGTATTGCTTTCACGGCCGGTGAATTAAAACTCAGCAAATCTTCTAGGTTTGTGCCGTGTCTTGTGAGGGGTTTCGCCTAGGACACCAAGCTAGGCTCATCGGCGGGCTCTTGGTGTCCCTGCCCGGACCCCCACAGGAGCATCGAGCTGCGCGAAACCTCCCTTTATATAGATTGCAACTGCACTCCTTGACTGCGAGAACCAAAAGCTCAAGCAGCCGTAACCTCCCTATGAAGGCTTCCAAAAAGATGGTGTATTGGCTTTCACGGCCGGTGAATTAAAACTCAGCAATTCTTCTAGGTTTGTGCCGTGTCTTGTGTGGGGTTTCGCCTAGGACACCAAGCTAGTCTCATCGGCGGGCTCTTGGTGTCCCTGCCCGGACCCCCGCAGGAGTATCGAACTGCGCGAAACCTCCCTTTATATAGAGTGCAACTGCACTCCTTGACTGCGAGAACCAAAAGCTCAAGCAGCCGTAACCTCCCTATGAAGGCTTCCAAAAAGATGGTGTATTGGCTTTCACGGCCGGTGAATTAAAACTCAGCAATTCTTCTAGGTTTGTGCCGTGTCTTGTGTGGGGTTTCGCCTAGGACACCAAGCTAGGCTCATCGGCGGGCTCTTGGTGTCCCTGCCCGGACCCCCACAGGAGTATCGAACTGGCGAAACCTCCCTTTATATAGAGTGCAACTGCACTCCTTAACTGCGAGAACCAAAAGCTCAAGCAGCCGTAACCTCCCTATGAAGGCTTCCAAAAAGATGGTGTATTGGCTTTCACGGCCGGTGAATTAAAACTCAGCAATTCTTCTAGGTTTGTGCCGTGTCTTGTGTGGGGTTTCGCCTAGGACACCAAGCTAGGCTCATCGGCGGGCTCTTGGTGTCCCTGCCCGGACCCCCACAGGAGTATAGAACTGCGCGAAACCTACCTTTATATAGAGTGCAACTGCACTCCTTGACTGCGAGAACCAAAAGCTCAAGCAGCCGTAACCTCCCTATGAAGGCTTCCAAAAAGATGGTGTATTGGCTTTCACGGCCGGTGAATTAAAACTCAGCAATTCTTCTAGGTTTGTGCCGTGTCGTGTGTGGGGTTTCGCCTAGGACACCAAGCTAGTCTCATCGGTGGGCTCTTGGTGTCCCTGCCCGGACCCCCACAGGAGTATCGAACTGCGCGAAACCTCCCTTTATATAGAGTGCAACTGCACTCCTTGACTGCGAGAACCAAAAGCTCAAGCAGCCGTAACCTCCCTATGAAGGCTTCCAAAAAGATGGTGTATTGGCTTTCACGGCCGGTGAATTAAAACTCAGCAATTCTTCTAGGTTTGTGCCGTGTCTTGTGTGGGGTTTCGCCTAGGACACCAAGCTAGGCTCATCGGCGGGCTCTTGGTGTCCCTGCCCGGACCCCCACAGGAGCATCGAACTGCGCGAAACCTCCCTTTATATAGATTGAAACTGCACTCCTTGACTGCGAGAACCAAAAGCTCAAGCAGCCGTAACCTCCCTATGAAGGCTTCCAAAAAGATGGTGTATTGGCTTTCACGGCCGGTGAATTAAAACTCAGCAATTCTTCTAGGTTTGTGCCATGTCTTGTGTGGGGTTTCGCCTAGGACACCAAGCTAGGCTCATCGGCGGGCTCTTGGTGTCCCTGCCCGGACCCCCACAGGAGTATCGAACTGCGCGAAACCTCCCTTTATATAGAGTGCAACTGCACTCCTTGACTGCGAGAACCAAAAGCTCAAGCAGCCGTAACCTCCCTATGAAGGCTTCCAAAAAGGTGGTGTATTGGCTTTCACGGCCGGTGAATTAAAACTCAGCAATTCTTCTGGGTTTGTGCCGTGTCTTGTGTCGGGTTTCGCCTAGGACACCAAGCTAGGCTCATCGGCGGGCTCTTGGTGTCCCTGCCCGGACCCCCACAGGAGTATCGAACTGCGCGAAACCTCCCTTTATATAGATTGCAACTGCACTCCTTGACTGCGAGAACCAAAAGCTCAAGCAGCCGTAACCTCCCTATGAAGGCTTCCAAAAAGATGGTGTATTGGCTTTCACGGCCGGTGAATTAAAACTCAGCAATTCTTCTAGGTTTGTGCCGTGTCTTGTGTGGGGTTTCGCCTAGGACACCAAGCTAGGCTCATCGGCGGGCTCTTGGTGTCCCTGCCCGGACCCCCACAGGAGTATCGAACTGCGCGAAACCTCCCTTTATATAGAGTGCAACTGCACTCCTTGACTGCGAGAACCAAAAGCTCAAGCAGCCGTAACCTCCCTATGAAGGCTTCCAAAAAGATGGTGTATTGGCTTTCACGGCCGGTGAATTAAAACTCAGCAATTCTTCTAGGTTTGTGCCGTGTCTTGTGTGGGGTTTCGCCTAGGACACCAAGCTAGGCTCATCGTTGGGCTCTTGGTGTCCCTGCCCGGACTCCCACAGGAGTATCGAACTGCGCGAAACCTCCCTTTATATAGAGTGCAACTGCAATCCTTGACTGCGAGAACCAAAAGCTCAAGCAGCCAAAACCTCCCTATGAAGGCTTCCAAAAAGATGGTGTATTGCTTTCACGGCCGGTGAATTAAAACTCAGCAATTCTTCTAGGTTTGTGCCGTGTCTTGTGAGGGGTTTCGCCTAGGACACCAAGCTAGGCTCATCGGCGGGCTCTTGGTGTCCCTGCCCGGACCCCCAGAGGAGCATCGAGCTGCGCGAAACCTCCCTTTATATAGATTGCAACTGCACTCCTTGACTGCGAGAACCAAAAGCTCAAGCAGCCGTAACCTCCCTATGAATGCTTCCAAAAAGATGGTGTATTGGCTTTCACGGCCGGTGAATTAAAACTCAGCAATTCTTCTAGGTGTGTGCCATGTCTTGTGTGGGGTTTCGCCTAGGACACCAAGCTAGGCTCATCGGCGGGCTCTTGGTGTCCCTGCCCGGACCCCCACAGGAGTATCGAAAAGCGCGAAACCTCCCTTTATATAGAGTGCAACTGCACTCCTTGACTGCGAGAACCAAAAGCTCAAGCAGCCGTAACCTCCCTATGAAGGCTTCCAAAAAGATGGTGTATTGGCTTTCACGGCCGGTGAATTAAAACTCAGCAATTCTTCTAGGTTTGTGCCGTGTCTTGTGTGGGGTTTCGCCTAGGACACAAAGCTAGGCTCATCGGCGGGCTCTTGGTGTCCCTGCCCGGACCCCCACAGGAGTATCGAACTGCGCGAAACCTCCCTTTATATAGATTGCAACTGCACTCCTTGACTGCGAGAACCAAAAGCTCAAGCAGCCGTAACCTCCCTATGAAGGCTTCCAAAAAGATGGTGTATTGGCTTTCACGGCCGGTGAATTAAAACTCAGCAATTCTTCTAGGTTTGTGCCGTGTCTTGTGTGGGGTTTCGCCTAGGACACCAAGCTAGTCTCATCGGCGGGCTCTTGGTGTCCCTGCCTGGACCCCCGCAGGAGTATCGAACTGCGCGAAACCTCCCTTTATATAGAGTGCAACTGCACTCCTTGACTGCGAGAACCAAAAGCTCAAGCAGCCGTAACCTCCCTATGAAGGCTTCCAAAAAGATGGTGTATTGGCTTTCACGGCCGGTGAATTAAAACTCAGCAATTCTTCTAGGTTTGTGCCGTGTCTTGTGTGGGGTTTCGCCTAGGACACCAAGCTAGGCTCATCGGCGGGCTCTTGGTGTCCCTGCCCGGACCCCCACAGGAGTATCGAACTGGCGAAACCTCCCTTTATATAGAGTGCGACTGCACTCCTTAACTGCGAGAACCAAAAGCTCAAGCAGCCGTAACCTCCCTATGAAGGCTTCCAAAAAGATGGTGTATTGGCTTTCACGGCCGGTGAATTAAAACTCAGCAATTCTTCTAGGTTTGTGCCGTGTCTTGTGTGGGGTTTCGCCTAGGACACCAAGCTAGGCTCATCGGCGGGCTCTTGGTGTCCCTGCCCGGACCCCCACAGGAGTATCGAACTGCGCGAAACCTACCTTTATATAGAGTGCAACTGCACTCCTTGACTGCGAGAACCAAAAGCTCAAGCAGCCGTAACCTCCCTATGAAGGCTTCCAAAAAGATGATGTATTGGCTTTCACGGCCGGTGAATTAAAACTCAGCAATTCTTCTAGGTTTGTGCCGTGTCGTGTGTGGGGTTTCGCCTAGGACACCAAGCTAGTCTCATCGGTGGGCTCTTGGTGTCCCTGCCCGGACCCCCACAGGAGTATCGAACTGCGCGAAACCTCCCTTTATATAGAGTGCAACTGCACTCCTTGACTGCGAGAACCAAAAGCTCAAGCAGCCGTAACCTCCCTATGAAGGCTTCCAAAAAGATGGTGTATTGGCTTTCACGGCCGGTGAATTAAAACTCAGCAAATCTTCTAGGTTTGTGCCGTGTCTTGTGTGGGGTTTCGACTAGGACACCAAGCTAGGCTCATCGGCGGGCTCTTGGTGTCCCTGCCCGGACCCCCACAGGAGCATCGAACTGCGCGAAACCTCCCTTTATATAGATTGAAACTGCACTCCTTGACTGCGAGAACCAAAAGCTCAAGCAGCCGTAACCTCCCTATGAAGGCTTCCAAAAAGATGGTGTATTGGCTTTCACGGCCGGTGAATTAAAACTCAGCAATTCTTCTAGGTGTGTGCCATGTCTTGTGTGGGGTTTCGCCTAGGACACCAAGCTAGGCTCATCGGCGGGCTCTTGGTGTCCCTGCCCGGACCCCCACAGGAGTATCGAACTGCGCGAAACCTCCCTTTATATAGAGTGCAACTGCACTCCTTGACTGCGAGAACCAAAAGCTCAAGCAGCCGTAACCTCCCTATGAAGGCTTCCAAAAAGGTGGTGTATTGGCTTTCACGGCCGGTGAATTAAAACTCAGCAATTCTTCTAGGTTTGTGCCGTGTCTTGTGTGGGGTTTCGCCTAGGACACCAAGCTAGGCTCATCGGCGGGCTCTTGGTGTCCCTGCCCGGACCCCCACAGGAGTATCGAACTGCGCGAAACCTCCCTTTATATAGATTGCAACTGCACTCCTTGACTGCGAGAACCAAAAGCTCAAGCAGCCGTAACCTCCCTATGAAGGCTTCCAAAAAGATGGTGTATTGGCTTTCACGGCCGGTGAATTAAAACTCAGCAATTCTTCTAGGTTTGTGCCGTGTCTTGTGTGGGGTTTCGCCTAGGACACCAAGCTAGGCTCATCGGCGGGCTCTTGGTGTCCCTGCTCGGACCCCCACAGGAGTATCGAACTGCGCGAAACCTCCCTCTATATAGAGTGCAACTGCACTCCTTGACTGCGAGAACCAAAAGCTCAAGCAGCCGTAACCTCCCTATGAAGGCTTCCAAAAAGATGGTGTATTGGCTTTCACGGCCGGTGAATTAAAACTCAGCATTTCTTCTAGGTTTGTGCCGTGTCTTGTGTGGGGTTTCGCCTAGGACACCAAGCTAGGCTCATCGTTGGGCTCTTGGTGTCCCTGCCCGGACTCCCACAGGAGTATCGAACTGCGCGAAACCTCCCTTTATATAGAGTGCAACTGCAATCCTTGACTGCGAGAACCAAAAGCTCAAGCAGCCAAAACCTCCCTATGAAGGCTTCCAAAAAGATGGTGTATTGCCTTTCACGGCCGGTGAATTAAAACTCAGCAATTCTTCTAGGTTTGTGCCGTGTCTTGTGTGGGGTTTCGCCTAGGACACCAAGCTAGGCTTATCGTTCGGCTCTTGGTGTCCCTGCCCGGACTCCCACAGGAGTATCGAACTGCGCGAAACCTCCCTTTATATAGAGTGCAACTGCACTCCTCGACTGCGAGAACCAAAAGCTCAAGCAGCCGTAACCTCCCTATGAAGGCTTCCAAAAAGATGGTGTATTGGCTTTAACGGCCGGTGAATTAAAACTCAGCAATTCTTCTAGGTTTGTGCCGTGTCTTGTGTGGGGTTTCGCCTAGGACACCAAGCTAGGCTCATCGGCGGGCTCTTGGTGTCCCTGCCCGGACCCCCACAGGAGTATCGAACTACGCGAAACCTCCCTTTATATAGAGTCTAACTGCACTCCTTGACTGCGAGAACCAAAAGCTCAAGCAGCCGTAACCTCCCTATGAAGGCTTCCAAAAAGATGGTGTATTGGCTTTCACGGCCGGTGAATTAAAACTCAGCAATTCTTCTAGGTTTGTGCCGTGTCTTGTGTGGGGTTTCGCCTAGGACACCAAGCTAGGCTCATCGGCGGGCTCTTGGTGTCCCTGCCCGGACCCCCACAGGAGTATCGAACTGCGCGAAACCTCCCTTTATATAGAGTGCAACTGTACTCCTTGACTGCGAGAACCAAAAGCTCAAGCAGCCGTAGCCTCCCTATGAAGGCTTCCAAAAAGATGGTGTATTGGCTTTCACGGCCGGTGAATTAAAACTCAGCAATTCTTCTAGGTTTGTGCCGTGTCTTGTGTGGGGTTTAGCCTAGGACACCAAGCTAGGCTCATCGTTGGGCTCTTGGTGTCCCTGTCCGGACTCCCACAGGAGTATCGAACTGCGCGAAACCTCCCTTTATATAGAGTGCAACTGCACTCCTTGACTGCGAGAACCAAAAGCTCAAGCAGCCAAAATCTCCCTATGAAGGCTTCCAAAAAGATGGTGTATTGGCTTTCACGGCCGGTGAATTAAAACTCAGCAATTCTTCTAGGTTTGTGCCGTGTCTTGTGTGGGGTTTCGCCTAGGACACCAAGCTAGGCTCATCGGCGGGCTCTTGGTGTCCCTGCCCGGACCCCCAAAGGAGTATCGAACTGCGCGAAACCTCCCTTTATATAGAGTGCAACTGCACTCCTTGACGGCGAGAACCAAAAGCTCAAGCAGCCGTAACCTCCCTATGAAGGCTTCCAAAAAGATGGTGTATTGGCTTTCACGGCCGGTGAATTAAAACTCAGCAATTCTTCTAGGTTTGTGCCGTGTCTTGTGTGGGGTTTCGCCTAGGACACCAAGCTAGGCTCATCGGCGGGCTCTTGGTGTCCCTGCCGGACCCCCGCAGTAGTATCGAACTGCGCGAAACCTCCCTTTATATAGAGTGCAACTGCACTCCTTGACTGCGAGAACCAAAAGCTCAAGCAGCCGTAACCTCCCTATGAAGGCTTCCAAAGAGATGGTGTATTGGCTTTCACGGCCGGTGAATTAAAACTCAGCAATTCTTCTAGGTTTGTGCCGTGTCTTGTGTGGGGTTTCGCCTAGGACACCAAGCTAGGCTCATCGGCGGGCTCTTGGAGTCCCTGCCCGGACCCCCACAGGAGTATCGAACTGCGCGAAACCTCCCTTTATATAGAGTGCAACTGCACTCCTTGACTGCGAGAAACAAAAGCTCAAGCAGCCGTAACCTCCCTATGAAGGCTTCCAAAAAGATGGTGTATTGGCTTTCACGGCCGGTGAATTAAAACTCAGCAATTCTTCTAGGTTTGTGCCGTGTCTTGTGTGGGGTTTCGCCTAGGACACCAAGCTAGGCTCATCGGCGGGCTCTTGGTGTCCCTGCCCGGACCCCCACAGGAGTATCGAACTGCGCGAAACCTCCCTTTATATAGAGTGCAACTGCACTCTTTGACTGCGAGAACCATTAGCTCAAGCAGCCGTAACCTCCCTATGAAGGCTTCCAAAAAGATGGCGTATTGGCTTTCACGGCCGGTGAATTAATACTCAGCAATTCTTCTAGGTTTGTGCCGTGTCTTGTGTGGGGTTTCGCCTAGGACACCAAGCTAGGCTCATCGGCGGGCTCTTGGTGTCCCTGCCCGGACCCCCACAGGAGTATCGAACTGCGCGAAACCTCCCTTTATATAGAGTGCAACTGCACTCCTTGACTGCGAGAACCAAAAGCTCAAGCAGCCGTAACTTCCCTATGAAGGCTTCCAAAAATATGGTGTATTGGCTTTCACGGCCGGTGAATTAAACCTCGGCAATTCTTCTAGGGTTGTGCCGTGTCTTGTGTGGGGTTTCGCCTAGGAAACCAAGATAGGCTCATCGGCGGGATCTTGGTGTCCCTGCCCGGACCCCCACAGGAGTATCGAACTACGCGAAACCTCCCTTTATATAGAGTGCAATTGCACTCCTTGACTGCGAGAACCAAAACTCAAGCAGCCGTAACCTCCCTATGAAGGCTTCCAAAAAGATGGAGTATTGGCTTTCACGGCCGGTGAATTAAAACTCAGCAATTCTTCTATGTTTGTGCCGTGTCTTGTGTGGGGTTTCGCCTAGGACACCAAGCTAGGCTCATCGGCGGGCTCTTGGTGTCCCTGCCCGGACCCCCACAGGAGTATCGTACTGCGCGAAACCTCCCTTTATATAGAGTGCAACTGCACTCCTTGACTGCGAGAACCAAAAGCTCAAGCAGCCGTAACCTCCCTATGAAGGCTTCCAAAAGGTGGTGTATTGGCTTTCACGGCCGGTGAATTAAAACTCAGCAATTCTTCTAGGTTTGTTCCGTGTCTTGTGTGGGGTTTCGCCTAGGACACCATGCTAGGCTCATCGGCGGGCTCTTGGTGTCCCTGCCCGGACCCCCACAGGAGTATCGAACTGCGCGAAACCTCCCTTTATATAGAGTGCAACTGCACTCCTTGACTGCGAGAACCAAAAGCTCAAGCAGCCGTAACCTCCCTATGAAGGCTTCCAAAAAGATGGTGTATTGGCTTTCACGGCCGGTGAATTAAAACTCAGCAATTCTTCTAGGTTTGTGCCGTGTCTTGTGTGGGGTTTCGCCTAGGACACCAAGCTAGGCTCATCGGCGGGCTCTTGGTGTCCCTGCCCTGACCCCCACAGGAGTATCGAACTGCGCGAAACCTCCCTTTATATAGAGTGCAACTGCACTCCTTGACTGCGAGAACCAAAAGCTCAAGCAGCCGTAACCAACCTATGAAGGCTTCCAAAAAGATGGTGTATTGGCTTTCACGGCCAGTGAATTAAAACTCAGCAATTCTTCTAGGTTGGTGCCGTGTCTTGTGTGGGGTTTCGCCTAGGACACCAAGCTAGGCTCATCGGCGGGCTCTTGGTGTCCCTGCCCGGACCCGCACAGGAGTATCGAACTGCGCGAAACCTCCCTTTATATAGAGTGCAACTGCACTCCTTGACTGCGAGAACCAAAAGCTCAAGCAGCCGTAACCTCTCTATGAAGGCTTCCAAAAAGATGGTGTATTGGCTTTCACGGCCGGTGAATTAAAACTCAGCAATTCTTCTAGGTTTGTGCCGTGTCTTGTGTGGGGTTTCGCCTAGGACACCAAGCTAGGCTCATCGGCGGGCTCTTGGTGTCCCTGCCCGGACCCCCACAGTAGTATCGAACTGCGCGAAACCTCCCTTTATATAGAGTGCAATTGCACTCCTTGACTGCGAGAACCAAAAGCTCAAGCAGCCGTAACTTCTCTATGAAGGCTTCCAAAAAGATGGTGTATTGGCTTTCACGGCCGGTGAATTAAAACTCAGCATTTCTTCTAGGTTCGTGCCGTGTCTTGTGTGGGGTTTCGCCTAGGACACCAAGCTAGGCTCATCGGCGGGCTCTTGGTGTCCCTGCCCGGACCCCCACAGGAGTATCGAACTGCGCGAAACCTCCCTTTATATAGAGTGCAACTGCACTCCTTGATTGCGAGAACCAAAATCTCAAGCAGCCGTAACCTCCCTATGAAGGCTTCCAAAAAGATGGTGTATTGCCTTTCACGGCCGGTGAATTAAAACTCAGCAATTCTTCTAGGTTTGTGCCGTGTCCTGTGTGGGGTTTCGCCTAGGACACCAAGCTAGGCTCATCGTTGGGCTCTTGGTGCCCCTGCCCGGACTCCCACAGGAGTATCGAACTGCGCGAAACCTCCCTTTATATAGAGTGCAACTGCACTCATTGACTGCGAGAACCAAAAGCTCAAGCAGCCAAAACCTCCCTATGAAGGCTTCCAAAAAGAGGGTGTATTGGCTTTCACGGCCGGTGAATTAAAACTCAGCAATTCTTCTAGGTTTGTGCCGTGTCTTGTGTGGGGTTTCGCCTAGGACACCAAGCTAGGCTCATCGGCGGGCTCTTGGTGTCCCTGCCCGGACCCCCACAGGAGTATCGAACTGCGCGAAACCTCCCTTTATATAGAGTGCATCTGCACTCCTTGACTGCGAGAACCAAAAGCTCAAGCAGCCGTAACCTCCCTATGAAGGCTTCCAAAAAGATGGTGTATTGGCTTTAACGGCCGGTGAATTAAAACTCAGCAATTCTTCTAGGTTTGTGCCGTGTCTTGTGTGGGGTTTCGCCTAGGACACCAAGCTAGGCTCATCGGCGGGCTCTTGGTGTCCCTGCCCGGACCCGCACAGGAGTATCGAACTGCGCGAAACCTCCCTTTATATAGAGTGCAACTGCACTCCTTGACTGCGAGAACCAAAAGCTCAAGCAGCCGTAACCTCCCTATGAAGGCTTCCAAAAAGATGGTGTATTGGCTTTCACGGCCGGTGAATTAAAACTCAGCAATTCTTCTAGGTTTGTGCCGTGTCTTGTGTGGGGTTTCGCCTAGGACACCAAGCTAGGCTCATCGGCGGGCTCTTGGTGTCCCTGCCCGGACCCCCACAGGAGTATCGAACTGCGCGAAACCTCCCTTTATATAGAGTGCAACTGCACTCCTTGACTGCGAGAACCAAAACCTCAAGCAGCCGTAACCTTCCTATGAAGGCTTCCAAAAAGATGGTGTATTGGCTTTCACGGCCGGTGAATTAAAACTCAGCAAATCTTCTAGGTTTGTGCCGTGTCTTGTGTGGGGTTTCGACTAGGACACCAAGCTAGGCTCATCGGCGGGCTCTTGGTGTCCCTGCCCGGACCCCCACAGGAGTATCGAACTGCGCGAAACCTCCCTTTATATAGTGTGCATCTGCACTCCTTGACTGCGAGAACCAAAAGCTCAAGCAGCCGTAACCTCCCTATGAAGGCTTCCAAAAAGATGGTGTATTGGCTTTCACGGCCGGTGAATTAAAACTCAGCAATTCTTCTAGGTTTGTGCCGTGTCTTGTGTGGGGTTTCGCCTAGGACACCAAGCTAGGCTCATCGGCGGGCTCTTGGTGTCCCTGCCCGGACCCCCACAGGAGTATCGAACTGCGCGAAACCTCCCTTTATATAGAGTGCAACTGCACTCCTTGACTGCGAGAACCAAAAGCTCAAGCAGCCGTAACCTCCCTATGAAGGCTTCCAAAAAGATGGTGTATTGGCTTTCACGGCCGGTGAATTAAAACTCAGCAATTCTTCTAGGTTTGTGCCGTGTCTTGTGTGGGGTTTCGCCCAGGACACCAAGCTAGGCTCATCGGCGGGCTCTTGGTGTCCCTGCCCGGACCCCCACAGGAGCATCGAACTGCGCGAAACCTCCCTTTATATAGATTGCAACTGCACTCCTTGACTGCGAGAACCAAAGGCTCAAGCAGCCGTAACCTCCCTATGAAGGCTTCCAAAAAGATGGTGTATTGGCTTTCACGGCCGGTGAATTAAAACTCAGCAATTCTTCTAGGTTTGTGCCATGTCTTGTGTGGGGTTTCGCCTAGGACAACAAGCTAGGCTCATCGGCGGGCTCTTGGTGTCCCTGCCCGGACCCCCACAGGAGTATCGAACTGCGCGAAACCTCCCTTTATATAGAGTGCAACTGCACTCCTTGACTGCGAGAACCAAGACTCAAGCAGCCGTAACCTCCCTATGAAGGCTTCCAAAAAGATGGTGTATTGGCTTTCACGGCCAGTGAATTAAAACTCAGCAATTCTTCTAGGTTTGTGCCGTGTCTTGTGTGGGGTTTCGCCTAGGACACCAAGCTAGGCTCATCGGCGGGCTCTTGGTGTCCCTGCCCGGACCCCCACAGGAGTATCGAACTGCGCGAAACCTCCCTTTATATAGATTGCAACTGCACTCCTTGACTGCGAGAACCAAAAGCTCAAGCAGCCGTAACCTCCCTATGAAGGCTTCCAAAAAGATGGTGTATTGGCTTTCACGGCCGGTGAATTAAAACTCAGCAATTCTTCTAGGTTTGTGCCGTGTCTTGTGTGGGGTTTCGCCTAGGACACCAAGCTAGGCTCATCGGCGGGCTCTTGGTGTCCCTGCCCGGACCCCCACAGGAGTATCGAACTGCGCGAAACCTCCCTTTATATAGAGTGCAACTGCACTCCTTGACTGCGAGAACCAAAAGCTCAAGCAGCCGTAACCTCCCGATGAAGGCTTCCAAATAGATGGTGTATTGGCTTTCACGGCCGGTGAATTAAAACTCAGCAATTCTTCTAGGTTTGTGCCGTGTCTTGTGTGGGGTTTCGCCTAGGACACCAAGATAGGCTCATCGGCGGGCTCTTGGTGTCCCTGCCCGGACCCCCACAGGAGTACCGAACTGCGCGAAACCTCCCTTTATATAGAGTGCAACTGCACTCCTTGACTGCGAGAACCAAAAGCTCAAGCAGCCGTAACCTCCCTATGAAGGCTTCCAAAAAGATGGTGTATTGGCTTTCACGGCCGGTGAATTAAAACTCAGCAATTCTTCTAGGTTTGTGCCGTGTCTTTTGTGGGGTTTCGCCTAGGACACCAAGCTAGGCTCATCGGCGGGCTCTTGGTGTCCCTGCCCGGACCCCCACAGGAGTATCGAACTGCGCGAAACCTCCCTTTATATAGAGTGCAACTGCACTCCTTGACTGCGAGAACCAAAAGCTCAAGCAGCCGTAACCTCCCTATGAAGGCTTCCAAAAGATGGTGTATTGTCTTTCACGGCCGGTGAATTAAAACTCAGCAATTCTTCTAGGTTTGTGCCGTGCCTTGTGTGGGGTTTCGCCTAGGACACCAAGCTAGGCTCATCGGCGGGCTCTTGGTGTCCCTGCCCGAACCCCCACAGGAGTATCGAACTGCACGAAACCTCCCTTTATATAGAGTGCAACTGCACTCCTTGACTGCGAGAACCAAAAGCTCAAGCAGCCGTAACCTCCCTATGAAGGCTTCCAAAAAGATGGTGTATTGGCTTTCACGGCCGGTGAATTAAAACTCAGCAATTCTTCTAGGTTTGTGCCGTGTCTTGTGTGGGGTTTCGCCTAGGACACCAAGCTAGGCTCATCGGCGGGCTCTTGGTGTCCCTGCCCGGACCCCCACAGGAGTATCGAACTGCGCGAAACCTCCCTTTATATAGAGTGGAACTGCACTCCTTGACTGCGAGAACCAAAAGCTCAAGCAGCCGTAACCTCCCTACGAAGGCTTCCAAAAATATGGTGTATTGGCTTTCACGGCCGGTGAATTAAAACTCGGCAATTCTTCTAGGTTTGTGCCGTGTCTTGTGTGGGGTTTCGCCTAGGACACCAAGATAGGCTCATCGGCGGGCTCTTGGTGTCTCTGCCCGGACCCCCACTGGAGTATCGAACTACGCGAAACCTCCCTTTATATAGAGTGCAATTGCACTCCTTGACTGCGAGAACCAAAACTCAAGCAGCCGTAACCTCCCTATGAAGGCTTCCAAAAAGATGGTGTATTGGCTTTCACGGCCGGTGAATTAAAACTCATCAATTCTTCTAGGTTTGTGCCGTGTCTTGTGTGGGGTTTCGCCTAGGACACCAAGCTAGGCTCATCGGCGGGCTCTTGGTGTCCCTGCCCGGACCCCCACAGGAGTATCGAACTGCGCGAAACCTCCCTTTATATAGAGTGCAACTGCACTCCTTGACTGCGAGAACCAAAAGCTCAAGCAGCCGTAACCTCCCTATGAAGGCTTCCAAAAGGATGGTGTATTGGCTTTCACGGCCGGTGAATTAAAACTCAGCAATTCTTCTAGGTTTGTGCCGTGTCTTGTGTGGGGTTTCGCCTAGGACACCAAGCTAGGCTCATCGGCGGGCTCTTGGTGTCCCTGCCCGGACCCCCACAGTAGTATCGAACTGCGCGAAACCTCCCTTTATATAGAGTGCAACTGCACTCCTTGACTGCGAGAACCAAAAGCTCAAGCAGCCGTAACCTCCCTATGAAGGCTTCCAAAAAGATGGTGTATTGGCTTTCACGGCCGGTGAATTAAAACTCAGCAATTCTTCTAGGTTTGTGCCGTGTCTTGTGTGGGGTTTCGCCTAGGACACCATGCTAGGCTCATCGGCGGGCTCTTGGTGTCCCTGCCCGGACCCCCACAGGAGTATCGAACTGCGCGAAACCTCCCTTTATATAGAGTGCAACTGCACTCCTTGACTGCGAGAACCAAAAGCTCAAGCAGCCGTAACCACCCTATGAAGGCTTCCAAAAAGATGGTGTATTGGCTTTCACGGCCAGTGAATTAAAACTCAGCAATTCTTCTAGGTTTGTGCCGTGTCTTGTGTGGGGTTTCGCCTAGGACACCAAGCTAGGCTCATCGGCGGGCCCTTGGTGTCCCTGCCCGGACCCCCACAGGAGTATCGAACTGCGCGAAACCTCCCTTTATATAGAGTGCAACTGCACTCCTTGACTGCGAGAACCAAAAGCTCAAGCAGCCGTAACCTTTCTATGAAGGCTTCCAAAAAGATGGTGTATTGGCTTTCACGGCCGGTGAATTAAAACTCAGCAATTCTTCTAGGTTTGTGCCGTGTCTTGTGTGGGGTTTCGCCTAGGACACCAAGCTAGGCTCATCGGCGGGCTCTTGGTGTCCCTGCCCGGACCCCCACAGGAGTATCGAACTGCGCGAAACCTCCCTTTATATAGAGTGCAATTGCACTCCTTGACTGCGAGAACCAAAAGCTCAAGCAGCCGTAACCTCTCTATGAAGGCTTCCAAATAGATGGTGTATTGGCTTTCACGGCCGGTGAATTAAAACTCATCAATTCTTCTAGGTTTGTGCCGTGTCTTGTGTGGGGTTTCGCCTAGGACACCAAGCTAGGCTCATCGGCGGGCTCTTGGTGTCCCTGCCCGGACCCCCACAGGAGTATCGAACTGCGCGAAACCTCCCTTTATATAGAGTGCAACTGCACTCCTTGACTGCGAGAACCAAAAGCTCAAGCAGCCGTAACCTCCCTATGAAGGCTTCCAAAAGGATGGTGTATTGGCTTTCACGGCCGGTGAATTAAAACTCAGCAATTCTTCTAGGTTTGTGCCGTGTCTTGTGTGGGGTTTCGCCTAGGACACCAAGCTAGGCTCATCGGCGGGCTCTTGGTGTCCCTGCCCGGACCCCCACAGTAGTATCGAACTGCGCGAAACCTCCCTTTATATAGAGTGCAACTGCACTCCTTGACTGCGAGAACCAAAAGCTCAAGCAGCCGTAACCTCCCTATGAAGGCTTCCAAAAAGATGGTGTATTGGCTTTCACGGCCGGTGAATTAAAACTCAGCAATTCTTCTAGGTTTGTGCCGTGTCTTGTGTGGGGTTTCGCCTAGGACACCATGCTAGGCTCATCGGCGGGCTCTTGGTGTCCCTGCCCGGACCCCCACAGGAGTATCGAACTGCGCGAAACCTCCCTTTATATAGAGTGCAACTGCACTCCTTGACTGCGAGAACCAAAAGCTCAAGCAGCCGTAACCACCCTATGAAGGCTTCCAAAAAGATGGTGTATTGGCTTTCACGGCCAGTGAATTAAAACTCAGCAATTCTTCTAGGTTTGTGCCGTGTCTTGTGTGGGGTTTCGCCTAGGACACCAAGCTAGGCTCATCGGCGGGCTCTTGGTGTCCCTGCCCGGACCCCCACAGGAGTATCGAACTGCGCGAAACCTCCCTTTATATAGAGTGCAACTGCACTCCTTGACTGCGAGAACCAAAACCTCAAGCAGCCGTAACCTTCCTATGAAGGCTTCCAAAAAGATGGTGTATTGGCTTTCACGGCCGGTGAATTAAAACTCAGCAAATCTTCTAGGTTTGTGCCGTGTCTTGTGTGGGGTTTCGACTAGGACACCAAGCTAGGCTCATCGGCGGGCTCTTGGTGTCCCTGCCCGGACCCCCACAGGAGTATCGAACTGCGCGAAACCTCCCTTTATATAGTGTGCATCTGCACTCCTTGACTGCGAGAACCAAAAGCTCAAGCAGCCGTAACCTCCCTATGAAGGCTTCCAAAAAGATGGTGTATTGGCTTTCACGGCCGGTGAATTAAAACTCAGCAATTCTTCTAGGTTTGTGCCGTGTCTTGTGTGGGGTTTCGCCTAGGACACCAAGCTAGGCTCATCGGCGGGCTCTTGGTGTCCCTGCCCGGACCCCCACAGGAGTATCGAACTGCGCGAAACCTCCCTTTATATAGAGTGCAACTGCACTCCTTGACTGCGAGAACCAAAAGCTCAAGCAGCCGTAACCTCCCTATGAAGGCTTCCAAAAAGATGGTGTATTGGCTTTCACGGCCGGTGAATTAAAACTCAGCAATTCTTCTAGGTTTGTGCCGTGTCTTGTGTGGGGTTTCGCCCAGGACACCAAGCTAGGCTCATCGGCGGGCTCTTGGTGTCCCTGCCCGGACCCCCACAGGAGCATCGAACTGCGCGAAACCTCCCTTTATATAGATTGCAACTGCACTCCTTGACTGCGAGAACCAAAGGCTCAAGCAGCCGTAACCTCCCTATGAAGGCTTCCAAAAAGATGGTGTATTGGCTTTCACGGCCGGTGAATTAAAACTCAGCAATTCTTCTAGGTTTGTGCCATGTCTTGTGTGGGGTTTCGCCTAGGACAACAAGCTAGGCTCATCGGCGGGCTCTTGGTGTCCCTGCCCGGACCCCCACAGGAGTATCGAACTGCGCGAAACCTCCCTTTATATAGAGTGCAACTGCACTCCTTGACTGCGAGAACCAAGACTCAAGCAGCCGTAACCTCCCTATGAAGGCTTCCAAAAAGATGGTGTATTGGCTTTCACGGCCAGTGAATTAAAACTCAGCAATTCTTCTAGGTTTGTGCCGTGTCTTGTGTGGGGTTTCGCCTAGGACACCAAGCTAGGCTCATCGGCGGGCTCTTGGTGTCCCTGCCCGGACCCCCACAGGAGTATCGAACTGCGCGAAACCTCCCTTTATATAGATTGCAACTGCACTCCTTGACTGCGAGAACCAAAAGCTCAAGCAGCCGTAACCTCCCTATGAAGGCTTCCAAAAAGATGGTGTATTGGCTTTCACGGCCGGTGAATTAAAACTCAGCAATTCTTCTAGGTTTGTGCCGTGTCTTGTGTGGGGTTTCGCCTAGGACACCAAGCTAGGCTCATCGGCGGGCTCTTGGTGTCCCTGCCCGGACCCCCACAGGAGTATCGAACTGCGCGAAACCTCCCTTTATATAGAGTGCAACTGCACTCCTTGACTGCGAGAACCAAAAGCTCAAGCAGCCGTAACCTCCCGATGAAGGCTTCCAAATAGATGGTGTATTGGCTTTCACGGCCGGTGAATTAAAACTCAGCAATTCTTCTAGGTTTGTGCCGTGTCTTGTGTGGGGTTTCGCCTAGGACACCAAGATAGGCTCATCGGCGGGCTCTTGGTGTCCCTGCCCGGACCCCCACAGGAGTATCGAACTGCGCGAAACCTCCCTTTATATAGAGTGCAACTGCACTCCTTGACTGCGAGAACCAAAAGCTCAAGCAGCCGTAACCTCCCTATGAAGGCTTCCAAAAAGATGGTGTATTGGCTTTCACGGCCGGTGAATTAAAACTCAGCAATTCTTCTAGGTTTGTGCCGTGTCTTTTGTGGGGTTTCGCCTAGGACACCAAGCTAGGCTCATCGGCGGGCTCTTGGTGTCCCTGCCCGGACCCCCACAGGAGTATCGAACTGCGCGAAACCTCCCTTTATATAGAGTGCAACTGCACTCCTTGACTGCGAGAACCAAAAGCTCAAGCAGCCGTAACCTCCTTATGAAGGCTTCCAAAAGATGGTGTATTGTCTTTCACGGCCGGTGAATTAAAACTCAGCAATTCTTCTAGGTTTGTGCCGTGCCTTGTGTGGGGTTTCGCCTAGGACACCAAGCTAGGCTCATCGGCGGGCTCTTGGTGTCCCTGCCCGAACCCCCACAGGAGTATCGAACTGCACGAAACCTCCCTTTATATAGAGTGCAACTGCACTCCTTGACTGCGAGAACCAAAAGCTCAAGCAGCCGTAACCTCCCTATGAAGGCTTCCAAAAAGATGGTGTATTGGCTTTCACGGCCGGTGAATTAAAACTCAGCAATTCTTCTAGGTTTGTGCCGTGTCTTGTGTGGGGTTTCGCCTAGGACACCAAGCTAGGCTCATCGGCGGGCTCTTGGTGTCCCTGCCCGGACCCCCACAGGAGTATCGAACTGCGCGAAACCTCCCTTTATATAGAGTGGAACTGCACTCCTTGACTGCGAGAACCAAAAGCTCAAGCAGCCGTAACCTCCCTACGAAGGCTTCCAAAAATATGGTGTATTGGCTTTCACGGCCGGTGAATTAAAACTCGGCAATTCTTCTAGGTTTGTGCCGTGTCTTGTGTGGGGTTTCGCCTAGGACACCAAGATAGGCTCATCGGCGGGCTCTTGGTGTCTCTGCCCGGACCCCCACTGGAGTATCGAACTACGCGAAACCTCCCTTTATATAGAGTGCAATTGCACTCCTTGACTGCGAGAACCAAAACTCAAGCAGCCGTAACCTCCCTATGAAGGCTTCCAAAAAGATGGTGTATTGGCTTTCACGGCCGGTGAATTAAAACTCATCAATTCTTCTAGGTTTGTGCCGTGTCTTGTGTGGGGTTTCGCCTAGGACACCAAGCTAGGCTCATCGGCGGGCTCTTGGTGTCCCTGCCCGGACCCCCACAGGAGTATCGAACTGCGCGAAACCTCCCTTTATATAGAGTGCAACTGCACTCCTTGACTGCGAGAACCAAAAGCTCAAGCAGCCGTAACCTCCCTATGAAGGCTTCCAAAAGGATGGTGTATTGGCTTTCACGGCCGGTGAATTAAAACTCAGCAATTCTTCTAGGTTTGTGCCGTGTCTTGTGTGGGGTTTCGCCTAGGACACCAAGCTAGGCTCATCGGCGGGCTCTTGGTGTCCCTGCCCGGACCCCCACAGTAGTATCGAACTGCGCGAAACCTCCCTTTATATAGAGTGCAACTGCACTCCTTGACTGCGAGAACCAAAAGCTCAAGCAGCCGTAACCTCCCTATGAAGGCTTCCAAAAAGATGGTGTATTGGCTTTCACGGCCGGTGAATTAAAACTCAGCAATTCTTCTAGGTTTGTGCCGTGTCTTGTGTGGGGTTTCGCCTAGGACACCATGCTAGGCTCATCGGCGGGCTCTTGGTGTCCCTGCCCGGACCCCCACAGGAGTATCGAACTGCGCGAAACCTCCCTTTATATAGAGTGCAACTGCACTCCTTGACTGCGAGAACCAAAAGCTCAAGCAGCCGTAACCACCCTATGAAGGCTTCCAAAAAGATGGTGTATTGGCTTTCACGGCCAGTGAATTAAAACTCAGCAATTCTTCTAGGTTTGTGCCGTGTCTTGTGTGGGGTTTCGCCTAGGACACCAAGCTAGGCTCATCGGCGGGCCCTTGGTGTCCCTGCCCGGACCCCCACAGGAGTATCGAACTGCGCGAAACCTCCCTTTATATAGAGTGCAACTGCACTCCTTGACTGCGAGAACCAAAAGCTCAAGCAGCCGTAACCTTTCTATGAAGGCTTCCAAAAAGATGGTGTATTGGCTTTCACGGCCGGTGAATTAAAACTCAGCAATTCTTCTAGGTTTGTGCCGTGTCTTGTGTGGGGTTTCGCCTAGGACACCAAGCTAGGCTCATCGGCGGGCTCTTGGTGTCCCTGCCCGGACCCCCACAGGAGTATCGAACTGCGCGAAACCTCCCTTTATATAGAGTGCAATTGCACTCCTTGACTGCGAGAACCAAAAGCTCAAGCAGCCGTAACCTCTCTATGAAGGCTTCCAAATAGATGGTGTATTGGCTTTCACGGCCGGTGAATTAAAACTCAGCAAATCTTCTAGGTTTGTGCCGTGTCTAGTGTGGGGTTTCGCCTAGGACACCAAGCTAGGCTCATCGGCGGGCTCTTGGTGTCCCTGCCCGGACCCCCACAGGAGTATCGAACTGCGCGAAACCTCCCTTTATATAGAGTGCAACTGCACTCCTTGACTGCGAGAACCAAAAGCTCAAGCAGCCGTAACCTCCCTATGAAGGCTTCCAAAAAGATGGTGTATTGGCTTTCACGGCCGGTGAATTAAAACTCAGCAATTCTTCTAGGTTTGTGCCGTGTCTTGTGTGGGGTTTCGCCTAGGACACCATGCTACGCTCATCGGCGGGCTCTTGGTGTCCCTGCCCGGACCCCCAAAGGAGTATGGAACTGCGCGAAACCTCCCTTTATATAGAGTGCATCTGCACACCTTGACTGCGAGAACCAAAAGCTCAAGCAGCCGTAACCTCCCTATGAAGGCTTCCAAAAAGATGGTGTATTGGCTTTAACGACCGGTGAATTAAAACTCAGCAATTCTTCTAGGTTTGTGCCGTGTCTTGTGTGGGGTTTCGCCTAGGACACCAAGCTAGGCTCATCGGCGGGCTCTTGGTGTCCCTGCCCGGACCCGCACAGGAGTATCGAACTGCGCGAAACCTCCCTTTATATAGAGTGCAACTGCACTCCTTGACTGCGAGAACCAAAAGCTCAAGCAGCCGTAACCTCCCTATGAAGGCTTCCAAAAAGATGGTGTATTGGCTTTCACGGCCGGTGAATTAAAACTCAGCAATTCTTCTAGGTTTGTGCCGTGTCTTGTGTGGGGTTTCGCCTAGGACACCAAGCTAGGCTCATCGGCGGGCTCTTGGTGTCCCTGCCCGGACCCCCGCAGGAGTATCGAACTGCGCGAAACCTCCCTTTATATAGAGTGCAACTGCACTCCTTGACTGCGAGAACCAAAAGCTCAAGCAGCCGTAACCTCCCTATGAAGGCTTCCAAAAAGATGGTGTATTGGCTTTCACGGCCGGTGAATTAAAACTCAGCAATTCTTCTAGGTTTGTGCCGTGTCTTGTGTGGGGTTTCGCCTAGGACACCAAGCTAGGCTCATCGGCGGGCTCTTGGTGTCCCTGCCCGGACCCCCACAGGAGTATCGAACTGCGCGAAACCTCCCTTTATATAGAGTGCAACTGCACTCCTTGACTGCGAGAACCAAAAGCTCAAGCAGCCGTAACCTCCCTATGAAGGCTTCCAAAAAGATGGTGTATTGGCTTTCACGGCCGGTGAATTAAAACTCAGCAATTCTTCTAGGTTTGTGCCGTGTCTTGTGTGGGGTTTCGCCTAGGACACCAAGCTAGGCTCATCGGCGGGCTCTTGGTGTCCCTGCCCGGACCCCCACAGGAGTATCGAACTGCGCGAAACCTCCCTTTATATAGAGTGCAACTGCACTCCTTGACTGCGAGAACCAAAAGCTCAAGCAGCCGTAACCTCCCTATGAAGGCTTCCAAAAAGATGGTGTATTGGCTTTCACGGCCGGTGAATTAAAACTCAGCAATTCTTCTAGGTTTGTGCCATGTCTTGTGTGGGGTTTCGCCTAGGACAACAAGCTAGGCTCATCGGCGGGCTCTTGGTGTCCCTGCCCGGACCCCCACAGGAGTATCGAACTGCGCGAAACCTCCCTTTATATAGAGTGCAACTGCACTCCTTGACTGCGAGAACCAAGACTCAAGCAGCCGTAACCTCCCTATGAAGGCTTCCAAAAAGAGGGTGTATTGGCTTTCACGGCCGGTGAATTAAAACTCAGCAATTCTTCTAGGTTTGTGCCGTGTCTTGTGTGGGGTTTCGCCTAGGACACCAAGCTAGGCTCATCGGCGGGCTCTTGGTGTCCCTGCCCGGACCCCCACAGGAGTATCGAACTGCGCGAAACCTCCCTTTATATAGAGTGCATCTGCACTCCTTGACTGCGAGAACCAAAAGCTCAAGCAGCCGTAACCTCCCTATGAAGGCTTCCAAAAAGGTGGTGTATTGGCTTTAACGGCCGGTGAATTAAAACTCAGCAATTCTTCTAGGTTTGTGCCGTGTCTTGTGTGGGGTTTCGCCTAGGACACCAAGCTAGGCTCATCGGCGGGCTCTTGGTGTCCCTGCCCGGACCCCCAAAGGAGTATGGAACTGCGCGAAACCTCCCTTTATATAGAGTGCATCTGCACACCTTGACTGCGAGAACCAAAAGCTCAAGCAGCCGTAACCTCCCTATGAAGGCTTCCAAAAAGATGGTGTATTGGCTTTAACGACCGGTGAATTAAAACTCAGCAATTCTTCTAGGTTTGTGCCGTGTCTTGTGTGGGGTTTCGCCTAGGACACCAAGCTAGGCTCATCGGCGGGCTCTTGGTGTCCCTGCCCGGACCCGCACAGGAGTATCGAACTGCGCGAAACCTCCCTTTATATAGAGTGCAACTGCACTCCTTGACTGCGAGAACCAAAAGCTCAAGCAGCCGTAACCTCCCTATGAAGGCTTCCAAAAAGATGGTGTATTGGCTTTCACGGCCGGTGAATTAAAACTCAGCAATTCTTCTAGGTTTGTGCCGTGTCTTGTGTGGGGTTTCGCCTAGGACACCAAGCTAGGCTCATCGGCGGGCTCTTGGTGTCCCTGCCCGGACCCCCGCAGGAGTATCGAACTGCGCGAAACCTCCCTTTATATAGAGTGCAACTGCACTCCTTGACTGCGAGAACCAAAAGCTCAAGCAGCCGTAACCTCCCTATGAAGGCTTCCAAAAAGATGGTGTATTGGCTTTCACGGCCGGTGAATTAAAACTCAGCAATTCTTCTAGGTTTGTGCCGTGTCTTGTGTGGGGTTTCGCCTAGGACACCAAGCTAGGCTCATCGGCGGGCTCTTGGTGTCCCTGCCCGGACCCCCACAGGAGTATCGAACTGCGCGAAACCTCCCTTTATATAGAGTGCAACTGCACTCCTTGACTGCGAGAACCAAAAGCTCAAGCAGCCGTAACCTCCCTATGAAGGCTTCCAAAAAGATGGTGTATTGGCTTTCACGGCCGGTGAATTAAAACTCAGCAATTCTTCTAGGTTTGTGCCGTGTCTTGTGTGGGGTTTCGCCTAGGACACCAAGCTAGGCTCATCGGCGGGCTCTTGGTGTCCCTGCCCGGACCCCCACAGGAGTATCGAACTGCGCGAAACCTCCCTTTATATAGAGTGCAACTGCACTCCTTGACTGCGAGAACCAAAAGCTCAAGCAGCCGTAACCTCCCTATGAAGGCTTCCAAAAAGATGGTGTATTGGCTTTCACGGCCGGTGAATTAAAACTCAGCAATTCTTCTAGGTTTGTGCCATGTCTTGTGTGGGGTTTCGCCTAGGACAACAAGCTAGGCTCATCGGCGGGCTCTTGGTGTCCCTGCCCGGACCCCCACAGGAGTATCGAACTGCGCGAAACCTCCCTTTATATAGAGTGCAACTGCACTCCTTGACTGCGAGAACCAAGACTCAAGCAGCCGTAACCTCCCTATGAAGGCTTCCAAAAAGAGGGTGTATTGGCTTTCACGGCCGGTGAATTAAAACTCAGCAATTCTTCTAGGTTTGTGCCGTGTCTTGTGTGGGGTTTCGCCTAGGACACCAAGCTAGGCTCATCGGCGGGCTCTTGGTGTCCCTGCCCGGACCCCCACAGGAGTATCGAACTGCGCGAAACCTCCCTTTATATAGAGTGCATCTGCACTCCTTGACTGCGAGAACCAAAAGCTCAAGCAGCCGTAACCTCCCTATGAAGGCTTCCAAAAAGATGGTGTATTGGCTTTAACGGCCGGTGAATTAAAACTCAGCAATTCTTCTAGGTTTGTGCCGTGTCTTGTGTGGGGTTTCGCCTAGGACACCAAGCTAGGCTCATCGGCGGGCTCTTGGTGTCCCTGCCCGGACCCGCACAGGAGTATCGAACTGCGCGAAACCTCCCTTTATATAGAGTGCAACTGCACTCCTTGACTGCGAGAACCAAAAGCTCAAGCAGCCGTAACCTCCCTATGAAGGCTTCCAAAAAGATGGTGTATTGGCTTTCACGGCCGGTGAATTAAAACTCAGCAATTCTTCTAGGTTTGTGCCGTGTCTTGTGTGGGGTTTCGCCTAGGACACCAAACTAGGCTCATCGGCGGGCTCTTGGTGTCCCTGCCCGGACCCCCACAGGAGTATCGAACTGCGCGAAACCTCCCTTTATATAGAGTGCAACTGCACTCCTTGACTGCGAGAACCAAAACCTCAAGCAGCCGTAACCTTCCTATGAAGGCTTCCAAAAAGATGGTGTATTGGCTTTCACGGCCGGTGAATTAAAACTCAGCAAATCTTCTAGGTTTGTGCCGTGTCTTGTGTGGGGTTTCGACTAGGACACCAAGCTAGGCTCATCGGCGGGCTCTTGGTGTCCCTGCCCGGACCCCCACAGGAGTATCGAACTGCGCGAAACCTCCCTTTATATAGAGTGCATCTGCACTCCTTGACTGCGAGAACCAAAAGCTCAAGCAGCCGTAACCTCCCTATGAAGGCTTCCAAAAAGATGGTGTATTGGCTTGCACGGCCGGTGAATTAAAACTCAGCAATTCTTCTAGGTTTGTGCCGTGTCTTGTGTGGGGTTTCGCCTAGGACACCAAGCTAGGCTCATCGGCGGGCTCTTGGTGTCCCTGCCCGGACCCCCACAGGAGTATCGAACTGCGCGAAACCTCCCTTTATATAGAGTGCAACTGCACTCCTTGACTGCGAGAACCAAAAGCTCAAGCAGCCGTAACCTCCCTATGAAGGCTTCCAAAAAGATGGTGTATTGGCTTTCACGGCCGGTGAATTAAAACTCAGCAATTCTTCTAGGTTTGTGCCGTGTCTTGTGTGGGGTTTTGCCTAGGACACCAAGCTAGGCTCATCGGCGGGCTCTTGGTGTCCCTGCCCGGACCCCCACAGGAGTATCGAACTGCGCGAAACCTCCCTTTATATAGAGTGCAACTGCACTCCTTGACTGCGAGAACCAAAAGCTCAAGCAGCTGTAACCTCCCTATGAAGGCTTCCAAAAAGATGGTGTATTGGCTTTCACGGCCGGTGAATTAAAACTCAGCAATTCTTCTAGGTTTGTGCCGTGTCTTGTGTGGGGTTTCGCCCAGGACACCAAGCTAGGCTCATCGGCGGGCTCTTGGTGTCCCTGCCCGGACCCCCACAGGAGCATCGAACTGCTCGAAACCTCCCTTTATATAGATTGCAACTACACTCCTTGACTGCGAGAACCAAAGGCTCAAGCAGCCGTAACCTCCCTATGAAGGCTTCCAAAAAGATGGTGTATTGGCTTTCACGGCCGGTGAATTAAAACTCAGCAATTCTTCTAGGTTTGTGCCATGTCTTGTGTGGGGTTTCGCCTAGGACAACAAGCTAGGCTCATCGGCGGGCTCTTGGTGTCCCTGCCCGGACCCCCACAGGAGTATCGAACTGCGCGAAACCTCCCTTTATATAGAGTGCAACTGCACTCCTTGACTGCGAGAACCAAGACTCAAGCAGCCGTAACCTCCCTATGAAGGCTTCCAAAAAGATGGTGTATTGGCTTTCACGGCCAGTGAATTAAAACTCAGCAATTCTTCTAGGTTTGTGCCGTGTCTTGTGTGGGGTGTCGCCTAGGACACCAAGCTAGGCTCATCGGCGGGCTCTTGGTGTCCCTGCCCGGACCCCCACAGGAGTATCGAACTGCGCGAAACCTCCCTTTATATAGATTGCAACTGCACTCCTTGACTGCGAGAACCAAAAGCTCAAGCAGCCGTAACCTCCCTATGAAGGCTTCCAAAAAGATGGTGTATTGGCTTTCACGGCCGGTGAATTAAAACTCAGCAATTCTTCTAGGTTTGTGCCGTGTCTTGTGTGGGGTTTCGCCTAGGACACCAAGCTAGGCTCATCGGCGGGCTCTTGGTGTCCCTGCCCGGACCCCCACAGGAGTATCGAACTGCGCGAAACCTCCCTTTATATAGAGTGCAACTGCACTCCTTGACTGCGAGAACCAAAAGCTCAAGCAGCCGTAACCTCCCTATGAAGGCTTCCAAAAAGATGGTGTATTGGCTTTCACGGCCGGTGAATTAAAACTCAGCAATTCTTCTAGGTTTGTGCCGTGTCTTGTGTGGGGTTTCGCCTAGGACACCAAGATAGGCTCATCGGCGGGCTCTTGGTGTCCCTGCCCGGACCCCCACAGGAGTATCGAACTGCGCGAAACCTCCCTTTATATAGAGTGCAACTGCACTCCTTGACTGCGAGAACCAAAAGCTCAAGCAGCCGTAACCTCCCTATGAAGGCTTCCAAAAAGATGGTGTATTGGCTTTCACGGCCGGTGAATTAAAACTCAGCAATTCTTCTAGGTTTGTGCCGTGTCTTTTGTGGGGTTTCGCCTAGGACACCAAGCTAGGCTCATCGGCGGGCTCTTGGTGTCCCTGCCCGGACCCCCACAGGAGTATCGAACTGCGCGAAACCTCCCTTTATATAGAGTGCAACTGCACTCCTTGACTGCGAGAACCAAAAGCTCAAGCAGCCGTAACCTCCCTATGAAGGCTTCCAAAAGATGGTGTATTGTCTTTCACGGCCGGTGAATTAAAACTCAGCAATTCTTCTAGGTTTGTGCCGTGCCTTGTGTGGGGTTTCGCCTAGGACACCAAGCTAGGCTCATCGGCGGGCTCTTGGTGTCCCTGCCCGAACCCCCACAGGAGTATCGAACTGCGCGAAACCTCCCTTTATATAGAGTGCAACTGCACTCCTTGACTGCGAGAACCAAAAGCTCAAGCAGCCGTAACCTCACTATGAAGGCTTCCAAAAAGATGGTGTATTGGCTTTCACGGCCGGTGAATTAAAACTCAGCAATTCTTCTAGGTTTGTGCCGTGTCTTGTGTGGGGTTTCGCCTAGGACACCAAGCTAGGCTCATCGGCGGGCTCTTGGTGTCCCTGCCCGGACCCCCACAGGAGTATCGAACTGCGCGAAACCTCCCTTTATATAGAGTGCAACTGCACTCCTTGACTGCGAGAACCAAAAGCTCAAGCAGCCGTAACCTCCCTACGAAGGCTTCCAAAAATATGGTGTATTGGCTTTCACGGCCGGTGAATTAAAACTCGGCAATTCTTCTAGGTTTGTGCCGTGTCTTGTGTGGGGTTTCGCCTAGGACACCAAGATAGGCTCATCGGCGGGCTCTTGGTGTCTCTGCCCGGACCCCCACTGGAGTATCGAACTACGCGAAACCTCCCTTTATATAGAGTGCAATTGCACTCCTTGACTGCGAGAACCAAAACTCAAGCAGCCGTAACCTCCCTATGAAGGCTTCCAAAAAGATGGTGTGTTGGCTTTCACGGCCGGTGAATTAAAACTCATCAATTCTTCTAGGTTTGTGCCGTGTCTTGTGTGGGGTTTCGCCTAGGACACCAAGCTAGGCTCATCGGCGGGCTCTTGGTGTCCCTGCCCGGACCCCCACAGGAGTATCGAACTGCGCGAAACCTCCCTTTATATAGAGTGCAACTGCACTCCTTGACTGCGAGAACCAAAAGCTCGAGCAGCCGTAACCTCCCTATGAAGGCTTCCAAAAGATGGTGTATTGTCTTTCACGGCCGGTGAATTAAAACTCAGCAATTCTTCTAGGTTTGTGCCGTGCCTTGTGTGGGGTTTCGCCTAGGACACCAAGCTAGGCTCATCGGCGGGCTCTTGGTGTCCCTGCCCGAACCCCCACAGGAGTATCGAACTGCGCGAAACCTCCCTTTATATAGAGTGCAACTGCACTCCTTGACTGCGAGAACCAAAAGCTCAAGCAGCCGTAACCTCCCTACGAAGGCTTCCAAAAATATGGTGTATTGGCTTTCACGGCCGGTGAATTAAAACTCGGCAATTCTTCTAGGTTTGTGCCGTGTCTTGTGTGGGGTTTCGCCTAGGACACCAAGATAGGCTCATCGGCGGGCTCTTGGTGTCTCTGCCCGGACCCCCACTGGAGTATCGAACTACGCGAAACCTCCCTTTATATAGAGTGCAATTGCACTCCTTGACTGCGAGAACCAAAACTCAAGCAGCCGTAACCTCCCTATGAAGGCTTCCAAAAAGATGGTGTATTGGCTTTCACGGCCGGTGAATTAAAACTCATCAATTCTTCTAGGTTTGTGCCGTGTCTTGTGTGGGGTTTCGCCTAGGACACCAAGCTAGGCTCATCGGCGGGCTCTTGGTGTCCCTGCCCGGACCCCCACAGGAGTATCGAACTGCGCGAAACCTCCCTTTATATAGAGTGCAACTGCACTCCTTGACTGCGAGAACCAAAAGCTCAAGCAGCCGTAACCTCCCTATGAAGGCTTCCAAAAAGATGGTGTATTG
This sequence comes from Meconema thalassinum, assembly GCA_946902985.2. Taxonomy (NCBI): domain Eukaryota; kingdom Metazoa; phylum Arthropoda; class Insecta; order Orthoptera; family Tettigoniidae; genus Meconema; species Meconema thalassinum. Next base: position 1,295,715,985 of record OX336389.2, read on the forward strand.
GCTTTCACGGCCGGTGAATTAAAACTCAGCAATTCTTCTAGGTTTGTGCCGTGTCTTGTGTGGGGTTTCGCCTAGGACACCATGCTAGGCTCATCGGCGGGCTCTTGGTGTCCCTGCCCGGACCCCCACAGGAGTATCGAACTGCGCGAAACCTCCCTTTATATAGAGTGCAACTGCACTCCTTGACTGCGAGAACCAAGACTCAAGCAGCCGTAACCTCCCTATGAAGGCTTCCAAAAAGATGGTGTATTGGCTTTCACGGCCAGTGAATTAAAACTCAGCAATTCTTCTAGGTTTGTGCCGTGTCTTGTGTGGGGTTTCGCCTAGGACACCAAGCTAGGCTCATCGGCGGGCTCTTGGTGTCCCTGCCCGGACCCCCACAGGAGTATCGAACTGCGCGAAACCTCCCTTTATATAGATTGCAACTGCACTCCTTGACTGCGAGAACCAAAAGCTCAAGCAGCCGTAACCTCCCTATGAAGGCTTCCAAAAAGATGGTGTATTGGCTTTCACGGCCGGTGAATTAAAACTCAGCAATTCTTCTAGGTTTGTGCCGTGTCTTGTGTGGGGTTTCGCCTAGGACACCAAGCTAGGCTCATCGGCGGGCTCTTGGTGTCCCTGCCCGGACCCCCACAGGAGTATCGAACTGCGCGAAACCTCCCTTTATATAGAGTGCAACTGCACTCCTTGACTGCGAGAACCAAAAGCTCAAGCAGCCGTAACCTCCCTATGAAGGCTTCCAAAAAGATGGTGTATTGGCTTTCACGGCCGGTGAATTAAAACTCAGCAATTCTTCTAGGTTTGTGCCGTGTCTTGTGTGGGGTTTCGCCTAGGACACCAAGATAGGCTCATCGGCGGGCTCTTGGTGTCCCTGCCCGGACCCCCACAGGAGTATCGAACTGCGCGAAACCTCCCTTTATATAGAGTGCAACTGCACTCCTTGACTGCGAGAACCAAAAGCTCAAGCAGCCGTAACCTCCCTATGAAGGCTTCCAAAAAGATGGTGTATTGGCTTTCACGGCCGGTGAATTAAAACTCAGCAATTCTTCTAGGTTTGTGCCGTGTCTTTTGTGGGGTTTCGCCTAGGACACCAAGCTAGGCTCATCGGCGGGCTCTTGGTGTCCCTGCCCGGACCCCCACAGGAGTATCGAACTGCGCGAAACCTCCCTTTATATAGAGTGCAACTGCACTCCTTGATTGCGAGAACCAAAAGCTCAAGCAGCCGTAACCTCCCTATGAAGGCTTCCAAAAGATGGTGTATTGTCTTTCACGGCCGGTGAATTAAAACTCAGCAATTCTTCTAGGTTTGTGCCGTGCCTTGTGTGGGGTTTCGCCTAGGACACCAAGCTAGGCTCATCGGCGGGCTCTTGGTGTCCCTGCCCGAACCCCCACAGGAGTATCGAACTGCGCGAAACCTCCCTTTATATAGAGTGCAACTGCACTCCTTGACTGCGAGAACCAAAAGCTCAAGCAGCCGTAACCTCACTATGAAGGCTTCCAAAAAGATGGTGTATTGGCTTTCACGGCCGGTGAATTAAAACTCAGCAATTCTTCTAGGTTTGTGCCGTGTCTTGTGTGGGGTTTCGCCTAGGACACCAAGCTAGGCTCATCGGTGGGCTCTTGGTGTCCCTGCCCGGACCCCCACAGGAGTATCGAACTGCGCGAAACCTCCCTTTATATAGAGTGCAACTGCACTCCTTGACTGCGAGAACCAAAAGCTCAAGCAGCCGTAACCTCCCTACGAAGGCTTCCAAAAATATGGTGTATTGGCTTTCACGGCCGGTGAATTAAAACTCGGCAATTCTTCTAGGTTTGTGCCGTGTCTTGTGTGGGGTTTCGCCTAGGACACCAAGATAGGCTCATCGGCGGGCTCTTGGTGTCTCTGCCCGGTCCCCCACTGGAGTATCGAACTACGCGAAACCTCCCTTTATATAGAGTGCAATTGCACTCCTTGACTGCGAGAACCAAAACTCAAGCAGCCGTAACCTCCCTATGAAGGCTTCCAAAAAGATGGTGTATTGGCTTTCACGGCCGGTGAATTAAAACTCATCAATTCTTCTAGGTTTGTGCCGTGTCTTGTGTGGGGTTTCGCCTAGGACACCAAGCTAGGCTCATCGGCGGGCTCTTGGTGTCCCTGCCCGGACCCCCACAGGAGTATCGAACTGCGCGAAACCTCCTTTTATATAGAGTGCAACTGCACTCCTTGACTGCGAGAACCAAAAGCTCAAGCAGCCGTAACGTCCCTATGAAGGCTTCCAAAAGGATGGTGTATTGGCTTTCACGGCCGGTGAATTAAAACTCAGCAATTCTTCTAGGTTTGTGCCGTGTCTTGTGTGGGGTTTCGCCTAGGACACCAAGCTAGGCTCATCGGCGGGCTCTTGGTGTCCCTGCCCGGACCCCCACAGTAGTATCGACCTGCGCGAAACCTCCCTTTATATAGAGTGCAACTGCACTCCTTGACTGCGAGAACCAAAAGCTCAAGCAGCCGTAACCTCCCTATGAAGGCTTCCAAAAAGATGGTGTATTGGCTTTCACGGCCGGTGAATTAAAACTCAGCAATTCTTCTAGGTTTGTGCCGTGTCTTGTGTGGGGTTTCGCCTAGGACACCATGCTAGGCTCATCGGCGGGCTCTTGGTGTCCCTGCCCGGACCCCCACAGGAGTATCGAACTGCGCGAAACCTCCCTTTATATAGAGTGCAACTGCACTCCTTGACTGCGAGAACCAAAAGCTCAAGCAGCCGTAACCACCCTATGAAGGCTTCCAAAAAGATGGTGTATTGGCTTTCACGGCCAGTGAATTAAAACTCAGCAATTCTTCTAGGTTTGTGCCGTGTCTTGTGTGGGGTTTCGCCTAGGACACCAAGCTAGGCTCATCGGCGGGCCCTTGGTGTCCCTGCCCGGACCCCCACAGGAGTATCGAACTGCGCGAAACCTCCCTTTATATAGAGTGCAACTGCACTCCTTGACTGCGAGAACCAAAAGCTCAAGCAGCCGTAACCTTTCTATGAAGGCTTCCAAAAAGATGGTGTATTGGCTTTCACGGCCGGTGAATTAAAACTCAGCAATTCTTCTAGGTTTGTGCCGTGTCTTGTGTGGGGTTTCGCATAGGACACCAAGCTAGGCTCATCGGCGGGCTCTTGGTGTCCCTGCCCGGACCCCCACAGGAGTATCGAACTGCGCGAAACCTCCCTTTATATAGAGTGCAATTGCACTCCTTGACTGCGAGAACCAAAAGCTCAAGCAGCCGTAACCTCTCTATGAAGGCTTCCAAATAGATGGTGTATTGGCTTTCACGGCCGGTGAATTAAAACTCAGCAAATCTTCTAGGTTTGTGCCGTGTCTTGTGTGGGGTTTCGCCTAGGACACCAAGCTAGGCTCATCGGCGGGTTCTTGGTGTCCCTGCCCGGACCCCCACAGGAGTATCGAACTGCGCGAAACCTCCCTTTATATAGAGTGCAACTGCACTCCTTGACTGCGAGAACCAAAAGCTCAAGCAGCCGTAACCTCCCTATGAAGGCTTCCAAAAAGATGGTGTATTGGCTTTCACGGCCGGTGAATTAAAACTCAGCAATTCTTCTAGGTTTGTGCCGTGTCTTGTGTGGGGTTTCGCCTAGGACACCATGCTAGGCTCATCGGCGGGCTCTTGGTGTCCCTGCCCGGACCCCCAAAGGAGTATCGAACTGCGCGAAACCTCCCTTTATATAGAGTGCATCTGCACTCCTTGACTGCGAGAACCAAAAGCTCAAGCAGCCGTAACCTCCCTATGAAGGCTTCCAAAAAGATGGTGTATTGGCTTTAACGGCCGGTGAATTAAAACTCAGCAATTCTTCTAGGTTTGTGCCGTGTCTTGTGTGGGGTTTCGCCTAGGACACCAAGCTAGGCTCATCGGCGGGCTCTTGGTGTCCCTGCCCGGACCCGCACAGGAGTATCGAACTGCGCGAAACCTCCCTTTATATAGAGTGCAACTGCACTCCTTGACTGCGAGAACCAAAAGCTCAAGCAGCCGTAACCTCCCTATGAAGGCTTCCAAAAAGATGGTGTATTGGCTTTCACGGCCGGTGAATTAAAACTCAGCAATTCTTCTAGGTTTGTGCCGTGTCTTGTGTGGGGTTTCGCCTAGGACACCAAGCTAGGCTCATCGGCGGGCTCTTGGTGTCCCTGCCCGGACCCCCGCAGGAGTATCGAACTGCGCGAAACCTCCCTTTATATAGAGTGCAACTGCACTCCTTGACTGCGAGAACCAAAAGCTCAAGCAGCCGTAACCTCCCTATGAAGGCTTCCAAAAAGATGGTGTATTGGCTTTCACGGCCGGTGAATTAAAACTCAGCAATTCTTCTAGGTTTGTGCCGTGTCTTGTGTGGGGTTTCGCCTAGGACACCAAGCTAGGCTCATCGGCGGGCTCTTGGTGTCCCTGCCCGGACCCCCACAGGAGTATCGAACTGCGCGAAACCTCCCTTTATATAGAGTGCAACTGCACTCCTTGACTGCGAGAACCAAAAGCTCAAGCAGCCGTAACCTCCCTATGAAGGCTTCCAAAAAGATGGTGTATTGGCTTTCACGGCCGGTGAATTAAAACTCAGCAATTCTTCTAGGTTTGTGCCGTGTCTTGTGTGGGGTATCGCCTAGGACACCAAGCTAGGCTCATCGGCGGGCTCTTGGTGTCCCTGCCCGGACCCCCACAGGAGTATCGAACTGCGCGAAACCTCCCTTTATATAGAGTGCAACTGCACTCCTTGACTGCGAGAACCAAAAGCTCAAGCAGCCGTAACCTCCCTATGAAGGCTTCCAAAAAGATGGTGTATTGGCTTTCACGGCCGGTGAATTAAAACTCAGCAATTCTTCTAGGTTTGTGCCATGTCTTGTGTGGGGTTTCGCCTAGGACAACAAGCTAGGCTCATCGGCGGGCTCTTGGTGTCCCTGCCCGGACCCCCACAGGAGTATCGAACTGCGCGAAACCTCCCTTTATATAGAGTGCAACTGCACTCCTTGACTGCGAGAACCAAGACTCAAGCAGCCGTAACCTCCCTATGAAGGCTTCCAAAAAGATGGTGTATTGGCTTTCACGGCCAGTGAATTAAAACTCAGCAATTCTTCTAGGTTTGTGCCGTGTCTTGTGTGGGGTTTCGCCTAGGACACCAAGCTAGGCTCATCGGCGGGCTCTTGGTGTCCCTGCCCGGACCCCCACAGGAGTATCGAACTGCGCGAAACCTCCCTTTATATAGATTGCAACTGCACTCCTTGACTGCGAGAACCAAAAGCTCAAGCAGCCGTAACCTCCCTATGAAGGCTTCCAAAAAGATGGTGTATTGGCTTTCACGGCCGGTGAATTAAAACTCGGCAATTCTTCTAGGTTTGTGCCGTGTCTTGTGTGGGGTTTCGCCTAGGACACCAAGATAGGCTCATCGGCGGGCTCTTGGTGTCTCTGCCCGGACCCCCACTGGAGTATCGAACTACGCGAAACCTCCCTTTATATAGAGTGCAATTGCACTCCTTGACTGCGAGAACCAAAACTCAAGCAGCCGTAACCTCCCTATGAAGGCTTCCAAAAAGATGGTGTATTGGCTTTCACGGCCGGTGAATTAAAACTCATCAATTCTTCTGGGTTTGTGCCGTGTCTTGTGTGGGGTTTCGCCTAGGACACCAAGCTAGGCTCATCGGCGGGCTCTTGGTGTCCCTGCCCGGACCCCCACAGGAGTATCGAACTGCGCGAAACCTCCCTTTATATAGAGTGCAACTGCACTCCTTGACTGCGAGAACCAAAAGCTCAAGCAGCCGTAACCTCCCTATGAAGGCTTCCAAAAGGATGGTGTATTGGCTTTCACGGCCGGTGAATTAAAACTCAGCAATTCTTCTAGGTTTGTGCCGTGTCTTGTGTGGGGTTTCGCCTAGGACACCAAGCTAGGCTCATCGGCGGGCTCTTGGTGTCCCTGCCCGGACCCCCACAGTAGTATCGAACTGCGCGAAACCTCCCTTTATATAGAGTGCAACTGCACTCCTTGACTGCGAGAACCAAAAGCTCAAGCAGCCGTAACCTCCCTATGAAGGCTTCCAAAAAGATGGTGTATTGGCTTTCACGGCCGGTGAATTAAAACTCAGCAATTCTTCTAGGTTTTTGCCGTGTCTTGTGTGGGGTTTCGCCTAGGACACCATGCTAGTCTCATCGGCGGGCTCTTGGTGTCCCTGCCCGGACCCCCACAGGAGTATCGAACTGCGCGAAACCTCCCTTTATATAGAGTGCAACTGCACTCCTTGACTGCGAGAACCAAAAGCTCAAGCAGCCGTAACCACCCTATGAAGGCTTCCAAAAAGATGGTGTATTGGCTTTCACGGCCAGTGAATTAAAACTCAGCAATTCTTCTAGGTTTGTGCCGTGTCTTGTGTGGGGTTTCGCCTAGGACACCAAGCTAGGCTCATCGGCGGGCTCTTGGTGTCCCTGCCCGGACCCCCACAGGAGTATCGAACTGCGCGAAACCTCCCTTTGTATAGAGTGCGCTGCACTCCTTGACTGCGAGAACCAAAAGCTCAAGCAGCCGTAACCTTTCTATTTTTTTTTTTTTTTTTTTTTTTTTTTTTTTTTTAGCGTATGGCTTTCAGTGCCGGGAATGTCCGAGGACATGTTCGGCTCGCCAGTTTTGTAGCTACTTCGAGACGGACACCCAATGGGTGAGCTACAAGTACCGTTGGGGAGGAAAGTTGGAAGGGAGGGTCGAGGAGTTGGAAGGTAGCGGCTGTGGCCTATAGTTAGGGACCAACCCCGGCATTTGCCTGGAAGGAAGATGGGAAACCACAGAAGACCATCTTCAAGGTTGCCGGCGGGGGGATTCGAACCTCCTCGCCTCCCGGATGTGAGCGACTGCCAACAGTCATGCCGCAACGACCACGGCTAACTCACCCGGTTGAACCTTTCTATGAAGGCTTCCAAAAAGATGGTGTATTGGCTTTCACGGCCGGTGAATTAAAACTCAGCAATTCTTCTAGGTTTGTGCCGTGTCTTGTGTGGGGTTTCGCCTAGGACACCAAGCTAGGCTCATCGGCGGGCTCTTGGTGTCCCTGCCCGGACCCCCGCAGGAGTATCGAACTGCGCGAAACCTCCCTTTATATAGAGTGCAACTGCACTCCTTGACTGCGAGAACCAAAAGCTCAAGCAGCCGTAACCTCCCTATGAAGGCTTCCAAAAAGATGGTGTATTGGCTTTCACGGCCGGTGAATTAAAACTCAGCAATTCTTCTAGGTTTGTGCCGTGTCTTGTGTGGGGTTTCGCCTAGGACACCAAGCTAGGCTCATCGGCGGGCTCTTGGTGTCCCTGCCCGGACCCCCACAGGAGTATCGAACTGCGCGAAACCTCCCTTTATATAGAGTGCAACTGCACTCCTTGACTGCGAGAACCAAAAGCTCAAGCAGCCGTAACCTCCCTATGAAGGCTTCCAAAAAGATGGTGTATTGGCTTTCACGGCCGGTGAATTAAAACTCAGCAATTCTTCTAGGTTTGTGCCGTGTCTTGTGTGGGGTTTCGCCTAGGACACCATGCTAGGCTCATCGGCGGGCTCTTGGTGTCCCTGCCCGGACCCCCAAAGGAGTATCGAACTGCGCGAAACCTCCCTTTATATAGAGTGCATCTGCACTCCTTGACTGCGAGAACCAAAAGCTCAAGCAGCCGTAACCTCCCTATGAAGGCTTCCAAAAAGATGGTGTATTGGCTTTAACGGCCGGTGAATTAAAACTCAGCAATTCTTCTAGGTTTGTGCCGTGTCTTGTGTGGGGTTTCGCCTAGGACACCAAGCTAGGCTCATCGGCGGGCTCTTGGTGTCCCTGCCCGGACCCGCACAGGAGTATCGAACTGCGCGAAACCTCCCTTTATATAGAGTGCAACTGCACTCCTTGACTGCGAGAACCAAAAGCTCAAGCAGCCGTAACCTCCCTATGAAGGCTTCCAAAAAGATGGTGTATTGGCTTTCACGGCCGGTGAATTAAAACTCAGCAATTCTTCTAGGTTTGTGCCGTGTCTTGTGTGGGGTTTCGCCTAGGACACCAAGCTAGGCTCATCGGCGGGCTCTTGGTGTCCCTGCCCGGACCCCCGCAGGAGTATCGAACTGCGCGAAACCTCCCTTTATATAGAGTGCAACTGCACTCCTTGACTGCGAGAACCAAAAGCTCAAGCAGCCGTAACCTCCCTATGAAGGCTTCCAAAAAGATGGTGTATTGGCTTTCACGGCCGGTGAATTAAAACTCAGCAATTCTTCTAGGTTTGTGCCGTGTCTTGTGTGGGGTTTCGCCTAGGACACCAAGCTAGGCTCATCGGCGGGCTCTTGGTGTCCCTGCCCGGACCCCCACAGGAGTATCGAACTGCGCGAAACCTCCCTTTATATAGAGTGCAACTGCACTCCTTGACTGCGAGAACCAAAAGCTCAAGCAGCCGTAACCTCCCTATGAAGGCTTCCAAAAAGATGGTGTATTGGCTTTCACGGCCGGTGAATTAAAACTCAGCAATTCTTCTAGGTTTGTGCCGTGTCTTGTGTGGGGTATCGCCTAGGACACCAAGCTAGGCTCATCGGCGGGCTCTTGGTGTCCCTGCCCGGACCCCCACAGGAGTATCGAACTGCGCGAAACCTCCCTTTATATAGAGTGCAACTGCACTCCTTGACTGCGAGAACCAAAAGCTCAAGCAGCCGTAACCTCCCTATGAAGGCTTCCAAAAAGATGGTGTATTGGCTTTCACGGCCGGTGAATTAAAACTCAGCAATTCTTCTAGGTTTGTGCCATGTCTTGTGTGGGGTTTCGCCTAGGACAACAAGCTAGGCTCATCGGCGGGCTCTTGGTGTCCCTGCCCGGACCCCCACAGGAGTATCGAACTGCGCGAAACCTCCCTTTATATAGAGTGCAACTGCACTCCTTGACTGCGAGAACCAAGACTCAAGCAGCCGTAACCTCCCTATGAAGGCTTCCAAAAAGATGGTGTATTGGCTTTCACGGCCAGTGAATTAAAACTCAGCAATTCTTCTAGGTTTGTGCCGTGTCTTGTGTGGGGTTTCGCCTAGGACACCAAGCTAGGCTCATCGGCGGGCTCTTGGTGTCCCTGCCCGGACCCCCACAGGAGTATCGAACTGCGCGAAACCTCCCTTTATATAGATTGCAACTGCACTCCTTGACTGCGAGAACCAAAAGCTCAAGCAGCCGTAACCTCCCTATGAAGGCTTCCAAAAAGATGGTGTATTGGCTTTCACGGCCGGTGAATTAAAACTCGGCAATTCTTCTAGGTTTGTGCCGTGTCTTGTGTGGGGTTTCGCCTAGGACACCAAGATAGGCTCATCGGCGGGCTCTTGGTGTCTCTGCCCGGACCCCCACTGGAGTATCGAACTACGCGAAACCTCCCTTTATATAGAGTGCAATTGCACTCCTTGACTGCGAGAACCAAAACTCAAGCAGCCGTAACCTCCCTATGAAGGCTTCCAAAAAGATGGTGTATTGGCTTTCACGGCCGGTGAATTAAAACTCATCAATTCTTCTGGGTTTGTGCCGTGTCTTGTGTGGGGTTTCGCCTAGGACACCAAGCTAGGCTCATCGGCGGGCTCTTGGTGTCCCTGCCCGGACCCCCACAGGAGTATCGAACTGCGCGAAACCTCCCTTTATATAGAGTGCAACTGCACTCCTTGACTGCGAGAACCAAAAGCTCAAGCAGCCGTAACCTCCCTATGAAGGCTTCCAAAAGGATGGTGTATTGGCTTTCACGGCCGGTGAATTAAAACTCAGCAATTCTTCTAGGTTTGTGCCGTGTCTTGTGTGGGGTTTCGCCTAGGACACCAAGCTAGGCTCATCGGCGGGCTCTTGGTGTCCCTGCCCGGACCCCCACAGTAGTATCGAACTGCGCGAAACCTCCCTTTATATAGAGTGCAACTGCACTCCTTGACTGCGAGAACCAAAAGCTCAAGCAGCCGTAACCTCCCTATGAAGGCTTCCAAAAAGATGGTGTATTGGCTTTCACGGCCGGTGAATTAAAACTCAGCAATTCTTCTAGGTTTTTGCCGTGTCTTGTGTGGGGTTTCGCCTAGGACACCATGCTAGTCTCATCGGCGGGCTCTTGGTGTCCCTGCCCGGACCCCCACAGGAGTATCGAACTGCGCGAAACCTCCCTTTATATAGAGTGCAACTGCACTCCTTGACTGCGAGAACCAAAAGCTCAAGCAGCCGTAACCACCCTATGAAGGCTTCCAAAAAGATGGTGTATTGGCTTTCACGGCCAGTGAATTAAAACTCAGCAATTCTTCTAGGTTTGTGCCGTGTCTTGTGTGGGGTTTCGCCTAGGACACCAAGCTAGGCTCATCGGCGGGCTCTTGGTGTCCCTGCCCGGACCCCCACAGGAGTATCGAACTGCGCGAAACCTCCCTTTGTATAGAGTGCGCTGCACTCCTTGACTGCGAGAACCAAAAGCTCAAGCAGCCGTAACCTTTCTATTTTTTTTTTTTTTTTTTTTTTTTTTTTTTTTTTAGCGTATGGCTTTCAGTGCCGGGAATGTCCGAGGACATGTTCGGCTCGCCAGTTTTGTAGCTACTTCGAGACGGACACCCAATGGGTGAGCTACAAGTACCGTTGGGGAGGAAAGTTGGAAGGGAGGGTCGAGGAGTTGGAAGGTAGCGGCTGTGGCCTATAGTTAGGGACCAACCCCGGCATTTGCCTGGAAGGAAGATGGGAAACCACAGAAGACCATCTTCAAGGTTGCCGGCGGGGGGATTCGAACCTCCTCGCCTCCCGGATGTGAGCGACTGCCAACAGTCATGCCGCAACGACCACGGCTAACTCACCCGGTTGAACCTTTCTATGAAGGCTTCCAAAAAGATGGTGTATTGGCTTTCACGGCCGGTGAATTAAAACTCAGCAATTCTTCTAGGTTTGTGCCGTGTCTTGTGTGGGGTTTCGCCTAGGACACCAAGCTAGGCTCATCGGCGGTCTCTTGGTGTCCCTGCCCGGACCCCCACAGGAGTATCGAACTGCGCGAAACCTCCCTTTATATAGAGTGCAATTGCACTCCTTGACTGCGAGAACCAAAAGGTCAAGCAGCCGTAACCTCTCTATGAAGGCTTCCAAATAGATGGTGTATTGGCTTTCACGGCCGGTGAATTAAAACTCAGCAAATCTTCTAGGTTTGTGCCGTGTCTTGTGTGGGGTTTCGCCTAGGACACCAAGCTAGGCTCATCGGCGGGCTCTTGGTGTCCCTGCCCGGACCCCCACAGGAGTATCGAACTGCGCGAAACCTCCCTTTATATAGAGTGCAACTGCACTCCTTGACTGCGAGAACCAAAAGCTCAAGCAGCCGTAACCTCCCTATGAAGGCTTCCAAAAAGATGGTGTATTGGCTTTCACGGCCGGTGAATTAAAACTCAGCAATTCTTCTAGGTTTGTGCCGTGTCTTGTGTGGGGTTTCGCCTAGGACACCAAGCTAGGCTCATCGGCGGGCTCTTGGTGTCCCTGCCCGGACCCGCACAGGAGTATCGAACTGCGCGAAACCTCCCTTTATATAGAGTGCAACTGCACTCCTTGACTGCGAGAACCAAAAGCTCAAGCAGCCGTAACCTCCCTATGAAGGCTTCCAAAAAGATGGTGTATTGGCTTTCACGGCCGGTGAATTAAAACTCAGCAATTCTTCTAGGTTTCTGCCGTGTCTTGTGTGGGGTTTCGCCTAGGACACCAAGCTAGGCTCATCGGCGGGCTCTTGGTGTCCCTGCCCGGACCCCCGCAGGAGTATCGAACTGCGCGAAACCTCCCTTTATATAGAGTGCAACTGCACTCCTTGACTGCGAGAACCAAAAGCTCAAGCAGCCGTAAACTCCCTATGAAGGCTTCCAAAAAGATGGTGTATTGGCTTTCACGGCCGGTGAATTAAAACTCAGCAATTCTTCTAGGTTTGTGCCGTGTCTTGTGTGGGGTTTCGCCTAGGACACCAAGCTAGGCTCATCGGCGGGCTCTTGGTGTCCCTGCCCGGACCCCCACAGGAGTATCGAACTGCGCGAAACCTCCCTTTATATAGAGTGCAACTGCACTCCTTGACTGCGAGAACCAAAACCTCAAGCAGCCGTAACCTTCCTATGAAGGCTTCCAAAAAGATGGTGTATTGGCTTTCACGGCCGGTGAATTAAAACTCAGCAAATCTTCTAGGTTTGTGCCGTGTCTTGTGTGGGGTTTCGACTAGGACACCAAGCTAGGCTCATCGGTGGGCTCTTGGTGTCCCTGCCGGACCCCCACAGGAGTATCGAACTGCGCGAAACCTCCCTTTATATAGAGTGCATCTGCACTCCTTGACTGCGAGAACCAAAAGCTCAAGCAGCCGTAACCTCCCTATGAAGGCTTCCAAAAAGATGGTGTATTGGCTTTCACGGCCGGTGAATTAAAACTCAGCAATTCATCTAGGTTTGTGCCGTGTCTTGTGTGGGGTTTCGCCTAGGACACCAAGCTAGGCTCATCGGCGGGCTCTTGGTGTCCCTGCCCGGACCCCCACAGGAGTATCGAACTGCGCGAAACCTCCCTTTATATAGAGTGCAACTGCAATCCTTGACTGCGAGAACCAAAAGCTCAAGCAGCCGTAACCTCCCTATGAAGGCTTCCAAAAAGATGGTGTATTGGCTTTCACGGCCGGTGAATTAAAACTCAGCAATTCTTCTAGGTTTGTGCCGTGTCTTGTGTGGGGTTTCGCCTAGGACACCAAGCTAGGCTCATCGGCGGGCTCTTGGTGTCCCTGCCCGGACCCCCACAGGAGTATCGAACTGCGCGAAACCTCCCTTTATATAGAGTGCAACTGCACTCCTTGACTGCGAGAACCAAAAGCTCAAGCAGCCGTAACCTCCCTATGAAGGCTTCCAAAAAGATGGTGTATTGGCTTTCACGGCCGGTGAATTAAAACTCAGCAATTCTTCTAGGTTTGTGCCGTGTCTTGTGTGGGGTTTCGCCTAGGACACCAAGCTAGGCTCATCGGCGGGCTCTTGGTGTCCCTGCCCGGACCCCCACAGGAGCATCGAACTGCGCGAAACCTCCCTTTATATAGATTGCAACTGCACTCCTTGACTGCGAGAACCAAAAGCTCAAGCAGCCGTAACCTCCCTATGAAGGCTTCCAAAAAGATGGTGTATTGGCTTTCACGGCCGGTGAATTAAAACTCAGCAATTCTTCTAGGTTTGTGCCATGTCTTGTGTGGGGTTTCGCCTAGGACAACAAGCTAGGCTCATCGGCGGGCTCTTGGTGTCCCTGCCCGGACCCCCACAGGAGTATCGAACTGCGCGAAACCTCCCTTTATATAGAGTGCAACTGCACTCCTTGACTGCGAGAACCAAGACTCAAGCAGCCGTAACCTCCCTATGAAGGCTTCCAAAAAGATGGTGTATTGGCTTTCACGGCCAGTGAATTAAAACTCAGCAATTCTTCTAGGTTTGTGCCGTGTCTTGTGTGGGGTTTCGCCTAGGACACCAAGCTAGGCTCATCGGCGGGCTCTTGGTGTCCCTGCCCGGACCCCCACAGGAGTATCGAACTGCGCGAAACCTCCCTTTATATAGATTGCAACTGCACTCCTTGACTGCGAGAACCAAAAGCTCAAGCAGCCGTAACCTCCCTATGAAGGCTTCCAAAAAGATGGTGTATTGGCTTTCACGGCCGGTGAATTAAAACTCAGCAATTCTTCTAGGTTTGTGCCGTGTCTTGTGTGGGGTTTCGCCTAGGACACCAAGCTAGGCTCATCGGAGGGCTCTTGGTGTCCCTGCCCGGACCCCCACAGGAGTATCGAACTACGCGAAACCTCCCTTTATATAGAGTGCAATTGCACTCCTTGACTGCGAGAACCAAAACTCAAGCAGCCGTAACCTCCCTATGAAGGCTTCCAAAAAGATGGTGTATTGGCTTTCACGGCCGGTGAATTAAAACTCAGCAATTCTTCTAGGTTTGTGCCGTGTCTTGTGTGGGGTTTCGCCTAGGACACCAAGCTAGGCTCATCGGCGGGCTCTTGGTGTCCCTGCCCTGACCCCCACAGGAGTATCGAACTGCGCGAAACCTCCCTTTATATAGAGTGCAACTGCACTCCTTGACTGCGAGAACCAAAAGCTCAAGCAGCCGTAACCTCCCTATGAAGGCTTCCAAAAAGATGGTGTATTGGCTTTCACGGCCGATGAAATAAAACTCAGCAAATCTTCTAGGTTTGTGCCGTGTCTTGTGTGGGGTTTCGCCTAGGACACCATGCTAGGCTCATCGGCGGGCTCTTGGTGTCCCTGCCCGGACCCCCACAGGAGTATCGAACTGCGCGAAACCTCCCTTTATATAGAGTGCAACTGCACTCCTTGACTGCGAGAACCAAAAGCTCAAGCAGCCGTAAACTCCCTATGAAGGCTTCCAAAAAGATGGTGTATTGGCTTTCACGGCCGGTGAATTAAAACTCAGCAATTCTTCTAGGTTTGTGCCGTGTCTTGTGTGGGGTTTCGCCTAGGACACCAAGCTAGGCTCATCGGCGGGCTCTTGGTGTCCCTGCCCGGACCCCCACAGGAGTATCGAACTGCGCGAAACCTCCCTTTATATACAGTGCAACTGCACTCCTTGACTGCGAGAACCAAAGGCTCAAGCAGCCGTAACCACCCTATGAAGGCTTCCAAAAAGATGGTGTATTGGCTTTCACGGCCAGTGAATTAAAACTCAGCAATTCTTCTAGGTTTGTGCCGTGTCTTGTGTGGGGTTTCGCCTAGGACACCAAGCTAGGCTCATCGGCGGGCTCTTGGTGTCCCTGCCCGGACCCCCACAGGAGTATCGAACTGCGCGAAACCTCCCTTTATATAGAGTGCAACTGCACTCCTTGACTGCGAGAACCAAAAGCTCAAGCAGCCGTAACCTCCCTATGAAGGCTTCCAAAAAGATGGTGTATTGGCTTTCACGGCCGGTGAATTAAAACTCAGCAATTCTTCTAGGTTTGTGCCGTGTCTTGTGTGGGGTTTCGCCTAGGACACCAAGCTAGGCTCATCGGCGGGCTCTTGGTGTCCCTGCCCGGACCCCCACAGGAGTATCGAACTGCGCGAAACCTCCCTTTATATAGAGTGCAACTGCACTCCTTGACTGCGAGAACCAAAAGCTCAAGCAGCCGTAACCTCCCTATGAAGGCTTCCAAAAAGATGGTGTATTGGCTTTCACGGCCGGTGAATTAAAACTCGGCAATTCTTCTAGGTTTGTGCCGTGTCTTGTGTGGGGTTTCGCCTAGGACACCAAGCTAGGCTCATCGGCGGGCTCTTGGTGTCCCTGCCCGGACCCCCACAGGAGTATCGAACTACACGAAACCTCCCTTTATATAGAGAGCAATTGCACTCCTTGACTGCGAGAACCAAAACTCAAGCAGCCGTAACCTCCCTATGAAGGCTTCCAAAAAGGTGGTGTATTGGCTTTCACGGCCGGTGAATTAAAACTCAGCAATTCTTCTAGGTTTGTGCCGTGTCTTGTGTGGGGTTTCGCCTAGGACACCAAGCTAGGCTCATCGGCGGGCTCTTGGTGTCCCTGCCCTGACCCCCACAGGAGTATCGAACTGCGCGAAACCTCCCTTTATATAGAGTGCAACTGCACTCCTTGACTGCGAGAACCAAAAGCTCAAGCAGCCGTAACCTCCCTATGAAGGCTTCCAAAAAGATGGAGTATTGGCTTTCACGGCCGGTGAATTAAAACTCAGCAATTCTTCTAGGTTTGTGCCGTGTCTTGTGTGGGGTTTCGCCTAGGACACCATGCTAGGCTCATCGGCGGGCTCTTGGTGTCCCTGCCCGGACCCCCACAGGAGTATCGAACTGCGCGAAACCTCCCTTTATATAGAGTGCAACTGCACTCCTTGACTGCGAGAACCAAAAGCTCAAGCAGCCGTAACCTCCCTATGAAGGCTTCCAAAAAGATGGTGTATTGGCTTTCACGGCCGGTGAATTAAAACTCAGCAATTCTTCTAGGTTTGTGCCGTGTCTTGTGTGGGGTTTCGCCTAGGACACCAAGCTAGGCTCATCGGCGGGCTCATGGTGTCCCTGCCCGGACCCCCACAGGAGTATCGAACTGCGCGAAACCTCCCTTTATATAGAGTGCAACTGCACTCCTTGACTGCGAGAACCAAAAGCTCAAGCAGCCGTAACCTCCCTATGAAGGCTTCCAACAAGATGGTGTATTGGCTTTCACGGCCAGTGAATTAAAACTCAGCAATTCTTCTAGGTTTGTGCCGTGTCTTGTGTGGGGTTTCGCCTAGGACACCATGCTAGGCTCATCGGCGGGCTCTTGGTGTCCCTGCCCGGACCCCCACAGGAGTATCGAACTGCGCGAAACCTCCCTTTATATAGAGTGCAACTGCACTCCTTGACTGCGAGAACCAAAAGCTCAAGCAGCCGTAACCACCCTATGAAGGCTTCCAAAAAGATGGTGTATTGGCTTTCACGGCCAGTGAATTAAAACTCAGCAATTCTTCTAGGGTTGTGCCGTGTCTTGTGTGGGGTTTCGCCTAGGACACCAAGCTAGGCTCATCGGCGGGCTCTTGGTGTCCCTGCCCGGACCCCCACAGGAGTATCGAACTGCGCGAAACCTCCCTTTATATAGAGTGCAACTGCACTCCTTGACTGCGAGAACCAAAAGCTCAAGCAGCCGTAACCTTTCTATGAAGGCTTCCAAAAAGATGGTGTATTGGCTTTCACGGCCGGTGAATTAAAACTCAGCAATTCTTCTAGGTTTGTGCCGTGTCTTGTGTGGGGTTTCGCCTAGGACACCAAGCTAGGCTCATCGGCGGGCTCTTGGTGTCCCTGCCCGGACCCCCACAGGAGTATCGAACTGCGCGAAACCTCCCTTTATATAGAGTGCAATTGCACTCCTTGACTGCGAGAACCAAAAGCTCAAGCAGCCGTAACCTCTCTATGAAGGCTTCCAAATAGATGGTGTATTGGCTTTCACGGCCGGTGAATTAAAACTCAGCAAATCTTCTAGGTTTGTGCCGTGTCTTGTGTGGGGTTTCGCCTAGGACACCAAGCTAGGCTCATCGGCGGGCTCTTGGTGTCCCTGCCCGGACCCCCACAGGAGTATCGAACTGCGCGAAACCTCCCTTTATATAGAGTGCAACTGCACTCCTTGACTGCGAGAACCAAAAGCTCAAGCAGCCGTAACCTCCCTATGAAGGCTTCCAAAAAGATGGTGTATTGGCTTTCACGGCCGGTGAATTAAAACTCAGCAATTCTTCTAGGTTTGTGCCGTGTCTTGTGTGGGGTTTCGCCTAGGACACCATGCTAGGCTCATCGGCGGGCTCTTGGTGTCCCTGCCCGGACCCCCAAAGGAGTATCGAACTGCGCGAAACCTCCCTTTATATAGAGTGCAACTGCACTCCTTGACTGCGAGAACCAAAAGCTCAAGCAGCCGTAACCTCCCTATGAAGGCTTCCAAAAAGATGGTGTATTGGCTTTCACGGCCGGTGAATTAAAACTCAGCAATTCTTCTAGGTTTGTGCCGTGTCTTGTGTGGGGTTTCGCCTAGGACACCAAGCTAGTCTCATCGGCGGGCTCTTGGTGTCCCTGCCCGGACCCCCACAGGAGCATCGAGCTGCGCGAAACCTCCCTTTATATAGATTGCAACTGCACTCCTTGACTGCGAGAACCAAAAGCTCAAGCAGCCGTAACCTCCCTATGAATGCTTCCAAAAAGATGGTGTATTGGCTTTCACGGCCGGTGAATTAAAACTCAGCAATTCTTCTAGGTGTGTGCCATGTCTTGTGTGGGGTTTCGCCTAGGACACCAAGCTAGGCTCATCGGCGGGCTCTTGGTGTCCCTGCCCGGACCCCCACAGGAGTATCGAAAAGCGCGAAACCTCCCTTTATATAGAGTGCAACTGCACTCCTTGACTGCGAGAACCAAAAGCTCAAGCAGCCGTAACCTCCCTATGAAGGCTTCCAAAAAGATGGTGTATTGGCTTTCACGGCCGGTGAATTAAAACTCAGCAATTCTTCTAGGTTTGTGCCGTGTCTTGTGTGGGGTTTCGCCTAGGACACAAAGCTAGGCTCATCGGCGGGCTCTTGGTGTCCCTGCCCGGACCCCCACAGGAGTATCGAACTGCGCGAAACCTCCCTTTATATAGATTGCAACTGCACTCCTTGACTGCGAGAACCAAAAGCTCAAGCAGCCGTAACCTCCCTATGAAGGCTTCCAAAAAGATGGTGTATTGGCTTTCACGGCCGGTGAATTAAAACTCAGCAATTCTTCTAGGTTTGTGCCGTGTCTTGTGTGGGGTTTCGCCTAGGACACCAAGCTAGGCTCATCGGCGGGCTCTTGGTGTCCCTGCCCGGACCCCCGCAGGAGTATCGAACTGCGCGAAACCTCCCTTTATATAGAGTGCAACTGCACTCCTTGACTGCGAGAACCAAAAGCTCAAGCAGCCGTAACCTCCCTATGAAGGCTTCCAAAAAGATGGTGTATTGGCTTTCACGGCCGGTGAATTAAAACTCAGCAATTCTTCTAGGTTTGTGCCGTGTCTTGTGTGGGGTTTCGCCTAGGACACCAAGCTAGGCTCATCGGCGGGCTCTTGGTGTCCCTGCCCTGACCCCCACAGGAGTATCGAACTGCGCGAAACCTCCCTTTATATAGAGTGCAACTGCACTCCTTGACTGCGAGAACCAAAAGCTCAAGCAGCCGTAACCTCCCTATGAAGGCTTCCAAAAAGATGGTGTATTGGCTTTCAAGGCCGATGAAATAAAACTCAGCAAATCTTCTAGGTTTGTGCCGTGTCTTGTGTGGGGTTTCGCCTAGGACACCATGCTAGGCTCATCGGCGGGCTCTTGGTGTCCCTGCCCGGACCCCCACAGGAGTATCGAACTGCGCGAAACCTCCCTTTATATAGAGTGCAACTGCACTCCTTGACTGCGAGAACCAAAAGCTCATGCAGCCGTAACCTCCCTATGAAGGCTTCCAAAAAGATGGTGTATTGGCTTTCACGGCCGGTGAATTAAAACTCAGCAATTCTTCTAGGTTTGTGCCGTGTCTTGTGTGGGGTTTCGCCTAGGACACCAAGCTAGGCTCATCGGCGGGCTCTTGGTGTCCCTGCCCGGACCCCCACAGGAGTATCGAACTGCGCGAAACCTCCCTTTATATAGAGTGCAACTGCACTCCTTGACTGCGAGAACCAAAAGCTCAAGCAGCCGTAACCACCCTATGAAGGCTTCCAAAAAGATGGTGTATTGGCTTTCACGGCCAGTGAATTAAAACTCAGCAATTCTTCTAGGTCTGTGCCGTGTCTTGTGTGGGGTTTCGCCTAGGACACCAAGCTAGGCTCATCGGCGGGCTCTTGGTGTCCCTGCCCGGACCCCCACAGGAGTATCGAACTGCGCGAAACCTCCCTTTATATAGAGTGCAACTGCACTCCTTGACTGCGAGAACCAAAAGCTCAAGCAGCCGTAACCTCCCTATGAAGGCTTCCAAAAAGATGGTGTATTGGCTTTCACGGCCGGTGAATTAAAACTCAGCAATTCTTCTAGGTTTGTGCCGTGTCTTGTGTGGGGTTTCGCCTAGGACACCAAGCTAGGCTCATCGGCGGGCTCTTGGTGTCCCTGCCCGGACCCCCACAGGAGTATCGAACTGCGCGAAACCTCCCTTTATATAGAGTGCAACTGCACTCCTTGACTGCGAGAACCAAAAGCTCAAGCAGCCGTAACCTCCCTATGAAGGCTTCCAAAAAGATGGTGTATTGGCTTTCACGGCCGGTGAATTAAAACTCGGCAATTCTTCTAGGTTTGTGCCGTGTCTTGTGTGGGGTTTCACCTAGGACACCAAGCTAGGCTCATCGGCGGGCTCTTGGTGTCCCTGCCCGGACCCCCACAGGAGTATCGAACTACACGAAACCTCCCTTTATATAGAGAGCAATTGCACTCCTTGACTGCGAGAACCAAAACTCAAGCAGCCGTAACCTCCCTATGAAGGCTTCCAAAAAGGTGGTGTATTGGCTTTCACGGCCAGTGAATTAAAACTCAGCAATTCTTCTAGGGTTGTGCCGTGTCTTGTGTGGGGTTTCGCCTAGGACACCAAGCTAGGCTCATCGGCGGGCTCTTGGTGTCCCTGCCCGGACCCCCACAGGAGTATCGAACTGCGCGAAACCTCCCTTTATATAGAGTGCAACTGCACTCCTTGACTGCGAGAACCAAAAGCTCAAGCAGCCGTAACCTTTCTATGAAGGCTTCCAAAAAGATGGTGTATTGGCTTTCACGGCCGGTGAATTAAAACTCAGCTATTCTTCTAGGTTTGTGCCGTGTCTTGTGTGGGGTTTCGCCTAGGACACCAAGCTAGGCTCATCGGCGGGCTCTTGGTGTCCCTGCCCGGACCCCCACAGGAGTATCGAACTGCGCGAAACCTCCCTTTATATAGAGTGCAATTGCACTCCTTGACTGCGAGAACCAAAAGCTCAAGCAGCCGTAACCTCTCTATGAAGGCTTCCAAATAGATGGTGTATTGGCTTTCACGGCCGGTGAATTAAAACTCAGCATATCTTCTAGGTTTGTGCCGTGTCTTGTGTGGGGTTTCGCCTAGGACACCAAGCTAGGCTCATCGGCGGGCTCTTGGTGTCCCTGCCCGGACCCCCACAGGAGTATCGAACTGCGCGAAACCTCCCTTTATATAGAGTGCAACTGCACTCCTTGACTGCGAGAACCAAAAGCTCAAGCAGCCGTAACCTCCCTATGAAGGCTTCCAAAAAGATGGTGTATTGGCTTTCACGGCCGGTGAATTAAAACTCAGCAATTCTTCTAGGTTTGTGCCGTGTCTTGTGTGGGGTTTCGCCTAGGACACCAAGCTAGTCTCATCGGCGGGCTCTTGGTGTCCCTGCCCGGACCCCCACAGGAGCATCGAGCTGCGCGAAACCTCCCTTTATATAGATTGCAACTGCACTCCTTGACTGCGAGAACCAAAAGCTCAAGCAGCCGTAACCTCCCTATGAATGCTTCCAAAAAGATGGTGTATTGGCTTTCACGGCCGGTGAATTAAAACTCAGCAATTCTTCTAGGTGTGTGCCATGTCTTGTGTGGGGTTTCGCCTAGGACAACAAGCTAGGCTCATCGGCGGGCTCTTGGTGTCCCTGCCCGGACCCCCACAGGAGTATCGAAAAGCGCGAAACCTCCCTTTATATAGAGTGCAACTGCACTCCTTGACTGCGAGAACCAAAAGCTCAAGCAGCCGTAACCTCCCTATGAAGGCTTCCAAAAAGATGGTGTATTGGCTTTCACGGCCGGTGAATTAAAACTCAGCAATTCTTCTAGGTTTGTGCCGTGTCTTGTGTGGGGTTTCGCCTAGGACACAAAGCTAGGCTCATCGGCGGGCTCTTGGTGTCCCTGCCCGGACCCCCACAGGAGTATCGAACTGCGCGAAACCTCCCTTTATATAGATTGCAACTGCACTCCTTGACTGCGAGAACCAAAAGCTCAAGCAGCCGTAACCTCCCTATGAAGGCTTCCAAAAAGATGGTGTATTGGCTTTCACGGCCGGTGAATTAAAACTCAGCAATTCTTCTAGGTTTGTGCCGTGTCTTGTGTGGGGTTTCGCCTAGGACACCAAGCTAGGCTCATCGGCGGGCTCTTGGTGTCCCTGCCCGGACCCCCGCAGGAGTATCGAACTGCGCGAAACCTCCCTTTATATAGAGTGCAACTGCACTCCTTGACTGCGAGAACCAAAAGCTCAAGCAGCCGTAACCTCCCTATGAAGGCTTCCAAAAAGATGGTGTATTGGCTTTCACGGCCGGTGAATTAAAACTCAGCAATTCTTCTAGGTTTGTGCCGTGTCTTGTGTGGGGTTTCGCCTAGGACACCAAGCTAGGCTCATCGGCGGGCTCTTGGTGTCCCTGCCCTGACCCCCACAGGAGTATCGAACTGCGCGAAACCTCCCTTTATATAGAGTGCAACTGCACTCCTTGACTGCGAGAACCAAAAGCTCAAGCAGCCGTAACCTCCCTATGAAGGCTTCCAAAAAGATGGTGTATTGGCTTTCACGGCCGATGAAATAAAACTCAGCAAATCTTCTAGGTTTGTGCCGTGTCTTGTGTGGGGTTTCGCCTAGGACACCATGCTAGGCTCATCGGCGGGCTCTTGGTGTCCCTGCCCGGACCCCCACAGGAGTATCGAACTGCGCGAAACCTCCCTTTATATAGAGTGCAACTGCACTCCTTGACTGCGAGAACCAAAAGCTCATGCAGCCGTAACCTCCCTATGAAGGCTTCCAAAAAGATGGTGTATTGGCTTTCACGGCCGGTGAATTAAAACTCAGCAATTCTTCTAGGTTTGTGCCGTGTCTTGTGTGGGGTTTCGCCTAGGACACCAAGCTAGGCTCATCGGCGGGCTCTTGGTGTCCCTGCCCGGACCCCCACAGGAGTATCGAACTGCGCGAAACCTCCCTTTATATAGAGTGCAACTGCACTCCTTGACTGCGAGAACCAAAAACTCAAGCAGCCGTAACCACCCTATGAAGGCTTCCAAAAAGATGGTGTATTGGCTTTCACGGCCAGTGAATTAAAACTCAGCAATTCTTCTAGGTTTGTGCCGTGTCTTGTGTGGGGTTTCGCCTAGGACACCAAGCTAGGCTCATCGGCGGGCTCTTGGTGTCCCTGCCCGGACCCCCACAGGAGTATCGAACTGCGCGAAACCTCCCTTTATATAGAGTGCAACTGCACTCCTTGACTGCGAGAACCAAAAGCTCAAGCAGCCGTAACCTCCCTATGAAGGCTTCCAAAAAGATGGTGTATTGGCTTTCACGGCCGGTGAATTAAAACTCAGCAATTCTTCTAGGTTTGTGCCGTGTCTTGTGTGGGGTTTCGCCTAGGACACCAAGCTAGGCTCATCGGCGGGCTCTTGGTGTCCCTGCCCGGACCCCCACAGGAGTATCGAACTGCGCGAAACCTCCCTTTATATAGAGTGCAACTGCACTCCTTGACTGCGAGAACCAAAAGCTCAAGCAGCCGTAACCTCCCTATGAAGGCTTCCAAAAAGATGGTGTATTGGCTTTCACGGCCGGTGAATTAAAACTCGGCAATTCTTCTAGGTTTGTGCCGTGTCTTGTGTGGGGTTTCGCCTAGGACACCAAGCTAGGCTCATCGGCGGGCTCTTGGTGTCCCTGCCCGGACCCCCACAGGAGTATCGAACTACACGAAACCTCCCTTTATATAGAGAGCAATTGCACTCCTTGACTGCGAGAATCAAAACTCAAGCAGCCGTAACCTCCCTATGAAGGCTTCCAAAAAGGTGGTGTATTGGCTTTCACGGCCGGTGAATTAAAACTCAGCAATTCTTCTAGGTTTGTGCCGTGTCTTGTGTGGGGTTTCGCCTAGGACACCAAGCTAGGCTCATCGGCGGGCTCTTGGTGTCCCTGCCCTGACCCCCACAGGAGTATCGAACTGCGCGAAACCTCCCTTTATATGGAGTGCAACTGCACTCCTTGACTGCGAGAACCAAAAGCTCAAGCAGCCGTAACCTCCCTATGAAGGCTTCCAAAAAGATGGAGTATTGGCTTTCACGGCCGGTGAATTAAAACTCAGCAATTCTTCTAGGTTTGTGCCGTGTCTTGTGTGGGGTTTCGCCTAGGACACCATGCTAGGCTCATCGGCGGGCTCTTGGTGTCCCTGCCCGGACCCCCACAGGAGTATCGAACTGCGCGAAACCTCCCTTTATATAGAGTGCAACTGCACTCCTTGACTGCGAGAACCAAAAGCTCAAGCAGCCGTAACCTCCCTATGAAGGCTTCCAACAAGATGGTGTATTGGCTTTCACGGCCAGTGAATTAAAACTCAGCAATTCTTCTAGGTTTGTGCCGTGTCTTGTGTGGGGTTTCGCCTAGGACACCATGCTAGGCTCATCGGCGGGCTCTTGGTGTCCCTGCCCGGACCCCCACAGGAGTATCGAACTGCGCGAAACCTCCCTTTATATAGAGTGCAACTGCACTCCTTGACTGCGAGAACCAAAAGCTCAAGCAGCCGTAACCACCCTATGAAGGCTTCCAAAAAGATGGTGTATTGGCTTTCACGGCCAGTGAATTAAAACTCAGCAATTCTTCTAGGGTTGTGCCGTGTCTTGTGTGGGGTTTCGCCTAGGACACCAAGCTAGGCTCATCGGCGGGCTCTTGGTGTCCCTGCCCGGACCCCCACAGGAGTATCGAACTGCGCGAAACCTCCCTTTATATAGAGTGCAACTGCACTCCTTGACTGCGAGAACCAAAAGCTCAAGCAGCCGTAACCTTTCTATGAAGGCTTCCAAAAAGATGGTGTATTTGCTTTCACGGCCGGTGAATTAAAACTCAGCAATTCTTCTAGGTTTGTGCCGTGTCTTGTGTGGGGTTTCGCCTAGGACACCAAGCTAGGCTCATCGGCGGGCTCTTGGTGTCCCTGCCCGGACCCCCACAGGAGTATCGAACTGCGCGAAACCTCCCTTTATATAGAGTGCAATTGCACTCCTTGACTGCGAGAACCAAAAGCTCAAGCAGCCGTAACCTCTCTATGAAGGCTTCCAAATAGATGGTGTATTGGCTTTCACGGCCGGTGAATTAAAACTCAGCAAATCTTCTAGGTTTGTGCCGTGTCTTGTGTGGGGTTTCGCCTAGGACACCAAGCTAGGCTCATCGGCGGGCTCTTTGTGTCCCTGCTCGGACCCCCACAGGAGTATCGAACTGCGCGAAACCTCCCTTTATATAGAGTGCAACTGCACTCCTTGACTGCGAGAACCAAAAGCTCAAGCAGCCGTAACCTCCCTATGAAGGCTTCCAAAAAGATGGTGTATTGGCTTTCACGGCCGGTGAATTAAAACTCAGCAATTCTTCTAGGTTTGTGCCGTGTCTTGTGTGGGGTTTCGCCTAGGACACCATGCTAGGCTCATCGGCGGGCTCTTGGTGTCCCTGCCCGGACCCCCAAAGGAGTATCGAACTGCGCGAAACCTCCCTTTATATAGAGTGCAACTGCACTCCTTGACTGCGAGAACCAAAAGCTCAAGCAGCCGTAACCTCCCTATGAAGGCTTCCAAAAAGATGGTGTATTGGCTTTCACGGCCGGTGAATTAAAACTCAGCAATTCTTCTAGGTTTGTGCCGTGTCTTGTGTGGGGTTTCGCCTAGGACACCAAGCTAGTCTCATCGGCGGGCTCTTGGTGTCCCTGCCCGGACCCCCACAGGAGCATCGAGCTGCGCGAAACCTCCCTTTATATAGATTGCAACTGCACTCCTTGACTGCGAGAACCAAAAGCTCAAGCAGCCGTAACCTCCCTATGAATGCTTCCAAAAAGATGGTGTATTGGCTTTCACGGCCGGTGAATTAAAACTCAGCAATTCTTCTAGGTGTGTGCCATGTCTTGTGTGGGGTTTCGCCTAGGACACCAAGCTAGGCTCATCGGCGGGCTCTTGGTGTCCCTGCCCGGACCCCCACAGGAGTATCGAAAAGCGCGAAACCTCCCTTTATATAGAGTGCAACTGCACTCCTTGACTGCGAGAACCAAAAGCTCAAGCAGCCGTAACCTCCCTATGAAGGCTTCCAAAAAGATGGTGTATTGGCTTTCACGGCCGGTGAATTAAAACTCAGCAATTCTTCTAGGTTTGTGCCGTGTCTTGTGTGGGGTTTCGCCTAGGACACAAAGCTAGGCTCATCGGCGGGCTCTTGGTGTCCCTGCCCGGACCCCCACAGGAGTATCGAACTGCGCGAAACCTCCCTTTATATAGATTGCAACTGCACTCCTTGACTGCGTGAACCAAAAGCTCAAGCAGCCGTAACCTCCCTATGAAGGCTTCCAAAAAGATGGTGTATTGGCTTTCACGGCCGGTGAATTAAAACTCAGCAATTCTTCTAGGTTTGTGCCGTGTCTTGTGTGGGGTTTCGCCTAGGACACCAAGCTAGGCTCATCGGCGGGCTCTTGGTGTCCCTGCCCGGACCCCCGCAGGAGTATCGAACTGCGCGAAACCTCCCTTTATATAGAGTGCAACTGCACTCCTTGACTGCGAGAACCAAAAGCTCAAGCAGCCGTAACCTCCCTATGAAGGCTTCCAAAAAGATGGTGTATTGGCTTTCACGGCCGGTGAATTAAAACTCAGCAATTCTTCTAGGTTTGTGCCGTGTCTTGTGTGGGGTTTC
Source organism: Meconema thalassinum (assembly GCA_946902985.2). Lineage (NCBI taxonomy): Eukaryota > Metazoa > Arthropoda > Insecta > Orthoptera > Tettigoniidae > Meconema > Meconema thalassinum. The sequence continues at coordinate 1,295,742,069 of OX336389.2, forward strand.
GCCTAGGACACCAAGCTAGGCTCATCGGCGGGCTCTTGGTGTCCCTGCCCGGACCCCCACAGGAGTATCGAGCTGGCGAAACCTCCCTTTATATAGAGTGCAACTGCACTCCTTAACTGCGAGAACCAAAAGCTCAAGCAGCCGTAACCTCCCTATGAAGGCTTCCAAAAAGATGGTGTATTGGCTTTCACGGCCGGTGAATTAAAACTCAGCAATCTTCTAGGTTTGTGCCGTGTCTTGTGTGGGGTTTCGCCTAGGACACCAAGCTAGGCTCATCGGCGGGCTCTTGGTGTCCCTGCCCGGACCCCCACAGGAGTATCGAACTGCGCGAAACCTCCCTTTATATAGAGTGCAACTGCACTCCTTGACTGCGAGAACCAAAAGCTCAAGCAGCCGTAACCTCCCTATGATGGCTTCCAAAAAGATGGTGTATTGGCTTTCACGGCCGGTGAATTAAAACTCAGCAATTCTTCTAGGTTTATGCCGTGTCGTGTGTGGGGTTTCGCCTAGGACACCAAGCTAGTCTCATCGGTGGGCTCTTGGTGTCCCTGCCCGGACCCCCACAGGAGTATCGAACTGCGCGAAACCTCCCTTTATATAGAGTGCAACTGCACTCCTTGACTGCGAGAACCAAAAGCTCAAGCAGCCGTAACCTCCCTATGAAGGCTTCCAAAAAGATGGTGTATTGGCTTTCACGGCCGGTGAATTAAAACTCAGCAATTCTTCTAGGTTTGTGCCGTGTCTTGTGTGGGGTTTCGCCTAGGACACCAAGCTAGGCTCATCGGCGGGCTCTTGGTGTCCCTGCCCGGACCCCCACAGGAGCATCGAACTGCGCGAAATCTCCCTTTATATAGATTGAAACTGCACTCCTTGACTGCGAGAACCAAAAGCTCAAGCAGCCGTAACCTCCCTATGAAGGCTTCCAAAAAGATGGTGTATTGGCTTTCACGGCCGGTGAATTAAAACTCAGCAATTCTTCTAGGTTTGTGCCATGTCTTGTGTGGGGTTTCGCCTAGGACACCAAGCTAGGCTCATCGGCGGGCTCTTGGTGTCCCTGCCCGGACCCCCACAGGAGTATCGAACTGCGCGAAACCTCCCTTTATATAGAGTGCAACTGCACTCCTTGACTGCGAGAACCAAAAGCTCAAGCAGCCGTAACCTCCCTATGAAGGCTTCCAAAAAGTTGGTGTATTGGCTTTCACGGCCGGTGAATTAAAACTCAGCAATTCTTCTAGGTTTGTGCCGTGTCTTGTGTGGGGTTTCGCCTAGGACACCAAGCTAGGCTCATCGGTGGGCTCTTGGTGTCCCTGCCCGGACCCCCACAGGAGTATCGAACTGCGCGAAACCTCCCTTTATATAGATTGCAACTGCACTCCTTGACTGCGAGAACCAAAAGCTCAAGCAGCCGTAACCTCCCTATGAAGGCTTCCAAAAAGATGGTGTATTGGCTTTCACGGCCGGTGAATTAAAACTCAGCAATTCTTCTAGGTTTGTGCCGTGTCTTGTGTGGGGTTTCGCCTAGGACACCAAGCTAGGCTCATCGGCGGGCTCTTGGTGTCCCTGCCCGGACCCCCACAGGAGTATCGAACTGCGCGAAACCTCCCTTTATATAGAGTGCAACTGCACTCCTTGACTGCGAGAACCAAAAGCTCAAGCAGCCGTAACCTCCCTATGAAGGCTTCCAAAAAGATGGTGTATTGGCTTTCACGGCCGGTGAATTAAAACTCAGCAATTCTTCTAGGTTTGTGCCGTGTCTTGTGTGGGGTTTCGCCTAGGACACCAAGCTAGGCTCATCGTTGGGCTCTTGGTGTCCCTGCCCGGACTCCCACAGGAGTATCGAACTGCGCGAAACCTCCCTTTATATAGAGTGCAACTGCAATCCTTGACTGCGAGAACCAAAAGCTCAAGCAGCCAAAACCTCCCTATGGAGGCTTCCGAAAAGATGGTGTATTGCCTTTCACGGCCGGTGAATTAAAACTCAGCAATTCTTCTAGGTTTGTGCCGTGTCTTGTGTGGGGTTTCGCCTAGGACACCAAGCTAGGCTCATCGTTGGGCTCTTGGTGTCCCTGCCCGGACTCCCACAGGAGTATCGAACTGCGCGATACCTCCCTTTATATAGAGTGCAACTGCACTCCTTGACTGCGAGAACCAAAAGCTCAAGCAGCCGTAACCTCCCTATGAAGGCTTCCAAAAAGATGGTGTATTGGCTTTAACGGCCGGTGAATTGAAACTCAGCAATTCTTCTAGGTTTGTGCCGTGTCTTGTGTGGGGTTTCGCCTAGGACACCAAGCTAGGCTCATTGGCGGGCTCTTGGTGTCCCTGCCCGGACCCCCACAGGAGTATCGAACTGCGCGAAACCTCCCTTTATATAGAGTGCAACTGCACTCCTTGACTGCGAGAACCAAAAGCTCAAGCAGCCGTAACCTCCCTATGAAGGCTTCCAAAAAGATGGTGTATTGGCTTTCACGGCCGGTGAATTAAAACTCAGCAATTCTTCTAGGTTTGTGCCGTGTCTTGTGTGGGGTTTCGCCTAGGACACCAAGCTAGGCTCATCGGCGGGCTCTTGGTGTCCCTGCCCGGACCCCCACAGGAGTATCGAACTGCGCGAAACCTCCCTTTATATAGAGTGCAACTGCACTCCTTGACTGCGAGAACCAAAAGCTCAAGCAGCCGTAACCTCCCTATGAAGGCTTCCAAAAAGATGGTGTATTGGCTTTCACGGCCGGTGAATTAAAACTCAGCAATTCTTCTAGGTTTGTGCCGTGTCTTGTGTGGGGTTTCGCCTAGGACACCAAGCTAGGCTCATCGGCGGGCTCTTGGTGTCCCTGCCCGGACCCCCACAGGAGTATCGAACTGCGCGAAACCTCCCTTTATATAGAGTGCAACTGCACTCCTTGACTGCGAGAACCAAAAGCTCAAGCAGCCGTAGCCTCCCTATGAAGGCTTCCAAAAAGATGGTGTATTGGCTTTCACGGCCGGTGAATTAAAACTCAGCAAATCTTCTAGGTTTGTGCCGTGTCTTGTGTGGGGTTTCGACTAGGACACCAACCTAGGCTCATCGGCGGGCTCTTGGTGTCCCTGCCCGGACCCCCACAGGAGTATCGAACTGCGCGAAACCTCCCTTTATATAGAGTGCATCTGCACTCCTTGACTGCGAGAACTAAAAGCTCAAGCAACCGTAACCTCCCTATGAAGGCTTCCAAAAAGATGGTGTATTGGCTTTCACGGCCGGTGAATTAAAACTCAGCAATTCTTCTAGGTTTGTGCCGTGTCTTGTGTGGGGTTTCGCCTAGGACACCAAGCTAGGCTCATCGGCGGGCTCTTGGTGTCCCTGCCCAGACCCCCACAGGAGTATCGAACTGCGCGAAACCTCCCTTTATATAGAGTGCAACTGCACTCCTTGACTGCGAGAACCAAAAGCTCAAGCAGCCGTAACCTCCCTATGAAGGCTTCCAAAAAGATGGTGTATTGGCTTTCACGGCCGGTGAATTAAAACTCAGCAATTCTTCTAGGTTTGTGCCGTGTCTTGTGTGGGGTTTCGCCTAGGACACCAAGCTAGGCTCATCGGCGGGCTCTTGGTGTCCCTGCCCGGACCCCCACAGGAGTATCGAACTGCGCGAAACCTCCCTTATATAGAGTGCAACTGCACTGCTTGACTGCGAGAACCAAAAGCTCAAGCAGCCGTAACCTCCCTATGAAGGCTTCCAAAAAGATGGTGTATTGGCTTTCACGGCCGGTGAATTAAAACTCAGCAATTCTTCTAGGTTTGTGCCATGTATTGTGTGGGGTTTCGCCTAGGACACCAAGCTAGGCTCATCGGCGGGCTCTTGGTGTCCCTGCCCGGACCCCCACAGGAGTATCGAACTGCGCGAAACCTCCCTTTATATAGAGTGCAACTGCACTCCTTGACTGCGAGAACCAAAAGCTCAAGCAGCCGTAACCTCCCTATGAAGGCTTCCAAAAAGATGGTGTATTGGCTTTCACGGCCGGTGAATTAAAACTCAGCAATTCTTCTAGGTTTGTGCCGTGTCTTGTGTGGGGTTTCGCTTAGGACACCAAGCTAGGCTCATCGGCGGGCTCTTGGTGTCCCTGCCCGGACCCCCACAGGAGTATCGAACTGCGCGAAACCTCCCTTTATATAGATTGCAACTGCACTCCTTGACTGCGAGAACCAAAAGCTCAAGCAGCCGTAACCTCCCTATGAAGGCTTCCAAAAAGATGGTGTATTGGCTTTCACGGCCGGTGAATTAAAACTCAGCAATTCTTCTAGGTTTGTGCCGTGTCTTGTGTGGGGTTTCGCCTAGGACACCAAGCTAGGCTCATTGGCGGGCTCTTGGTGTCCCTGCCCGGACCCCCACAGGAGTATCGAACTGCGCGAAACCTCCCTTTATATAGAGTGCAACTGCACTCCTTGACTGCGAGAACCAAAAGATCAAGCAGCCGTAACCTCCCTATGAAGGCTTCCAAAAAGATGGTGTATTGGCTTTAACGGCCGGTGAATTAAAACTCAGCTATTCTTCTAGGTTTGTGCCGTGTCTTGTGTGGGGTTTCGCCTAGGACACCAAGCTAGGCTCATCGGCGGGCTCTTGGTGTCCCTGCCCGGACCCCCACAGGAGTATCGAACTGCGCGAAACCTCCCTTTATATAGAGTGCAACTGCACTCCTTGACTGCGAGAACCAAAAGATCAAGCAGCCGTAACCTCCCTATGAAGGCTTCCAAAAAGATGGTGTATTGGCTTTAACGGCCGGTGAATTAAAACTCAGCTATTCTTCTAGGTTTGTGCCGTGTCTTGTGTGGGGTTTCGCCTAGGACACCAAGCTAGGCTCATCGGCGGGCTCTTGGTGTCCCTGCCCGGACCCCCACAGGAGTATCGAACTGCGCGAAACCTCCCTTTATATAGAGTGCAACTGCACTCCTTGACTGCGAGAACCAAAAGCTCAAGCAGCCGTAACCTCCCTATGAAGGCTTCCAAAAAGATGGTGTATTGGCTTTCACGGCCGGTGAATTAAAACTCAGCAATTCTTCTAGGTTTGTGCCGTGTCTTTTGTGGGGTTTCGCCTAGGACACCAAGCTAGGCTCATCGGCGGGCTCTTGGTGTCCCTGCCCGGACCCCCACAGGAGTATCGAACTGCGCGAAACCTCCCTTTATATAGAGTGCAACTGCACTCCTTGACTGCGAGAACCAAAAGCTCAAGCAGCCGTAACCTCCCTATGAAGGCTTCCAAAAGATGGTGTATTGGCTTTAACGGCCGGTGAATTAAAACTCAGCAATTCTTCTAGGTTTGTGCCGTGTCTTGTGTGGGGTTTCGCCTAGGACACCAAGCTAGGCTCATCGGCGGGCTCTTGGTGTCCCTGCCCGGACCCCCACAGGAGTATCGAACTGCGCGAAACCTCCCTTTATATAGAGTGCAACTGCACTCCTTGACTGCGAGAACCAAAAGCTCAAGCAGCCGTAACCTCACTATGAAGGCTTCCAAAAAGATGGTGTATTGGCTTTCACGGCCGGTGAAATAAAACTCAGCAATTCTTCTAGGTTTGTGCCGTGTCTTGTGTGGGGTTTCGCCTAGGACACCAAGCTAGGCCCATCGGCGGGCTCTTGGTGTCCCTGCCCGGACCCCCACAGGAGTATCGAACTGCGCGAAACCTCCCTTTATATAGAGTGCAACTGCACTCCTTGACTGCGAGAACCAAAACTCAAGCAGCCGTAACCTCCCTATGAAGGCTTCCAAAAATATGGTGTATTGGCTTTCACGGCCGGTGAATTAAAACTCGGCAATTCTTCTAGGTTTGTGCCGTGTCTTGTGTGGGGTTTCGCCTAGGAAACCAAGATAGGCTCATCGGCGGGCTCTTGGTGTCCCTGCCCGGACCCCCACAGGAGTATCGAACTACGCGAAACCTCCCTTTATATAGAGTGCAATTGCACTCCTTGACTGCGAGAACCAAAACTCAAGCAGCCGTAACCTCCCTATGAAGGCTTCCAAAAAGATGGTGTATTGGCTTCCACGGCCGGTGAATTAAAACTCATCAATTCTTCTAGGTTTGTGCCGTGTCTTGTGTGGGGTTTCGCCTAGGACACCAAGCTAGGCTCATCGGCGGGCTCTTGGTGTCCCTGCCCGGACCCCCACAGGAGTATCGAACTGCGCGAAACCTCCCTTTATATAGAGTGCAACTGCACTCCTTGACTGCGAGAACCAAAAGCTCAAGCAGCCGTAACCTCCCTTATGAAGGCTTCCAAAAAGATGGTGTATTGGCTTTCACGGCCGGTGAATTAAAACTCAGCAATTCTTCTAGGTTTGTGCCGTGTCTTGTGTGGGGTTTCGCCTAGGACACCAAGCTAGGCTCATCGGCGGGCTCTTGGTGTCCCTGCCCGGACCCCCACAGTAGTATCGAACTGCGCGAAACCTCCCTTTATATAGAGTGCAACTGCACTCCTTGACTGCGAGAACCAAAAGCTCAAGCAGCCGTAACCTCCCTATGAAGGCTTTCAAAAAGATGGTGTATTGGCTTTCACGGCCGGTGAATTAAAACTCAGCAATTCTTCTAGGTTTGTGCCGTGTCTTGTGTGGGGTTTCGCCTAGGACACCATGCTAGGCTCATCGGCGGGCTCTTGGTGTCCCTGCCCGGACCCCCACAGGAGTATCGAACTGCGCGAAACCTCCCTTTATATAGAGTGCAACTGCACTCCTTGACTGCGAGAACCAAAAGCTCAAGCAGCCGTAACCTCCCTATGAAGGCTTCCAAAAAGATGGTGTATTGGCTTTCACGGCCGGTGAATTAAAACTCAGCAATTCTTCTAGGTTTGTGCCGTGTCTTGTGTGGGGTTTCGCCTAGGACACCAAGCTAGGCTCATCGGCGGGCTCTTGGTGTCCCTGCCCGGACCCCCACAGGAGTATCGAACTGCGCGAAACCTCCCTTTATATAGAGTGCAACTGCACTCCTTGACTGCGAGAACCAAAAGCTCAAGCAGCCGTAACCACCCTATGAAGGCTTCCAAAAAGATGGTGTATTGGCTTTCACGGCCAGTGAATTAAAACTCAGCAATTCTTCTAGGTTTGTGCCGTGTCTTGTGTGGGGTTTCGCCTAGGACACCAAGCTAGGCTCATCGGCGGGCTCTTGGTGTCCCTGCCCGGACCCCCACAGGAGTATCGAACTGCGCGAAACCTCCCTTTATATAGAGTGCAACTGCACTCCTTGACTGCGAGAACCAAAAGCTCAAGCAGCCGTAAACTCTCTATGAAGGCTTCCAAAAAGATGGTGTATTGGCTTTCACGGCCGGTGAATTAAAACTCAGCAATTCTTCTAGGTTTGTGCCGTGTCTTGTGTGGGGTTTCGCCTAGGACACCAAGCTAGGCTCATCGGCGGGCTCTTGGTGTCCCTGCCCGGACCCCCACAGGAATATCGAACTGCGCGAAACCTCCCTTTATATAGAGTGCAATTGCACTCCTTGACTGCGAGAACCAAAAGCTCAAGCAGCCGTAACCTCTCTATGAAGGCTTCCAAAAAGATGGTGTATTGGCTTTCACGGCCGGTGAATTAAAACTCAGCAATTCTTCTAGGTTTGTGCCGTGTCTTGTGTGGGGTTTCGCCTAGGACACCAAGCTAGGCTCATCGGCGGGCTCTTGGTGTCCCTGCCCGGACCCCCACAGGAGTATCGAACTGCGCGAAACCTCCCTTTATATAGAGTGCAACTGCACTCCTTGACTGCGAGAACCAAAAGCTCAAGCAGCCGTAACCTCCCTATGAAGGCTTCCAAAAAGATGGTGTATTGGCTTTCACGGCCGGTGAATTAAAACTCAGCAATTCTTCTAGGTTTGTGCCGTGTCTTGTGTGGGGTTTCGCCTAGGACACCATGCTAGGCTCATCGGCGGGCTCTTGGTGTCCCTGCCCGGACCCCCACAGGAGTATCGAACTGCGCGAAACCTCCCTTTATATAGAGTGCAACTGCACTCCTTGACTGCGAGAACCAAAAGCTCAAGCAGCCGTAACCTCCCTATGAAGGCTTCCAAAAAGATGGTGTATTGGCTTTCACGGCCGGTGAATTAAAACTCAGCAATTCTTCTAGGTTTGTGCCGTGTCTTGTGTGGGGTTTCGCCTAGGACACCAAGCTAGGCTCATCGGCGGGCTCTTGGTGTCCCTGCCCGGATCCCCACAGGAGTATCGAACTGCGCGAAACCTCCCTTTATATAGAGTGCAACTGCACTCCTTGACTGCGAGAACCAAAAGCTCAAGCAGCCGTAACCTCCCTATGAAGGCTTCCAAAAAGATGGTGTATTGGCTTTCACGGCCGGTGAATTAAAACTCAGCAATTCTTCTAGGTTTGTGCCGTGTCTTGTGTGGGTTTTCGCCTAGGACACCAAGCTAGGCTCATCGGCGGGCTCTTGGAGTCCCTGCCCGGACCCCCACCGGAGTATCGAACTGCGCGAAACCTCCCTTTATATAGAGTGCAACTGCACTCCTTGACTGCGAGAACCAAAAGCTCAAGCAGCCGTAACCTCCCTATGAAGGCTTCCAAAAAGATGGTGTATTGGCTTTCACGGCCGGTGAATTAAAACTCAGCAATTCTTCTAGGTTTGTGCCGTGTCTTGTGTGGGGTTTCGCCTAGGACACCAAGCTAGTCTCATCGGCGGGCTCTTGGTGTCCCTGCCCGGACCCCCACAGGAGTATCGAACTGCGCGAAACCTCCCTTTATATAGAGTGCAACAGCACTCCTTGACTGCGAGAACCAAAAGCTCAAGCAGCCGTAACCTCCCTATGAAGGCTTCCAAAAAGATGGTGTATTGGCTTTCACGGCCGGTGAATTAAAACTCAGCAATTCTTCTAGGTTTGTGCCGTGTCTGGTGAGGGGTTTCGCCTAGGACACCAAGCTAGGCTCATCGGCGGGCTCTTGGTGTCCCTGCCCGGACCCCCACAGGAGCATCGAGTTGCGCGAAACCTCCCTTTATATAGATTGCAACTGCACTCCTTGACTGCGAGAACCAAAAGCTCAAGCAGCCGTAACCTCCCTATGAAGGCTTCCAAAAATATGGTGTATTGGCTTTCACGGCCGGTGAATTAAAACTCAGCAATTCTTCTAGGTTTGTGCCATGTCTTGTGTGGGGTTTCGGCTAGGACACCAAGCTAGGCTCATCGGCGGGCTCTTGGTGTCCCTGCCCGGACCCCCACAGGAGTATCGAAAAGCGCGAAACCTCCCTTTATATAGAGTGCAACTGCACTCCTTGACTGCGAGAACCAAAAGCTCAAGCAGCCGTAACCTCCCTATGAAGGCTTCCAAAAAGATGGTGTATTGGCTTTCACGGCCGGTGAATTAAAACTCAGCAATTCTTCTAGGTTTGTGCCGTGTCTTGTGTGGGGTTTCGCCTAGGACACCAAGCTAGGCTCATCGGCGGGCTCTTGGTGTCCCTGCCCTGACCCCCACAGGAGTATCGAACTGCGCGAAACCTCCCTTTATATAGAGTGCAACTGCACTCCTTGACTGCGAGAACCAAAAGCTCAAGCAGCCGTAACCTCCCTATGAAGGCTTCCAAAAAGATGGTGTATTGGCTTTCACGGCCGATGAAATAAAACTCAGCAAATCTTCTAGGTTTGTGCCGTGTCTTGTGTGGGGTTTCGCCTAGGACACCAAGCTAGGTTCATCGGCGGGCTCTTGGTGTCCCTGCCCGGACCCCCACAGGAGTATCGAACTGCGCGAAACCTCCCTTTATATAGAGTGCAACTGCACTCCTTGACTGCGAGAACCAAAAGCTCAAGCAGCCGTAACCTCCCTATGAAGGCTTCCAAAAAGATGGTGTATTGGCTTTCACGGCCGGTGAATTAAAACTCAGCAATTCTTCTAGGTTTGTGCCGTGTCTTGTGTGGGGTTTCGCCTAGGACACCAAGCTAGGCTCATCGGCGGGCTCTTGGTGTCCCTGCCCGGACCCCCACAGGAGTATCGAACTGCGCGAAACCTCCCTTTATATAGAGTGCAACTGCACTCCTTGACTGCGAGAACCAAAAGCTCAAGCAGCCGTAACCTCCCTATGAAGGCTTCCAAAAAGATGGTGTATTGGCTTTCACGGCCGGTGAATTAAAACTCAGCAATTCTTCTAGGTTTGTGCCGTGTCTTGTGTGGGGTTTCGCCTAGGACACCAAGCTAGGCTCATCGGCGGGCTCTTGGTGTCCCTGCCCGGACCCCCACAGGAGTATCGAACTGCGCGAAACCTCCCTTTATATAGAGTGCAACTGCACTCCTTGACTGCGAGAACCAAAAGCTCAAGCAGCCGTAACCTCCCTATGAAGGCTTCCAAAAAGATGGTGTATTGGCTTTCACGGCCGGTGAATTAAAACTCAGCAATTCTTCTAGGTTTGTGCCGTGTCGTGTGTGGGGTTTCGCCTAGGACACCAAGCTAGTCTCATCGGCGGGCTCTTGGTGTCCCTGCCCGGACCCCCACAGGAGTATCGAACTGCGCGAAACCTCCCTTTATATAGAGTGCAACTGCACTCCTTGACTACGAGAACCAAAAGCTGAAGCAGCCGTAACCTCCCTATGAAAGCTTCCAAAAAGATGGTGTATTGGCTTTCACGGCCGGTGAATTAAAACTCAGCAATTCTTCTAGGTTTGTGCCGTGTCTTGTGTGGGGTTTCGCCTAGGACACCAAGCTAGGCTCATCGGCGGGCTCTTGGTGTCCCTGCCCGGACCCCCACAGGAGCATCGAACTGCGCGAAACCTCCCTTTATATAGATTGCAACTGCACTCCTTGACTGCGAGAACCAAAAGCTCAAGCAGCCGTAACCTCCCTATGAAGGCTTCCAAAAAGATGGTGTATTGGCTTTCACGGCCGGTGAATTAAAACTCAGCAATTCTTCTAGGTTTGTGCCATGTCTTGTGTGGGGTTTCGCCTAGGACACCAAGCTAGGCTCATCGGCGGGCTCTTGGTGTCCCTGCCCGGACCCCCACAGGAGTATCGAACTGCGCGAAACCTCCCTTTATATAGAGTGCAACTGCACTCCTTGACTGCGAGAACCAAAAGCTCAAGCAGCCGTAACCTCCCTATGAAGGCTTCCAAAAAGATGGTGTATTGGCATTCACGGCCGGTGAATTAAAACTCACCAATTCTTCTAGGTTTGTGCCGTGTCTTGTGTGGGGTTTCGCCTAGGACACCAAGCTAGGCTCATCGGCGGGCTCTTGTTGTCCCTGCCCGGACCCCCACAGGAGTATCGAACTGCGCGAAACCTCCCTTTATATAGATTGCAACTGCACTCCTTGACTGCGAGAACCAAAAGCTCAAGCAGCCGTAACCTCCCTATGAAGGCTTCCAAAAAGATGGTGTATTGGCTTTCACGGCCGGTGAATTAAAACTCAGCAATTCTTCTAGGTTTGTGCCGTGTCTTGTGTGGGGTTTCGCCTAGGACACCAAGCTAGGCTCATCGGCGGGCTCTTGGTGTCCCTGCCCGGACCCCCACAGGAGTATCGAACTGCGCGAAACCTCCCTTTATATAGAGTGCAACTGCACTCCTTGACTGCGAGAACCAAAAGCTCAAGCAGCCGTAACCTCCCTATGAAGGCTTCCAAAAAGATGGTGTATTGGCTTTCACGGCCGGTAAATTAAAACTCAGCAATTCTTCTAGGTTTGTGCCGTGTCTTGTGTGGGGTTTCGCCTAGGACAACAAACTAGGCTCATCGGCGGGCTCTTGGTGTCCCTGCCCGGACCCCCACAGGAGTATCGAACTGCGCGAAACCTCCCTTTATATAGAGTGCAACTGCACTCCTTGACTGCGAGAACCAAAAGCTCAAGCAGCCGTAATCTCCCTATGAAGGCTTCCAAAAAGATGGTGTATTGGCTTTCACGGCCGGTGAATTAAAACTCAGCAATTCTTCTAGGTTTGTGCCGTGTCTTGTGTGGGGTTTCGCCTAGGACACCAAGCTAGGCTCATCGGCGGGCTCTTGGTGTCCCTGCCCGGACCCCCACAGGAGTATCGAACTGCGCGAAACCTCCCTTTATATAGAGTGCAACTGCACTCCTTGACTGCGAGAACCAAAAGCTCAAGCAGCCGTAACCTCCCTATGAAGGCTTCCAAAAGATGGTGTATTGGCTTTCACGGCCGGTGAATTAAAACTCAGCAATTCTTCTAGGTTTGTGCCGTGTCTTGTGTGGGGTTTCGCCTAGGACACCAAGCTAGGCTCATCGGCGGGCTCTTGGTGTCCCTGCCCGGACCCCCACAGGAGTATCGAACTGCGCGAAACCTCCCTTTATATAGAGTGCAACTGCACTCCTTGACTGCGAGAACCAAAAGCTCAAGCAGCCGTAACCTCACTATGAAGGCTTCCAAAAAGATGGTGTATTGGCTTTCACGGCCGGTGAATTAAAACTCAGCAATTCTTCTAGGTTTGTGCCGTGTCTTGTGTGGGATTTCGCCTAGGACACCAAGCTAGGCTCATCGGCGGGCTCTTGGTGTCCCTGCCCGGACCCCCACAGGAGTATCGAACTGCGCGAAACCTCCCTTTATATATAGTGCAACTGCACTCCTTGACTGCGAGAACCAAAAGCTCAAGCAGCCGTAACCTCCCTATGAAGGCTTCCAAAAAGATGGTGTATTGGCTTTCACGGCCGGTGAATTAAAACTCGGCAATTCTTCTAGGTTTGTGCCGTGTCTTGTGTGGGGTTTCGCCTAGGACACCAAGCTAGGCTCATCGGAGGGCTCTTGGTGTCCCTGCCCGGACCCCCACAGGAGTATCGAACTACGCGAAACCTCCCTTTATATAGAGTGCAATTGCACTCCTTGACTGCGAGAACCAAAACTCAAGCAGCCGTAACCTCCCTATGAAGGCTTCCAAAAAGATGGTGTATTGGCTTTCACGGCCGGTGAATTAAAACTCAGCAATTCTTCTAGGTTTGTGCCGTGTCTTGTGTGGGGTTTCGCCTAGGACACCAAGCTAGGCTCATCGGCGGGCTCTTGGTGTCCCTGCCCTGACCCCCACAGGAGTATCGAACTGCGCGAAACCTCCCTTTATATAGAGTGCAACTGCACTCCTTGACTGCGAGAACCAAAAGCTCAAGCAGCCGTAACCTCCCTATGAAGGCTTCCAAAAAGATGGTGTATTGGCTTTCACGGCCGATGAAATAAAACTCAGCAAATCTTCTAGGTTTGTGCCGTGTCTTGTGTGGGGTTTCGCCTAGGACACCATGCTAGGCTCATCGGCGGGCTCTTGGTGTCCCTGCCCGGACCCCCACAGGAGTATCGAACTGCGCGAAACCTCCCTTTATATAGAGTGCAACTGCACTCCTTGACTGCGAGAACCAAAAGCTCAAGCAGCCGTAACCTCCCTATGAAGGCTTCCAAAAAGATGGTGTATTGGCTTTCACGGCCGGTGAATTAAAACTCAGCAATTCTTCTAGGTTTGTGCCGTGTCTTGTGTGGGGTTTCGCCTAGGACACCAAGCTAGGCTCATCGGCGGGCTCTTGGTGTCCCTGCCCGGACCCCCACAGGAGTATCGAACTGCGCGAAACCTCCCTTTATATAGAGTGCAACTGCACTCCTTGACTGCGAGAACCAAAAGCTCAAGCAGCCGTAACCACCCTATGAAGGCTTCCAAAAAGATGGTGTATTGGCTTTCACGGCCAGTGAATTAAAACTCAGCAATTCTTCTAGGTTTGTGACGTGTCTTGTGTGGGGTTTCGCCTAGGACACCAAGATAGGCTCATCGGCGGGCTCTTGGTGTCCCTGCCCGGACCCCCACAGGAGTATCGAACTGCGCGAAACCTCCCTTTATATAGAGTGCAACTGCACTCCTTGACTGCGAGAACCAAAAGCTCAAGCAGCCGTAACCTCCCTATGAAGGCTTCCAAAAAGATGGTGTATTGGCTTTCACGGCCGGTGAATTAAAACTCAGCAATTCTTCTAGGTTTGTGCCGTGTCTTGTGTGGGGTTTCGCCTAGGACACCAAGCTAGGCTCATCGGCGGGCTCTTGGTGTCCCTGCCCGGACCCCCACAGGAGTATCGAACTGCGCGAAACCTCCCTTTATATAGAGTGCAACTGCACTCCTTGACTGCGAGAACCAAAAGCTCAAGCAGCCGTAACCTCCCTATGAAGGCTTCCAAAAAGATGGTGTATTGGCTTTCACGGCCGGTGAATTAAAACTCGGCAATTCTTCTAGGTTTGTGCCGTGTCTTGTGTGGGGTTTCGCCTAGGACACCAAGCTAGGCTCATCGGCGGGCTCTTGGTGTCCCTGCCCGGACCCCCACAGGAGTATCGAACTACACGAAACCTCCCTTTATATAGAGTGCAATTGCACTCCTTGACTGCGAGAACCAAAACTCAAGCAGCCGTAACCTCCCTATGAAGGCTTCCAAAAAGATGGTGTATTGGCTTTCACGGCCGGTGAATTAAAACTCAGCAATTCTTCTAGGTTTGTGCCGTGTCTTGTGTGGGGTTTCGCCTAGGACACCAAGCTAGGCTCATCGGCGGGCTCTTGGTGTCCCTGCCCTGACCCCCACAGGAGTATCGAACTGCGCGAAACCTCCCTTTATATAGAGTGCAACTGCACTCCTTGACTGCGAGAACCAAAAGCTCAAGCAGCCGTAACCTCCCTATGAAGGCTTCCAAAAAGATGGAGTATTGGCTTTCACGGCCGGTGAATTAAAACTCAGCAATTCTTCTAGGTTTGTGCCGTGTCTTGTGTGGGGTTTCGCCTAGGACACCATGCTAGGCTCATCGGCGGGCTCTTGGTGTCCCTGCCCGGACCCCCACAGGAGTATCGAACTGCGCGAAACCTCCCTTTATATAGAGTGCAACTGCACTCCTTGACTGCGAGAACCAAAAGCTCAAGCAGCCGTAACCTCCCTATGAAGGCTTCCAAAAAGATGGTGTATTGGCTTTCACGGCCGGTGAATTAAAACTCAGCAATTCTTCTAGGTTTGTGCCGTGTCTTGTGTGGGGTTTCGCCTAGGACACCAAGCTAGGCTCATCGGCGGGCTCATGGTGTCCCTGCCCGGACCCCCACAGGAGTATCGAACTGCGCGAAACCTCCCTTTATATAGAGTGCAACTGCACTCCTTGACTGCGAGAACCAAAAGCTCAAGCAGCCGTAACCTCCCTATGAAGGCTTCCAACAAGATGGTGTATTGGCTTTCACGGCCAGTGAATTAAAACTCAGCAATTCTTCTAGATTTGTGCCGTGTCTTGTGTGGGGTTTCGCCTAGGACACCATGCTAGGCTCATCGGCGGGCTCTTGGTGTCCCTGCCCGGACCCCCACAGGAGTATCGAACTGCGCGAAACCTCCCTTTATATGGAGTGCAACTGCACTCCTTGACTGCGAGAACCAAAAGCTCAAGCAGCCGTAACCACCCTATGAAGGCTTCCAAAAAGATGGTGTATTGGCTTTCACGGCCAGTGAATTAAAACTCAGCAATTCTTCTAGGTTTGTGCCGTGTCTTGTGTGGGGTTTCGCCTAGGACACCAAGCTAGGCTCATCGGCGGGCTCTTGGTGTCCCTGCCCGGACCCCCACAGGAGTATCGAACTGCGCGAAACCTCCCTTTATATAGAGTGCAACTGCACTCCTTGACTGCGAGAACCAAAAGCTCAAGCAGCCGTAACCTTTCTATGAAGGCTTCCAAAAAGATGGTGTATTGGCTTTCACGGCCGGTGAATTAAAACTCAGCAATTCTTCTAGGTTTGTGCCGTGTCTTGTGTGGGGTTTCGCCTAGGACACCAAGCTAGGCTCATCGGCGGGCTCTTGGTGTCCCTGCCCGGACCCCCACAGGAGTATCGAACTGCGCGAAACCTCCCTTTATATAGAGTGCAATTGCACTCCTTGACTGCGAGAACCAAAAGCTCAAGCAGCCGTAACCTCTCTATGAAGGCTTCCAAAAAGATGGTGTATTGGCTTTCACGGCCGGTGAATTAAAACTCAGCAAATCTTCTAGGTTTGTGCCGTGTCTTGTGTGGGGTTTCGCCTAGGACACCAAGCTAGGCTCATCGGCGGGCTCTTGGTGTCCCTGCCCGGACCCCCACAGGAGTATCGAACTGCGCGAAACCTCCCTTTATATAGAGTGCAACTGCACTCCTTGACTGCGAGAACCAAAAGCTCAAGCAGCCGTAACCTCCCTATGAAGGCTTCCAAAAAGATGGTGTATTGGCTTTCACGGCCGGTGAATTAAAACTCAGCAATTCTTCTAGGCTTGTGCCGTGTCTTGTGTGGGGTTTCGCCTAGGACACCATGCTAGGCTCATCGGCGGGCTCTTGGTGTCCCTGCCCGGATCCCCAAAGGAGTATCGAACTGCGCGAAACCTCCCTTTATATAGAGTGCAACTGCACTCCTTGACTGCGAGAACCAAAAGCTCAAGCAGCCGTAACCTCCCTATGAAGGCTTCCAAAAAGATGGTGTATTGGCTTTCACGGCCGGTGAATTAAAACTCAGCAATTCTTCTAGGTTTGTGCCGTGTCTTGTGTGGGGTTTCGCCTAGGACACCAAGCTAGTCTCATCGGCGGGCTCTTGGTGTCCCTGCCCGGACCCCCACAGGAGTATCGAACTGCGCGAAACCTCCCTTTATATAAAGTGCAACTGCACTCCTTGACTGCGAGAACCAAAAGCTCAAGCAGCCGTAACCTCCCTATGAAGGCTTCTAAAAAGATGGTGTATTGGCTTTCACGGCCGGTGAATTAAAACTCAGCAATTCTTCTAGGTTTGTGCCGTGTCTTGTGAGGGGTTTCGCCTAGGACACCAAGCTAGGCTCATCGGCGGGCTCTTGGTGTCCCTGCCCGGACCCCCACAGGAGCATCGAGCTGCGCGAAACCTCCCTTTATATAGATTGCAACTGCACTCCTTGACTGCGAGAACCAAAAGCTCAAGCAGCCGTAACCTCCCTATGAATGCTTCCAAAAAGATGGTGTATTGGCTTTCACGGCCGGTGAATTAAAACTCAGCAATTCTTCTAGGTGTGTGCCATGTCTTGTGTGGGGTTTCGCCTAGGACACCAAGCTAGGCTCATCGGCGGGCTCTTGGTGTCCCTGCCCGGACCCCCACAGGAGTATCGAAAAGCGCGAAACCTCCCTTTATATAGAGTGCACCTGCACTCCTTGACTGCGAGAACCAAAAGCTCAAGCAGCCGTAACCTCCCTATGAAGGCTTCCAAAAAGATGGTGTATTGGCTTTCACGGCCGGTGAATTAAAACTCAGCAATTCTTCTAGGTTTGTGCCGTGTCTTGTGTGGGGTTTCGCCTAGGACACAAAGCTAGGCTCATCGGCGGGCTCTTGGTGTCCCTGCCCGGACCCCCACAGGAGTATCGAACTGCGCGAAACCTCCCTTTATATAGATTGCAACTGCACTCCTTGACTGCGAGAACCAAAAGCTCAAGCAGCCGTAACCTCCCTATGAAGGCTTCCAAAAAGATGGTGTATTGGCTTTCACGGCCGGTGAATTAAAACTCAGCAATTCTTCTAGGTTTGTGCCGTGTCTTGTGTGGGGTTTCGCCTAGGACACCAAGCTAGGCTCATCGGCGGGCTCTTGGTGTCCCTGCCCGGACCCCCGCAGGAGTATCGAACTGCGCGAAACCTCCCTTTATATAGAGTGCAACTGCACTCCTTGACTGCGAGAACCAAAAGCTCAAGCAGCCGTAACCTCCCTATGAAGGCTTCCAAAAAGATGGTGTATTGGCTTTCACGGCCGGTGAATTAAAACTCAGCAATTCTTCTAGGTTTATGCCGTGTCGTGTGTGGGGTTTCGCCTAGGACACCAAGCTAGTCTCATCGGTGGGCTCTTGGTGTCCCTGCCCGGACCCCCACAGGAGTATCGAACTTCGCGAAACCTCCCTTTATATAGAGTGCAACTGCACTCCTTGACTGCGAGAACCAAAAGCTCAAGCAGCCGTAACCTCCCTATGAAGGCTTCCAAAAAGATGGTGTATTGGCTTTCACGGCCGGTGAATTAAAACTCAGCAATTCTTCTATGTTTGTGCCGTGTCTTGTGTGGGGTTTCGCCTAGGACACCAAGCTAGGCTCATCGGCGGGCTCTTGGTGTCCCTGCCCGGACCCCCACAGGAGCATCGAACTGCGCGAAATCTCCCTTTATATAGATTGAAACTGCACTCCTTGACTGCGAGAACCAAAAGCTCAAGCAGCCGTAACCTCCCTATGAAGGCTTCCAAAAAGATGGTGTATTGGCTTTCACGGCCGGTGAATTAAAACTCAGCAATTCTGCTAGGTTTGTGCCATGTCTTGTGTGGGGTTTCGCCTAGGACACCAAGCTAGGCTCATCGGCGGGCTCTTGGTGTCCCTGCCCGGACCCCCACAGGAGTATCGAACTGCGCGAAACCTCCCTTTATATAGAGTGCAACTGCACTCCTTGACTGCGAGAACCAAAAGCTCAAGCAGCCGTAACCTCCCTATGAAGGCTTCCAAAAAGGTGGTGTATTGGCTTTCACGGCCGGTGAATTAAAACTCAGCAATTCTTCTAGGTTTGTGCCGTGTCTTGTGTGGGGTTTCGCCTAGGACACCAAGCTAGGCTCATCGGCGGACTCTTGGTGTCCCTGCCCGGACCCCCACAGGAGTATCGAACTGCGCGAAACCTCCCTTTATATAGATTGCAACTGCACTCCTTGACTGCGAGAACCAAAAGCTCAAGCAGCCGTAACCTCCCTATGAAGGCTTCCAAAAAGATGGTGTATTGGCTTTCACGGCCGGTGAATTAAAACTCAGCAATTCTTCTAGCTTTGTGCCGTGTCTTGTGTGGGGTTTCGCCTAGGACACCAAGCTAGGCTCATCGGCGGGCTCTTGGTGTCCCTGCCCGGACCCCCACAGGAGTATCGAACTGCGCGAAACCTCCCTTTATATAGAGTGCAACTGCACTCCTTGACTGCGAGAACCAAAAGCTCAAGCAGCCGTAACCTCCCTATGAAGGCTTCCAAAAAGATGGTGTATTGGCTTTCACGGCCGGTGAATTAAAACTCAGCAATTCTTCTAGGTTTGTGCCGTGTCTTGTGTGGGGTTTCGCCTAGGACACCAAGCTAGGCTCATCGTTGGGCTCTTGGTGTCCCTGCCCGGACTCCCACAGGAGTATCGAACTGCGCGAAACCTCCCTTTATATAGAGTGCAACTGCAATCCTTGACTGCGAGAACCAAAAGCTCAAGCAGCCAAAACCTCCCTATGAAGGCTTCCAAAAAGATGGTGTATTGCCTTTCACGGCCGGTGAATTAAAACTCAGCAATTCTTCTAGGTGTGTGCCGTGTCTTGTGTGGGGTTTCGCCTAGGACACCAAGCTAGGCTCATCGGCGGGCTCTTGGTTTCCCTGCCCAGACCCCCACAGGAGTATCGAACTGCGCGAAACCTCCCTTTATATAGAGTGCAACTGCACTCCTTGACTGCGAGAACCAAAAGCTCAAGCAGCCGTAACCTCCCTATGAAGGCTTCCAAAAAGATGGTG
Source organism: Meconema thalassinum (assembly GCA_946902985.2). NCBI lineage: Eukaryota > Metazoa > Arthropoda > Insecta > Orthoptera > Tettigoniidae > Meconema > Meconema thalassinum. Next base: position 1,295,761,468 of record OX336389.2, read on the forward strand.
TATTGGCTTTCACGGCCGGTGAATTAAAACTCAGCAATTCTTCTAGGTTTGTGCCGTGTCTTGTGTGGGGTTTCGCCTAGGACACCAAGCTAGGCTCATCGGCGGGCTCTTGGTGTCCCTGCCCGGACCCCCACAGGAGTATCGAACTGCGCGAAACCTCCCTTTATATAGAGTGCAACTGCACTGCTTGACTGCGAGAACCAAAAGCTCAAGCAGCCGTAACCTCCCTATGAAGGCTTCCAAAAAGATGGTGTATTGGCTTTCACGGCCGGTGAATTAAAACTCAGCAATTCTTCTAGGTTTGTGCCATGTCTTGTGTGGGGTTTCGCCTAGGACACCAAGCTAGGCTCATCGGCGGGCTCTTGGTGTCCCTGCCCGGACCCCCACAGGAGTATCGAACTGCGCGAAACCTCCCTTTATATAGAGTGCAACTGCACTCCTTGACTGCGAGAACCAAAAGCTCAAGCAGCCGTAACCTCCCTATGAAGGCTTCCAAAAAGATGGTGTATTGGCTTTCACGGCCGGTGAATTAAAACTCAGCAATTCTTCTAGGTTTGTGCCGTGTCTTGTGTGGGGTTTCGCCTAGGACACCAAGCTAGGCTCATCGGCGGGCTCTTGGTGTCCCTGCCCGGACCCCCACAGGAGTATCGAACTGTGCGAAACCTCCCTTTATATAGATTGCAACTGCACTCCTTGACTGCGAGAACCAAAAGCTCAAGCAGCCGTAACCTCCCTATGAAGGCTTCCAAAAAGATGGTGTATTGGCTTTCACGGCCGGTGAATTAAAACTCAGCAATTCTTCTAGGTTTGTGCCGTGTCTTGTGTGGGGTTTCGCCTAGGACACCAAGCTAGGCTCATCGGCGGGCTCTTGGTGTCCCTGCCCGGACCCCCACAGGAGTATCGAACTGCGCGAAACCTCCCTTTATATAGAGTGCAACTGCACTCCTTGACTGCGAGAACCAAAAGATCAAGCAGCCGTAACCTCCCTATGAAGGCTTCCAAAAAGATGGTGTATTGGCTTTCACGGCCGGTGAATTAAAACTCAGCAATTCTTCTAGGTTTGTGCCGTGTCTTGTGTGGGGTTTCGCCTAGGACACCAAGCTAGGCTCATCGGCGGGCTCTTGGTGTCCCTGCCCGGACCCCCACAGGAGTATCGAACTGCGCGAAACCTCCCTTTATATAGAGTGCAACTGCACTCCTTGACTGCGAGAACCAAAAGCTCAAGCAGCCGTAACCTCCCTATGAAGGCTTCCAAAAAGATGGTGTATTGGCTTTCACGGCCGGTGAATTAAAACTCAGCAATTCTTCTAGGTTTGTGCCGTGTCTTTTGTGGGGTTTCGCCTAGGACACCAAGCTAGGCTCATCGGCGGGCTCTTGGTGTCCCTGCCCGGACCCCCACAGGAGTATCGAACTGCGCGAAACCTCCCTTTATATAGAGTGCAACTGCACTCCTTGACTGCGAGAACCAAAAGCTCAAGCAGCCGTAACCTCCCTATGAAGGCTTCCAAAAGATGGTGTATTGGCTTTCACGGCCGGTGAATTAAAACTCAGCAATTCTTCTAGGTTTGTGCCGTGTCTTGTGTGGGGTTTCGCCTAGGACACCAAGCTAGGCTCATCGGCGGGCTCTTGGTGTCCCTGCCCGGACCCCCACAGGAGTATCGAACTGCGCGAAACCTCCCTTTATATAGAGTGCAACTGCACTCCTTGACTGCGAGAACCAAAAGCTCAAGCAGCCGTAACCTCACTATGAAGGCTTCCAAAAAGATGGTGTATTGGCTTTCACGGCCGGTGAAATAAAACTCAGCAATTCTTCTAGGTTTGTGCCGTGTCTTGTGTGGGGTTTCGCCTAGGACACCAAGCTAGGCCCATCGGCGGGCTCTTTGTGTCCCTGCCCGGACCCCCACAGGAGTATCGAACTGCGCGAAACCTCCCTTTATATAGAGTGCAACTGCACTCCTTGACTGCGAGAACCAAAACTCAAGCAGCCGTAACCTCCCTATGAAGGCTTCCAAAAATATGGTGTATTGGCTTTCACGGCCGGTGAATTAAAACTCGGCAATTCTTCTAGGTTTGTGCCGTGTCTTGTGTGGGGTTTCGCCTAGGACACCAAGATAGGCTCATCGGCGGGCTCTTGGTGTCCCTGCCCGGACCCCCACAGGAGTATCGAACTACGCGAAACCTCCCTTTATATAGAGTGCAATTGCACTCCTTGACTGCGAGAACCAAAACTCAAGCAGCCGTAACCTCCCTATGAAGGCTTCCAAAAAGATGGTGTATTGGCTTCCACGGCCGGTGAATTAAAACTCATCAATTCTTCTAGGTTTGTGCCGTGTCTTGTGTGGGGTTTCGCCTAGGACACCAAGCTAGGCTCATCGGCGGGCTCTTGGTGTCCCTGCCCGGACCCCCACAGGAGTATCGAACTGCGCGAAACCTCCCTTTATATAGAGTGCAACTGCACTCCTTGACTGCGAGAACCAAAAGCTCAAGCAGCCGTAACCTCCCTATGAAGGCTTTCAAAAAGATGGTGTATTGGCTTTCACGGCCGGTGAATTAAAACTCAGCAATTCTTCTAGGTTTGTGCCGTGTCTTGTGTGGGGTTTCGCCTAGGACACCATGCTAGGCTCATCGGCGGGCTCTTGGTGTCCCTGCCCGGACCCCCACAGGAGTATCGAACTGCGCGAAACCTCCCTTTATATAGAGTGCAACTGCACTCCTTGACTGCGAGAACCAAAAGCTCAAGCAGCCGTAACCTCCCTATGAAGGCTTCCAAAAAGATGGTGTATTGGCTTTCACGGCCGGTGAATTAAAACTCAGCAATTCTTCTAGGTTTGTGCCGTGTCTTGTGTGGGGTTTCGCCTAGGACACCAAGCTAGGCTCATCGGCGGGCTCTTGGTGTCCCTGCCCGGACCCCCACAGGAGTATCGAACTGCGCGAAACCTCCCTTTATATAGAGTGCAACTGCACTCCTTGACTGCGAGAACCAAAAGCTCAAGCAGCCGTAACCACCCTATGAAGGCTTCCAAAAAGATGGTGTATTGGCTTTCACGGCCAGTGAATTAAAACTCAGCAATTCTTCTAGGTTTGTGCCGTGTCTTGTGTGGGGTTTCGCCTAGGACACCAAGCTAGGCTCATCGGCGGGCTCTTGGTGTCCCTGCCCGGACCCCCACAGGAGTATCGAACTGCGCGAAACCTCCCTTTATATAGAGTGCAACTGCACTCCTTGACTGCGAGAACCAAAAGCTCAAGCAGCCGTAAACTCTCTATGAAAGCTTCCAAAAAGATGGTGTATTGGCTTTCACGGCCGGTGAATTAAAACTCAGCAATTCTTCTAGGTTTGTGCCGTGTCTTGTGTGGGGTTTCGCCTAGGACACCAAGCTAGGCTCATCGGCGGGCTCTAGGTGTCCCTGCCCGGACCCCCACAGGAATATCGAACTGCGCGAAACCTCCCTTTATATAGAGTGCAATTGCACTCCTTGACTGCGAGAACCAAAAGCTCAAGCAGCCGTAACCTCTCTATGAAGGCTTCCAAAAAGATGGTGTATTGGCTTTCACGGCCGGTGAATTAAAACTCAGCAATTCTTCTAGGTTTGTGCCGTGTCTTGTGTGGGGTTTCGCCTAGGACACCAAGCTAGGCTCATCGGCGGGCTCTTGGTGTCCCTGCCCGGACCCCCACAGGAGTATCGAACTGCGCGAAACCTCCCTTTATATAGAGTGCAACTGCACTCCTTGACTGCGAGAACCAAAAGCTCAAGCAGCCGTAACCTCCCTATGAAGGCTTCCAAAAAGATGGTGTATTGGCTTTCACGGCCGGTGAATTAAAACTCAGCAATTCTTCTAGGTTTGTGCCGTGTCTTGTGTGGGGTTTCGCCTAGGACACCATGCTAGGCTCATCGGCGGGCTCTTGGTGTCCCTGCCCGGACCCCCACAGGTGTATCGAACTGCGCGAAACCTCCCTTTATATAGAGTGCAACTGCACTCCTTGACTGCGAGAACCAAAAGCTCAAGCAGCCGTAACCTCCCTATGAAGGCTTCCAAAAAGATGGTGTATTGGCTTTCACGGCCGGTGAATTAAAACTCAGCAATTCTTCTAGGTTTGTGCCGTGTCTTGTGTGGGGTTTCGCCTAGGACACCAAGCTAGGTTCATCGGCGGGCTCTTGGTGTCCCTGCCCGGATCCCCACAGGAGTATCGAACTGCGCGAAACCTCCCTTTATATAGAGTGCAACTGCACTCCTTGACTGCGAGAACCAAAAGCTCAAGCAGCCGTAACCTCCCTATGAAGGCTTCCAAAAAGATGGTGTATTGGCTTTCACGGCCGGTGAATTAAAACTCAGCAATTCTTCTAGGTTTGTGCCGTGTCTTGTGTGGGGTTTCGCCTAGGACACCAAGCTAGGCTCATCGGCGGGCTCTTGGAGTCCCTGCCCGGACCCCCACAGGAGTATCGAACTGCGCGAAACCTCCCTTTATATAGAGTGCAACAGCACTCCTTGACTGCGAGAACCAAAAGCTCAAGCAGCCGTAACCTCCCTATGAAGGCTTCCAAAAAGATGGTGTATTGGCTTTCACGGCCGGTGAATTAAAACTCAGCAATTCTTCTAGGTTTGTGCCGGGTCTGGTGAGGGGTTTCGCCTAGGACACCAAGCTAGGCTCATCGGCGGGCTCTTGGTGTCCCTGCCCGGACCCCCACAGGACCATCGAGCTGCGCGAAACCTCCCTTTATATAGATTGCAACTGCACTCCTTGACTGCGAGAACCAAAAGCTCAAGCAGCCGTAACCTCCCTATGAATGCTTCCAAAAATATGGTGTATTGGCTTTCACGGCCGGTGAATTAAAACTCAGCAATTCTTCTAGGTTTGTGCCATGTCTTGTGTGGGGTTTCGGCTAGGACACCAAGCTAGGCTCATCGGCGGGCTCTTGGTGTCCCTGCCCGGACCCCCACAGGAGTATCGAAAAGCGCGAAACCTCCCTTTATATAGAGTGCAACTGCACTCCTTGACTGCGAGAACCAAAAGCTCAAGCAGCCGTAACCTCCCTATGAAGGCTTCCAAAAAGATGGTGTATTGGCTTTCACGGCCGGTGAATTAAAACTCAGCAATTCTTCTAGGTTTGTGCCGTGTCTTGTGTGGGGTTTCGCCTAGGACACCAAGCTAGGCTCATCGGCGGGCTCTTGGTGTCCCTGCCCGGACCCCCACAGGAGTATCGAACTGCGCGAAACCTCCCTTTATATAGATTGCAACTGCACTCCTTGACTGCGAGAACCAAAAGCTCAAGCAGCCGTAACCTCCCTATGAAGGCTTCCAAAAAGATGGTGTATTGGCTTTCACGGCCGGTGAATTAAAACTCAGCAATTCTTCTAGGTTTGTGCCGTGTCTTGTGTGGGGTTTCGCCTAGGACACCAAGCTAGGCTCATCGGCGGGCTCTTGCGTCCCTGCCCGGACCCCCACAGGAGTATCGAACTGCGCGAAACCTCCCTTTATATAGAGTGCAACTGCACTCCTTGACTGCGAGAACCAAAAGCTCAAGCAGCCGTAACCTCCCTATGAAGGCTTCCAAAAAGATGGTGTATTGGCTTTCACGGCCGGTGAATTAAAACTCAGCAATTCTTCTAGGTTTGTGCCGTGTCTTGTGTGGGGTTTCGCCTAGGACACCAAGCTAGGCTCATCGGCGGGCTCTTGGTGTCCCTGTCCGGACCCCCACAGGAGTATCGAACTGCGCGAAACCTCCCTTTATATAGAGTGCAACTGCACTCCTTGACTGCGAGAACCAAAAGCTCAAGCAGCCGTAACCTCCCTATGAAGGCTTCCAAAAAGATGGTGTATTGGCTTTCACGGCCGGTGAATTAAAACTCAGCAATTCTTCTAGGTTTGTGCCGTGTCTTGTGTGGGGTTTCGCCTAGGACAACAAGCTAGGCTCATCGGCGGGCTCTTGGTGTCCCTGCCCGGACCCCCACAGGAGTATCGAACTGCGCGAAACCTCCCTTTATATAGAGTGCAACTGCACTCCTTGACTGCGAGAACCAAAAGCTCAAGCAGCCGTAACCTCCCTATGAAGGCTTCCAAAAAGATGGTGTATTGGCTTTCACGGCCGGTGAATTAAAACTCAGCAATTCTTCTAGGTTTGTGCCGTGTCGTGTGTGGGGTTTCGCCTAGGACACCAAGCTAGTCTCATCGGCGGGCTCTTGGTGTCCCTGCCCGGACCCCCACAGGAGTATCGAACTGCGCGAAACCTCCCTTTATATAGAGTGCAACTGCACTCCTTGACTACGAGAACCAAAAGCTGAAGCAGCCGTAACCTCCCTATGAAAGCTTCCAAAAAGATGGTGTATTGGCTTTCACGGCCGGTGAACTAAAACTCAGCAATTCTTCTAGGTTTGTGCCATGTCTTGTGTGGGGTTTCGCCTAGGACACCAAGCTAGGCTCATCGGCGGGCTCTTGGTGTCCCTGCCCGGACCCCCACAGGAGTATCGAACTGCGCGAAACCTCCCTTTATATAGAGTGCAACTGCACTCCTTGACTGCGAGAACCAAAAGCTCAAGCAGCCGTAACCTCCCTATGAAGGCTTCCAAAAAGATGGTGTATTGGCTTTCACGGCCGGTGAATTAAAACTCACCAATTCTTCTAGGTTTGTGCCGTGTCTTGTGTGGGGTTTCGCCTAGGACACCAAGCTAGGCTCATCGGCGGGCTCTTGGTGTCCCTGCCCGGACCCCCACAGGAGTATCGAACTGCGCGAAACCTCCCTTTATATAGATTGCAACTGCACTCCTTGACTGCGAGAACCAAAAGCTCAAGCAGCCGTAACCTCCCTATGAAGGCTTCCAAAAAGATGGTGTATTGGCTTTCACGGCCGGTGAATTAAAACTCAGCAATTCTTCTAGGTTTGTGCCGTGTCTTGTGTGGGGTTTCGCCTAGGACACCAAGCTAGGCTCATCGGCGGGCTCTTGGTGTCCCTGCCCGGACCCCCACAGGAGTATCGAACTGCGCGAAACCTCCCTTTATATAGAGTGCAACTGCACTCCTTGACTGCGAGAACCAAAAGCTCAAGCAGCCGTAACCTCCCTATGAAGGCTTCCAAAAAGATGGTGTATTGGCTTTCACGGCCGGTAAATTAAAACTCAGCAATTCTTCTAGGTTTGTGCCGTGTCTTGTGTGGGGTTTCGCCTAGGACACCAAACTAGGCTCATCGGCGGGCTCTTGGTGTCCCTGCCCGGACCCCCACAGGAGTATCGAACTGCGCGAAACCTCCCTTTATATAGAGTGCAACTGCACTCCTTGACTGCGAGAACCAAAAGCTCAAGCAGCCGTAATCTCCCTATGAAGGCTTCCAAAAAGATGGTGTATTGGCTTTCACGGCCGGTGAATTAAAACTCAGCAATTCTTCTAGGTTTGTGCCGTGTCTTGTGTGGGGTTTCGCCTAGGACACCAAGCTAGGCTCATCGGCGGGCTCTTGGTGTCCCTGCCCGGACCCCCACAGGAGTATCGAAATGCGCGAAACCTCCCTTTATATAGAGTGCAACTGCACTCCTTGACTGCGAGAACCAAAAGCTCAAGCAGCCGTAACCTCCCTATGAAGGCTTCCAAAAGATGGTGTATTGGCTTTCACGGCCGGTGAATTAAAACTCAGCAATTCTTCTAGGTTTGTGCCGTGTCTTGTGTGGGGTTTCGCCTAGGACACCAAGCTAGGCTCATCTGCGGGCTCTTGGTGTCCCTGCCCGGACCCCCACAGGAGTATCGAACTGCGCGAAACCTCCCTTTATATAGAGTGCAACTGCACTCCTTGACTGCGAGAACCAAAAGCTCAAGCAGCCGTAACCTCACTACGAAGGCTTCCAAAAAGATGGTGTATTGGCTTTCACGGCCGGTGAATTAAAACTCAGCAATTCTTCTAGGTTTGTGCCGTGTCTTGTGTGGGGTTTCGCCTAGGACACCAAGCTAGGCTCATCGGCGGGCTCTTGGTGTCCCTGCCCGGACCCCCACAGGAGTATCGAACTGCGCGAAACCTCCCTTTATATATAGTGCAACTGCACTCCTTGACTGCGAGAACCAAAAGCTCAAGCAGCCGTAACCTCCCTATGAAGGCTTCCAAAAAGATGGTGTATTGGCTTTCACGGCCGGTGAATTAAAACTCGGCAATTCTTCTAGGTTTGTGCCGTGTCTTGTGTGGGGTTTCGCCTAGGACACCAAGCTAGGCTCATCGGAGGGCTCTTGGTGTCCCTGCCCGGACCCCCACAGGAGTATCGAACTACGCGAAACCTCCCTTTATATAGAGTGCAATTGCACTCCTTGACTGCGAGAACCAAAACTCAAGCAGCCGTAACCTCCCTATGAAGGCTTCCAAAAAGATGGTGTATTGGCTTTCACGGCCGGTGAATTAAAACTCAGCAATTCTTCTAGGTTTGTGCCGTGTCTTGTGTGGGGTTTCGCCTAGGACACCAAGCTAGGCTCATCGGCGGGCTCTTGGTGTCCCTGCCCTGACCCCCACAGGAGTATCGAACTGCGCGAAACCTCCCTTTATATAGAGTGCAACTGCACTCCTTGACTGCGAGAACCAAAAGCTCAAGCAGCCGTAACCTCCCTATGAAGGCTTCCAAAAAGATGGTGTATTGGCTTTCACGGCCGATGAAATAAAACTCAGCAAATCTTCTAGGTTTGTGCCGTGTCTTGTGTGGGGTTTCGCCTAGGACACCATGCTAGGCTCATCGGCGGGCTCTTGGTGTCCCTGCCCGGACCCCCACAGGAGTATCGAACTGCGCGAAACCTCCCTTTATATAGAGTGCAACTGCACTCCTTGACTGCGAGAACCAAAAGCTCAAGCAGCCGTAACCTCCCTATGAAGGCTTCCAAAAAGATGGTGTATTGGCTTTCACGGCCGGTGAATTAAAACTCAGCAATTCTTCTAGGTTTGTGCCGTGTCTTGTGTGGGGTTTCGCCTAGGACACCAAGCTAGGCTCATCGGCGGGCTCTTGGTGTCCCTGCCCGGACCCCCACAGGAGTATCGAACTGCGCGAAACCTCCCTTTATATAGAGTGCAACTGCACTCCTTGACTGCGAGAACCAAAAGCTCAAGCAGCCGTAACCACCCTATGAAGGCTTCCAAAAAGATGGTGTATTGGCTTTCACGGCCAGTGAATTAAAACTCAGCAATTCTTCTAGGTTTGTGCCGTGTCTTGTGTGGGGTTTCGCCTAGGACACCAAGCTAGGCTCATCGGCGGGCTCTTGGTGTCCCTGCCCGGACCCCCACAGGAGTATCGAACTGCGCGAAACCTCCCTTTATATAGATTGCAACTGCACTCCTTGACTGCGAGAACCAAAAGCTCAAGCAGCCGTAACCTCCCTATGAAGGCTTCCAAAAAGATGGTGTATTGGCTTTCACGGCCGGTGAATTAAAACTCAGCAATTCTTCTAGGTTTGTGCCGTGTCTTGTGTGGGGTTTCGCCTAGGACACCAAGCTAGGCTCATCGGCGGGCTCTTGGTGTCCCTGCCCGGACCCCCACAGGAGTATCGAACTGCGCGAAACCTCCCTTTATATAGAGTGCAACTGCACTCCTTGACTGCGAGAACCAAAAGCTCAAGCAGCCGTAACCTCCCTATGAAGGCTTCCAAAAAGATGGTGTATTGGCTTTCACGGCCGGTAAATTAAAACTCAGCAATTCTTCTAGGTTTGTGCCGTGTCTTGTGTGGGGTTTCGCCTAGGACACCAAACTAGGCTCATCGGCGGGCTCTTGGTGTCCCTGCCCGGACCCCCACAGGAGTATCGAACTGCGCGAAACCTCCCTTTATATAGAGTGCAACTGCACTCCTTGACTGCGAGAACCAAAAGCTCAAGCAGCCGTAATCTCCCTATGAAGGCTTCTAAAAAGATGGTGTATTGGCTTTCACGGCCGGTGAATTAAAACTCAGCAATTCTTCTAGGTTTGTGCCGTGTCTTGTGTGGGGTTTCGCCTAGGACACCAAGCTAGGCTCATCGGCGGGCTCTTGGTGTCCCTGCCCGGACCCCCACAGGAGTATCGAAATGCGCGAAACCTCCCTTTATATAGAGTGCAACTGCACTCCTTGACTGCGAGAACCAAAAGCTCAAGCAGCCGTAACCTCCCTATGAAGGCTTCCAAAAGATGGTGTATTGGCTTTCACGGCCGGTGAATTAAAACTCAGCAATTCTTCTAGGTTTGTGCCGTGTCTTGTGTGGGGTTTCGCCTAGGACACCAAGCTAGGCTCATCTGCGGGCTCTTGGTGTCCCTGCCCGGACCCCCACAGGAGTATCGAACTGCGCGAAACCTCCCTTTATATAGAGTGCAACTGCACTCCTTGACTGCGAGAACCAAAAGCTCAAGCAGCCGTAACCTCACTACGAAGGCTTCCAAAAAGCTGGTGTATTGGCTTTCACGGCCGGTGAATTAAAACTCAGCAATTCTTCTAGGTTTGTGCCGTGTCTTGTGTGGGGTTTCGCCTAGGACACCAAGCTAGGCTCATCGGCGGGCTCTTGGTGTCCCTGCCCGGACCCCCACAGGAGTATCGAACTGCGCGAAACCTCCCTTTATATATAGTGCAACTGCACTCCTTGACTGCGAGAACCAAAAGCTCAAGCAGCCGTAACCTCCCTATGAAGGCTTCCAAAAAGATGGTGTATTGGCTTTCACGGCCGGTGAATTAAAACTCGGCAATTCTTCTAGGTTTGTGCCGTGTCTTGTGTGGGGTTTCGCCTAGGACACCAAGCTAGGCTCATCGGAGGGCTCTTGGTGTCCCTGCCCGGACCCCCACAGGAGTATCGAACTACGCGAAACCTCCCTTTATATAGAGTGCAATTGCACTCCTTGACTGCGAGAACCAAAACTCAAGCAGCCGTAACCTCCCTATGAAGGCTTCCAAAAAGATGGTGTATTGGCTTTCACGGCCGGTGAATTAAAACTCAGCAATTCTTCTAGGTTTGTGCCGTGTCTTGTGTGGGGTTTCGCCTAGGACACCAAGCTAGGCTCATCGGCGGGCTCTTGGTGTCCCTGCCCTGACCCCCACAGGAGTATCGAACTGCGCGAAACCTCCCTTTATATAGAGTGCAACTGCACTCCTTGACTGCGAGAACCAAAAGCTCAAGCAGCCGTAACCTCCCTATGAAGGCTTCCAAAAAGATGGTGTATTGGCTTTCACGGCCGATGAAATAAAACTCAGCAAATCTTCTAGGTTTGTGCCGTGTCTTGTGTGGGGTTTCGCCTAGGACACCATGCTAGGCTCATCGGCGGGCTCTTGGTGTCCCTGCCCGGACCCCCACAGGAGTATCGAACTGCGCGAAACCTCCCTTTATATAGAGTGCAACTGCACTCCTTGACTGCGAGAACCAAAAGCTCAAGCAGCCGTAACCTCCCTATGAAGGCTTCCAAAAAGATGGTGTATTGGCTTTCACGGCCGGTGAATTAAAACTCAGCAATTCTTCTAGGTTTGTGCCGTGTCTTGTGTGGGGTTTCGCCTAGGACACCAAGCTAGGCTCATCGGCGGGCTCTTGGTGTCCCTGCCCGGACCCCCACAGGAGTATCGAACTGCGCGAAACCTCCCTTTATATAGAGTGCAACTGCACTCCTTGACTGCGAGAACCAAAAGCTCAAGCAGCCGTAACCACCCTATGAAGGCTTCCAAAAAGATGGTGTATTGGCTTTCACGGCCAGTGAATTAAAACTCAGCAATTCTTCTAGGTTTGTGCCGTGTCTTGTGTGGGGTTTCGCCTAGGACACCAAGCTAGGCTCATCGGCGGGCTCTTGGTGTCCCTGCCCGGACCCCCACAGGAGTATCGAACTGCGCGAAACCTCCCTTTATATAGAGTGCAACTGCACTCCTTGACTGCGAGAACCAAAAGCTCAAGCAGCCGTAACCTCCCTATGAAGGCTTCCAAAAAGATGGTGTATTGGCTTTCACGGCCGGTGAATTAAAACTCAGCAATTCTTCTAGGTTTGTGCCGTGTCTTGTGTGGGGTTTCGCCTAGGACACCAAGCTAGGCTCATCGGCGGGCTCTTGGTGTCCCTGCCCGGACCCCCACAGGAGTATCGAACTGCGCGAAACCTCCCTTTATATAGAGTGCAACTGCACTCCTTGACTGCGAGAACCAAAAGCTCAAGCAGCCGTAACCTCCCTATGAAGGCTTCCAAAAAGATGGTGTATTGGCTTTCACGGCCGGTGAATTAAAACTCGGCAATTCTTCTAGGTTTGTGCCGTGTCTTGTGTGGGGTTTCGCCTAGGACACCAAGCTAGGCTCATCGGCGGGCTCTTGGTGTCCCTGCCCGGACCCCCACAGGAGTATCGAACTACACGAAACCTCCCTTTATATAGAGTGCAATTGCACTCCTTGACTGCGAGAACCAAAACTCAAGCAGCCGTAACCTCCCTATGAAGGCTTCCAAACAGATGGTGTATTGGCTTTCACGGCCGGTGAATTAAAACTCAGCAATTCTTCTAGGTTTGTGCCGTGTCTTGTGTGGGGTTTCGCCTAGGACACCAAGCTAGGCTCATCGGCGGGCTCTTGGTGTCCCTGCCCTGACCCCCACAAGAGTATCGAACTGCGCGAAACCTCCCTTTATATAGAGTGCAACTGCACTCCTTGACTGCGAGAACCAAAAGCTCAAGCAGCCGTAACCTCCCTATGAAGGCTTCCAAAAAGATGGAGTATTGGCTTTCACGGCCGGTGAATTAAAACTCAGCAATTCTTCTAGGTTTGTGCCGTGTCTTGTGTGGGGTTTCGCCTAGGACACCATGCTAGGCTCATCGGCGGGCTCTTGGTGTCCCTGCCCGGACCCCCACAGGAGTATCGAACTGCGCGAAACCTCCCTTTATATAGAGTGCAACTGCACTCCTTGACTGCGAGAACCAAAAGCTCAAGCAGCCGTAACCTCCCTATGAAGGCTTCCAAAAAGATGGTGTATTGGCTTTCACGGAAGGTGAATTAAAACTCAGCAATTCTTCTAGGTTTGTGCCGTGTCTTGTGTGGGGTTTCGCCTAGGACACCAAGCTAGGCTCATCGGCGGGCTCATGGTGTCCCTGCCCGGACCCCCACAGGAGTATCGAACTGCGCGAAACCTCCCTTTATATAGAGTGCAACTGCACTCCTTGACTGCGAGAACCAAAAGCTCAAGCAGCCGTAACCTCCCTATGAAGGCTTCCAACAAGATGGTGTATTGGCTTTCACGGCCAGTGAATTAAAACTCAGCAATTCTTCTAGGTTTGTGCCGTGTCTTGTGTGGGGTTTCGCCTAGGACACCAAGCTAGGCTCATCGGCGGGCACTTGGTGTCCCTGCCCGGACCCCCACAGGAGTATCGAACTGCGCGAAACCTCCCTTTATATAGAGTGCAACTGCACTCCTTGACTGCGAGAACCAAAAGCTCAAGCAGCCGTAACCTCCCTATGAAGGCTTCCAAAAAGATGGTGTATTGGCTTTCACGGCCGGTGAATTAAAACTCAGCAATTCTTGTAGGTTTGTGCCGTGTCTTGTGTGGGGTTTCGCCTAGGACACCATGCTAGGCTCATCGGCGGGCTCTTGGTGTCCCTGCCCGGACCCCCACAGGAGTATCGAACTGCGCGAAACCTCCATTTATATAGAGTGCAACTGCACTCCTTGACTGCGAGAACCAAAAGCTCAAGCAGCCGTAACCTCCCTATGAAGGCTTTCAAAAAGATGGTGTATTGGCTTTCACGGCCGGTGAATTAAAACTCAGCAATTCTTCTAGGTTTATGCCGTGTCTTGTGTGGGGTTTCTCCTAGGACACCATGCTAGGCTCATCGGCGGGCTCTTGGTGTCCCTGCCCGGACCCCCACAGGAGTATCGAACTGCGCGAAACCTCCCTTTATATAGAGTGCAACTGCACTCCTTGACTGCGAGAACCAAAAGCTCAAGCAGCCGTAACCTCCCTATGAAGGCTTCCAAAAAGATGGTGTATTGGCTTTCACGGCCGGTGAATTAAAACTCAGCAATTCTTCTAGGTTTGTGCCGTGTCTTGTGTGGGGTTTCGCCTAGGACACCAAGCTAGGCTCATCGGCGGGCTCTTGGTGTCCCTGCCCGGACCCCCACAGGAGTATCGAACTGCGCGAAACCTCCCTTTATATAGAGTGCAACTGCACTCCTTGACTGCGAGAACCAAAAGCTCAAGCAGCCGTAACCACCCTATGAAGGCTTCCAAAAAGATGGTGTATTGGCTTTCACGGCCAGTGAATTAAAACTCAGCAATTCTTCTAGGTTTGTGCCGTGTCTTGTGTGGGGTTTCGCCTAGGACACCAAGCTAGGCTCATCGGCGGGCTCTTGGTGTCCCTGCCCGGACCCCCACAGGAGTATCGAACTGCGCGAAACCTCCCTTTATATAGAGTGCAACTGCACTCCTTGACTGCGAGAACCAAAAGCTCAAGCAGCCGTAAACTCTCTATGAAAGCTTCCAAAAAGATGGTGTATTGGCTTTCACGGCCGGTGAATTAAAACTCAGCAATTCTTCTAGGTTTGTGCCGTGTCTTGTGTGGGGTTTCGCCTAGGACACCAAGCTAGGCTCATCGGCGGGCTCTTGGTGTCCCTGCCCGGACCCCCACAGGAATATCGAACTGCGCGAAACCTCCCTTTATATAGAGTGCAATTGCACTCCTTGACTGCGAGAACCAAAAGCTCAAGCAGCCGTAACCTCTCTATGAAGGCTTCCAAAAAGATGGTGTATTGGCTTTCACGGCCGGTGAATTAAAACTCAGCAATTCTTCTAGGTTTGTGCCGTGTCTTGTGTGGGGTTTCGCCTAGGACACCAAGCTAGGCTCATCGGCGGGCTCTTGGTGTCCCTGCCCGGACCCCCACAGGAGTATCGAACTGCGCGAAACCTCCCTTTATATAGAGTGCAACTGCACTCCTTGACTGCGAGAACCAAAAGCTCAAGCAGCCGTAACCTCCCTATGAAGGCTTCCAAAAAGATGGTGTATTGGCTTTCACGGCCGGTGAATTAAAACTCAGCAATTCTTCTAGGTTTGTGCCGTGTCTTGTGTGGGGTTTCGCCTAGGACACCATGCTAGGCTCATCGGCGGGCTCTTGGTGTCCCTGCCCGGACCCCCACAGGTGTATCGAACTGCGCGAAACCTCCCTTTATATAGAGTGCAACTGCACTCCTTGACTGCGAGAACCAAAAGCTCAAGCAGCCGTAACCTCCCTATGAAGGCTTCCAAAAAGATGGTGTATTGGCTTTCACGGCCGGTGAATTAAAACTCAGCAATTCTTCTAGGTTTGTGCCGTGTCTTGTGTGGGGTTTCGCCTAGGACACCAAGCTAGGTTCATCGGCGGGCTCTTGGTGTCCCTGCCCGGATCCCCACAGGAGTATCGAACTGCGCGAAACCTCCCTTTATATAGAGTGCAACTGCACTCCTTGACTGCGAGAACCAAAAGCTCAAGCAGCCGTAACCTCCCTATGAAGGCTTCCAAAAAGATGGTGTATTGGCTTTCACGGCCGGTGAATTAAAACTCAGCAATTCTTCTAGGTTTGTGCCGTGTCTTGTGTGGGGTTTCGCCTAGGACACCAAGCTAGTCTCATCGGCGGGCTCTTGGCGTCCCTGCCCGGACCCCCACAGGAGTATCGAACTGCGCGAAACCTCCCTTTATATAGAGTGCAACAGCACTCCTTGACTGCGAGAACCAAAAGCTCAAGCAGCCGTAACCTCCCTATGAAGGCTTCCAAAAAGATGGTGTATTGGCTTTCACGGCCGGTGAATTAAAACTCAGCAATTCTTCTAGGTTTGTGCCGGGTCTGGTGAGGGGTTTCGCCTAGGACACCAAGCTAGGCTCATCGGCGGGCTCTTGGTGTCCCTGCCCGGACCCCCACAGGACCATCGAGCTGCGCGAAACCTCCCTTTATATAGATTGCAACTGCACTCCTTGACTGCGAGAACCAAAAGCTCAAGCAGCCGTAACCTCCCTATGAATGCTTCCAAAAATATGGTGTATTGGCTTTCACGGCCGGTGAATTAAAACTCAGCAATTCTTCTAGGTTTGTGCCATGTCTTGTGTGGGGTTTCGGCTAGGACACCAAGCTAGGCTCATCGGCGGGCTCTTGGTGTCCCTGCCCGGACCCCCACAGGAGTATCGAAAAGCGCGAAACCTCCCTTTATATAGAGTGCAACTGCACTCCTTGACTGCGAGAACCAAAAGCTCAAGCAGCCGTAACCTCCCTATGAAGGCTTCCAAAAAGATGGTGTATTGGCTTTCACGGCCGGTGAATTAAAACTCAGCAATTCTTCTAGGTTTGTGCCGTGTCTTGTGTGGGGTTTCGCCTAGGACACCAAGCTAGGCTCATCGGCGGGCTCTTGGTGTCCCTGCCCGGACCCCCACAGGAGTATCGAACTGCGCGAAACCTCCCTTTATATAGATTGCAACTGCACTCCTTGACTGCGAGAACCAAAAGCTCAAGCAGCCGTAACCTCCCTATGAAGGCTTCCAAAAAGATGGTGTATTGGCTTTCACGGCCGGTGAATTAAAACTCAGCAATTCTTCTAGGTTTGTGCCGTGTCTTGTGTGGGGTTTCGCCTAGGACACCAAGCTAGGCTCATCGGCGGGCTCTTGCGTCCCTGCCCGGACCCCCACAGGAGTATCGAACTGCGCGAAACCTCCCTTTATATAGAGTGCAACTGCACTCCTTGACTGCGAGAACCAAAAGCTCAAGCAGCCGTAACCTCCCTATGAAGGCTTCCAAAAAGATGGTGTATTGGCTTTCACGGCCGGTGAATTAAAACTCAGCAATTCTTCTAGGTTTGTGCCGTGTCTTGTGTGGGGTTTCGCCTAGGACACCAAGCTAGGCTCATCGGCGGGCTCTTGGTGTCCCTGCCCGGACCCCCACAGGAGTATCGAACTGCGCGAAACCTCCCTTTATATAGAGTGCAACTGCACTCCTTGACTGCGAGAACCAAAAGCTCAAGCAGCCGTAACCTCCCTATGAAGGCTTCCAAAAAGATGGTGTATTGGCTTTCACGGCCGGTGAATTAAAACTCAGCAATTCTTCTAGGTTTGTGCCGTGTCGTGTGTGGGGTTTCGCCTAGGACACCAAGCTAGTCTCATCGGCGGGCTCTTGGTGTCCCTGCCCGGACCCCCACAGGAGTATCGAACTGCGCGAAACCTCCCTTTATATAGAGTGCAACTGCACTCCTTGACTACGAGAACCAAAAGCTGAAGCAGCCGTAACCTCCCTATGAAAGCTTCCAAAAAGATGGTGTATTGGCTTTCACGGCCGGTGAACTAAAACTCAGCAATTCTTCTAGGTTTGTGCCATGTCTTGTGTGGGGTTTCGCCTAGGACACCAAGCTAGGCTCATCGGCGGGCTCTTGGTGTCCCTGCCCGGACCCCCACAGGAGTATCGAACTGCGCGAAACCTCCCTTTATATAGAGTGCAACTGCACTCCTTGACTGCGAGAACCAAAAGCTCAAGCAGCCGTAACCTCCCTATGAAGGCTTCCAAAAAGATGGTGTATTGGCTTTCACGGCCGGTGAATTAAAACTCACCAATTCTTCTAGGTTTGTGCCGTGTCTTGTGTGGGGTTTCGCCTAGGACACCAAGCTAGGCTCATCGGCGGGCTCTTGGTGTCCCTGCCCGGACCCCCACAGGAGTATCGAACTGCGCGAAACCTCCCTTTATATAGATTGCAACTGCACTCCTTGACTGCGAGAACCAAAAGCTCAAGCAGCCGTAACCTCCCTATGAAGGCTTCCAAAAAGATGGTGTATTGGCTTTCACGGCCGGTGAATTAAAACTCAGCAATTCTTCTAGGTTTGTGCCGTGTCTTGTGTGGGGTTTCGCCTAGGACACCAAGCTAGGCTCATCGGCGGGCTCTTGGTGTCCCTGCCCGGACCCCCACAGGAGTATCGAACTGCGCGAAACCTCCCTTTATATAGAGTGCAACTGCACTCCTTGACTGCGAGAACCAAAAGCTCAAGCAGCCGTAACCTCCCTATGAAGGCTTCCAAAAAGATGGTGTATTGGCTTTCACGGCCGGTAAATTAAAACTCAGCAATTCTTCTAGGTTTGTGCCGTGTCTTGTGTGGGGCTTCGC
This sequence comes from Meconema thalassinum, assembly GCA_946902985.2. Lineage (NCBI taxonomy): Eukaryota > Metazoa > Arthropoda > Insecta > Orthoptera > Tettigoniidae > Meconema > Meconema thalassinum. The sequence continues at coordinate 1,295,779,497 of OX336389.2, forward strand.
CTAGGACACCAAACTAGGCTCATCGGCGGGCTCTTGGTGTCCCTGCCCGGACCCCCACAGGAGTATCGAACTGCGCGAAACCTCCCTTTATATAGAGTGCAACTGCACTCCTTGACTGCGAGAACCAAAAGCTCAAGCAGCCGTAATCTCCCTATGAAGGCTTCCAAAAAGATGGTGTATTGGCTTTCACGGCCGGTGAATTAAAACTCAGCAATTCTTCTAGGTTTGTGCCGTGTCTTGTGTGGGGTTTCGCCTAGGACACCAAGCTAGGCTCATCGGCGGGCTCTTGGTGTCCCTGCCCGGACCCCCACAGGAGTATCGAAATGCGCGAAACCTCCCTTTATATAGAGTGCAATTGCACTCCTTGACTGCGAGAACCAAAAGCTCAAGCAGCCGTAACCTCCCTATGAAGGCTTCCAAAAAGATGGTGTATTGGCTTTCACGGCCGGTGAATTAAAACTCAGCAATTCTTCTAGGTTTGTGCCGTGTCTTGTGAGGGGTTTCGCCTAGGACACCAAGCTAGGCTCATCGGCGGGCTCTTGGTGTCCCTGCCCGGACCCCCACAGGAGTATCGAACTGCGCGAAACCTCCCTTTATATAGAGTGCAACTGCACTCCTTGACTGCGAGAACCAAAAGCTCAAGCAGCCGTAACCTCCCTATGAAGGCTTCCAAAAAGATGGTGTATTGGCTTTCACGGCCGGTGAATTAAAACTCAGCAATTCTTCTAGGTTTGTGCCGTGTCTTGTGTGGGGTTTCGCCTAGGACACCAAGCTAGGCTCATCGGCGGGCTCTTGGTGTCCCTGCCCGGACCCCCACAGGAGTATCGAACTGCGCGAAACCTCCCTTTATATAGAGTGCAACTGCACTCCTTGACTGCGAGAACCAAAAGCTCAAGCAGCCGTAACCTCCCTATGAAGGCTTCCAAAAAGATGGTGTATTGGCTTTCACGGCCGGTGAATTAAAACTCGGCAATTCTTCTAGGTTTGTGCCGTGTCTTGTGTGGGGTTTCGCCTAGGACACCAAGCTAGGCTCATCGGCGGGCTCTTGGTGTCCCTGCCCGGACCCCCACAGGAGTATCGAACTACACGAAACCTCCCTTTATATAGAGTGCAATTGCACTCCTTGACTGCGAGAACCAAAACTCAAGCAGCCGTAACCTCCCTATGAAGGCTTCCAAAAAGATGGTGTATTGGCTTTCACGGCCGGTGAATTAAAACTCAGCAATTCTTCTAGGTTTGTGCCGTGTCTTGTGTGGGGTTTCGCCTAGGACACCAAGCTAGGCTCATCGGCGGGCTCTTGGTGTCCCTGCCCTGACCCCCACAAGAGTATCGAACTGCGCGAAACCTCCCTTTATATAGAGTGCAACTGCACTCCTTGACTGCGAGAACCAAAAGCTCAAGCAGCCGTAACCTCCCTATGAAGGCTTCCAAAAAGATGGAGTATTGGCTTTCACGGCCGGTGAATTAAAACTCAGCAATTCTTCTAGGTTTGTGCCGTGTCTTGTGTGGGGTTTCGCCTAGGACACCATGCTAGGCTCATCGGCGGGCTCTTGGTGTCCCTGCCCGGACCCCCACAGGAGTATCGAACTGCGCGAAACCTCCCTTTATATAGAGTGCAACTGCACTCCTTGACTGCGAGAACCAAAAGCTCAAGCAGCCGTAACCTCCCTATGAAGGCTTCCAAAAAGATGGTGTATTGGCTTTCACGGAAGGTGAATTAAAACTCAGCAATTCTTCTAGGTTTGTGCCGTGTCTTGTGTGGGGTTTCGCCTAGGACACCAAGCTAGGCTCATCGGCGGGCTCATGGTGTCCCTGCCCGGACCCCCACAGGAGTATCGAACTGCGCGAAACCTCCCTTTATATAGAGTGCAACTGCACTCCTTGACTGCGAGAACCAAAAGCTCAAGCAGCCGTAACCTCCCTATGAAGGCTTCCAACAAGATGGTGTATTGGCTTTCACGGCCAGTGAATTAAAACTCAGCAATTCTTCTAGGTTTGTGCCGTGTCTTGTGTGGGGTTTCGCCTAGGACACCAAGCTAGGCTCATCGGCGGGCACTTGGTGTCCCTGCCCGGACCCCCACAGGAGTATCGAACTGCGCGAAACCTCCCTTTATATAGAGTGCAACTGCACTCCTTGACTGCGAGAACCAAAAGCTCAAGCAGCCGTAACCTCCCTATGAAGGCTTCCAAAAAGATGGTGTATTGGCTTTCACGGCCGGTGAATTAAAACTCAGCAATTCTTGTAGGTTTGTGCCGTGTCTTGTGTGGGGTTTCGCCTAGGACACCATGCTAGGCTCATCGGCGGGCTCTTGGTGTCCCTGCCCGGACCCCCACAGGAGTATCGAACTGCGCGAAACCTCCCTTTATATAGAGTGCAACTGCACTCCTTGACTGCGAGAACCAAAAGCTCAAGCAGCCGTAACCTCCCTATGAAGGCTTTCAAAAAGATGGTGTATTGGCTTTCACGGCCGGTGAATTAAAACTCAGCAATTCTTCTAGGTTTATGCCGTGTCTTGTGTGGGGTTTCTCCTAGGACACCATGCTAGGCTCATCGGCGGGCTCTTGGTGTCCCTGCCCGGACCCCCACAGGAGTATCGAACTGCGCGAAACCTCCCTTTATATAGAGTGCAACTGCACTCCTTGACTGCGAGAACCAAAAGCTCAAGCAGCCGTAACCTCCCTATGAAGGCTTCCAAAAAGATGGTGTATTGGCTTTCACGGCCGGTGAATTAAAACTCAGCAATTCTTCTAGGTTTGTGCCGTGTCTTGTGTGGGGTTTCGCCTAGGACACCAAGCTAGGCTCATCGGCGGGCTCTTGGTGTCCCTGCCCGGACCCCCACAGGAGTATCGAACTGCGCGAAACCTCCCTTTATATAGAGTGCAACTGCACTCCTTGACTGCGAGAACCAAAAGCTCAAGCAGCCGTAACCACCCTATGAAGGCTTCCAAAAAGATGGTGTATTGGCTTTCACGGCCAGTGAATTAAAACTCAGCAATTCTTCTAGGTTTGTGCCGTGTCTTGTGTGGGGTTTCGCCTAGGACACCAAGCTAGGCTCATCGGCGGGCTCTTGGTGTCCCTGCCCTGACCCCCACAAGAGTATCGAACTGCGCGAAACCTCCCTTTATATAGAGTGCAACTGCACTCCTTGACTGCGAGAACCAAAAGCTCAAGCAGCCGTAACCTCCCTATGAAGGCTTCCAAAAAGATGGAGTATTGGCTTTCACGGCCGGTGAATTAAAACTCAGCAATTCTTCTAGGTTTGTGCCGTGTCTTGTGTGGGGTTTCGCCTAGGACACCATGCTAGGCTCATCGGCGGGCTCTTGGTGTCCCTGCCCGGACCCCCACAGGAGTATCGAACTGCGCGAAACCTCCCTTTATATAGAGTGCAACTGCACTCCTTGACTGCGAGAACCAAAAGCTCAAGCAGCCGTAACCTCCCTATGAAGGCTTCCAAAAAGATGGTGTATTGGCTTTCACGGAAGGTGAATTAAAACTCAGCAATTCTTCTAGGTTTGTGCCGTGTCTTGTGTGGGGTTTCGCCTAGGACACCAAGCTAGGCTCATCGGCGGGCTCATGGTGTCCCTGCCCGGACCCCCACAGGAGTATCGAACTGCGCGAAACCTCCCTTTATATAGAGTGCAACTGCACTCCTTGACTGCGAGAACCAAAAGCTCAAGCAGCCGTAACCTCCCTATGAAGGCTTCCAACAAGATGGTGTATTGGCTTTCACGGCCAGTGAATTAAAACTCAGCAATTCTTCTAGGTTTGTGCCGTGTCTTGTGTGGGGTTTCGCCTAGGACACCAAGCTAGGCTCATCGGCGGGCACTTGGTGTCCCTGCCCGGACCCCCACAGGAGTATCGAACTGCGCGAAACCTCCCTTTATATAGAGTGCAACTGCACTCCTTGACTGCGAGAACCAAAAGCTCAAGCAGCCGTAACCTCCCTATGAAGGCTTCCAAAAAGATGGTGTATTGGCTTTCACGGCCGGTGAATTAAAACTCAGCAATTCTTGTAGGTTTGTGCCGTGTCTTGTGTGGGGTTTCGCCTAGGACACCATGCTAGGCTCATCGGCGGGCTCTTGGTGTCCCTGCCCGGACCCCCACAGGAGTATCGAACTGCGCGAAACCTCCCTTTATATAGAGTGCAACTGCACTCCTTGACTGCGAGAACCAAAAGCTCAAGCAGCCGTAACCTCCCTATGAAGGCTTTCAAAAATATGGTGTATTGGCTTTCACGGCCGGTGAATTAAAACTCAGCAATTCTTCTAGGTTTATGCCGTGTCTTGTGTGGGGTTTCTCCTAGGACACCATGCTAGGCTCATCGGCGGGCTCTTGGTGTCCCTGCCCGGACCCCCACAGGAGTATCGAACTGCGCGAAACCTCCCTTTATATAGAGTGCAACTGCACTCCTTGACTGCGAGAACCAAAAGCTCAAGCAGCCGTAACCTCCCTATGAAGGCTTCCAAAAAGATGGTGTATTGGCTTTCACGGCCGGTGAATTAAAACTCAGCAATTCTTCTAGGTTTGTGCCGTGTCTTGTGTGGGGTTTCGCCTAGGACACCAAGCTAGGCTCATCGGCGGGCTCTTGGTGTCCCTGCCCGGACCCCCACAGGAGTATCGAACTGCGCGAAACCTCCCTTTATATAGAGTGCAACTGCACTCCTTGACTGCGAGAACCAAAAGCTCAAGCAGCCGTAACCACCCTATGAAGGCTTCCAAAAAGATGGTGTATTGGCTTTCACGGCCAGTGAATTAAAACTCAGCAATTCTTCTAGGTTTGTGCCGTGTCTTGTGTGGGGTTTCGCCTAGGACACCAAGCTAGGCTCATCGGCGGGCTCTTGGTGTCCCTGCCCGGACCCCCACAGGAGTATCGAACTGCGCGAAACCTCCCTTTATATAGAGTGCAACTGCACTCCTTGACTGCGAGAACCAAAAGCTCAAGCAGCCGTAAACTCTCTATGAAAGCTTCCAAAAAGATGGTGTATTGGCTTTCACGGCCGGTGAATTAAAACTCAGCAATTCTTCTAGGTTTGTGCCGTGTCTTGTGTGGGGTTTCGCCTAGGACACCAAGCTAGGCTCATCGGCGGGCTCTTGGTGTCCCTGCCCGGACCCCCACAGGAATATCGAACTGCGCGAAACCTCCCTTTATATAGAGTGCAATTGCACTCCTTGACTGCGAGAACCAAAAGCTCAAGCAGCCGTAACCTCTCTATGAAGGCTTCCAAAAAGATGGTGTATTGGCTTTCACGGCCGGTGAATTAAAACTCAGCAATTCTTCTAGGTTTGTGCCGTGTCTTGTGTGGGGTTTCGCCTAGGACACCAAGCTAGGCTCATCGGCGGGCTCTTGGTGTCCCTGCCCGGACCCCCACAGGAGTATCGAACTGCGCGAAACCTCCCTTTATATAGAGTGCAACTGCACTCCTTGACTGCGAGAACCAAAAGCTCAAGCAGCCGTAACCTCCCTATGAAGGCTTCCAAAAAGATGGTGTATTGGCTTTCACGGCCGGTGAATTAAAACTCAGCAATTCTTCTAGGTTTGTGCCGTGTCTTGTGTGGGGTTTCGCCTAGGACACCATGCTAGGCTCATCGGCGGGCTCTTGGTGTCCCTGCCCGGACCCCCACGGGTGTATCGAACTGCGCGAAACCTCCCTTTATATAGAGTGCAACTGCACTCCTTGACTGCGAGAACCAAAAGCTCAAGCAGCCGTAACCTCCCTATGAAGGCTTCCAAAAAGATGGTGTATTGGCTTTCACGGCCGGTGAATTAAAACTCAGCAATTCTTCTAGGTTTGTGCCGTGTCTTGTGTGGGGTTTCGCCTAGGACACCAAGCTAGGTTCATCGGCGGGCTCTTGGTGTCCCTGCCCGGATCCCCACAGGAGTATCGAACTGCGCGAAACCTCCCTTTATATAGAGTGCAACTGCACTCCTTGACTGCGAGAACCAAAAGCTCAAGCAGCCGTAACCTCCCTATGAAGGCTTCCAAAAAGATGGTGTATTGGCTTTCACGGCCGGTGAATTAAAACTCAGCAATTCTTCTAGGTTTGTGCCGTGTCTTGTGTGGGGTTTCGCCTAGGACACCAAGCTAGGCTCATCGGCGGGCTCTTGGAGTCCCTGCCCGGACCCCCACAGGAGTATCGAACTGCGCGAAACCTCCCTTTATATAGAGTGCAACTGCACTCCTTGACTGCGAGAACCAAAAGCTCAAGCAGCCGTAATCTCCCTATGAAGGCTTCCAAAAAGATGGTGTATTGGCTTTCACGGCCGGTGAATTAAAACTCAGCAATTCTTCTAGGTTTGTGCCGTGTCTTGTGTGGGGTTTCGCCTAGGACACCAAGCTAGTCTCATCGGCGGGCTCTTGGTGTCCCTGCCCGGACCCCCACAGGAGTATCGAACTGCGCGAAACCTCCCTTTATATAGAGTGCAACAGCACTCCTTGACTGCGAGAACCAAAAGCTCAAGCAGCCGTAACCTCCCTATGAAGGCTTCCAAAAAGATGGTGTATTGGCTTTCACGGCCGGTGAATTAAAACTCAGCAATTCTTCTAGGTTTGTGCCGGGTCTGGTGAGGGGTTTCGCCTAGGACACCAAGCTAGGCTCATCGGCGGGCTCTTGGTGTCCCTGCCCGGACCCCCACAGGACCATCGAGCTGCGCGAAACCTCCCTTTATATAGATTGCAACTGCACTCCTTGACTGCGAGAACCAAAAGCTCAAGCAGCCGTAACCTCCCTATGAATGCTTCCAAAAATATGGTGTATTGGCTTTCACGGCCGGTGAATTAAAACTCAGCAATTCTTCTAGGTTTGTGCCATGTCTTGTGTGGGGTTTCGGCTAGGACACCAAGCTAGGCTCATCGGCGGGCTCTTGGTGTCCCTGCCCGGACCCCCACAGGAGTATCGAAAAGCGCGAAACCTCCCTTTATATAGAGTGCAACTGCACTCCTTGACTGCGAGAACCAAAAGCTCAAGCAGCCGTAACCTCCCTATGAAGGCTTCCAAAAAGATGGTGTATTGGCTTTCACGGCCGGTGAATTAAAACTCAGCAATTCTTCTAGGTTTGTGCCGTGTCTTGTGTGGGGTTTCGCCTAGGACACCAAGCTAGGCTCATCGGCGGGCTCTTGGTGTCCCTGCCCGGACCCCCACAGGAGTATCGAACTGCGCGAAACCTCCCTTTATATAGATTGCAACTGCACTCCTTGACTGCGAGAACCAAAAGCTCAAGCAGCCGTAACCTCCCTATGAAGGCTTCCAAAAAGATGGTGTATTGGCTTTCACGGCCGGTGAATTAAAACTCAGCAATTCTTCTAGGTTTGTGCCGTGTCTTGTGTGGGGTTTCGCCTAGGACACCAAGCTAGGCTCATCGGCGGGCTCTTGCGTCCCTGCCCGGACCCCCACAGGAGTATCGAACTGCGCGAAACCTCCCTTTATATAGAGTGCAACTGCACTCCTTGACTGCGAGAACCAAAAGCTCAAGCAGCCGTAACCTCCCTATGAAGGCTTCCAAAAAGATGGTGTATTGGCTTTCACGGCCGGTGAATTAAAACTCAGCAATTCTTCTAGGTTTGTGCCGTGTCTTGTGTGGGGTTTCGCCTAGGACACCAAGCTAGGCTCATCGGCGGGCTCTTGGAGTCCCTGCCAGGACCCCCACAGGAGTATCGAACTGCGCGAAACCTCCCTTTATATAGAGTGCAACTGCACTCCTTGACTGCGAGAACCAAAAGCTCAAGCAGCCGTAACCTCCCTATGAAGGCTTCCAAAAAGATGGTGTATTGGCTTTCACGGCCGGTGAATTAAAACTCAGCAATTCTTCTAGGTTTGTGCCGTGTCTTGTGTGGGGTTTCGCCTAGGACACCAAGCTAGGCTCATCGGCGGGCTCTTGGAGTCCCTGCCCGGACCCCCACAGGAGTATCGAACTGCGCGAAACCTCCCTTTATATAGAGTGCAACTGCACTCCTTGACTGCGAGAACCAAAAGCTCAAGCAGCCGTAACCTCCCTATGAAGGCTTCCAAAAAGATGGTGTATTGGCTTTCACGGCCGGTGAATTAAAACTCAGCAATTCTTCTAGGTTTGTGCCGTGTCTTGTGTGGGGTTTCGCCTAGGACACCAAGCTAGTCTCATCGGCGGGCTCTTGGTGTCCCTGCCCGGACCCCCACAGGAGTATCGAACTGTGCGAAACCTCCCTTTATATAGAGTGCAACAGCACTCCTTGACTGCGAGAACCAAAAGCTCAAGCAGCCGTAACCTCCCTATGAAGGCTTCCAAAAAGATGGTGTATTGGCTTTCACGGCCGGTGAATTAAAACTCAGCAATTCTTCTAGGTTTGTGCCGGGTCTGGTGAGGGGTTTCGCCTAGGACACCAAGCTAGGCTCATCGGCGGGCTCTTGGTGTCCCTGCCCGGACCCCCACAGGACCATCGAGCTGCGCGAAACCTCCCTTTATATAGATTGCAACTGCACTCCTTGACTGCGAGAACCAAAAGCTCAAGCAGCCGTAACCTCCCTATGAATGCTTCCAAAAATATGGTGTATTGGCTTTCACGGCCGGTGAATTAAAACTCAGCAATTCTTCTAGGTTTGTGCCATGTCTTGTGTGGGGTTTCGGCTAGGACACCAAGCTAGGCTCATCGGCGGGCTCTTGGTGTCCCTGCCCGGACCCCCACAGGAGTATCGAAAAGCGCGAAACCTCCCTTTATATAGAGTGCAACTGCACTCCTTGACTGCGAGAACCAAAAGCTCAAGCAGCCGTAACCTCCCTATGAAGGCTTCCAAAAAGATGGTGTATTGGCTTTCACGGCCGGTGAATTAAAACTCAGCAATTCTTCTAGGTTTGTGCCGTGTCTTGTGTGGGGTTTCGCCTAGGACACCAAGCTAGGCTCATCGGCGGGCTCTTGGTGTCCCTGCCCGGACCCCCACAGGAGTATCGAACTGCGCGAAACCTCCCTTTATATAGATTGCAACTGCACTCCTTGACTGCGAGAACCAAAAGCTCAAGCAGCCGTAACCTCCCTATGAAGGCTTCCAAAAAGATGGTGTATTGGCTTTCACGGCCGGTGAATTAAAACTCAGCAATTCTTCTAGGTTTGTGCCGTGTCTTGTGTGGGGTTTCGCCTAGGACACCAAGCTAGGCTCATCGGCGGGCTCTTGCGTCCCTGCCCGGACCCCCACAGGAGTATCGAACTGCGCGAAACCTCCCTTTATATAGAGTGCAACTGCACTCCTTGACTGCGAGAACCAAAAGCTCAAGCAGCCGTAACCTCCCTATGAAGGCTTCCAAAAAGATGGTGTATTGGCTTTCACGGCCGGTGAATTAAAACTCAGCAATTCTTCTAGGTTTGTGCCGTGTCTTGTGTGGGGTTTCGCCTAGGACACCAAGCTAGGCTCATCGGCGGGCTCTTGGTGTCCCTGCCCGGACCCCCACAGGAGTATCGAACTGCGCGAAACCTCCCTTTATATAGAGTGCAACTGCACTCCTTGACTGCGAGAACCAAAAGCTCAAGCAGCCGTAACCTCCCTATGAAGGCTTCCAAAAAGATGGTGTATTGGCTTTCACGGCCGGTGAATTAAAACTCAGCAATTCTTCTAGGTTTGTGCCGTGTCTTGTGTGGGGTTTCGCCTAGGACACCAAGCTAGGCTCATCGGCGGGCTCTTGGTGTCCCTGCCCGGACCCCCACAGGAGTATCGAACTGCGCGAAACCTCCCTTTATATAGAGTGCAACTGCACTCCTTGACTGCGAGAACCAAAAGCTCAAGCAGCCGTAACCTCCCTATGAAGGCTTCCAAAAAGATGGTGTATTGGCTTTCACGGCCGGTGAATTAAAACTCAGCAATTCTTCTAGGTTTGTGCCGTGTCGTGTGTGGGGTTTCGCCTAGGACACCAAGCTAGTCTCATCGGCGGGCTCTTGGTGTCCCTGCCCGGACCCCCACAGGAGTATCGAACTGCGCGAAACCTCCCTTTATATAGAGTGCAACTGCACTCCTTGACTACGAGAACCAAAAGCTGAAGCAGCCGTAACCTCCCTATGAAAGCTTCCAAAAAGATGGTGTATTGGCTTTCACGGCCGGTGAACTAAAACTCAGCAATTCTTCTAGGTTTGTGCCATGTCTTGTGTGGGGTTTCGCCTAGGACACCAAGCTAGGCTCATCGGCGGGCTCTTGGTGTCCCTGCCCGGACCCCCACAGGAGTATCGAACTGCGCGAAACCTCCCTTTATATAGAGTGCAACTGCACTCCTTGACTGCGAGAACCAAAAGCTCAAGCATCCGTAACCTCCCTATGAAGGCTTCCAAAAAGATGGTGTATTGGCTTTCACGGCCGGTGAATTAAAACTCACCAATTCTTCTAGGTTTGTGCCGTGTCTTGTGTGGGGTTTCGCCTAGGACACCAAGCTAGGCTCATCGGCGGGCTCTTGGTGTCCCTGCCCGGACCCCCACAGGAGTATCGAACTGCGCGAAACCTCCCTTTATATAGATTGCAACTGCACTCCTTGACTGCGAGAACCAAAAGCTCAAGCAGCCGTAACCTCCCTATGAAGGCTTCCAAAAAGATAGTGTATTGGCTTTCACGGCCGGTGAATTAAAACTCAGCAATTCTTCTAGGTTTGTGCCGTGTCTTGTGTGGGGTTTCGCCTAGGACACCAAGCTAGGCTCATCGGCGGGCTCTTGGTGTCCCTGCCCGGACCCCCACAGGAGTATCGAACTGCGCGAAACCTCCCTTTATATAGAGTGCAACTGCACTCCTTGACTGCGAGAACCAAAAGCTCAAGCAGCCGTAACCTCCCTATGAAGGCTTCCAAAAAGATGGTGTATTGGCTTTCACGGCCGGTAAATTAAAACTCAGCAATTCTTCTAGGTTTGTGCCGTGTCTTGTGTGGGGTTTCGCCTAGGACACCAAACTAGGCTCATCGGCGGGCTCTTGGTGTCCCTGCCCGGACCCCCACAGGAGTATCGAACTGCGCGAAACCTCCCTTTATATAGAGTGCAACTGCACTCCTTGACTGCGAGAACCAAAAGCTCAAGCAGCCGTAATCTCCCTATGAAGGCTTCCAAAAAGATGGTGTATTGGCTTTCACGGCCGGTGAATTAAAACTCAGCAATTCTTCTAGGTTTGTGCCGTGTCTTGTGTGGGGTTTCGCCTAGGACACCAAGCTAGGCTCATCGGCGGGCTCTTGGTGTCCCTGCCCGGACCCCCACAGGAGTATCGAAATGCGCGAAACCTCCCTTTATATAGAGTGCAACTGCACTCCTTGACTGCGAGAACCAAAAGCTCAAGCAGCCGGAACCTCCCTATGAAGGCTTCCAAAAGATGGTGTATTGGCTTTCACGGCCGGTGAATTAAAACTCAGCAATTCTTCTAGGTTTGTGCCGTGTCTTGTGTGGGGTTTCGCCTAGGACACCAAGCTAGGCTCATCGGCGGGCTCTTGGTGTCCCTGCCCGGACCCCCACAGGAGTATCGAACTGCGCGAAACCTCCCTTTATATAGAGTGCAACTGCACTCCTTGACTGCGAGAACCAAAAGCTCAAGCAGCCGTAACCTCACTACGAAGGCTTCCAAAAAGATGGTGTATTGGCTTTCACGGCCGGTGAATTAAAACTCAGCAATTCTTCTAGGTTTGTGCCGTGTCTTGTGTGGGGTTTCGCCTAGGACACCAAGCTAGGCTCATCGGCGGGCTCTTGGTGTCCCTGCCCGGACCCCCACAGGAGTATCGAACTGCGCGAAACCTCCCTTTATATATAGTGCAACTGCACTCCTTGACTGCGAGAACCAAAAGCTCAAGCAGCCGTAACCTCCCTATGAAGGCTTCCAAAAAGATGGTGTATTGGCTTTCACGGCCGGTGAATTAAAACTCGGCAATTCTTCTAGGTTTGTGCCGTGTCTTGTGTGGGGTTTCGCCTAGGACACCAAGCTAGGCTCATCGGAGGGCTCTTGGTGTCCCTGCCCGGACCCCCACAGGAGTATCGAACTACGCGAAACCTCCCTTTATATAGAGTGCAATTGCACTCCTTGACTGCGAGAACCAAAACTCAAGCAGCCGTAACCTCCCTATGAAGGCTTCCAAAAAGATGGTGTATTGGCTTTCACGGCCGGTGAATTAAAACTCAGCAATTCTTCTAGGTTTGTGCCGTGTCTTGTGTGGGGTTTCGCCTAGGACACCAAGCTAGGCTCATCGGCGGGCTCTTGGTGTCCCTGCCCTGACCCCCACAGGAGTATCGAACTGCGCGAAACCTCCCTTTATATAGAGTGCAACTGCACTCCTTGACTGCGAGAACCAAAAGCTCAAGCAGCCGTAACCTCCCTATGAAGGCTTCCAAAAAGATGGTGTATTGGCTTTCACGGCCGATGAAATAAAACTCAGCAAATCTTCTAGGTTTGTGCCGTGTCTTGTGTGGGGTTTCGCCTAGGACACCATGCTAGGCTCATCGGCGGGCTCTTGGTGTCCCTGCCCGGACCCCCACAGGAGTATCGAACTGCGCGAAACCTCCCTTTATATAGAGTGCAACTGCACTCCTTGACTGCGAGAACCAAAAGCTCAAGCAGCCGTAACCTCCCTATGAAGGCTTCCAAAAAGATGGTGTATTGGCTTTCACGGCCGGTGAATTAAAACTCAGCAATTCTTCTAGGTTTGTGCCGTGTCTTGTGTGGGGTTTCGCCTAGGACACCAAGCTAGGCTCATCGGCGGGCTCTTGGTGTCCCTGCCCGGACCCCCACAGGAGTATCGAACTGCGCGAAACCTCCCTTTATATAGAGTGCAACTGCACTCCTTGACTGCGAGAACCAAAAGCTCAAGCAGCCGTAACCACCCTATGAAGGCTTCCAAAAAGATGGTGTATTGGCTTTCACGGCCAGTGAATTAAAACTCAGCAATTCTTCTAGGTTTGTGCCGTGTCTTGTGTGGGGTTTCGCCTAGGACACCAAGCTAGGCTCATCGGCGGGCTCTTGGTGTCCCTGCCCGGACCCCCACAGGAGTATCGAACAGCGCGAAACCTCCCTTTATATAGAGTGCAACTGCACTCCTTGACTGCGAGAACCAAAAGCTCAAGCAGCCGTAACCTCCCTATGAAGGCTTCCAAAAAGATGGTGTATTGGCTTTCACGGCCGGTGAATTAAAACTCAGCAATTCTTCTAGGTTTGTGCCGTGTCTTGTGTGGGGTTTCGCCTAGGACACCAAGCTAGGCTCATCGGCGGGCTCTTGGTGTCCCTGCCCGGACCCCCACAGGAGTATCGAACTGCGCGAAACCTCCCTTTATATAGAGTGCAACTGCACTCCTTGACTGCGAGAACCAAAAGCTCAAGCAGCCGTAACCTCCCTATGAAGGCTTCCAAAAAGATGGTGTATTGGCTTTCACGGCCGGTGAATTAAAACTCGGCAATTCTTCTAGGTTTGTGCCGTGTCTTGTGTGGGGTTTCGCCTAGGACACCAAGCTAGGCTCATCGGCGGGCTCTTGGTGTCCCTGCCCGGACCCCCACAGGAGTATCGAACTACACGAAACCTCCCTTTATATAGAGTGCAATTGCACTCCTTGACTGCGAGAACCAAAACTCAAGCAGCCGTAACCTCCCTATGAAGGCTTCCAAAAAGATGGTGTATTGGCTTTCACGGCCGGTGAATTAAAACTCAGCAATTCTTCTAGGTTTGTGCTGTGTCTTGTGTGGGGTTTCGCCTAGGACACCAAGCTAGGCTCATCGGCGGGCTCTTGGTGTCCCTGCCCTGACCCCCACAAGAGTATCGAACTGCGCGAAACCTCCCTTTATATAGAGTGCAACTGCACTCCTTGACTGCGAGAACCAAAAGCTCAAGCAGCCGTAACCTCCCTATGAAGGCTTCCAAAAAGATGGAGTATTGGCTTTCACGGCCGGTGAATTAAAACTCAGCAATTCTTCTAGGTTTGTGCCGTGTCTTGTGTGGGGTTTCGCCTAGGACACCATGCTAGGCTCATCGGCGGGCTCTTGGTGTCCCTGCCCGGACCCCCACAGGAGTATCGAACTGCGCGAAACCTCCCTTTATATAGAGTGCAACTGCACTCCTTGACTGCGAGAACCAAAAGCTCAAGCAGCCGTAACCTCCCTATGAAGGCTTCCAAAAAGATGGTGTATTGGCTTTCACGGAAGGTGAATTAAAACTCAGCAATTCTTCTAGGTTTGTGCCGTGTCTTGTGTGGGGTTTCGCCTAGGACACCAAGCTAGGCTCATCGGCGGGCTCATGGTGTCCCTGCCCGGACCCCCACAGGAGTATCGAACTGCGCGAAACCTCCCTTTATATAGAGTGCAACTGCACTCCTTGACTGCGAGAACCAAAAGCTCAAGCAGCCGTAACCTCCCTATGAAGGCTTCCAACAAGATGGTGTATTGGCTTTCACGGCCAGTGAATTAAAACTCAGCAATTCTTCTAGGTTTGTGCCGTGTCTTGTGTGGGGTTTCGCCTAGGACACCAAGCTAGGCTCATCGGCGGGCACTTGGTGTCCCTGCCCGGACCCCCACAGGAGTATCGAACTGCGCGAAACCTCCCTTTATATAGAGTGCAACTGCACTCCTTGACTGCGAGAACCAAAAGCTCAAGCAGCCGTAATCTCCCTATGAAGGCTTCCAAAAAGATGGTGTATTGGCTTTCACGGCCGGTGAATTAAAACTCAGCAATTCTTCTAGGTTTGTGCCGTGTCTTGTGTGGGGTTTCGCCTAGGACACCAAGCTAGGCTCATCGGCGGGCTCTTGGTGTCCCTGCCCGGACCCCCACAGGAGTATCGAAATGCGCGAAACCTCCCTTTATATAGAGTGCAACTGCACTCCTTGACTGCGAGAACCAAAAGCTCAAGCAGCCGTAACCTCCCTATGAAGGCTTCCAAAAGATGGTGTATTGGCTTTCACGGCCGGTGAATTAAAACTCAGCAATTCTTCTAGGTTTGTGCCGTGTCTTGTGTGGGGTTTCGCCTAGGACACCAAGCTAGGCTCATCGGCGGGCTCTTGGTGTCCCTGCCCGGACCCCCACAGGAGTATCGAACTGCGCGAAACCTCCCTTTATATAGAGTGCAACTGCACTCCTTGACTGCGAGAACCAAAAGCTCAAGCAGCCGTAACCTCACTACGAAGGCTTCCAAAAAGATGGTGTATTGGCTTTCACGGCCGGTGAATTAAAACTCAGCAATTCTTCTAGGTTTGTGCCGTGTCTTGTGTGGGGTTTCGCCTAGGACACCAAGCTAGGCTCATCGGCGGGCTCTTGGTGTCCCTGCCCGGACCCCCACAGGAGTATCGAACTGCGCGAAACCTCCCTTTATATATAGTGCAACTGCACTCCTTGACTGCGAGAACCAAAAGCTCAAGCAGCCGTAACCTCCCTATGAAGGCTTCCAAAAAGATGGTGTATTGGCTTTCACGGCCGGTGAATTAAAACTCGGCAATTCTTCTAGGTTTGTGCCGTGTCTTGTGTGGGGTTTCGCCTAGGACACCAAGCTAGGCTCATCGGAGGGCTCTTGGTGTCCCTGCCCGGACCCCCACAGGAGTATCGAACTACGCGAAACCTCCCTTTATATAGAGTGCAATTGCACTCCTTGACTGCGAGAACCAAAACTCAAGCAGCCGTAACCTCCCTATGAAGGCTTCCAAAAAGATGGTGTATTGGCTTTCACGGCCGGTGAATTAAAACTCAGCAATTCTTCTAGGTTTGTGCCGTGTCTTGTGTGGGGTTTCGCCTAGGACACCAAGCTAGGCTCATCGGCGGGCTCTTGGTGTCCCTGCCCTGACCCCCACAGGAGTATCGAACTGCGCGAAACCTCCCTTTATATAGAGTGCAACTGCACTCCTTGACTGCGAGAACCAAAAGCTCAAGCAGCCGTAACCTCCCTATGAAGGCTTCCAAAAAGATGGTGTATTGGCTTTCACGGCCGATGAAATAAAACTCAGCAAATCTTCTAGGTTTGTGCCGTGTCTTGTGTGGGGTTTCGCCTAGGACACCATGCTAGGCTCATCGGCGGGCTCTTGGTGTCCCTGCCCGGACCCCCACAGGAGTATCGAACTGCGCGAAACCTCCCTTTATATAGAGTGCAACTGCACTCCTTGACTGCGAGAACCAAAAGCTCAAGCAGCCGTAACCTCCCTATGAAGGCTTCCAAAAAGATGGTGTATTGGCTTTCACGGCCTGTGAATTAAAACTCAGCAATTCTTCTAGGTTTGTGCCGTGTCTTGTGTGGGGTTTCGCCTAGGACACCAAGCTAGGCTCATCGGCGGGCTCTTGGTGTCCCTGCCCGGACCCCCACAGGAGTATCGAACTGCGCGAAACCTCCCTTTATATAGAGTGCAACTGCACTCCTTGACTGCGAGAACCAAAAGCTCAAGCAGCCGTAACCACCCTATGAAGGCTTCCAAAAAGATGGTGTATTGGCTTTCACGGCCAGTGAATTAAAACTCAGCAATTCTTCTAGGTTTGTGCCGTGTCTTGTGTGGGGTTTCGCCTAGGACACCAAGCTAGGCTCATCGGCGGGCTCTTGGTGTCCCTGCCCGGACCCCCACAGGAGTATCGAACAGCGCGAAACCTCCCTTTATATAGAGTGCAACTGCACTCCTTGACTGCGAGAACCAAAAGCTCAAGCAGCCGTAACCTCCCTATGAAGGCTTCCAAAAAGATGGTGTATTGGCTTTCACGGCCGGTGAATTAAAACTCAGCAATTCTTCTAGGTTTGTGCCGTGTCTTGTGTGGGGTTTCGCCTAGGACACCAAGCTAGGCTCATCGGCGGGCTCTTGGTGTCCCTGCCCGGACCCCCACAGGAGTATCGAACTGCGCGAAACCTCCCTTTATATAGAGTGCAACTGCACTCCTTGACTGCGAGAACCAAAAGCTCAAGCAGCCGTAACCTCCCTATGAAGGCTTCCAAAAAGATGGTGTATTGGCTTTCACGGCCGGTGAATTAAAACTCGGCAATTCTTCTAGGTTTGTGCCGTGTCTTGTGTGGGGTTTCGCCTAGGACACCAAGCTAGGCTCATCGGCGGGCTCTTGGTGTCCCTGCCCGGACCCCCACAGGAGTATCGAACTACACGAAACCTCCCTTTATATAGAGTGCAATTGCACTCCTTGACTGCGAGAACCAAAACTCAAGCAGCCGTAACCTCCCTATGAAGGCTTCCAAAAAGATGGTGTATTGGCTTTCACGGCCGGTGAATTAAAACTCAGCAATTCTTCTAGGTTTGTGCCGTGTCTTGTGTGGGGTTTCGCCTAGGACACCAAGCTAGGCTCATCGGCGGGCTCTTGGTGTCCCTGCCCTGACCCCCACAAGAGTATCGAACTGCGCGAAACCTCCCTTTATATAGAGTGCAACTGCACTCCTTGACTGCGAGAACCAAAAGCTCAAGCAGCCGTAACCTCCCTATGAAGGCTTCCAAAAAGATGGAGTATTGGCTTTCACGGCCGGTGAATTAAAACTCAGCAATTCTTCTAGGTTTGTGCCGTGTCTTGTGTGGGGTTTCGCCTAGGACACCATGCTAGGCTCATCGGCGGGCTCTTGGTGTCCCTGCCCGGACCCCCACAGGAGTATCGAACTGCGCGAAACCTCCCTTTATATAGAGTGCAACTGCACTCCTTGACTGCGAGAACCAAAAGCTCAAGCAGCCGTAACCTCCCTATGAAGGCTTCCAAAAAGATGGTGTATTGGCTTTCACGGAAGGTGAATTAAAACTCAGCAATTCTTCTAGGTTTGTGCCGTGTCTTGTGTGGGGTTTCGCCTAGGACACCAAGCTAGGCTCATCGGCGGGCTCATGGTGTCCCTGCCCGGACCCCCACAGGAGTATCGAACTGCGCGAAACCTCCCTTTATATAGAGTGCAACTGCACTCCTTGACTGCGAGAACCAAAAGCTCAAGCAGCCGTAACCTCCCTATGAAGGCTTCCAACAAGATGGTGTATTGGCTTTCACGGCCAGTGAATTAAAACTCAGCAATTCTTCTAGGTTTGTGCCGTGTCTTGTGTGGGGTTTCGCCTAGGACACCAAGCTAGGCTCATCGGCGGGCACTTGGTGTCCCTGCCCGGACCCCCACAGGAGTATCGAACTGCGCGAAACCTCCCTTTATATAGAGTGCAACTGCACTCCTTGACTGCGAGAACCAAAAGCTCAAGCAGCCGTAACCTCCCTATGAAGGCTTCCAAAAAGATGGTGTATTGGCTTTCACGGCCGGTGAATTAAAACTCAGCAATTCTTGTAGGTTTGTGCCGTGTCTTGTGTGGGGTTTCGCCTAGGACACCATGCTAGGCTCATCGGCGGGCTCTTGGTGTCCCTGCCCGGACCCCCACAGGAGTATCGAACTGCGCGAAACCTCCCTTTATATAGAGTGCAACTGCACTCCTTGACTGCGAGAACCAAAAGCTCAAGCAGCCGTAACCACCCTATGAAGGCTTCCAAAAAGATGGTGTATTGGCTTTCACGGCCAGTGAATTAAAACTCAGCAATTCTTCTAGGTTTGTGCCGTGTCTTGTGTGGGGTTTCGCCTAGGACACCAAGCTAGGCTCATCGGCGGGCTCTTGGTGTCCCTGCCCGGACCCCCACAGGAGTATCGAACTGCGCGAAACCTCCCTTTATATAGAGTGCAACTGCACTCCTTGACTGCGAGAACCAAAAGCTCAAGCAGCCGTAACCTTTCTATGAAAGCTTCCAAAAAGATGGTGTATTGGCTTTCACGGCCGGTGAATTAAAACTCAGCAATTCTTCTAGGTTTGTGCCGTGTCTTGTGTGGGGTTTCGCCTAGGACACCAAGCTAGGCTCATCGGCGGGCTCTTGGTGTCCCTGCCCGGACCCCCACAGGAGTATCGAACTGCGCGAAACCTCCCTTTATATAGAGTGCAATTGCACTCCTTGACTGCGAGAACCAAAAGCTCAAGCAGCCGTAACCTCTCTATGAAGGCTTCCAAAAAGATGGTGTATTGGCTTTCACGGCCGGTGAATTAAAACTCAGCAAATCTTCTAGGTTTGTGCCGTGTCTTGTGTGGGGTTTCGCCTAGGACACCAAGCTAGGCTCATCGGCGGGCTCTTGGTGTCCCTGCCCGGACCCCCACAGGAGTATCGAACTGCGCGAAACCTCCCTTTATATAGAGTGCAACTGCACTCCTTGACTGCGAGAACCAAAAGCTCAAGCAGCCGTAACCTCCCTATGAAAGCTTCCAAAAAGATGGTGTATTGGCTTTCACGGCCGGTGAATTAAAACTCAGCAATTCTTCTAGGTTTGTGCCGTGTCTTGTGTGGGGTTTCGCCTAGGACACCATGCTAGTCTCATCGGCGGGCTCTTGGTGTCCCTGCCCGGACCCCCAAAGGAGTATCGAACTGCGCGAAACCTCCCTTTATATAGAGTGCAACTGCACTCCTTGACTGCGAGAACCAAAAGCTCAAGCAGCCGTAACCTCCCTATGAAGGCTTCCAAAAAGATGGTGTATTGGCTTTCACGGCCGGTGAATTAAAACTCAGCAATTCTTCTAGGTTTGTGCCGTGTCTTGTGTGGGGTTTGGCCTAGGACACCAAGCTAGTCTCATCGGCGGGCTCTTGGTGTCCCTGCCCGGACCCCCAAAGGAGTATCGATCTGCGCGAAACCTCCCTTTATATAAAGTGCAACTGCACTCCTTGACTGCGAGAACCAAAAGCTCAAGCAGCCGTAACCTCCCTATGAAGGCTTCCAAAAAGATGGTGTATTGGCTTTCACGGCCGGTGAATTAAAACTCAGCAATTCTTCTAGGTTTGTGCCGTGTCTTGTGAGGGGTTTCGCCTAGGACACCAAGCTAGGCTCATCGGCGGGCTCTTGGTGTCCCTGCCCGGACCCCCACAGGAGCATCGAGCTGCGTGAAACCTCCCTTTATATAGATTGCAACTGCACTCCTTGACTGCGAGAACCAAAAGCTCAAGCAGCCGTAACCTCCCTATGAATGCTTCCAAAAAGATGGTGTATTGGCTTTCACGGCCGGTGAATTAAAATTCAGCAATTCTTCTAGGTGTGTGCCATGTCTTGTGTGGGGTTTCGCCTAGGACACCAAGCTAGGCTCATCGGCGGGCTCTTGGTGTCCCTGCCCGGACCCCCACAGGAGTATCGAAAAGCGCGAAACCTCCCTTTATATAGAGTGCAACTGCACTCCTTGACTGCGAGAACCAAAAGCTCAAGCAGCCGTAACCTCCCTATGAAGGCTTCCAAAAAGATGGTGTATTGGCTTTCACGGCCGGTGAATTAAAACTCAGCAATTCTTCTAGGTTTGTGCCGTGTCTTGTGTGGGGTTTCGCCTAGGACACAAAGCTAGGCTCATCGGCGGGCTCTTGGTGTCCCTGCCCGGACCCCCACAGGAGTATCGAACTGCGCGAAACCTCCCTTTATATAGATTGCAACTGCACTCCTTGACTGCGAGAACCAAAAGCTCAAGCAGCCGTAACCTCCCTATGAAGGCTTCCAAAAAGATGGTGTATTGGCTTTCACGGCCGGTGAATTAAAACTCAGCAATTCTTCTAGGTTTGTGCCGTGTCTTGTGTGGGGTTTCGCCTAGGACACCAAGCTAGTCTCATCGGCGGGCTCTTGGTGTCCCTGCCCGGACCCCCGCAGGAGTATCGAACTGCGCGAAACCTCCCTTTATATAGAGTGCAACTGCACTCCTTGACTGCGAGAACCAAAAGCTCAAGCAGCCGTAACCTCCCTATGAAGGCTTCCAAAAAGTTGGTGTATTGTCTTTCACGGCCGGTGAATTAAAACTCAGCAATTCTTCTAGGTTTGTGCCGTGTCTTGTGTGGGGTTTCGCCTAGGACACCATGCTAGTCTCATCGGCGGGCTCTTGGTGTCCCTGCCCGGACCCCC
This sequence comes from Meconema thalassinum, assembly GCA_946902985.2. Lineage (NCBI taxonomy): Eukaryota > Metazoa > Arthropoda > Insecta > Orthoptera > Tettigoniidae > Meconema > Meconema thalassinum. The sequence goes on from OX336389.2 coordinate 1,295,800,290, forward strand.
AAAGGAGTATCGAACTGCGCGAAACCTCCCTTTATATAGAGTGCAACTGCACTCCTTGACTGCGAGAACCAAAAGCTCAAGCAGCCGTAACCTCCCTATGAAGGCTTCCAAAAAGATGGTGTATTGGCTTTCACGGCCGGTGAATTAAAACTCAGCAATTCTTCTAGGTTTGTGCCGTGTCTTGTGTGGGGTTTGGCCTAGGACACCAAGCTAGTCTCATCGGCGGGCTCTTGGTGTCCCTGCCCGGACCCCCACAGGAGTATCGATCTGCGCGAAACCTCCCTTTATATAAAGTGCAACTGCACTCCTTGACTGCGAGAACCAAAAGCTCAAGCAGCCGTAACCTCCTTATGAAGGCTTCCAAAAAGATGGTGTATTGGCTTTCACGGCCGGTGAATTAAAACTCAGCAATTCTTCTAGGTTTGTGCCGTGTCTTGTGAGGGGTTTCGCCTAGGACACCAAGCTAGGCTCATCGGCGGGCTCTTGGTGTCCCTGCCCGGACCCCCACAGGAGCATCGAGCTGCGTGAAACCTCCCTTTATATAGATTGCAACTGCACTCCTTGACTGCGAGAACCAAAAGCTCAAGCAGCCGTAACCTCCCTATGAATGCTTCCAAAAAGATGGTGTATTGGCTTTCACGGCCGGTGAATTAAAATTCAGCAATTCTTCTAGGTGTGTGCCATGTCTTGTGTGGGGTTTCGCCTAGGACACCAAGCTAGGCTCATCGGCGGGCTCTTGGTGTCCCTGCCCGGACCCCCACAGGAGTATCGAAAAGCGCGAAACCTCCCTTTATATAGAGTGCAACTGCACTCCTTGACTGCGAGAACCAAAAGCTCAAGCAGCCGTAACCTCCCTATGAAGGCTTCCAAAAAGATGGTGTATTGGCTTTCACGGCCGGTGATTTAAAACTCAGCAATTCTTCTAGGTTTGTGCCGTGTCTTGTGTGGGGTTTCGCCTAGGACACAAAGCTAGGCTCATCGGCGGGCTCTTGGTGTCCCTGCCCGGACCCCCACAGGAGTATCGAACTGCGCGAAACCTCCCTTTATATAGATTGCAACTGCACTCCTTGACTGCGAGAACCAAAAGCTCAAGCAGCCGTAACCTCCCTATGAAGGCTTCCAAAAAGATGGTGTATTGGCTTTCACGGCCGGTGAATTAAAACTCAGCAATTCTTCTAGGTTTGTGCCGTGTCTTGTGTGGGGTTTCGCCTAGGACACCAAGCTAGTCTCATCGGCGGGCTCTTGGTGTCCCTGCCCGGACCCCCGCAGGAGTATCGAACTGCGCGAAACCTCCCTTTATATAGAGTGCAACTGCACTCCTTGACTGCGAGAACCAAAAGCTCAAGCAGCCGTAACCTCCCTATGAAGGCTTCCAAAAAGATGGTGTATTGGCTTTCACGGCCGGTGAATTAAAACTCAGCAATTCTTCTAGGTTTGTGCCGTGTCTTGTGTGGGGTTTCGCCTAGGACACCAAGCTAGGCTCATCGGCGGGCTCTTGGTGTCCCTGCCCGGACCCCCACAGGAGTATCGAACTGGCGAAACCTCCCTTTATATAGAGTGCAACTGCTCTCCTTAACTGCGAGAACCAAAAGCTCAAGCAGCCGTATCCTCCCTATGAAGGCTTCCAAAAAGATGGTGTATTGGCTTTCACGGCCGGTGAATTAAAACTCAGCAATTCTTCTAGGTTTGTGCCGTGTCTTGTGTGGGGTTTCGCCTAGGACACCAAGCTAGGCTCATCGGCGGGCTCTTGGTGTCCCTGCCCGGACCCCCACAGGAGTATCGAACTGCGCGAAACCTACCTTTATATAGAGTGCAACTGCACTCCTTGACTGCGAGAACCAAAAGCTCAAGCAGCCGTAACCTCCCTATGAAGGCTTCCAAAAAGATGGTGTATTGGCTTTCACGGCCGGTGAATTAAAACTCAGCAATTCTTCTAGGTTTGTGCCGTGTCGTGTGTGGGGTTTCGCCTAGGACACCAAGCTAGTCTCATCGGTGGGCTCTTGGTGTCCCTGCCCGGACCCCCACAGGAGTATCGAACTGCGCGAAACCTCCCTTTATATAGAGTGCAACTGCACTCCTTGACTGCGAGAACCAAAAGCTCAAGCAGCCGTAACCTCCCTATGAAGGCTTCCAAAAAGATGGTGTATTGGCTTTCACGGCCGGTGAATTAAAACTCAGCAATTCTTCTAGGTTTGTGCCGTGTCTTGTGTGGGGTTTCGCCTAGGACACCAAGCTAGGCTCATCGGCGGGCTCTTGGTGTCCCTGCCCGGATCCCCACAGGAGCATCGAACTGCGCGAAACCTCCCTTTATATAGATTGAAACTGCACTTCTTGACTGCGAGAACCAAAAGCTCAAGCAGCCGTAACCTCCCTATGAAGGCTTCCAAAAAGATGGTGTATTGGCTTTCACGGCCGGTGAATTAAAACTCAGCAATTCTTCTAGGTTTGTGCCATGTCTTGTGTGGGGTTTCGCCTAGGACACCAAGCTAGGCTCATCGGCGGGCTCTTGGTGTCCCTGCCCGGACCCCCACAGGAGTATCGAACTGCGCGAAACCTCCCTTTATATAGAGTGCAACTGCACTCCTTGACTGCGAGAACCAAAAGCTCAAGCAGCCGTAACCTCCCTATGAAGGCTTCCAAAAAGGTGGTGTATTGGCTTTCACGGCCGGTGAATTAAAACTCAGCAATTCTTCTAGGTTTGTGCCGTGTCTTGTGTGGGGTTTCGCCTAGGACACCAAGCTAGGCTCATCGGCGGGCTCTTGGTGTCCCTGCCCGGACCCCCACAGGAGTATCGAACTGCGCGAAACCTCCCTTTATATAGATTGCAACTGCACTCTTTGACTGCGAGAACCAAAAGCTCAAGCAGCCGTAACCTCCCTATGAAGGCTTCCAAAAAGATGGTGTATTGGCTTTCACGGCCGGTGAATTAAAACTCAGCAATTCTTCTAGGTTTGTGCCGTGTCTTGTGTGGGGTTTCGCCTAGGACACCAAGCTAGGCTCATCGGCGGGCTCTTGGTGTCCCTGCCCGGACCCCCACAGGAGTATCGAACTGCGCGAAACCTCCCTTTATATAGAGTGCAACTGCACTCATTGACTGCGAGAACCAAAAGCTCAAGCAGCCGTAACCTCCCTATGAAGGCTTCCAAAAAGATGGTGTATTGGCTTTCACGGCCGGTGAATTAAAACTCAGCAATTCTTCTAGGTTTGTGCCGTGTCTTGTGTGGGGTTTCGCCTAGGACACCAAGCTAGGCTCATCGGCGGGCTCTTGGTGTCCCTGCCCGGACCCCCACAGGAGTATCGAACTGCGCGAAACCTCCCTTTATATAGATTGCAACTGCACTCCTTGACTGCGAGAACCAAAAGCTCAAGCAGCCGTAACCTCCCTATGAAGGCTTCCAAAAAGATGGTGTATTGGCTTTCACGGCTGGTGAATTAAAACTCAGCAATTCTTCTAGGTTTGTGCCGTGTCTTGTGTGGGGTTTCGCCTAGGACACCAAGCTAGGCTCATCGGCGGGCTCTTGGTGTCCCTGCCCGGACCCCCACAGGAGTATCGAACTGCGCGAAACCTCCCTTTATATAGAGTGCAACTGCAATCCTTGACTGCGAGAACCAAAAGCTCAAGCAGCCAAAACCTCCCTATGAAGGCTTCCAAAAAGATGGTGTTTTGCCTTTCACGGCCGGTGAATTAAAACTCAGCAATTCTTCTAGGTTTGTGCCGTGTCTTGTGTGGGGTTTCGCCTAGGACACCAAGCTAGGCTCATCGTTGGGCTCTTGGTGTCCCTGCCCGGACTCCCACAGGAGTATCGAACTGCGCGAAACCTCCCTTTATATAGAGTGCAACTGCACTCCTTGACTGCGAGAACCAAAAGCTCAAGCAGCCGTAACCTCCCTATGAAGGCTTCCAAAAAGATGGTGTATTGGCTTTAACGGCCGGTGAATTAAAACTCAGCAATTCTTCTAGGTTTGTGCCGTGTCTTGTGTGGGGTTTCGCCTAGGACACCAAGCTAGGCTCATCGGCGGGCTCTTGGTGTCCCTGCCCGGACCCCCACAGGAGTATCGAACTACGCGAAACCTCCCTTTATATAGAGTCTAACTGCACTCCTTGACTGCGAGAACCAAAAGCTCAAGCAGCCGTAACCTCCCTATGAAGGCTTCCAAAAAGATGGTGTATTGGCTTTCACGGCCGGTGAATTAAAACTCAGCAATTCTTCTAGGTTTGTGCCGTGTCTTGTGTGGGGTTTCGCCTAGGACACCAAGCTAGGCTCATCGGCGGGCTCTTGGTGTCCCTGCCCGGATCCCCACAGGAGCATCGAACTGCGCGAAACCTCCCTTTATATAGATTGAAACTGCACTCCTTGACTGCGAGAACCAAAAGCTCAAGCAGCCGTAACCTCCCTATGAAGGCTTCCAAAAAGATGGTGTATTGGCTTTCACGGCCGGTGAATTAAAACTCAGCAATTCTTCTAGGTTTGTGCCATGTCTTGTGTGGGGTTTCGCCTAGGACACCAAGCTAGGCTCATCGGCGGGCTCTTGGTGTCCCTGCCCGGACCCCCACAGGAGTATCGAACTGCGCGAAACCTCCCTTTATATAGAGTGCAACTGCACTCCTTGACTGCGAGAACCAAAAGCTCAAGCAGCCGTAACCTCCCTATGAAGGCTTCCAAAAAGGTGGTGTATTGGCTTTCACGGCCGGTGAATTAAAACTCAGCAATTCTTCTAGGTTTGTGCCGTGTCTTGTGTGGGGTTTCGCCTAGGACACCAAGCTAGGCTCATCGGCGGGCTCTTGGTGTCCCTGCCTGGACCCCCACAGGAGTATCGAACTGCGCGAAACCTCCCTTTATATAGATTGCAACTGCACTCCTTGACTGCGAGAACCAAAAGCTCAAGCAGCCGTAACCTCCCTATGAAGGCTTCCAAAAAGATGGTGTATTGGCTTTCACGGCCGGTGAATTAAAACTCAGCAATTCTTCTAGGTTTGTGCCGTGTCTTGTGTGGGGTTTCGCCTAGGACACCAAGCTAGGCTCATCGGCGGGCTCTTGGTGTCCCTGCCCGGACCCCCACAGGAGTATCGAACTGCGCGAAACCTCCCTTTATATAGAGTGCAACTGCACTCATTGACTGCGAGAACCAAAAGCTCAAGCAGCCGTAACCTCCCTATGAAGGCTTCCAAAAAGATGGTGTATTGGCTTTCACGGCCGGTGAATTAAAACTCAGCAATTCTTCTAGGTTTGTGCCGTGTCTTGTGTGGGGTTTCGCCTAGGACACCAAGCTAGGCTCATCGGCGGGCTCTTGGTGTCCCTGCCCGGACCCCCACAGGAGTATCGAACTGCGCGAAACCTCCCTTTATATAGATTGCAACTGCACTCCTTGACTGCGAGAACCAAAAGCTCAAGCAGCCGTAACCTCCCTATGAAGGCTTCCAAAAAGATGGTGTATTGGCTTTCACGGCCGGTGAATTAAAACTCAGCAATTCTTCTAGGTTTGTGCCGTGTCTTGTGTGGGGTTTCGCCTAGGACACCAAGCTAGGCTCATCGGCGGGCTCTTGGTGTCCCTGCCCGGACCCCCACAGGAGTATCGAACTGCGCGAAACCTCCCTTTATATAGAGTGCAACTGCAATCCTTGACTGCGAGAACCAAAAGCTCAAGCAGCCAAAACCTCCCTATGAAGGCTTCCAAAAAGATGGTGTTTTGCCTTTCACGGCCGGTGAATTAAAACTCAGCAATTCTTCAAGGTTTGTGCCGTGTCTTGTGTGGGGTTTCGCCTAGGACACCAAGCTAGGCTCATCGTTGGGCTCTTGGTGTCCCTGCCCGGACTCCCACAGGAGTATCGAACTGCGCGAAACCTCCCTTTATATAGAGTGCAACTGCACTCCTTGACTGCGAGAACCAAAAGCTCAAGCAGCCGTAACCTCCCTATGAAGGCTTCCAAAAAGATGGTGTATTGGCTTTAACGGCCGGTGAATTAAAACTCAGCAATTCTTCTAGGTTTGTGCCGTGTCTTGTGTGGGGTTTCGCCTAGGACACCAAGCTAGGCTCATCGGCGGGCTCTTGGTGTCCCTGCCCGGACCCCCACAGGAGTATCGAACTACGCGAAACCTCCCTTTATATAGAGTCTAACTGCACTCCTTGACTGCGAGAACCAAAAGCTCAAGCAGCCGTAACCTCCCTATGAAGGCTTCCAAAAAGATGGTGTATTGGCTTTCACGGCCGGTGAATTAAAACTCAGCAATTCTTCTAGGTTTGTGCCGTGTCTTGTGTGGGGTTTCGCCTAGGACACCAAGCTAGGCTCATCGGCGGGCTCTTGGTGTCCCTGCCCGGACCCCCGCAGGAGTATCGAACTGCGCGAAACCTCCCTTTATATAGAGTGCAACTGCACTCCTTGACTGCGAGAACCAAAAGCTCAAGCAGCCGTAACCTCCCTATGAAGGCTTCCAAAAAGATGGTGTATTGGCTTTCACGGCCGGTGAATTAAAACTCAGCAATTCTTCTAGGTTTGTGCCGTGTCTTGTGTGGGGTTTCGCCTAGGACACCAAGCTAGGCTCATCGGCGGGCTCTTGGTGTCCCTGCCCGGACCCCCACAGGAGTATCGAACTGCGCGAAACCTCCCTTTATATAGAGTGCAACTGCACTCCTTGACTGCGAGAACCAAAAGCTCAAGCAGCCGTAGCCTCCCTATGAAGGCTTGCAAAAAGATGGTGTATTGGCTTTCACGGCCGGTGAATTAAAACTCAGCAAATCTTCTAGGTTTGTACCGTGTCTTGTGTGGGGTTTCGACTAGGACACCAAGCTAGGCTCATCGGCGGGCTCTTGGTGTCCCTGCCCGGACCCCCACAGGAGTATCGAACTGCGCGAAACCTCCCTTTATATAGAGTGCATCTGCACTCCTTGACTGCGAGAACCAAAAGCTCAAGCAACCGTAACCTCCCTATGAAGGCTTCCAAAAAGATGGTGTATTGGCTTTCACGGCCGGTGAATTAAAACTTAGCAATTCTTCTAGGTTTGTGCCGTGTCTTGTGTGGGGTTTCGCCTAGGACACCAAGCTAGGCTCATCGGCGGGCTCTTGGTGTCCCTGCCCAGACCCCCACAGGAGTATCGAACTGCGCGAAACCTCCCTTTATATAGAGTGCAACTGCACTCCTTGACTGCGAGAACCAAAAGCTCAAGCAGCCGTAACCTCCCTATGAAGGCTTCCAAAAAGATGGTGTATTGGCTTTCACGGCCGGTGAATTAAAACTCAGCAATTCTTCTAGGTTTGTGCCGTGTCTTGTGTGGGGTTTCGCCTAGGACACCAAGCTAGGCTCATCGGCGGGCTCTTGGTGTCCCTGCCCGGACCCCCACAGGAGTATCGAACTGCGCGAAACCTCCCTTTATATAGAGTGCAACTGCACTGCTTGACTGCGAGAACCAAAAGCTCAAGCAGCCGTAACCTCCCTATGAAGGCTTCCAAAAAGATGGTGTATTGGCTTTCACGGCCGGTGAATTAAAACTCAGCAATTCTTCTAGGTTTGTGCCATGTCTTGTGTGGGGTTTCGCCTAGAACACCAAGCTAGGCTCATCGGCGGGCTCTTGGTGTCCCTGCCCGGACCCCCACAGGAGTATCGAACTGCGCGAAACCTCCCTTTATATAGAGTGCAACTGCACTCCTTGACTGCGAGAACCAAAAGCTCAAGCAGCCGTAACCTCCCTATGAAGGCTTCCAAAAAGATGGTGTATTGGCTTTCACGGCCGGTGAATTAAAACTCAGCAATTCTTCTAGGTTTGTGCCGTGTCTTGTGTGGGGTTTCGCCTAGGACACCAAGCTAGGCTCATCGGCGGGCTCTTGGTGTCCCTGCCCGGACCCCCACAGGAGTATCGAACTGCGCGAAACCTCCCTTTATATAGAGTGCAACTGCACTCCTTGACTGCGAGAACCAAAAGATCAAGCAGCCGTAACCTCCCTATGACGGCTTCCAAAAAGATGGTGTATTGGCTTTAACGGCCGGTGAATTAAAACTCAGCTATTCTTCTAGGTTTGTGCCGTGTCTTGTGTGGGGTTTCGCCTAGGACACCAAGCTAGGCTCATCGGCGGGCTCTTGGTGTCCCTGCCCGGACCCCCACAGGAGTATCGAACTGCGCGAAACCTCCCTTTATATAGATTGCAACTGCACTCCTTGACTGCGAGAACCAAAAGCTCAAGCAGCCGTAACCTCCCTATGAAGGCTTCCAAAAAGATGGTGTATTGGCTTTCACGGCCGGTGAATTAAAACTCAGCAATTCTTCTAGGTTTGTGCCGTGTCTTGTGTGGGGTTTCGCCTAGGACACCAAGCTAGGCTCATCGGCGGGCTCTTGGTGTCCCTGCCCGGACCCCCACAGGAGTATCGAACTGCGCGAAACCTCCCTTTATATAGAGTGCAACTGCACTCCTTGACTGCGAGAACCAAAAGATCAAGCAGCCGTAACCTCCCTATGACGGCTTCCAAAAAGATGGTGTATTGGCTTTAACGGCCGGTGAATTAAAACTCAGCTATTCTTCTAGGTTTGTGCCGTGTCTTGTGTGGGGTTTCGCCTAGGACACCAAGCTAGGCTCATCGGCGGGCTCTTGGTGTCCCTGCCCGGACCCCCACAGGAGTATCGAACTGCGCGAAACCTCCCTTTATATAGAGTGCAACTGCACTCCTTGACTGCGAGAACCAAAAGCTCAAAGAGCCGTAACCTCCCTATGAAGGCTTCCAAAAAGATGGTGTATTGGCTTTCACGGCCGGTGAATTAAAACTCAGCAATTCTTCTAGGTTTGTGCCGTGTCTTTTGTGGGGTTTCGCCTAGGACACCAAGCTAGGCTCATCGGCGGGCTCTTGGTGTCCCTGCCCGGACCCCCACAGGAGTATCGAACTGCGCGAAACCTCCCTTTATATAGAGTGCAACTGCACTCCTTGACTGCGAGAACCAAAAGCTCAAGCAGCCGTAACCTCCCTATGAAGGCTTCCAAAAGATGGTGTATTGGCTTTCACGGCCGGTGAATTAAAACTCAGCAATTCTTCTAGGTTTGTGCCGTGTCTTGTGTGGGGTTTCGCCTAGGACACCAAGCTAGGCTCATCGGCGGGCTCTTGGTGTCCCTGCCCGGACCCCCACAGGAGTATCGAACTGCGCGAAACCTCCCTTTATATAGAGTGCAACTGCACTCCTTGACTGCGAGAACCAAAAGCTCAAGCAGCCGTAACCTCACTATGAAGGCTTCCAAAAAGATGGTGTATTGGCTTTCACGGCCGGTGAAATAAAACTCAGCAATTCTTCTAGGTTTGTGCCGTGTCTTGTGTGGGGTTTCGCCTAGGACACCAAGCTAGGCCCATCGGCGGGCTCTTGGTGTCCCTGCCCGGACCCCCACAGGAGTATCGAACTGCGCGAAACCTCCCTTTATATAGAGTGCAACTGCACTCCTTGACTGCGAGAACCAGAACTCAAGCAGCCGTAACCTCCCTATGAAGGCTTCCAAAAATATGGTGTATTGGCTTTCACGGCCGGTGAATTAAAACTCGGCAATTCTTCTAGGTTTGTGCCGTGTCTTGTGTGGGGTTTCGCCTAGGACACCAAGATAGGCTCATCGGCGGGCTCTTGGTGTCCCTGCCCGGACCCCCACAGGAGTATCGAACTACGCGAAACCTCCCTTTATATAGAGTGCAATTGCACTCCTTGACTGCGAGAACCAAAACTCAAGCAGCCGTAGCCTCCCTATGAAGGCTTCCAAAAAGATGGTGTATTGGCTTCCACGGCCGGTGAATTAAAACTCATCAATTCTTCTAGGTTTGTGCCGTGTCTTGTGTGGGGTTTCGCCTAGGACACCAAGCTAGGCTCATCGGCGGGCTCTTGGTGTCCCTGCCCGGACCCCCACAGGAGTATCGAACTGCGCGAAACCTCCCTTTATATAGAGTGCAACTGCACTCCTTGACTGCGAGAACCAAAAGCTCAAGCAGCCGTAACCTCCCTTATGAAGGCTTCCAAAAAGATGGTGTATTGGCTTTCACGGCCGGTGAATTAAAACTCAGCAATTCTTCTAGGTTTGTGCCGTGTCTTGTGTGGGGTTTCGCCTAGGACACCAAGCTAGGCTCATCGGCGGGCTCTTGGTGTCCCTGCCCGGACCCCCACAGTAGTATCGAACTGCGCGAAACCTCCCTTTATATAGAGTGCAACTGCACTCCTTGACTGCGAGAACCAAAAGCTCAAGCAGCCGTAACCTCCCTATGAAGGCTTTCAAAAAGATGGTGTATTGGCTTTCACGGCCGGTGAATTAAAACTCAGCAATTCTTCTAGGTTTGTGCCGTGTCTTGTGTGGGGTTTCGCCTAGGACACCATGCTAGGCTCATCGGCGGGCTCTTGGTGTCCCTGCCCGGACCCCCACAGGAGTATCGAACTGCGCGAAACCTCCCTTTATATAGAGTGCAACTCCACTCCTTGACTGCGAGAACCAAAAGCTCAAGCAGCCGTAACCTCCCTATGAAGGCTTCCAAAAAGATGGTGTATTGGCTTTCACGGCCGGTGAATTAAAACTCAGCAATTCTTCTAGGTTTGTGCCGTGTCTTGTGTGGGGTTTCGCCTAGGACACCAAGCTAGGCTCATCGGCGGGCTCTTGGTGTCCCTGCCCGGACCCCCACAGGAGTATCGAACTGCGCGAAACCTCCCTTTATATAGAGTGCAACTGCACTCCTTGACTGCGAGAACCAAAAGCTCAAGCAGCCGTAACCACCCTATGAAGGCTTCCAAGAAGATGGTGTATTGGCTTTCACGGCCAGTGAATTAAAACTCAGCAATTCTTCTAGGTTTGTGCCGTGTCTTGTGTGGGGTTTCGCCTAGGACACCAAGCTAGGCTCATCGGCGGGCTCTTGGTGTCCCTGCCCGGTCCCCCACAGGAGTATCGAACTGCGCGAAACCTCCCTTTATATAGAGTGCAACTGCACTCCTTGACTGCGAGAACCAAAAGCTCAAGCAGCCGTAAACTCTCTATGAAGGCTTCCAAAAAGATGGTGTATTGGCTTTCACGGCCGGTGAATTAAAACTCAGCAATTCTTCTAGGTTTGTGCCGTGTCTTGTGTGGGGTTTCGCCTAGGACACCAAGCTAGGCTCATCGGCGGGCTCTTGGTGTCCCTGCCCGGACCCCCACAGGAATATCGAACTGCGCGAAACCTCCCTTTATATAGAGTGCAATTGCACTCCTTGACTGCGAGAACCAAAAGCTCAAGCAGCCGTAACCTCTCTATGAAGGCTTCCAAAAAGATGGTGTATTGGCTTTCACGGCCGGTGAATTAAAACTCAGCAATTCTTCTAGGTTTGTGCCGTGTCTTGTGTGGGGTTTCGCCTAGGACACCAAGCTAGGCTCATCGGCGGGCTCTTGGTGTCCCTGCCCGGACCCCACAGGAGTATCGAACTGCGCGAAACCTCCCTTTATATAGAGTGCAACTGCACTCCTTGACTGCGAGAACCAAAAGCTCAAGCAGCCGTAACCTCCCTATGAAGGCTTCCAAAAAGATGGTGTATTGGCTTTCACGGCCGGTGAATTAAAACTCAGCAATTCTTCTAGGTTTGTGCCGTGTCTTGTGTGGGGTTTCGCCTAGGACACCATGCTAGGCTCATCGGCGGGCTCTTGGTGTCCCTGCCCGGACCCCCACAGGAGTATCGAACTGCGCGAAACCTCCCTTTATATAGAGTGCAACTGCACTCCTTGACTGCGAGAACCAAAAGCTCAAGCAGCCGTAACCTCCCTATGAAGGCTTCCAAAAAGATGGTGTATTGGCTTTCACGGCCGGTGAATTAAAACTCAGCAATTCTTCTAGGTTTGTGCCGTGTCTTGTGTGGGGTTTCGCCTAGGACACCAAGCTAGGCTCATCGGCGGGCTCTTGGTGTCCCTGCCCGGATCCCCACAGGAGTATCGAACTGCGCGAAACCTCCCTTTATATAGAGTGCAACTGCACTCCTTGACTGCGAGAACCAAAAGCTCAAGCAGCCGTAACCTCCCTATGAAGGCTTCCAAAAAGATGGTGTATTGGCTTTCACGGCCGGTGAATTAAAACTCAGCAATTCTTCTAGGTTTGTGCCGTGTCTTGTGTGGGGTTTCGCCTAGGACACCAAGCTAGGCTCATCGGCGGGCTCTTGGAGTCCCTGCCCGGACCCCCACAGGAGTATCGAACTGCGCGAAACCTCCCTTTATATAGAGTGCAACTGCACTCCTTGACTGCGAGAACCAAAAGCTCAAGCAGCCGTAACCTCCCTATGAAGGCTTCCAAAAAGATGGTGTATTGGCTTTCACGGCCGGTGAATTAAAACTCAGCAATTCTTCTAGGTTTGTGCCGTGTCTTGTGTGGGGTTTCGCCTAGGACACCAAGCTAGTCTCATCGGCGGGCTCTTGGTGTCCCTGCCCGGACCCCCACAGGAGTATCGAACTGCGCGAAACCTCCCTTTATATAGAGTGCAACAGCACTCCTTGACTGCGAGAACCAAAAGCTCAAGCAGCCGTAACCTCCCTATGAAGGCTTCCAAAAAGATGGTGTATTGGCTTTCACGGCCGGTGAATTAAAACTCAGCAATTCTTCTAGGTTTGTGCCGTGTCTGGTGAGGGGTTTCGCCTAGGACACCAAGCTAGGCTCATCGGCGGGCTCTTGGTGTCCCTGCCCGGACCCCCACAGGAGCATCGAGCTGCGCGAAACCTCCCTTTATATAGATTGCAACTGCACTCCTTGACTGCGAGAACCAAAAGCTCAAGCAGCCGTAACCTCCCTATGAATGCTTCCAAAAAGATGGTGTATTGGCTTTCACGGCCGGTGAATTAAAACTCAGCAATTCTTCTAGGTTTGTGCCATGTCTTGTGTGGGGTTTCGGCTAGGACACCAAGCTAGGCTCATCGGCGGGCTCTTGGTGTCCCTGCCCGGACCCCCACAGGAGTATCGAAAAGCGCGAAACCTCCCTTTATATAGAGTGCAACTGCACTCCTTGACTGCGAGAACCAAAAGCTCAAGCAGCCGTAACCTCCCTATGAAGGCTTCCAAAAAGATGGTGTATTGTCTTTCACGGCCGGTGAATTAAAACTCAGCAATTCTTCTAGGTTTGTGCCGTGTATTGTGTGGGGTTTCGCCTAGGACACCAAGCTAGGCTCATCGGCGGGCTCTTGGTGTCCCTGCCCGGACCCCCACAGGAGTATCGAACTGCGAGAAACCTCCCTTTATATAGTTTGCAACTGCACTCCTTGACTGCGAGAACCAAAAGCTCAAGCAGCCGTAACCTCCCTATGAAGGCTTCCAAAAAGATGGTGTATTGGCTTTCACGGCCGGTGAATTAAAACTCAGCAATTCTTCTAGGTTTGTGCCGTGTCTTGTGTGGGGTTTCGCCTAGGACACCAAGCTAGGCTCATCGGCGGGCTCTTGGTGTCCCTGCCCGGACCCCCACAGGAGTATCGAACTGCGCGAAACCTCCCTTTATATAGAGTGCAACTGCACTCCTTGACTGCGAGAACCAAAAGCTCAAGCAGCCGTAACCTCCCTATGAAGGCTTCCAAAAAGATGGTGTATTGGCTTTCACGGCCGGTGAATTAAAACTCAGCAATTCTTCTAGGTTTGTGCCGTGTCTTGTGTGGGGTTTCGCCTAGGACACCAAGCTAGGCTCATCGGCGGGCTCTTGGTGTCCCTGCCCGGACCCCCACAGGAGTATCGAACTGCGCGAAACCTCCCTTTATATAGAGTGCAACTGCACTCCTTGACTGCGAGAACCAAAAGCTCAAGCAGCCGTAACCTCCCTATAAAGGCTTCCAAAAAGATGGTGTATTGGCTTTCACGGCCGGTGAATTAAAACTCAGCAATTTTTCTAGGTTTGTGCCGTGTCTTGTGTGGGGTTTCGCCTAGGACACCAAGCTAGGCTCATCGGCGGGCTCTTGGTGTCCCTGCTCGGACCCCCACAGGAGTATCGAACTGCGCGAAACCTCCCTTTATATAGAGTGCAACTGCACTCCTTGACTGCGAGAACCAAAAGCTGAAGCAGCCGTAACCTCCCTATGAAGGCTTCCAAAAAGATGGTGTATTGGCTTTCACGGCCGGTGAATTAAAACTCAGCAATTCTTCTAGGTTTGTGCCGTGTCGTGTGTGGGGTTTCGCCTAGGACACCAAGCTAGTCTCATCGGCGGGCTCTTGGTGTCCCTGCCCGGACCCCCACAGGAGTATCGAACTGCGCGAAACCTCCCTTTATATAGAGTGCAACTGCACTCCTTGACTACGAGAACCAAAAGCTGAAGCAGCCGTAACCTCCCTATGAAAGCTTCCAAAAAGATGGTGTATTGGCTTTCACGGCCGGTGAATTAAAACTCAGCAATTCTTCTAGGTTTGTGCCGTGTCTTGTGTGGGGTTTCGCCTAGGACACCAAGCTAGGCTCATCGGCGGGCTCTTGGTGTCCCTGCCCGGACCCCCACAGGAGCATAGAACTGCGCGAAACCTCCCTTTATATAGATTGCAACTGCACTCCTTGACTGCGAGAACCAAAAGCTCAAGCAGCCGTAACCTCCCTATGAAGGCTTCCAAAAAGATGGTGTATTGGCTTTCACGGCCGGTGAATTAAAACTCAGCAATTCTTCTAGGTTTGTGCCATGTCTTGTGTGGGGTTTCGCCTAGGACACCAAGCTAGGCTCATCGGCGGGCTCTTGGTGTCCCTGCCCGGACCCCCACAGGAGTATCGAACTGCGCGAAACCTCCCTTTATATAGAGTGCAACTGCACTCCTTGACTGCGAGAACCAAAAGCTCAAGCAGCCGTAACCTCCCTATGAAGGCTTCCAAAAAGATGGTGTATTGGCTTTCACGGCCGGTGAATTAAAACTCACCAATTCTTCTAGGTTTGTGCCGTGTCTTGTGTGGGGTTTCGCCTAGGACACCAAGCTAGGCTCATCGGCGGGCTCTTGGTGTCCCTGCCCGGACCCCCACAGGAGTATCGAACTGCGCGAAACCTCCCTTTATATAGATTGCAACTGCACTCCTTGACTGCGAGAACCAAAAGCTCAAGCAGCCGTAACCTCCCTATGAAGGCTTCCAAAAAGATGGTGTATTGGCTTTCACGGCCGGTGAATTAAAACTCAGCAATTCTTCTAGGTTTGTGCCGTGTCTTGTGTGGGGTTTCGCCTAGGACACCAAGCTAGGCTCATCGGCGGGCTCTTGGTGTCCCTGCCCGGACCCCCACAGGAGTATCGAACTGCGCGAAACCTCCCTTTATATAGAGTGCAACTGCACTCCTTGACTGCGAGAACCAAAAGCTCAAGCAGCCGTAACCTCCCTATGAAGGCTTCCAAAAAGATGGTGTATTGGCTTTCACGGCCGGTAAATTAAAACTCAGCAATTCTTCTAAGTTTGTGCCGTGTCTTGTGTGGGGTTTCGCCTAGGACACCAAACTAGGCTCATCGGCGGGCTCTTGGTGTCCCTGCCCGGACCCCCACAGGAGTATCGAACTGCGCGAAACCTCCCTTTATATAGAGTGCAACTGCACTCCTTGACTGCGAGAACCAAAAGCTCAAGCAGCCGTAACCTCCCTATGAAGGCTTCCAAAAAGATGGTGTATTGGCTTTCACGGCCGGTGAATTAAAACTCAGCAATTCTTCTAGGTTTGTGCCGTGTCTTGTGTGGGGTTTCGCCTAGGACACCATGCTAGGCTCATCGGCGGGCTCTTGGTGTCCCTGCCCGGACCCCCACAGGAGTATCGAACTGCGCGAAACCTCCCTTTATATAGAGTGCAACTGCACTCCTTGACTGCGAGAACCAAAAGCTCAAGCAGCCGTAACCTCCCTATGAAGGCTTCCAAAAAGATGGTGTATTGGCTTTCACGGCCGGTGAATTAAAACTCAGCAATTCTTCTAGGTTTGTGCCGTGTCTTGTGTGGGGTTTCGCCTAGGACACCAAGCTAGGCTCATCGGCGGGCTCTTGGTGTCCCTGCCCGGACCCCCACAGGAGTATCGAACTGCGCGAAACCTCCCTTTATATAGAGTGCAACTGCACTCCTTGACTGCGAGAACCAAAAGCTCAAGCAGCCGTAACCACCCTATGAAGGCTTCCAAAAAGATGGTGTATTGGCTTTCACGGCCAGTGAATTAAAACTCAGCAATTCTTCTAGGTTTGTGCCGTGTCTTGTGTGGGGTTTCGCCTAGGACACCAAGCTAGGCTCATCGGCGGGCTCTTGGTGTCCCTGCCCGGACCCCCACAGGAGTATCGAACTGCGCGAAACCTCCCTTTATATAGAGTGCAACTGCACTCCTTGACTGCGAGAACCAAAAGCTCAAGCAGCCGTAACCTCCCTATGAAGGCTTCCAAAAAGATGGTGTATTGGCTTTCACGGCCGGTGAATTAAAACTCAGCAATTCTTCTAGGTTTGTGCCGTGTCTTGTGTGGGGTTTCGCCTAGGACACCAAGCTAGGCTCATCGGCGGGCTCTTGGTGTCCCTGCCCGGACCCCCACAGGAGTATCGAACTGCGCGAAACCTCCCTTTATATAGAGTGCAACTGCACTCCTTGACTGCGAGAACCAAAAGCTCAAGCAGCCGTAACCTCCCTATGAAGGCTTCCAAAAAGATGGTGTATTGGCTTTCACGGCCGGTGAATTAAAACTCGGCAATTCTTCTAGGTTTGTGCCGTGTCTTGTGTGGGGTTTCGCCTAGGACACCAAGCTAGGCTCATCGGCGGACTCTTGGTGTCCCTGCCCGGACCCCCACAGGAGTATCGAACTACACGAAACCTCCCTTTATATAGAGTGCAATTGCACTCCTTGACTGCGAGAACCAAAACTCAAGCAGCCGTAACCTCCCTATGAAGGCTTCCAAAAAGATGGTGTATTGGCTTTCACGGCCGGTGAATTAAAACTCAGCAATTCTTCTAGGTTTGTGCCGTGTCTTGTGTGGGGTTTCGCCTAGGACACCAAGCTAGGCTCATCGGCGGGCTCTTGGTGTCCCTGCCCTGACCCCCACAGGAGTATCGAACTGCGCGAAACCTCCCTTTATATAGAGTGCAACTGCACTCCTCAACTGCGAGAACCAAAAGCTCAAGCAGCCGTAACCTCCCTATGAAGGCTTCCAAAAAGATGGTGTATTGGCTTTCACGGCCGGTGAATTAAAACTCAGCAATTCTTCTAGGTTTGTGCCGTGTCTTGTGTGGGGTTTCGCCTAGGACACCATGCTAGGCTCATCGGCGGGCTCTTGGTGTCCCTGCCCGGACCCCCACAGGAGTATCGAACTGCGCGAAACCTCCCTTTATATAGAGTGCAACTGCACTCCTTGACTGCGAGAACCAAAAGCTCAAGAAGCCGTAACCTCCCTATGAAGGATTCCAAAAAGATGGTGTATTGGCTTTCACGGCCGGTGAATTAAGACTCAGCAATTCTTCTAGGTTTGTGCCGTGTCTTGTGTGGGGTTTCGCCTAGGACACCAAGCTAGGCTCATCGGCGGGCTCATGGTGTCCCTGCCCGGACCCCCACAGGAGTATCGAACTGCGCGAAACCTCCCTTTATATAGAGTGCAACTGCACTCCTTGACTGCGAGAACCAAAAGCTCAAGCAGCCGTAACCTCCCTATGAAGGCTTCCAAAAAGATGGTGTATTGGCTTTCACGGCCAGTGAATTAAAACTCAGCAATTCTTCTAGGTTTGTGCCGTGTCTTGTGTGGGGTTTCGCCTAGGACACCAAGCTAGGCTCATCGGCGGGCACTTGGTGTCCCTGCCCGGACCCCCACAGGAGTATCGAACTGCGCGAAACCTCCCTTCTGTCCATCTCTTTGCTGGTTGTCTCTCTTTGGGAGTTTGCTCAAACTTCTGTAGTCTAAGTTTTTCTCTGTATTTGCTCCTGTCTGCGATGTCTTCTGTAGAGATGTTTAGTTTCTTAAGGTCTTCCACGGTTTCCTTTACCCAATTGGATTTTAGTGTGCTATTCGTAACTATGTTAAAAATTTTCTTGGTCAGTCTGTCTTCGGTCATCCTATGTATATGTCCATAAAATTTTGCCCTTCTTTTCCTTATGTTGTTTGTAATCGTCTCTGTCTGTTTGTACAGTTCTATTGTCGGTCTCTTCATCCATATTCCCTCTTTCTGAACTGGCCCGTAGATCTTTCTGAGAAATTTTCTCTCTTGTTTTTCTAATTCCTTGATTTTTGTTCGCCCCTTGATTGCTGTCGTTTCTGAAGCGTATAAGGCCTCTGGTAAGACTACTGTACGGTAGTGTCGTAATTTGGCATTGATGGAAATACTTTTTTTTATTGTAGTGGTTCCATGTAAGTCGGTATGCTTTCTGCAATTTAGCGATCCTGTCTTCATTGGATGCCAAGTTCAGTCCTGTTTTCTGTAAAATCTCTCCTAGATATTTGAAACTTTCCACTTGTGTTATTTTTCCATACTTGGTTTCCAGTGGGTGCTTGTCTGTAGATTTTGTGTCCATGAACTGTGTTTTTTCGTATGAGATTTGTAACCCTGTTTTGGCAGAGATTTCATGTAGCGTCTCTAGAGCTTCTTTGGCTTCTTTTCTGTTATTTGTTATAATCGCTACATCATCGGCAAAGGCCAGACACTTAATGTTGACTGTCCTTTTCTGGTGTTTTGCCATTTTTATGCCTTTGACTCCTTTTTCCCATGTCTTGATTATTTTATCCAAAACTGAGTTGAATAGAATGGGTGATAAACCATCACCTTGTCGCACTCCTGTATTAATTTTGAAGGGTTCCGAGATCTCTCCCATGAATTTAACTTTGGATATTGTATTTGTTAATGTTTCTTGGATTAGTTTTCTGGACTTATTGTCGACCTTCATTTCTTCTAATGTGTTAAAAAGTGTTTCTCTATCTATGGAGTCGTACGCTTTTTTGTAGTCGACGAATGTGATTGTTGTGTTCCTGGTTTTTCTCGTTGCTAGTATTGTTCTCAGGCACCAAATCTGCTCACTGCACGATCTTCCCTTCCTGAACCCTCCTTGGTATTCTCCTATCTGTGGATCTATCTGAGGCTCTATCCGTTTTAACAGGGCTTTGGAGAAAATTTTGTATGCGACGGGTAATAGTGAAATCCCTCTATAATTATTAGGGTTCGTTTTGTCTCCCTTCTTGTGGAGGGGGTGTATTAGAGCTGACTTCCATTCTTCTGGTACCTTCCCTGTTTCCCAGATGTTTTCGATGATTTTGTGTATTTTTGGTGTAACATTTTCGTGGTCTAATTTCCAGATTTCCGAAATCAATCCGTCTTCTCCAGGTGCTCTATTGTTCTTTAGTGATTTTATTATTTCCACGATTTCTTCAAGTGTTGGAGGTTTGGAATAAATGTTAGGTTCTGGCTTTTCGAACTGTAATCTGTGTGTTGGTTTATCACAGTTAAGCAGCGAGTCAAAATATTGTGCCAGTATCGTACAGTTCTTTTTCGGGTTTGTCTCCAGTGTTCCGTCTTGTCTTTTGAAGCATAAGCTCGGTGGTCGATATCCTGTCATATTCTCTCTGAATGTTCTATAGAAGTTTCGTGTGTTATTTTTGGTAAAATCCTCTTCTATCTCCTTGAGTCTGTTGTTATCGTAGTTTCTTTTTTCTCTGCGGATTATTCTCGAGGAGTCTTTTTGTATCTTGTTGAATTCTTCCCATTTTTCGGGTGTTCTATGGCTGTTAAATTTTT
Organism: Meconema thalassinum; assembly: GCA_946902985.2. Lineage (NCBI taxonomy): Eukaryota > Metazoa > Arthropoda > Insecta > Orthoptera > Tettigoniidae > Meconema > Meconema thalassinum. Next base: position 1,295,819,909 of record OX336389.2, read on the forward strand.
TCCAGGCTTGTATTCTATCCTCTATGGCTCTGTCACATGTCACGTTCCACCATCTGTGCTTCCTTTTCCTCGGGGGCTGCCCCATTTTTATCAGTTCTTTCATGTTTTCGGACAATGCCGTCCAGTCGTTACTCTCAATTTTCTTAAGTCCTTGTGTTATTTCTTTCTTGTTTAATTGTAAATACTCTGGGTCTGTTCTGAAAATTCTGGTTGTTCTCTTAGTTTGTCTGTTTGGTATAAACTTAGCCTTGATTTGTAGTAGATGATGATCAGATTCGAAAAAACCTTTTCTCGTTCGTATATTCATAACTTCTCTGGTGTTTTTTGTAGATATCGCAACGTGGTCTATCTGAAATTCTCCGAGGGCGCTGTTTGGAGATTTCCAAGTCCATAGTTTCTTGTAGGGTTTCTGGAATTGTGTTGACATGATTTTGAGGTCAAAATTCCTACAGAAGTTTATCAAATTCTCTCCATTCTTGTTTGTCCTCTGGTGCGCTGTATGTTTTCCTGTTGTGTCTCTGAATTTTCTTTCGCGGCCTAATTGTGCATTAAAATCACCAAGCAATAATTTTACATGCTTATTGGGGATTTTGTTGGTGATTTCTTCTAAGTCTTCCCAGAATTCTTCTATCATCTGTGGATTTTTGTTATTGTAGTTATTTGTGGGGGCATGAGCATTGATTATTGTATACGCTTTGTTACCAGAACGTATCGTAAGTGTGGAAATTTTTTCAGATTTTGAGGTGAAATCTATTACAGAGTCCAATATTGAGTTGTGGACTACAAAACCTGTTCCGAAGAGTTTGAGATTTTTTCCTGGAATAGTTATGGCTGGTTTCCCCTTGTATATTCTGTAACTTCCCGAATCGAAGTGATTCTCATCTGAGAATCTCGTTTCCTGTATAGCCAGTATTCTGATATTGAATGTGTCCATGATGTTTGTTAGTTGTTTCACTTTACCTAGTTTCAGGAGTGTGTTTACGTTGAGTGTTCCCATGTAAAATATTCTCTTAGTTTTGAGGGTTTTTGAGAAGCAATTCTCCTCTTCATGACATACCTGATCCCCTGGAATCCGATGATCAGGTACAATACCCAGTTTTATTGACTGGGGCCCAGGGTAGTGTGTTCGTTCACGTCGTTCTGTCATGATTATTGATTTATGTTCAAGTTGTGGTGGTGAAACCCCAAGGGATCTCACAGAATTACGACTGGAGTTTTGAATTCCAGAAGATTGGATCACAGCCGAGCTCACAGAGCTAACAGACGCCGACCAGAGTACCGGTGGTTACCACACAGACGTGTCTGGATTTAAAATTTTCACCTAGTAACCCTAGGCAGGGGCCCTCACAGGGTGCTACCATCCGGAGCCAGATGGACCCAGGTTTTTTAACGAGGTGTTACTCCTCCCCCTCCTCCTTCCTCAACACTTGCGTGATGAGGCCCCGGGCAGTACTTGTTTTATATAATAAATTCATTTCTTTTAACCATGCAATCTTTGCTTTCAGTAGGTAGCATTAGATATAGACCAATTCCTTCTCCTGATACAATTGTTAGTTGGGTTAATGATCAAATCATACCAGGATCTGAGTGAAAAGATTCTTGAAGGTGTTCTACCTGAGCTAGGTGTTGTTAAATATAAATTTAGATTTCAACATAGCGTTGAGGTCTTGGCACCCATTAAAACAACATATCTTAGTCAGAGAAAACATTACATTTGTCACGCAACAGTGAGGGCAAAAGAAAACGTTTCATTTGTCATCCCAACGTGTAGAAACAAGTTACATTTGTCGCTTCCAACTTGGGGCTGAAAACCTAATAACATTTGTGGAAGGAGAAGGGTATATATTTCTGTGCCTGTATTTTGGGGGGTTTTCATTTATCGGTGTGTATCAGCATGGGTAGTGTTGAGGAAGAGATGAAGTTGCGTAGTGGTCACCAGTTGGATAGTGAAGATACGAGCAGTATGGCTAGTCTTGGAAATGAAAGCAGTACAGGGATGTCGGAGGTAAATCCCGATACTGAGGGGGGTAATCAAAACAGTCAAGCAGGGTTAGAGAGTTTGCTTCTTCAGTTTATGCAACAAAATAAAATTAGCACAGACGCTTTAAATGCTAAACTGGAACAAAACAACGCTAAACTCGAACAAAATAACGCTAAATTAGAACAAAATAGTAGGGAAATTAAAGAGAGTAATAGGGAATTGAGCGATAGTTTAAATGCTAAACTTGAACAAAACAGTAGGGAAATTAGTGATAAATTTGAGCTGATTAGAGGTGAGATCAGAGGGGTGATGGAAGAGAAGGCTAAAGAGATTATTGCAGATGTAGACAGAAAATTAGGAAAAGTACAGGAGAAGTTAGAAAGTAGAATCAGTACACAGGCTGAAAATTTAAAAGAACTAGTGCAACTTGAAACACAGCAGGTCAAAAAGCAATTGGGGGGAGAAATTGACAAAATTCAGGTAGCAACTAAAGAGGTTAAAGAACAGCTGGGGGGAAGAATTGATAAAGTACATGCAGAAATAATCACTGAAGTTAATACTTTGAGGGAGAGGAATAAGGAAAGCATTAATGAGATTAATGAGAAACAAGCTAAATTAAGTTGTTAAGTTGAAGCATCGGAAGGGAGCATTAGGTTAACTGTAACTAATATTGAAAGAAAAGCTGAGGAGAAAATTGCTGAATTAGAACAGAAGTTGAAAGCTAGAATTAGGCAGGAAAATAGTCAGAGTAGGCCAGTTTATGTGAATAGCACACACAGGGAAATAGAACTAGGCAAATTTAGTAATCGGCAGGGTTGTCCAATGGCGTTCATGAATACAATAGAAAATAAATTCGGGGAGAGGTTGGAAGATGGTAGTATTGAGTGGTGCCAGGTAGTTGAAATTTTAGAGCAAGCGTTTGTAGGGTAGACAAGAAACTGGTTTGCTGTCTACAGAGACAATTTTGAGAATATATCAGATTTTAAAGTTAAATTTTGTGAGAAATTTTGGAATTAGGTGATTTAGTCTCAGCATCATGAGGGAATTGTGTGTGGGAAATATAACCCGAGAGGAAACTACAATATGACCGAGTACTTTTTAGGACAGGTATTGACGTGTAAATATCTGGATGGTTTGAAGGAGGAAAGTGATGTAGTCAGGCTATTACTAAGACATTTTCCATATAGAATCAAGGAAGCTGCTGTATCCAAAATGTTAAATCTATTTCACAAGTGGAGAATTTATTGAGTACATTCGATGCTTTGGGAAGAGGTGGTTACGAGGAGAATTTCGGTAGGAACCAGGGTAACAATAATAACAGGCCTAATGAGAATAGGAACCAGGAAGTTCAAGGGAACAGTGGCGAAGGGGCCAGCGTCCAAAATAGGGGGAACCAAAATAATAATAATAATAATCAGCAAAACCAGTACAGAGGAAATGGGTATGGTACGAACTACCAAGGTAGGAATAATGATTTCAGGGAAAATCAAGGCCGAAATAATGATTATAGGGGTAACCAAGGGAGGTATAATAATAATAATAATTATAACCAGAACAGGGGTCAAGGAGGGAATCAGCCCAATGGTAATAACGGACAGAGAGATACCGTTAACACAACCCAGAACAACCAGACCAGTGCAGTAGTGAGTAGTACTACACCAAGCGGTAGCAATGCTTTAAACACGAACCAGGCTGCGATGTAAGGTCAGAATCTCAGTCTATAACATGCCCTGTCCATACACTTATACAGGAACCCTATGACCTAAATGTAAGAGATGAACTATTACGTGAACTAAATGATGAAAGTATTATTCAGGAGGTGGTTAGTAAGAGCCCCATAGTTAAATTTAACGTGTCCGAGGCGTACACAGATGTTTTAATTGATAGTGGTTGTATGAAGAGTTGCGTAAGTAGTGCATTTTATGATGAAAGGAACTGGAGTAAATTTTGAGGAAATACCAATTAAAAGCACTTTTGTTATCACAGCTGTTGGGAAGAGGTCTAAAGTAATTTCTAAGCAAGTTTTAGAAGACATTAAAATTATTAATCATGTAGAGAAGCAGATTTGTCTTGTAATTCCAAATTTAGTATTCAGTGTTATCTTGGGTTCAGAGTGGCTAAGTAGAGTGTCTGGTAACTTATGTTATGATGTAGGGAGTTTGAAATTTAAATGGGGAGATTCTGAAGTAGAAGTAGCGTTCAATGACCATATTCAGAGAAGTAGTGTTGTAGGTGTAATTTGTACTTTAAATGAGATATCGCCAGCCGTAGAGCGGGGTTCTCCATGTTTTGTGGGCAGTGTGATTACGAACGGTAGTCTAGAGGACTCGTTACGTGATGCTGCATTTCAGGGAAACATAGAGGTGGAACAATGTGTTCGGCTCTATGATGTGTTATTGTGTAATAGGAGAGTTTTTGAGGATCGCATTGGTATGGCCAATTGCTATACACATTCATTGAACGTTATTGATAGGTCAGTATTCACAGGACATAGATATCCTGTACCTTTCGCTTATCAGAGTGCAGTTGAGGCACAAATTAACCAGATGCTTGAAGATGGGATTATTGAACACTCTAACAGTCCATATCTTAATTCTTTGATCACGGTACCCATGGCCGACGGCTCGGTTCGTATTTGTTTAGACGCTCGTTTGGTTAACAGTAGAATTAGTTCAGATCAGATGAAATCTACGTCAATAGAGGAATTAATGCAAACATTTGAGGGGAAGAAGTATTTCACTTGTGTAGATTTGAGTTCCAGTTTTTGGCAAGTGCCACTTATGTACGAAGATAGACCATTTACAGCTTTTAGTCATAAATATAACCTTTATCAATTTTGTAGAACACCTTATGGGTTAAAGAGTAGTTCAGCAGCTTTAATTAGGGCTTTATACATCGCATTAGGGGATGACACAGGAGAGTTTGTAACCATTTACATTGATGATATGGTAATTAGTTCACGCAGTTTTGAGGAGCATCTACGTCATTTAGATATAGTTTTTCAGAAGTTAGATCAGGCAGGGTTCACTTTGAAGCTGTCTAAGTCGTCATTCTGTCAGTCAGAAGTGACATTTTTAGGTCATAGAGTGTCGAGTAGAGGTGTGACACCAGAGGAAAGTAGGGTTAGCATGTGTGGACAGTAGCAACAGGGCATCGTTACAGACACTGAGAAATAGGTAGGTAGAGTAACGTGATGACGTTCATTTAAAGGGAGCCACATGCAAGGTTGGAAGCAGGTGACGCAGAAACATTTATAGTTTCCAAACGTATTGGCAAAACAGCATATGTGCTGGAGAATGGTGAGGGAAACAGATTATACGGGACGTATAATATACATAGTCTACGAAAGTATGTGTCATAAAGTAAGTGTGTTTAGCTGGCGAGCCAGCCTATCAAATGAGTAAGTGTGGTATTTGGTGCGTGGAAGATCTGGTCTTCCAGGCAGGCCTATCAGAAGTCACACAGGGGGGTAGCATGTAAGTAATTGAGAGTTTTAAGGTACAGGGAAATATGACGGGATTGTCGGATGCTCTTGAGCACTAAAATGTCATTTTGGCATTGATGAGAGACAGAATTTCCTCATTGTTGTCATCAAACCAGTCTTGTCTTTTCTGCACTATAAAACCAATGGTTTCCTCAGCTGACTGTGTGATAATCTTCTGTAATGTGGCCCATTCTTGCTGAATATCATTTGTTACTGGGTTTTCTGATAACTGGGTGACGATCCTGTTTCCAAAATGTTTGTACATGGATTCATCCTGAAGTTTGGATGTATTAAACTTCTTTCTTGGCAAATTTTTGATGTTCCTAGGTGGTTTAGGCCTGAGCTTACATATAAGAAGTTTATGATCTGTCCAACAATCGTCTATATTCCTTGCTGTTCTGGTAATAAGAGTGTCCTTCTTATCACATTGCCGGGTAATGATATAATCAAGAATGTGCCAATGTTTGGAACGAGGATGCATCCACGTGGTTTTGAAGCGGTCAGGTAGCCGGAACTGCGTGTTGGTAATGAAAAGTTCGTGTTCTGCACAAAGACCAAGAAGCAACAGTCCATTGGGATTACATTTTCCAAGTCCCTGTTTGCCCATCACATTATTCCATAGCCTGTAATCTTTCCCAACTCTGGCATTGAAGTCACCGAGGATCAAGAGTTTATCTGCAGATGGTACCTTGGAGATGATTTCACTTAGCTGATTATAGAACTGAGCCTTTACTTCATCATCAGAATCTAAGGTAGGAGCATAGGCAGAGATGAGTGTCATAAAGGAACCTCCTGAGAGTGGTATGCGGAGAGTCATGAGCCTTTCGCTGATTGCAATGGGCGTTAAGTGGGTGATAATTTACCAGTTTGGTCTTCACAGCGAAGCCCACACCATGAATACGACATTCACCCTCATCCTTTCCTTTCCAGAAGATGGTATATCCTGTTCCAGATTCAGTAATCTTGCCTTCAGCAGACAGCCTAGTTTCACTGAGAGCAGCAATGTCAACGTTGAGTCTTGATAACTCATGGGTTATGAGAGCTGACCTTCTTTCAGGTCTAATGTTATTGTCAAAATCAAGCAAGGTTCTGATGTTCCATGATCCAATAATCAAATTGTGATTCTTTACTGTTTTTGAGTTTCGACCGCATGAGGGGTGACCTGCTGAGTGCGGTTGCCCAGCCGGACCAAGATTGTGACTTCCGATGTTTAGCCCACCTTTTCTAGGGCCTTCCCCATGTGGGGTGGGCAGCGGTGATCCTAAATAGGCCTGCCCAAACACAGATGCAGGACCGAATTCCTGAGTAGTCACAGAGTCTCCGGAAGACGACCATCACACATCTGCTGCCAACGTGCAAGTCCGAACTAGGGGCTTCCAGTTACACCCATAACCTGCCCCCACCGTCCATATCCCATCGCCGTTGGACTTTGAAAAGTGACGTTCGGAAGAAGTGCCACTGGCGTGAATTTGTTTAGGGTGGATCTCAGCTTGCCAGGACGAGACCCACACACTATGATCTCTGAGCCTTATCCTGCGGCTCACAAAGAATGAGACATGCAGGACCGAACACAGAGACTGCAACGAACTGCCGCATACTCAAGTACTACTGAGGTGCGCCTTTACAGCCAGTCCGTCTGGCGTGGCCTCTTCCGCCTCTATGACCGTTGGGAGCCATGAGAGTGATTGGCTCCTCATCCGCTCATTTTGCCGTTGGGCCAAAACCTGCCCATCATAACTATGGACAATAGTTTGCCCTATTAAACCTGAGCAATAGGCTGCCCCTTCCGCCAACCACACTGTGCCAGAGTTCACCTCTTTCACTGCAGGTACCGTTGAGGACTTCACCGTAACCCTGGCAAGGGACCCTAACAAGGTACTACCAGCCGGGCCAGCTGGACCAAGGTTTTTAAAGAGGTGTTACTCCTCTCTGGCGTGCCTCTCTATTTGTACATAGAACTCTGACTTTTTGTCTCCGGTATTAAAATAGTTTTATTATTAGACTCTTTTCATATTTAAAAATTTAAAGAATCAAAATTTGTATAATGTTTACTGTGCCAAGAGGGGCAGATGACCTTGCTGTTCCACCCCTTAAAACAACAATAACTAACTTCAGTACTATCCGAGAGAAAAGAAGATGTAACTCAACAATACTTACTGGTTAAAATGTGAGATTTTGCAGCCTGGATAGATCTCTTTGTATTCAAAATATTTGTTCCAGTCGAATAGTTCAAGAAGTTGATTGGCCCCTTTAATTTCACTAGTTCTTGAAGCAACTGCCATTTTATATCCTTCACTACGAAGAAATTCCAGCACAGCAGGTGCTTCTGGATAATATCGTATTTTTTCACCTCTAGAATCCACAATGTCACCTTTCCTGTAATTAATGGTCACTATCAACACAGATTATGGAAAGCAGCAGTAGTGATGCACAATTATTCAAAGCAAGTCTACTGTTGGAGCAAGCTTGAACAGAGATGAGATAAAACATGGACAAATACACATAAGATATGGAGCATTAGAGGGTATTGTCTGCACGCCAGGAGATGTCAGTTTGACACGCTGCAATGGGGAGCGGGGTATTGGTTGTACGATGTGGGGTCTGTCTATTCCTAACCTAAATATATCGACAGTCAGTTACTGCTATAACGTAAACATTACCTGATGGCACATATGTACGAAACAGGATCCGAACGCGGGCTAGTTCATGTGCTGCAGCGAGAGGGGAGGAATGTTCAATTCGTTCATTGATATGGAAATGTTCACATTGCCCTAACTGTAGCTGTATTGTACGTTAGTGCATCGCCCAGGAACACAGCAGCAGTGACTACCTTCCTTCTCCTCCTTTCCCCTCTTTGCTCATGGGTTTGCGCAGGTTTGCACCATTAGGTATTAATTGCAGTCTACCTCCACCATTGTGCTTGTTGTTCATCCAGATTTAAGTACAGTGAAACCCCTCATATCCGAACCCCGAAAATCCGAAATCCCGGGTAATCCGAACGAGGATCTTTCGATTATTTGAAGTTTGAAAAACTTCACGCAAAAAAGAGAAACTTATTTATTTAGTCATAAAACAATCATATACTCTGCATTATGACCGCGTTTTACATAATTTGTTGAAACATTAACAAGAAGTCCTACAAATAGCATAGTGTAAAAATGCCTACATAGACTTCTTATCCCATCCAGGATTGAGAAACGGAAAAGTTGGTTATTGTTATTCCGAGGTAATCACTTTGCTAAAACAATGAAATAGCAATAGAAACACACAAAATATCACTTAATATTTCACTTGAAATCAGTTATCTTCAATATTGTAGAAGTGGCGAAAACTTTCCCTCGGAGGCAATTGCGCGCCAGCGTCGCACTAAGATGACATCGTTTGGCGTGGCTGCTGCGTGTTCTACGAAGCGCAATGCGATGTCAACAGCAGATGTAGATTCAGTATAAGTCACATTGTCTGCCGAAGTTTCTTCTTCCTCACTGTCATTAGCTACATTGCCGTCATGTTGACTTTGGACCAGACTCACTATTTCATGTTCGCTGTTTGCATCAAACCAGCCTGCCTCACTCAATGTAGGCTACAGTCCTATACCGTAACGAGGGCTGGTCATTATGTTATGGATATATTTCGGCTAATCCGAACAAATTGAAATCCGAACAGGCTACAGCCCCAATTAGTTCGGATTTGAGGGGTTATACTGCATGTAGTCTGTCACTGAAGGCCCCTTTCCACTTTTCCCATTTGCAGAGTACAAAAAAAGAGGCATGAATGAGCGAAGCTGGCAGTGACCGACTTGATTTTTTTGGAATATGCGGTTTGCAGTATGCGGGAGGGCATCTGTAGTTCAAACCCAACTGACTTCTCCTGGCGGCAGATAATACATATGACATACAGCATTAAAGAAATGTAACCTAACAATCTATGGGGTCAATAGTAAACAGAAAGGCTTCACTGCTGGATATCACTATGTGGTATTACTATTCCTTTTCCCGACTGCGGCAAAACACGTGCTAAGGCGCAAGGCCAGACTATTTCTGGAATTGGTAGACGAGTGGTTGGTCGTTCTGTGATTTCCCATTTCAACCGCAGGCAAATGTCGGACAGTATCTTCTAATAGGCTATGGCTGCAACAAGATTGTATATATGTGTCTTTCCCTTGTTATTTCCCATTTCAACAGGTTTGGAGACATGATAAATTTGCATGAGGAGGGTGGTTATTAAGGTTGGATATCCTTCCTGGCAACCTCATGAGAGGAATTAATGAGAGATGCAATGACTGAAGATGAACGAAAATGGTTGAAAAGTTAGAAGGAAATAGCCATAAAATCCATTGAAATTCACCGTATTTTATCCCCGACCAGATCTTTGTCAGTGTGAAAATGCTGACCGGATGACAGGAGTTTTTGAGGTGCGGGGAAGGATGGAGGTTGCTGGGGGCAAGATAAGGACTGTATGATGGATGATCAAACAGCTCCAGCCGAATGCCTGCAGAACCAGTTGCTGTCCTGATCTTGCTACCTGTGATTTTCATCGTTTCTTGCACCTCATGGAGTTCCTGTCCTCCGATCAAAATTTCCACTGATGAAGAACTAAAGACAAATGTTGCACGTTGGTTCTATTCTCAGGCGGCAGGAATACAAAAGTTGATCCTACGATATGACAGGTGTCTCAATTCTAGTGGTGATTATGTCGAAAAATAGTTCTCAAACATTGCTGTATCTGGTGCCAATAAAGTTTTGCATGGAACTATGTTTTCTTTTAATTTAAAAAAATAGGGAAACTTAATTTCTGGATGGTTCTCATAATATTTCTTTCAGATAATATTAGCATTGAAGTCACCTGCAAGGATGACAGGAGTGCCATCCACAGGTAACACCAATGCAAGATCATCAGGGACAAACGGGATCCCTGGAGGCCAGTAGCAGGAGACAAGTCTATAAGTACCTGAGCTGAGTTCGATATGTATGACAGTGGCTTCAAGATATTGCAAGTTGGCGGGAGTGGTAATTCTACAGTGTTTGAGCCCAGCTTTCACTAGTATGGCGGTGCCTCCGCTTGGACTATTACCAGGTCTGTCATTTCTATACAGCCTGTATCCGTTGAAGTATAGTTTGGTATCGGGTTTGACATCGGTTTCGCCGACCAGCACTACATCAAATTTCTTCTCTCGAAGTAGATCTTCAAGTTCGCCTTCTTGGAGTTTGAGATGCTCAGCATTCCAAACCATAATGTTGAAGCCAGGGGGATTAGGGTCCATTGCAGAAGAAGGATGAGACGGCTTTAAGGATGATTTGCATCTTGGAAGGTGTATCAGGAGCGGTTTTGATTCGGAGTAAGGTAGATTTAATTAAGGAGATGATGTCACGGAGTGAGGGATCTGTCAGCATTTTGAAAATTTCGAAGAAATCACTAGTAGTTGAGGTGGAGCTTGTTTGAGGTTGTTCACCGGAGAGGGAGGGGAAGTGGGTTTGGGTGAGGGGAGGGGGGATGGAGAGGGAGGTTGGGGAGGTTCAGCGGGAGCCCCCTGGTTCATGGCGTTGGCGAAGGAAACGTTGTTACGTAGTTGGTTCCTCGGGGGTACTGGGCCTGGAGGAGCTCTTCTGGTTGCCGGAAGTCGATTGTTATTAAAGTTGATTTGCAATATACTGTAAATATATCATACACAACTGGGTGGCTCTCAATGAACCAACCCGTTCTCGCAATGGGGTTGCAGATAGATATAGTTTTATTATTTCCATTTGATCAAATACATGTATACAATACATTTTTGATGTAGGACACGTCAGAATTTACATCTATAAAATAAAAGTACAAATAGGTATATACAGTAATACTAATACTATAACTATTTATAACTTATTATAATAACAGATCTTAAGAGATACAACCTTATTGGACAACTATTTACACCTTATTCTATTATCATAATATGAAAACTTAATTCTATAAATACAACAACTTACAGCTCGAATTGTTTTTATAATAATCCGTCCATTATTTCTTCTCCTATACGAAGGATAACCATTGGCATTATCTTTGCTCTCTTCCTGTAAGTATTTTCTATCTAATTTGCATTTTGTAAATATTGTCAATTCAAATAACAGTACAGTAAGTATGTTAGTTAGTTGTAAGTAGGTAGTTAGTTTGTCTATTAGATATATGTCATTGTTCTATTAGACTGTGGTGTGTGAGTGTGTCTGGTAACAGTTGCATTGTTTATTAGTTATAGTTCATTGTTTCAGTAGACTGTGATGTGTGATTGCATGTGAGTGTGTCTGGTGACAGACTGTTTTAGTGGTAGTATTTGTTGTTGGTGGAACTTTAGTATTTTTTCGTTAGTAGAATTTTGGTATTTAATTGTTAGTACAGTAGAAGGTTAGTATTTTTGTTAGTAGAAATGCTCTTTACTTATTCTGAAAGGGAGTAGCAGCCTTTCAGAATAAATCAATTCTTTACTAGTCTTATAGACGGTTAAGATATTGATAATATAAGCCAAATAATGGCTACACTGCGTCCTGCTGCACGGCTGAAAGCAAGGGGAAACTACAGCCGTTTGCTATTCCCGAGGATATGCACCTCTCTATGCATAAATACATGTGATGATGGCCTCCTCCCTTGTAAAATTTCAATCCGGAGGTAAACTAGTCCCCCGTTCGGATCTCCGGGTGGGGACTACTCGCGAGGGGGTTAACATCACAGAAGTGACAAAGAGGAACTCTGACATTCTACGGATCGGAGCGTGGAATGTTAGAAGTCTGCTAGGAAATGGAAGGTTAGAAAACTTAGAAAGGGAAATGGATAGGTTGAGGTTGGATTTGGTTGGGATTAGTGAAATGCGCTGGCAGGAAGAACAGGACTTTTGGTCAGGAGACTATAGGGTCATTAGCACTAAATCAAACAATGGCCAAGCAGGGGTTGGCCTCATATTGAGTAGGAAACTTGGACAGCGGGTGGAATATTATGAGCAATATAGTGAACGGATTATTGTAGCAAAAATAAATACTAAACCTACGTGCACCACAGTGGTACAAGTCTATATGCCTACCAGTCAAGCTGATGATGAGGATGTTGAAAAGGTCTACGATGAAATAGACGAAATTCTGAGGTATATCAAGGGTGATGAAAATGTTATAGTAATGGGAGATTGGAATGCTGTGGTAGGAAAAGGGAGAGAAGGGAAGATAGTAGGAGATTTCGGATTAGGTGAAAGGAATGATCGAGGAAGCAGGCTGGTAGAATTCTGCACTGAGCATGAGTTGGTCATAGCTAACACCTTATTCAATAACCACAATAGAAGAATATACACATGGATGAGACCAGGAGATACAGGGCGTTACCAAATCGACTTCATTATGGTCAAGCAGAGGTTTCGAAACCAGATTTTGGATTGTAAAACATATCCTGGTGCTGACATAAACTCTGACCACAATCTGGTTGTAATGAAATGCAGATTAAAGTTGAAGAAACTGAAGAAAAGTCAAAAGCCAAAAAGGTGGGCAATAGACAGACTGAAAGAGAAGGATGTAAACGAAAGATTCAAAAAGAGTATAAAGGAAGGTCTAATGAAAAACCCTAAACAAACTTCAATTGCAGACGAATGGGCACTTTTGAGGAATGAAATAACAAAATCCGCAGAAGAAAACATTGGTGGGAAAGAGAGAATAGGTAGAAAACCGTGGATCACTCAGGATATACTCGAATTGATGGATGAAAGGCGGAAGCACAAGAATGTAAGAGATGAAAAGTGGAAAGCAGAATACAGACGTCTGAGAAATGAGGTTAACAAGAAGTGCAAGGAAGCGAAAGAAGAATGGTTGAAAGAGAAATGTACTGGTATAGAAAATTGTCTGAAATTAGGAAAAGTAGACACAGCTTATCGAAGGATTAAGAATACTTTTGGGGAAAAGAAGACCAAGTGCTGTAATATTAAGGACACAAATGGAAAGCCTCTAACAGATAGGGAAGAAAAGGTTGAGAGATGGAAAGCTTACATAGAGAGTTTGTATAAGGGAAAGGAGATTGAGAATCATGTATTGGAAAGGGAGGAGGAAATTGATGAGGATGCGAAAGGAGATTTAATATTGAGATCAGAATTTGATAGAGCTTTGGAAGACTTAAGCAGGAACAAAGCACCAGGCATAGATGATATACCGATTGAGTTGCTACGCTGCATAGGAGAGGAAGGTCTGATCAGGTTATTTCACTTGGTGTGTAGGATTTATGAGACAGGTGAGGTACCCCCTGATTTCAAGAAGAATGTAATCATCCCTATACCAAAGAAAGTGGGAGCTGACAGATGTGAAGATTACCGTACAATCAGCTTGATTACTCATGCTTCAAAGATCCTGTCTAGAATAATTTACAAGAGGATTGAGAGCCAGATAGAAACGGAGTTGGGTGAAGACCAGTTTGGTTTCAGGAGAAATGTAGGAACAAGGGAAGCTGTACTAAGTCTTAGGCTGATTTTGGAAGGTAGAATAAGGAAAGATAAGAGAACGTTCATGGCTTTTGTAGACTTAGAAAAGGCTTTTGATAACGTTGATTGGACTAAATTGTTTGACATTTTGAAATCGATTGGAATAAAGTACAGGGATAGGAGGGTGATATACAATCTATACAGAAACCAGACAGCAGTCATTCGAGTTGAAGGACATGAGAGAGAAGCTGGTATTCAGAAAGGTGTAAGGCAAGGCTGCAACTTATCACCCATACTTTTCAATCTTTACATTGAACAAGCAATGAAGGAAATTAGAGAAAAATTTAAAGTGGGAGTGAAGATTCAAGGAGAAATAATTTCAACTCTGAGATTTGCTGATGACATCGTCATCTTGGCCAACAAGCCTGAGGATTTGAATGAGTTTTTGAATGGTATGGACTCCGTCTTACGGAAAGAATTCATGATGAAAATTAATAAATGTAAAACAAAAATACTGGAATGCAGCCGAAATAAATCAGAAACCTCTATGGAGATCAAATTGGCAGGTGAAAAGCTGAAGGAAGTAGGAGATTTCTGTTACTTAGGAAGCAGAATAACCAGTGATGGACGAAGCAAAGAGGATATAAAAAGTAGGTTGGCTCAGGCAAGAAAAGCATTTCTACAAAAAAGGAATCTGCTGACATCGAATATAGATTTAGGTATTAGGAAGTCATTTTTGAAAGCCTTTGTCTGGAGCGTGGCGCTCTATGGAAGTGAAACTTGGACTATTGGTGCAGCAGAAAAGAGGAGAATTGAAGCATTTGAAATGTGGTGTTACAGGAGAATGATGAAGATCAAATGGGTAGATAGGGTTACAAACAAAGAGGTATTAAGACGAGTGGGAGAGGAGAGATGTTTCTGGCGACTGCTAATGAAGAGAAGAGATAGGTTGGTAGGACACATACTAAGACACCCAGGAATAGCAAGCTTAGTTATGGAAGGAAGGGTCGAGGACAAGAACTGTAGGGGTAGACCAAGGTTAGAATATGTTAAACAGATTGCCTCGGATGTAGGGTGTGGTAGCTATGTAGAGATGAAACGATTAGCTCAGGACAGGGAGGCATGGAGAGCTGCATCAAACCAGTCAAAAGACTGAAGACTCAAACAACAACAACATATAGAGTGCAACTGCACTCCTTGACTGCGAGAACCAAAAGCTCAAGCAGCCGTAACCTCCCTATGAAGGCTTCCAAAAAGTTGGTGTATTGCCTTTCACGGCCGGTGAATTAAAACTCAGCAGTTCTTCTAGGTTTGTGCCGTGTCTTGTGTGGGGTTTCGCCTAGGACACCAAGCTAGGCTCATCGGCGGGCTCTTGGTGTCCCTGCCCGGACCCCCACAGGAGTATCGAACTGCGCGAAACCTCCCTTTATATAGAGTGCAACTGCACTCCTTGACTGCGAGAACCAAAAGCTCAAGCAGCCGTAACCTCCCTATGAAGGCTTCCAAAAAGATGGTGTATTGGCTTGCACGGCCGGTGAATTAAAACTCAGCAATTCTTCTAGGTTTGTGCCGTGTCTTGTGTGGGGTTTCGCCTAGGACACCATGCTAGGCTCATCGGCGGGCTCTTGGTGTCCCTGCCCGGACCCCCACAGGAGTATCGAACTGCGCGAAACCTCCCTTTATATAGAGTGCAACTGCACTCCTTGACTGCGAGAACCAAAAGCTCAAGCAGCCGTAACCTCCCTATGAAGGCTTCCAAAAAGATGGTGTATTGGCTTTCACGGCCGGTGAATTAAAACTCAGCAATTCTTCTAGGTTTGTGCCGTGTCTTGTGTGGGGTTTCGCCTAGGACACCAAGCTAGGCTCATCGGCGGGCTCTTCGTGTCCCTGCCCGGACCCCCACAGGAGTATCGAACTGCGCGAAACCTCCCTTTATATAGAGTGCTACTGCACTCCTTGACTGCGAGAACCAAAAGCTCAAGCAGCCGTAACCTCCCTATGAAGGCTTCCAAAAAGATGGTGTATTGGCTTTCACGGCCGGTGAATTAAAACTCAGCAATTCTTCTAGGTTTGTGCCGTGTCTTGTGTGGGGTTTCGCCTAGGACACCAAGCTAGGCTCATCGGCGGGCTCTTGGTGTCCCAGCCCGGACCCCCACAGGAGTATCGAACTGCGCGAAACCTCCCTTTATATAGAGTGCAACTGCACTCCTTGACTGCGAGAACCAAAAGCTCAAGCAGCCGTAACCTCTCTATGAAGGCTTCCAAAAAGATGGTGTATTGGCTTTCACGGCCGGTGAATTAAAACTCAGCAATTCTTCTAGGTTTGTGCCGTGTCTTGTGTGGGGTTTCGCCTAGGACACCAAGCTAGGCTCATCGGCGGGCTCTTGGTGTCCCTGCCCGGACCCCCACAGGAGTATCGAACTGCGCGAAACCTCCCTTTATATAGAGTGCAACTGCACTCCTTGACTGCGAGAACCAAAAGCTCAAGCAGTCGTAACCTCCCTATGAAGGCTTCCAAAAAGATGGTGTATTGGCTTTCACGGCCGGTGAATTAAAACTCAGCAATTCTTTTAGGTTTGTGCCGTGTCTTGTGTGGGGTTTCGCCTAGGACACCAAGCTAGGCTCATCGGCGGGCTCTTGGTGTCCCTGCCCGGACCCCCACAGGAGTATCGAACTGCGCGAAACCTCCCTTTATATAGAGTGCAACTGCACTCCTTGACTGCGAGAACCAAAAGCTCAAGCAGCCGTAACCTCCCTATGAAGGCTTCCAAAAAGATGGTGTATTGGCTTTCACGGCCGGTGAATTAAAACTCAGCAATTCTTCTAGGTTTGTGCCGTGTCTTGTGTGGGGTTTCGCCTAGGACACCAAGCTAGGCTCATCGGCGGGCTCTTGGTGTCCCTGCCCGGACCCCCACAGGAGTATCGAACTGCGCGAAACCTCCCTTTATATAGAGTGCAACTGCACTCCTTGACTGCGAGAACCAAAAGCTCAAGCAGCCGTAACCTCCCTATGAAGGCTTCCAAAAAGATGGTGTATTGGCTTTCATGGCCGGTGAATTAAAACTCAGCAATTCTTCTAGGTTTGTGCCGTGTCTTGTGTGGGGTTTCGCCTAGTACACCAAGCTAGGCTCATCGGCGGGCTCTTGGAGTCCCTGCCCGGACCCCCACAGGAGTATCGAACTGCGCGTAACCTCCCTTTATATAGAGTGCAACTGCACTCCTTGACTGCGAGAACCAAAAGCTCAAGCAGCCGTAACCTCCCTATGAAGGCTTCCAAAAAGATGGTGTATTGGCTTTCACGGCCGGTGAATTAAAACTCAGCAATTCTTCTAGGTTTGTGCCGTGTCTTGTGTGGGGTTTCGCCTAGGACACCAAGCTAGGCTCATCGGCGGGCTCTTGGTGTCCCTGCCCGGAACCCCACAGGAGTATCGAACTGCGCGAAACCTCCCTTTATATAGAGTGCAACTGCACTCCTTGACTGCGAGAACCAAAAGCTCAAGCAGCCGTAACCTCCCTATGAAGGCTTCCAAAAAGATGGTGTATTGGCTTTCACGGCCGGTGAATTAAAACTCAGCAATTCTTCTAGGTTTGTGCCGTGTCTTGTGTGGGGTTTCGCCTAGGACACCAAGCTAGGCTCATCGGCGGGCTCTTGGTGTCCCCGCCCGGACCCCCACAGGAGTATCGAACTGCGCGAAACCTCCCTTTATATAGAGTGCAACTGCACTCCCTGACTGCGAGAACCAAAAGCTCAAGCAGCCGTAACCTCCCTATGAAGGCTTCCTAAAAGATGGTGTATTGGCTTTCACGGCCGGTGAATTAAAACTCAGCAATTCCTCTAGGTTTGTGCCGTGTCTTGTGTGGGGTTTCGCCTAGGACACCAAGCTAGGCTCATCGGCGGGCTCTTGGTGTCCCTGCCCGGACCCCCACAGGAGTATCGAACTGCGCGAAACCTCCCTTTATATAGAGTGCAACTGCACTCCTTGACTGCGAGAACCAAAAGCTCAAGCAGCCGTAACCTCCCTATGAAGGCTTCCAAAAAGATGGCGTATTGGCTTTCACGGCCGGTGAATTAAAACTCAGCAATTCTTCTAGGTTTGTACCGTGTCTTGTGTGGGGTTTCGCCTAGGACACCAAGCTAGGCTCATCGGCGGGCCCTTGGTGTCCCTGCCCGGACCCCCACAGGAGTATCGAACTGCGCGAAACCTCCCATTATATAGAGAGCAACTGCACTCCTTGACTGCGAGAACCAAAAGCTCAAGCAGCCGTAACCTCCCTATGAGGGCTTCCAAAAAGATGGTGTATTGGCTTTCACGGCCGGTGAATTAAAACTCGGCAATTCTTCTAGGTTTGTGCCGTGTTTTGTGTGGGGTTTCGCCTAGGAACCAAGCTAGGCTCATCGGCGGGCTCTTGGTGTCCCTGCCCGGACCCCCTCAGGAGTATCGAACTACGCGAAACCTCCCTTTATATAGAGTGCAACTGCACTCCTTGACTGCGAGAACCAAAAGCTCAAGCAGCCGTAACCTCCCTATGAAGGCTTCCAAAAAGATGGTGTAATGGCTTTCACGGCCGGTGAATTAAAACTCAGCAATTCTTCTAGGTTTGTGCCGTGTCTTGTGTGGGGTTTCGCCTAGGACACCAAGCTAGGCTCATCGGCGGGCTCTTGGTGTCCCTGCCCGGACCCCCACAGGAGTATCGAACTGCGCGAAACCTCCCTTTATATAGAGTGCAACTGCACTCCTTGACTGCGAGAACCAAAAGCTCAAGCAGCCGTAACCTCCCTATGAAGGCTTCCAAAAAGATGGTGTATTGGCTTTCACGGCCGGTGAATTAAAAACTCAGCAATTCTTCTAGGTTTGTGCCGTGTCTTGTGTGGGGTTTCGCCTAGGACACCAAGCTAGGCTCATCGGCGGGCTCTTGGTGTCCCTGCCCGGACCCCCACAGGAGTATCGAACTGCGCGAAACCTCCCTTTATATAGAGTGCAACTGCACTCCTTGACTGCGAGAACCAAAAGCTCAAGCAGCCGTAACCTCCCTATGAAGGCTTCCAAAAAGATGGTGTATTGGCTTTCACGGCCGGTGAATTAAAACTCAGCAATTCTTCTAGGTTTGTGCCGTGTCTTGTGTGGGGTTTCGCCTAGGACACCAAGCTAGGCTCATCGGCGGGCTCTTGGTGTCCCTGCCCGGACCCCCACAGGAGTATCGAACTGCGCGAAACCTCCCTTTATATAGAGTGCAACTGCACTCCTTGACTGCGAGAACCAAAGGCTCAAGCAGCCGTAACTTCCCTATGAAGGCTTCCAAAAAGATGGTGTATTGGCTTTCACGGGCGGTGAATTAAAACTCAGCAATTCTTCTAGGTTTGTGCCGTGTCTTGTGTGGGGTTTCGCCTAGGACACCAAGCTAGGCTCATCGGCGGGCTCTTGGTGTCCCTGCCCGGACCCCCACAGGAGTATCGAACTGCGCGAAACCTCCCTTTATATAGAGTGCAACTGCACTCCTTGACTGCGAGAACCAAAAGCTCAAGCAGCCAAAACCTCCCTATGAAGGCTTCCAAAAAGATGGTGTATTGGCTTTCACGGCCGGTGAATTAAAACTCAGCAATTCTTCTAGCTTTGTGCCGTGTCTTGTGTGGGGTTTCGCCTAGGACACCAAGCTAGGCTCATCGGCGGGCTCTTGGTGTCCCTGCCCGGACCCCCACAGGAGTATCGAACTGCGCGAAACCTCCCTTTATATAGAGTGCAACTGCACTCCTTGACTGCGAGAACCAAAAGCTCAAGCAGCCGTAACCACCCTATGAAGGCTTCCAAAAAGATGGGGTATTGGCTTTCACGGCCAGTGAATTAAAACTCAGCAATTCTTCTAGGTTTGTGCCGTGTCTTGTGTGGGGTTTCGCCTAGGACACCAAGCTAGGCTCATCGGCGGGCACTTGGTGTCCCTGCCCGGACCCCCACAGGAGTATCGAACTGCGCGAAACCTCCCTTTATATAGAGTGCAACTGCACTCCTTGACTGCGAGAACCAAAAGCTCAAGCAGCCGTAACCTCCCTATGAGGGCTTCCAAAAAGATGGTGTATTGGCTTTCACGGCCGGTGAATTAAAACTCGGCAATTCTTCTAGGTTTGTGCCGTGTTTTGTGTGGGGTTTCGCCTAGGAACCAAGCTAGGCTCATCGGCGGGCTCTTGGTGTCCCTGCCCGGACCCCCTCAGGAGTATCGAACTACGCGAAACCTCCCTTTATATAGAGTGCAACTGCACTCCTTGACTGCGAGAACCAAAAGCTCAAGCAGCCGTAACCTCCCTATGAAGGCTTCCAAAAAGATGGTGTATTGGCTTTCACGGCCGGTGAATTAAAACTCAGCAATTCTTCTAGGTTTGTGCCGTGTCTTGTGTGGGGTTTCGCCTAGGACACCAAGCTAGGCTCATCGGCGGGCTCTTGGTGTCCCTGCCCGGACCCCCACAGGAGTATCGAACTGCGCGAAACCTCCCTTTATATAGAGTGCAACTGCACTCCTTGACTGCGAGAACCAAAGGCTCAAGCAGCCGTAACTTCCCTATGAAGGCTTCCAAAAAGATGGTGTATTGGCTTTCACGGGCGGTGAATTAAAACTCAGCAATTCTTCTAGGTTTGTGCCGTGTCTTGTGTGGGGTTTCGCCTAGGACACCAAGCTAGGCTCATCGGCGGGCTCTTGGTGTCCCTGCCCGGACCCCCACAGGAGTATCGAACTGCGCGAAACCTCCCTTTATATAGAGTGCAACTGCACTCCTTGACTGCGAGAACCAAAAGCTCAAGCAGCCAAAACCTCCCTATGAAGGCTTCCAAAAAGATGGTGTATTGGCTTTCACGGCCGGTGAATTAAAACTCAGCAATTCTTCTAGCTTTGTGCCGTGTCTTGTGTGGGGTTTCGCCTAGGACACCAAGCTAGGCTCATCGGCGGGCTCTTGGTGTCCCTGCCCGGACCCCCACAGGAGTATCGAACTGCGCGAAACCTCCCTTTATATAGAGTGCAACTGCACTCCTTGACTGCGAGAACCAAAAGCTCAAGCAGCCGTAACCACCCTATGAAGGCTTCCAAAAAGATGGTGTATTGGCTTTCACGGCCAGTGAATTAAAACTCAGCAATTCTTCTAGGTTTGTGCCGTGTCTTGTGTGGGGTTTCGCCTAGGACACCAAGCTAGGCTCATCGGCGGGCACTTGGTGTCCCTGCCCGGACCCCCACAGGAGTATCGAACTGCGCGAAACCTCCCTTTATATAGAGTGCAACTGCACTCCTTGACTGCGAGAACCAAAAGCTCAAGCAGCCGTAACCTCCCTATGAAGGCTTCCAAAAAGTTGGTGTATTGCCTTTCACGGCCGGTGAATTAAAACTCAGCAGTTCTTCTAGGTTTGTGCCGTGTCTTGTGTGGGGTTTCGCCTAGGACACCAAGCTAGGCTCATCGGCGGGCTCTTGGTGTCCCTGCCCGGACCCCCACAGGAGTATCGAACTGCGCGAAACCTCCCTTTATATAGAGTGCAACTGCACTCCTTGACTGCGAGAACCAAAAGCTCAAGCAGCCGTAACCTCCCTATGAAGGCTTCCAAAAAGATGGTGTATTGGCTTGCACGGCCGGTGAATTAAAACTCAGCAATTCGTCTAGGTTTGTGCCGTGTCTTGTGTGGGGTTTCGCCTAGGACACCATGCTAGGCTCATCGGCGGGTTCTTGGTGTCCCTGCCCGGACCCCCACAGGAGTATCGAACTGCGCGAAACCTCCCTTTATATAGAGTGCAACTGCACTCCTTGACTGCGAGAACCAAAAGCTCAAGCAGCCGTAACCTCCCTATGAAGGCTTCCAAAAAGATGGTGTATTGGCTTTCACGGCCGGTGAATTAAAACTCAGCAATTCTTCTAGGTTTGTGCCGTGTCTTGTGTGGGGTTTCGCCTAGGACACCAAGCTAGGCTCATCGGCGGGCTCTTGGTGTCCCTGCCCGGACCCCCACAGGAGTATCGAACTGCGCGAAACCTCCCTTTATATAGAGTGCTACTGCACTCCTTGACTGCGAGAACCAAAAGCTCAAGCAGCCGTAATCTCCCTATGAAGGCTTCCAAAAAGATGGTGTATTGGCTTTCACGGCCGGTGAATTAAAACTCAGCAATTCTTCTAGGTTTGTGCCGTGTCTTGTGTGGGGTTTCGCCTAGGACACCAAGCTAGGCTCATCGGCGGGCTCTTGGTGTCCCTGCCCGGACCCCCACAGGAGTATCGAACTGCGCGAAACCTCCCTTTATATAGAGTGCAACTGCACTCCTTGACTGCGAGAACCAAAAGCTCAAGCAGCCGTAACCTCTCTATGAAGGCTTCCAAAAAGATGGTGTATTGGCTTTCACGGCTGGTGAATTAAAACTCAGCAATTCTTCTAGGTTTGTGCCGTGTCTTGTGTGGGGTTTCGCCTAGGACACCAAGCTAGGCTCATCGGCGGGCTCTTGGTGTCCCTGCCCGGACCCCCACAGGAGTATCGAACTGCGCGAAACCTCCCTTTATATAGAGTGCAACTGCACTCCTTGACTGCGAGAACCAAAAGCTCAAGCAGCCGTAACCTCCCTATGAAGGCTTCCAAAAAGATGGTGTATTGGCTTTCACGGCCGGTGAATTAAAACTCAGCAATTTTTTTAGGATTGTGCCGTGTCTTGTGTGGGGTTTCGCCTAGGACACCAAGCTAGGCTCATCGGCGGGCTCTTGGTGTCCCTGCCCGGACCCCCACAGGAGTATCGAACTGCGCGAAACCTCCCTTTATATAGAGTGCAACTGCACTCCTTGACTGCGAGAACCAAAAGCTCAAGCAGCCGTAACCTCCCTATGAAGGCTTCCAAAAAGATGGTGTATTGGCTTTCACGGCCGGTGAATTAAAACTCAGCAATTCTTCTAGGTTTGTGCCGTGTCTTGTGTGGGGTTTCGCCTAGGACACCAAGCTAGGCTCATCGGCGGGCTCTTGGTGTCCCTGCCCGGACCCCCACAGGAGTATCGAACTGCGCGAAACCTCCCTTTATATAGAGTGCAACTGCCCTCCTTGACTGCGAGAACCAAAAGCTCAAGCAGCCGTAACCTCCCTATGAAGGCTTCCAAAAAGATGGTGTATTGGCTTTCAGGGCCGGTGAATTAAAACTCAGCAAGTCTTCTAGGTTTGTGCCGTGTCTTGTGTGGGGTTTCGCCTAGTACACCAAGCTAGGCTCATCGGCGGGCTCTTGGAGTCCCTGCCCGGACCCCCACAGGAGTATCGAACTGCGCGTAACCTCCCTTTATATAGAGTGCAACTGCACTCCTTGACTGCGAGAACCAAAAGCTCAAGCAGCCGTAACCTCCCTATGAAGGCTTCCAAAAAGATGGTGTATTGGCTTTCACGGCCGGTGAATTAAAACTCAGCAATTCTTCTAGGTTTGTGCCGTGTCTTGTGTGGGGTTTCGCCTAGGACACCAAGCTAGGCTCATCGGCGGGCTCTTGGTGTCCCTGCCCGGAACCCCACAGGAGTATCGAACTGCGCGAAACCTCCCTTTATATAGAGTGCAACTGCACTCCTTGACTGCGAGAACCAAAAGCTCAAGCAGCCGTAACCTCCCTATGAAGGCTTCCAAAAAGATGGTGTATTGGCTTTCACGGCCGGTGAATTAAAACTCAGCAATTCTTCTAGGTTTGTGCCGTGTCTTGTGTGGGGTTTCGCCTAGGACACCAAGCTAGGCTCATCGGCGGGCTCTTGGTGTCCCCGCCCGGACCCCCACAGGAGTATCGAACTGCGCGAAACCTCCCTTTATATAGAGTGCAACTGCACTCCCTGACTGCGAGAACCAAAAGCTCAAGCAGCCGTAACCTCCCTATGAAGGCTTCCTAAAAGATGGTGTATTGGCTTTCACGGCCGGTGAATTAAAACTCAGCAATTCCTCTAGGTTTGTGCCGTGTCTTGTGTGGGGTTTCGCCTAGGACACCAAGCTAGGCTCATCGGCGGGCTCTTGGTGTCCCTGCCCGGACCCCCACAGGAGTATCGAACTGCGCGAAACCTCCCTTTATATAGAGTGCAACTGCACTCCTTGACTGCGAGAACCAAAAGCTCAAGCAGCCGTAACCTCCCTATGAAGGCTTCCAAAAAGATGGTGTATTGGCTTTCACGGCCGGTGAATTAAAACTCAGCAATTCTTCTAGGTTTGTGCCGTGTCTTGTGTGGGGTTTCGCCTAGGACACCAAGCTAGGCTCATCGGCGGGCCCTTGGTGTCCCTGCCCGGACCCCAACAGGAGTATCGAACTGCGCGAAACCTCCCATTATATAGAGTGCAACTGCACTCCTTGACTGCGAGAACCAAAAGCTCAAGCAGCCGTAACCTCCCTATGAAGGCTTCCAAAAAGATGGTGTATTGGCTTTCATGGCCGGTGAATTAAAACTCAGCAATTCTTCTAGGTTTGTGCCGTGTCTTGTGTGGGGTTTCGCCTAGTACACCAAGCTAGGCTCATCGGCGGGCTCTTGGAGTCCCTGCCCGGACCCCCACAGGAGTATCGAACTGCGCGTAACCTCCCTTTATATAGAGTGCAACTGCACTCCTTGACTGCGAGAACCAAAAGCTCAAGCAGCCGTAACCTCCCTATGAAGGCTTCCAAAAAGATGGTGTATTGGCTTTCACGGCCGGTGAATTAAAACTCAGCAATTCTTCTAGGTTTGTGCCGTGTCTTGTGTGGGGTTTCGCCTAGGACACCAAGCTAGGCTCATCGGCGGGCTCTTGGTGTCCCTGCCCGGAACCCCACAGGAGTATCGAACTGCGCGAAACCTCCCTTTATATAGAGTGCAACTGCACTCCTTGACTGCGAGAACCAAAAGCTCAAGCAGCCGTAACCTCCCTATGAAGGCTTCCAAAAAGATGGTGTATTGGCTTTCACGGCCGGTGAATTAAAACTCAGCAATTCTTCTAGGTTTGTGCCGTGTCTTGTGTGGGGTTTCGCCTAGGACACCAAGCTAGGCTCATCGGCGGGCTCTTGGTGTCCCCGCCCGGACCCCCACAGGAGTATCGAACTGCGCGAAACCTCCCTTTATATAGAGTGCAACTGCACTCCCTGACTGCGAGAACCAAAAGCTCAAGCAGCCGTAACCTCCCTATGAAGGCTTCCTAAAAGATGGTGTATTGGCTTTCACGGCCGGTGAATTAAAACTCAGCAATTCCTCTAGGTTTGTGCCGTGTCTTGTGTGGGGTTTCGCCTAGGACACCAAGCTAGGCTCATCGGCGGGCTCTTGGTGTCCCTGCCCGGACCCCCACAGGAGTATCGAACTGCGCGAAACCTCCCTTTATATAGAGTGCAACTGCACTCCTTGACTGCGAGAACCAAAAGCTCAAGCAGCCGTAACCTCCCTATGAAGGCTTCCAAAAAGATGGCGTATTGGCTTTCACGGCCGGTGAATTAAAACTCAGCAATTCTTCTAGGTTTGTACCGTGTCTTGTGTGGGGTTTCGCCTAGGACACCAAGCTAGGCTCATCGGCGGGCCCTTGGTGTCCCTGCCCGGACCCCCACAGGAGTATCGAACTGCGCGAAACCTCCCATTATATAGAGTGCAACTGCACTCCTTGACTGCGAGAACCAAAAGCTCAAGCAGCCGTAACCTCCCTATGAGGGCTTCCAAAAAGATGGTGTATTGGCTTTCACGGCCGGTGAATTAAAACTCGGCAATTCTTCTAGGTTTGTGCCGTGTTTTGTGTGGGGTTTCGCCTAGGAACCAAGCTAGGCTCATCGGCGGGCTCTTGGTGTCCCTGCCCGGACCCCCTCAGGAGTATCGAACTACGCGAAACCTCCCTTTATATAGAGTGCAACTGCACTCCTTGACTGCGAGAACCAAAAGCTCAAGCAGCCGTAACCTCCCTATGAAGGCTTCCAAAAAGATGGTGTAATGGCTTTCACGGCCGGTGAATTAAAACTCAGCAATTCTTCTAGGTTTGTGCCGTGTCTTGTGTGGGGTTTCGCCTAGGACACCAAGCTAGGCTCATCGGCGGGCTCTTGGTGTCCCTGCCCGGACCCCCACAGGAGTATCGAACTGCGCGAAACCTCCCTTTATATAGAGTGCAACTGCACTCCTTGACTGCGAGAACCAAAAGCTCAAGCAGCCGTAACCTCCCTATGAAGGCTTCCAAAAAGATGGTGTATTGGCTTTCACGGCCGGTGAATTAAAAACTCAGCAATTCTTCTAGGTTTGTGCCGTGTCTTGTGTGGGGTTTCGCCTAGGACACCAAGCTAGGCTCATCGGCGGGCTCTTGGTGTCCCTGCCCGGACCCCCACAGGAGTATCGAACTGCGCGAAACCTCCCTTTATATAGAGTGCAACTGCACTCCTTGACTGCGAGAACCAAAAGCTCAAGCAGCCGTAACCTCCCTATGAAGGCTTCCAAAAAGATGGTGTATTGGCTTTCACGGCCGGTGAATTAAAACTCAGCAATTCTTCTAGGTTTGTGCCGTGTCTTGTGTGGGGTTTCGCCTAGGACACCAAGCTAGGCTCATCGGCGGGCTCTTGGTGTCCCTGCCCGGACCCCCACAGGAGTATCGAACTGCGCGAAACCTCCCTTTATATAGAGTGCAACTGCACTCCTTGACTGCGAGAACCAAAGGCTCAAGCAGCCGTAACTTCCCTATGAAGGCTTCCAAAAAGATGGTGTATTGGCTTTCACGGGCGGTGAATTAAAACTCAGCAATTCTTCTAGGTTTGTGCCGTGTCTTGTGTGGGGTTTCGCCTAGGACACCAAGCTAGGCTCATCGGCGGGCTCTTGGTGTCCCTGCCCGGACCCCCACAGGAGTATCGAACTGCGCGAAACCTCCCTTTATATAGAGTGCAACTGCACTCCTTGACTGCGAGAACCAAAAGCTCAAGCAGCCAAAACCTCCCTATGAAGGCTTCCAAAAAGATGGTGTATTGGCTTTCACGGCCGGTGAATTAAAACTCAGCAATTCTTCTAGCTTTGTGCCGTGTCTTGTGTGGGGTTTCGCCTAGGACACCAAGCTAGGCTCATCGGCGGGCTCTTGGTGTCCCTGCCCGGACCCCCACAGGAGTATCGAACTGCGCGAAACCTCCCTTTATATAGAGTGCAACTGCACTCCTTGACTGCGAGAACCAAAAGCTCAAGCAGCCGTAACCACCCTATGAAGGCTTCCAAAAAGATGGTGTATTGGCTTTCACGGCCAGTGAATTAAAACTCAGCAATTCTTCTAGGTTTGTGCCGTGTCTTGTGTGGGGTTTCGCCTAGGACACCAAGCTAGGCTCATCGGCGGGCACTTGGTGTCCCTGCCCGGACCCCCACAGGAGTATCGAACTGCGCGAAACCTCCCTTTATATAGAGTGCAACTGCACTCCTTGACTGCGAGAACCAAAAGCTCAAGCAGCCGTAACCTCCCTATGAGGGCTTCCAAAAAGATGGTGTATTGGCTTTCACGGCCGGTGAATTAAAACTCGGCAATTCTTCTAGGTTTGTGCCGTGTTTTGTGTGGGGTTTCGCCTAGGAACCAAGCTAGGCTCATCGGCGGGCTCTTGGTGTCCCTGCCCGGACCCCCTCAGGAGTATCGAACTACGCGAAACCTCCCTTTATATAGAGTGCAACTGCACTCCTTGACTGCGAGAACCAAAAGCTCAAGCAGCCGTAACCTCCCTATGAAGGCTTCCAAAAAGATGGTGTATTGGCTTTCACGGCCGGTGAATTAAAACTCAGCAATTCTTCTAGGTTTGTGCCGTGTCTTGTGTGGGGTTTCGCCTAGGACACCAAGCTAGGCTCATCGGCGGGCTCTTGGTGTCCCTGCCCGGACCCCCACAGGAATATCGAACTGCGCGAAACCTCCCTTTATATAGAGTGCAACTGCACTCCTTGACTGCGAGAACCAAAAGCTCAAGCAGCCGTAACCTCCCTATGAAGGCTTCCAAAAAGATGGTGTATTGGCTTTCACGGCCGGTGAATTAAAAACTCAGCAATTCTTCTAGGTTTGTGCCGTGTCTTGTGTGGGGTTTCGCCTAGGACACCAAGCTAGGCTCATCGGCGGGCTCTTGGTGTCCCTGCCCGGACCCCCACAGGAGTATCGAACTGCGCGAAACCTCCCTTTATATAGAGTGCAACTGCACTCCTTGACTGCGAGAACCAAAAGCTCAAGCAGCCGTAACCTCCCTATGAAGGCTTCCAAAAAGATGGTGTATTGGCTTTCACGGCCGGTGAATTAAAACTCAGCAATTCTTCTAGGTTTGTGCCGTGTCTTGTGTGGGGTTTCGCCTAGGACACCAAGCTAGGCTCATCGGCGGGCTCTTGGTGTCCCTGCCCGGACCCCCACAGGAGTATCGAACTGCGCGAAACCTCCCTTTATATAGAGTGCAACTGCACTCCTTGACTGCGAGAACCAAAGGCTCAAGCAGCCGTAACTTCCCTATGAAGGCTTCCAAAAAGATGGTGTATTGGCTTTCACGGGCGGTGAATTAAAACTCAGCAATTCTTCTAGGTTTGTGCCGTGTCTTGTGTGGGGTTTCGCCTAGGACACCAAGCTAGGCTCATCGGCGGGCTCTTGGTGTCCCTGCCCGGACCCCCACAGGAGTATCGAACTGCGCGAAACCTCCCTTTATATAGAGTGCAACTGCACTCCTTGACTGCGAGAACCAAAAGCTCAAGCAGCCAAAACCTCCCTATGAAGGCTTCCAAAAAGATGGTGTATTGGCTTTCACGGCCGGTGAATTAAAACTCAGCAATTCTTCTAGCTTTGTGCCGTGTCTTGTGTGGGGTTTCGCCTAGGACACCAAGCTAGGCTCATCGGCGGGCTCTTGGTGTCCCTGCCCGGACCCCCACAGGAGTATCGAACTGCGCGAAACCTCCCTTTATATAGAGTGCAACTGCACTCCTTGACTGCGAGAACCAAAAGCTCAAGCAGCCGTAACCACCCTATGAAGGCTTCCAAAAAGATGGTGTATTGGCTTTCACGGCCAGTGAATTAAAACTCAGCAATTCTTCTAGGTTTGTGCCGTGTCTTGTGTGGGGTTTCGCCTAGGACACCAAGCTAGGCTCATCGGCGGGCACTTGGTGTCCCTGCCCGGACCCCCACAGGAGTATCGAACTGCGCGAAACCTCCCTTTATATAGAGTGCAACTGCACTCCTTGACTGCGAGAACCAAAAGCTCAAGCAGCCGTAACCTCCCTATGAAGGCTTCCAAAAAGTTGGTGTATTGCCTTTCACGGCCGGTGAATTAAAACTCAGCAGTTCTTCTAGGTTTGTGCCGTGTCTTGTGTGGGGTTTCGCCTAGGACACCAAGCTAGGCTCATCGGCGGGCTCTTGGTGTCCCTGCCCGGACCCCCACAGGAGTATCGAACTGCGCGAAACCTCCCTTTATATAGAGTGCAACTGCACT
This sequence comes from Meconema thalassinum, assembly GCA_946902985.2. Lineage (NCBI taxonomy): Eukaryota > Metazoa > Arthropoda > Insecta > Orthoptera > Tettigoniidae > Meconema > Meconema thalassinum. Next base: position 1,295,849,155 of record OX336389.2, read on the forward strand.
CCTTGACTGCGAGAACCAAAAGCTCAAGCAGCCGTAACCTCCCTATGAAGGCTTCCAAAAAGATGGTGTATTGGCTTGCACGGCCGGTGAATTAAAACTCAGCAATTCGTCTAGGTTTGTGCCGTGTCTTGTGTGGGGTTTCGCCTAGGACACCATGCTAGGCTCATCGGCGGGCTCTTGGTGTCCCTGCCCGGACCCCCACAGGAGTATCGAACTGCGCGAAACCTCCCTTTATATAGAGTGCAACTGCACTCCTTGACTGCGAGAACCAAAAGCTCAAGCAGCCGTAACCTCCCTATGAAGGCTTCCAAAAAGATGGTGTATTGGCTTTCACGGCCGGTGAATTAAAACTCAGCAATTCTTCTAGGTTTGTGCCGTGTCTTGTGTGGGGTTTCGCCTAGGACACCAAGCTAGGCTCATCGGCGGGCTCTTGGTGTCCCTGCCCGGACCCCCACAGGAGTATCGAACTGCGCGAAACCTCCCTTTATATAGAGTGCTACTGCACTCCTTGACTGCGAGAACCAAAAGCTCAAGCAGCCGTAATCTCCCTATGAAGGCTTCCAAAAAGATGGTGTATTGGCTTTCACGGCCGGTGAATTAAAACTCAGCAATTCTTCTAGGTTTGTGCCGTGTCTTGTGTGGGGTTTCGCCTAGGACACCAAGCTAGGCTCATCGGCGGGCTCTTGGTGTCCCTGCCCGGACCCCCACAGGAGTATCGAACTGCGCGAAACCTCCCTTTATATAGAGTGCAACTGCACTCCTTGACTGCGAGAACCAAAAGCTCAAGCAGCCGTAACCTCTCTATGAAGGCTTCCAAAAAGATGGTGTATTGGCTTTCACGGCTGGTGAATTAAAACTCAGCAATTCTTCTAGGTTTGTGCCGTGTCTTGTGTGGGGTTTCGCCTAGGACACCAAGCTAGGCTCATCGGCGGGCTCTTGGTGTCCCTGCCCGGACCCCCACAGGAGTATCGAACTGCGCGAAACCTCCCTTTATATAGAGTGCAACTGCACTCCTTGACTGCGAGAACCAAAAGCTCAAGCAGCCGTAACCTCCCTATGAAGGCTTCCAAAAAGATGGTGTATTGGCTTTCACGGCCGGTGAATTAAAACTCAGCAATTTTTTTAGGATTGTGCCGTGTCTTGTGTGGGGTTTCGCCTAGGACACCAAGCTAGGCTCATCGGCGGGCTCTTGGTGTCCCTGCCCGGACCCCCACAGGAGTATCGAACTGCGCGAAACCTCCCTTTATATAGAGTGCAACTGCACTCCTTGACTGCGAGAACCAAAAGCTCAAGCAGCCGTAACCTCCCTATGAAGGCTTCCAAAAAGATGGTGTATTGGCTTTCACGGCCGGTGAATTAAAACTCAGCAATTCTTCTAGGTTTGTGCCGTGTCTTGTGTGGGGTTTCGCCTAGGACACCAAGCTAGGCTCATCGGCGGGCTCTTGGTGTCCCTGCCCGGACCCCCACAGGAGTATCGAACTGCGCGAAACCTCCCTTTATATAGAGTGCAACTGCCCTCCTTGACTGCGAGAACCAAAAGCTCAAGCAGCCGTAACCTCCCTATGAAGGCTTCCAAAAAGATGGTGTATTGGCTTTCAGGGCCGGTGAATTAAAACTCAGCAAGTCTTCTAGGTTTGTGCCGTGTCTTGTGTGGGGTTTCGCCTAGTACACCAAGCTAGGCTCATCGGCGGGCTCTTGGAGTCCCTGCCCGGACCCCCACAGGAGTATCGAACTGCGCGTAACCTCCCTTTATATAGAGTGCAACTGCACTCCTTGACTGCGAGAACCAAAAGCTCAAGCAGCCGTAACCTCCCTATGAAGGCTTCCAAAAAGATGGTGTATTGGCTTTCACGGCCGGTGAATTAAAACTCAGCAATTCTTCTAGGTTTGTGCCGTGTCTTGTGTGGGGTTTCGCCTAGGACACCAAGCTAGGCTCATCGGCGGGCTCTTGGTGTCCCTGCCCGGAACCCCACAGGAGTATCGAACTGCGCGAAACCTCCCTTTATATAGAGTGCAACTGCACTCCTTGACTGCGAGAACCAAAAGCTCAAGCAGCCGTAACCTCCCTATGAAGGCTTCCAAAAAGATGGTGTATTGGCTTTCACGGCCGGTGAATTAAAACTCAGCAATTCTTCTAGGTTTGTGCCGTGTCTTGTGTGGGGTTTCGCCTAGGACACCAAGCTAGGCTCATCGGCGGGCTCTTGGTGTCCCCGCCCGGACCCCCACAGGAGTATCGAACTGCGCGAAACCTCCCTTTATATAGAGTGCAACTGCACTCCCTGACTGCGAGAACCAAAAGCTCAAGCAGCCGTAACCTCCCTATGAAGGCTTCCTAAAAGATGGTGTATTGGCTTTCACGGCCGGTGAATTAAAACTCAGCAATTCCTCTAGGTTTGTGCCGTGTCTTGTGTGGGGTTTCGCCTAGGACACCAAGCTAGGCTCATCGGCGGGCTCTTGGTGTCCCTGCCCGGACCCCCACAGGAGTATCGAACTGCGCGAAACCTCCCTTTATATAGAGTGCAACTGCACTCCTTGACTGCGAGAACCAAAAGCTCAAGCAGCCGTAACCTCCCTATGAAGGCTTCCAAAAAGATGGTGTATTGGCTTTCACGGCCGGTGAATTAAAACTCAGCAATTCTTCTAGGTTTGTGCCGTGTCTTGTGTGGGGTTTCGCCTAGGACACCAAGCTAGGCTCATCGGCGGGCCCTTGGTGTCCCTGCCCGGACCCCAACAGGAGTATCGAACTGCGCGAAACCTCCCATTATATAGAGTGCAACTGCACTCCTTGACTGCGAGAACCAAAAGCTCAAGCAGCCGTAACCTCCCTATGAGGGCTTCCAAAAAGATGGTGTATTGGCTTTCACGGCCGGTGAATTAAAACTCGGCAATTCTTCTAGGTTTGTGCCGTGTCTTGTGTGGGGTTTCGCCTAGGAACCAAGCTAGGCTCATCGGCGGGCTCTTGGTGTCCCTGCCCGGACCCCCTCAGGAGTATCGAACTACGCGAAACCTCCCTTTATATAGAGTGCAACTGCACTCCTTGACTGCGAGAACCAAAAGCTCATGCAGCCGTAACCTCCCTATGAAGGCTTCCAAAAAGATGGTGTATTGGCTTTCACGGCCGGTGAATTAAAACTCAGCAATTCTTCTAGGTTTGTGCCGTGTCTTGTGTGGGGTTTCGCCTAGGACACCAAGCTAGGCTCATCGGCGGGCTCTTGGTGTCCCTGCCCGGACCCCCACAGGAGTATCGAACTGCGCGAAACCTCCCTTTATATAGAGTGCAACTGCACTCCTTGACTGCGAGAACCAAAAGCTCAAGCAGCCGTAACCTCCCTATGAAGGCTTAAAAAAAGATGGTGTATTGGCTTTCACGGCCGGTGAATTAAAAACTCAGCAATTCTTCTAGGTTTGTGCCGTGTCTTGTGTGGGGTTTCGCCTAGGACACCAAGCTAGGCTCATCGGCGGGCTCTTGGTGTCCCTGCCCGGACCCCCACAGGAGTATCGAACTGCGCGAAACCTCCCTTTATATAGAGTGCAACTGCACTCCTTGACTGCGAGAACCAAAAGCTCAAGCAGCCGTAACCTCCCTATGAAGGCTTCCAAAAAGATGGTGTATTGGCTTTCACGGCCGGTGAATTAAAACTCAGCAATTCTTCTAGGTTTGTGCCATGTCTTGTGTGGGGTTTCGCCTAGGACACCAAGCTAGGCTCATAGGCGGGCTCTTGGTGTCCCTGCCCGGACCCCCACAGGAGTATCGAACTGCGCGAAACCTCCCTTTATATAGAGTGCAACTGCACTCCTTGACTGCGAGAACCAAAAGCTCAAGCAGCCGTCACCACCCTAGGAAGGCTTCCAAAAAGATGGTGTATTGGCTTTCACGGCCGGTGAATTAAAACTCAGCAATTCTTCTAGGTTTGTGCCGATTCTTGTGTGGGGTTTCGCCTAGGACACCAAGCTAGGCTCATCGGCGGGCTCTTGGTGTCCCTGCCCGGACCCCCACAGGAGTATCGAACTACGCGAAACCTCCCTTTATATAGAGTGCAACTGCACTCCTTGACTGCGAGAACCAAAAGCTCAAGCAGCCGTAACCTCCCTATGAAGGCTTCCAAAAAGATGGTGTATTGGCTCACGGCCGGTGAATTAAAACTCAGCAATTCTTCTAGGTTTGTGCCGTGTCTTGTGTGGGGTTTCGCCTAGGACACCAAGCTAGGCTCATCGGCGGGCTCTTGGTGTCCCTGCCCGGACCCCCACAGGAGTATCGAACTGCGCGAAACCTCCCTTTATATAGAGTGCAACTGCACTCCTTGACTGCGAGAACCAAAGGCTCAAGCAGCCGTAACTTCCCTATGAAGGCTTCCAAAAAGATGGTGTATTGGCTTTCACGGGCGGTGAATTAAAACTCAGCAATTCTTCTAGGTTTGTGCCGTGTCTTGTGTGGGGTTTCGCCTAGGACGCCAAGCTAGGCTCATCGGCGGGCTCTTGGTGTCCCTGCCCGGACCCCCACAGGAGTATCGAACTGCGCGAAACCTCCCTTTATATAGAGTGCAACTGCACTCCTTGACTGCGAGAACCAAAAGCTCAAGCAGCCAAAACCTCCCTATGAAGGCTTCCAAGAAGATGGTGTATTGGCTTTCACGGCCGGTGAATTAAAACTCAGCAATTCTTCTAGCTTTGTGCCGTGTCTTGTGTGGGGTTTCGCCTAGGACACCAAACTAGGCTCATTGGCGGGCTCTTGGTGTCCCTGCCCGGACCCCCACAGGAGTATCGAACTGCGCGAAACCTCCCTTTATATAGAGTGCAACTGCACTCCTTGACTGCGAGAACCAAAAGCTCAAGCAGCCGTAACCACCCTATGAAGGCTTCCAAAAAGATGGTGTATTGGCTTTCACGGCCAGTGAATTAAAACTCAGCAATTCTTCTAGGTTTGTGCCGTGTCTTGTGTGGGGTTTCGCCTAGGACACCAAGCTAGGCTCATCGGCGGGCTCTTGGTGTCCCTGCCCGGACCCCCACAGGAGTATCGAACTGCGCGAAACCTCCCTTTATATAGAGTGCAACTGCACTCCTTGACTGCGAGAACCAAAAGCTCAAGCAGCCGTAACCTCCCTATGAAGGCTTCCAAAAAGATGGTGTATTGGCTTTCACGGCCGGTGAATTAAAACTCAGCAATTCTTCTAGGTTTGTGCCGTGTCTTGTGTGGGGTTTCGCCTAGGACACCAAGCTAGGCTCATCGGCGGGCTCTTGGTGTCCCTGCCCGGACCCCCACAGGAGTATCGAACTGCGCGAAACCTCCCTTTATATAGAGTGCAACTGCACTCCTTGACTGCGAGAACCAAAAGCTCAAGCAGCCGTAACCTCCCTATGAAGGCTTCCAAAAAGATGGTGTATTGGCTTTCACGGCCGGTGAATTAAAACTCGGCAATTCTTCTAGGTTTGTGCCGTGTCTTGTGTGGGGTGTCGCCTAGGACACCAAGCTAGGCTCATCGGCGGGCTCTTGGTGTCCCTGCCCGGACCCCCACAGGATTATCGAACTACACGAAACCTCCCTTTATATAGAGTGCAATTGCGCTCCTTGACTGCGAGAACCAAAACTCAAGCAGCCGTAACCTCCCTATGAAGGCTTCCAAAAAGATGGTGTATTGGCTTTCACGGCCGGTGAATTAAAACTCAGCAATTCTTCTAGGTTTGTGCCGTGTCTTGTGTGGGGTTTCGCCTAGGACACCAAGCTAGGCTCATCGGCGGGCTCTTGGTGTCCCTGCCCTGACCCCCACAGGGGTATCGAACTGCGCGAAACCTCCCTTTATATAGAGTGCAACTGCACTCCTTGACTGCGAGAACCAAAAGCTCAAGCAGCCGTAACCTCCCTATGAAGGCTTCCAAAAAGATGGTGTATTGGCTTTCACGGCCGGTGAATTAAAACTCAGCAATTCTTCTAGGTTTGTGCCGTGTCTTGTGTGGGGTTTCGCCTAGGACACCATGCTAGGCTCATCGGCGGGCTCTTGGTGTCCCTGCCCGGACCCCCACAGGAGTATCGAACTGCGCGAAACCTCCCTTTATATAGAGTGCAACTGCACTCCTTGACTGCGAGAACCAAAAGCTCAAGCAGCCGTAACCTCCCTATGAAGGCTTCTAAAAAGATGGTGTATTGGCTTTCACGGCCGGTGAATTAAAACTCAGCAATTCTTCTAGGTTTGTGCCGTGTCTTGTGTGGGGTTTCACCTAGGACACCAAGCTAGGCTCATCGGCGGGCTCATGGTGTCCCTGCCCGGACCCCCACAGGAGTATCGAACTGCGCGAAACCTCCCTTTATATAGAGTGCAACTGCACTCCTTGACTGCGAGAACCAAAAGCTCAAGCAGCCGTAACCTCCCTATGAAGGCTTCCAAAAAGATGGTGTATTGGCTTTCACGGCCAGTGAATTAAAACTCAGCAATTCTTCTAGGTTTGTGCCGTGTCTTGTGTGGGGTTTCGCCTAGGACACAAAGCTAGGCTCATCGGCGGGCTCTTGGTGTCCCTGCCCGGACCCCCACAGGAGTATCGAACTGGGCGAAACCTCCCTTTATATAGAGTGCAACTGCACTCCTTGACTGCGAGAAACAAAAGCTCAAGCAGCCGTAACCTCCCTATGAAGGCTTCCAAAAAGTTGGTGTATTGGCTTTCACGGCCGGTGAATTAAAACTCAGCAGTTCTTCTAGGTTTGTGCCGTGTCTTATGTGGGGTTTCGCCTAGGACACCAAGCTAGGCTCATCGGCGGGCTCTTGGTGTCCCTGCCCGGACCCCCACAGGAGTATCGAACTGCGCGAAACCTCCCTTTATATAGAGTGCAACTGCACTCCTTGACTGCGAGAACCAAAAGCTCAAGCAGCCGTAACCTCCCTATGAAGGCTTCCAAAAGGATGGTGTATTGGCTTGCACGGCCGGTGTATTAAAACTCAGCAATTCTTCTAGGTTTGTGCCGAGTCTTGTGTGGGGTTTCGCCTAGGACACCATGCTAGGCTCATCGGCGGGCTCTTGGTGTCCCTGCCCGAACCCCCACAGGAGTATCGAACTGCGCGAAACCTCCCTTTATATAGAGTGCAACTGCACTCCTTGACTGCGAGAACCAAAAGCTCAAGCAGCCGTAACCTCCCTATGAAGGCTTCCAAAAAGATGGTGTATTGGCTTTCACGGCCGGTGAATTAAAACTCAGCAATTCTTCTAGGTTTGTGCCGTGTCTTGTGTGGGGTTTCGCCTAGGACACCAAGCTAGGCTCATCGGCGGGCTCTTGGTGTCCCTGCCCGGACCCCCACAGGAGTATCGAACTGCGCGAAACCTCCCTTTATATAGAGTGCTACTGCACTCCTTGACTGCGAGAACCAAAAGCTCAAGCAGCCGTAACCTCCCTATGAAGGCTTCCAAAAAGATGGTGTATTGGCTTTCACGGCCGGTGAATTAAAACTCAGCAATTCTTCTAGGTTTGTGCCGTGTCTTGTGTGGGGTTTCGCCTAGGACACCAAGCTAGGCTCATCGGCGGGCTCTTGGTGTCCCTGCCCGGACCCCCACAGGAGTATCGAACTGCGCGAAACCTCCCTTTATATAGAGTGCAACTGCACTCCTTGACTGCGAGAACCAAAAGCTCAAGCAGCCGTAACCTCTCTATGAAGGCTTCCAAAAAGATGGTGTATTGGCTTTCACGGCCGGTGAATTAAAACTCAGCAATTCTTCTAGGTTTGTGCCGTGTCTTGTGTGGGGTTTCGCCTAGGACACCAAGCTAGGCTCATCGGCGGGCTCTTGGTGTCCCTGCCCGGACCCCCACAGGAGTATCGAACTGCGCGAAACCTCCCTTTATATAGAGTGCAACTACACTCCTTGACTGCGAGAACCAAAAGCTCAAGCAGCCGTAACCTCCCTATGAAGGCTTCCAAAAAGATGGTGTATTGGCTTTCACGGCCGGTGAATTAAAACTCAGCAATTCTTTTAGGTTTGTGCCGTGTCTTGTGTGGGGTTTCGCCTAGGACACCAAGCTAGGCTCATCGGCGGGTTCTTGGTGTCCCTGCCCGGACCCCCACAGGAGTATCGAACTGCGCGAAACCTCCCTTTATATAGAGTGCAACTGCACTCCTTGACTGCGAGAACCAAAAGCTCAAGCAGCCGTAACCTCCCTATGAAGGCTTCCAAAAAGATGGTGTATTGGCTTTCACGGCCGGTGAATTAAAACTCTGCAATTCTTCTAGGTTTGTGCCGTGTCTTGTGTGGGGTTTCGCCTAGGACACCAAGCTAGGCTCATCGCCGGGCTCTTGGTGTCCCTGCCCGGACCCCCACAGGAGTATCGAACTGCGCGAAACCTCCCTTTATATAGAGTGCAACTGCACTCCTTGACTGCGAGAACCAAAAGCTCAAGCAGCCGTAACCTCCCTATGAAGGCTTCCAAAAAGATGGTGTATTGGCTTTCACGGCCGGTGAATTAAAACTCAGCAATTCTTCTAGGTTTGTGCCGTGTCTTGTGTGGGGTTTCGCCTAGTACACCAAGCTAGGCTCATCGGCGGGCTCTTGGAGTCCCTGCCCGGACCCCCACAGGAGTATCGAACTGCGCGTAACCTCCCTTTATATAGAGTGCAACTGCACTCCTTGACTGCGAGAACCAAAAGCTCAAGCAGCCGTAACCTCCCTATGAAGGCTTCCAAAAAGATGGTGTATTGGCTTTCACGGCCGGTGAATTAAAACTCAGCAATTCTTCTAGGTTTGTGCCGTGTCTTGTGTGGGGTTTCGCCTAGGACACCAAGCTAGGCTCATCGGCGGGCTCTTGGTGTCCCTGCCCGGACCCCCACAGGAGTATCGAACTGCGCGAAACCTCCCTTTATATAGAGTGCAACTGCACTCCTTGACCGCGAGAACCAAAAGCTCAAGCAGCCGTAACCTCCCTATGAAGGCTTCCAAAAGGATGGTGTATTGGCTTTCACGGCCGGTGAATTAAAACTCAGCAATTCTTCTAGGTTTGTGCCGTGTCTTGTGTGGGGTTTCGCCTAGGACACCAAGCTAGGCTCATCGGCGGGTCCTTGGTGTCCCTGCCCGGACCCCCACAGGAGTATCGAACTGCGCGAAACCTCCCTTTATATAGAGTGCAACTGCACTCCCTGACTGCGAGAACCAAAAGCTCAAGCAGCCGTAACCTCCCTATGAAGGCTTCCTAAAAGATGGTGTATTGGCTTTCACGGCCGGTGAATTAAAACTCAGCAATTCCTCTAGGTTTGTGCCGTGTCTTGTGTGGGGTTTCGCCTAGGACACCAAGCTAGGCTCATCGGCGGGCTCTTGGTGTCCCTGCCCGGACCCCCACAGGAGTATCGAACTGCGCGAAACCACCCTTTATATAGAGTGCAACTGCACTCCTTGACTGCGAGAACCAAAAGCTCAAGCAGCCGTAACCTCCCTATGAAGGCTTCCAAAAAGATGGTGTATTGGCTTTCACGGCCGGTGAATTAAAACTCAGCAATTCTTCTAGGTTTGTGCCGTGTCTTGTGTGGGGTTTCGCCTAGGACACCAAGCTAGGCTCATCGGCGGGCCCTTGGTGTCCCTGCCCGGACCCCCACAGGAGTATCGAACTGCGCGAAACCTCCCATTATATAGAGTGCAACTGCACTCCTTGACTGCGAGAACCAAAAGCTCAAGCAGCCGTAACCTCCCTATGAGGGCTTCCAAAAAGATGGTGTATTGGCTTTCACGGCCGGTGAATTAAAACTCGGCAATTCTTCTAGGTTTGTGCCGTGTCTTGTGTGGGGTTTCGCCTAGGAACCAAGCTAGGCTCATCGGCGGGCTCTTGGTGTCCCTGCCCGGACCCCCTCAGGAGTATCGAACTACGCGAAACCTCCCTTTATATAGAGTGCAACTGCACTCCTTGACTGCGAGAACCAAAAGCTCAAGCAGCCGTAACCTCCCTATGAAGGCTTCCAAAAAGATGGTGTATTGGCTTTCACGGCCGGTGAATTAAAACTCAGCAATTCTTCTAGGTTTGTGCCGTGTCTTGTGTGGGGTTTCGCCTAGGACAGCAAGCTAGGCTCATCGGCGTGCTCTTGGTGTCCCTTCCCGGACCCCCGACAGGAGTATCGAACTGCGCGAAACCTCCCTTTATATAGAGTGCAACTGCACTCCTTGACTGCGAGAACCAAAAGCTCAAGCAGCCGTAACCTCCCTATGAAGGCTTCCAAAAAGATGGTGTATTGGCTTTCACGGCCGGTGAATTAAAAACTCAGCAATTCTTCTAGGTTTGTGCCGTGTCTTGTGTGGGGTTTCGCCTAGGACACCAAGCTAGGCTCATCGGCGGGCTCTTGGTGTCCCTGCCCGGACCCCCACAGGAGTATCGAACTGCGCGAAACCTCCCTTTATATAGAGTGCAACTGCACTCCTTGACTGCGAGAACCAAAAGCTCAAGCAGCCGTAACCTCCCTATGAAGGCTTCCAAAAAGATGGTGTATTGGCTTTCACGGCCGGTGAATTAAAACTCAGCAATTCTTCTAGGTTTGTGCCGTGTCTTGTGTGGGGTTTCGCCTAGGACACCAAGCTAGGCTCATCGGCGGGCTCTTGGTGTCCCTGCCCGGACCCCCACAGGAGTATCGAACTGCGCGAAACCTCCCTTTATATAGAGTGCAACTGCACTCCTTGACTGCGAGAACCAAAAGCTCAAGCAGCCGTCACCTCCCTAGGAAGGCTTCCAAAAAGATGGTGTATTGGCTTTCACGGCCGGTGAATTAAAACTCAGCAATTCTTCTAGGTTTGTGCCGATTCTTGTGTGGGGTTTCGCCTAGGACACCAAGCTAGGCTCATCGGCGGGCTCTTGGTGTCCCTGCCCGGACCCCCACAGGAGTATCGAACTACGCGAAACCTCCCTTTATATAGAGTGCAACTGCACTCCTTGACTGCGAGAACCAAAAGCTCAAGCAGCCGTAACCTCCCTATGAAGGCTTCCAAAAAGATGGTGTATTGGCTCACGGCCGGTGAATTAAAACTCAGCAATTCTTCTAGGTTTGTGCCGTGTCTTGTGTGGGGTTTCGCCTAGGACACCAAGCTAGGCTCATCGGCGGGCTCTTGGTGTCCCTGCCCGGACCCCCACAGGAGTATCGAACTGCGCGAAACCTCCCTTTATATAGAGTGCAACTGCACTCCTTGACTGCGAGAACCAAAGGCTCAAGCAGCCGTAACTTCCCTATGAAGGCTTCCAAAAAGATGGTGTATTGGCTTTCACGGGCGGTGAATTAAAACTCAGCAATTCTTCTAGGTTTGTGCCGTGTCTTGTGTGGGGTTTCGCCTAGGACACCAAGCTAGGCTCATCGGCGGGCTCTTGGTGTCCCTGCCCGGACCCCCACAGGAGTATCGAACTGCGCGAAACCTCCCTTTATATAGAGTGCAACTGCACTCCTTGACTGCGAGAACCAAAAGCTCAAGCAGCCAAAACCTCCCTATGAAGGCTTCCAAAAAGATGGTGTATTGGCTTTCACGGCCGGTGAATTAAAACTCAGCAATTCTTCTAGGTTTGTGCCGTGTCTTGTGTGGGGTTTCGCCTAGGACACCAAGCTAGGCTCATCGGCGGGCTCTTGGTGTCCCTGCCCGGACCCCCAAAGGAGTATCGAACTGCGCGAAACCTCCCTTTATATAGAGTGCAACTGCACTCCTTGACTGCGAGAACCAAAAGCTCAAGCAGCCGTAACCTCCCTATGAAGGCTTCCAAAAAGATGGTGTATTGGCTTTCACGGCCGGTGAATTAAAACTCAGCAATTCTTCTAGGTTTGTGCCGTGTCTTGTGTGGGGTTTCGCCTAGGACACCAAGCTAGGCTCATCGGCGGGCTCTTGGTGTCCCTGCCCGGACCCCCACAGGAGTATCGAACTGCGCGAAACCTCCCTTTATATAGAGTGCAACTGCACTCCTTGACTGCCAGAACCAAAAGCTCAAGCAGCCGTAACCTCCCTATGAAGGCTTCCAAAAAGATGGTGTATTGGCTTTCACGGCCGGTGAATTAAAACTCAGCAATTCTTCTAGGTTTGTGCCGTGTCTTGTGTGGGGTTTCGCCTAGGACACCAAGCTAGGCTCATCGGCGGGCTCTTGGTGTCCCTGCCCGGACCCCCACAGGAGTATCGAACTGCGCGAAACCTCCCTTTATATAGAGTGCAACTGCACTCCTTGACTGCGAGAACCAAAAGCTCAAGCAGCCGTAACCCCCCTATGAAGGCTTGCAAAAAGATGGTGTATTGGCTTTCACGGCCGGTGAATTAAAAAGCCTTTTTGGAAGCCTTCATAGGGAGGTTACGGCTGCTTGAGCTTTTGGTTCTCGCAGTCAAGGAGTGCAGTTGCACTCTATATAAAGGGAGGTTTCGCGCAGTTCGATACTCCTGTGGGGGTCCGGGCAGGGACACCAAGAGCCCGCCGATGAGCCTAGCTTGGTGTCCTAGGCGAAACCCCACACAAGACACGGCACAAACCTAGAAGAATTGCTGAGTTTTAATTCACCGGCCGTGAAAGCCAATACACCATCTTTTTGGAAGCCTTCATAGGGAGGTTACGGCTGCTTGAGCTTTTGGTTCTCGCTGTCAAGGAGTGCAGTTGCACTCTATATAAAGGGAGGTTTCGCGCAGTTCGATACTCCTGTGGGGGGGCGGGCAGGGACACCAAGAGCCCGCCGATGAGCCTAGCTTGGTGTCCTAGGCGAAACCCCACACAAGACACGGCACAAACCTAGAAGAATTGCTGAGTTTTAATTCACCGGCCGTGAAAGCCAATACACCATCTTTTTGGAAGTCTTCATAGGGAGGTTACGGCTGCTTGAGCTTTTGGTTCTCGCACTCAAGGAGTGCAGTTGCACTCTATATAAAGGGAGGTTTCGCGCAGTTCGATACTCCTGTGGGGGTCCGGGCAGGGACACCAAGAGCCCGCCGATGAGCCTAGCTTGGTGTCCTAGGCGAAACCCCACACAAGACACGGCACAAACCTAGAAGAATTGCTGAGTTCTATAACTAGCAATTCGACTTTTAAACGCTCTACCAATTTGTTGAATATTTCCAGAATTTCTTTCATGGCAAGCGTTATTTTTATGATGAATACTGCGTAAATGTCCATGAATGATGCAAGAAGGTATATCAATATTACATACATCACAATGTGTTATCGAAGGTTCACCATTCTTCTTTCTCTTTGTTGCAAAACAATTTTCACAGTCTTGAGAGCGTTTACGCTTTTGAGCATCACATTTCTTTAAAGGTTCCGTGCTAGTTGATGGTTTTACAGATTTCAATTCTTGTTGTTCCCCATGCACTTCAACCATGTGGGATTGATATCGCTTTACAGCAGAAAAACCAAGATCACAAACTGAACACGAAAAAGGTGCTGAACTGACATGCTTTAAATTTACACGCCGTCCAAGACTATCCTGTCTGTTAAATGTCATAGCACAATGACTGCACACAAACATTTTAATGTCATGTTTAGCATTTGCGTGTCGTTGAAGGTTGTCAGGTCTTGAGAACTGTTTCTTACAGTCACCACACTTGAACATTGTGATCAGTTTCGAAATTACCTATAAAAGAAAGAAATCATAAATGTTAATAAATGATAAAACAAAGTACAATATAAATAGTTTAATTATATTCCAGTCAATGGTTATAGCAGGGTATTTAAATCGATCATCTGTGAACTCCTAGCAAGTCTAACTTCATGTAGTTCTAACTGGGGTTTACTATATACCACTGTCACTGACACCAAGTGGTGAACATTGGAACTTGATAGAGTGGTAGAAACCTGCGGTCGCCAGTTAATTGAGCTAGGTGTGAAGTCATAGCCAGTCTTAAAGCAAGTCTAAACTTGTAGAACATGTCACGTGATAGAAACCAGTGATCGCCAGTTAAATGAGCTAAGTGTGACGTCATAGCCAGTCTTAAAACAAATCTAAACTTGTAGAACTTGTCACGTGATAGAAACCAGCGATCGCCAGTTAAGTGAGCTAAGTGTGACGTCATAGCCAGTCTTTAAACAAGTCTAAACTTGTAGAACATGTCACGTGATAGAAACCAGCAGCCACCAGTTAAGTGAGCTAAGTGTGACGTCATAGTCAGTCATAAATCAAGTCTAAACTTGTGAAACATATCTCGTGACAAGGTTAAGTTATGTAAAGTTAGGTTATGTTAGGTGAACTGAGGTTAAGTCTTTAAATATTCCCTCTGTCACTGACACCTAGCAATGAACATTCAGACTTAATAGAACGGTAATCAAAATCTAACCTACAAAATTAGCTTTACACACCATGGTCAAGTAGTTCCAACTTTTGACTACCAAAATATACCATTTTCACTGACATGTAGTGGTGGACATTGGAAAATATCTCTCTAACTGTTTAAAAGTTATTAGATGGTACTTACCTTTTTATAATTTATCAACTGCTGCCACTGAATGAACAAATTTTAGGAATCTGGTAACCTACAGGTATCCAATTATCTGTAAACAAATCAATCAATCAATCAATCAATCAATAAATACATTCCAATCAATAACTTCAACATCAATTAGTAATAAAAGACTCCAATCCATTAATAATAAGTACTTACCTTGCAAAATAATTTATAAATTTTCTACCAAAAAGTCTTTTTTACAACTCTTGAGCTGTAATAGTGCACTGTTCACTCAAAGCGAGTAATAAAGACTGACAGTAGGGAAATATATGACACTCCTCTTATATAAACTCTCATCGCTCGTGTCAGCAGTTTTTTGCAGATCATTGCAATTCCTCTCCCAATACAGCTGAGAGTCCAAAGTACACTAGGAACACCTGTGTGGTATCCAATTACTGCTGACTTTGCATGATCATCACCCATTGTCTTGATCAACACCTGGGAATTCAAATTACTGCAGCGTCAGTCGTAGCAACAGCAGTGTGCGCTCTCTGCCATGTCAGCAACATGACACCGGAAGGAACACCTGTGTAATATCAAATAACTGCTAACTTTGCATGATCATCACCCATTGTCTTAATGAACACTTGCGGTTTCAAATTACTGCAGCGTTAGTCATAGCAACAGAACTGTGCGCTCTCTGCCATGTCTGCAATATTACACAGGAAATAGCAAGTTAGTTTACTGCACGTACCATCTCCACAATTTTAACATCTTAAGAACATGTATTATTCTCTTTCAACTACAAATGACTCGTTAGAACACATCCATTCACCAAGTTAGATCCCTTGACCTGCCCTCAAATGGCATGTGCCTCGTGTACTAGGGTGTGTGCATTAGCCTTAACGTTACGTACGAACTAAACAGGTTGTGACTTGTTAGCTCTTATCGTGCACGTGCACAGGTGAACAACTGTGTGTTATGTCATATTAAACATGAACTCGCATTTTCTCACGTATGAACCAAAACAGGATGTGACTTGTTTCACAAGGAGGGCGGTAATAATGACATCTCACACGTGTTCACATGTATTTCGTCACTTTCCTTTCATATCGTTATCACATTATAGTAGTGTGGGATTAGTGAACAACGTCATTTCAACACACTGCTTTACACGCAATATGTAGTTAGGCCCTTTGACATAATTTAAATAAATTCATGGGCTAGTCCGTAGGAACCAGTCCAAAGGGACTGGTCCAAAGGGATCAGTCCAAAGGGACTCATCAAGAAGGACTCGTCCACAAGGACTCGTCCACAAGGACTCGTCAACAAGGACTCGTCCACAAGGACTTGTCCACAAGGACCTGTCAACAATGACCTGTCAACAATAACCCATCAACAGGGGCCCGACAACAGGGCTCGTCAACAATAACAGGGGCTCACGCCTCAGGGCCTAACATGCCCTTCTTTGATTATTGGTTTGCGGAACAACGTTTAATTCCATATTGGCATTCAAACTCTCACATGTTGCACTTGGAAAGCGAGATTCTATAAAAAAAACAATTTCACCGCCTAGTAGGGGTAGGTTTTATTTTGGGGTTAAAATATGTTGTCCATTGGAAAGGGGGTATCAGCCCGAGTTCAACGACAACTCATTTGTTAAAATCCAACCATGCCTTCGAGAGATATCGCGTCGCCGCCATCTTGTGTGGAGGAATGTGGAGGTGGAGGGTCCCGTACTCTCCAAAAACCAGTACTGTAGACCGTCAACGACTCAACTTTTGACTCTGCACGAGGCAGAGAGACCGACACTCATGGCTCTTACTGTTTAACAGCCGTTGTGTATAGACGTGCTGAGTTAGTCCGTCCTGTGTGACGAAGAAATATCCAAAGTCCACCGTGTAGGTGATGAAGAATTTGTGTATCCGACTACGTCGAAGATTAAGTATTACTTTTGCGCGAATGTGTGCTGTGCTACGTTGCGAAAAGTATTTATTAAATTGTGAGGGGAAAAGTGCAATTTACGTCCAAGCGACGATCACCACATACTACGTCCACGAGGTGGAGATAAAATCCGTAATCATCTACGAGAGATTACGTGTGAAATTCATTTGATGGTTATAATTGTTACCAATGATATTCTGTTAAAATGCACATGTCAAGTGCGGAATTTTAGTAACAATTGTGTCGGATATATTCGTGTAACACCACATTTTCATTGTGAACGCCATGCTGCATGTTACACGAGTGTGATAAAATACAGTAAATCAGACATGATCACTAAACCATCCTCCCAAGTAAAAGTGCTTTATTTTACGTCACATAACGCCGCACTTTATGTATGAATTTTTCGCCAGATCAGAGCAATATTTGTGGATGTGTGAAATATTTTCGAATCAGTAATTGCTGACAACGCATGCCTATTAAATACAGTGAAGCAGACAGTGAAAGGCCATTTGTTGAAGGTCTGCACTATAAAGCCAGTGATTTGTTATACTGTTATACTTTGCTTAACTTCAAATCAGTGGAAAACACGTGTGATTATTTGTACTTGATCGTCAACCACGTGTACGCTACTATTACAACGACCCTGGTGACCAGTAACATGGAGTAGACACCATGATGTGAGGAGTATTTCGACAAGGAAGAGGACGAATCTACAACCATGGCAGGAGTATTAACGAACACCGACCTGGATGTGGAGATTCATGGTACACTCAACCCTACCGTTGACCATGAGGAGGAGATCTTTACTCGAGAGACGAGAAGCCAATGGAAAGGAATGGAGTGGTATAAGCTCGATGTCCGAGCAGGTTCATGGAGAATTGCCAACCATCCTGAATCTCTGTTACACCATACTGTTGGAACCTTCGATTACTGTGGCTTCTGAGTGAGTCTTATCTTTCCTCTTGTACGGGTTGATCTGTGGTAGTAGATAATAGATTGCAGAATGTAGACATTAACCGAACTTGTGACACCAGTCAGGCATGGATTTTCTTGTAGTTAGTTTAATTATGTTTTATTTCAGTGGATGAGTTATTCATGGTGTATTCTTGGATTACACGGTACGAGAGAATATAAATTTTAATGCTATTTTCTTGTTCATTTCTTCCTTTTTTATCAAACACCAACAGTAATCTTCTATTTTCTCTTTGTTGGTCATGTCTCTTATGTTCTTTGTGAGTCTGTTCTATATATATATCTTCCATGACCCACCTAGCGTCATCTAGCAGCGAATCTCAGAAGCTCCTCAATTCTTCCTGGTGCAAGAAGACTTCCTTATCCATCTGGCCACCAGTTCTCGTTGCCATCGCCAGCTATTATCTCCGTGATCAAGAGAACTTCGTCTACTCTTTCACCCACCAGGCTGTGCTAGTATCGCCTGCTATCAACTCTTTGAAGACCATTTCCTCAAGAGAATTTAAGTTTACAATATTGGTCATGCTTATATGTTTTCCTTTTGTCTCCTACCCCCACTCTTTTCCCTTCCTTGGACCCTCCGCGCTTCGCTGAGTGGGTCTCACTTGTAAGTGGGCAGTTGACTCGTCAGTCAAGGCTCAACTAGAGCCAGTCTCCTCAAACCAAGAGGCACTCTCTACATTCTACGCAATGTTGGCACATTAAGTATCCGTCAAAGGGAACTTCACCTTCGCCATGCAACAAAGATAAGTACATACTTCAGGTTTTAACCTCATCTTCATCGGTTTTACTATCTTCATACTTTCAATGATCATTTTATAGACAGTGTGAGATTACTTATTTGGGGCAAAAATCATCCTTCGCGGGATTTGCTATGTTGGGCTTTTGTCTGTCTAAGCCAACCTTAATAGAAAGTAGCTTTTCTTAAGCTATTTAAATGAAAAATCTTCTCACCATGTGGGATATTATCTAATACCCGCTGTCTATAAAATACCAAGCTAGTTCCTCCGCTGGATTAACTTTGGCTCCATTCTTCTATTAGGATCGTTCTGGAACCTTCCAGATCCTGTACTTTATCTACAAGTCTTGCCGTCATGTACTTTTCACTCACTTGTGAGAATACTATTGAAAATTGAAGAATCTTCCTTCTGAATTAAAGCTCAATAGCTAATTTGCTTCCACCGTTGGCATGTTCTATGGCGCATTTAATTGTAATTCACAACTTTCTCAAGCAATAGACTCTCGCCTACCTAGTGCAACCAGTTATTTTTTATCATTGCAATAACTTTCTTTGCCATAAACTTTCGTGTTACTACAGTGAACTTTTCATCCATTCAACAAACTATAGTGAGAACTAGTGCTTGTTCAACATTTCTACCGCGTCGCGATCGTCCGATTACCATAAATAAGGCCATGAACATTTATCCTAAATCCCAATTGATCTTTCCTAAACCTTCTACTAACAAACCATATTAATAAAATTGTAACTCTAGATCATTTTCAATGAGGTGTCACTCTAAAGACGTGCCCTCCCACCTTTGCTTATACCTCACTAATTAATTTCTGCATAACCACGTGTTTCATACACGGTTCAAGCTTACATTGTTTCTCCCTTATAATTAGAGAATACAATTCTTTCAACTCATTAGTGAGTTATTTCTAGGTCTCACGAAAGGGAAACTTTCCCTATTTGTCTCGTGATTCCTATTTAACCATAGGAAGTCTAGAACCTTCCTTTTGACTTTCTCTTCAGGTTTCACAGTAAGTGACCTGCTCTATTTTGCATAGCTATCATAAATGTAATCCAGTATAAATATAAGAAGTTATAGGAACTTCTATCTTATTCTTCATGTTTTTCTTATTGTTATTTTCGAAGTGGTTACTTTCTCTAGAATGTTTTCTCAGAAATTTCTTATAGTACACAACTTGTACTCTATTTATTGTTAAACTTTAATCACCTTAATTGTCTTTAAATTTTGAATTTTTATCTTCGCTATTTTAAATCCTTGCTAGGATTGTATAAAGGTTTGAAACCTAATAAATTGTTAATTGCCTGGAGCAAACTTTAAATGTTAGGAGGTCTGCGACCCCAAATTGTTACTAAAAATTGAAACTATATACTTGTCAAATTTATTAGACTTTTTTGCATTGTTAAATAAATTCAAACTTTCCTTTTCGACTCATTATTTCTCTAATACAACGGTTAGGCAAGATCCAGTCTTCCTTGGCTCTTCCTACTCAATGCCATTAAATCTATTGATAGGGCTTTCACCACTCGTTGCATTTGAGCAAGAACTCTTAGTGGTAATCTCTTTAAAGTTTATCTAAGCTTTAATAGCTAATTCTAACTGGCTAGTAAAGCAAGCACAGCTCGCTACGCCAGCTACCTGCTTGTGGAGATCCTCTCCGAAAACTAATGGTTGGTTTTCCAAAAAATAAGTGTTTCTCTTTGTCTAAACTTTTAGCCGGCTCCTTGCTGAGTAAAAGCTTAGCCATTTCCAAATGCAACTATTGGTTCACTTACCAAAATTACTCCCCAAGGTATAATTTCTTATCACTATCCTTCTTGGAAGCACTTGGTCGCTTTTTAGGAACTCCACAACTTCGAAAACTGGAAATATCAAAATCGATGCAAATTATTGGCATTCTTCGAATTACTGTGCCCTTTCAGCAAGAAATATGCAAATCACAGTATGCCAGCATTGCTCAATTCGGGATTTTCGGGGTTGTAGTATGTTCTCCCAATCTGTGACTTACACATTTTGGATTAAATAGAGGATACACTTACAAAATAACAACAAAATCAACTCCTATTCCAAAACATTTAATTAATCAAAATTATGGTGCTACAAACAATAAAACAAATAAACTACTGACCAAAAATCCTTCTACTTGTTCAAAGTGAACAAGGAATAACATAAGAATTAAACGAATATTATATTAAAACACATGGTTTCCTTTAAAACCAACAATTTATTCATAATTATTTTTACTTCCATAAAGTATCTATCTTAAAGTTCCATATAACTACGAGCTCCCTTGGCTCGATGCTTTCTATTAATAATGGTGTCATTCCTTTGTACACCTCAAATACTATTTTTATATTTTCTTATCATCAAAACAAATATATAATTACATTTAAAGTACATGTTAATTCTTTACTTAAATATTTGGGCACTTCACATGTTCTCAGCATTTACCATCTCTCTCAAGTTTTACACATTCACCATAGTGATCGGGAAAATACTTGTGTACTCCAGAGTTATAAAGATTACTTGACACAGTCAAAAACTATGATTACTCCCGGAACCTAGTTATCTTCATTTAACTCGTGGAATCCTACTTCCATACAACATTACAATAGGGATTGTTATTTATTTTATTTGTCTTATAAGACCATTATCACATAAGAAAACTACGATCTGAACTGGCAAGCGATAATTTCATCTACAAGGACCTCGGTTCATCGCCCGGGTCATTGACAACTTTTAAACACTCACGGTGTATTATTTACTTCTTACAGACGGCCTTCCCCAACCCTCCTGCTACTAGGGTCTGGCCATATACTCGAGCGAGATTTATGACTGGGAGGGTGACTTCCCGTTCAGTCTGCGGGTGGAGCTCTCCTCAATGCTTTTAAAACAAATCTCCCTTTCTTTTCAGTTCTATGGAGAGACCTGGCATTTACTACTCTTTTTACTTTCAACAATATTATTGGGCTCACAAACCACTTTCGTAACCTTGGCATTTATTAATTATAAAGGGTCCTCATTGATTGGGAAGAGTAATACACATTTTACGACGAATAATTAGGGGCTTCAACAACAAGAGGATTCTAGGTTCGAATCTCTTAACATGCCTCGGGAACCATTCCCACATTTGAGGGCTTATACAAAATGCGATTTAGGGTCGGCCGTGGCCTACATGACCTACGCTCAATAATACCATACAATTGCTCCCTTTTACATAATAACACACACATGGCCTCGTGATCTATGTCACTATTGGAGGACTTACAACATATCTCAATTCCCCGCAATCAACTACCCTTCATAAGTAATTTACCAAGTACATTTAAATTCTACGCTTCCTAGCGTGACATTTTATTTTAATTACGCTCCATTGCGCTATACACATTTTTAAGGCCTATCGTCTTCCAAAGAACTGATAAATTCCATATTAACAATTAATACATATCTCAATTTTTATATTAATCTTTTCCCTTTGACAATAATCGCTCTATTTTAAGAACATGCATTATCATCATGTCTTATACTTTTATTAAGGCTCCAACGCTCTTATTTTCATATTATTCAATTTGATCTTTATTTATATTTCCTTTATATTATTATTATTAATACACTTGCTTTTATAACATTCGTCAAATACACTGACATTTTATTTATACTTTTCCTCTACAGGATTTATTCTTTCACATAATTATTTTTAATTTCTCAAATTTTATTTTTGTTCAGACCGCGTTCTTATTCCGTTATTATTTATTTAGAAACATCCCTTTTACTCAAAACTCCGGTGGATTTGTACACAATCATTTCCCCGACACCAAAACATAATGAAAATCTTTACTCACATGCTTTAGGTCGTTTCCGGACCTTCCTTCTCGTGCGATGAGTCATTTTTGCCCACTTTTTTAAAAAATTACTCCATCTTGTACAAATTCATTGCATGTACTGACATATCTTGACACATATTTAACACGTATACATTTAACACTGATAACATTTTAAATACACTGGTGTATCCGTTTAAAACACACAATAAAAACACTGAAAATATATTACTTTTAACACAAAATCTTGATATATTTACACTTCACAAATTCTGATCACTAGGCCGCTATTGAAGCCTATCACACGTGACCTCTTGACCTCCCGTCTCCAAGGGTGAAATTTAGTAATGTCGGCTTCCTATCCTCTCCCGCTTGCTGAGCCCAAGGTTGCAGGTTCGAAACCTGGCGCAGTCAGCTGGCATTTGAGGGTGAGCAAATGCGAGGGAGCCGTGTCAGTAGATTTACTGGCACGTTAAAGATCCCCTTCGGGGCAAAATTCCGGCACCCCGGCGTCTCTAAAAGCCAGTGTAGTTAAAAGGGACGTAAAACCAATAACATTATAACTATCCTCTCCGAATATGAAAGTCTCGAATCATCTACTTCCTCCCTGCAATAGCACTTCTTCGAATCTCGTTCCTGACGATCTGCTATTTCTCTGACTAAAACGGCTCCCCTTTTAGATCCTATTTATTGATCTTAGCGAAAGTCTGTTCTGTTCACGGTCCCCTCGATAATCTATCGGTGACCTATGGATTTTTATAGCAACTAATACTTCTCGAGTCTTAGTGCTTTTGAAATAGTTCATCTGCTTTCTTGAAAACAATGTCTATCGTTTCCTTCTCTTCTTCGCTTATTCGGTTCTCGAACTTCTAATCTTCTAGAATATTTGGCGAACCTTATCCTGTCTGTCTTTCCCTGCTCGGGTTCTTTAAATTTGATATAAATGTTTATCTCGCTGTTCCGGTACTTCCGCACATTATGATACTTTTGGTCGTTTACTAAAAGACCTATCGCCCTGAGTCCTAAGTTCGCAGCCTGCTTTGACTGTATTTTATGAACTTTTCACTGTAAATTTTATACTGTCGGACCTAAATCCTGTAACTAGGATTTTCCTAATTTTCCACACGGCGATACTGTAATATTACTTCCTTGCAACTCCCTACGGATCACGTAAGTTATGGATATCGCGACGCCCTTGGCTGTCGGATATTAGCAATGCGATGTGATACAGCGTTTTTTCCCTCAAGGAGTACTGGTAAACTGCCTTCGATGTGTTACAGCGTGACGCCCCCTCTCGGACTGTCGGAATACTGCATTCGGTGTCTGATGTAGCACAGTGACGCGCCCTCAAGCCGTTTGATAACTGCATGTACTGATACAGCGTGACGCCCCCTCTCGGGCTGTCGGAATGACTGCATGATTGGCTTGGTGAGGCCAGGAGTTTTATACTCTTTAGTCACAAAAAGATAAAATCCTAGTCCTTTTCGTGACCAACTTTTGAACTAATTGTCGTACAATTATAAAAATTATATCTCCAGAAAGCTCGTCTTCCAAACGTCAAATGATCTCACTGCGCATAAGAATCGATCGTGCAATTCTGAGATACTAATTAATTTGTAGTCTTCAGCTGCGTGGGTGTTGCTGTTCATTTTTAAAATCCCCACTCCTTTGGTCTCAGTGAATCCCCGATGACGTATGCTGCGTTTGCAGTTCTTTCCTGTGCAACTATTACAAGCTATTTCTTTACACAAAAATCTCTAATCCGAAATAATTCACAGTACAGTATTTATTTACTTATTTTTATTCCTGCAAATGGGTTAAATTTAATTATTCTTCTACTGGCACAGCGGCGCTGTTGCCGTTTTAATGCAAGCTAAGCTGGATTTCCGAGCCACGCTTCTCTGTCTTACAGTAAAAACTTTCCACTCGTTCTATTAATATCCATGACTGGCTCCTTCTCAATGTCAAGAGGCATGATCTCATCTCCTGAATACCTGGTCCAGCGGCTTGCACAACGTTAGGCTAGAACCCTTGCTTAAAATTTCTCTATGTTACATTAGAAACTGTATGTTTCTTTCATTCCTTTCTCGAAATATATGGATTCGACCCCTTTTGAGCCTATGGCACATGGGTTCATTATTTGGTCAAAAAAGAATTCCTTTGAACAGATCTACAATAAGTCTGTTACTATCTGCCTTGCCAGACCATCACCCTTCCCCATAGTACGCATATGCATGCTTGAGAGGGAATACGCTAAAGCCATTCTCTTGCAAACCGCCCAAGTCTTAGCTGCGGTTCCCGTTAGCTTCGACCAGGTCCTTACCCACTTTAGGTATCAGAGAACGGATTTGCAGTGGCAACCGCCTCTAAGTGCATTTAAAGTTAAATTCATAACTTTTGTGGGACTCTCCTCCTATCTTTCTATCCTTTTTCTCCAGTCCGAAACCCACCTCCTTTTCTTTATCATCTTCCCTTGGTGGTTAGGTTATTCCTCAGCCAATAATCTACCCAAAATTTGGTACCAGAAACCCGGGAGAGTCCATTTGTCATTTTTTCTGTTTAAAAGATTATCTGACAATACCTTGCAAATTATTAATACCTGCTTTGAATCTTTCAGCTATATTTACATCGTGCAAAGCCTGTGAAGGGGAAAGAGGCCGCTCCTGTCTCATTTGGTGTGTCCCTTCTTTCAACTTATTCGCTGCTGCCAGCTTGACAGCATTTCCAAGGTTCCACAGTTTCGTGAGTTACATTTTAATCTATTTTCTTTGACATGGCTCCTACTGAAAAGGATAAGGATGAAAAACTTACTTCTAAACGAGCATCCTATAAAGGGCAAATTACCGGATTCAGAAAGTACATAAAAGAGTTAGATCCCTCAGAAGCTCAATTAGACTTGTTGAAACATCGTGTAAGGGATTTTGAACGTTCGTATGAGAATTATTGCAACATCCAAACTGAAATAGAAACTTGTATGCTCAATCAAACCGAAGATCGATTCGAGGTAGAAAACCAATATTACGAAGGCATAGGTTCTGCTTTCAAAATAATACGCCAACTCGAAGAGGAGCAGAAAAAGGACGCTTCTGTTCTTGGTTCTCTTCACGAACCACAAACTTCTTTCCGTGATGGTACTTACAAGCCCAAACCAATTTTACCTAAAATTGATTTACCCCATTTCTCTGGAGATGAATCTACTTGGGATTTTTTCTATGAATTATTTTGCTCCCTTGCTCATGACAATGAAGACATTCAAGTCATTTACAAGTTTCATTACTTGAGATCTATCCTCCGAGGTCAAGCTCTGCAGTTAGTTGAAGCACTCCCTTTAAGCGCAGATAACTACCGCATCGCATTTAATCTCCTTAAAGAGTGATATGGCAATTCACGTTTGTGTGTGGCTCGCCACATCCGCTGTCTGTTCAACCTGCCAGTCGTCAAACCTAATGACGTCACCTCTTTAAGAGACCTGTTAGATTCTATTCAATTACACGTGGGAGCGTTATATCAACTCAAGCAGCCAGTCCAAACGTGGGACACAGTCCTTATTCATCTAGCTACATCCAGATTCGATTTTTCGACATTAAAGGCTTGGGAGATCGAACTCACTCGCAACGAGGAACATTCGTTTGAACACCTCATCTCGTTTCTCAACAGCCGGTGCCAAGTCCTTACAGCACTCTCATTTCAGTGCGAAAATGTCGAAACGAGTCATAAGTGTCACATTTTTGAGATAAAAACTTGTCTCTTCAAATGGTCATCAGCCCCCATCTGTCGAGAACAAGCAAACTCGTTCTGCTTCTTTCAACCATCCAAGAGAACATATCAGGCCGCTCAACAAATCTTTAAAATGCACGCTCTGTAAAAGGTTTCACACTTTGTACTCCTGCAAATCTTTTAAAGAATTGTCTGTCGAAGACCGAAAGAAGTTTGTCTTCAATAGTAAACATTGCTTCAACTGCTTGTCACCTAAGCATTCTTCTTCAAACTGTACGTCTTCCAACCTCTGTTTCCATTGTAAAAAACCGCACCATTCTTTATTGCACGTTCATGATAAATCGAGGTCACCAGTACCCGCTTCTTCAAACTCCATGCAGAGCAGCTCCGAACAAACTAATGCTTCTTCCTGCATTTCTAACGCCGAAACTTCTCACAATGCGCAAGTCCTTTTGTCCACTGTACAATTCGAAATCCAAGATAAATTTGGACATTGGTTTCGAACCCGCGGTCTTCTCGATTCTGCTTCAACTCACAACTTTGTTTCGCGATCGTTAATTAAAAAACTAGGTCTTTCGTCATCGCCTACTCCCATTAATGTATCCGGCATTGACAATTTGAAAACCCAAGCCTTGCAGTCTTCAAAATTGAAAATCAGAGACGTTTGCCAAAGAAACACCAATCTTAACTTAAACTGTCTCATTCTTACCAGTATTGGCAAGGACACTCCTAGCAGCTCTATCAATACTTCCGGTTTAAAGATTCCTTCGCACTTAAGGTTAGCTGATCCTCAGTTTAATGCTCAAGGTCTCATTGATATTCTTTTCAGTGCCAATATTTTCTGGAATTGCCTTCGTAAACAGGTTCGTAAGTTATCCTCAAACGTGGTCGCCAGAGACACCGATTTTGGTTGGGTTATTACTGGTGAAATCCAACAACCCAGTCTTCAAACCAAATCGCAATGTCATTTTGTTACAGCTGACATAAATCCCATTTCTGAAAAAGAGAACGCTCATGGTTTCGATCTCAATTCTTTTGAAAAACACTTGCCGAAACGATGTCTTATCGTAAACAACTACGCCACCTTTGTAAGTTGTTTAAATGATTTAGCCTTATTCCCGCATAAAATGGCAATTCAAGTTCGCCTCACCTTGTGTCACTTAGTTTACTTTCTCATGTCATTTTTTATAGCAGGTAAATGCTTAAACTTTCTATCGAAAACTATCTTCCCTTTGTGTAAAACCATGGCTATCAGTCACCATCATTTCGCTGTAAGCTATGTTTCACTTCTTTCGCTATTTAGTAGGATGGCCACGGCCGGCTCCTTCCCCCTTCCTCACAATTGGAAGCCGCTCACCTCATTACCAAAATAAACTTGTTCCGCTCAAGGACTCTCTCAGCTATTTATATTCCTTATCTCGCTGTACTATGTGGGTCAAGGTCGTTCATGCTTATGTCTCCCACTTACTCACGCTCGTATCCTACAACTGTTTCGATTCTTGTTTCATAACATCGTTCCGTATTTTTCACGCGCTCATGTATTGCTCCTTGCTTACATATTTTGCAATCTTATTGTTTATTGATGAGCAAACTTGTTTTTTCTTGTCGTTACATTCGATGTGTTTTTGTATTTATGCTTGTCATGTCACGTTTCTCGCTGACTTAAGTATTTTTCTAATTAACCCCTTTGATACTTATTATGACTTAAGGTCATTGTTTATGGCTACTAGATTGTTGTTACCTATAGCGTTCTTGCCTCCTATTCTCATAGTTCCTTTGTTTATTTGGTATATTCTTATCCTTAATAGATGTACTTGTTTCTATACGCTTTGTTTAAACATGTTAATTCTTCTTTCGCATCTTATCGCAATCTTTACTAGAGCTATACTTCTCGCAGCTTCTAGCTATTTTGTGATTGAAGGTGTTGTTAATTCTCGTCCTTTAACTCCGCTTTCCAATGACCCTGATGACCTACTTCCACTCACACCTGGTCACTTCCTTATCGGCACTTCTCTTTCTGCCTCTCCTCCTCTTCCCAATTCTTACAGGAATTCTAATCTACCCATTGTTTGGCGTAAACTTGAAGCCCTTCGCAATTCCTTTTGGAAAAGGTGGAACTTGGAATATTTAACTTCCCTGCAACGGAGACAGAAGTGGTTTCTTTCCAGTCCCGACATTAAAGTGGGGACCTTGGTCTTGGTTAGGGATGTTTCTCCCCCCCCCCCTGTTCTGGACTTCTGGTAGAGTGACCGAGTGTTATCCTGGAAGGGAAGGGAGAGTCAGGGTGGCTAGAATCTTGACCACTAATGGTCAGATCACAAGCCCACTTCTCTTCAATTGCTTCATTACCTTTAAATGTTTAATTGTTTTTCCTGCTCTCTGTTGGTGTTTTTTCCCCTCCCAGTATGGTGTATTCTTGGAATACACGGTACGAGAGAATATAAATTTTAATGCTCTTTTCTTGTTCATTTCTTCCTTTTTATCAAACACCAACAGTGATCTTCTATTTTCTCTTTGTTGGTCATGTCTCTTATATTCTTTGTGAGTCTGTTCTAGATATATATCTTCCATGACCCACCTAGCGTCATCTAGCAGCGAATCTCAGAAGCTCCTCAATTCTTCCTGGTGCAAGAAGACTTCCTTATCCATCTGGCCACCAGTTCTCGTTGCCATCGCCAGCTATTATCTCCGTGATCAAGAGAACTTCGTCTACTCTTTCACCCACCAGGCTGTGCTAGTATCGCCTGCTATCAACTCTTTGAAGACCATTTCCTCAAGAGAATTTAAGTTTACAATATTGGTCATGCTTATGTTTTCCTTTTGTCTCCTATCCCCACTCTTTTCCCTTCCTTGGACCCTCCGCGCTTCGCTGAGTGGGTCTCACTTGTAAGTCGGCAGTTGACTCGGTCAGTCAAGGCTCAACTAGAGCCAGTCTCCTCAAACCAAGAGGCACTCTCTACATTCTACGCAATGTTGGCACATTAAGTATCCGTCAAAGGGAACTTCACCTTCGCCATGCAACAAAGATAAGTACATACTTCAGGTTTTAACCTCATCTTCATCGGTTTTACTATCTTCATACTTTCAATGATCATTTTATAGACAGTGTGAGATTACTTATTTGGGGCAAAAATCATCCTTCGCGGGATTTGCTATGTTGGGCTTTTGTCTGTCTAAGCCAACCTTAATAGAAAGTAGCTTTTCTTAAGCTATTTAAATGAGAAATCATCTCACCACGTGGGATATTATCTAATACCCGCTGTCTATAAAATACCAAGCTAGTTCCTCCGCGGGATTAACTTTGGCTCCATTCTTCTATTAGGATCGTTCTGGAACCTTCCAGATCCTGTACTTTATCTACAAGTCTTGCCGTCATGTACTTTTCACTCACTTGTGAGAATACTATTGAAAATTGAAGAATCTTCCTTCTGAATTAGAGCTCAATAGCTAATTTGCTTCCACCGTTGGCATGTTCTATGGCGCATTTAATTGTAATTCACAACTTTCTCAAGCAATAGACTCTCGCCTACCTAGTGCAACCAGTTATTTTTCATCATTGCAATAACTTTCTTTCCCATAAACTTTCGTGTTACTACAGTGAACTTTTCATCCATTCAACAAACTATAGTGAGAACTAGTGCTTCTTCAACATTTCTACCGCGTCGCGATCGTCCGATTACCATAAATAAGGCCATGAACATTTATCCTAAATCCCAATTGATCTTTCCTAAACCTTCTACTAACAAACCATATTAATAAAATTGTAACTCTAGATCATTTTCAATGAGGTGTCACTCTAAAGACGTGCCCTCCCACCTTTGCTTATATCTCACTAATTAATTTCTGCATAACCACGTGTTTCATACATGGTTCAAGCTTACATTGTTTCTCCCTTATAATTAGAGAATACAATTCTTTCAACTCATTAGTGAGTTATTTCTAGGTCTCACGAAAGGGAAACTTGCCCTATTTGTCTCGTGATTCCTATTTAACCATAGGAAGTCTAGAACCTTCCTTTTGACTTTCTCTTCAGGTTTCACAGTAAGTGACCTGCTCTATTTTGCATAGCTATCATAAAAGTAATCCAGTATAAATATAAGAAGTTATAGGAACTTCTATCTTATTCTTCATGTTTTTCTTATTGTTATTTTCGAAGTGGTTACTTTTTCTAGGATGTTTTCTCAGAAATTTCTTATAGTACACACCTTGTACTCTATTTATTGTTAAACTTTAATCACCTTAATTGTCTTTAAATTTTGAATTTTTATCTTCGCTATTTGAAATCCTTGCTAGGATTGTATAAAGGTTTGAAACCTAATAAATTGTTAATTGCCTGGAGCAAACTTTAAATGTTAGGAGGTCTGCGACCCCAAATTGTTACTAAAAATTGAAACTATATACTTGTCAAATTTATTAGACTTCTTTGCATTGTTAAATGAATTCAAACTTTCCTTTTCGACTCATCATTTCTCTAATACAACGGTTAGGCAAGATCCTGTCTTCCTTGGCTCTTCCTACTCAATGCCATTAAATCTATTGATAGGGCTTTCACCACTCGTTGCATTTGAGCAAGAACTCTTAGTGGTAATCTCTTTAAAGTTTCTCTTAGCTTTAATAGCTAATTCTAACTGGCTAGTAAGGCAAGCACAGCTCGCTACGCCAGCTACCTGCTTGTGGAGATCCTCTCCGAAAACGTATGGTTGGTTTTCCAAAAAATAAGTGTTTCTCTTTGTTAAACTTTTAGCCGGCTCCTTGCTGAGTAAAAGCTTAGCCATTTCCAAATGCAACTATTGGTTCACTTACGAAAAATACTCCCCAAGGTATAATTTTTTATCACTATCCTTCTTGGAAGCACTTGGTCGCTTTTTAGGAACTCCACAACTTCGAAAACTGGAAATATCAAAATCGATGCAAATTATTGGCATTCTTCGAATTACTTGGTCAAAAAAGAATTCCTTTGAACAGATCTACAATAAGTCTGTTACTATCTGTCTTGCCAGACCATCACCCTTCCCCATCGTACGCATATGCATGCTTGAGAGGGAATACGCTAAAGCCATTCTCTTGCAAACCGCCCAAGTCCTAGCTGCGGTTCCCGTTAGCTTCGACCAGGTCCTTACCCACTTTAGGTATCAGAGAACGGATTTGCAGTGGCAACCGCCTCTAAGTGCATTTAAAGTTAAATTCATAACTTTTGTGGGACTCTCCTCCTATCTTTCTATCCTTTTTCTCCAGTCCGAAACCCACCTCCTTTTCTTTATCATCTTCCCTTGGTGGTTAGGTTATTCCTCAGCCAATAATCTACCCAAGTCACCAGAGTGTTTGTTGCAAGTAAAAGTGTTCGCAGGATTTTTGTTCTAATTTTAGTTAGGGAGACCTCAAATCACTTTGATTTGGTTTGGTCAGTCCTTCAGATGGACTAGATTAGGAATTTGGAATAATGGACAACCATTATTCGTTTATTTTTCCTGACCCTGTTTGCGAACCTCTCTTTTACGCCACTGTTAGTTATTTTGAGCTATTTAATCCTCGTATCATTTTCATGGTCGACAGAAGTCATGACCTTTTGAATGGATTTATTTAAGCTTTAGTGTGAGCTTTGATGCCACAACACTTCTAGAGAGAACTATATTTGGGAGCATTATTGTAGATGCCAACCCAGCATCGAACCCGATGCCATTGTATCATTTAAGACGACCTATCAGTTAGTAGGATTGGCAACTGTTTATTATTTTTGTTTCAGTGTCAAGTTGTAAGACACGAGAAAGTTATGACAAAGGCATATTGTACAGAATATTAGGAGTGGAATATCTTCATCCATTTCCAAAGTCATTTTTAGAGTGGAATATCTCCACTATTTGGTCTTTGTAACATTTTGACGTTACCTATCAGTGTTTATGAAATTTTAGCGTGGTAGTGAAACCACGGTAAACTGTTTTCTAATTGTGTTAGATTTTAAGCCAGCGTTATATCAGAAAGACTTCTATTTGAAAGATATTATACGCCTGTGTAGTGTGTTACAACGCAGACGCGATGAGATGAGTGTAAGTGCTTTGACAAGCTGCTGAATGTTAATGAACTGTATGGGAGTCCGCAGCGCTCAGGTTAGACGACTGGAAGTTTTTTGTTTAAGTCTCGACGCGCATGCGCACACCCCAATTCAACGTGACGGAATGTATTGATTATTTTGAGTCAAGGTTATATGAGTGTTTATTGCTGTCAAATGTTTATTACGTCATTGAACGTCATTTACTAGAGTTACCGCTTTAGGAAGCGAGATGTGTGAACACCATGAGTGTATATTATGATGAGTAGAAACTTTTGTCTGTTTTATGAGATGTTTTGACACCGATTTTGTAGGCTTGTGTTATGTTGAGACGCCTTGTGTTGCGTCGTCGTACAGATTGTTATATATGCGACCATTTATTCCGGCCAGGTGTGAGCCGATAATGTCCATGTCAGTACCTGAAAACTGCTACGGTGAGCTTTGAGCCCCGACAGTGTTATTGTGAATTCCGGCCAGGTGTGAGCCGATGATCTTTAGTGTTGTTCTTAGAGAGACTTCACGAGTTTAAGCCTAGGTGTCCTTTGAGGAATGAGCCAGTACTCTAAACCGACGACAGATAATAATAACGCTTCTAATAATAAGAAGAACTAATTCTTATAACTAAAATAACTAAAATGACAGTAAAACTTTGACTTGCGATTGGATGCGAACTGGCCAACTCATAGGATCAGTCACATTTCCGAGTGGGGAATGACTTGTAATTTTTGTAACACTACTTTTTGACGACAGAGTTGTCGCGGACCATTAGTTCTCAGCTAGTGGTGCACGACACCTCAGTAATATAAGACGTGTTTTGAGATCACGCATTTACCAACATAACAAACACTAGATGACCCAAGGATGCAAAGAGTATTCTTGCGTGTACGCAGGGCAATAATATGAAGGTTTCTGAAAGCTGTGTCATATTTATTTATTTATTTATTTGTGTATACATTTATGCTTACCCCTTGTACATGATAGTTTGTAAGGAATTTAGTTGTTTTTTTATACTGGTTTGTCACATAGCTTTGTTATTAAATGTTTGTTTGTTAAGGTAGTCAGTCACCGTATACTTTGTTGTAATTGTCAGGATTTAGCAAGATTTAACTTATTTAAAGATAAATAAGGGATTGGTACCATCATACATTCTTTTGATCTTTGTTGTTGTTAATTTAAATTCATAAGTAACCCGTTTCATTTGTGTAGGGTGTACTTTACTTGCCACTACCTAGCTTGCTGCTTTTGCATTTTTTGTAACTAGATCTTTCGCGAGGGTTATTTCAATTTACAATCAGTTTAGGATCAACAACTTTAACATTTTTTTATATAGCTTGCGGGATTAGCCCGAGACTAACCCTCCGAACTAGGATAGGTGATTGCACATTTTTAAAATAAATTTAATTCGAGATTACATAAGACTGGATGTTATTATTTTAAGCTAAGTGTTTCTAGAGTGTGCTTCTTGGGTCCTTTCAACATTTTAGCCGTGTCTGCCCGATCGGCCCGGGATGCTGCGCACGAGGACGCAATGGCCTATAGGGAGTGCACTCAAGCCTTCTCGGCTTATGCGTCCAGCCGGTGAGTTGTCTGGGGAGCCATTACGGTTAGTGGTAACCTAAACAACTCTTCTGACGGGCTCAATAGCAAGGCATTTATCACGTTGGATTGATACCTCTCGTTCAGATTATCGGCTATCGAAAGCTCTCGCATTTTACTGCCAATATAAAATGTTTTTTATGCTCACCGTCCTTGTTTTTATATATGAAATCGCACAAGATTTGCGTATTGACCTTTAAAGCCGTATGCAACCTTTGCGCTGTACAAATTCGATCATTAAAAATTTCAAAACACGATTCGATAAAGTCTTTCGGGATTAAACTCTCACCAACATTCACCACGCGGCCAGAGCAGGCACGTTTCTTAAAACAGGACTCGAGGGGTTCCCAAGTTAATGTATTGGTAACGGCAAAAGACATGATTCTTATTTAAAAAAAATCTCACCAGAGTTTTCAGCCGTATACTGCCTGGTAAACAATGGTCCCAAACCAACAGCTGGACGCATAAGCCGAGAAGGCTTCTCCCCGCAGCTCTGGCCCCTCCCCTGTCCCACACCGTTGTTGTCGGGCTCTTGGTACAGCAATCACGTGATTCCATGATCTGAGTGCATGTTTCCCTCCTCTCCCCTCTCTCCGCTTCTGCCTGCACATGCATGCCACTCTCTTGGGCTGTCTGCGGCCAGGTCTGTTACCTCAGTTACATAGTTGCCAGATTGATCCACCAGTAACCACCTGCCACCGGTGTTCCCAAGTCACGTCCTGTGATAAGGTTTCACATTCCATTCTCTTAGCCAGCCTCAAGCGGATTT
This sequence comes from Meconema thalassinum, assembly GCA_946902985.2. Lineage (NCBI taxonomy): Eukaryota > Metazoa > Arthropoda > Insecta > Orthoptera > Tettigoniidae > Meconema > Meconema thalassinum. The sequence continues at coordinate 1,295,883,112 of OX336389.2, forward strand.
CTTTCTTGGCTGCCAGTCAGACATACAAGTTGTTGACAACTATCAAACGCCCCGCTTTCATTCACATCATACAATTATTATCATTTGTCATGTTACTGATCAGCAATTACTAACATGTTTAAAGATCGCCATCAGGGATTTTCGAAATATTCGCCTTCATTCGTTCGTCAGAGGAAAATGTCTGATAGCGAACCCTCGCCCTGCTGCCCCCTCGAAATAGCTGTATACACCATGGCCGGTGATAGCCTCGTTGTAACACTCGCCCAGCACTACCGGCTCTCTGTCTACGAGCACGTATCATTAAAAAAGAGGTTAAAAACTTTAAAATGCACAGTTATTTTGTCCTAGAGACTTGAAATTTATTTTCTTGGCAGAGGGGGCAGAGATCTTTTATTTATGTCAAACAAACCTGTTTTATAGAATTCCTAGTTTCCAACATATATGAATTCCAAAATTGGATTGTTTTCAAAAAACTCATAAAAATATAAAACTTTATTATAAAAATAAAGGACATAGACACCTTTAATTTGAACTATTGCACAACCTTCATCAAGTTTGATTTTCAAAATAACGCCTACTTTCAAGAACAAATTTAAAAATATATATATAATCAGTGGTCTATAGCAAAGAGGACGTCACCCCAACGTCAACAACACCTCGTTCGTTAAAATATGGTCACGCATTCGGGAGATATCGCCAATGTTCGCAGAAAAGTAGGCTAAATTTTTATTTTATCATACACGCTTGAAACTTGCTTTCTGCCTAGAGGGCATCGGGACCTTTCATTAACGTCAAACAAACTTTTTTCCAAAATTCACCGTTTCCAAAATAGCGCGAATTTCAAAAACAAACATTTTCAATTTGTATTAAAAAAAATACCAACACACATTCATAGCAAAGAGGGCGTCACCCCAACCCCAATAACACTTCGTTCGTTAAAATCCGATAATGCGTTCGGGAGATATCGGCAAAGTTCCTAGGAAAGTAGGCTGAAGCGCAGAACTCTCCCATCCCACTACTACAAGTTTTCATCATAGAGAATTGAAATTTATTTTGGTGGTAGAGGGGGTAAGGACCTTTCATTTATGTCAAACATTTTTTTTTTGTAGAATACCTGGGCTAGTTTCCAAAATATAACAATTTCAAAATTGAACTGTTTTCAAAATAACACAAAAAAAGTTTTATTAAAAAATAAAGTACATAGAGACCATTCGTTTGAACCATTACATAACGTTCTATCATGTTTGGTTTTCAAACTATCACTTACTTTCAAAAACCAAAAATTTCAAATTTTTTTGAAAAATAGTACAAGTCATTCATAGGAAATAGGACGTCATCCCGAGTCCTACGACACCTCATTTGTTAAAATCCGCCCATGGGTTCATGAGATATCGACAATCTTACTTGGCTCAGACGCGCGCAATTTAAAAACTGCTGACGCTATGGGTTTAAACCCGTACTACTAACCTACTATCCAGTGTGTGCAACTGTCGTTTCAGCAGCCCGTAAGACATGGCCATACCAGCGGAGACGGCTTTCCCTCATCTTTACAGCAATTAGCGATATTCCATATCGCTTGCGAATGTCACTATTGCTGACATGATCATGGAGTGAGAAGCCAGATGCCAACATGAGCATCTTTGTCTCCATACACCAAGTTGCTGTTCCAACTCCTTAGTTGAAGGCCAGCATTCTGCCCCATACAGAGCAACGGGATAGACCACCGAACGATAAACTTTAGACTTTAGCCGGTCTGGAATCTTCTTATCATATAAGACACCGGACAAAGAGCGCCACTTGAGCCATGCACTGCTCACTCAATGTGATATTTCAGTTCTGAGGGTTCCATCTGCATAAATAGTCGAGCCAAGATATTTAAATGATAATGTCTTTGGAAGGTCAACACTAGAAACTTAGAAACTGATCCTTGTAGCGTCCGGTCTCGGTGCAGGCACTAACCGGAGGCTATAGTGGTCTATGTTCCCTGCCCTCCAAGTATATGACATTTTCTTGGCCGTGAAAGCCAATATACCATCGATTCCCTTAATAATTAACAACGCGTTTTCAGTGGCTGCCTGATGAATATGGTTGTATAAAATCTATAATAGATTTTTCCGCACATAACTGGACTTTATTTCTGTCACTTTATTCCCACTCGTTACCGACTGTCCTGACAGGACCTTATTCACTGTATCCAACACGATACAATGTCTGTAATCAGGAAAATCAAGCAATGCTTTATCTCGAATTTGGAATCAAACAAATGAATCAGAATTTTGCCTCACGTCAGCCAACGGAACATTGCGTGCAACAATAAATGCCCGTATCCCATTTCATATTCATTCCGTTGAATAATTGGCCATTAAGAGGACGGGCTTTGATGAAATCGATGATTTTACTGCGCTACCTATGACAACTTTCAGTTTCGATGACACACGACGACAGACTAGTGTTTCATGACGGATGCTATGGTCCAAGTGTCCTTCCCTTGTACGATATGACATTTCCGTTAAACGTAGTTCAATTAGGACTTAACACATCTTTTATATTGTTGTTAACTTATTTAAGGGGCTTCATACATCTTGGTCATCATCCCCGTGTAGTTGTGTGTGTGTTGAACTTGTCTGATAATCTGTGTTCCTGGGATGATTGTGTGTAACTGTATTAGCGACAAGGATGTGGTAGATGCCCCGTGATTTAAATTAAGACACTATCCCGCCATTTGCCTAGAGGAAGTGCCACTGGCAATGCCGAGATTTGACCCTTTTATCTCAAGACTTTCTTCAGCTTCCCTTATGGCCGTGGTGCATAATTTAACGAATACGACTACGCCGTGAGGAGGACGTATCACAGAACATATAACTAATTATTTTGATGATTTCACAATTTCATGTCACAGTTATTTGACAATTCTTACAGCGCAGACGTGGTCAAATTATCAGATTAATTGTGATATTGGTCTAACGACACTCCGTGTTTGTTATTGATGATGATTGTTGTTGTTCGTAGGCAGGGCTTCCATTTAATTTAATTTTATTTATTTATTTTTATTTTTATACCTTCCATTTTATTTTATTTAACTGTATTTTATTTTAGAGTATTTTTTTTATATATTATTTTATATTTGTATTTATTTAGGATTTTTCAACCTCCTATTGGTTACGGTTACACAACTTCCTTGACTGTTGATGTTCTTTCCTGTTACGCCAATATTCTTTCATTCGTTGGCTCACTCTTTCTCGTTCCTCGTCCGAGAACACCCTTCGAGTTCTCTTGGGTTTCTCTACGGACAGATCTGTCACCTTCCCAATTTTCCTTCTGAACACTTTTCTGTTTGCAATATCTCACTCCCCAATGCCACATTTTTAAGATCCTGATAAACTTCTTAAAACCATGGTACTTGAGTCTTTCTTGTATTTTAATTTTAATTTTAATTTTAATTTTAATTTTAATTTTAATTTTAATTTTAATTTTAATTTTAATTTTAATTTTAATTTTAATTTTAATTTTAATTTTAATTTTAATTTTAATTTTAATTTTAATTTTAATTTTAATTTTAATTTTAATTTTAATTTTAATTTTAATTTTAATTTCAATTTTAATTTTAATTTTAATTTTAATTTTAATTTTAATTTTAATTTTAATTTTAATTTTAATTTTAATTTTAATTTTAATTTTAATTTTAATTTTAATTTTAATTTTAATTTTAATTTTAATTTTAATTTTCATTAAAAACTCTGATATTAGCAAACTAACTTGCTATAACATGAAACATTTTGTAGAAATGGAAACGGGACCACAGGGAATCGAAGAAGACTGTTGCTGCGACAAAATCTGCTCGGTACGCAGACCTCTACGCGAAGCTGGACACACGCAAGGGAGAGCGGGACATCTATCGCCTCGTCAAATCCAGGCAACATCAATCTCAAGATATCCAACGCTTCTATGGCATCAATGACGATAAGGGCGTTTTGCTAGTCGACTAGAAGAAGGTGAGAGAACTTGGGCAAAATTATGAGAAGGTCTCAACAGAGGAATTCCAGCACAACCAGATACCTGTCTAATTACATACCAATTTGACTCCTCTGTCACACCATGAATGTCTTCGAGCGCATTCTTGATAAGAGGATACGTGCGATCACACAGCTGACCAAAAACTAAGCTGGATTTGTGAAAAATTTCAGCACAACAGATGCAATCCACGCCACACGGCTTTTAGTTGAAAAGCATCGTGAAAGGATTAAGCTGTTGCACCTTTCTTTCTTAGATCTCGAAAAGGCTTTTGATAGGGTGCCGCATGACTTGATCTGGTTGACTCCCCGACAACATGGCATCGCAGAGTACCTCGTCAACTGGGGAGAGTTGATCTACGCGGAGCCAAGAAGTTACGTCCAACCCACCACAGGACCTTCGGAAAACTTCCAAGTAAGAATTGGTGTCCATCAATGTTCGGCCCTGTCACCATTGCTGTTTAATTTGGTCATAGACACGGTTACTGCAGATCTACAACAACCGTTACCTTGGACCATTCTTTACGCTGATGGCGTTATGTTGGCCGCTCAAAACAAGCTGGATCTCCAACAACAAGTCCAGGAATGGAGTGATCGTTTAAGTCAATATGGCCTGATTAGTGCTAGAATGGGCTTTCTCCTTCACAGCCTACTTTCCTACGAACTTTGCCGATATCTCCCGATCGCACGATCGGATTTTAACGAACGAGGTGTTTTTGGCGTTGGGGTGACGTCCTCTTTGCTATGAACGTGTGTTGGTATTTTTTTTTTCGAAATTGGCGCTATTTTGGAAACGTTGAAGATGAGAGAAAGTTTGTTTGACGTCAATTAAAGGTCCCTATCCCCTCTAGGGAGAAAGCAAGTTTCAAGTGTGTAGGACAAAACAAAATGGCAGTCTACTTTCTCGCGAACTTTGGCGATATGTCGCGAACGCATGATGAGATTTTAACGAATGAGGTGTTGAAAATATTTTTTTTGAAATTGTCTGTATTTTGGAAACGGCACGTTGACAAGAAAAGTTTGTTTGACGTAAATGAAAGCTCCCTAACCCCTCTAAGAAGAAACCAAGTTTCAAGTCCGTAGGACAAATGAAATTGAATTTTGAAAAATAGGGCCTATTTTGGAAACGGTGAAGTTGACAAAAACGTTTGTTTGACATGAATGGTTGGTATTTACCCCCATCTACCCGCACCATATGTTTGAAGTCTAGGTGAAAACCTGTGCACGTTTTTGGGGTTAAACCTATGTTTTTGTTATTTGGAGATATTTGGAAAACGGGACGAGGTATGTGTATGATGGAGATGATGCTGTTTTTCTCTCGTCGTCCTGTTTACTGGGATGTAGGTGTTAAAAAGGTGAAACCATGGTTTCCGTTATTTTTTAGAGATATTTGAGGAAAACGGGAAAATACAAAGAAATCCGATGTGAAGTGACGTGTTGTTTGCCTGCCAGGCGCTGTGATGTTGGTAAAACACATACACATTATTATTTGACATGGCTTGGCTTTGCTCACACACAGGGACACTTTGCGAAAATAGAATTGGAGGCTTTAGACCGTGCGCTGCTTGCGGGCTAGTGCTCTTATCATTGCGTGGGCATGAAGCTGCAGTCGGGCCCGCAGCAAAAGAGAGATAAGAGCGACCGGGTGAAACTTTATAGGTTGTTTTGGTACCAACGCTAGCTTGCCATGTAGTAGTACCTGCTGACAACGTTTAAAACGCTAGCTGTCATCGCGTACGACGATGTAGTTGTGTTGTACTTCTATAGATGGCAGCAAAATCGGAAAATTGGTGAGTATTCTTGTTAATGTTGTATATTTAATTAATATTTGAATATATATCAATAGTAAATACATATTGCAGTGCTTAGAAAGGAATACAATCGGTTTCGAACAATATTATACGAAGAAATTGAACTATATTGAATCACACATCGATTTTAGTCGATACACTGCGCTCGAAAACGATATCAGATACTATCGATATAATTCAAAGTAAGAGCTGGTGGCTGGTTGTTCCAACGCTCCCGTAATTCAAACGTGATGTTTCTTAATTCGATTGATAGGAAGTACAGCACGGACAATTAAATAATACTGGTGTGTGATAAGTGCAGCTGTAAGTTTGTCTTACAATTCATTTTTAATATTGTAGCCTACTCTTTCTATTTGTACATATCTGTGTTGTAGGCCTATGTCATGCTATGTGCTTTGTGGAAACGACCTCAACTATTCTGATAGAGCCTATGTTTTCTTCTCTACCTGATATCACAGGGGAAAAAATCGCCTATTATTAGACCAATTACTAAAATAAGAAAGAAAGAAAGAAAGAAAGAAAGGAATATAAAGTAGAGGTGGGGGGATAGAGTAGGGGAAAGGGAGCGGTAGAAACGGGCCGGGAGGGGAGAGGAGCGAGTAGGCCAGGTCGGGGACGGATCGCGCTCGAGAGTGCATCGTCGCGCCATCTCATATTGTCAGTTGGAACTATTTGCGTCGAGCAATAGGTTGGGGTCAAAATTTAGCATTAAGTTGCAGCTCTACCCATATATCCTCCTTGGATAAGAGGTTCTAGCTCGGAGACAGGTGCTGTCATACAGTGTGGCATTGTACTGAGTATGTCGTAGCCTTCGACCATAATGGATTTATAAAGCAGCGCTAAGTTTGAAACGATATGGGGGTGCATAACATGATGAAAAGAGAATAGTAGGGAGGTTCGACAGGTTCTAACCTGTGTCATGGCCGCTGCGTGAGTCTAAGCCGATATCTCTCGAACGCATGGTCAGATTTTAACGAATGAGGTGTCGTAGGACTCGGTCTGAGGCCCCCTTTCCTATGGATGACTTGTTATATTTTCATTTTTTTTTATTTTGTTTTGTTTTGGAAAGTAGACGATAGTTTGAAAACGAAACATGATAGAACGTTGTCCAATAGTTCAAACGAATGGTCTCTATGACCTTTATTTTTTTATAATATATTTTTTATTTCTTATGTTTTTTTTAACAGTCCAATTTTGAAATTTCTATATTTTGGAAACTAACAAGTTTACAAATAAGTTCGTTTGACATTAATTAAAGGTCCCTACACCCTCTACTCACAAAATAAATTACAAGTCTCTAGGATAAAAACTTGTAAGAGTAGTGTGGTACGGGGGGTTCTACCCATAATCGCGTGTGTCCTTGAATACGTATGGCTATGTTGGAAAAAGGTTAGGTGGTAGGGGAAGAGTACGGTCGAGTGAGGAGTCGTTTATATGGTATATTTTCCGCTCTATTTGCTTGTGAGGTTATTTTTTTTAAATGGATGGAATTTGGAAACGCAATTTGAGGTAAACGTGGGTTTTGGCATTTTGGTGATATTTAATGAACTTGTTAAGCTAGAACGATGTGTTCTTTAGGAAAGGGGTGACGTCCTCTTTGCTAAGAATGTGTGTTGGTATTTTTAATTTTTTTTTCGAAAAAAAATTTTTTTTTTGATTGGCGATATTTTGGAAACGGTGAAGATGATAAAAAAAGTTTGTTTGACGTTAATGAAAGATGTCTATGCCCTCTAGGTGGACAGCAAGTTTCAAGGGTGTAGGAGGGGAAAATGATAGCTTACTTTCTCGCGAACATTGGCGATAATTGGCGAACGGATGGTCGGATTTTAACAAATTAGGTGTCGTTGGACTCGAGCTGACGGGCGCTTTGCTCTGGACCATGTATTATATTTTTTAATTTTTTTTGAAAATTTTTGTTTTAAAAAGTAGGTTCGAAAACCAAACATTCTAAAAAGTGTTGTATGGGCTTAAAAGAATGGCCTGTATGTCCTTTATTTTTTTATAATAACACCTTTTTATTTTTTACATTTTTTGAAAAAATTTCAATTTTGAAATCTTCATATATTGGAAACGGTGAAGTTGACAAAAAAGTTTGTATGATATGAATGGTTGGTATTTACCGCTTGTACCTCAAAAATAAATGTTAAGTCTCTAGGACGAAAACTGTGCATTTTGAAACTTTTTAAAATAAAGAGTGTTTGTAGACAGAGAGCCGGTAGCGCTGGGTATGTGTTACAACGAGGCTATCACTTGCCATGCTGAATACAGGAAATGGCTATTTCGAGGGGGCGACAAAAAGATAGAACGAGGGGTCGTTTTTTCAGTTATTTCCTATGACGAATATTTCAAAAATCCCTCATGGCGATTTCGATGACCGTACCCGGAAGAAATGAATTGCTATTTTGGCGGGATGGCGGGGCAGCTTATGACGGTTGGTTTTGTGATATTTCCTATGACGGATGGAGGCGAATAATTGAAAATGCGTGAAGCATGCTAAGATTTTTTTTACCCTTGAAGGGATTTTTAACATGCTAGTAAACGGTAATAAGCGAGACCACTGTCTGGCACAGCAAATGGTTGTAGAATATGGAAACCTATAACATTCGGTCGAGCAAGTCTTGTGCAAAAACGGTAAGGTGCCTTGAGATATTATAAACTAAATATTGAACTGGGTGAAGTGATGTGTTGTAGGGTGAAAGTATGTGGTTAACATGATCATGTATTAAGGATGGCCGCTTGCTAATAATTATTATTATTACAGTAAAATGTTTAATAATAATAATAAGAAGAAGACACGCATGTTTTGATTGCTAACACATATAGTCCTGCTCGCTGAACACTGAATACAGCGGATTGGCGGTTTGGTGACAGCAACTGCTGATAACACAGAAATGTCTACGTGGGCAGGAAGTGCGATATCAGCTTACTTGCCTGGTAGAGGCTAGCAGGTCTGGCGTTGAAACAGCCGCCTTGTTGGTTCTTATGCCATAGTAATACCAATGTATAAGAGGCAGCCATTTTGGTTCTTTATTAAAAACATGAAACTAGTATAAGGTATATGAATCTTATTGCGATTGAGGAATGTGGAGAGGCGTGGGAAACATGTGAGAGACAGACAACCATTCAAGATCAAAACGCTGAGAAAATGCTACTCTCTCTGTTGCTATGCAGACTGATAAGGATTGCGTCAGTCATGCCCTCGCCATTTTCGCACACGGACGTCTACAGTAAAGCTGTTGAAGAAAAAAGCCTTTTATTTTCTTTGTAAGTACCTATGAATGATTGCTTTAATAATGTAATGCTAATGAACCTTAAATTTCTAGTTATTGATAAGGTAATTAATGATTTTTTATTTATTTGTTTGCAGATAACCGGTATACCTTTCATGTCTGAGAGAGAGACCATTCCACTTTTGAACCCACGAGAAGAAGACAGCAACAAGCCAGGACAAGTCAAGGTGAGTTCTTTTAACTAACTTGTTAATTTTTTTTGTTTCATATATTTTATTTTATTTTATGAAATGCATGTATTAACCTAAATTTGGTTATTTATAGCGGTTTATTTTATTTATTTTTAGAAACTTGGAAAGGAAAGCCTTACCGCCGTAGCAGTCGCTGAAAACCCGAGACGCACCAGAGCGAAACCATTGTCAAATGGTGAACTATTTAAAACTGAGGCAAGCCTAACTTAAAATGCTATTCCATTTTACCACTACTGAAATCTCGTAGACAAAAAAATATGCATTGCCTGTACATGACTGGGACAATGATTGCTTTCTTGATCAATGGCTATGTATTGGCAAACGGTACAAGACCATATTGATTGTTGACCGGGAAAAGTACAAGGTCATGTTGGATTTTCTAAAAACAAAAATTAAAATTTAATTTAAGGGTGATTCCCTATGGACTCAACGAATATCCACAGGTTTGAACATGATAATCTGAACAAAATGACATGACATTCATTGATTTTTTTTATATATTGGTTAAAGGGGGATGTAAATGACAGTAGCTTTATAAAAAGAAAATAAGTACATGGGTTACTGTTAGTGCCGACATACAGTTTATTATTAAATATTTTTTGGTTTTGTTTTGATATATTAATGCCAATTAACGTTAACGTTTGATTTACAAGTATTGATTGATTGATTGGTTGATTGATTGAGTGATTGGTTATTTTGTTTGCTTTTAGGTGTCGTCATGCGCCATTATCGTAATGAACAGACAGTGAACAAGCATACATCGTGCTTTAAAGTACTCTGTGCTCTTCTGCAACGTTAATAACTTGCAATAAAAAAGTTTCATTATAACACATGGCTTAAGTACCAAATACAACAAGTGAGCGAGTTAGTTTACCATGTGGGTTAAATTTAAAATCAGAAAATGATCGTTGGATAACATTTGAATCCTGGCCTGTCTTTTTGTCAACACACAAAACTTGCAGAAGCCAGTTTTTTTACTTGAACCGAGAAGATGTGGTGCCCTGTGTGTTTTGTCGTATTGAGATTTCACACTGGGAGGAAGGGGATGATCCCTTTAGAGACCATTTGCGATGGTCCCCTTGTGGTCCTTACATGCTTGGAAAACAAGTGGGTATCATACCCGTGTATCCGTTTTAACGAACCACAAGGCCATTGGCAACTACTTACGTTGCTGAATCACAAATAAGTAATAATAATAATGATAATAATGTATTACCAGCCAACAACGGTAGTGTCGATATATGTGGTCCATATGCCATACACAGTGTTGAATTGGCATGTGCTTTTGAAAAATTGGGAATTTGCAAGACTAAAGCACTAGCACACACAAAGTACAGGTGTGTTGAAAAACGTTTAGAATCTTATAAGAATGTTTGGCCATTAATAGTAAAACACCGTACAAAACAGCTAATAAAGCTGGTTTTTTATACTGATGAAGGGGATAAAACAATATGTTTTCATTGTGGATTTGCTTTAAAGGATTGGCAAATGACTGATGAACCTTTTGTGGAACACGCTAGTTGGTTACCTAACTGTAAATACATGGTGTTGCTTAAATGTCAGGAATTTGTGAATACTATTCATAAAGAAAATGTGATTGCAGTACAAGACATAAAAGTGCCTTTAGATTTAGAACACGCGGAGCAAATACATGAGGATGAAAAAAAAGTCTTGTCTCACGAACAGATACAAAAGTGTGACCAACAATTATGTAAAATTTGTTATCAAGATGAACTAGGTGTTGTATTTTTGCCTTGTGGACACATGATAGCATGTGGCAAGTGTGCATTAGAACTTAACACTTGTGCTATATGCAGAAAAGTAGTATCTGCTCCAGTTAGGGCATTTCTTGCATAAATAGTATAATGCATTAGCAATGCATAGTGCAAAATACCTATATGCACAATATTATTACAAGCTGTGTAGAGTGTAATAGATACACTTTTCATTTGTTTATAGACTACTGCAATGAATATTTTGAACGCTATGGGGCAAGCTTGTGGCTAAGAGACAAAGAAGCTCAGCGAATTGCCAACGCATATTCCATTCCGCATTATCAAGATTCGGAAATTGAAAACAGCATATGGTGATCGTGTGCTTTGTGTATGCGAAAATTTTGAGACATTTCTGCCTACACGGTTTAATGATATGTCGGAGAGTGTTTTTGATGAAGTGAATAATGCTGAGCAACCTGAACACTTAATTTAGGAAGGTTTTAAAAACAATAGGAGCATGGTCCGTTTTAATTAATAAAAGAACAAATGTGAAATAATAATGGAAAAATATAAGTGATGACAATGCACTGAAAGAAAAAAATATGTGTATAGAATAATAATGATTCCGTTTTTAGTATTGTCTTAAAAAATATTATCATGAAACCAAGAAAAATGTATTTAAAATTTGTAAATAAATGCAAAATGATGTTACAATGCTGTTTTATTTTATACAAAGTCAGAATATTTAACATTGCAGAGTATACATGATTATGACAATAGATGCACACTGAATACAACTCTTTCTCTCTTTACAATAGTCTGTTATAGTTTTTAAACACAAGGCTTGTTGTAGATCTTTTTATAGCAATGTCTATTCACTGTTGCTTTTGAAAACTGGGGAAGCCGCAATGGTTTGGTAGGCATTAAAACCTTATTGTTATTACAATTTAGTCATTTTGATCCTCTAGCAATACTACGGTACCTTTTTGCATATCAAGAGAAGATGACCTAGTTGTTCCACTCCTTAAGTACGACAACAACAACACTACCTCTTGCATAGTTTGTGATGTTGATGGCTCTTGCGATGTGGAAGATGGATTAAACATAACTTTTAGATCAGGGGTTAAACGTTTCTCATTAAACAATCCACTATTTTGAGTAGCAATATGGTTTCCTTGACTTTTTGTCGACGGAAACTGTGTTTCATGCAGTACACTACATTGATGATCACTGACACTTAAAACCTCACATTTTTTCCTTTTTGTTCACCACGAAAATGTTTGGAGCGTTGTTTTGAACAACCCTAAAATAATAACAGTTTCAGTTTTATTGGTTCGTTTCACAATATATGAATATCCTTTACAGTATGCATAAGGCTTGCCATACCTAATCACTGATACTTCCATGTCAACTGTCAAGCATAGACTAAACTCTAGTAATGACAGCTTTGTAATAAGAATAATAGTTTAATGTGAGAGCAAATATGGATCCAAAGAGTTCAGGTAAAAGTGGAAGCAAATAAGCAAATATAAGAACCAAGAGTGGGGGTAAAAGTGGTCGCAAAGTGGTAGACCCATTACACAATAATTTCAACACGACGAAGCTCTTGTTCAATTCCTTTGATTTCCCAATCGTGACCGGTATGCCCAGCTTGTTGTCAAGCATGCAACAACTGTAGCCGCTGGACGAGCTTATTGGGATTGTGCCAGTATAAAAATTTAACAAATGAATTTTAGGTGTAAACAAAGCATTACAATTATCATCATCATTATCATCATTATCATCATCATCATCATCATCATTATCATCATCATCATCATGAACATCATTACTATTACTATATAGTCCTTTTTGATCAGTAGTTGACCAAAGTGGACTCTGGTGCATGCCCTTATAGGGTTATCCCAAGGCCATCCACTTTCCCCGACAGGACCCTGCGGTGCGCCGGAGGCCCCAGCCTGTGGCCAGGGAGGGGAATGGGGAGGGGAGTGGGTGGGGAGGGGAGGGGAGTGGCGGAAGGAGCTCGGGAGATTTCCGAGCTGGTCCAGTCATGGGAGAAGACTGGCTGCTCTCACAGGTTATGCAGTCGCCTATATGGAGTGCCAGATGCCCGCAAAGCTGACCCGAGCGTCAGCGAATGGAGTCGAGTCCCGCCGAGGCGAGCGAAGCTTCATATAATCGCATGACCCGAGCGGTGGCGGATGGAGCTCAGGTCAGAGCGAAGCTTGTTGGAACCGCGGGCTATGTACCGACTCGAGATTGAGGGTAGATGGATGGGAAAACCTGTCTTCCGCACTGTTTGGGAGCCGAGTGCAGCCGATTTGCAAGCTAGGAGTGTTGAGGTTGAAGCTTGTTTTGGGAGCTGTTTTTGTCGAGTCAAGGTGAGCTGAATGTAAAAGAGAGGATTGCTCTTAGGTATGACTGTTGCTAACCCATGATGATCTGTCGGGTGAGGGATTTGTACCCTCGGTTCCTATACAGGAAATTCGTACTTCAGTCGAACGCCTTAGACCGCTCGGCCAACCCGACAAGAAAAGGTTTAGGGTATGAAATAAGGACCAAAAATCATTATACAAGATCAGATTTATTAATCCAAGAATTAAAAGAGGAATTAAAACCTAACCATTTGACATAAATTTTATTGCCATTTCTTTAAATCACTTTTTCAACAAGATAATGCTTGGGGTACTGCATTTTCTGAAGTTCTTCGATGTAGAATCCTCCTTTGATAGGCTGATTGTTATTGTCCTGAAGTAGATAAGTAACTGGATGGGTACGTTTTACTTGGCGAATGCTGAATATTTCCGTGCTCCAGTTTGGCGTGTATCCTTTTGAGAAGAGTGATTTATGTTTACTGTTGCGTACATAGTCACCTACGCGAAAACGATGGCGTTTTGGATCAGCTGATTTGATGCCATGGTGAATGCGATTCAACTGTGGAGTGTTTTTCATTACCAAACGTGGCTTTAATCCAATAGTTCTATGTTTAGTATCGTTGTAACGTGACACTAGGGTGAGCACTAAATTAAGCCAGCGATAGGACCCGTTGGCTGTAAATTCTCGCCATATGTTTGTTTTTAATGTTCGGTTGAAACGTTCAACAACACTTGCTTTCAAATTGCTATAGGTGGAATAATGATGAACGCCGAGTTCTTGGAGATAGGTATAAAACTCCTTGTTGAAAAACTCCTTACCTTGATCTGTCTGGAGAAGTCGAGGTTGCCGTTTAGCTCTTTCAATAAAGTGTATAAAGGCTGCAGTAACTAGAGTACCTGTTTTATTTCGCACAGGTTCCACAAACGCCATTTTGGAATACACATCGATGACAGTCAGCAAATATTTAATACCGATGTTTGTAGTAGCATAGGGAATCATTTCCACGGGATCAGCTTGCCATAGCTCATCAATTCCTTTTGAAACACCATGACGACGTGGATAGATACGGTGAGCTGGTTTATGCAACTCGCGAGCAATTGCCGTTTCGATAGGCGAAGGGGTATTGTCATGTGGACCCAGCACACAATAATGCCAGCATGACGAAGCTCCTCTTCTATTTCTACAATTTCACCTTCATGACCGGTATGTCCAGCGTGTTGGGAAGCGTGCAGGAGCTGTAGGCGTTTGACTAGCATATTAGGATTGTTCCAATAGGCAAAATCGACAAAAGGTTTTAAAGTTTTAAACTCGACGCTGGACGCTGAGCTTTCATGGCGGACACTTGCATAGGTGGGGAACAATTTGGAAATGATGGCCCTTATTTGCATTTATTGCTTCAGATGGTTTATAATTACGTCTAAAACCATTTGTAGCCATCAAGATGGCCTTATACTTTTGAAGATCGTCTTCGTCATAGCCATCCTTGGAAGGTGCACGTGCAAATAAAAGTTCTAAAAGACCTGGCGTCAATTGATATCGAACTGTTTTAACGATCATGATACAGTATTATCTTTTATTTTGATCTCTGAGTCACCAATTTGAAAACGTTTATTTTCATAGCAAACACCGTAGGTCGTATCGGTTTTTCTAGTAAAAAGGTCTTCAAGGTAGGGCGTTACCAACGGTTCAAAATGCTCTACCAGAATACCTTTTAGTTGCACATACTTTTCAGTTGTAGCCAAGATTTCTGACTGAGTAGGATTTTTTTCTCTAGAGCTAGAGGGCGTCTTAGCAATGACTGTTGTTTTTAGAAACTCTGGAAGCGCTGATTCTGTTCCAGAAGTAAAAACATCCTCAGCTTCTTCATCGTCTTCTTCTTCTTCTTTCTCCTCGATTGTTTGTGTTCTATTGATACTGTATTTGGCTTATTGGACTTTGATGTTCCCTTTAACACGGCTTCCAGAGGTGATTTCAAATGTTTCGCGATCAACAGCTCACTATCAGCATGCGTGCGTTTCAGTTCGCGGAACTTGCGCCGAATATTATTTCGCGCACAGATGATGTGTTTCTTTAATTTACTTCCTGCTGTTGCCATGATAGCTGAAGAAATGATGAATGAAAAAGCCACGCAGCACCTTAAATACGTATGAAATTATCAAATCCCTTACGGTAGCGGCCGTTGGTAATGTCACTCTGCTTATCGATAACAAGACAGCCGTGGTGATCAGCGTTCCAGCACGTGGCGCACAACTGTGTAAAGGTCTGAAAGATCATGTCTGGATTCACGTGATCATCATAAACGTGACGCATGCTACGTTCTTCCTGCCGGAAGAGGACAATCACGTTTGCATTGTCACGAGTAGGGGGATGGTGGTACTTCTAACCCCCCCCCCCCCCTACTCCCAATGCGAGCCGATAACTCCCGAACCCGTGGTCGGAGATTCACGAATGAGGTGTCGTTGGACTCGGGATGACGGGGGCTTTGCTATGGACCACTCATTTCAACCCCTAAATAAAACCTACCCCTACTAGGGGGTGAAATTATAATTTTTAGTGAAAGTCTCTTTTCAAATACGACATGTATAAGGTGCGCTGCTAAAATGAACTTAAATGTTGTTGCTCATATCGCGCATGCGTTTTTCTGGCTGCCGCTATGGATGAACATTTTTTTTTTTTTTTTACGCATGCGCACTTGGGATTTTTGTAAGAGGGCGAGCTCTTTGAAAAAAATGATTGATAAGAAGAGGTTTTGGTGGTGAGGAGAGAGCCAGATAGTCGCCTACTTTCCTACGAAGTTTGCCGATATCTCTCAAACGCAAGGTCGGATTTGGACGTGTGACGTGTCAAATCGATTGTCTCGAAGCCCTATACATGTTATTAATAGGTTAAAGTTTTGAGAATGAGGGAAACAGGCTTTTTGGGGGTAAAACCGTGATTTTAGACTTTTTCCGATATCTCACGAATGCATGGTCGGATTTGGTCCTATGACGTGTCAAATGGCTTGTCTCGAAACCCTGTGTATTTTGGTAATAGGTTAAAGTTTTTGAGAATGAGGGAAACAGAATATTTTGGGGTAAAATCGTGATTTTAAACTTTTTGCTATATCTCGCGAACCAATCATGCTAGAGGCATGTACGACGGGTCCAAGGACTCAGGGTGACGTCGTCTCTGCTATGGACCACTCGTTATAATTTAAAAAAATGGAAACTCGATTTTGGGGTAAACACGTGTTTTTTGTGATTTTGCCGATATCTCGCGAACCAATCATGCTAGAGGCGTGTACGACGGGTCCAAGGACTCGGGGTGACGTCCTATTTGCTATGGACCACTCGTTATAATTGTAAAAAAAATGGGAAACGCGATTTTGGGGTAAACATGTGTTTTTTGTGATTTTTGCCGATATGTCACGAACCAATAACGCTAGAGACATGTACGAGGTGTCCTAGGACTCGGAATAACGCCCTTTTTCGAGTGTGGTAGATTTTTTTTTCAAAAATATAATTCACAAAGGGCCTAACGCCATACATGTTGAGAAAACTTTTTCCTTTTCTTTACCTGTTTATAATGTTCATAAAGCGTGGTGGTTGAGAGAGACGATACGGCTGGGTGTGTGTGTCAATGAACCTATCGCTAACCACAAGGACCATGCTTAATAGAACAATCGCTATTTCGGCGGGTCGGTGTATGACAGAGCGAGCGTGCGTTTTCTGATATTTTACCTTTAACGTGTAAACGGTGATGAGAGCTTGGTTCTATGTTGGTCGAAGCGAGTAGAGAAAACAAACTTGCAGACGAGCAGGAGGTGAATGTCATTTGAGCTTATTGGAAGGCGTTGATCTGACTTGACAACAGGTGACGCTTGAAGGTGAAATAATCTGACCATCGTGGTGGCAGGGGGGTGTGAAAGGCATGCACACACATTTGTGAAACCACATGTATGCTAAACCAGTGACATCCTGTTTTGCTTCGTACGTGACAAAATGCAAGTTCATGTGAAATTTGATCTTCCACAGGTGTTCGCTTGGGTGTTATCTGTCCACGTGCGCGATAAATGTTAACAAGTCACGTCCTGTTTTGCTTCGTACGTGACAAAATGCAAGTTGACGTGAAATTTGATCTGCCACAGGTGTTCACCTTGGACGTTAGCTGTCCACATGCCTGATAACAGAATGTTCAAAGCGTGGGAATCGCTGAATCAGTAAAAAGTATGATGCAACTTGTTGGAATGATGTCACAACCAATAGATAGGCAAGAGCTGCAAACAGCAGTGGTGGGAGGTGAAGGGAGGGAGAGGGGAGGGGGTGATGTATGAGAGAACACAGGTGGAAAGAGAAAGAAATATGTGGAGCTGAGGACTGTACACATAGAGCTATAGGTGGTGTACAACATGTGTGAATAAATAAAAAGTACACAGGTTCACACAACATGTAATTTATTGATCCAAGAATTAAACGTAGAGTTAAACCCTAACCATTTGACGTAGAGTTTATTTCCTTTTTGTTTCAACACTTTTTCCACAAGATAATGCTGAGGAAATGCTGTTTTCTGAAGTTCATGGAGATAAAATCTACCTTTTATGGGTTGATGGTTGAGGTCCTCGAGTAAATAGGTGACTGGAGTGTCCAAGTTGACTCGACGAATTCGAAATAGTTCAGTCCCCCACTGAGGCGTGTAGCCCTTATTGAAGGCAGACTTAAATTTGCTCACACGAACAAAATCCCCAATGTTCAGTCGGTGACGTTTAGGATCGGCTGCTTTTATGGGGTTAAACAGTTTATCCAATCGCTGAATATTTTTAGTCACGAGGCGTGGCTTGGTCCCAATCGTTCTATGTTTGGTGTCATTGTAACGTGACACTAGCTCAGGTAACATGTCCAACCAGCGATAACTGCCCTGAGCGGTAAACGCTTTCCACATATGGGTTTTCAATGATCGGTTGAACCGTTCGACCACACTGGCTTTGAGATTGCTGTACGTGGTGTAATGGTGAATATCCTTAGATTTGAGAAAACTGGAGAAGTCCTTGTTGAAAAATTCTTTCCCCTGGTCAGTTTGTAGCAACTGAGGTTGACGTTTAGAGTGTTGAATAATATGTTGAAAGGCCTTGGTAACTAGTGGACCAGACTTGTGACGCACAGGTTCAACAAAGGCCATTTTGGAATAGACATCTATTTTACAATAGGTAGCGAACGAGTAGTTTCTACAAATGAGTTACGGCGCACGAGTCGATTCAACAAAGTTCCGTTTGCGTTCATATACCATTCATCCGATTGCGATTGAAATCAATTGTTTGGTTTTCAAATGCAGTGGTAGATAGTCGTTATTTTGTAAAACATTCTTACTTGCAGTAGTAATAAGACTCTATGGTTCCGCTAACACATAGATAGACTGTATTATTGCCATGGTCAAGCACTCACATTAAGATCATTTACAAAATCATAAAATGAAAAATAGAAAATCTTGTTTTGGAAATATCGATTTTTTTCAACATACACAAAATAAATATATAAAAAATTTGTAAACAGCAAAATGGAAAATCCATGTTTCCATATAGACAAAATTTTAAAAACCTTAAACGGACATTTAAGTAAATATATGCAAATGGGAAATTGACAAATGTGTAAATATGAAAATGGAAAAATCCATGTTTCCATATCATGAAATTGAAAAACATCAAACTGTCATTTAAAAAAATGCAAATGGAAAATTGACAAATTTCAATGTGTGAAATGTGAAATTGAACAAATGGCTATCATTATTTAAAAAAAGAAAAGAACATAGTGCTCTATGGTTGAGGTGTGAATCAAACCCTCTCTAGTTATGTGGACCACCCGAGACTGAGTAGACTAGTTTTAGTTATCATACCACTTTTAAAAGTTTGTGTTAAATCTAGGAATTGAACCCAAGAGCTTGTAGGGGAGATCCAAGGTTATAATATGTTAAACAGATAGCCTTGAATGTAGTGTGTGGTAGCTATATAGAAATGAGACGTTTCACTCGGGGCAGGGAGGCATAGAGATCTGTATCAAACCAGTCAAAAGACTGACGACTCAAACAACAACATGTAGAGCTCACCAAAATAATGTTGTGTAACGGTAAATGTTAGTCAACGAACAGTAATGCATTACTAAAACCCATGACACGATACCTAAGAGCTTTTCTAAAATTATTTTAAAATGCCTTTAACCCTATATTAAACACCCAGTTCACAAGACTCATAACTGCAATGTTATGGTCAAACAAAACAAAATCTATATTTCAAAACAAACAAGTGGTTTAGTCAATGTATACTGGAAAAAGTTTTATAAACACTCAAGTCCACAAAAATAATTAAATTAGTAACAGTCAGGTTGACCGAGTGGTTATGGTGTTTGACTTAAGTTCAAAATTTCTGTACAAGAAAGCAAGGGTTCGAATCCCTTACCTGATATAACTATTGCCTCAACATGGCTTGACCACACTGTATTATTGTGTACTCGGTACACAAACCATAAATAGAGTGTATTGTTTAAGGTCACTCTCTTTGCGAACATAGTCAGAGAATGTTGATGGTTAACAATTGCATTAATAGTGGGACATAGGGATAGCAATTAAGAAAAACAGACAATACCCATACACTATTTTTATTTATTTAATGTAAGTACTTGTACAATAGTTATATACAAACTACAACTCTCTTTTGTCTATTACTATCTAGTCCTTTTCGATCCACTTGCATATCAAGGGCAGATGACTTTGTAGTTCAGCCCCTTCAAACAACAACAACACTACTTCTTGCATAGTCTGTGATGTTGATGACTCTTGATGCGTGGAAGATGGATACAACACAACTTTTTACAACAGGGGTTAAACGTTGCTCAACAAACAATGCACTATTTTGAGTAGCAACATCTTTCTCTTGTACTAACTTTTTAGCATTCTGATGATTTTTTGTCAATACCATCAGTGTTTTGTCTGGAGCACTACATTGATGATCACTCACACTTAAAAACCACACCATTTCTACTTTTCATATTGCCTCGACATGTTGTTGACCTCTGTTTCGAGCATTGCCAGAATATTATTCCTTTTACATTTTGTCGTCTAAAGTTATAAGAGTAGCCTTTATAGAGTACACGTTGTTTACCTCGGTTAGTTGGAGTAAGTTCCATAGTAGTAACTAACCTGTTAGTATGATTTGCACACTACAAAGGTTATCTCGGTTCTGGTAATAGAATTATTTAGCGTTGGCTTTTATATTTAATATGTACAGTTTAAAGTGATAGAAAAGTGGTAGAAACGTGGTAGCAAAGTGGTAGACAATTGGTAACATAGTGGTAGAAAAGTGGTAGCAAAGTGGTAGAAAAGTGGTAGAAAAGTGGTAGAAAAGTGGCAGAAAAGTAGTAGAAAAGTGGTAGCAAAGTGGTAGAAAAGTGGTAGAAAACTGGCAGAAAAGTAGTAGAAAAGTGGTAGCAAAGTGGTAGAAAAGTGGTAGCAAACTAGAAAAGTGGTAGCAAAGTGGTAGAAAATATTTCATGTATTGTTAAGAAATAGTTTAAGCGGTTACATGGATTCATTACACTATAATTTTAGCATCACGAAGCTCATTTTCTATATCCAAAAGTTCTTCCTCATATTTAGTATGACCAGCCTGTTTACAGGTATGCAAGTACTGAAGCCGCTGGATTAGCTTACTGGGATTGTTCCAGTAAACAAATTTAACAAATGATTTTTTTGGGTGTAAACCATTATCATCATCATCATCATCATCATTATCATCATAATCATCATCATCATCATGAATATAATTATCATCAATATAATCATCATCACTATTACTATCTAATCCTTTTTGTTCATCTTGCAATGCAAAAACCTTTGGCATAGTTTGTGTTGTCTTTGATAGTGTTAGAGGTTTCTTAGACGTTAACGACTGTCCTAACATGTCTTTTTCAGGAGATAATAAATGCTCTTTAACAAACAAAGCACTATCTTGAGCCACACTAATTTTTTCTTGGTCTTGCTTTTTTACCTTGGTTAGAGTATTTTGTCCATTTAAATGAGTATTATTTTGAGATTTACAATGATGATCGATTGAAATAAGTATGTTGGAGCCTTTTGTCTTAATCATTCCTCGACACTTTTTAGATCGTTGTTTCGAACAGCACCAAATAACAGTTCCATTTTTATTAGTTCTTTTTACAATATATGCATATCCTTTATAGTAAGCACATGGCTTACCGTAGCTAGTCGTTGATACTTCCATGTCAACTGTCAAGCATAGACTAAGCTCTAGTAAAGTCAACTTGGTAATAAGAATACTAGTTTAATGTGAGAGCAAATATGGATCCAAAGAGTTCAGGTAAAAGTGAAAGCAAATAAGCAAAT
Source organism: Meconema thalassinum (assembly GCA_946902985.2). NCBI lineage: Eukaryota > Metazoa > Arthropoda > Insecta > Orthoptera > Tettigoniidae > Meconema > Meconema thalassinum. The sequence goes on from OX336389.2 coordinate 1,295,904,872, forward strand.
ATTAGAAACAAGAGTTGGGGTAAAAGTGGTCGCAAAGTGGTAGACTCATTACACAATAATTTCAGCACGACGAAGCTCTTGTTCAATTTCTTTGTTTTCCCAATCGTGACCGATATGCCCAGCTTGTCGTAAAGCATGCAATTGTCGAAGCCGTTGAATTAGCTTACTGGGTTTGTTCCAGTATACAAATTTAACAAATGGATTTTTAGGTGTAAACAAAGCATTACCATTATCATGATCATTATCATCATCATCATCATTATCATCATTATGATCACCATTATCATCATGACCATCATCACTGTTACTATATAGTCCTTTTTGATCCTCTTGCAATACCACTTTATTTATAGTCTGAGTTGATTTTGATAGTGTTGAAGGTTTCTTGGACGTTGACAACTGTCCTAACATGACGTTTTGAGGACATGATAAGTCCTTTTGAACAAACACTGCACTATCTTTAGCCGCAATATCGTTTTCTTGAACTTGCTTTTTAGCATTTTGATAATTGTTTGTAAACAGTAAGCGTGGTTCGTTTCGAGCACTACATTGATGAACACTCACACTTAAAACCTTTCCATTTTTACTTTTTAGATTGCCTCGACATTTTGTTGACCTCTCTTTTGAGCATCGCCAGAATATTATTCCATTCACATTCTGGCGATTATAGTTATAGGAGTAGCCTTGATAGAGTGCACGTAGCCTACCTTTGTTGGTTGTAATAAGTTCCATAGTAGTAACTGACCTGTCAGTACGATGTTCACACTACAAAGGTTACAACTGTTTTGCTGATGGAGTGACCTACTATAAGTTTATATATTGGCTTATGTGTTGGCTTTTTGTGTCGGCTTTTTGTGTTGGCTTTTCGTGTTGGCTTTTGTGTTGGCTTATGTGTTGGCTTTTTGTGTTGGCTTTTTGTGTTGGCTTTTTGTGTCGGCTTTTTGTGTTGGCTTTTCGTGTTGGCATTTCGTGTTGGCATTTCGTGTTGGCTTTTGTGATGGCTTTTCGTGTTGGCTTTTTGTGTTGGCTTTTCGTGTTGGCATTTCGTGTTGGCTTTTCATGTTGGCTTTTTTGTATTGGCCTTTCGTGTTGGCTTTTTGTATTGGCTTATCGTGTTGGCTTTTTGTGTGGGCTTTTTGTGTTGGCTTTAGTATTGGCTTTTGTATTGGCTTATTTGACAAGTTATTTGTGTTAATGTATTTAGTGGATTTTTTTCTTGGTGTTGGAAAGTAGTTGAAAGAGAGGGAATATTTAAAGACTTAACCTTAGCTCACTAACCTAACCTAACCTAACTTTACCTAACCTAACCTAACCTTTCAACTCTCAGATGTTAATTAAATTCTGTGCATAGTCGAGTTGGAACCCAAGACCTCAGGGGTAAAAAACAATTATTTTTGACGGCTTATTTTGGTAACTTATTTTAATGGCTAACCTAACTTTACCTAACCTAACCTAACCTCAGCTCACTTTGGATATTACTAGTAAGTGTTCATATCCTCTGCTAGGTAGCATGCCAGTCGTACAGGTAGTGCTCATATTTACCGCTAGATAGCGGAAACATACTTTGCATGTTGCATGTGACACTTGTGAAGTTTAACCACATGCAAGACGTGCTTGTATAAGTTCTCTATTTAAACTCAATATACAATTAACCACTAAATGTTCAGAACTAACATGTATAGCCATGTTTAGGGTATATAGGAGACCCTTAGCAAGAAAGGCTGTCTAACCCACGAGTGTACAGCCTTGTCATACGCAGTAAGCACCTGTTGGCAGAAAACAACAACAACAACAATTTGAGAAAGCCAACAACATATCCATTAATGTATTTAAAGGAAACAGTTTATTGTTGGCTTTCTCAAATTGTTGTTGTTGTTGTTTTCTGCCAACAGGTGCTTACTGCGTATGACAAGGCTGTACACTCGTGGGTTAGACAGCCTTTCTTGCTAAGGGTCTCCTATATACCCTAAACGTGGCTATACATGTTAGTTCTGAACATTTAGTGGTTAATTGTATATTGAGTTTAAATAGAGAACTTATACAAGCACGTCTTGCATGTGGTTAAACTTCACAAGTGTCACATGCAACATGCAAAGTATGTTTCCGCTATCTAGCGGTAAATATGAGCACTACCTGTACGACTGGTATGCTACCTAGCAGAGGATATGAACACTTACTAGTAATATCCAAAGTGAGCTGAGGTTAGGTTAGGTTAGGTAAAGTTAGGTTAGCCATTAAAATAAGTTACCAAAATAAGCCGTCAAAAATAATTGTTTTTTACCCCTGAGGTCTTGGGTTCCAACTCGACTATGCACAGAATTTAATTAACATCTGAGAGTTGAAAGGTTAGGTTAGGTTAGGTAAAGTTAGGTTAGGTTAGGTTAGTGAGCTAAGGTTAAGTCTTTAAATATTCCCTCTCTTTCAACTACTTTCCAACACCAAGAAAAAAATCCACTAAATACATTAACACAAATAACTTGTCAAATAAGCCAATACAAAAGCCAATACTAAAGCCAACACAAAAAGCCCACACAAAAAGCCAACACGATAAGCCAATACAAAAAGCCAACACGAAAGGCCAATACAAAAAAGCCAACATGAAAAGCCAACACGAAATGCCAACACGAAAAGCCAACACAAAAAGCCAACACGAAAAGCCATCACAAAAGCCAACACGAAATGCCAACACGAAATGCCAACACGAAAAGCCAACACAAAAAGCTGACACAAAAAGCCAACACAAAAAGCCAACACAAAAAGCCAACACATAAGCCAACACAAAAGCCAACACGAAAAGCCAACACAAAAAGCCGACACAAAAAGCCAACACATAAGCCAATATATAAACTTATAGTAGGTCACTCCATCAGCAAAACAGTTGTAACCTTTGTAGTGTGAACATCGTACTGACAGGTCAGTTACAACTATGGAACTTATTACAACCAACAAAGGTAGGCTACGTGCACTCTATCAAGGCTACTCCTATAACTATAATCGCCAGAATGTGAATGGAATAATATTCTGGCGATGCTCAAAAGAGAGGTCAACAAAATGTCGAGGCAATCTAAAAAGTAAAAATGGAAAGGTTTTAAGTGTGAGTGTTCATCAATGTAGTGCTCGAAACGAACCACGCTTACTGTTTACAAACAATTATCAAAATGCTAAAAAGCAAGTTCAAGAAAACGATATTGCGGCTAAAGATAGTGCAGTGTTTGTTCAAAAGGACTTATCATGTCCTCAAAACGTCATGTTAGGACAGTTGTCAACGTCCAAGAAACCTTCAACACTATCAAAATCAACTCAGACTATAAATAAAGTGGTATTGCAAGAGGATCAAAAAGGACTATATAGTAACAGTGATGATGGTCATGATGATAATGGTGATCATAATGATGATAATGATGATGATGATGATAATGATCATGATAATGGTAATGCTTTGTTTACACCTAAAAATCCATTTGTTAAATTTGTATACTGGAACAAACCCAGTAAGCTAATTCAACGGCTTCGACAATTGCATGCTTTACGACAAGCTGGGCATATCGGTCACGATTGGGAAAACAAAGAAATTGAACAAGAGCTTCGTCGTGCTGAAATTATTGTGTAATGAGTCTACCACTTTGCGACCACTTTTACCCCAACTCTTGTTTCTAATATTTGCTTATTTGCTTTCACTTTTACCTGAACTCATTGGATCCATATTTGCTCTCACATTAAACTAGTATTCTTATTACCAAGTTGACTTTACTAGAGCTTAGTCTATGCTTGACAGTTGACATGGAAGTATCAACGACTAGCTACGGTAAGCCATGTGCTTACTATAAAGGATATGCATATATTGTAAAAAGAACTAATAAAAATGGAACTGTTATTTGGTGCTGTTCGAAACAACGATCTAAAAAGTGTCGAGGAATGATTAAGACAAAAGGCTCCAACATACTTATTTCAATCGATCATCATTGTAAATCTCAAAATAATACTCATTTAAATGGACAAAATACTCTAACCAAGGTAAAAAAGCAAGACCAAGAAAAAATTAGTGTGGCTCAAGATAGTGCTTTGTTTGTTAAAGAGCATTTATTATCTCCTGAAAAAGACATGTTAGGACAGTCGTTAACGTCTAAGAAACCTCTAACACTATCAAAGACAACACAAACTATGCCAAAGGTTTTTGCATTGCAAGATGAACAAAAAGGATTAGATAGTAATAGTGATGATGATTATATTGATGATAATTATATTCATGATGATGATGATGATTATGATGATAATGATGATGATGATGATGATGATAATGGTTTACACCCAAAAAAATCATTTGTTAAATTTGTTTACTGGAACAATCCCAGTAAGCTAATCCAGCGGCTTCAGTACTTGCATACCTGTAAACAGGCTGGTCATACTAAATATGAGGAAGAACTTTTGGATATAGAAAATGAGCTTCGTGATGCTAAAATTATAGTGTAATGAATCCATGTAACCGCTTAAACTATTTCTTAACAATACATGAAATATTTTCTACCACTTTGCTACCACTTTTCTAGTTTGCTACCACTTTTCTACCACTTTGCTACCACTTTTCTACTACTTTTCTGCCAGTTTTCTACCACTTTTCTACCACTTTGCTACCACTTTTCTACTACTTTTCTGCCACTTTTCTACCACTTTTCTACCACTTTTCTACCACTTTGCTACCACTTTTCTACCACTATGTTACCAATTGTCTACCACTTTGCTACCACGTTTCTACCACTTTTCTATCACTTTAAACTGTACATATTAAATATAAAAGCCAACGCTAAATAATTCTATTACCAGAACCGAGATAACCTTTGTAGTGTGCAAATCATACTAACAGGTTAGTTACTACTATGGAACTTACTCCAACTAACCGAGGTAAACAACGTGTACTCTATAAAGGCTACTCTTATAACTTTAGACGACAAAATGTAAAAGGAATAATATTCTGGCAATGCTCGAAACAGAGGTCAACAAAATGTCGAGGCAATATGAAAAGTAGAAATGGTGTGGTTTTAAGTGTGAGTGATCATCAATGTAGTGCTCCAGACAAAACACTGATGGTATTGACAAAAAATCATCAGAATGCTAAAAAGTTAGTACAAGAGAAAGATGTTGCTACTCAAAATAGTGCATTGTTTGTTGAGCAACGTTTAACCCCTGTTGTTAAAAGTTGTGTTGTATCCATCTTCCACGCATCAAGAGTCATCAACATCACAGACTATGCAAGAAGTAGTGTTGTTGTTGTTTGAAGGGGCTGAACTACAAAGTCATCTGCCCTTGATATGCAAGTGGATCGAAAAGGACTAGATAGTAATAGACAAAAGAGAGTTGTAGTTTGTATATAACTATTGTACAAGTACTTACATTAAATAAATAAAAATAGTGTATGGGTATTGTCTGTTTTTCTTAATTGCTATCCCTATGTCCCACTATTAATGCAATTGTTAACCATCAACATTCTCTGACTATGTTCGCAAAGAGAGTGACCTTAAACAATACACTCTATTTATGGTTTGTGTACCGAGTACACAATAATACAGTGTGGTCAAGCCATGTTGAGGCAATAGTTATATCAGGTAAGGGATTCGAACCCTTGCTTTCTTGTACAGAAATTTTGAACTTAAGTCAAACACCATAACCACTCGGTCAACCTGACTGTTACTAATTTAATTATTTTTGTGGACTTGAGTGTTTATAAAACTTTTTCCAGTATACATTGACTAAACCACTTGTTTGTTTTGAAATATAGATTTTGTTTTGTTTGACCATAACATTGCAGTTATGAGTCTTGTGAACTGGGTGTTTAATATAGGGTTAAAGGCATTTTAAAATAATTTTAGAAAAGCTCTTAGGTATCGTGTCATGGGTTTTAGTAATGCATTACTGTTCGTTGACTAACATTTACCGTTACACAACATTATTTTGGTGAGCTCTACATGTTGTTGTTTGAGTCGTCAGTCTTTTGACTGGTTTGATGCAGATCTCTATGCCTCCCTGCCCCGAGTGAAACGGCTCATTTCTATATAGCTACCACACACTACATTCAAGGCTATCTGTTTAACATATTATAACCTTGGATCTCCCCTACAAGCTCTTGGGTTCAATTCCTAGATTTAACACAAACTTTTAAAAGTGGTATGATAACTAAAACTAGTCTACTCAGTCTCGGGTGGTCCAAATAACTAGAGAGGGTTTGATTCACACCTCAACCATAGAGCACTATGTTCTTTTCTTTTTTTAAATAATGATAGCCATTTGTTCAATTTCACATTTCACACATTGCAATTTGTCAATTTTCCATTTGCATTTTTTTAAATGACAGTTTGATGTTTTTCAATTTCATGATATGGAAACATGGATTTTTCCATTTTCATATTTACACATTTGTCAATTTCCCATTTGCATATATTTACTTAAATGTCCGTTTAAGGTTTTTAAAATTTTGTCTATATGGAAACATGGATTTTCCATTTTGCTGTTTACAAATTTTTTATATATTTATTTTGTGTATGTTGAAAAAAATCGATATTTCCAAAACAAGATTTTCTATTTTTCATTTTATGATTTTGTAAATGATCTTAATGTGAGTGCTTGACCATGGCAATAATACAGTCTATCTATGTGTTAGCGGAACCATAGAGTCTTATTACTACTGCAAGTAAGAATGTTTTACAAAATAACGACTATCTACCACTGCATTTGAAAACCAAACAATTGAAGTTCAATCGCAATCGGATGAATGGTATATGAACGCAAACGGAACTTTGTTGAATCGACTCGTGCGCCGTAACTCATTTGTAGAAACTACTCGTTCGCTACCTATTGTAAAATAGATGTCTATTCCAAAATGGCCTTTGTTGAACCTGTGCGTCACAAGTCTGGTCCACTAGTTACCAAGGCCTTTCAACATATTATTCAACACTCTAAACGTCAACCTCAGTTGCTACAAACTGACCAGGGGAAAGAATTTTTCAACAAGGACTTCTCCAGTTTTCTCAAATCTAAGGATATTCACCATTACACCACGTACAGCAATCTCAAAGCCAGTGTGGTCGAACGGTTCAACCGATCATTGAAAACCCATATGTGGAAAGCGTTTACCGCTCAGGGCAGTTATCGCTGGTTGGACATGTTACCTGAGCTAGTGTCACGTTACAATGACACCAAACATAGAACGATTGGGACCAAGCCACGCCTCGTGACTAAAAATATTCAGCGATTGGATAAACTGTTTAACCCCATAAAAGCAGCCGATCCTAAACGTCACCGACTGAACATTGGGGATTTTGTTCGTGTGAGCAAATTTAAGTCTGCCTTCAATAAGGGCTACACGCCTCAGTGGGGGACTGAACTATTTCGAATTCGTCGAGTCAACTTGGACACTCCAGTCACCTATTTACTCGAGGACCTCAACCATCAACCCATAAAAGGTAGATTTTATCTCCATGAACTTCAGAAAACAGCATTTCCTCAGCATTATCTTGTGGAAAAAGTGTTGAAACAAAAAGGAAATAAACTCTACGTCAAATGGTTAGGGTTTAACTCTACGTTTAATTCTTGGATCAATAAATTACATGTTGTGTGAACCTGTGTACTTTTTATTTATTCACACATGATGTACACCACCTATAGCTCTATGTGTGCAGTCCTCAGCTCCACATATTTCTTTCTCTTTCCACCTGTGTTCTCTCATACATCACCCCCTCCCCTCTCCCTCCCTTCACCTCCCACCACTGCTGTTTGCAGCTCTTGCCTATCTATTGGTTGTGACATCATTCCAACAAGTTGCATCATACTTTTTACTGATTCAGCGATTCCCACGCTTTGAACATTCTGTTATCAGGCATGTGGACAGCTAACGTCCAAGGTGAACACCTGTGGCAGATCAAATTTCACGTCAACTAGCATTTTGTCACGTACGAAGCAAAACAGGACGTGACTTGTTAACAGTTATCGCGCACGTGGACAGATAATACCCAAGCGAACACCGGTGGAAGATCAAATTTCACATGAACTTGCATTTTGTCACGTACGAAGCAAAACAGGATGTCACTGGTTTAGCATACATGTGGTTTCACAAATGTGTGTGCATGCCTTTCACACCCCCCTGCCACCACGATGGTCAGATTATTTCACCTTCAAGCGTCACCTGTTGTCAAGTCAGATAAACGCCTTCCAATAAGCTCAAATGACATTCACCTCCTGCTCGTCTGCAAGTTTGTTTTCTCTACTCGCTTCGACCAACATAGAACCAAGCTCTCTTCACCGTTTACACGTTAAAGGTAAAATATCAGAAAACGCACGCTCGCTCTGTCATACACCGACCCGCCGAAATAGCGATTGTTCTATTAAGCATGGTCCTTGTGGTTAGCGATAGGTTCATTGACACACACACCCAGCCGTATCGTCTCTCTCAACTACCACGCTTTATGAACATTATAAACAGGTAAAGAAAAGGAAAAAGTTTTCTCAACATGTATGGCGTTAGGCCCTTTGTGAATTATATTTTTGAAAAAAAAAATCTACCACACTTGAAAAAGGGCATTATGCCGAGTCCTAGGACACCTCGTACATGTCTCTAGCGTTATTGGTTCGTGACATATCGGCAAAAATCACAAAAAACACATGTTTACCCCAAAATCGCGTTTCCCAATTTTTTACAATTATAACGAGTGGTCCATAGCAAATAGGACGTCACCCCGAGTCCTTGGACCCGTCGTACACGCCTCTAGCATGATTGGTTCGCGAGATATCGGCAAAATCACAAAAAACACGTGTTTACCCCAAAATCGAGTTTCCATTTTTTTAAATTATAACGAGTGGTCCATAGCAGAGACGACGTCACCCTGAGTCCTTGGACCCGTCGTACATGCCTCTAGCATGATTGGTTCGCGAGATATAGCAAAAAGTTTAAAATCACGTTTTTACCCCAAAATATTCTGTTTCCCTCATTCTCAAAAACTTTAACCTATTACCAAAATACACAGGGTTTCGAGACAAGCCATTTGACACGTCATAGGACCAAATCCGACCATGCATTCGTGAGATATCGGAAAAAGTCTAAAATCACGGTTTTACCCCCAAAAAGCCTGTTTCCCTCATTCTCAAAACTTTAACCTATTAATAACATGTATAGGGCTTCGAGACAATCGATTTGACACGTCACACGTCCAAATCCGACCTTGCGTTTGAGAGATATCGGCAAACTTCGTAGGAAAGTAGGCGACTATCTGGCTCTCTCCTCACCACCAAAACCTCTTCTTATCAATCATTTTTTTCAAAGAGCTCGCCCTCTTACAAAAATCCCAAGTGCGCATGCGTAAAAATCAAAAACAAAAATGTTCATCCATAGCGGCAGTCAGAAAAGCGCATGCGCGATATGAGCAACAACATTTAAATTCATTTTAGCAGCGCACCTTATACATGTCGTATTTGAAAAGAGACTTTCACTAAAAATTACAATTTCACCCCCTAGTAGGGGTAGGTTTTATTTAGGGGTTGAAATGAGTGGTCCATAGCAAAGCCCCGGTCATCCAGAGTCCAACGACACCTCATTCGTGAATCTCCGACCACGGGTTCGGGAGTTATCGGCTCGCATTGGGAGTAGTGGGGGGTTAGATGTACCACCATCCCCCTACTGTCACGAATTAGCTGTTTTTGAATTCGTGAATAGGTTTGACATAGATAGAAACAGTCAATACGTTTGTGACGTCCCATGCTGAAATATGCTTGAATGATAGCCTGCCGTTCCGTTGACACATCATCAAAAATCATGAGCGAATTGGAGCGAACATTATCCGGAGAGATGACATCTTTGTGCGCGGGGAATGTAAAGTAGCTCATCTTATTTTTGCGGAGACCTGACATGACCTGTTCCAAGAAAACATAAAGAGGTTGATAGAGCGAATTAGCAAAAATGTAAATATTTTGAAAGCGCACTCCGTTTAACGAGGTGATTAGAGTAAGCAAAAGATTTGTTTTTCCACATCCTGATGGTCCGGCGATGAGACAGCGAATGGATTATGGGAAGAGTGAGCCGTGACGTTGTTCGGACGTTGTTGAGAAGAGGTTAGAAACCAAATCTCCCACTGGAAGTGAATGTTGTTGCTTAATAATCTGCATATTGACTAAACGTGAAAAGGGGAGAGGTGGTCACTATATACATGAAGCAAGTGGCTGTTTCAGATCTAGTGTAACCATGGATGCCTTTGGAAGAACACTTAAGACAAAGAAAACAAATGCGCCATCTGTCTCAATAAACGGTCCAAACCATGATACAGATCCGGCTAATAAACGATATGTTGATGCCAATGCATTATCGCGTACAAAGGATAACGATTACGACTTTAATGGAAAGCAATTAACCAATATAAAAGAACCTCTATTAGCTTCGGACGCATGTTCAAAAATATATGAAGATTTTTATCGCTTACGACGTGTCAAAGGAGAATATGATGTCCAGAATAAACGTATCATGAGCGTTGCAAACCCTGTTGACAATTAAGATGTGTGCACCAAAGCCTACATGTTAACCAATGATGTGGTGTTAACAGAAGCAAAAGACTATGACGTACACCAACATCGAATAACTCAGCTGGCTCTTCCAACAAACGACACGGACGCTGCTAGAAAGGACTATGTCGATAACAAGGTGAAAGAGCTACTCCGTATTGTACCTACCCTAACTGTAAATGGTTATACAGCGAATAATGCTCACCTTTTGCATGTAGCCGATCCTGAGGATGATGAAGATGTTTGTACGAAAATGTTTTTGACCACTCAAATGGAAAAGGTGTGGGAAATTAAGGAGAACGCACTACAGATGAAGCGAAAACGAATAGCTGAAGTTGCTGATCCTGTGCAACCTCATGATGTGACGACTAAGCGATTTTTGGAACAACGATTATCGCTTTTCATTAAATCAATACCCTCCATATTTTTGCTGCACATTGTAAACCAACAACCGGTAAAAGACCCCAATGAACTCACCTACATACTACGTTCAGGTTATAGCAATTATCGTTTACTGTGTGATGGTGCCATTCGTGTTATCGAGTATACACCAGATTTTAAACATTTGGACTTACTATTAAACGGTAGTGTTATATCATCATCACTCATCGATCTGGCGGTGAAAGCCGAGGACAAATTATCCTTTCAACTGAAACTGTCATCTGAAGAAAAAAAGTTGGGGAAAACAATTAACGAATTTCCACTGTATATAGAACTTGAATATACCGCCACCATCGCTTAAATAATTGCACATTCCTTTCCCAAGGAGCGTTAGTTGTGATCCATATTTTACAGCGTGAGGTTGTCTCGTTCCTTGCTCGCGATGGTGAAACAGAGATATGTGGCGAAGAGGAAGAAGAAGAAGTCTTTGACAAAGAGGGGGGGGGGGTTAAAGCAATTCTTCATGCGGCACGTCAAGCTTCGCGTGGAGAAAGAAATAGCGATTTGGCCATTCATAAAGCCCTCCGAGCAGCACGATTGCATGCGAATCCCAAAAGTAAACTACGTTTTCGAAAACGTGCGCGTGGTATTCCTGTACCGAAATGTGGGGGATTTTTACCCGCACTACTAGCAGCTTTGGGTTCACTTCTTGGTGGAGCAAGTGCGGTGGCACAAACGGTGAAAGCTGTCGAGGAGAAGAAGCAACAGTTGAAGGAAAGTGGAATACATAATAAAATTATGAAAGCCATTGCACTGTGCGGTAAAGCTGTGAACATGAAGCTGGCACCCTACAAGAAAGGACTAGACATTTACATGTCACCAAAAAACGTTTAATAGATGCACTGCCACGGAGAGCTATGACGCATGAGGAAGTTATTAGATATGCAAAACGGTTCAAGATATCACACTTTCGAGGTGTGTTTATGCCTAATAAATTACCTACTCGACCATGGAACCGTGAAAGTGCAGTTGTTAATTTGTATGAGAGTCATGGACCAAGAACACATTATGTGGCCCATATAATAAAAGGATCCACTGTGTGGTACTTTGACAGTTTTGGAAACCTTCCTCCTCCAACAGAGCTTGTTCGCTATTTCGGAAGCAGAGCAACAATAAACTATAATGTGAAACGAGTACAAAATTTTAACACTCAACACTGTGGTCGAATCTGAATGACCTTTCTATATAAGACCCAGCACATGATGTAATGTGAGCAGTATAATGGCAGAAAGTAGAACGTTTACAGTGCACGGACAAGGAGCTGAAGTAACCGTTGACTTTTATCCTCCTATTGAATTGGGACAACGACCCTACGTGCTGGGACTTGTTTCGTTTGAAGGTTATAATAGAATCTACAACGTACATGAAGGCGTCAACGATAAGTTCTACTACGATGACTATATGTTAACTCTATCGTCTGGCAGCTACACTCTAGATGATATTTACGATCACATCTACACAACTCTCATCAAAGAATTTACTCTAAAAGCATTTCTTGACGGGACATACAAGTTTGAACTCATAGCCAACAACGTGACACATCGTTGCAGTATTCTGTCTTCCTTTAGGATTGATTTTAAATCATAACCAGACTCAATTGGTCCATTGCTAGGCTTTTCAGCACGAGTGTTGGAACCAAACGTCTCGCACAAGTCTGACCAACCAGAAAGAATTATTGAAGACCATCACGTATCTGTCACGTGTAACATCATCACCGACGTTTACACCAATCAGGAACCATCGCATTCGCTCTACGTTTTTATTGTCACTTCACCCAGTGGCTATATCATCCTTTAAAACCCGTCAGTAGTGCTCTATCATCCGGTGAGTGTAACCATTATTAGGAACATTACCTTAAGACTGGTGAATAGAAACCAACGTCTCATCCAGTTAGAACGCCATACACCTGTAACCTACAAATTGTATCTGAAGTCAGCATGAAACAAGTGTATAAAGCGCCAACACCCTCAAGGGGGGGGGGGGGTAGTTGTTCTCAACGCGTGTACAGGTTAACACGTGTCATCAAGCAGATCTTACAACAACTGGGTTACACCTCACACCATGAATTCGATCCTCGACGTGACAAACCCAGTCGAAGTACAGGAGGGTATCGTAAGAATTGAACACCATTCCTACCAACCGTATACTCAAGGACTAAATAATAATGATGAGATTCGTATTACCATTAATCAACAAGATATCTACACCCTACCACATGAAAGTTACATCTAGATTGAAGGTCAACTCACCAAATCAGATGGTACCATCCCGACAACGTCAAAGTTGGCCAATAATGCTCTTGCCTTTCTGTTTTCCGAGGTTCGCTACGTGATCAACGGAATCGGAGTGGATACTACAAGAAATGTTGGCATAACAAGCGCTATGAAACTTTATCCCTCGTATGGAACTGAAGAAAGTAAAGCTTTCTGTATGGCCGGTTGGTGTCCCGACTCGAACAACAACTGGATGATTAACACTGATGGTTCATTTACCGGTCATTTTCCTTTAAAATTAATACTAGGCTTTGCAGAGGACCATAAGCGCATTGTTGTAAACGCTAAACAGGATCTGATTCTTGTCCGAGGTAGGAGTGACTATAATGCTCTGAAGGGTGCTGATGGAGCCGCAATAGATTCAAAAATTCTATTGCAACGAATTCTATGGAAAGTACCGCACGTTACTCTATCTGATCAGAAAAAGTTGAGTCTGCTCAAGATTGTGGAAAAGGATACAGACCTTCCCATACAATTTAGAAGCTGGGAGCTGCATGATTATCCAGTATTACCACTCACTGATACACATACATGGTCTATAAAAACCTCACGGTACACAGAGCGACCTCTCTACGTCATTGTTGGATTTCAAACAGATCGCAAGTATCAACAGAATACAGATGCATCACAATTTTATCACATCCAATTGCGAAATATACGACTCTTCCTGAACGGTGTCACCTTCCCCTATTAAGGAATGGATTTAAACTTTACCAAGAACAAATATGGTAGGCTCTATGACATGTTTACAAAATTTCAGTCGTCCTATTATCAGAAAGAAGCATGTCCGCTATTATCACCAATAGACTTTAAGGCCAAGGCACCTCTGGTTGTGATGGACTGTTCGTATTCGGAGGAGTCGATGAAGGAAACAACTATTGATATCAGACTAGAATTCGAAGCATCAGCAGTTATTGCAGAAAAAACAACAGCCTATTGCCTTGTTGTTCACGAGGCACAGGTGTATTATCAGCCGCTGTCCAGCATAGTGACCAGAGCATAATAGCATGTCTGCCCCCATTCCCCTGCTCAGTCATGGAAAGCTACGATGAAGTCAACACCCCCTCCCCAAGGGGGGCAACAGACTGTGTATGTGAAAGTGACTCGCATAATGAAGATGAGGATTCGAGGTTTATCATCTATCGTTCTTTAGTGAGTGAAGCTATTACTACCTATCACAAGACTCATACTGTGCATAGAATTCAACCACTTCTGGTTTCCTATTTACCAGATGGATTAATGCAACGTTTGGCATTCACGACAGGGGTACAAGAAGCTCTGCTCAAGAAAGAAGTAAAATTATGTCGTTAAAGCTTCATGTCATGATGGAGAGCGGGCCGATGGGTTAAACTGTAAATGTGATCGTTGCTCAACAAGTCGAGACGCTCATGCGGTATTTAAAATTTATCGCAGCCTGATAAGTTCAGCCATAACCGCCTAACATAAAGCAGAATTGCTTCATAAAATGCCGCAGCATATCATCCCATATTTACCAGCTGGATTTCTGTCCACGTACGGTGCTCATGATATTGATTTCAACTGGGATAAGCTACCATTACACCTCCGTAAGTCAGCAGATATTGCAGCCTGTCGCAGCTGCCGTAGACATTTCAAACATCGAGAAGATTCTAACACTGATTGGGATGGCCCTAATCCTATGATAAAAAATTGAAAACAATGTTCAGATCTCTTTACAAATAAGGTAGTATAATTTATCTCATTGTGTTTATTTGTAGTTAAAACTCATCCTTTTTACTCCTTTGACTAGCAGGGCTATAGGTAGACATTGGTTAGTTGGCAGAAGGCAGCGGTGAAGAAAGGTGTGTCTGCGTGTCATCAACCAGTAACCATGTCTAGAACACTGATTGTTGATATTCAAGGCTTCAAAGTCAACGGAAACAAGTTTGATTTCAAAGAGGTTACAATTATAGATTGTACAAACATGTTGGCGCCTAGAGTAAGTGCTTTCACTTTTGAACCACCATTTCCATTGCACATGCAGTCGGACGAAGTTAGAAAACAAACAGAGTGGCTGCGTCGTAATTTAGGATTAAACTGCAATCAGGGAGACATTCCTTATCATTATCTATCATTTCTTTTAAAACCCTACTTTTTCAGTGCCAACCTTGTTATTGTAAAGGGAGATGAAAAAAAGGTATGGTAACGTCACTACGTTTTACCATCTTGCCAACTCATCGATCTTCACGAGATGGGATGTCCTGCACTACACAACTTGTACGAGCCTGCTGAACGTGTACAAAAAAGACACTCTTACATGTGACAAAACTCTTTGATTGGCTAAGTCGCAATGCATGTCGGTACGTGGAAGACGAGTGTAAAACCATGATGTATGAATGTAGACAGCCACAGTGAGATAGTGACTTATGTGTAGTACAGACGTGTGTGTAGAATGGCTACCATTGAAAGTTTAAATTCTAACCCTATTGAACGGGAAATTGTTAAGTGTTTTGCTTGTAAGAAGAAACTGCATAATTTTACAGAAGAAGAATTAAATGCTCTACCCAAGGCGTTTTTGTTTTATGTCCCGTCAAATGCAGTGAAGGAGATTTGGGATAGTGTGCCTAGTCATTGGACTCAAGATCCTGTGCTGTGGGAACTTCAACCATGCACCGATTATGATCATCATCAACAAGTGTCTGTTTCCAAAATGCCATCGGTTCACAATTGTAGAAAGTGTCAGTTAATTAAACTGTATAATGGACATAAAACCTCATGTAAAGACTATGTTTCCTCATTCCACGGATGTGATGGCAAGAAAGAAGCACCGTCCGCAGCAGCGGAGGAAGAACAAAAGTGTACGTCACCGACTGGTCATGGTCTCGTTGACAAAGTAATAGATCTTCTACCTTTTGAGTTACACCTGCCTGGTTATCAATACTGTGGACCTGTTACAAATTCGGATGTTCGACTGGCACGTGGTGACCCTGGAATTGATGTTCTGGACGCAGCCTGCAAGCAGCATGATCTAGCGTACAGAGCGTCTAAACGTGAGAACAACATTTCTGAATTAAGACGTGTTGCCGATCAGATTCTTTTAAGGAAAGCGATGGATCGTTTATCATCACCTTTAGCATCTGTTGCGGAAAAAATGGCAGCTCTTGTCGTTGCAGGAGCAATGAAGGGAAGCTCACAATCAGTGCTAGACAATTACAAAAAGCAAAAATAAAAAATAAATAGGATGTATCATGTTTATAACTAAAATAATTTAATACAAAACAAAACAAAAAGTGTTCTTCATTTTTTCTCCTTGACTAATATTTTTTGTACGCGGGGCAGTTGTCCAAGACGAGTTGAGTTTAAGGTCGGTTACATCCGGCTACAATGACTGTGAATACACCTTGGAGCGGATTAACTTTGTTTAGCTTTCAAAGGGAGAAAAACCTTTTCATGGACAGTTTTTAACTAGATAAATAGAACGAGTTCATGCGCAAGCAGTTGTCCAAGACAAGTTGAGTTCGAGGTCAGTTATATCCGGCTACAATGATCGCGAATACACCTTAGAGCAGATTAACCTTGTTTTGCTTTGACATGTAGAAAAGCCTTTTCATGATCAGTTTTTTAACCAGTCAAATAAAACAAGTTCAAGATTGGTTTCAACCGACTGAAGTGACCATGGAATCGGCTTAGGAATGGAGTGACATTGTCTTAACCAGTTCACATAATGCAGTTTATAGTTATTATTTGATGTATTCATCAAGATAGCGTAATCTTGTTTTAAATAATATGTCTAGACAGTTTATTTATTGGTATAGAGTTCGAGGTCGGTTATATCAGACAGACGTGACCGCGAACATGTGAGTAACCATGTTTTGCTTTCAAGGGTAGTGACCTAAGATTGTTTGTCCCTCAAGTGTAGAGTGACTACTTCTTTACCAGATTTCTTAAAATTTTTTAAAAACGGATGTGTCTAGACAAGTATAGTTGAAGGTCGGTTATATCCGGTAAACGTGACCATGAACACGGCTTCAGTTGAGTAACCCTGTTTCACCTTTAAGAGGTGAGCAACCTCACCTTGTTCAGTTAGATTCCCCTACTAGCTTCACTTCTAATTCTCCACCCCCCGAACGCGAATTCTAGCTTACAAAATTGTGATTGGTCTCCCACTATTGATGCCTTTATTTCTCATATCATTGGTGCCCTACTACCAGCACAGTTTATCTCCTTCAAGAGTAAGAATAGTGTCGTGTGCACAACTGTGTGACTGCGCATGCGTGATTAAATGTAATTGGTCCCCCACTTTTACACCTCCCCTCCTCCATATTGTGTTGCAGGCAGGGCTCCCTTTACCCTGTCACCTCTAATTCCAGTATATATACAGGTGTAAGTTATACACAGGACCACATTTGTACTAATCTTCGTCTGGAGTGAACATCTCTGTACAAGGTAAGATAACGTATTTTGTTTCTTATAAACATTCACTTGTTTATATGGGGCTGATAACCTGGATGTTAGGCTTCTTAAAACAACAATTATCATGATCATCATCATCATCACTGGTTTATAGGTAATTACCAAACCTAGAGAATATTGCTTTTCTTCCATAGTTAAAAACAAATGGACGTTCTTCAACAGCTTAACAAGCTTGGTGCTCAGGATGGGCTTGAAACGAGGCGTTTAAAGGATTTGCCGGTGAACCAACCGTTTCCAGTGGACAACTTGCAGAGGATTAAAACACGTTTTGGGCCTAGAATCATCTGTCAATGCCTAGATTTGATGGTGTTTCTACCCAGCAGATTTTCTTGCATATCTGACGAGGCATTGGCAGCTTTAATCTCAAGCAATCATATGAAGTATTTAGGCATACAAAACAATGCTTGTTTAATTAATTTCGAAGAAGAACCAGTTTGAGTGTTTTGTGTTAAAATTTATGTAGCTTATTGAAAAACATTCTAACTTTTATTTCATTCGCAATTTTTAAAAAGTATTGATGTAAATAATTAACTCTTAATATTCTTTGCCATGGCACCGCTTCTTTGGGAAGACGTTCGTTCCTGTTTTCAAATACGAATGTGCAGTGGGCGAATATATAATACTGACAAAATTCTAAATCCTAAATTGTTTTTGCAGGTTTGTTTACCAATAATTTTAATTAAATTTTCAAATTTTTATTCGCTTTACAGCTTTAAAAGTAAACACTGAATTAGCCTGCACCTTTGTTTTTCTATAGAAGGATGGTGAAGAAAGACGTGAAACAATATATTTGGCTACAAAAATGAGACCTTTTTATCGAACTGATAACAGGGAAACCTGGTATAACCTACATGTAATTGATGCATTGGTAGCCAAATTTGACGTTTTTGAGGGCGAGAGCGGCAAATCGCTCGAAATCATTCCTTTTTTACAGGTAAATGTTTGCTGCGTTGACCCTATAAATTCAGGTTCTTTATACTTTTCGCTTCCTCTTTCTGTTCAACATAAAAAGGCTATTCTCAATATCCAAAATGAAGATAACTATTGTTTTCTATGATGCATTGCTGCTTTTTTTTTAGCTCCTGCTAAACATAGTGTTGGTCGAACATCCTCGTACAAGCTGATGTTTAACAAGTTGCTTTCCACTCTTAACTTTTCAAACATTACATTTCCTATGTAACTAACCTCTATTGCTAGATTTGAACTGCTTAACCCAGACTTTTCTTTTATTATCTATGTTCTTGATAAGACTACCATTTATGGACCACTTAATTGCACGCAACCGCATAAGATACACCATATTAATTTAATCCAGACTTGTTGGGAGCCAATTTTCAACTCATCATTCATCAAAATTTGTTTGTGAGTGGTGTTTGCAGTACTTTTCAACTCAGTCTAAGCTAGATAGTCATTGTTTAGATTGTGCTACTCATCCGGCTGTAAAAATTACATTTCCAAAACCAGAAGATGCCAAAATTTTGTTTACAAACTTTCATCGCATGGATACGGTTGCCTATACTGTGTATGCGGACATGGAAACATTAACTGTTCCCATTCAGCGCTGTCAACCAAATCCATCTTCATCCTATACAGATACTATTCAAAGGCATACTCCATTTTCAGCTGCATTTCAGGTAGTGTTGTAACCTATATTTTATGAGTTTCCCATGACAGTTTTAATGTAGGCTCGTAGGTTTGTGATTTCTTTATATCATGTTATCGTGTTGGCAACGTGTTCAATTGCATTGGACACGTCTGCAGTAGACGCAGTGTCATTATTATTATTATTATTATTACTATTATCTTATAAGTATACTTTTTATTATTAATTATTCAATGTATTTTAGGTCACTATTGACGAGATTCTGAAGCTAGCTCTAATCATATGTTGTCTAAGAAAGTTTATTAATATTGTTCAGACCACAGAACCAGGAGTCAGGTTCATGTTCTGGTCACACGTGCAGGAGGAAGCACTTCATGGACACTATTGTCTCGAGCAGGTATGCTCGCTCATCCCGGGGCGGGGGGTGATGAGAGAGCTGAGCAAGGGGCTTGCTATGAGTGGCCTGGACAAACAGGCGTATGACAATAGCGATTCTGAGAAGACTTCCTAGTATGAGGTGTGGCTTGAGACGTGCGGTAGCAAGCTAACTGAGTGGACTGCTGCATGGGGATTGTCTCTCTAGACATTGAGATTACTGGTTGGATAGTGTGTCTCTCATGAGCTGAGTGCTTCGTGTTTCGACGGAGGGTGATTGGGTTCTGGCTGTTATGCCACAATCACAGTAGGGCTGATGCCTATCCAAATAATTGTGCAACGTTGAAGAGAACCGTCAAATGTGAAGGCATGGCTGACCAGCTTCAAAGTGGTGTAGAGGTGAAATGGACATATTGGGCAGACGACGGCATTACCGGTAATGTGAAAACAAACTAAGAAATCTTTACAGGCCTAAATATTATTATTATATTATTATATTATATATTTTAATTGCATTTCTTGTGTGTCACTCTTTTTATTATATTTATCCATTTCTTGCATGCAGCTTCAGAATATAAAGTAAATTTAAATTGGATACTTTCCTTTTAGTTAGATGCATGTAAACCTTCCTTCGTCTTTATTAATTTATAGGAGGTTTTGGTAAGGCCTATGTACGAGCCAGTCCTTTCAGAATATCTGCACACGCCCGGAGATAAGAAAAGTTTCAAAAAGGTGAATTTGTTCAATTACAGTACTAATTATGTCATTTGCTTAAATTTTAAAGAAATGCCATTTACGAGGCAGAATAAACATTTTTATTTAATTTTTGTATCTTCAAAGTTACAAATGGCTTCTCTGGGTGAGCCATCTTGTGGCAAGAATTGATAGATTACAGTGTGTGCATATGATTCAAGTCAATCCTATTTTAAATTGTTTCGAAGACCTGACTGCATTCAATAGCTGTTAAGAGAATTAAATCTTCTAGCCGAACATGTTCAACGGCTTCTTCAGGCTCCTAAACCTATACAAATGAGTCTAGACGATATGATACGTCATGATAATACACATGCTTGTCATATATGTCAAAAGCCTATTTTGCCTGATAATCTTAAGGTACGTGACCACTGTCACTAGGCAGGCATCTATAGAGGACCAGCACATAACTCATGTAATATGACCTTTTGTGCAGCAAAGTATATACCTGTATTTACTCATGGCTTATCAAACTATGATTCACACTTTTTTATTCGTGAGTTTGCTAATTTAGACAAGGAACATTTTTCAATTATTCCTCAAAATCATGAACGGTTTATTTCTTTCTCTATGCATAACCATGGTATTACAATTCGGTTTCTCGATTCATTTCGATTTATGTCCTATTCGTTAGACGCATTAGTAAAGGAAATTTCACCTGATGAATTTCATTATACACGCAAACATTTTGCCGACAATGCCAAATTTAAACTATGCATCCGAAAGGGAGTCTTTCCATATGACTAGGTCAATAATTGAGACACAGTTACCGCCAAAGGCTGCGTTCTTAAGCACGTTGCATAATACTTGTATTAACGATACCTATTACATACACGCAAGCGATGTGCGGAATACGTTTGGATTTACATCTCTTGGTCAATATGCCGACCTATATCTCACAGTAGACACATTGTTGTTAACAGATATTTTTGAAAAATTCCGTCGCATGTGTCTGAATATTTACAAGCTGGACCCGTGTCACTATTACACAGCACCAGGCTTATCTTGGGACGCCATATTGCTATATACAGGTATAAAGTTGGATTTGCTTACAGACATTGAAAACCACTTAATTTTTGAAAAGGGTATTCGAGGCGGATTTGTTTCTCTTGTAAATAGAGATGTACGTGCAAACAATCCTTATATGTTAACGTATAATTCTCAACAGCCGGTCTCCTATTTAACACACTATGATGTGAATAATTTATATGGAAATGCTATGAGTCAGCCACTTCCATAAAAAGATTTTGCATGGCTCAGTGAAGAGGAAATTGCACGCTTTGACGTGCACACGGCTGCTCAGCAGGAAAATTGCGGTTATGTTTTGGAGCTTGATTTACAATACCCCACACATATACACGATGGGCATGCAGATTTACCGTTTTGTGTAGAGCGTATGATTCCTCCTAACTCTAGCTCAAAATATGCTAAACTATTGGGAACAATTTTTCATAAAACAAGATATGTCATTCACATTCAAGTGCTTTTGTAATGTCTAACGTATGGTCTCGTATTGCAAAAAAAAAATCCATCGTATTATATAATTTGCTCAAAGGACTTGGTTGAATCCTTACATGGACCTTAACACCTATCATCGGCAACGTGCTACGCAGCATTTCGAGGTTAATTTTTTTAAGTTAATGAATAATGCAGCGTATGGTAAAACGTTTGAAAATGTACGCAAACACCGGCCGATCCATTTAGTTAATTCATGGGAGGGTAGGAACGGCACTCGTAAATATGTTGCTATGCCAAATGTTAAATATATGAAAATTATTACCGATGAGTTAGCTACTATTGAATTAGGTAAGGTTGAAATTCTGTATAATGAGCCAATATACTTAGGAATGTCTATATTAGAGTTTTCAAAATTGAAAATGTATTACTTTCATTATGGGTTTGCTCCCAGCTATTTTGGAGATCTTCAGCTTGTTTACATGGACGCGGACAGTTTTGTTTATCGGGTTATGTCTACAGAGGTTTATCAAGTAAGGCGCGACCGTACTGAACAATTTGACATTTCCTCCTTTCCTGCTGACAACATATTTGGTTTGTTACCTTAAAACAACAATGTTATGGGGCTAATGAAAGACGAATGTGGTGTTGACCTTATAATAGAATTTTTAGGGCTTGCTCCAAAAATGTATTGTTATACTTGTGATAGTTCAAAGAATGTCAGCCGAGCAAAAGGCGTTCGCTCCAGTGTTATCAGAACGTTATGTATAGCTCGGTATCGTGAGGATTTATATAGTCCCAATGAACAGTATACGAAACAGGCACGAATAACTTCCCATTCTCATGTAGTGTTTCTCGTTGAACAGATGAGACGTTCCTTGCATGCGTTCGACGATAAACGCTCATGGGTTAATAATAAACTCTCAAGCCTGCCATGGGGACATTATGCACATGATGTATAAATTGTTTAACAATTTTACATAACTTATTTTTTTCTTTTATACAAGGGCAAAGTTTGTAAAACTCTTAAAACTGTAATATCTGTTGATCAATAAACTGTAGGCTCTAGATCATGGACTAAAATTGGTTAAAAAAATCATCGTGTATTAAAGTTTAAACAAAGACCTTGGCTAAAGGCAAAGCTAAAAAGATAAGCGTATGCCTTTAGCCAAGGTCTTTGTTTAAACTTTAACACAAGATGCTTTTTACCAATTTTAGTCCATGATCTAGAGCTTGTTTAAGTGCCATGTAATGAACAACGTGGTATAGGATTTACTGCCAACAGGTGCTTACTACGTATGACAAGGCTGTAGACTGGTGGGTCAGACAGCCTTTCTTGCTAAGGGTCTCCTATATACCCTAAACCTGGCTATACATATTAGTTCTGAACATTTAGTGGTTTATTTTATATTGAGTTTATATACAGAACTTACACAAGCACGTCTTGCACGCAATCAAAATTCACAAGAGTCACATGCAACATGCAAAGTATGTTTCCGCTACCTAGCGGTAAATATGAGCACTACTTGAACAACTAGCATTCCATCTAGCGGAGGATATGAACACTTACTAGTGATATCCAAAGTGAGCTGAGGTTAGGTTAGGTAAAGTAAGGTTAGCCAAGCAAATAAGCTACCAAAATAAGCTACCAAAAATAATTGGTTTCTACCCTTGAGGTCTTGGGTTCCAACTCGACTATGCCCGGAATTTAATTATCATCTGAGAGTTGAAAGGTTAGGTTAGGTTAGGTTAGGTGAAGTTAGGTTAGGTTAGGTTAGGTGAAGTTAGGATAGGTTAGGTTAGGTGAGCTGAGGTTAAGTCTTTAAATATTCCCTCTCTTTGAAATAATTTCCAACACCAACAAAAAATCCACTAAATACATTGACAAAAATACCTTGTCAAATAAGCAAATACAAAAGCCAGTACAAAAGCCAATACAAAAGCCAACACAAAAAGCCAACACAAAAGGCCAACACTGAAAGCCAACACAAAAGCCAAAACGAAAGCCAACCCAAAAGTCAACACATAAGCCATCAGCAAAACAGTTGTAACCTTTGTAGTGTAAACATCGTATGACAGGTCAGTTCCTACTATGGGACATTCTACAACCAACAAAGGTAGGCAACGTGCAGTCTATCAAGGCTAATCTTATAACTATAATCGTCAGAATGTGAATGGAATAATATTCTGGCAATGCTCAAAAGAGAGGTCAACAAAATGTCCAGGCAATCTGAAAAGTAAAAATGGAAAGATTTTAAGTGTGAGTGTTCATCAATACAGTGCTCCAAACGAACCACGGTTGCTGTTTACAAAAAAAATCAAAATGCTAAAAAGCATGTTCAAAAAACGATATTGCGGTTAATGATAGTGCAGCGTTTGTTCAAAAGGAATTATCACGTTCTCAAAAAGTCATGTTTGGACAGTTGTCAATGTCCAAGAAACCTTCAACACTATCATAGTCAACAAAGACTATAAATAAAGTGGTATTGCAAGAGGGTGAAAAAGGACTATATAGTAATAGTAATGATGGTCATGATGATAATGATAAGGATGATCATGATGATGATAATTATGATAATGATGATGATAATGGTAGTGCTTTGTTTACACCTAAAAATTCATTTTTGATAAATTTGTATACTGGCACAATCCCAATAAGCTCGTCCAGCGGCTACAGTTGTTGCATGCTTTACAACAAGCTGGGCATACCGGTTACGATTGGGAAATCAAAGAAACTGAACAAGAGCTTCGTCGTGCTGAAATTATTGTGTAACGGGTCTACCACTTTGCGACCACTTTCACCCCCGCTCTTGGTTCTTATATTTGTTTATTTGCTTCCACTTTTACCTGAACTCTTTGGATCCATATTTACTCTCACATTAAACTATTATTCTTATTACCAAGTTGACATTACTAGAGTTTAGTCTATGCTTGACAGTTGAAATGGAAGTATCAGTGACTAGGTATGGTAAGCCTTATGCATACTATAAAGAATATTCATATTTTGTGATGGGAACCAATAAAATAGAACTGTTATTTGGCGTTGTTCAAAACAACGTTCCAAACATTGTCGTGGTGACCTAAAAAGTAAAAATAGTGAGTGTCAGTGATCATCAATGTAGTGTAACTGCATGAAAGACATTTGCCGTCGACAAAAAATCAAGAAAACCATATTGCTACTCAAAATAGTGGATTGTTTAATGAGAAACGTTCAACCCCTGTTCTAAATGTTGTGTTAAATCCATCTTCCACATCGCAAGAGCCATCAACATCACAAACTATACAAGAGGTAGTGGTGTTGTTGTCGTTTTTAAGGAGTGGAACAACTAGGTCATCTGCTCTTGATACGCAAAATTGTATCGTAGTATTGCAAGAGGATCAAAATGACAAAATTGTAATAACAATAAGGTTTTATGCCTATAAAACCATTGCGGCTTCCCCTGTTTTCGAAAACAACAGTGAATGGACATTGCTATAAAAGATCTACAACAAGCCTTGTGTTTAAAAACTATAACAGACTATTTTAAAGAGAAAAAGAGTAGTATTCAGCTTGCATCTATTGTCATAATCATGTATACTCTGCAATGTTAAATATTCTAACTTTGTATGAAATAAAACAGCATTGTAACATCATTTTGCATTTATTTACAAATTTAATATACGTTTTCTTTGGTTTCATGATAATATTTTTAAGACAATACTAAAATCTGAAACATTATTATTCTATACACATATTTTTGTTTCTTTCAGTCCATTGTCATCACTTATATTTTTCCATTATTATTTCACATTGTCTTTTTAATTTAATTAAAACGGACCATGCTCCTATTGTTTTTAAAACCTTCATAAATTTAGTGTACAGTTTGCACAGCATTATTCACATCATCAAAAACACTCTCCGACATATCATTAAACCGTGTAGGCAGAAATGTCTCAAAATTTTCGCATACGCAAAGCACACGATGCTGTTTTCAATTTCCGAATCTTGATAATGCGGAATTGAATATTCGTTGGCAATTCGCTGAGCTTCATTGTCTCTAAGGCACCAACTTGCCCCACAGCGTTCAAAACATTCATTGTATTAGTCTATAAAAAATGAAAAGCATATCTATTACACTCTACAACAGCTTGTAATAATATTGTGCATGTAGGTATTTTGCACTATGCATTGCTAATAAATTATACTATTTATGCAAGAAATGCCCTAACTGGAGCAGATACTACTTTTCTGCATATAGCACAATTGTTAAGTTCTAATGCACACTTGTGCCATGCTACCATGTGTCCAAAAGGCAAAAATACAACACCTAGTACATCTTGATATAAAATTTTACTTTTGTATCTGTTCGTGAGACAAGTCTTTTTTTTTCAGCCTCATGTATTTGGTCCGCGTGTTCTAAATCTAAAGGCACTTTTATGTCTTGTGCTGCAATCACATTTTCTTTATGAATAGTATTCACAAATTCCTGACATTTAAGCAACACCATATATTTACAGTTAGGTAACCAACTAGCGTGTTCCACAAAAGGTTCATCAGTCATTTGCCAATCCTTTAAAGCAAATCCACAATGAAAACATATTGTTTTATCCCCTTCACCAGTATAAAAAAACAGCTTTATTAGCTGTTTTGTAAGGTGTTTTAATATTAATGGCCAAACATTCTTATAAGATTCTAAACGTTATTCAACAGACCTGTACTCTGGGTGTGCTAGTGCTTTAGTCTTACAAACTCCCAATTCTTCAAAAGCACATGCCAATTCAACACTGTCTATGACATATGGACCATATATATCGACATTACCGTTGTTGGCTGGTAATACATCGTTATTATTATTATTTATTTGTTACTCAGCAACGTAAGTAGCGGCCAATGGCCTTGTGATTAGGTAAAATGGATACACGGGTATGTTACCCACTTGCTTTCCAAGCATGTAAGGACCACAAGGGGACCATCGCAAATGTTCTCTAAAGGGATCATCCCCTTCTTCCCAGTGTGAAAGCTCAATACGACAAAACACACTGCGCACCACATCTTCTCGGTTCAAGTGAAAAACCGGCTTCTGCAAGTTTATGTGTTGGCAAAAAGCCTACAGGCCAGGATTCAAATGTTATCCAACGATCATTTTCTGATTTTAAATTTAGCCCACATGGTAAACCGACTTGCTCACTTGTTGTATTTGGTACTAAAGCCATGTGTTATAATAAAACCTTTTTTTATTGCAAGTTATTAACGTTGCACAAGAGCACAGAGTACTTTAAAGCACGATGTATGCTTGTTCACTGTCTGTTCATTACGATAATGGCGCATGACGACACCTAAAAGCAAACAAAATAACCAATCACTCACTCAATCAATCAATCAATCAATACTTGTAAATCAAACGTTAAGGTTAATTGGCATTAATATATCAAAACAGCATCAAAAATATTTAATAATAAACTGTATGTCGGCACTAAGAGTAACCCATGTACTTATTTTCTTTTTATAAAGTTACAGTCATTTACATCCCCCTTTAACCAATATATAAACAAAAATCAATGAATGTCATGTCATTTTGTTCAGATTATCATGTTCAAACCTGGGGATATTCGTTGAGTCCATAGGGAACCACCCTTAAATTAAATTTTAATTTTAGTTTTTAGAAAATCCAACATGGCCTTGTATTTTTCCCGGTCAACAACCAATATGGTCTTGTACCGTTTGCCAATACATAGCCATTAATCAAGAAAGCAATCGTTATCCCAGTCATGTACAGGTAATGAATATTTTTTTTTGTCTACGAGTTTTCAGTAGTGGTAAAATGGAATAGCATTTTAAGTTATGCTTACCTCAGTTTTAAATAGTTCACTATTTGGCAATGGTTTCGCTCTAGTGCGTCTCGGGTTTTCAGCGACTGCTACGGCGGTAAGGCTTTTTTTTCCAAGTTTCCAAAAATAAATAAAATAAATTCTCTAAATACCCAAATTTAGGTTAATACATGCATTTCATTAAATAAAATAACAAATATGAAACAAAAAATTAAACAAGTTAGTTAAAAAACTCACCTTGACTTGTACTGGCTTGTTGCTGTTTTCTTCTAGTGGGTTCAAAAGTGGAATGGTCTCTCTCTCAGACATGATAGGTATACCGGTTATCTGCAAACAAATAAATAAAAAATCATTAATTACCTTATTAATAACTATAAATTTAAGGTTCGTTAGCATTACATTATTAAAGCAATCACTCATAGGTACTTACCAAAAAATAAAATGCTTTTTTCTTCCACAGCGTTACTGTACACGTCCGTGTGCTAAAATGGCAAGTGCATGACTAACGAAATCCTTATCAGTCTGCATAGCAACAGAGAGAGTAGCATTTTCTCAGCGTTTTGACCTTGAATGGTTGTCTGTCTCTCACATGTTTCCCACGCCTCTCCACATTCCTCAATCGCAATATGATTCTTATACCTTATACTAGTTTTATGTTTTTAATAAAGAACCAAAATGGCTGCCTCTTATACATTGGTATGACTAGTGCAAAAGAACCAACAAGGTGGCTGTTTCAACGCCAGACCTGCTAGCCTCTACCAGGCAAGTAAGCTGCCCACGTAGACATTTCTGTGTTATCAGCAGTTGCTGTCACCAAACCGCCAAGCCGCTGTATTCAGTGTTCAGCAAGCAGGACTATATGTGTTAGCAATCAAAACATGTGTGTCTAATTATTATTAATATTATTATTATATATTTTTTTGCGAATTGACCACTTCGGATCACGCTACAATTTCATTTTTTCTTTGCCTGAAGTTTCCTCTTCCTCCAGTACTCCTTCATATGGGCGCTATGCTGTTTCTTCTGCTCATCCGTCCAGGCTCTTCCCTTCTTTGTGGTTCTTGTGACCTGAAACCCTTCCAAATTTTGAATTATGTACCGAAATGTTTCCCTGTTTGACATCTGAACTTCCTGGATGTTGGAATTTTCGAGATCTTTTCGAACTTCCATAATCCATGTCGTTGTTGTCTTCTCGTTCCACAGGTAGTCGAATAACTGTTTGATTAGTCTAGTTTTGTCCATTCTGTACAAATGTCCGAGAAACGATAACCTCCTCTTCTTCATGGTCTCTGAGATTATCTCCACATTTTTATAGACTTCATTGTAGCACCGAAGTTTCCAGCCGGTTTCAGTCTGGACTGGGCCCATGATTTTCCGTAGTATTCTTCTTTCTAGGATCTCTAGCTTCTCCAACTTGTAATTCATCGAGAGACATTCGCTGGCATACAGGCATTCTGTTTTTACTACCGTGTTGTAATGTTTTAGTTTGGCATTCCATGAGATGCATTTCTTGTTGTAGATGTTTTTAGTTAGCCCATAAGCTCTTTCCATTTTTGAGATACGATCTACTACAGCAGCTTTCTCTAGGCCGTTCTCTTGTATGGTTTCACCGAGGTATTTGAACTTTTTCACCCTCTGAATCCGTCCAATCTCTGTTTCAAGGAATTGTGGTCCATGTTTGTCATTCATCATGAACTTGGTCTTCTCTTTCGAGATCCTAAGTCCTGTCTTGCTAGCGATCTTTTCTAAGAGGTTGATCTGTATGGCCGCTTCTTCTAGGTTTTCTGAAAGTATCGCAAAATCATCAGCGAAAGCCAAGCAATTGACTTTGATTCCTCCCGTTTTTCGTCCTAGGCAGATCGGGGCTATCTCTTGATTTTCAAGTTCGGAATTCCAAATTCTCACAATCCTCTCGAGGACACAGTTGAATAGTAATGGTGATAATCCATCACCCTGTCGCACACCTGTCTTGATTTCAAATGACTGAGACAATTCTCCCATGAACTTCACCTTAGAAGTTGTGGCTGTTAAGGTTTCTCTGATAATATTGGCCAGTTTGGTTTTGACTCCAAATTCTCTAATGATCTTATCTAGGGTCCCTTTGTCCACCGAGTCGAAGGCTTTTTTGAAGTCAATGAATGAAACCACTATACTTTTGCCGTTCAGCGCTCTGTGGCGAATTATTGATTTCAAATTTAGGATTTGTTCGGCACAGGAGCGGCCTTTCCGGAACCCACCTTGGTATTCTCCAAGTTGCTTATCTAGGATTCCTTCTATTCTATTCAGAAGTATCCTTGAGAGGATTTTGTAAGTGACTGGGAGTAGCGACACGCCTCTGTAGTTGTTAACATCTTGTTTGTTCCCTTTCTTATGGAGTGGGTGGATCAGCGCTGTTTTCCATTCGTCTGGTAGCTTTTCCGTCTCCCATATTTGTTGGAAGATATGGTGCAGGTCGTCTAGGATTTCCGGTTCTGCCCACTTCAACATTTCTGCTGATATGGAGTCTTCCCCGCTTGCCTTGTTGTTCTTGAGACTTTTCAGGGCTTCTTTTATCTCTTCTTTTGTTGGTGGCATATCATCTTCTGAGTTTATATGATGAGTCTGAAATTCTAGTTTGTTGGTTGGAGGCGGGCAGTTGAGGAGTTTCTCAAAGTATCTGGCTAATATATTGCAGTTTCCTTGATTGTTCAGTCCAATTTTTCCTTCTTCGTTTTTGAAACTTATACTTGGAATTTGGTATCCTCTAAGCTTGTCCTTGATGGTTTGGAAAAAATCTCTGGTGTTATTCTTAGTGAAGTCATCCTGGAGGTTTTGTAACTTTGCAATCTCAAACGATCGTTTGGTCCTGCAGAATACCCCTGATGTTTCTTTCCTTTGGTTTTTGAATTGTTCCAAATCTTCCGTATCTCTTGAACATTTCCATTTTCTCCAAGTGTCGGATCTCTTTTCAAGTGCTTTCTCACATTCTTCATTCCACCAGATTGTACGTTTCCTCTTTGCCAGTCCGAATGTTATTATTATTATTATTATTATTATTATTATTATTATTATTATTATTATTATTAAACATTTTACTGTAATAATAATTATTAGCGAGCGGCCATCCTCAATACATGATCATGTTAACCACATACTTTCACCCTACAACACATCACTTCACCCAGTTCAATATTTAGTTTATAATATCTCAAGGCAATGACCTTACCGTTTTGGCACAAGACTTGCTCGACCGAATGTTGTAGGTTTCCATATTCTACAACCATTTGCTGTGCCAGAGAGTTGTCTCGCTTATTACCGTATACTAGCATGTTACAGAACCCCTTCAGGGGTAAAAAAATCTTAGCATGCTTCACGCATTTCCAATTATTCGCCTCCATCCGTCATAGGAAATATCACACAACCAACCGTCATAAGCTGCCCCGCCATCCCGCCAAAATAGCAATTCATTTCTTCCGGGCACGGTCATCGAAATCGCCATGAGGGATTTTTGAAATATTCGTCATAGGAAATATCTGAAATAAGCGACACCTTGTTCTATCTTTTTGTCGCCCCCTCGAAATAGCCATTTCCTGTATTCAGCATGGCCAGTGATAGCCTCGTTACAACGCCCAGCGCTACCGGCTCTCTGTCTACAAACACTCTTTATTTTAAGAATGTTTTAAAGTTTCAAAATGCACAGTTTTCGTCCTAGAGACTTGACATTTATTTTTGAGGTACAGGGGGGTAAATACCAACCATTCATGTCAAACAAACTTTTTTGTCAACTTTACCGTTTCCAAAATATAAAAATTTCAAAATTGAACGTTTTTCAAAAAATGTAAAAAATAAAAAGGTGTTATTATAAAAAATAAAGGACATACATGCCATTATTTTAAGCCCTTACAACACTTTTTAGAATGTTTGGTTTTAGAACTATTGCCTACTTTTAAAAATAAAAATTTTAAAAAATATATATAATACGTGGTCCAGAGCAAAGCGCCCGTCAGCTCGAATCCAACGACACCTCATTTGTTAAAATCCGACCATCCGTTCGCCAATTATCGCCAATGTTCGCGAGAAAGTAGGCTATCATTTTTTCATCCTACAACCTTGAAACTTGCTGTCCACCTAGAGGGCATAGACACCTTTCATTAACGTCAAACGAACTCATTTATCATCTTCACCGTTTACAAAATAGCGCCAATCCAAGAAACAAACATTTTCAAAAAAATGAAAAATACCAACACACATTCTTAGCAAAGAGGACGTCACCCCGTTCCTAAAGAACACATCGTTCTAGCCTCACAAGCTCATTGAATATCACCAAAATGTCAAAAACGCACGTTTACCTCAAATTGCGTTTCCAAATTCCACCCATTTTAAAAAATAACCTCACCATCAAATAGAGCGGAAAACATACCATCTAAACGACTCTTCACTCGACCCTACTCCTCCCCACCACCTAACATTTTTCCAACATAGCCATACGTATTCAAGCACACACGCGATTATGGGTAGAACCCCCAGTACCACACTACTCTTACAAGTTTTTCTCCTAGAGACTTGAAATTTATTTTGGGGGTTGAGGGGGTAGGTACCTTTAATTAATGTCAAACTTATTTGTAAACTTGTTAGTTTCCAAAATATAGAAATTTCAAAATTGGACTGTTTTCAAAAAAACATAAAAAATAAAAAATATATTATAAAAAATAAAGGTTATAGAGACCAATCGTTTGAACTAATGGACAACGTTCTATCATGTTTCGTTTTCAAACTATCGCCTACTTTCAAAAACAAAAACAAAATTTAAAAATTTAATATATAACAAGTCATCCATAGGAAAGGGGGGCCTCAGACCGAGTCCTACGACACCTCGTTCGTTAAAATCCGACCATGCGCTCGAGAGATATCGGCTTAGACTCACACGGCGGCCATGACACTGGTTAGAACCCGTCGTACCACCCTACTGAGAATGTCATGGGGTGGAACAAAGAGGTCATTGGACATGTAAAAAAGGGGGGGATTAGTGTAAGGTAATGTGATACATCTTTTTGGAAAGGGAAATTAGTCTACATAAATAAATAAATAGGGTTTTTTTTTTACCAAAAATGACGTTTATTGACCCATGAATTAAACGTGGAAGGGAATCCCAACCACTTTACAAGATATCTTGCACCTTTGACTTTAATTTCTCGTTCAATGAGATAATCGTTGGGATATAATGTTTTTTGCACTTCTTTATAATAGAATTGCCCTTTTATCGGATGACCGCTTTGATCTTCCAAAAGATAAGTCACTGGTTGACCTAGCTTGACTTGACGAATTTTAAAAATTTCTGTCGACCACTGCGGAGTGTACGACTTTGAAAACACACGTCTAGGTTTACTGATGCGAACAAAATCTCAAATTTTAAGGCGATGTTGCCTAGGGTGAACCCTTTTTATAGGGTCTATTGAGTCTGGGAAGGTCCTTGATGACGAGACGTGGTTTCATGCCATTGGTGGAATGAATGGTGTGGTTGTGTCGTGACACAAGTTGATGTAACCACTCTATTCTACGATAAGTGCCCTGTATCGTAAATTGATTCCACATTAGGCTTTTTAATGTCCGGTTAAACCGTTCGAGCACTGTAGCTTTGAGGTAGCTATACGTGGTGTAATGGTGAATATTTAAAGATGTAAGAAAAGTGGAGAAATCCTTGTTGCAAAATTATTTTCCCTGGTCGGTGTGTAATAGTGGGTTTGACGTTTGGATTGTTGAATAATATGTTAAAAGGCCTTGGGCACCAAGACACCAGTTTTATTTTTTACTGGTTCAACAACAGCCATTTTGGAATTGACATCAATTACCATCAACATATAGCGTACACAATCGTTAACGCTAGAATAAGGTTCATCTCAACCAGGTCTGCCTGCCATAAATCATCGATTCCTTTTGAAATGACATGACGGCGTTTATAAATGCGTCGGGCCAGTTTATGCAATTCATGCGCGATGCGCACATTGATGTGTGGTGGCTTATAAGATAATTTGGGCATCCCAGCTGTTCTTCAATGTGGGCGATTTCTGCATCATGTCCTGTGTGACCAGCTTGTTTTGACGCATGAAGCAAGTATAAATGATGTACTAAATGATTGGGATTATTCCAATAGGTTATATCCACGTAAGGTTTTAATTTCTTAAACATTACGCCAGAGGCAGAGTGGTGTTTTCGCTTACCAAACATGTTTAAAATGATGGTTTTATATTTTTGGGATATATTGGGATTGACTTGCAGAGAGGATTTATAGTTTCTTTTGTGTGCGTTGGTGTCTAATAAAATGGATTTATATTTAGCTAGGTCCTCGGACGTAAAATCTTGTAGAGATGAGGTCCGAGAGAATAGCAGATTTAACAGTCCTGGTGTTAATTTATAGTTGATCGTTTTAATGACAGCACTAGTACGAGCAAATTTAATGGATGGATCCCCAATTTTAAAACTATCATCTACATAGCGCACACCATACGTTGTGTCTGTCTTTCAATAAATAGATGGGTGAGATATGGTTGTAGTTTGGCTCCATAATGATTGATTAAAATGTTTTTCAGTTGAGCTTTATTTTGAGGGGTGGCCATGACTTGCGAAAACGGAGGCGATATAGAGGAAGACGGTGTTCCCGCTATGACGAATGATTTTTGTTTTGTTTTTAGAAACTGTTGAAGGGGTGAGGATTATTTTTCTTTCAGAACTAAATACGGTTTCGCTTTCACTTCCACTTTGTCCATGTTGTTGTTGTTGTTGTTTTTGTTGTTGTTGTTGTTCTTCTTCTTCTTCTTCTTCGTGTTCTTGTTCAGTATCATCGGAGGAGGAGAATTTTACCCGCTGTGTTGAATCCGTTTGAGTAAATTTTGAATTTGTTAAGGGTTTGGTTTGAGAGGTAGCAGCAGCAGCAGAAGCTTTTGGTTTGGTACTCATGGGATAATGCGATGATGGAGCATGTTTTATGATATGCAAAGGATTCACGTTTTTTAAACGTTGTATTTCACGAAATTTATGTCGAATCTTATTACGTGCTTCAATGATACGCTGCATGATTTGAACATGTTTCTTGTGCCCTATGGCTCTCGCCATGGGGGAGGTAAATACACTGACAGGAAATGTCAAACTATGGGTCCTTTTAAAGAGAAATAAAATTATCAAAACCCAAGCAGTAGCGTCTTCACATCGTTCACTGTGGTTATTAATCACCAAACAGGCATGGGGATGATGGTTCGAACATGAGGCATACAATTGTGTGAAAGCGGTAAAGGACATATCAGAATTGACATAATCTTGAACAATATGATAGAGATTTATAGTGTCTTGGCGAAAGACAACGATGAGATTGGCATTGTCATGAATCAGCCGCTTGGGAATTTTTGAATATGTCTGAGCCAGATGAAAACAATCCACTTGTTTATGACGCCCCATACTAAAATACTCTTGAATAATGGCCTGTCGTTGAGTGGCAATATCATCAAAAATAATAATGGAATCTGGTTGAATGCGGTAAGGTTGAATTACGTCTTGAAGTGAGGTGAATGTAAAATAGCCCATGGCTCCTTTATTTAACGAAGACATAATTTGTTCCAGATACACGTACAAAGGCTGGTACAAGGATTTGGCAAATATATAAATATTTTGAAATCGTAGACCATGAGGGGCGGTAAAAATGTTGAGCAAAACATTGGTTTTCCCACAGCCAGAAGGCAAGACCATAATACATCGAACGGTAGATGGAAATACGGAGCCATGGCGCTTGGGTTCACACACGGCGAGGGATAGTGCTGAAACCAAATCGGAGACAGGCAATGCATGGGGTTGTTTCATTAATTCCATAGTGACGACGACTGAGTTTTTTCCTGTGTGTCTGAGGTTTATATATATAGGCAAGTCGTGAGTAGGACAGGTTAGTTAACGTCAATCACGATGGATGTGTTTGGGCGAGCACGTGTGAGCATGGCCACGGCCGCTTCCTTCTCAAAACACTCTCGAGAGTTGGCGACAAAAACCTATGTCGATCGCAAAGTGCAAAGTATCTATCACATGTCCCCGAGACTAACCGCTCAGGGCTATTCAGCCCATCATCATCGTATTATTGACGTGCAAGAGCCTCGAGATGAGGATGATGTCGGCACGAAACGATATGTGACCTACCATATGAAAAGGCTTTATAAATTTTTCCCATTCAAGTGTTGGACTCCGAGACAGAGAAAGATGTGGAGACTGTATGGAGCGAGGTAAAGAATATCTTCGTGGAAACCAGTGAGATGCAGCTAGGGTACAAGAACTACCTGCGGAAAGAATGGATATCCGATCAGACCTGGGACAAGATAAATTATAGGAAGGATATTAAGGCCAAGCTCAACACCTGCAAGACTAGGCAACAGAAGGCTCTCACACAAGCAAAGTATTCAACAGCAAACAGGGAGGTAAAGAGGAGTGTGTGGATGGATCATAGGAGGTGGATTGATGAGTAGGCGGAGAAAGCAGAAGAAGCGGCAAGAAGGGGGACGTTAAGGAGCTCTATGGCATCACAAAGATCCTTTCGAAGAAAGGTTTTAACAAAACTAGGCCTGTGAAGAGCAAGACAAGAGAAATCCTCACGACGTGTGAACAGCAGCTGACTAGATGGAGAGAACACTTTGCGGAGGTTCTTAATAGAGATAGAGGACCAGAAAGTAAGCAGCGAGGAGAAGATGAAGAGGAAGCAGAAAGTGACCCAAGCATCAGCCTTGACTCCCCAACTCGGGGCGAAATACGGACAGTGTTGAAGCAGATGAAGTGCGGGAAGGCACGAGGTCTGGATAATATCCCAGCGGAAGTATCGAAAGCAGACCTCGATATTATGATCAATCTGCTGCACCCGCTGTTGAAGAAGATCTGGAAGGAGGAGAAAATACCAACCGACTGGAAGAAGGGGTTGATAGTCAAGTTATCGAAGAAAGGGGACACCACAAACTGTATCAACTGGAGGGGTATCACCTTGCTGTCCATTCCAGGCAAAGTGCTGGCGAGAGTCATCCTGAATCGTATAAAAGCCTGCGTAGAAAAAAGGCTTCGGAAGGAACAGGCTGGATTTCGACAACATCGCAGCTGTGTGGATCTCATCAACACCCTCCGAATCGTCCTGGAGCAGAATGTGTAGTGGCGGAATACCCTTTACCTCACATTTGTTGACTTTGAGAAAGCTTTCGACTCCGTAAATCAAAGAATCATGTGGAAGATCCTCGAGGAATATAAAATTCCAACAAAGATCATCAGAATCATGGAAGAGAAGTACGAAGGGTATGAGTGCCAGGTTCTTCACGAAGGCAAATTAACAGAAAAGATAAAGGTCAGTTCCGGAGTGAGACAGGGGTGTGTCCTTTCCCCCACTCTGTTCCTGTTGGTCCTGGATAGTGTGATGAAGAAGGTAATGGGAGGACGGAAGAGGGGTATTCAATGGGGTATAAATGACAGGCTTGAAGATCTGGATTTCGGAGACGACACTTGTCTTATGGCACAACGGTACCGAGACGTAGAAGTTAAGCTGGGGAGGTTGCAGAGAGAAGCAGAACGCGCAGGACTAATGATCAACACCAACAAGACCAAAGAGATGAGGATAAATTCTGACGTCACGACTATCTTGACAGTCAACGGAAACGAAATTGAGCGAGTTGAGTCCTTCTTCTACCTTGTAAGTATAGTCACAAATGATGGGGGAGCAGAGGAAGATGTTCGAAGCCGTATCAGGAAGGCAAATGTTGCCTTTGTCCAGCTCTACGCCATCTGGAGAAATAGCAACGTAAAGTCGATTCTTCTCTATGGCTGTGAAACATGGAAAGTCACAAAACCGATCAACAACCAGCTACAGGTGTTCATTAACAGATGTCTGCGTCGCATCGTGAATGTGAGGTGGCCGGTCATAATCTCAAATGAAGATCCTTGGTCCATCACCAATCAACAACCGATTAGCATCCAGATCAAGGAGAGGAAATGGCGCTGAATTGGTCACACACTTAGGAAGCCGGACAGAGCTGTTGAGAGGGCGGCGCTAGACTGGAATCCTCAAGGCGCCAGGAAGCGAGGTCGACCTAAGAAGGCCTGGAAGAGGACGATCGAAAATGAAATTGCAGAGGTGGACAAGAACTGGAGTCAAGTCAAGAGAATGGCCAGGAACCGTACTGCGTGGAGAAATTTCGCCAAGGCCCTATGCTCCGGAAGGAGTGACAGGAATTAAGTAAGTAAGCAAGTAAGTATATTTAGCAAGGTCCTCGGACGTAAAATCTTGTAGAGATGGGGTCCGAGAGAATAGCAGATTTAACAGTCCAGGTGTTAATTTATAGTCGAGTTTATACGTGTGAGCATGGCCACGGCCGCTTCCTTCTCAAAACACTCTCGAGATTTGGCAACAAAAACCTATGTCGATCGCAAAGTGCAAAGTGTCTATCACATGGCCCCGAGACTAACCGCTCAGGGCTATTCAGCCCATGATCATTGTATTATTGACGTGCAAGAGCCTCGAGATGAGGATGATGTCGGCACGAAACGATATGTGACCTACCATATGAAAAGGCTTTATAGATTTGTCCCATCCATATTTTTAGTGTACTTGACAAATCAAAAACTGAAGAATGACAGAAACCATTTCTCACCACCACCGGCGAATGACCGCCACCACCTTACCGCTGAATTTGCTTCTGTTCTAAGACACTATCGATTGCACTATGATTCATATTAAATATGCCATACCTGATGAGAAACATTTACAAATACAAATAAACTGCGATAGACTGTTGGTTCACAATCATCAAACGGTAAATGCTGGCGATGAATTATCCTTTCACCTCATGCTTACGTTAGAGGAAGTGGAAGCTGGGAAAACGGAGAATGATTTCCCACTTTATATAGAATTGGAATATACTGCTATGAAATAAGGCTCTCTACGTTAGTTGTTATCGAATCTTTGTTGTGAAAGTTTCACCACCAAGTAGGAGCATGGTGAAAAAAGATATGCAGTAAACATGGAACAAAACAAAAAACCAAAAATAAAATAAAAAAAGCCAGGCCGGAAACCAACTCGGTCTGCCTCACACCCTGGGTTAAAACTAAAAAATACTAAGCAAGTGGCTATCGAAAAAAGCATTACAGGCAGTGTGATTGTCTACGAACCCGAAATCTGCCCATGATGCATCGATAAAGAAACAGGGAAAGAAAAACCTAGGTGAGTCATTCCTGTCCCTAAGCGTGGGGGTTTTATGCCGGCATTATTTGCGGGCCTGGCGGCTTTGGTTTCTCTTTTGGATGGTTCCACTGCAGTGGCGAAAACCATAAAAGCCGTCGAGCAAGGCAAGCAACAACTAAGAGAAAGCCAGCGACACAATGAAACGATAGAAGCCATTGCTATGGAGGCTAAAAACGGAAATCATTTAAAAACGGTCTTTTATCAACAAGGCCTTGGTCTATCGGCAAAGAAAAAGGGATGTCCAACTTCGATAAGCGCCTAAGGCAACTGCCTCTTCATGCCAAGAGCCATCAACAGGTGAATAGCTATGCCAAACAACTAAAGATTTCTCATTGTTGAGGTGTATTTATGCGAAATGAATTACCCAAAGCACCGTGGAAAGAAGAACGAGGCATGATAAATTTAGATGATGATGCAGGACCAGGAACCCATTTTGTAGCCTATGTGAAACAAGGTTCCACGGTATGGTACTTTGACAGCTATGGAAATTTACCACCCCCGATGAGTTGATGCGTCATTTGGGAAACTGGGTGACGTTATTATATAATGTGAATCGTCAACAAACTTTTAACAGTCAAGAGTGCGAGCGTTTGTGTTTACTTTTTTATATAAGAGGTCGCGTTAAGCCAGCAGTCCCATAATGATGAATGTCAACGCCAAGACCTTTACCGTGCACAGCCACGGGCCTGAAGTGTCCCTGGATTTATTTTCCCCCCATTGAATTGCACCCCGAACAATCCTATGTGTTGGGATTAATCTCTTTGGTAAGTTATGACAGAATTTACAACATACAACTAGATATGAATGACAAGTTTTATTATGATGATTATATGTTGAGGCTACCCCCTGGAGGTTATACCATAGATGATGTGCACGAGGCCATTAGTGTGGCGATGATAAAACAATTTGGTGTCAAGCCATTTGCGGATGGAACACACAAATTTGAACTTACATAAATACGATTACTCATCGCTGTCGTATTTTCTCCACGTTTAATATTGACTTTGAAACACGACTTCATTCTATTGGTCCTTTACTAGGATTTAAACCACGCGTGTTGGCAGCTCACCAACCCCATGATTCAGATTATCCAGTGAAATTCATCGAGGACCATCACATCTCTGTGACTTGTAATATTATTAGAGACGTGTTTACGAATCAATAACAAAGCCATTCGCTGTATGATTTTATCGTCACCTCCCCTTGTGGCTCTATTATTCGTGAACACCCTGCCGTGATTCTGTATAATCCTGTG
Source organism: Meconema thalassinum (assembly GCA_946902985.2). Classification (NCBI taxonomy): domain Eukaryota; kingdom Metazoa; phylum Arthropoda; class Insecta; order Orthoptera; family Tettigoniidae; genus Meconema; species Meconema thalassinum. The sequence goes on from OX336389.2 coordinate 1,295,945,026, forward strand.
TGTGTCAGCGATATTAGTAATGAAACCTTATGGTTAGTGAATAAAAAGCAACAACAGATTGCTGTGGATGCCAACACCCCTGTGACCTACAAGTTGGTTTTAAAGACAGTATGAAATTTATCTATAAAGCAACAACACCGTCTACGAGGTCAGTTAGTTGTCCTCCGTGTATGAAACGGTTGGCACGAATAAACCGACAACGTTTACAACACCTTGGTTATACGTTACACCCCCATCATGATCAAGGAGCTGTTGCAAGTGTTAAATCCCATACAAGTGGAAGATGGCGTCGTTCGCATTGATATGCATTCCTATCAACCTCAAGCATCAGGACTCAAAAACAATGACGAGATTCAATTCATCATCAACAATCAAGATATTTTTATCCTACCTCATGAATGTGTCCTTCAAATTGAGGGAAAATTGATGAAAGCAGATGGCAACACACCCACGACAACTACGTTGGCGAATCATGGTTTGGCTTTTCTGTTTTCTGAAGTGCGATATGGGATTAATGATATTGTCATAGATATGAGTCGAAATGTGGGCATGACAAGTCTTATGAAATTATATCCTTCGTATAGCGAGGAAGAGGGTAAAACGCTCTCTATGGCAGGATGGTACCCCAACAGTAGCAATGATGGGCTAGTTCATACCGATGGCACCTTTACAGGGTTTCTACCCTTAAAATTAATCCTAGGCTTTGCGGAAGATCACAAGCGTATTATTTTAAATGAAAGACAAAGTTTGTATCTCGTGAGAGACCGTAGGGATTATAATGCATTAAGGGGAGCCTCTGACCAAGTGATAGATTCAAAAATTCAACTGCTTCGATTACCATGGAAAGTAACCCGCGTAACGCTATCGGATCGTAAAAAGCTAAGCATGTTAAATTTAGTGCAAAAAGATCAAGCCTTACCTATAGCCTTTCGAAGATGGAGTCTACATGAATATCCTTTGCTATCTACCACAGACACTCATAGTTGGAGTGTGATATCTGCTCGCTCTAACGAGCGACCCCTCTATCTTATTATTGGATTTCAAACCAATAGAAAATATCTACAAAGCAAAGATATCACCCTGTTTGATCACATTCACTTGAGGACTATACGGCTATTTCTAAATAATGTTTGCTTTCCCTATGAGGGGTTGGAACTGAATTTTTCAAAAAATAAGTTTGGCCCCCTTCTATGACAGATTTGCTAAATTTCAGTCGTCTTATTATGAAAAACAGGATTGCCCCATGTTGTCGCCGCAAGGGTTTAAAGCAAAGGCACCACTGGTGGTTTTCGACCGTTCGTATCTAGAAGAATCTATGAAAATCACCACCATTGATTTAGGAGAAGATTTTGAAACACAAGAAAATGTACTCGACCATACCAGTGCCTACTGTTTGATTATCCATGCCAGACAAGTGAAATATCATCCTTTGTCCAATTATGTCACCAGTATGTAATCCACCTGTGGTGATGTGAAAAAAAATCATAATTTATGTCTTAACATGATGTGTGTTTACAAGCACAGTGTCTGTTGCGCTCTGGCAGTGGGCACACACACACATAGCATTGGCAAACGTCTTGTGTCCCTCAATAATCAACAACAACAACAAAGCCAACAATGACGTGAGGGAAAAACCACGGAATTTAAAATAGCAATTTAATCGACTGAAAACATTTGAATCTTGGACAGTTTCCTTTATGGATTATGGAGAATTGGCAGCGGCTGGCTTTCATTACTTAAACCGTCGGGATGTGGTCAAGTGTATTTTTTGCAACATTGAGATTGGGAACTGGGAGATGGGTGATCGACCATTTATTGATCATCAGCGATGGAGTCCCTCCTGTCCTTACCTGAATCGCTATGATGTGGGAAATATTCCATGCAGTATGAATCACCCTGTCATTGTACCAGACCCTAAAAAACAAAGTGATACCTGTGGACCCTATGCACAAACCATTCATTTGAATGTTGTTGCAGATTTTAAAAAAGCTTTGTAACAAAATTGTAAGCGTTTTTTATGTTATGAATAAAACCTATAGCCTTTCGAAGATGGAGTCTACATGAATATCCTTTGCTATCTACCACAGACACTCATAGTTGGAGTGTGATATCCGCTCGCTCTACCGAGTGACCCCTCTCTCTTATTATTGGTTTTCAAACCAATAGAAAATATCTACAAAGCAAAGATATCACCCTGTTTGATCACATTCACTTGAGGACTATACGGCTATTTTTAAATAATGTTTGCTTTCCCTATGAGGGGTTGGAACTGAATTTTTCAAAAAATAAGTTTGGCCCCCTCTATAACATGTATAAAATTACCTGTTGTTGAAATCATTGCTCCTTTTCCCCAACTCCTTGACTAGTGCAGTTAAACCATGAAATGGGTTAGTTGTTGATTAGTCGTCAACGAGGTAACAAGTAAAATATAAAGAATAAAAGAAAACATCATGCGTACAGTCATCGTGGATTGTTAGGGCTGTGAAACTGCGGAAAACAAACTTATATTAAAGGAAGTGGCTTTTGTCGATTGCACCACGTTTTGGGTGTCACACCCCATCCATTTGGTGTTTAATCCTCCCTATGCTTTCGAGTTGCTTAGTGAAAAAGATAAAAAGCAAAGCCAATGGATTGAAAATCATTTGCAATTAGTATGGAAAGAGGGTGATATTTCTTACAACTGTCTTGACATAGTCGCGTAAGCCATCTGTCCTCTGTCAATGTCTTATTTGTTAAAGGGGCTGAAAAACACCAGTGGCTCCAACCATTTTTACCCTCTCACTGTCAATGAACTGATCTTTTAGATTTGGGCTGTCCATCCCTGCAAACGCTCATGGATACTTGTCCTTGCGACAATATTGAGAATAAAGTCTTAGCGCATGTGTGGCAATTGTATCATTGGCTCACCACCAATGCATGTTGGGAGTTGTTGAACAAAATTAAAATTGAAAGTTTACCTTCCAATGACAGCAGTGAGACTTGTACACGTGAGGTGATAACATCAACGTTATAAACATGGACGCCACAACGATCGACGAGGCTATTGGAAAATTCTTTGTGTGCAAGAAAAAACTCATCAACTTTACTCAACATGAATTATTAGCACTAACTAAATCATTTCTTTTTATTTTGCTGCCAACGCTGTGAAAGAAATTGGGGTAAGGCGCCTGACGAGTGGACCAGTGACCCTGTATTGTGTGAATTGCAGCCATGAAGCCATTTTTCCCATCACAAGCATTTAACTGTTGCAAAAATACCCCCCATTCGATAGTGTGCCACATGCCAATTGATGAAATTGTATCACAGTCATAAAACTCACTGTAAAGATATTGTTTCATCATTCCATGGATGTCATGCAGAAAACAAGCACCTACCATGCTCGTCAGCAGCCGCTGGCAAACAACAAGAACAACAACAACAACAACAAAAACAAAAGTCTTTCACCGATTGAAACCTCCATGTCCCAAGTGCATTGGCCATGGAATTATTGATAACATCATTAAATACTTACCACTCGAAGTCCACCTACCTGCTTACAGCATTTGCGGCCCTGGTAGTCGTCTTCAAGATCGTTTGAGGAGAGGGGATATGGGGATTAATGCTTTGGATCATGCATGCCGTAATCATGATATAGCCTATGGAAACAGTGATCCCACGCTAAGACGCATTACCGACAGTCTTGTTAAGCATTGCCAAGCAACGATTAACAGCTTCAGATACCAAAGTATCAGAACGGATGGCAGATTTTACGGTGATTGATGCTATGAAGAGCAAATTACTTTTATCTAGATATGGATTTTAACATCATGAATTTATTTTCAAAAATGTATAGTATCACTGTTATCATTCCAAAAAATAAATAAAAATACAAGAGTCCATGTTATGTATTTTTTCATTTTATTGACCAATAGTTGCATCATTATAATTATATAAAAAATGTATAAAAATTCGTATAAATGGTAATTGTACTAAACCTATTTTTAATTGCCAAACAATAAAAAGGGACAGCAGTGCATAATTATTCATGAATAGTATCATTATGATCATTATAAAAATTAAACAAAAATTACTACTGTATTTGTAGTAAACCTATTTTTAAATCGCAAACAGTAAAAAAGGACAATCGTCCATCATTATTCATAATTATAATTATACAAAGTGCTATAAAAATTGCTATTTGTACTAAATGCTATTTTAAATCACAATCAATAAAAAAGTACAAAAGTACATCATTATTCATCAATAGTAACATGATTATAATAATAAAAAATGGTATAAAAATTGCTATAAATGCTCTTTGTACTAAATGCTATTTTAAATGACAAACAATGAATAAAAGGACATGAGTCCATAATTATTATTCATAAAGTAAGTTGAAACGACATGTGCTTAAGGGTCGCTTGTTGATCTAACACCCCCCCCCCCCCCCCCCCCTCCCTTATGCACGACAACCACAAGTAAAAAAATTAAAACATATCTTAAAAGTTGGTGATACTGGCGTATGAAATCATTATCAAGTCTAGGACTATGGTTTGTAAAACGCTTATATTATTATTAGTTAATAAAAACATGTAATTATGATTTGCAAAAAATGAAAAAAAAAGGTTTAGCACAAAACCATGTCAGCAGTGAAGGCAACGTGACGTTAACTTTAAATTATGTATTTATTTAGTAAATAGTGTTAAATAGTTTGCTTTGCAAAATGTCTCTGACTGTTTTTTTCACTTGTGGCTGTCGTGCATAAGGGGGTGTTAGAACAACAAGCGATCCTTAAACGCATAACGTTTCATCTTATTTTTAAAAAACTATTCATGTACATCAAAAGTAAAAAAGGTAAACTAATGATAAACATGCGTCATAGGCATGATTCTATTCACGTAGCCTAAGGCTAAAAAAATTCTCTCATAGAGACGAACTTACAAAAAATTACCATTCACCTATATCCATCATAGGCATCATTGTATTGGCATAGCTTAAGGCTATAAACTAACATAAAAAAGGTTGAGAAAATTATTATTATTATTATTATTATTATTATTATTATTATTATTTACCATCATAAACGTTGAGCAACAATTAATAAACGTCAAACTGTTGAGCACCAAAAATACTTTTGTTATAGTAATGCATCAATAAACAAGATTATGGCTAGCGTACAATGATTATTCGTTTTCTATTTTTACAAAACGAATGATGCAACGAGTATTTTTTCACCCTCATAGATTAAATACACTGGGTGAATACTTGAATTGACGTCTTCCATAACATCATCAGGTAGGTTATTAAATCGTGTGGGAAGAAATGTCTCAAAGTCTTGACAAATGCAAAGAGCTCGTTCACCAAAATTGGTTTCTAATTTTTGTATTTTATGAATGCGAAAGGGTGTTTGTGTAGGCAATTCACTCATTTTCTTGCGTGCAATTCCGCCGGCATGACCAATGGCGTTCAAAGCGTCCATGGTTGTCTATTAGGAAAGAAATGAATGTTAATTTTTAACACTCTCGTCCTCATATTACAACAACAGCAGCAACAACAACAATAATAACTTTGTCTATACATCAAAGTGTGTTGTTTTTTTAAGACTGAGCGTTTATTGCCTAATGTTGTAGATAGTATTGGATAAATAAACAAAAATATAATAATGTTTGTACGACATACGCGAAAACTGTTGAACCAACATTAACAGCCATTTTTTTTGTGTGTTTCATGGTCCACATGACATAAATAGGTATACTCTTGTAAATGACAATCATAATTAATTTTAAAAATGTGTTTTGGTGCGTATGACGTCCATCAATAATGCTTGATGAATTTCTTGCCACGGACCACGCCCGTCAAAACATGTATTTTTAACACTGGAAGAAGCAACAACTGTTTTTGCTGTATATAAAATTGGGTGTCCGCCATATGATGGTACATCCTCATGTTTTCTAAAAGAAATAAAAAATAAACCATGCTATCATTTTTGTTTGTTTAGTTATTTTAAACTATTGGAGCCTCCGTGGCTTAGGCGGCAGCACGCTGGCCTCTCACCGCTGAGTCCGTGGTTCAAATCCCGGTCACTCCATGTGAGATCTGTGCTGGACAGAACGGAGGCAGACAGGTTTTTCTCCGGGTACTCCGGTTTTCCCTGTCAAAATTTCATTCCAGCAACACTCTCCACTATCATTTCATTTCATCTGTCATTCATTTAATCATTGCCCCAGAGGAGTGCGTCAGGCCTCGGCAGCCGGCACAGTTCATATCCTCTCCGCTAGATAGGGGCTTCATTCATTCCATTCCTGACCCGGTCGGAGACTGGAAGCAGGCTGTGGATTTTCATTTTCAGTTATTTTAAACTATTGTTTTTAAGCTATAAATAAACGAAGACCATGTTTTAAATTCTTATTTCAAATTTAGAAAGAATGGTTGATTCCTACCACAGGGGAGAGGGGTTGTTGAATGACATCTAGAACGTACTGTGACTTCATTAGACAAATCAATTAAAACGTATTTATAGGCATAGGGTGCAATCACTTGAGCATCCGCTAATGAAATGGCACAAATCACTAACCATTCCCACTGACGAAAAGTATTATCAAAATCTGGCAAATAGATAAATGGAATTAAATTGCAATCATTTTTAATTAAATATAGTGGCGCACTGACATCTATAAAATCTTAAATAAGGCCTTGGTTTAAAGGTTGCTGACCAACTAAGGATGTTTTTGTATGGGTTTATGTTGTATCATGAGTAACTGATCTTCAATTTCTGAGCAATGGGCTTCATACATTTTTTTTTCTAAAAATAACAAAACGCGAAGTTATTAGTATCATCATGATAATTAGTATTATTATTAATGTAAACATGAAAGCCTCCGTGGCTTAGGCGGCAGCACGCCGGCCTCTCACCGCTGGGTCCGTGGTTCAAATCCCGGTCACTCCATGTGAGATCTTTGCTGGACAAAACGGAGGCAGACAGGTTTTTCTCCGGGTACTCCGGTTTTCCCTGTCAAAATTTCATTCCAGCAACACTCTCCACTATCATTTCATTTCATCTGTCATTCATTTAATCATTGCCCCAGAGGAGTGCGTCAGGCCTCGGCAGCCGGCACAGTTCATATTCTCGCCGCTAGATAGGGGCTTCATTCATTCCATTCCTGACCCGGTCAGAGACTGGAAGCAGGCTGTGGATTTTCATTTTTCATTAATGTAAACATGATAATTATTATTATTATTATTATTATTATTATTATTATTATTATTATTATTATTATTATTATTAATTGTTACATGGGAGGTTCAAGGATTTGTGGCAATACTTTCCCTGTCAGGTTAACAAAAACGTAGGCCTGTGGACAATGTTCACATTTCGGTAAAACGAGTGTAAAACAAGGAATTGATTGTCCCATAGTGTGTAGCCTACTTCTAAAAGTTGACATTCATTGTTTTCAGCCAAAACATAAATTCGGAAATTATTCAACAGGAAATGTTTTATCAAAATTAAGTGTGGAACATTTCCAAGATCCCTTGGAGGTAAATGTAACCCTCTGTTGTCAATGGGTATTAGCATATAATCCCCTTGTTGAATGACTTGTATTCGTTTGCCCTGTTGTCCTGCAAATTCACACTGCATTCTGTTAAATTGAAAAATAGTATCAACAGATACTATAAGCAAACATCTGAATGCTGTTGGTAGCCTATAAAATGCAAAGTTAACACGCCATGCATTTAATAGGCATGTCTATATCCAACAAACAAAGAAAGAAACAAAATAAAAACTACAAATTTAAACCAGTGTGTGTCCATCAATATGAATACACGATAAACTAAAACAAACAAAAAAATAGCCAAATGTATTCTAAACGTCAGGTATGCTCCTGAAAGCCGAATCAAAAAACATAAGCATGACATGTCGTTGATGTTAGATTCTAACAGATCTCATTCTATGAGGTGAATATTGATTGATAGGTAAGCTAAGACAAAGTTGGCAAAATGCTTGTTGCCGATACGATGTGATTCGTTCCTCTGCAGGAAATTTATAAAAAAGAAAACAAAACATATGAGAGGTTATTGGAAAATAAATATTAAACAGGGGTTTTGTACATTACGTACACCAAAAATCTGCAAAATAATCCTCATCCGCTAATTTAACAATCACTTGTTTCATTTTTAAACCGTACCATGCTTTATGAATCACTTGCGTGGATACATTATTTTGAAAACCAAAATTTAACATACAGGATTTCAATAGTGATGACCTGGGTCATGAAACAAGTCTTCATCATCATGATCAATGATGCTGTCATAAAAAGTGGTATTAATGCGTACTTTGGAGTTTCTATATTCTGAAGGATAGGCCACACGTTGCGGATTATGATACACCATCGTGGCATATTCATTGAACGTGGTGTGTTTGGTGACGATAAAAGAATCTTTATCATGGTCCATCATTGAGTCTGAAAAGTAGTCGTTGACATTTACTAAGTTAAAAAAAAACTATGTACCTATACACTGTCTGTCCCCTATGTTAATAGGAAAAATAAAATGAAAAATAAGCAAAACACAAATAAATAACAATCTGTCTGTTGGCTTTTTTACCTGTAGTCCACAAGGATAACATGCATCAGGTAAAAAAGAACAATTTCTGTTCAGATATTCGACTGGTGTTGTTTTCAAATACATCACCACTCATAACACTAGTCATAATGTGACATTGCCCACAGTAAAAGCAGCAGATTATCTCTTTTGTTCATGCATGAGGCGTATTAAGCCACATGCTCTAACATGAGACCTATTAAGTAACCACTTAGTGAGGCGTATTAAGCTGCATGAATACTGAGGGCGGGTGATCACATTGCTCGAACATGAAGGTTATTAAGCCACAAACCTAGTGAGGTGTATTAAGCAGCATCAAAACTGAGGGGGGTATGGTCGCTTGCTCTAACATGAGGCCTATTAAGATACCGGCTAGTGAGGCTTATTAAGCCGCCACCGAGAGAGGCGTATTAAGCCACATCAATATTGGGGCGGGTGGTCACTTTTTGCTGAAACCTGAGGCCTATTAATGTTACCACCTAGTGAGGCGTATTAAGCCACCACCTAGTGAGGCCTATTAAGCGACATGAATAGTGAAGGGTGGCTACGTGGTTTTTTCTTTCCTAACCTAAAAAAGTCAACATGTTTTTAATCTAGCATGTGCACAGTGAGCCATGCAAACGTTGATGCATGGCTCTTTGTATGCGTTGACAGGCAAATAGCACAATACATACAGTTTGTTTTTTACTGGTTACACACATTCACACATCCATGCAGACATTCATGCACACAGGTTAAAAACAAAAATTATATGATACACTACATTTTTTCTTTTTTCCAAGGCTCGAGATGGCATCACACACGTTATAGCAACCAAAGCAAACACTCCCCATGTTTTACAACAACAATAGCAACAACCGTTACTGGTTGTCATCATATCTTGACACCACTGTCTTTTGTCGTCCGACAAAGCAAGTGTTTGTTTTCGCTGTTTCATTAAAATAAATTATGATTTTTGATAGAATCCTAAACTGACTATGTGTCATGGCTGTGTGGGTCTGAAGGACATCCAAATAATCATCCACACAGAGGCGTTTAACCACATGCTGGTTAATACCTTTGGCTCGCTTGGATTCACATCGATCCACCTGCCGAAAACTATACATTTTCGGAGCAGGAGCAACAAACTCTGACATCATGGTGTCGGAACACTCATCTTTCATTAAATCAATTTCTCTTATGTTCAGACGGGGGATATCGAACACGTTCTTCTCACTAAACGAGGACGTGTCAAACCATTTTGGGTTTTGTTTAATAACGACATATGGATTACAGTCACGGATATGGTAAATGAAACTATCCGTGTCTGTATATAACAAGGAAATGCTACCAAATCGCTGCATTGCAAAACCATAGTGAAATTGATAGTATGCAATTTTGAAAAATCTAAAATGATTTGGCCTAAATAGATAGGTTTATTCATGACCATCTTAGTTTGAGCAATAGTCAGTAGATCATGATCAATAATATTCAAAGATTTGAAATTTGGTTTTACAATGTATTTTTGAGCTCCCCATCCGCCATGCCATGTGTTCACCAATTTTATGTCCCTATACTGCCGTACATTTTCCAGACTCTTGCCATAGATACAATTATTCATCAGTTTAAAAAATTATTTGAAATGGCTGAGTGGCACTTTGTCTGTGAGTGGTATTTAAATCCATGTACGGTTTCAAACACCGTTTCTGACAAAAAGAGATATCTCTATGGATTTTTTGAGGGATAAGCCCTGGGCTAAACATTCTACCAGCATGTCAATATGCAACACACAGTGATTTTTTTCATACAAGGTGCCCATAATTTTTTTATGATTGCCCTTAATATTGGGCGGCACCATTTTCTCAATGCAAAAGGGGAAATCACCATGTCGCTGTCTGAGATCGGGGGGGATAAACTAAGTCGACGTCAAGAACATATCCTACGTCCTGTTGCTGGACTGCGCTATGCACATTAAAATCTTTAATTTCATCCTCAGACAGCCAAACAAAGTTTTTGTACGGCAATGGCTGGCTCATGGCTGTACAAGTTGTTTACTTCAAAATACATCAAGTAAGATTCTGGTTCTTCGGGACAATAATCAGGCATGTAATGACTATTTGCCTTGGCATGTCGCTGATTGAGCGATACGAACCCCCCTACGAATCCCTTTTTCCCTCATAAGTACCATATCAGGATCCATCAATAAATCAAGCTCAATTTGGGTGTATTTGAGAGCAGCGTCCCAACTTAACCCTGGACTGGTATAGAAGTGAGCAGGATCAAGGCCATATATCGTGTGACATAAGTGACGTAACGTTTCAAATATGTCTGTCAACAGCAGCACGTCTAATTTTAAGTACTGCATAGCATACTGGCCCATGGTTTCTATGGCAAATGCTCGCCAAACATGGCATGCGTGGGCATATTCCTTTTCAGTGATGGTGCTTTGAGTTAACTGAGAAAAGAACTTTTCTCGCGGCGGCAGACATTTTTCCTCAAGCACTTCCCAACTTCCCACGTAATCTTAAGGAAATTCACCTTTGCGAACACACAATTTAAATTGTTCTGCGTTGGTAAAGTGGGATGGGGTAGGTTTCAACTCATCCTCGCTTAGCCCTTTAACGAGACTATCCGACGAACTAGACATAAATGAATGAGTCAAGAAAGCAGATGCCCATGTTTCCTTTTCTCCATGAAAGTGAGGTAAAGCTCTCATGGTTTTTAGCCAAAATGGTGAATTTGCTCTTATCTACATGAAAAAATTCTTTAACAATGAAGTGAAGGTCATACCGGGAGAAATGGTGTAAGAAGACAGGGAGGAAGCGAGGTGTAGAGTACTTCAAATTGCATTCGCTAAGGGCGGCACCTCTAAAATGCCTTGTCCTGTGGCAATGGTCTCTTACTTTTTTCTCCGCCTAAAATAGACTTTTCACATATGTGGCAGGTGGTGGCTTGATCATATCCTTTTTGCTGTACGTCATTGATCTGAATAGGTACAGGGTTGTCCAACTTTTTTTTACCTTGCCCGCTAAAGCCGCCATTTGATCAACAATCCACCGCGCACAATCGGGACCTTTGTGACTTACATACTCACATCGTAGTTTATCATAGTGACAGAGAACGGAATATCCAACAGCAAAAGGCTCATTTTTCTGCACTGGATAGGTTGAGCTTGTATTGGGGGATGGTTCACACCCCTGAATGGGAACGGTGAGGGCCTCAATATTGGCGTAAACAATAAATGGTACCATGTCTTGTTTATTAGTGGCTTTAAATGTCAAAACTGCGGCATTCCCTTCGGGCAGCACAAGCTTTACTGCCGGCCGCCCTTCACAGTCTCCCGTATGTCGTTCCAAAATTTCAGCAGTTGTAAAATACTGAAGGCAGCGGTCACAAATTTGTTTCTTAGGATGATGATTGGACACTTGACTGCCTACCAATCTACTCAAATTCTTTACCCAGCAATAATGGTTTTTATCCCCATGAGACAAAAATAGCAAGTGAATGTGGTATTGTTTTGGCCCATTGGTGGCATACAAGGGGCCCGCAATATTAGATCCCTCGACGTCATATACCATGAAGGAGAAATTTGGGTTGTCTTTCTCAAATACATGAATTTTATCTAGAGACATGGGAAATGAAACACGCTCCAGATTGAGAGTTTGCTTTAAGTGGTTAAACATAGCTTTGTACTTCCCTGGTCTATGAGCATTACTGTCTTGACAGGGTTGCAAAAACTAGCTACACTCCACAAAAAACAACGAACGTCTTTGTTCTGTATATTGATCACTGCCTTTTTCGAAGCAATCCAGCTCGGTGTGCGTATATAGCTACTTCCTGCATTTAATGGATTGTATTTAGAAATACTGATTTGCAAATACGCAATTCTATTCGGAGCCAAGCCACTGGGACCCTGTTGCAACTTATCAAATTTAGTGATAAGCGCTTCAATAGCTTTTTCCTGATACCACATTTCTAAATTATCGACTATCAGTAATTTTCCGTTTTTTGTACAAAGGTTGAATTGATGTTCCTCTTCAACATTATTTTTCATCAAGATAAATTCACATAGCAGTTCAAAATTTATTTTAATGCCTGATGCATTGACCCTTGCCTGCTTTCATTCGTAAAATGGGTAAACATGATTCCACAAATTCTTTAGGAGACAGAGAGTGATTGACGTTATAAATTCGGCCGGAACATAATCACGTTTTGAAACACTTGGCCAAAGGCTGCCACACTAACCCTTCACTACCCGACATCATTAAAAAATGGAATAATAAACGTGCTACTCAATTACACACAATGGTCGTAGCAATTGATGATTGATCCTGTGCACCTGGTCCCAGCAGCAGTCGATCACCAACGAGGTTTCCTTTTTCTTCCCAACGATTTATCTTAAAAGCAAACCAAAAACCTTTCATTAGTCATGGTTATATACAGTAAACTTGCACATTCATTCATTCATTTATTCATTCATTCGTTCGTTCGTTCGTTCATAGCAGTTGCTAAAAAAGAAAAGGTTTCTAGTGTGCAACAGGGTTAATCATGTGTGCACTCATTAATAGGACACTTAGTCAAACATAACAAGTTAATTTACAAAAAAAAAGAATTAATATATATTCATAGCTCAACATTTTTTAATATATCGCAAGCGTGGCGGTTATTAAAACCTGTTCACTAGCAGTGCACACGCTCCTACTCCATAGACGTCTTAATTCTGAAACAATAATAAATACACGTCATAAGTTTATAAATGTCCATGAAATAAATGGCATACATTTAACAACAACAATAAAAGTAATCAAACAATATGTACTTACGGTGTAATGAATTATAATCCTTTTCATCAAATGTGCTCTTGCCGCCACTGTCACTGTTGCTGCTGCTTTAATAATTTACCTCCTCTCTCTCTCTTTTTCTCTCTCTGTATCTCTCTCTCTCTCTCTCGCAGTGTCTGCTTTCCCAGACTTGGAGTGTTTTTTTATTGTTTTGTTTACTTTTTGAAAATCTGTAACAAACAAAATAAAAAAATACAATCAGTCACTAACTCACCTTCCACGCATATACAAAATAACAATACAACCAATTATGACATAATTAACAATTATGAACCTACCTTATCACAAGTTCAGCCACGATTCATGTATTTTTAATAAGAGCACAATGCACGCCCGTCGGACGTCTTCAAAGGTGATCACAAGAATAATGGCTGTCTTTAACTCTCAGTACGTACATGACTCTTCAACAAGTTGCAATGTTAACACATTACCTTTGTTCCTACGTGTGGGTGTCGTGAAACGCTCCAGTCAAAAGGATTCTCACAACCATTGCAGACCCTGCGTGTGTGGGAAACAATGCTTAGCTCCTCAAGACAGAGTTGTTTGCTCTTGAACAAAAGATACGGTTACTTGTCTCTGTTTGATAACAGCACCTGTCTCCGAGCTAGAACCTCTTATCTCTCTTTTGCTGCGGGCCAAACTGCCCGCAAGCAGGGAACGGTCTAAAGCCTCCAATTCTCTTTTCGAAAAGTGACTCTGTGTGTGAGCAAAGCCAAGCCATGTCAAATAATAATGTCTATGTGTTTTACCAACATCACAGCGCCCGGCAGGCAAACACAACGTCACTTCAAATCTGGTTTCTTACTTTTTTCCGTTTTCTTCAAATATCTCTAAAAATAACGGAAACCATCGTTTCACCTTTTTTAACACCTACATCCCAGTAAAGGGGACGACGAGAGAAAAACAACATCATCTCCATCATACCCATAACTCGTCCCGTTTTCCAAATATCTCCAAATAACAAAAACATAGGTTTAACCCCCAAAAAGTGCACATATTTTCACCTAGAGACTTCAAGTTTATGGTGCGGGTAGAGGGGGTAACTACCAACCATTTATGTTGAACAAACGTTTTTGTCAACTTCACCGTTTCCAAAATAGGCCCCATTTTTCAAAATTAATTTTTTTTGACCTACGGACTTGAACTTTGTTTCTTCCTAGAATGGGTAGGGAGCTTTCATTTACGTCAAACAAACTTTTTTGTCAACGTCACCGTTTCCAAAATACAGACAATTTCAAAAACAAAAAATTTCAATTTTGTTTTAATACGAGCACTCATTCATAGCAAAGAGGACGTCACCCCATCGCCGACAACACCTCGTTCGTTAAAATCCGATCTTGCGTTCGGGAGATATCGGCAAAGTTCGTCGGAAAGTAGGCTGTGAAGGAGAACGCCCATTCTAGCACTACTGGCCTGCGGCTTAACAAACCTAAACCAGAATATATGACAACGGATGCAGGAGAAATCGGAAGAATCCAAGTCGACGGCGATGATCTGCCTCGAACTACGAATTTTAAGTATCTTGGCTCTACGATAACTGCTGAAGGTCGTCTCACCGAGGAGGTCAACGTAAGAATTAATGCTGGGTGGATTAAGTGGCGAACAATGACAGGTGTCATGTGAGATCGCCAGATGAAAGACCACCTAAAATCGAAGATTTACCGCACTGTCATTCGTCCCGTGGCGCTTTATAGTACAAGATGATGGCCGACCACGAAGGAAGCAGAACGTCGGCTAACTGTCATGGATACCAGGATGCTTAGATGGACAGTTGGCATTACTAGGTTGGATCACATCCCCAATGAAATAACAAGGGAACGATTTGGTATCGCGGCAATCAATAACAAAATGCGTGAGGGTCGTCTGCGATGCTTTGGGCATGTGCTACGGTCAGGAGCGGACAACATTGCAAAACAGGGCTACACACTAGAGGTCGCCGGGAAGAGACCAAAAGGGCGACCGGGACAACGTTGGGCCGATACACTGCACAGGGATCTGAAAAGGGTCAACCTTCATCCAGAGATTGCCTATGACCGAGTAAAGAGGAGACAGCGCATTCAAATAGCGGACTTTGCCACGAGGCGGGACAAACGCTAAAGTAAAAGCAAAAGAAGAAAATGTTATGAACTACTCGCATATAAACAAAAGTACCTATTACTTGTATTTTATTTTCATCAAAGCATGTGACTTTTTAGCCTATTTTCATTTATGAAAAAATGAAAATTTAGGCTTATGAGATCACCTTTTTAAGGGCAGATGACCTCGTAGTTCCGTCCCTTAAAACCACAACAACCACTAACTACTACTAGATCACCTTTTGTCCGTGTGTGTGCACTTGGGTGTGTGTATGTGTCCACCTAATAACTTCTAAAGGCTGGAGCGATTTCAATGAAACTCGGTAAGGTCATACTAGTACCATCTCGGCCAACCCCGACCACGCCCTTCAAATTTTATTACCTCTCACCAATCCAACATGGCGGCTGTGCGAAATATTTCACCGGCATTCTACTCTATATCTCCGAAACTATTACCGATATCATCCAGATTTTTTTACGGTGGTAAAGGGCACTACTGGGAGTTCCCTTATGAGACTTTCAAGAACCTGTTAACTACAAAACGTACATGGTGGCCAAGCGAATTTAAACCTTTTAAATAGACTTTTCTCGCGTTTTAACCATCCAAAGGCAATGAAACTTGGTACAACAAATGTTCATACACATTTTAATGCACTGCCATCTAATTTTGTTCAATTGTTTACATATCCTCAAGATGACGGCTGTGCGAAATATTTCACCGGCATTCTATATCTCCGAAACTATTACTGATATTACCCTGAAAATTCGCACGGTGATAAAGGGCACTACTACAAGTTCATCTGTGTATTTTTCAAAATCCAGTAAAGTACCTTACGAACATGGTGGCCAAGCGAAATTGAAACGTTCTAATAGACTATTCTCGCGATTTAACCATCTGAGTGCAGTGTAATATGGTACAGTAAATGTATATACACTTTGTAATGCACATGGAATATGATTTAGTTCATTTGTTTACATAACCTTAAGATGGCAACTGTGCGAAATATTAAAATTAAGTTTTTATTCCTTGTGTCGTAAGCATACGATTGAAATGAAAGTTTGAATAATGAACCTACGCAATAATCTTAATTTAATGGTACATAACTCTATGGGGTATCCAACATGGCGACCATCCGAAATATTTAGACGGCTCTCAATATCTACGAATCTATTACAGCAATCAAACTGAAATTTTAAGTTCATAGAGGCTATGAATATAAGATCACTCATGGGACGTTCAATAACCTGGTGAACACAAATCCAACATGGCGGTGAAGCGAAATATACATATTTAAATGGACGTTTCTCGTGATTTATGCAACCAAGAACAGTGCAACTTGGTACGGTAAATGCTTATAAAAATGATAAGCCAATCTGTTACTTTCATAACTACAAAATGGCAGCTATGCGATATTTGAAAATCTTGTTTTTGTATCTTGTGTCCTAATCATGCGATTGAAGTTTGAATACTACGTCTACTCAATGTTGTTGATTGAGTCTTCAGTCTTTCGACTGGTTTGATGCTGCTGTCCATGCTTCCCTGTCCTGAGCTAATCGTTTCATCTCTACATAGCTACCACACCCTACATCCGAGGCAATCTGTTTAACATAATCCAACCTTGGTCGACTCCTACTGTTCTTATCCTCGACCCTTCCTTCTATATCTAAGTTTGCTATTCCTGGGTGTCTTAGTATGTGTCCTACCAACCTATCTCTTCTCTTCATTAGCAGTTGCCAGAAACATCTCTCCTCTCCCACGCGTATTAATACCTCTTCATTCGTACCCTATCTACCCATCTGATCTTTATCATTCTCCTGTAACACCACATTTCAAACGCTTCAATTCTCTTCATTTCTGCTGCACCAATAGTCCACATTTCACTTCCATAGAGCGCCACGCTCCAGACAAAGGCTTTCAGAAATGGTTTCCTAATAACTAAATCTATATTCGATGTCAACAGATTCCTTTTCTGTAGAAATGCCTTCCTCTCCTGTGCTAACCTACTTTTTATATCCTCTTTGCTTCGCCCATCACTGGTCATTTTGCTTCCCAAGTAACAGAAGTCACCTACAGTGAAACCCCTCAAATCCGAACTAATAGGGGCTGTATCCTGTTCGGATTTCAATTTGTTCGGATTAGCTGAAAAATATCCGTAACATAATAACGAGCCCTCGTTATGCTATAGGACAGACAATGTGGCTTATATTGTTCTTGATATCGCATTGCGTTTCGTAGAACAACGCGCAGCAGCCACGCGAAACGATGTCACGTTGTCGCGCCATTGCCTCTGCGGGAATGTTTTCGTCACTTCGACAATTGAAGATAACTGATTTCAAGTGAAAGTTTGTGTGTTTCTATTGTTTTTGCAAAGTGATTACAATAACCAACTTTTCCGTTTTTGAACCCTGGATGAGATAAGTATGTAGGCACATTTGCACTTTGTTAGGTATGCTAACTGTACTTCTTTGTTAATTTTTCAACTAATTATGTAAAATAAGGTTATAATGCAGAATATATAAATGTTTTATGACTAAATAAATAAGTTTCACATTTTTGCGAGTGTTTTTCAAACATAAAATTGTCGGAAAAAACTCGTTCGGTATAACCGGGATTTTGGATTTATGGGGTTCGGATCTGAGGGGTTTCACTGTACTTCCTTTAGCTGTTCACCTGCCAATTCGACATACAATGGGGGTTTTTGATTTCTTTTGACTGCATTCTAATATTCTTTTTTTGCTTTAAAAAAATAATTTACATCATGAATTCTTTCCTCAAGACAGAATCCATACCATTTAAAAACTCATTCTACTCCTCTGGTGTGCCGGCTAAGATGACGATGTCATCAGCAAATCTCAGAGTTGAAATTATTTCTCCGTGAATCTTTACTCCTACATTGAATTTTTCTCCAATTTCTTCCATTGCTTGTTCAATGTATAGATTGAAAAGTACTGGCGATAATTTTGCAGCCTTGCCTTACACCTTTCTGAATACCAGCTTCTCTCTCATGTCCTTTGGCTTGAATAACTGCTGTCTGATTTCTGTGTAGATTGTAGAGCACCCTCCTATCCCTGTACTTTATTCCAATCGTCTCAAAATGTCAAACAACTCACTCCAATCAACGTTATCAAAAGCCTTTTCTATGTCTACAAATGCCATGAACGTTCTCATTTCCTTCCATATTCTAGTTTCCAAAATCAGCCTAATACTTAGTATAGCTTCCCTTGTTCCTACGTTTCTCCTGAAGCCAAACTGGTCTTCATCCAACTCTCTGTCTGTCTTTCCATCCTCTTGTAAATTATTCTAGTCAGGATCCTTGAAGCATGAGTGATCAAACTGATGGTACGATAAACTTCACATCAGTCAGCTCCTGTTTTCTTCGGTATAGGGATTAAAACATTCTTCTTTAAATCAGAGGTTACCTCACCTGTCTCATAAATCCTACACACCAAGTGAAATAACCTTGTCAGACCTTCATCACTTATGCAGCTTAGCAAGTCAATCGGTATAGTATCTATTCCTGCTGCTTTGTTCCTGCTTGGGTCTTCCAATGCTCTGTCAATTTCTAATCTCAATATTAAATCTCCTTTCTCATCATCATCAATTTCCTCTTCCCTTTCCATTACATGATTATCAATATCCTTTCCCTTATACAAACACTCTATGTAAGCTTTCCATCTATCCAACTTTTCTTCCCTAACTGTTAGAGGTTTTCCATCTGAGTCCTTAATATTACAGCACTTAGTCTTCCTTTCCCCGAAAGTACTCGTAATTCTTCGATAAGCTGTATCTTCCTTTTCTAATTTCAGACGATTTTCTATACCCGCACATTTCTCTTTCAACTATTCTTCCTTCGCTTCCTTGCACTTCTTGTTAACCTCATTTCTCAGATGTCTGTATTCTGCTTTTCCCCTTTCATCTCTTTAATTCTTGTGCTTCCGCCATTCATCCGTTATTTCTAGTATATCCTGCGTGATCCACAGTTTTATACCTATTCTTTCTTTCCTACCAATGTTTTCTTCTGCGGATATTGTTATTTCATTCTTCAAAAGTGCCCATTCCTCAGCAATTGTAGCTTGCTCAGGGTTTTTCATTAGTCCTTCCTCTATACTCGCCTTGAATCGTTTGTTCACGTCCTTCTTGGCTTTTGACTTTTCTTCAATTTCTTCAACTTAAGTCTACATTTCATAACAACCAGATTGTGGTGAGAGTTTATGTCAGCACCGGGATACGCTTTGCAATCCAAAATCTGGTTTCGAAATCTATGCTTTACCATAATGAAGTCGATTTGCTAACGCCCTATATATCCTGGTCTCATCCATGTGCATATTCTCCTACTGTGGTTTTTTAAAAAGGTAATAGTTATGACCAATTCATGCTCGATGCAGAATTCCATCAGCCTGCTTCCTCGATCATTCCTTTCACCTCATTCGAATTCTCCTACTATATTCCCTTCTCTTTCTTTTCCTACCACAGCATACCAATCTCCCATTACTATAACATTTTCATCATCATTGACATACCTCAAAACTTCACCTATTTCCTCGTAGACCTTTTCAACATCTTCATCATCAGCTTAACTGGTAGGCATATAGACTTGTACGACTGTGGTGCACTTAGGTTTTGTGTTGATTTTTGCTACAATAATCCGTTCACTATATTGCTCGCAATATTCTACTCGCTGTCCAAGTTTCCTAGTCAATATGAGACCAACCCCTGTTTGGCCATGTTTGATTTAGTGCTGATGATCCCATAGTCTCCTGACCAAAAGTCCTGATCTGCCTGCCAGCACACAGTGGGTCAAAATCGAAATCTAGGAGGACAAAATTATTTATTTTCATAATTAAAAAATCAAAATGTATTGCTTCTACAGCATTCTCATATAACTGCCGCTCGCTATTCTGGGATATAAACGCATCTTAGTGTAAATCTGTCACCACTGTTCGAGCAGTCTGAATTGGAGGGTGAATGTAAGTGGCTGTGGTTTGGTTGTCTTTGTGGTTAGTGTGATGCTTTATGATGGAACATGCAGCTGAAGGTATTATCTTTGTAACGTGTTTCAGTTATTAATGGGCGTAATTTTACGTAATTTTAGCTATATTTGCATTGTATAATATTTAACTATTGTTTTTAAAATTATCTTTTCACTTAGATTTTTAGTATGTCGCGTCACTCTGCGTCACTTTCTACTTAAAGTTAAAATGTAGATAAAGTCTTGTAGTTTACGCCTGTTACAAGATATTTTGCATCTTTTTGCAACTTACTTAGTTATTTTACGTTTTAGAAGATACCGCGCAACCAGTTCTCACACGTTTACAACTGTTTGAAGCACTGGGTTCGACGATTATGTCAAAATTGGAACTTTGTGACTTTGTTAAAAGTAAATTAGGGGTAGAAAATTGTCCTGAAGAGATAACTGAATGCTCTATCCAACTCCTAGTCATAGACAATTTCTTGCTTGTGTAGACGTAGCTTAAAAAAAGGTATTAACTGATGTTGTTATGAAGTTAACAAATTAGTATTGCTTTCACTCTAAATTCATGATTAATACGTAAAAATAATTTTGTCCCCCTAGATTTTGATTTTGACCCACTGTGCAGCGCATTTCACTAATCCCAACCAAATCCAACCTCAACCTATACATTTCTCTTTCTTAGTTTTCTAACCTTCCACTGCCTATCAGACTTTTAACATTTCACGCTCCGGTCCATAGAATGTCAGATTTCCTCTTTATCACTTCTGTGATGTTAACCCCCTCTCGAGTAGCTCCGCCCGGAGATCCGAATGGGGGACTAGTTTACCTCCGGATTGAACTTTTACAAGGAAGGATGCCATCATCACATGTAATTATGCATAGAGAGGTGCATATCCTCGGGAAGTGCAATACGGCTGTAGTTTCCCGTTGCGTTCAGCCGTGCATCAGAACGCAGTGTAGCCATTAGTTGACTAATATAACCAATAACTTTACCGTCTATAAGACAATTAATGAATTGATTTATTCTGAAAGGCTGCTATTCCCCTTCAGAATAATGTAATAAAGCAATTCTACAAACCAAAATACTTACATTCTATTAGCAAACAGATTCTAAAATTCTAATAACGATAAAATAATAAAATTTTAGTATCAACAAAATATTAATATTCAACTAACGATAAAAGAGTAAAATCTCCACTGTATGACACTGCAATAATGTGTGTTGCACCACTGTATGACACTGCACTACTCTGTGTCACACCACTATATGACACTGCACTACTGTGTGTTGCACCACTGTATGACACTGCACTATTGTGTGTTGCACCACTGTATAACACTGCACTACACAATAATCATCATCTAATAGTACATAACTCAAAGACTTTATGAGCCAGTTTAGACCGGAGTCCGCACGACCACATATGCATTTTACCAAGAATCAGCCAACACGAGAGTCAAAATATCCCGGGGCGCCAGATGGGTTAAAGCTAATCGCAAAAACGACATCAAATGAAAAAAATGCTCTACTGATTTTTGGCTCAATGCAACAATAAGGATAGAAGGAGATTCAACTGGCATAACACATCATGTAAAATTATCTCATTTTATTCTGAATTAAAAATTGACTGCAAAATAAAATGCTCAAAGCAGCATCATTCATGTGTGGCGACCCACATTACTATTTACACAATTTACAGAAATTTTCTAACACATTGGACAATTATCTTTGGAGACACAAGTCTGATTATCAGTCCTGTAGACTGTGTTCCAAAATTATAAAAAATATTTATGATTAAATCCAGTTCAAATTTAATTGTCTTTACTGGAAATATTGCAGTTCACATAATATTGACACTCGTAGAATAATTGTTCATAGAATTTTTAACTTTCACTTATTTTTCCAGTTTCAAAAAAATATTGTCAAAAAATATTATCATCTCTGAATCAACACAAATTATGTACACATATTAATAACAACATCTGAAAAGTATCTGACCCTTGAGCATAGCAACGGAGAACTGTACGAAGCACAACAAAATTAATTGTTCTTCCGACCTTAAACGTTTCGAGAAGTGACTCGATTATGAACTTCAAGTTCCTAACAAAATATATGATTTCTGAATCATCAACTTGATCAATAAATTGTTGGGCCATTCAACTATTCGATTTTCCACTTGGAATCATTATTAAGAAAAATATTTATATTTGTGGTCATTTTAATAATTTTCACAACTTGCAATTCTTGAACAGAATGCGGAAATAAGAATTGTAGCTTCATAATAAATTCATTTATTTCATGACACTAGGATTGAAAATTATCCTTCAAATTATTCGTGATTATAGAATTATTTATAATTGGCAGTGGCCCATTTTATTATTTTTATAAGAACACAATATTCCAACAACAACGGCAAAGGTCTTCCTCTGAAGAAGAATAAAAATACTATCATGACAAATCCGGGTTCTAGCAAAATCAAAATCTTAATGGAATCCGTAAACAAGATTGAAATAAGAACTGATGGTTTTTTAAGAAATAACCTTTGGGTCATTCATACGACGCAATGTGTAGTTCCAATACTCCTTCTTTATCACTGAGTCATCGAACCTGCTATTTGATTGATGCTCAAATAAAAACCTCCTCATTCCTGCGACTTAAACATGCGCACCTGGGAATGGCATTTCAACTACTCCACACACATAAATTTTCTTCCCAAAATTTATACAATAAATCAAGCCTCTGCTTGTTATCCACACTGGAAGATTTATAAACTTACAAGTTTATTTTATTTTACCATTCAGTTCAAATCGTGAAGTTACCACACTTATGATACTCTCTATTTCACTTTCGAATGTGTATTTACGTCATGATTTTATATAAATACAAAATATCCTAATTGATACAAATATCATTTGCTTCCCGTTTCATGCCTCTCCGTGTTATCTGAAAAATATACTTTGCTCATGGCAAATATTAACTGTTCAACCAGAACTGTCATGTTGGTTGAATGCGGGCTTGCGCTAACCACTATCCCTCGGAAAAGCACCTGTTCCAAACTAGAAATGATTAAACTACTTCATAATCTCTCTCTCAATGAATGTGATTATTAGAAAATATAAGATCCAAGAATTATTTAGAAAAGTTATGAAAATCATTATTATTAATATTAGTGGATTATTATTATTATTATTAGTTATATTATTTTAAATATATTTAATTATTATTTCATTATGTGAGAATCCACATGTTCGATTCTTCGAATATGGATAAAATATCCCTTTCTAAACAAAAAATAATTATTAACTTTTACAGTTACCTCGGCTGATTACCGTGATAAACAAAAAAATATGAAACATTCAAATAAATGCTCGTTATGCTCGGTCATCGATCCTAAACTGTTCTGAGTGCTGAAAATACTCAGAATAACCCTAATGTGTCTTGCGTAAATCATTGCAAGATTTAAATACGAAGAAAAATAAATGTGTTGGTCATCTGCAGAAAATGAGTTTGTTCCAATTAGCTAGGCATAATATAAAATCAAATGTGGCTTACATTTCTCGTTGGTCTTGAAGCGTAGTGAACCTGGTCTATACCAGATTTATCCTGATACATGCCCTATTTGACACGCACGTCTAATCCTTGTATCGGCCGCCATTATATACCCACAATCTGTCTAACAAGACATAGTGGAAATATCTCTTGAAGTTGAAAGTAACTGTTGATCCATTATAATATTTACTTCTGTTAAAGCCGTAACAGTTTGCTTAACTGGGGTCAGATCCAAATGATCTATTCTCAAATACGTCAGTTGTAACATAACTCACGGTAATCTTTTCAGTACAAGAAAACACTGACAGTCTAAATCAATCAACGGCTGTTCTGAAGATCGTTCCCTGGGCATGGTTTATCACCATCTATCATGCGCGAAGCAACTTATAGTTTCCCTTTGTCGGCTAATGAACAACACCGTGATAGACTGGCCTTCAATATACTGAAAGATCGGAGTAGTTATCAAGTTACAATATATGAAACTGACTAATTGGATTAAAATATCCAAGTATAGAATTATTATTACTGGACTGTGACAAAGTACTTTCTAGACAAAGTCTAGCATATGTCCATATAGAAATAAAGTATTTCACCAGTGTCCGTAGAAAAATAACAATCACCTTAGTGATTCCCTCTGCCGGAAACTTACTATGTTCCACACGTATCGTAGTACTTTTGTAACTATCACAATTTAAAGATATCTTCGGCGTAGATCCGGCAACCATGTGCCTTGGCTCAACGTAGCAGCAGCACCTTGTCATGCAAGAGCTTGGTTCGAAGTGAGCTGATGATGCTTGGGCCGGTCGGCTTTTATTCAAAACGGTCGGGTCCACGCTTGATCACGCTGAAATCTGGAAATCCTCATATCTCCGGTGTCTCTGGTCCGATTCACTTGAGACTAAGTGCATTCTCTTTCATTTGGCCGTGCCAGTAATCTGATCCAAGTCTCAAGTCTCTACTCCATGGCTAACTATTTAATCAACAAATAGTCTCGACCTCTGCTACTACTCGCTACGTCACTTAACATGCTCTTGGCTGCACAAAGTTTCCATTTCCTTCTAGAAGTAGTGGAGCGCGATATTCAAATATCTCAACTTTCAAAAGCGGATGTAGCCTTTCCCATGATATCTAGGTGTCTGAATCTTGGAATACCCATTCCTAGAGTTGGGCACATCCACCCCACACCTAGCAAAAAATAAAAATTGATTTTTTTTTTCCTATCTACACATTAAATCATCTGGTTCTCGAATAATAAATCTTCAAATTCGCTGCATTATAAGTTCCCACGATGTTACCAGTTCGTGTATTGGCGATTTTATAGCTTCCATTGTTGTTTACTTCCACAATACGATAGGGTCCAGCGTAAAGGCTTGCAAACTTCGAGTACACTCGATTTTGCACGTCAGAGGGTGTAGGTCTTTTCACTAAAACAAGAGTTCCTACGCGCAAGGGTCTGCGAAAACGCTTTCCTCTCACTCTGCGCTCTCTTTTCTCAGCTTGGCTCCTCAACTTGTCTAAAGCTAGAGTCTCCCTGTAGAAAACGAAAAATGTTTCTAAAACGTCGGTCTCTCCTCTGGGATAAATGCAACAATCTTAACCTTCTCAAGGTATCCTCATCCTCCTGCGTCAGGTTAACTTGAAGAACCTTAGATGTAGACTCCACTGCTCTACTCAATAAATCGGCTCCAACGTTCAATTTTCCAGGAGTGTGTTCAATAACTAGGTTGAATTGTTGGATAAAAAGTGACCATCTAGTTATCCTATCACTGGCAAAGTTTGTTCTCAAGATAAACTCCAATGCATGGTGATCAGTCCTCACAATTACTGAATGTCCAATTAACATTTTCTTCCACGACTCCAACGCGAAGATTACAGCAAGGGCTTCTAACTCTGTGGTGTAATAATTCCTTTCTGATGGACGAAGTTTCCTGCTTATGAACGCCAGGTAACGTCTCTTGTGATCGTCATCTTCTTGAAGAAGAATAGCTCCAATCCCTACGGTGGATGCATCGGATTCTATGATGAAATTCTTGGTAAAGTCAGGATACTCCAATTTCACGCTGTTCACCAATAACCTCTTGGCATCTTGAAATGATTGTTCACAATCTTCATTCCATTTCCATTTGTTTCCCTTTTTTAATAATTCCTGCAATGGAGCAACCGTCTTGGTGAAGCTTGGACAATGCCCTGCGAAGAATTGGCATGTCCCGAGAAAACTGCGGACATTCTTCACTCTAGTAGGTCTAGGGAAATTTGCAATCACCTGTATCTTTGCCTCATTGGGACGGTATCCTTCACCATCCAAAATGTGGCCCAAAAATGTTATTTCCTTCCGAAAGAACTGACATTTTCGAAGGTTTACTTTAAAGTTCGCTTTTCTCAAATCTGCGAACAACATCTGAAGATGTAACAAATGTTCCTCCTTAGTCTCAGATGCAATTAGGATATCATCTATGTAACGAATTGCTATCTCTTTTACTTCAGGACTCAAGTTTTGTTCCAGTGCTCTGATCAAAACAGATCCAGATGTTTTGACCCCAAATGGTAGACGGCGGAATACATATGTCTGCTGGTCAAACATAAATCCTGTAAACTTTTTGGAATCTTCACTAAGCCTAATGTGGTGGTAGGACGAAGTGGGATCAATGTTAGAGAACCAGACCTTGCCTTGGAATTTCCTTAACAGTTCCCTAATGATTGGTGGTCTGTCATACTCTGGCAGCAATCTTGAATTCAAATTTCGCGCGTCTAAACACAGTCTCAGACTTCCATCTGGCTTAGACACTACTGCTAATGGATTGACATAAGATGTAGGGTACTTTTCAATCACATTGTTACTTTCCATCTCTTTGATAAGCACTTTTACCATTTCTCGATGCTTTTCCGCTACCGGATACAATTTAGCATGGAAAGGTGCATCATCATTTACACGAATACTATATTCAAAATCTTTAATTTCACCAGGTTTAATATCAAAAATATCGTGGTACTCTTCCAAAATGTTTCCTAGCTCTGGGGACTCCTTCTCAGTGTAGACTTCTCTTCCTTCAGCTTTATGAAAAATCAGAGACCATTGAGCATCTCCCTCGATGTCTTCCTCTTCTTTTCCCTCAAAGTTTATCTCTTCGGTATTCTTGAATCTGATCGTCTCTGTCTTCATGTCTATCACTGCTTGATATTTCTGAATGAAATCTGCTCCCAATATCATGTCAAAAGCCATGTCCTTCATTACTACAAACACATGTCGGAAATCATGTCCTCCAATAGTAACACAGAGATATTTTGTTGGGTATTATTCCTTGGATTTTAATTCCTGATACTGGAATCTCCTCTAAATTCTCTTTGAGTTTCCACAGAATATAAAGCTTCTCGCTCACAAGACAAAGCATAGCCCCAGTATCAATTAAAGTATCGACAGGCATACCGAATACTTCGCATGATATGATTGGCATTTTAATTCTTGTACCCATTTCTTTCCGTTCGTCATTATGTTGAATTAAGTCATCATCCTCTGCTTGCCATTTAATAATCCTGGAAGTGAAAGTGTTTAAAATTCTATCTTCTACTGTGAATTCGAAGTTTTTTTTTCTTTCCCATTCCCCCGGGATTGTTGTGTTCCCGATGGACCTGGTTCATTGGACTTCTGTTCCAAGAACTGCAAGTTTTCTTGGTGTCTTTCTTCCAAGTTCTTCCTCGTCTCCTTATTGAACTCTTCATTGGACTGAAGAGTATTCACATTCCCTCGGTTATTGTAGTTATTGTTTCTACCATAGTACCTTCTTTCCTGGTACCTTCCTTGATTATCCCTTGGCCTTCTCCATCGAGTATTATATCGATATCCACCATCCGGTGTCGCATAAGGCTTGTAACTGTATCTGTTATTGTTCTGATTCCATCCTCTTTTATCGGGCTCTTCCCTCTGCGTTTTCTCTTCTCGCCCCTCTCGAATCTCTCGAGGTGTTTGGGAATAACTGTCGGCCATAACAGCGTATACAGCTTTGCTATTCTTTCCTCCCTTCTGATGGAAGAATTGAGCGTTCGTGTGATCAAGTTTCTGCAATACCTCGTCAAATTGCTCCATATTATAAATGTCAGCAGCGATCAAAGTTCTTCGGACTTCTGCTGGAAACTGACGTATTAATGCAGTAAATAATTCATTATCTGGCATCGGCGGATCTAAATGTTGAAGTTTAGAAAGCTGTCCAGAAAAGTACGTAGAGTATCGAGTAGGTTGTGACGTCGAGAATCTCTTTGAATATAATTCTGCTCTGACTTGCTGTTGGGTTTCCGGGGACCAAAACTTTTTTAATAACCCACGGGAAAACTCCTCAAAATTGGTGAGAGTGGACCTGAAAGCTCTAAACCAAAGAAGTGCGGGACCTTCCAGAGATTTCCCTATCACTCGGATTTGTCTTTCCTTAGGGATTTTGGAATCTTTTAGGTAATCACCTGCTTCTCTCAAGAATTCTACGGGTGTCACAGAATCTCGCCCTGAAAATTTAGAAGGCTTATCCTCTACATTCTTGAATACAGTTATGGGGTTGGATTGAAATACTGTCCTGACCTCATCCTGTCTTTGACTATCAGTTTCTCTAGCTGCTCCTAGGTTTATCTGTATCGGTTCTTCTCCCCTTATACTTGGCATTTTCAACAGATGGTCAGACTGTTTCTCGTCCTTGATTTGGGTTTTCATGCCTCAATTTCCTTATGGTTTTCTTCTGCCAGTTTTCTAATTTCTTCGGTTTCCTTACAGTTCTCCTTGACATCAGTGGATATCTGGTTCATAACAGCCTCGTGACTTTTCAACGACCCTGTCACATCTGATATGTCCTTCTGAGTTGCTTGAATCTCTTTGGAAATTACTTGAATATGGGATGACAAAGATTCCCTAATCTCCTTGACTCCCTCTTGGTTCTCCAGCTTGAGTGTGTCTTTAATCTCATCGATAACTGTGGTTTTAATTTCAGTTTGTAATTCACTAATCACACCTCCTCTTATTTCTCTCACTATGAGTTCTTTGAATTGTTATGTCAAACGTTGAACAACTAGAGTTGCCATCTCATTGTTCTCTTTTTTTTCACCCTGACTTCTAGGTTGATCATGTCTTCACCAACTTTCCTAAGACCACGTTCTATCCTATCAGCTAAGCTTTGGGATCTTAGATCGGCATCGCGAAATTTATCGTCCATTAAACTTGCGTTAGTGGCTAATGAAGTTTCGAGTTCATGTGTTTCTTCGCATAATTTAGTCATTTTACTCTCAAGTGACATTTTCAAGATTTCTGAATTCTCTTTCAATTTATTTTCCATAGAATTAAATTTACTATTTAAATTTTCTTTCAAGTTATCTTTTAACCTGCTTTCTAACAAATCGGATTTTTCCTTACGTTTATCATCTAAACTTTCTTTCAAGTGATCTTTTAACCTGCTTTCTAACAAATCGGAATTTTCTTTAAGTTTATCATCTAAACTTTCTTTCAAGTGATCTTTTAACCTGCTTTCTAACAAATCGGAATTTTCCTTAAGTTTATCATCTAAACTTTCTTTCAAGTTATCTTTTAAAGAATCAGAATTTTCTTTAAGTTTCTTTTCCAAAGCCTCTGTATTTTCTTTCATAATGGCTGCTACGCGCAGTCCAGCTTCTTTGGAACTCTCTTCCAAACTCCTCATCATCCTCATCATCTCTTCCATAATTTTCAATTATTATTCAAAAGTTAGGGGTATACATGTTGGCAGACACAAGATTATAACTAGAACAAGAAATATGAATAGCTAATTGGAACACTCTAATAAAATGAGATTTGTCCTAATGTCGACGTGATGGAAAAACAAAATTCTCTACTTTTACGAATTACATTTACTACAATATCACAAGAAAAATATGCAAGTTCTCAAATATCCTCCCCCTGGATTCTAATAATGCGTATGTCCAGTCATCGAACGTTTACTACTGAATTTACTTGACGCCCTAATGGTTAAGCCATTATCAAAAATAATCAAACCCATTCTAATTATTAACCCAGTTAAATTTTTAATATTCCCCACTAATTGGGTTTCCTACTAATTTATTCATCCAAACCAGACATCTCTCAACTCCCAAAATATCTATATATAAAAAAAATTATCACAATTTAAATCGGCATACGATTGACCATGTCTAACTCGAGCCCCACGTTCGAAGCCATTTCTCTCTCTATCTTATTTTATGTGCCCGTTTAGACCGGAGTCCGCACGACCACATATGCATTTTACCAAGAATCAGCCAGCACGAGAGTCAAAATATCCCGGGGCGCCAGATGGGTTAAAGCTAATCGCGAAAACGACATCAAATGAAAAAAATGCTTTACTGATTTTTGGCTCAATGCAACAATAAGGATAGAAGGAGATTCAACTGGCATAACACATCATGTAAAATTATCTCATTTTATTCTGAATTTAAAATTGACTGCAAAATAAAATGCTCAAAGCAGCATCATTCATGTGTGGCGACCCACATTACTATTTACACAATTTACAGAAATGTTCCAACACATTGGACAATTATCTTTGGAGACACAAGTCTGATTATCAGTCCTGTAGACTGTGTTCCAAAACTATAATAATTATTTATGATTAAATCCAGTTCAAATTTAATTTTCTTTACTGGAAATATTGCAGTTCACATAATATTAACACTCGTAGAATAATTGTTCATAGAATTTTTAACTTTCACTTATTTTTCCAGTTTTAAAAAAATATTGTCAAAAAATATTATCATCTCTGAATCAACACAAATTATGTACACATATTAATAACAACATCTGAAAAGTATCTGACCCTTGAGCATAGCAACGGAGAACTGTGCGAAGCACAACAAAATTAATTGTTCTTCCGACCTTAAACGTTTCGAGAAGTGACTCGATTATGAACTTCAAGTTCCTAACAAAATATATGATTTCTGAATCATCAACTTGATCAATAAATTGTTGGGCCATTCAACTATTCGATTTTCCACTTGGAATCATTATTAAGAAAAATATTTATATTTGTGGTCATTTTAATAATTTTCACAACTTGCAATTCTTGAACAGAATGCGGAAATAAGAATTGTAGCTTCATAATAAATTCATTTATTTCATGACACTAGGATTGAAAATCATCCTTCAAATTATTCGTGATTATAGAATTATTTATAATTGGCAGTGGCCCATTTTATTATTTTTATAAGAACACAATATTCCAACAACAACGGCAAAGGTCTTCCTCTGAAGAAGAATAAAAATACTATCATGACAAATCCGGGTTCTAGCAAAATCAAAATCTTAATGGAATCCGTAAACAAGATTGAAATAAGAACTGATGGTTTTTTAAGAAATAACCCTTGGGTCATTCATACGACGCAATGTGTAGTTCCAATACTCCTTCTTTATCACTGAGTCATCGAACCTGCTATTTGATTGATGCTCAAATAAAAACCTCCTCATTCCTGCGACTTAAACATGCGCACCTGGGAATGGCATTTCAACTACTCCACACACATAAATTTTCTTCCCAAAATTTATACAATAAATCAAGCCTCTGCTTGTTATCCACACTGGAAGATTTATAAACTTACAAGTTTATTTTATTTTACCATTCAGTTCAAATCGTGAAGTTACCACACTTATGATACTCTCTATTTCACTTTCGAATGTGTATTTACGTCATGATTTTATATAAATACAAAATATCCTAATTGATACAAATATCATTTGCTTCCCGTTTCATGCCTCTCCGTGTTATCTGAAAAATATACTTTGCTCATGGCAAATATTAACTGTTCAACCAGAACTGTCATGTTGGTTGAATGCGGGCTTGCGCTAACCACTATCCTTCGGAAAAGCACCTGTTCCAAACTAGAAATGATTAAACTACTTCATAATCTCTCTCTCAATGAATGTGATTATTAGAAAATATAAGATCCAAGAATTATTTAGAAAAGTTCTGAAAATCATTATTATTATTAGTGGATTATTATTATTATTAGTTATATTATTTTAAATATATTTAATTATTATTTCATTATGTGAGAATCCACATGTTCGATTCTTCGAATATGGATAAAATATCCCTTTCTCAACAAAAAATAATTATTAACTTTTACAGTTACCTCGGCTGATTACCGTGATTATCAAAAAAATATGAAACATTCAAATAAATGCTCGTTATGCCCGGTCATCGATCCTAAACTGTTCTGAGTGCTGAAAATACTCAGAATAACCCTAATGTGTCTTGCGTAAATCATTGCAAGATTTAAATACGAAGAAAAATAAATGTGTTGGTCATCTGCAGAAAATGAGTTTGTTCCAATTAGCTAGGCATAATATAAAATCAAATGTGGCTTACATTTCTCGTTGGTCTTGAAGCGTAGTGAACCTGCTCTATACCAGATTTATCCAGATACATGCCCTATTTGACACGCACGTCTAATCCTTGTATCGGCCGCCATTATATACCCACAATCTGTCTAACAAGACATAGTGGAAATATCTCTTGAAGTTGGAAGTAACTGTTGATCCTTTATAATATTTACTTCTGTTAAAGCCATAACAGTTTGCTTAACTGGGGTCAGATCCAAATGATCTATTCTCAAATACGTCAGTTGTAACATAACTCACGGTAATCTTTTCAGTACAAGAAAACACTGACAGTCTAAATCAATCAACGGCTGTTCTGAAGATCGTTCCCTGGGCATGGTTTATCACCATCTATCATGCGCGAAGCAACTTATAGTTTCCCTTTGTCGGCTAATGAACAACACCGTGATAGACTGGCCTTCAATATACTGAAAGATCGGAGTGGTTATCAAGTTACAATATATGAAACTGACTAATTGGATTAAAATATCCAAGTATAGAATTATTATTACTGGACTGTGACAAAGTACTTTCTAGACAAAGTCTAGCATATGTCCATATAGAAATAAAGTATTTCACCAGTGTCCGTAGAAAAATAACAATCACCTTAGTGATTCCCTCTGCCGGAAACTTACTATGTTCCACACGTATCGTAGTACTTTTGTAACTATCACAATTTAAAGATATCTTCGGCGTAGATCCGGCAACCATGTGCCTTGGCTCAACGTAGCAGCAGCACCTTGTCATGCAAGAGCTTGGTTCGAAGTGAGCTGATGATGCTTGGGCCGGTCGGCTTTTATTCAAAACGGTCGGGTCCACGCTTGATCACGCTGAAATCTGGAAATCCTCATATCTCCGGTGTCTCTGGTCCGATTCACTTGAGACTAAGTGCATTCTCTTTCATTTGGCCGTGCCAGTAATCTGATCCAAGTCTCAAGTCTCTACTCCATGGCTAACTATTTAATCAACAAATAGTCTCGACCTCTGCTACTACTCGCTACGTCACTTAACATGCTCTTGGCTGCACAAAGTTTCCATTTCCTTCTAGAAGTAGTGGAGCGCGATATTCAAATATCTCAACTTTCAAAAGCGGATGTAGCCTTTTCCATGATATCTAGGTGTCTGAATCTTGGAATACCCATTCCTAGAGTTGGGCACACTACATATACAAAAATCCAACATGACGACCACTCGAATCATTTAGACGGTTCTCAATATCTACTACGATCGCATGATTAGGACCCAAAAAATAAAAACTTCATTTTAAAATTTCACTCAGCCACCATCTTGCTTTTATGAGAACAATTGTATTAAAGAAGATGCCTTAAGTTTCACTGCACCCGGTTGATTAAATATCGAGAAAATGCCATTTAAATGCTCTTGGTCGCTATGTTGTATTTGTACTTAACATGTTTTTAAGAGTCATATAGCCAAACTTAGTATTCTCTAATCAGGGCATTTCCTTTCCTGCTGTCTTTAATTTACCTTATTCTTCTTTTTGTTTTCCATTTCCTCTTCTAGTATGTAAGTGTGTGGTTAGTTTTAGTTATGTATTTCTTTAACATTTGTTCACTATCACCATATCTTAAGGGGCCGTTAACATAGATGTAAGGCCCCTTTAAACAACAATTTCATAATCATCATCTTCATCTTATTTGAGATGGTAAGTTTACTCCTATATCATTTGCATACATTAGAAACAACAAACGTCTTAATTTACAGTCCTGAGTTACGCCCCTTCCCAACTTATGCGCTTCACACCACTGAAAAGAGCGTGACAAATGAAGTCAAAATATGTGAATATCTCAATTTTGTCAAAAATGGTCAGTGTACTCTTTCTCCGCCGTACCGGAATACGTAGTAGTACACCATCATCCTGTTTGTCATGATGTTCACAGATTCTGGGAACATCGTGGACGAGTCAGCGTTCTGTGCCATGATGGTGGAGAATATTCCTGAGAACTATCCAGTATATGAACTCAGTTTCCAGCTCTTCTTCCTAGTACCAATGCTCGTTTTGTTGGTACTCTACGTGCGCATGGGGCTGACAATATGGAGATCCGAAAAGAAAGTAGCAGGGTCCATTCACCGCAAGATTAAGCAGAATCAGTCCAGGAAGAGCATCGTACGTATGTTAGGTAAGTTGTTATTATTCTCTTATTTTCGTTTACACATTCAAAGAAGCCTTCTTTTCAGCCCAGTATCGTTGCATTCTTTCCCTGGGAGCCTGTCTCCTTTACACCGTCCATCCGCTGTTCAGCTTGCCTTCTTCATGAAAGCCCTTAAAATAATAGACTCCTGCCGGTACTTGATTCTATTAGAGATGTCTTCTTGCTTCACATCCTTTTCTTCTAACTCCTTCCTGACCTCTCTGAACCACTTATCAGAGGTATAGTGAAAATTCTGTTAGTCAACCGCCTTTCGTCCATTCTAAATAGGTGACCATAGAATTTGACTCTTTGCTTTTTTCTCTTTCTTTATCGTTTAGGCCTACATAGGACCATGGGGCTCGTATCTACTCTTCGGTGAAGTTGTGGCATTCTTCTTCTCTTCTTCTTCCAATAGTCCCTCATTTTCTGACTACGAGTCAGTCTTCTTTCTTCTGTCCACTTAGCTCCTGTATTCTTCTTACTTGTAAGGGACGTTGGGAAAACGCCATGTCGGATGACCTGACGGAACATCAGACGGTCACGAGTTTGTTCCAGTTGGATATCTAGTTGTTCCATATCTGACTTAACTGACGCAATCCATTTGATCTCAGAAGCCTTGCCTCTTCCTCTTACTGTGAATATCCTGTTGGTGAGCCATTCAGAATCCAGACGTGCCAAGTGTCCATAAAAGGTCAGGCATCTTTTCCTAATAGACGTGATGATGTCCTCCTGGTGTTCATACAATTCGTCATTATGACGGATTCTGTAAATGCCTCCTTCCTCTCTAATTGGACCTAATATCCTCCTCAGGATCTTCCTCTCTTTCAACTCCAGTTTTCCGAGGGGCCCTTTCTCTTTGCCTTTTTATTAATTCCAATGCCCAATAAACTGAGAGCGATCAAGTGAACCACTCGCGTGCGGCGGAGCTCTTTCCGGTCACGGAGAGAGCCAGTCATTTCGTGTAGGCTGAGGATAGGTTAACCAATATCTACCCACTCGTACCTAATGAGAAGGGAAGACCCCCCCCCCCCCCCCACTTTGTTTCTGTGGAGCCATAATCACCGTGGCCCACATTTTAACCGAATGTGTGGATCTTGCTGACTTACGAAGAAATCTTTTCTTGCACATAATACTCAAACTTATATTAGGTGATGACGTGGTGGCTGCTGATCTCGTCATCCGCCTTATAAGTGAGAGTGGGTTAGGACTAGCATTCTTAAGTTTCCAGTGTACATTGACTCAATGACTTGTTCTTTTTTGAATTCTGTTTATTTTTTCGTATTTTTTGTTTATTATTATATTTATTAGTTTTATTAATTTTCGATCTTTTCATATTTAGGTGTCCACCTCTAAATTATTAATTCCGTTCTAAATTTGTATACTTAAATCTGTGTTAAGAGGGGCAGATGACATCGTAGTTCCACCCCTTAAAACAACAATTACTAACAACAGTCGTTCATTACTTCGATACAATTCTGAGCTTCCTCCCAACCTGTATTGTCCCACCACGATCTTCGAGCTCTTCATCTTCTTAAGGATCTTTCTCTCAAACTCCTCTGCTTTCCTCAGACCAGCCTTTCCAGTAATTCGGAGACATTCACTTCCATAGAGACACTCAGGTTTAATCACCGTATTGTAATATCTGAGTTTAGCTCAATCCTTTTTCCTGTAAAACTTGTGTCATTTCCGAAATTCTGCAGCCAATCTATGTCGTCGGCTTTTGTTTTCTTTTCTTTCATTGGTTCTCATCTGCATTATCTCGCCAAAGTATTTGAAGCCATTGACTCTCATAATTTAACCATCCCTCGTCTTTATATGTACAGTAGTTATTATTATTATTATTACCGGGTGAGTTAGCCGTGGTGGTTACGGCATGACTGATGGCAGTCGCTCACATCCGGGAGGCGAGGAGGTTCGAATCCCCCCGCCGGCAACCTTGAAGATGGTCTTCTGTGGTTTCCCATCTTCCTTCCAGGCAAATGCCGGGGTTGGTCCCTAACTATAGGCCACAGCCGCTACCTTCCAACTCCTCGCCCTTACATTCCAACTTCCCTCCTTCCCTCCCCAACGGTACTTGTAGCTCACCCATTGGGTGTCCGTCTCGAAGCAGCTACAAAACTGGCGAGCCGAACATGTCCTCGGACACTCCCGGCACTAAAAGCCATACGCTAAAAAAAAAAAAAAATTAAAAAAAAATATTATTATTAATGTTATTGTGTTTTCGATATTTCTCAAACAATTTGAACTTTTGTAACTCTTCCGCTGCGGCAATCGACTTTAGTCGATTTACCTCGATACTGTGTTCACTGCGGCAATCGACTTTTGTCGACTTGGCACTTTCCCGCTGCTTCTTACACGATCTTTGTTAACAAAATGGCTCTTTAATAATGCGTACATGAATATGCATGTCTTGAGCGTGTACTGGGAATTGTTGAAAGCAATGTCGTGAGTATTACAGTATTTCCTTTGTTGTCTCCCGCCCGGCTACATTCCTCTCTGCTCTCTGGTCGTCAGTGGCCTACCACACTAGTCAGAAGCCATGAGCGCGCGTAATATAAGCAATGACAGTGATGAAATCTACCAGATGTTAGTAGCAGATTCAGATGTGTCGATAGATGGAGACGATGAGAGTAGTGATGACAGTGGTGATGATTCGAGTGATAGTTCGTTAGTAAATAATAACAATGACGATCGTCAAGTACCTGACTGGTGTGATATCAGTAATGACGAAAGAATAAAAACATTGAATTTATGTGACGGTGCTGATTTCGATTTGAAAGTCAAAAGTGATGTTTCAAACTTTCAGGACCCTTACAAATCATTTCTTCAATTCATGCCGCTGGCAGTGTTTGAACATACAGCAAATGAAACTAATAGATATGCTGAACAGTGTTTAGATAAAACGTATGACTTTCCACCGCGTTCTAGGTATCGTAAGTGGTCTGGATGTACAATGGAAGATATTCAAGCAATGGTAGCTCTTGACATTGGGATGGGATTGTGCCGTAAATCAGTATTACAGTCTTATTTTTCGGATAAGCATTGGCTCCCTGCTACGCCTCATTTTAGTGATGTAATGTCATGAGATAACTACTGTCTCCTTCGCAGCTTCCTACATTTCAATATTAATGAATATCAGATTCCTAGGGGTTCACCTGGTTATGATCCGTTATTCAAGGTCAGGCCTGCAATTTCTATTGTAGTAAATACGTACCTACAGAATGTTTCACCAGGAAAATGCTTATCAGTCGATGAGTCTATGCTGAAGTTCACAGGGAGGTTGTGGTGTAAGCAGTATATGCCTTCAAAACCATCGACAAAATGGGGCATAAAGTTATGGTCACTGTGCGATAGTAAAAGTGGTTTCCTCTGCAGATTTCAGACTTACGTGGGAAAGAACAGTAATGAGACTGATCCAGGGGACACATTAGGGGAGAAAGTTGTTAGGAGCTTGTCAAAAGACTTTGAAAATACCAGCAGAATTATATACGTGGACAATTTTTTTTTCAAGCCCCACACTTTTCACTCATCTTGCTGAGAATAGTGTGGGTGCATGTGGAACAGTGAGATGTAACCGTAAAGATCTTCCTCAAGAGATGAAAGGTCTGAAGATGAAGAAAGGACAGAAACCTAAGTTCTGGCATCATCCTACCAAAAAAATGCTTGCATGTTCGTGGCAAGATACCGGCCGGGTAAATATGCTCACGACCGTACACTCGTCTGAGGTTGTGAAGGTTAGGAAGAGATCAAATACGGGTCCAACAGGTTTTGTTACCCGTGATATACCTAAATTAGTTGTGAATTATAATCATGAAATGAATGGTGTTGACAAGTTCGATCAACTGAAAACGAATTACGCATTTTTGCACAAGAAAATCAAGTGGTATCAGGTATTGTGGTATTTCATCATAGAAACAGTTCTAGTCAATGGAAGAATAGTGTACAATAAGGTCCATAACAAGAAAACAAGTGCTCATCACTTCAGAGATGATGTAATAACGGGACTTCTAGAAAAGTACAAACGCGCTCCACCTGCGAAACGCGGCCGAAGATCTTCTGACGGGATACCGCTCGCGCGTCTCACGGAGAGGCACTTCATTGGGGAACAACAGGACAAAAGTCACAAACCCAACTGTATTGTTTGTTCCATATTGCCGGCACGGTGTTCAAAGAAAGGAAAGGGGCTGTGTAAGAGGAAACAGACAATATTTTATTGCAAGAATTGCCCAGGACAGCCCCCAATGGGTCCAACTACCTGCTTCGAAAGTTATCACACCAAGGTAAACTTCAAGGTCACATGCCAGTGTTAGATTCCATTGAACCAAGGACCACGGGATATATATCAAGGGTAAAACATACACTTTGTGTGTTTCATGTGTTATCCGATGATTCAAAATGAATGAAAATACTCAATAAAGAAAACTACAAGGTCACGTGTAAGTTAATGTTTCATCGAACCAAGGACCACAGAATGGATCACAAAGGCCGATATATATTTATTTTTTGTTTCATGTGCTATGATATGTCTTATAATAAATGAAAATCCACATTAAAACGTTTTTCAATATCTTCATTAAATTACGCAGTGAGGGGTTTTGTGATGTCAGAAATGCAGCAGCGAAAGATTGTTCCGTGACGAACTAATGAGCCTACTTTTCTTAAGATTTAAGATTCATGCCAATATATATAGACCTATCTAGAATAATGACCAAATCAGGTTGGTAATACTAACATTTCTAAGTACTGCAATTTGAAATACACCTGAAATGGTGTAGCCTAATATAGTAACTTACTACAGTTGGCAGCCCTGGTGACTCTAAATATATTCTTAGTTCCATCTCTTAAGGCATAGAATGCACATAAAAAAATTAGTTGAAGTCTAATGGGTAGTATGGACGTTACATGCTGTTTGATATTGGATTTATCAGTGCGAGTAAAATCATGTTGGGTAAAATGTCTTGTATGTGATGCTGAGAATTAATCTGAAATATTACGATCTATTATAAAGCCAATTTTGGATAAAAATCCTTTTGTTAGTAGAGAAGTTACTTCTTCTTCTTCATCATCTATCCCTTTTGCCTCTCGGCGTCGGGTCTGCCAGCCACTTTCTGTATTCATTCCTATTCCCTGCGAGTCTCCTGGTTTGCTGCAGAGTCCTTCCCTTCTTCTCTGCCACCTCTCCGACATATTGGATCCATTCTTTCCTTGAACGACCTCTTCTTCGAGTGCCTTCAGGCTTTGCCTCAAACACTTGCTTCGGTTTCCTTTCTTCATCCAACCTTATGATATGTCCATACCATTGTAAAGCTTTCTTCTGGATAGTATGTACTACCGATTCCACCTTTAATTCTTTTCTGATCGCTATATTTAGTACCCTATCTCTTCTAGTTTTATTCAATATCTTCGGGTGGTATTTCATCTCTGAGGCAGTCACTCTACTTTCATGTTTGTCCAGCATCGTCCATGTCTCAGCACCATAGGTGAGTGTAGGTGAAAAAATGTCTTATAGATTTGAATCTTGGCTTTCTCCGAGACTTCCTTCTTTCCCACAAAACACTGGCTCAACTGATAATATATGTTATTTACCTTCTTTACTCGAGTATTATCCTCTTCGTCGATTCTTCCATCCTCAGTCAGCATTGTTCCCAGATATGTAAAGCTGTGGACTTGATCCATACATTCCTTCCTTGCCACTCTATCAACATATCTTCCCTATCTCCTCCTATCTTCATCACCTTACTCTTTATTTATATTAATGGTGAGTCCTTTGTCTTGTAGGGAATTTGCCCACTCCGTGACAGCTTGTTGTAGGTCTTCTTAACTATTAATAATAAGTACGATGTCGTCAGCATACACTAGTGACTGAAGGTACATTGGTCTCATTTTCCAGTTTCCAATTTTCATTCGCCTTGTCCTAGCTCTGCATTGACTGATCACCTGATTCAGGAATACAATGAAGAGGAGTGGACTCAGGCTGTCTCTTTTTTCACTCGTAGAGAAGTTACATGTAACCAAGAATTGAAACTATCAGAAAGCTTAGAAACATGTTGGCAGCACTGAGGTATATTAGTTACTACAAATTAATCTAGAATGTCAGATACTATACGTGTGCAAAGTTAAGAGCTGTTATGGTACACAAAACACATACAGTATTTGGTTGAAATCCATGTATTAATATACAAGTTATATGCATTTAAAAACTCGACCTATCAGCAGGCTTAGAATCGTTTTGGCAGCACACCAAACTACAGTAGAATGGCAGGTACTATACGTGTGCAAAGTTAAGAGCTGTTGGCTTGCATACTTTCTGATGTAAAACACAGAGAGAGCATTTATTAACAGTTGACAGCCCTGGTGGCTCTTTAGAATACGCACAGTGATGTCTGTTGTAGTACAATTAGTATATACGAAAGTTGGTTAAAATCCAATTGATTGTATAGAAGTTACATGCATTTAGAAATTGGACCTATCGGCAGGCTTATAACCATGTTGGCAACACTAGCATGTATGGACTTCTGAAAATTATTCTGGAATGTTATTAGCTATATGTCTGACATTTTTGGAATAGTTCGCATGCATAACTTTTGAGATATCCAACATAGGGCTCAAATTTCCATTGCGTGTTTTCAGCAGTTGGTAGCACAGACGTGAATTTCAAATATGACCGTGAGATATTAAGGTATAGATCGTTACTCGTACCAAATTTGGATGCGATAGCTGCAGCCGATTAGGAGTTGATAGGGGTGGGACACACACACACACACACACACACAGACAGACAGACAGACAGAAGGACCGACAGACACTGACAGCAACTTTTCTCCAGGAATTTCCACACTCCCTTCTGGCAAATGCCGGAATAGTATCTCACATCAAGTCCGGGGTACCTACCACATCCCTGTCCCTAACACAATTCCACACACTACTACAATCATCACACAAATACAGGTCAACAGAAAAGTTCAACACACACCCAACTTATCGGGGCTGATGGCCAAGATGTCCCAAGCCCCTAAAATGAATTAACAATAACAAAAAATAGAACACGTGTACAGGATGATAGCGTTCTGTATGAATGGCGCATTGCTGTCAATCTGAAGGTGTAGTGTAGCGGAAAGGAACAATTCCAGTGGCCGACATTATGGTGGGATGTAGTCTATCCTTAACCATTTTCTGCATTTGTTTAATATTTTCAGCTAAATATATACATTTATTGATCATTAGGCTGTCGATAGTATTTGGCTTTCACGGCCAGTGAACAAAACGCAGCATTTTTTCTGGGTTTGTGGCGTGTCTTGTGTGGGGTTTCGCCTAGGACACCAAGCTGCCTCATCAGCGAGCTATTGGTGTCCCCGCCCGGACCCCACATGAGTAGCATACTGCGCGCTACCTCCCTCTTTATGAAGCGCACCTACGCCTCTTCACTGCGAGAACCAAAAGCTCAAGCAGCCATAACCTGGCCGTGAAAGTCAATATACCATCTTTTTGGAAGCCTTCATAGGGAGGTTATGGCTGCTTGAACATTTAGTTCTCGCAGTGAAGAGGCGCAGGTGCGCTTCATAAAAAGGGAGGTAGCGCGCAGTTCGCTACTCTGTGGGGGTCTGGGCAGGGACACCAAGATCCCGCTGATGAGCCAGCTTGGTGTCCTAAGCGAAACCCCACACAAAACAAGGCACAAACCTAGAATAATTGCTGAGTTTTATTAGGATGTAGGGTTTGGATATATTTCCATTGAGGGAAATTGCAATGTCAGTTAGATGTACTACTGTACTTCATTTCCCATGTCAATGAGGACTGTGTCTGGTCGCAATTTATGGTATTATCAGTAACGATAGGCCTATCCCAGTACAGTCTGTGGTGCTCATTTTCCAAAACAGAGATAGGTGTATACTTGTAGTAAGATTGAGATTCCTCATCAAGGCAGTAGTATTATTGTTGGCGAATTAGTGCAAGATTTTCGGTACACTATTGTGTCTAGGGGTGAATTCTACTAGAGCTAAAGTCGAGCATTCTCCAAAATCACATGATCAATTGTCTCATTTACGGCTCCACATCTTTGACACTTATCATCTAGATTGGTCTCATTCAGGATGTATTTCCGATGGTTTTCTGTAACAATTTCACTAACCTGAATTATTATTTTTATCATCGCTGAAGAGCTCTTCATATACCTCATTTTGTCATTTGTCATATTACTACTGAAAAATGAGCTGAATTCGCCAGGCTGATTGGATCCAGTCGATCAGATCAAACCTATGTGTGTAGCTAACCTAAGGCATAACTTCCATTCACATCGAGGCGTAATGACTACCATTCTTGGTTTTCATCGCGAAAGTCCGGGATCGATTGCAGACTCCGTCGAGAAATTGAATTCTGCTCTGAGGGCTGAAAGGGCGATTACTCTGCCTCGTGACGCCATCCTAGAAGTGTTTTTGTTGTTTTTCTGTTTACTACATGTGAATGCCAAGATGGTACCTATATTTAGCCCACGGCCTAAACAAATCCTAGCTTCAGTTACAAATAGACACAGTGCAATCATATCAAAAGGGGCGTGGTATTACAGTGGTTAAGCTGCTTGCCTCTCACCAAGGCGAACTGGGTTCGGTTTCCGGTCAATACATGTGAGATTATCGACGTGAAATATCAAGTCCTGTATTTCGGATTCCCCGTAAAAGTGGAGGTCCCATGACTAATGATCGCGAGATTAACGGTCACGTAAACTACAAACTTCCTCCCTCACTCCCTTCCTTCCTCTCTCCCTCCCTTCCTTCCACCCATCCTTCCTCCCTACCTTCCTTCCTTCCTCCCTCCCACCCTTCCACCCTTCCTTCCTTCATTTTTAGCCTACCTTCGATTTTTGCAAAAAATTAAAATAGACTTACGAGATCTACACAGGGCCAAAAATTGTGTGTCTGTGTGTGTGTGTCTGTGTTTGAGTGGGTGTACTCTGAATGTCTGTCTCCCCCCCCCCCCCCATCAATTCGAACGCGGTAAAACCAAATTGAACGAAATTTGGTACAGAGGTAGCACTATCAAAGGGCACCTCAGTAACATGTTTTATATCGCCGCCATCTTGACGGAAACGTAATGGCGGCCACCCAAATGTTCAAAGCTTAAATCAAATTACGACTAACCTAATCATCCGATCTCTAAAAAATTTTGCAACAACATATATATTTATATGGCGAGCGCCTTATGACTAAACTACAAGGTCATCAGCCCAATAATTTGCAGATGGTGGTCATGTATGTGTGCAAATCGAGTCCTCTATCAATTCAAACACGGTGAAACCGAATTGAACGAAATTTGGTACTGAACCCTAAATTTAAAGGACTAAGGACATGTCATGTGTATGCAAGCTCCGATGTTATGGAACAAGATAGGCTACCTGCAGCATTGTATGAAGTATCATCACTGTTGCTAACTCATGGAGTGAATTGAATGCTTTATTTGCACATTTTATAACGGCGAGGAAAAGAATTGAAAAATGTTATATTTTTACACGGCAGAGAATGAGATTTAACGTAGTCTGGAAATTGGCAAGTTAGCAAAATTGTCAGTGAATCTCCATGGGGAAAACCAGCTTGGTTAAGCTACGAGCCACAGAGAGGGGTGAAGGTTACCTTGGCACGCGCGAGATCGCGAGCCCTCGTCACCGAAGGAAATATATCACCTGATCGACCAGAACCAATTAGAATATTATATATTGGCGGACAACAATGTTTTAATAATTATTGGAAAACATTTATAGATGAGATTTAATGGCAGAAATAATAAGGAAATTAAAAATAAAAGCCAGCGATATAAATTTTATTAAAAGGCGAATACGGATTAAGAAGATATTAAACGATGAAGTATATTTCAAGGTTAATGCCATGAACGCCATTTTAATGAGTTACCAGAGAAGGGGGAGAGCGTCAGTAGAGTCATTCC
This sequence comes from Meconema thalassinum, assembly GCA_946902985.2. Lineage (NCBI taxonomy): Eukaryota > Metazoa > Arthropoda > Insecta > Orthoptera > Tettigoniidae > Meconema > Meconema thalassinum. The sequence continues at coordinate 1,295,989,478 of OX336389.2, forward strand.
ATATCTGACTTCGAAAACCGACAGAGTGATAGTCATGTACAGAAGAAATTTGACCGAGGCAACTTGAAAGGACTTGACTGAGGAGTCGCCTTCGCCGCCGGCCAAGCTGAATACAAGCTCCGATGAAATATTTATTGCAGAGAGATACAATATTACTTCTACGCAAGGAAGTATTACAAGTTGAATAATATAAAGAGAATTCATCAGTATATCGACATAAGAATAAGTCTAAGTGTTTAAGCTAATATCTACAACCGAACGCAACGTTGATTCCAAAAGTACAAGAGTCGTTGGAAAAATAAGTCGATTTAACAAATCTACGTTCTGCAAAGTATTTCCAACTGCATTTTTGAAATACAGTCATGGTTATGAAATTGGTGTCACCGAGGAAGTTCAACATGGCTTACTACTTGAATGTCATGATGGCGTATTAAACTATGAACCATTTACAAGATGAGGATTCCAGCAGTGACTTAGCCGCACACCAACGCACAGTCATGGAGGGTGGAAACTCAACTACGTGTTCCACCGATATCACTATTGCACATACAGCTATGAAGTACGTACTGTATTTCTACATCAACTTCAGAAATACTTAACATATCAAAAAATAGTATATATTCGCCGTAGAACGTCTAGAATGGCGTTCGCTTTTTTCATTCATTCATTCATTCATTCATTCATTCGTTTATTTGCAATAGGGGGTGTGTCCCACGGTGGCAAATTAGATATACATAACAAATAAATAATTGTACATAACAATTCACTAACAATTAAACTGGAGTATTTACAGAAATAGTTAGTCTTTTCTTAAACACACCTATATGTTTGGGAAAAGGCTCTAAGACTGCGGCAGGTAGAGAGTTCCAATTATCAATGGCACGGTTTACGAAAGAATATTTACCATAATTTGTTCGCTGTGGTCGGCCCTTAACTTTGAAAGGGTGATCGCTCCTACCCATGTAAGTAGGCTTTTCCATACGTTTGCTAAGCTCACCCCATGCTGGTTGATTTGTATACGTGTTGTACATAGCGCAGAGTCTAGATTTCATCCTCCTAGCCTCAAGTGATTCCCACCCAAGTTTCTTCAACATACGACTCACACTGCTCCTGGGATTAAAGTCACTGAGCACAAATCTAGCGGCCTTTCTTTGTACCATTTCCAGCTCATTTATGAGCCCTACTTGATATGGATCCCAAACCCCCGAGGCGTATTCCAGAATAGGTCTTAAAAGTGACAAATATCCTAATTCTTTAGCAGAGGTACTACTTCCTTTTAATACCCTCATTACAAAGTGCAGGGATTTGTAAGCTTTAGAAACTACACATCCTATATGACTACTCCATTTCATATCATTTCTTACGTGAACGCCCAAATATTTGCAAGAATCTTCTTCTACAAGTATTTCCGAGCCAATGTTATATTGAAAATCTTGCTTTCGCACTTTACCTATTTTTATTAGACTACATTTTCTTGTGTTTATTTTCATTTTATTTTCAATCGCCCACTTATAGACCAGGTTCAGGTCATCTTGAAGTACTGCATTGTCTTGTGAGTCATGTATCTTTCGATATATTACACAATCATCCGCAAACAATCGACAGTCACTGTGAATCCCATTTGGTAAGTCATTTATAAACGCCAAAAATAACAAAGTTCCAATTACGCTGCCCTGAAGGATACCCGACGTTACGGTAATTTCATCCGAGAATCGGCCTTCAACTTTCACTTTCTGGGAACGACCCGTCAAAAATTCTTGGATCCATAAAATTACTCTTCTATCAATCTTCGTTGAAGCTAATTTATGGAGTAGCATGTCATGCGGCACGACATCAAATGCCTTCGCAAAATTTATAACTACGGCGTCGACTGAAACTCCATCATCTAACGATTCGCTAATATCTTGAAAAAGTGATAGCATCCGACTCTCGCATGAGTAAAATTTCCGAAAACCATGTTGCCTATCATTAAACCATGATAATGTTTCCCACTGTTCCCTCAAGTAGTCGCAAATGAGATGCTCCATCTGTTTACAAACGATGGACGTAAGACTAACCGGCCTGTAGTTGCCCAATTCAAGTCTGCTCCCTCCCTTAAATATTGGGACAAAGATGATCACCAGAAATGATCTCAGTTTCCGAAGCGTACGTGAGTGTAGGAGTCCAGGATCAATGGGAAGAAGGAGGTCGAACTTGGAACCGCACCCGTTGCAGCCGATGTGGGGATTAGTGAGGAGGAGGTGTGTGCCGGCTATGCTTGCTGTCGCGTGCTCGCCAGCCGTCCCGCTACACAGCTGTTCGCTTGCCGTAGTCCATGCAAGCAATACAAAACACTTCAGGTTTTTCTTCACATCAAAAGATATTTTATGGGCAGGAGGTCTTTAATACTCTTCGATTATTGTTGTAGTTAGTTGTGCAGTAATGTAGATACTCTTGACATGACCGAGTTAATGTGGCAACATTGATTTTAACTGTTTAAATTATTTTAAAACTTGACTTAGTATCTTTTAAATCTAATTTTAATGTTCAGGTAAATTGTTTTAAGACGTCGTCATTCAGATTTTGACGTGTAGTAAATGTTAATTTAGTCTTCGACTTTTGATATTGCGAGGTTATTCGATTTTATGCGTATCTAAGCTGGATTAATGATGGAATATTTTAAAATACGTTAGTTTGTACACTTTATTGAAAGTATACCGATTTATACTCAGGAAAGGAATAGTAAATTTATGATAGATAAATATTTCCATATTACCGGGTGAGTTAGCCGTGGTCGTTACGGCATGACTGCTGGCAGTCGCTCACATCCGGGAGGCAAGGAGGTTCGAATCCCTCCGCCGGCAACCTTGAAGATGGTCTTCTGTGGTTTCCCATCTTCCTTCCAGGCAAATGCCGGGGTAGGTCCCTAACTATAGGCCACAGCCGCTACCTTCCAACTCCTAGTCCTTACATTCCAACTTCCCTCCCCAACGGTACTTGTAGCTCACCCGTTGGGTGTCCGTCTCGAAGCAGCTACAAAACTGGCGAGCCGAACATGTCCTCGGACATTCCCGGCACTAAAAGCCATATGCAAAAAAGCATATTTATGGATGATAAATAAGTTATTGGATAGTTCTGTTGAGGGCATCAATAAACTTATACCTTCGAAACAATGATTTGTTGAAGTTTATTGCTTATTTAAATAGGAAATGACGGTCTGTTATTGTAACACAGATCATGAAAAACGTTATATTGCGGTACGACAGTACGAAATACAGAGAATTATGAGGAAATGAAACAAAGAATATTATGAAAATATAAGTTACGAGTAAGTTGAATTTATATTCATGAAATAAAAGAATGGTGGGTACATGCAGTTTATTTATATTAATGAGACGAGAATATACAGACAGATATCTTTAAAATGTAAAGTTCAAAGGAACTGTGGTTTCATAAAATTGTAAGAAAGGATTAATATCGCATTTGAATCTCTCAGGAATGTATAAGACAGGAAATATGTTAGTGAATTATAACAGGAACGGAAAGACAAGTCATAATATTGCGTACGCGAAGGAAGGATGTATAATCGCTAGAGAAGTTTGTCATTTGAACTATATAAGGAGGAATACTGATTTTCATACACCCCAGAATGTATAGAAATGGAAAATATTATTGTTATTGGGAAACTAACGAGAAGGAAGTAGGTATAAGCGTCATGTTAACGCAGATTTGTATAAAAGGTGAGAGGCAAAGTTCCTATGGATTAATTGATAATAGAGCGATAATAAGTAATGAAATTACGACACTGTTGCCGATGTATGAAGGATATAAATATGCGATTATCGTGATTTAAGGGTTGAAGTAGTGAAACTTCTAATACAACGTGTATGAACCAACCACAAAAAGACAGTCTGATATATTTCCTTTATTTTATTGTTTTTATCTAGATTATGACTATGCAGAGCAGTTATAAGCTTAATCGCTCGTAACAATATGTTCACATTGGATTTGACAGAATGTATCGGATATAACACCAGAGTTAGTGTTCTCATTGGAAAATGATATTTGAATGAAAGAGTAGGAGAATGATCAGTAGATCATGAAATAGTATTATCGCCTAGCTAACGATAATCGTGTGTATAATGTAAATAAGTTGTTAACGAGTGTATTCTAAGATTTTAATATGTAAATATAGGTATGTTTCTATGAAAATTTAAAGATGTGTCATCACGCAGCGGAAGGATTGTATGGTAATGTTGAGAGGATTTAATATACTGTTAACAAGTACAGTAAGATCAAAAATTGTGTTGATAGTTTAACGAATTTATCTAGACGAGATGTCTATGACATAACTATTTATTTTATATTGTCAACGAGTAGCCTACTTATTAAAGTCATGAAACCGAAATTCACAGTTATACTTGTGTATAGCGAGGCTATATTTTTTAAATTTAAAGATAGTTGGAATTTTTATACAGAGTGTGAAATGTATCATAATTTGTTTGGCATTTAGTGTTACTGTTATACTTTTATGAATAAATCCTAGAGGCACTAATTAGTTTCCTTGTACATTTTTATAGAACATGACGATCTCCTTATTTAACAATCTGATACGATGGTACAGCTGGTTTGGTACTGGCGCCCCTTGCACTTTGAAACCGATCACTCCCTGCGATTCTTAGAATCTCGTCCTACCATACTTTATTGTAGGAGATTGCACGTAACTAAGTAGGAGTGCTATCGTATCTTTGATGAATATACCTGTATCGAGAAATTACTAGCCATTCATCTATCGAGGTACGGCTGGTTTATCTAGCTGGGTATCAACGTCCTTAGCAATCCCTTCCATCTCCAGGATAATAGGTGGTGGCTATGTGAATTTCGGGTACAGTAAGAGGTAGCACTAGCAAAGGGCACCTCAGTGTCATGTTTTATATCGCCGCCATCTTGACGAAAACGTAATGGCGGCCAACCAAATGTTAAAAGCTTAAATCAAATTACGACCAACCTAATTTCTGATCTCCACCAAATTTTTCAACGTTATACCTTTATGTATGAAGAATCTTTTGACCGAACTACAAGGTCATCAGCCAAAATATTTGTGGATGCCGGCCATGTGTGTGAGAGAAATCGATTCCCCCTATCTATTCAAACAGGAAGAAACCGAATTGATTGAAATTTGGTACAGAGGTAGCACTAGTAAAGGGAACCTCAGTGTCATGTTTATATCGCCGCCATCTTGACGGAAACGTAATGGCGGCCACCCAAATATTAAAAGCTTAAATCAAATTACAACGAACCAAATAATATGATCTCTACTAAAGTTTGCAACAATATATCTTTTTGTGGGAAGCAACTTTTGACTGAACTACATGGTCATCAGTCCAATAGTTTGCAGATAGCGGCCATGAATTTGTGCAAATCGATTCCCCCTAAGTAATGCTAGAATGAGAGTTCTGAGCCACAGCCTACTTTTCCTACGAACGTTGCCGATATCTCCGGAACGCATGATCGGATTTTAACGAACGAGGTGTTGTTGGCAATGGGATGACGTCCTCTTTGCTAAGAATGTGTGTTGGTATTTTTAAAAATTGTTGATTTTGAAATTGGCGCTATTTTGGAAACAGTGAACTTTGGAAAAAAGTTTGTTTGACGTTAATGAAAGGTGGCTATGCCCTCTAGGAGGACAGCAAGTTTTAAGTGTGTAGGAGGAGAAAAAATGATAGTTTACTTTCTCGCGAACATTGGCGATAATTGACGAAAGGATGGTCGGATTATAACGAATGATTTATTGTTGGCGTTGGGGTGACGTCCTCTTTGCAAGAGATGTGTGTTGGTTTTTTTTTTTTTTTTTTGAAAATTGTTGATTTTGAAATTGGCGCTATTTTGGAAACCGTGAATTTGGGAAAAAGGTTTGTTTGACGATAATGAAATGTGGCTATGCCCTCTAGGTGAACAACAAGTTTCAAGTGTGTAGGAGGAGAAAGAATGATAGCCTACTTTCCCGCGAACATTGGCGATAATTGGCGAACGGATGGTCGGATTTTAACGAATGAGGTATTGTTGGTGTTGGGGTGACGTCCTCTTTGCTAAGAATGTGTGTTGGTATTAATTTTTTTTCTTGTTTTTGAATTTTTGATTATTTTGGAAACGGTAAAGATAAGAAAAACGCTTGTTTGACGTTAATGAAAGGTGCCTATGCCCTCTAGGTGGGCAGCAAGTTTCAAGTGTGTAGGCCAAAAGAAAAAGAATTTTGAAAAAATGGTCACTATTTAGAAAACGGTTGAGATGAGAAATAAAGTTTGTTTGGCATGAATGGTTGGTATTTACCTCGTGTACCTGCACCATAAATTTGAAGTCGCTAGGTGAAAAACCTATGCACGTTTTACAGTTCTCTTGCAAGTCGCGTGTGTGCTTGAATACGCATGGCTATGTTGGGAAAAGGTTAGGTGGTCGGGGAGTAGTAGGGTTGAGTGAGGGATCGTTTAGGTGGTATTTTTCCCGCTATATTTCATGGTGAGGTTATTTTTCAAAATAATTTGGAAACGCAATTTGGGGTAAACATGTTATTTTAACATTTTGGGGATATTTAATAAAACTGATAATGACGTGTATCATGTTATTGTTTTGTATCGTCGTTATTATTTATAGATGAGTTTTTTAAATATTTATTAAGAACCAAAAAACTAATAGGTCATCCGCTTTTTAGTATCTGGCTAACCAATAATCGGATTTAAACATATGGGGTGTCGTAGGGCTCGTGGTGAACTCTCGTTTTGTATGAACGTGGTATATCCCCCCAAAATAAAAACTACCCTTACCCGGGGGTAAAATAGTATTTTTTATATGCATGCACACTTGAGGGCTTTTGTAAGAGAGCGGGCTTTATAAATGATTAATTATAGATGAGATTTTAAATAAACAGAAAAAACTAATAGGTCATCGGCATTTTAGTATCTCGCTAACCAATAATGCGATTTTAACATATGGGGTATCGTAGGACTCGTGGTGAACTCCCCTTTTCTATGGACGGGGTATATCCACCCCCAAACAAAAACTACCCTTACCCGGGGTGAAATAGTAATTTTTTGTATGCATGCGCACTTCAGGGCTTTTGTAAGAGAGCGGCTTTATAAATGATTATTTATAGATGAGTTTTTTTTAATATTTATTAAGAACCGATACAAACTCATAGTTCATCCACTTTTTAGTATCTGGCTAACCAATAATCGGATTTAAACATATGGGGTGTCGTAGGACTCCTGGTGAAATCCCCTTTCCTATGGACGAGTTATGTCCACCCCAAAATAAAAAACTACCCTTACCCGGGGGGTAAATAATATTTTTTGTATTTGTGAGCACTGACAGCTTTTCCCAAAAGGGCCTAACTAGACTTTTGTTAATATTTTCTGAACCCCTGATGGGATTTTGCCATAGACAGTATCTTAGCACTTGGGGGTGACGCTCCGTTTTTGAATGTAAGATTCATTTTTGCCAAAAGGGCCTAACTACACTTTTGTTAATATCTCGCAAACCAATCATGCTAGGGTCTTGTATGAGGGGTCCTAGTACTTGGGGCGACGTCTACCTTAGGGGGGGGGTGAAACTACCCCAAATAATTGAAAAATCAATACCTTGGAAACTAAGAACCCTAAAATTAGACGTGATAGCTTTAAAATAGGTTATGATATAGGCTTTTACCTCGATTGGTCATTTCACCCCTAACACAGTAAATAGTCATGTTAAGACAAAACACGTGTTAAACACCTAAAAATGATAAATGAAACTAAGATCTTTCGATTTTTTATGAAAATAGCAGGATGGGTGAAAACAACCACAAATTGAAAAAATCGATACCTTGGAAACTAAGAACCGTAAAATTAGGTGTGATGGCTTAAAAAAATTGCCATGACATAGGCTTTTACCTAGATAAATCATTTCACCCCTAAAACAGTAAATAGTGATTCTACAGGGGGCAAATGTGTTAAACATGTAAAAATGATAATTGAACCTAAGAGCTTTTATTTTCATGAAAGGGCCGATAACCTCGATGTTAGGCCCCTGAAAACAACAATTATCGTTATCATTTTCATGAAATATACTAGGGGGATGAAAACTACCCCAAATTGAAAAAATCAATATCTTGCAAACGAAGAACACTAAAATTAGTTGTGATAGTTGAAAAAAATACATGATGACATATGCTTTTACCATGATAGGTTGTTTTGACGTAGAAAAACAGGAACTAGTAATGTTACAGGGGAAAGGTATTTAAACACCTCAAAACATATGCGTTTTGTGAAACCATGCTTTAATGGACGTGTGTATGAATGATGATGACGGCTTGCTAATTATTATTATTATTATCATTATTAGGTAATTATGGATTAATGTGTGCATAAGTAACTAACCAGTAGGCTAATAGTAAACATTTGTATGAGTTGTTGAAGAAGTCAGGAAGGCAAACCCTTTGGCATGGTCCATGAATTGATCCAAAAGTTTTACCTGTCAAGACTCATTGTACCCTGTTGCAGCCCTTAGACTGGAGATAAAATGTCTTGGTAGAGCGCTGAAATCGAGCCTGGACCTCTGTCATGACCGCCAAGTTAAAATAATATTATAATATCATGGATATTATAAAAGAGACAGAGACAGAGAGAGTGACAGAGACATGCTTTGATGCTTTCGCTAGATCCAGTCTGCAAACATACACTAGCTTGCTGAACTAGTGAGAGTTGCTGATAAGAGCAGTGCAGTGTTCTCTGATTTCTTGTTTGGCTGATTGTGCAATTGGAGTTTAACCGGAGCCGCACATATCAATGCTTAGCTGCATTACTTGGCCTCTTTTATTACCTGGCTGCATGCTAGCATAACTGTAATTCAAATAAAGATCATGATGATGATGATGATGATGATGATGATGATGATGATGGAGATGATAATTATTGTTTTAAGGGGGTCTAACATGTAGGTTATCAGCCTCTAATGGTTTGGGTGATGGTGAAGATGAAAATAAAATGTAAACTATAACTAAAACTAACTATACACTAATAGACTAGGAAAAGAAATCGATGACAAAAGGACAATAAGGCAAATAAAGAAATAAAAAATGCCCTCAAGAATGTGGATTGAGGGACTTGAAAGGAAAGAGTGCCATTAACGGTAGATATGAAAGTGAAAGAGGAGAGGGTCTGCCACAAAGGTAATGGATAAAAGGAGGAAATCTGGACCCAGCTCAGGAATCCCTTGGTGTCACCAACTTCCAAACTGATCAGTCGTAAGCCCCTGAGGGTGTAGCCATATCCAGAGTGCACCACAAGTGGTGGGACTACATACCACCCCTTCTTGAGAGGGGGTGGGGGGTTGGGCAATTGGCAGTAAATAACATCAACATAAAAAACAAGGCTGACCCCTCGCAGAAATAGGTTATCAGAAAATAAATGAGACAAGGATCAATTAAGTCGGAAAAGGAAGAGACTCCCTAAGCCTTGGACACCCTAATAATGTCGGAGTCGGTAGAGAACAAGAGTTGACGAAGTGTGGTCGACAGGAAAGAAGACAGAGCTGGGCCCGGCACAATTCAGTAGAAGCAATGCCGAACACAGCTGGGGCCCTCGTGGTCGCCAAGTCGCATACCACTAGATGTGAGCCCCTGGGGGTGGTGGAAATAAAGACTTCTTTGCGTTATATCACTGGCTTTTAGGACGGTAACACACATGGCATGTGTTTATGATCCGATTCTGGTCCTAGCGCTATGAAAAATTGTATCAGATACTCAGATAATAAATACTACTTTGAATAACCCCTTATTATTATTAATAAGTATAGTACATGGGGCAGATGACCATGATTTGCAAGCCCCTAAATAAGACAAAAACAAATTATTTCCATTTCAAAGCAGGGTGGGGTTTGGTAAATTTTAGTGAATTTTCATGTATATTCGGGTAATTCTATATGAATTTGAGGTAGTTTAAACCATTCTTTGATAAATCAATGGCTTTTCAATATATCTGGTAGTCATTTGTTGAATTTTGCTGCAATTTTGTGGAATTTGCTAAAGTTTCGGTGAATTTAGTGGATTTTACAAACTTCTGGACAATTTCAAGATAAATCTCAAATATTTAGGTATTTTATAAATAACCTCTGTCACTGTAATGTCTGTATTAATGTGTGCCTTTCACTGTGAAGGGTAGGAATGGGAAAGAGGTGGTTATGGGCTTAAGTGCAGAGTCATTTATATTCACTTTCAGGATGGTTGTTGTGGGAAAATCGAACACTCCTCTTGTTAGTTTTTCAAGTAAGTGTTCTCCATGCCACCCTTAAAAGGCACTAATGAGCTCTAAGCATTGGCAGTTTGCAACCGTCTCACTATTGTTAACATGGAATGCTCATTACTTGTTATTTTAAGTACATGTTGTCATGTAGGTATGGAATTGATCCAAACATAACATGTTTTGATTTTCTTTGCATTTTGTCTGTGGGCAGCCGTGGCATTTGCCTAGAGTACAAGTGGACAACTATAGAAAACCACTTGCATGATGTCAAAGGTAGCAATAAAACCCATCTCTTGTAAGTTTTGACTCGCAAGGTTAAGTGTACGCCGTTCCAACCATTCAACCAGAATTACATTAAATGCTAGTCTCTATACAACAAAGCAGACTTGTCATGAACAAGCATTCTGCTTGTGTCTTATTGTCATTGATGTACCACAGTCACTTTTTTACAACTCCTTGACAAACTGTATTGATCTGCAAATTTGATATCTAATTTACTTCTCTAATGAGTTTGACGTTTAGAAACCTCACCTCACCCCACCCCAACTGCTTTGAAATGGAAATAATTTGTTTTTGTCTTATTTAGGGGCTTGCAAATCATGATCATCTGCCCCATGTACTATACTTATTAAAAATAATAAGGGGTTATGCATAGTAGTATTTATTATCTGAGTATCGAATACAATTTTGCTTAGCCCTAGGACCATAATCGGATCATAAACATATGCCATGTGTGTTACCGTCCTTAAAGCCAGTGATATAACGCAAAGAAGTCTGTATTTCCACCACCCCCAGGGGCTAACATCTAGTGGTATGCGACTTGGCGTCCATGAGGGCCCCAGCTGTGTTCGGCATTGCTTCTACTGAATTGTGCCGGGCTCGTCTCTGTCTTCTTTCCTGTCGACCACACTTCGTCAACTCTTGTTCTCTACCGACTCCGATATTATTAGTGTATCCAAGGCTTAGGGAGTCTTTTCCTTTTCCGACTTAATTGATCCTTGTCTCATTTATTCTCTGATAACCTTTTTCTGCGAGGGGTCAGCCTTGTTTTTTATTTTGATGTTATTTACTACCTTTGCTCAACCCCCCTCCCCCTCAAGAAGGTAGGGTGTATGTAGTCCCACCACTTGTGGTGTACCTTGGATATGGATACACCCTCAGGGGCTTACGGCTGATCAATTTGGAAGTTGGCGACCCCAAATGATTCCTGAGCTGGGTCCAGTTTTCCTCCTTTTATCCATTACATCTGTGGCAGGCTCTCTCCTCTTTCACTTTCATTTCTACCGTTAATGGCACTCTTTCCTTTCAAGTCCCTCAATCCACATTCTTGAGGGCATTTTTTATTCCTTTATTTGCCTTATTGTCCTTTTGTCATCGATTTCATTTCCTAGTCTATTAGTATGTAGTTAGTTTTAGTTATAGTTTACATTTTATTTTCATCTTCACCATCACCCAAACCATTAGGGGCTGATAACCTACATGTTAGACCCCTTAAAACAACAAGCATTATCATCATCATCATCATCATCATCATCATCATCATTATCATCATCATCATCATCATGATCTTTATTTGAATTACAGTTATGCTAGCATGCAGCCAGGTAATAAAAGAGGCCAAGTAATGCAGCTAAGCATTGATATGTGCGGCTCCGGTTGAACTCCAGTTGCACAAACAGCCAAACAAGAAATCTGAGAACACTGCACTGCTCTTATCAGCAATTCTCACTAGTTCAGCAAGCTAGTGTATGTTTGCAGACTGGAATTAGCGAAAGCATCAAAGCATGTCTCTGTCTCTGTCTCTCTCTGTCTCTCTCTGTCTCTTTTATAAAATCCATTATTTATTATAATAATATTATAACTTGGCGGTCATGACAGGGGTCCAAGTTCTTGGCTCTGCCAAGACATTTTATCTCCAGTCTAAGGGCTGCAACAGGGTACTTTGAGTTCTGACAGGTAAAACTTTTGGGTCAATTCATGGACCATGCCAAAGGGTTGGCCTTCCTGACTTCTTCAACAACTCATACAAATGTTTACTATTAGCCTACTGGTTAGTTACCTATACAGGCATTAATCCATGATTACCTAATAATAAAAATAATAATAGTTATAATATTAATAATAATTAGCAAGCCGTCATCATCATCCATACACACGTCCATTAAACCATGGTTTCACAAAACGCATATGTTTTGAGGTGTTTAAATACCTTTTCCCCTGTAACAATACTATTTCCTGTTTTTCTACGTCAAAATAACCTATCAATGTAAAAGCATACGTCATCATCTATTTTTTTTTCAACTATCACACCAAATTTTAGTGTTCTCCGATTGCAAGATATTGATTTTTTCAATTTGGGGTAGTTTTCATCCCCCTAGTATTTTTCATGAAAATGATAATGATAATTGTTGTTTTAAAGGTTATCGGCCCTTTAAGGAAAATAAAAGATCTTAGGTTCAATTATCATTTTCACATGTTTAACAACTTTTTCCCTGTAAAATTACTAATTACTGTTTTAGGGGTGAAATGATCTATCTAGGTAAAAGCCTATGCCATGACCAATTTCTTAAGCCATCACACCTAATTTTACGATTCTTAGTTTCCAAGGTATCGATTTTTTCTATTTGGGGGTGGTTTTCACCCCCCTGCTATTTTCATTAAAAAAAACAAAGGATCTTAGGTTCATTTATCATTTTTAGGTGTTTAATACGTTTTTTATAACTTGACTATTTACTGTTTTACGGATGAAATGACCAATCGAAGTAAAAGCCTATATCATCACCTAATTTTAAAGCAATCACGTCTAATTTTAGGGATCTTAGTTTCCAAAGTATTGATTTTTCAATTTTGTGGGGTAGTTTCACCCCCCCCCCCTAAGGTAGACGTCGCCCCAAGTACTAGGACCCCTCATACAGGACCCTAGCATGATTGGTTTGCGAGATATTAACAAAAGTGTAGTTAGGCCCTTTTGACAAAAATGAATCATACATTCAAAAATTGAGCGTCACCCCCAAGTGCTAGGATACTGCCTATGGCAAAATCCCATCAGGGGTTCAGAAAATATTAACAAAAGTTTAGTTAGGCCCTTTTGAGAAAAGCTGTCAGTGCGCACACATACAAAAAAATACTATTTACCCCCGGGGTAAGGTTAGTTTTTTTTATTTTGTGGTGGACATACCTCGTCCATAGAAAAGGGGATTTCACCACGAGTCCTACGACACCCCATATGTTTAAATCCGATTATTGGTTAGCCAGATACTAAAAAGCGGATGACCTATTAGTTTGTTTTGGTTCTTAATACATATTTAATAAAACTCATCTATAAATAACCATTTATAAAACCCCCTCTCTTATAAAAGCCCTGAAGTGCGCATGCATACAAAAATTTACTATTTCACCCCGGGTAAGGGTAGTTTTTATTTGGGGGTGGATATTCTACGTCCATAGAAAAGGGGAGTTCACCACGAGTCCTACGATACCCCATATGTTTAAATCGCATGATTGGTTAGCGAGATACTAAAAAGCCGATGACCTATTAGTTTTTTGTGTTTATTTAAATAAATATAAAAAACTCATCTATAATTAATCTTTTATAAAGCCCGCTCTCTTACAAAAGCCCTCAAGTGTGCATGCATATAAAAAAATACTATTTTACCCCCGGGTAAGGGTAGTTTTTATTTTGGGGGGATATACCACGTTTATTTATTTATTTATTTATTTGTTGATGGTTAACAACAGGGCTTAGTGTGCTCCCCAATAATAGTGCACCTACACAGTAGGATACATTTCCTGATATGTCTGCATTAAGTATTAATATCTTAATGTAATTCTTAAAACTAAGAAGTTCACACAGATCAAAATGCATAGTAGTAAAAACATAATGAAAATGAAAATCCACAGCCTGCTTCCAGTCTCCGACCGGGTCAGGAATGGAATGAATGAAGCCCCCAACTAGCGGCGAGGATATGAACTGTGCCGGCTGCCGAGGCCTGACGCACTCCTCTGGGGCAATGATTAAATGAAAGACAGATGAAATGAAATGATAGTGGAGAGTGTTGCTGGAATGAAATTTTTGACAGGGAAAACCGGAGTACCCGGAGAAAAACCTGTCTGCCTCCGTTTTGTCCAGCACAGATCTCACATGGAGTGACCAGGATTTGAACTACGGACCCAGCGGTGAGAGGCCGGCGTGCTGCCGCCTAAGCCACGGAGGCTTTAGTAAAAAGATAATATAAAAACTAAATCTAAATATGATCTAATGCCAAATATAAAAACAGGTTTTGAAATTATTACATAATAAACTAAAAGGTAACATTAATAACTAGGGAACAGGCCTATCCACATATATACATTGTTGATTCTGTTATGTGTGATAATTTTATTTCAAGAATGAATTAGAGTGACTGGGTTATAATTTCCAAGAACGGTCTGATTGAGAGACAGAAATCTAGTTTCCAGTTTACACGAACCGCATCGTTGTAAATACTGCAAAGCCTCCATACAGGTGAATTGTTATGTGAAGTGGTATTGGTTATATCATTTTTGAATGTTATGGTTGATCTTGTAGTTAAGCGAGGGATGTTGAAATTTAGGAGCGATAGGAAAAATGAGTTATCAATTTGACCGTTAATGACTTTATAAAGGAATTTCATATCATTCACTTGCCTTCGAGACTCCAAACTAGTCATGCCGAAATTCAACAAAAGTTCACCGTAGGGTACCATGTGTGAGTAATTGCCCGTTATTTTGAGGTGTAAATATCTGAGGAATTTCTTTTGAACTTGCTCAATGGACTTAATGCATGTTTTCTGCCAGGGACTCCATACTTGGCTGGCGTACTCGAGCTTGGATCTCACCATGGCAGTATAAAGGTTTATGCAGGTACTAGTCCTAATGAATGGCTTAGTGTTTCTTATTATAAACCCTAACATGCGGTAAGCATCCCCGACCGTCTTTTGCACATGATAAGTGAAAGCAAGCTCTCGGTCAAACAGAATCCCTAGATCTTTCTTCTCGCTTACTGTTTTCAATGACTTAGGTCCAATTCCATAAACAAATGTGATTGGGTTCTTCTTACGTGTAAAGGTCATAACAACACACTTCGGTACGTTTAAGCATAATTTGTTTTCTATACTCCATTTGTGTATATTATTTAGGTCATTTTGTAGTAGATTGCAGTCATTAGTGGTAGAAATTGATTTAAAAATTTTGAAGTCATCTGCATATAAAAGACTATTTGAGTGCAGTATACATCGTGGCAAATCATTTATCATTGCTAGAAAAATCAAAGGTCCGAGGTTCAAACCTTGGGGTATTCCCGAATGAACTATGTATTCCTTTGAGACAATTTTCTGGAACAAAACAAATAGTTCCTGTCTCTGAGGTAGGAGATGAATAATTTGAGTAATGGGTGGGAAAATCCCAAAATACATAATTTTTTAAGAAGGATATCGTGATTTATTGTGTCGAAAGCTTTCCCGAAATCTGTAAATATGACATCCATCTGCCCTCCTTTATCTAACTCTTTAGATATAATTTGAGTAAAATTAATTGCATTCGTCACTGTAGATTTCCTGGATAGGAAACCATGTTGGTTATCTGTTACGAGTGGTCTGAGAAATATTGATATTCTTCCGTGCAATATGAATTCAAATACCTCGGCTACTGCGGATAAAATAGATTTAGGACGGTAGTTATTAATTAGTGATGGGTCTCCCGATTTTAGTATAGGGCAGACGCGAGTGATTTTCCAGGCGTCAGGGAACGTACAAGTTTGTATTGCTAAGTTAAATATAAAGTGTAACGGGTCCCTGAGGCTTTCAGCACATCCCTTAACTACATACGGTGGAATATTATCAGGACCAGCCGACGACTTAGGTTTTAATTTTTTAAATGCCATTTCTATCTCTTCCTTTGAGACAAGTTTTATGTGAAGGGTGTTGGGAGTATTCGAATTGCAGGCTGGGACTTTGTATTGGGCTGACTGAGAGTCATACACTGATTTGAAATGTGACGCGAAACCTTCAACAATGGAATCACCCCTGTCCAATTCTTCATTATTATATTTAAAAGTGTCGCATGAGTTCCTTTTTTTTTTCTTGTTTTAATAAACGTCCAAAATTTCTTTGAGTCCCTGCTAATGTTTTGTTCAATATTATGGATATATTTCTTATAAGATAATTCAATGTCCTTTTTAATTTCTGACCTTAATTCTTCAAAACGTAGTCTATGATGATCTGAGTAATGTTTTCTCTTCCTATGGTGTTCCTTCTCCTTCAATTTACTCTTTGTTTCCTTAGAGAACCAGACAGGATATTTTCTGCCCGTTTGTCGTTTACATATAGGAACGGTTTCGCCAAGTACTGTGTTAAAAATCTGATAAAACAGGTCTACTGCAGTATTTACATCAGTGCACTCGTATATTTGACCCCAGGCACTATCCCTCAACCGAGTGTACATTTGCTCTAAATCGGCTTCCCGGAAGTTATAGGTATCATTAGGCTGGATAATTACTTGGTTTCGACATATAGTTGGAGATATTTCCACATCCAGAGCTGGGTGATGGCGATCCTGCGGTAAGAGTGGGTCTGTGTTTTCCGTTACATTTATGTTGGGTTTGTTGGATAGAACTAAGTCCAGCGTCCTCCCGTTACGGTTTAGTACTGAATTATAAGATTTTAGCTGAAGATAATTAATAAAATTTACGAGTTCTCATGTGTGCATATTGTCATCTTTAATTATTGTACTTTGTATTGTTGGGATATTGAAGTCACCAAAGATTAATAAATTTTTATCATATATTTCTGTTCTGGATTCCAGCCACCGATATAGTTGCCTGTACGATTCTACTTTTGAAGCTGGTGGAATGTAAACATTACAGACGTACTAAATATTTCCTCCAATAACCAGTTTCACTAGTAGACATTCCAAGCTGCCAGTCATTCTTTCGACCTTGAGTACTGTTAATCCGCTCCGAACCAAGACAGCTACCCCACCCCCTGTTCTGGCAGGCCTCTCAGCCCTGTATACTCTGTACATATCACAACAGACCTCACTGTCAGCGATTTTACTAGATAACCAAGTTTCTGTATTTAGAATTAAGTCATGCTTTTTGGTGATCAGGTTTTCATTGAATAAATCTAATTTTGTATTCATTCCTCCTACATTTTGATAATAAATGGATAATCTAGATTTTGATACCATTAGAGAGTGTTCAGGTCATCCTCATTTCGAATTACTATGACTCGAGAACCTTCAGATTTGCGTATTTTAATGTGCCCATTTCTTACCCACAAGAAAGAATACTCCTTCTCTCTCCTGATGTTCCGAGTTTGTGACAGTAATTTCCTCTTCTCTGGTGATAAACTTTCGTTCACATAAATTACACTGTCCCCAGGAAGACCGACGTGACGAGTGGAGAGATTCCGTTTCACCCGGCGACGCTCCATGAAACGCTCCTTGTCGTCTCGCCGAACGAATTTTAATATGATGCCACTGTGTTGATGATTAGGTGACTTAGGCAGTCGATGACAGGCATCTACCATTGTTTCAGTGATAACCACATCCAGAGCTTGACCTACTTTCTTCACAGTTTCAATAATGTTTTCGTTAGGAACTTCCGGGACACCGTGTATTTCCACCGTATTCCTACGTGTATACTGCTCAGATTCTCCTAGGCGGTTTTCTAGGGATTTTAGCTTCGCCTTGAGATTGACATTTTGCTGGGTTAATGTGTCAATCTGTCCTTTACATTCCTTAATTTCTGTCTGCTGGTTAGAAATTAATGTTACACAATCGTCTAGTTTCTTATGGCACAATTCCAATGAGTTACCTAGATCAGTCTCTCTCGCTCTTTGTTCGTCTTTTATGATTTTAAGTTGTTCTTTTAAGTCTTTCAGCATTCCATAAATATTCTCCATTGATGGAGTGTCTTTGTCACTTACACTGTCACTTATAGTTGCACTATAGTCCACACATTGCACACACAGCCACTCGGTGAATCTGTTCAATGTATTCACGCACTTCTTGTGGAACCACTTTTTACATGAACCACACTGTACCTTTCCAGCCTTCCCCAAGCTACCACCACACTCTCCACAGTCGCCCATATTGCCGATGCAGGTGAAAACTCCTATTTAACCAATTTACGAGGAAGTTAGTAATTCTAACTGATGTTCTTATTAGTTACTGGGCAACGTAAGCACTTATATTGTCGGGTGACAAATATGGTTTAGGTTCTTCCTCGAATACACTCTTAAATACACAATGTTTTCGGAGCTACTCACTGCCGTGTCGTTCACTCAGCCGCCATCTTCTGAGTTCTGACAAAAGGAGAGTTCACCACGAGCCCTACGACACCCCATATGTTTAAATCCGATTATTGGTTAGCCCGATACTAAAAAGCGGATGACCTATTAGATTTTTGGTTCTTAATAAATATTTAAAAAATGCATCTATAAATAATAACGACGATACAAAACAATAACATGATACACGTCATTATCAGTTTTATTAAATATCCCCAAAATGTCAAAACAACATGTTTACCTCAAATTGCGTTTCCAAATTCCACCCATTTTGAAAAATAACCTCACCATGAAATACAGCGGGAAAAATACCATCTAAACGATCCCTCACTCAACCCTACTCCTCCCCCACCACCTAACCTTTTCCCAACATAGCCATGCGTATTCAAGCACACACGCGAATTGCAAGAGAACTGTAAAACGTGCATAGGTTTTTCACCTAGCGACTTCAAATTTATGGTGCAGGTACACGAGGTAAATACCAACCATTCATGTCAAACAACCATTTTTCTCATCTCCTCCGTTTCCAATATAGTGACCATTTTTTCAAAATTCATTTTCTTTTGGCCTACACACTTGATACTTGCTGTCCATCTAGATGGCATAGGCACTTTCATTAACGTCAAACAACCGTTTTTCTTATCTTCACCGTTTCCAAAATAATCAGAAATTCAAAAACCAGAATTTTCAAAAAAAATTAACACCAACACACATTCTTAGCAAAGAGGACGTCACCCCAACACCAACAATACCTCATTCGTTAAAATCCGACCATCCGTTCGCCAATTATCGCCAATGTTCACGAGAAAGTAGGCTATCATTTTTTCTCCTCCTACACACCTGAAACTAGCTGTCCACCTAGAGGGCATAGCCACCTTTCATTAACGTCAAACAGACTTTTTTCAAAATTCACCGTTTCCAAAATAGCGCCAATTTCATAATCAACAATTTTTTAAAATACCAACACACAATCTTAGCAAAGAGGACGTCATCCCAACGCCAACAGCACTTCGTTCGTTAAAATCCGATCATGCGTTCGGGAGATATCGGCAAAGTTCGTAGGAAAGTAGGCTGTGGCTCAGAACTCTCATTCTAGCACTACTCCCCTATCAATTCAAACATGGTAAAACCGAATTGAATGAAATTTTGTACAGAGGTAGCACTAGCAAAGGGCACCTCATATTCATGTTTAATATCCGTATAGCACGTTGTATTTCAACAAGCTACTGACACCAATATTCAATTATACTCCTTGAAAAGGACAAAGAGTTATAACAATAACCATGCATTTATGAGAAAGTAGACTATATGTTCTTTACTGAATATCTTGTTTCCTTCCTTATCAAAGACACAGGACATTGCACGTTTCCACACACACACGGGGCTACATGAAAAAGATGTCCTAAACTCCAGAAATGAATTAACTTGTAACCACCTCGTGGTGTAGCGGCTAGCATTCTTGGCTGTCGCCCCAGAGGTCCGAGTTCGATTCCCGGCTCGGTCAAGAAATTTAATTCTGGTCTGATGACTGGAACGGGGCACACTCAGCCTCGTGAGGCAAAACTGAGAAGAAGTAAGTTCGATTTCCATTTCAGCCATCCTGGAAGTGGTTTTCCGTGGTTTCCCCACTTCCATTCAAGGCGAATGCCGGGATGGTTCCACCTTCTCCCCAATCCTCACCTGAATTACTAATACAGCCATCACTGTAACACAGGTTGTCAGACACTCACAATTACACAAGCCCCTCAAGTTAAACAACAGCAAACTGAATGGACTTGTTTGTGTTTCAGCTGCTGTGGTGGTGGCCTTCTTCTTGTGTTGGGCGCCATTCCACCTGCAAAGGTTGCTCTACATCTACGGCAGGTTCTCGCCCAACTACCGCGAGATCAACGAGTGGCTCTTCTACATCTCGGGCTGCTTCTACTACTTGTCGTCCACCGTCAATCCCATCCTCTACAATGTAATGTCCGCCAAATATCGCGACGCCTTCCTCCAGACGCTCTTCTGCAGGGAGTCCCCACGCAGAGTCAGCATCCTGGATCCATCTTTGGGCTACAACATCTCGATGTTCAATAGGGCCAACCACAGACAGCCTCAGCAGCCAGAATGGGGAGGCACTGCTGACGTCTTGGTGGGAGCCAGCAATGGCAGGACCACATCCTGTATCACCCCCAACTGTAATGGAGAAGAAGACGGTTTATAAACGCAGGACTGTGATATGGTTTGAGATTTAAATGGGACTCAGAAGGAGACTTACTTATGACATAAAAACAAGGACCCGCTCGGTTTGATTTCACAAATACATTGCGAAGAGATTACACCCGGTGCGTTCACGTCCAGCCTCACGCCTGATGAGAGTGAACATACATCAGGGACACGGTCAGGTCGTCTCTTGTAACTTCTATTGTGGTTTAACATTATGTTGTGCATAGCCCATTTATGCTATGTGCGGAACAACAAACAAAGTGAATAACTTCTCGACAAGAAATATACCCAACTCATATCGACCCTATATTCTTATTAGAAAGCCGTGGTATTGAATTAAGAGTATCTAAATAATTAAGCACTCATTAATTTACAAGCCACATAAAAATGATACAACCAACATGAGCATTTGTAAGTACACATTAACATGATAAGTCTATAGATATGGTATCACAACCACGCCATACATTGTAATACCTCCAATAATAGGTGATTCTCAATATAAAACTAACGCCAAGAGAGGTAGGACCCAGCCTTCCGAGGTGCGGCGCAACATACAAGGGAGCGGATTGCAGTAAAAATTCTAATCTGGTTGAAATTTAGTATACAATATTCTTACCTAGTTGTACAAAGACGTAGTGAAAACCACACGGGCCACTTTCAATTTTGAACGCCAATATTGTACGCCATAAACCTGCCAGGCGACGGCATGAGCGAGGAGGTGGGAAGAGGTAAAGCTGACCTTGAATCCTAGCAGCACGCGATGGCACCCGGCCACCAGCTTTCACAGCGATCACTTTCAGGAAAGCAGCTTTATAGACAAACTACCATATTCCAAGGATTAAATTTTGGAAGGTGTTCCAATTAAACATCGTCGCTGTCACTTTCTGACATTTGGAAATATTTTGACTGTAAAGTTTTTAAAATTAATTGTTGTCTGTGTCAGTAAAATTAAAAACAGTCAAAATTAAAATGTCACACTTTTATGGCTTGATAACGGAACGATTTGCGACCGAAGAGTAGTGGAGCAGTGATAGTTCTAACTCACTCTAGAACCCACCTCACTCCACTACTAAGCCTTAGACATGTAATATTTGCGATAGCTCGCGAACCCATGGCCAGATATTGAGAAACGAGGTGTCGTTGGACACAGAGTGACGTCATTTTTGCTATAGAGCACTCATGATATTTTAAAAAAAATGAATTTTTGTTTTTGATAGTAGGTGATAGTTTGAAAACCAAACATGACAGAACATCGTGCCATGGTTCAAACGAATGGTCTCTATGTCATTTATTTTTTATAATAAAGCTTTTTTATTTTTCATGTTTTTTTAAACAGTCCAATTTTGAATTTCTTATATTTTGGAAACAAACACGTTTACAAAAAAGTTTGTTTGACATGAATGAAAGGTCCATACCCCCTCAACCCTCAAAATAAATTCCAAGTCTCTACGACAAACATGAAAAAATGTTTAGTAGTGAGATGGAGACAGAGCTGCTCCACTTATGAAGTTGTGAGCCCCTGGCGGCCTTGGGAAGGAAGGAGTAATGGTAGGAGGGCGTGCATGGATTCGTTTTTTTCGTCTCGTTGTGCTCTTTACGGGGATGTAGGTGTTGAAGAGGTGAAAAGCTGGAAACATGTTTTTTTGGGGGGAAAACGTGATTTTAGACTTTTTGCTATATCTCACGAACCAATCATATCAGAGGCGTGTACGAGAGGTCTATGGACTCGGGGTGACGTGCTTTTTGCTATTGAACCCATGTACCATTGGCTCAAAGGAGGTCGAATCCATGTATATTTGTAAGAAGGAAGGAAAGAAATATACAGTCCAATGGAACACATAGAAAGATTTCATGCGAGGATGCTAGCATAACGTTGTGTAAGAAGTTAGACCCAGGTGGCCGAGAAATGAGATCACCGCCTGACTCATTAATAAAGAACCAGTCACGAGTATAAATAGAATGAGTGGAAAGTTTCGACTGTATGACAGAGAAGCACGACTCGGAAATAAACCTTACGTTGCATTAAAACGGCAACAGCGCAACTGTGCCAGAAGAAGAATAATTAAATTTAACCCATTTGCAGGAATAAAAGTAAGTAAATAAATACAGCACTGGGAATCATTTCGGATTAGAGATTTTTGTGTAGAGAAAAAGCTTTTAATAATTGCCCAGGAGAAAATTGCAAACGCAGCATTCGTCATCGGGGAATTACTGAGACTCGAGGAGTGGGGAATTTAAAAATCAACAGCAACACCCACACAGCTGAAGACTAAAAATTAATTAATATCTCGGAAATGCACGATCGATTTCAACGCGCAGGAAGATCATTTTATGTTTGGAGGACGAGCTTTCTGGAGATATAATTTTTATAATTGTGCGACAATTATTTTAAAAGTTGGTCACGAAAAGGACTAGGATTTTATTTATTTTTGACTAAATAGTATAAAAGTCCAGGCCAACCCAGACCAATCATGCAGTATTACGAGAGCCCGTGAGGGGGCGTCACTCTGTATCACATCGAATGCAGTTATCAAACGGCCCGAGGGCACGTCACTGTGCTACATCACACATCGAATGCAGTTATTCCGACAGCTCGTGAGGGGGCGTCACGCTGTAACACATCATGCAGTTTACCAGTACTCCTTGAGGGGAGATGCTACATCACATCAGGCAGTTTCCGATAGCCCAGGGGGCGTTATAGTGCTACATCACGCCGAAGACTCTACAAGTATTCCTCGAGGGGAAACGCTGTGTCACCGCATAGACAGTATCCGACAGCCAGGGGCGTCGCTATATCGATAACCAACGTGAATCCACAAGGAGTAGCCAAGAAGTATTATTACAATATCGCCGCGTTGAGAATTAGGAAAATCCTAATTACAGGATTTAGGTCCGAAAGTATAAAGTTTACAGTGAAATGTACATAAATTACAGTCAAAGCAGGCTGCGAATTTAGAACTCAGGGCGATAGGTCTTAAATTAGACGACCAAAGGTATCATAACGTATTGAAGTAACGTAACAGGGAGATAAACATTTTATCAACTGTAAAGAACCCGTGTAGAGACGGACGGAACGAGGTTCGCAAGGTATTCCTGAGAGATAGGAATTCGAGAACCGAATAAGCAGAAAGGAGAAGGAAACTCTAGGCATTGCTTCAAGAAAGCAGATGAACTATTCAAAAAGCACTAAGTTACGAGGAGTATTAGTTGCTAGAAATCAATAGGTCACCAATAGATTTTCTGGGGGGACCGCGGACGGAATAGACTTTCGTTAGACCAACCAATAGGGTCTAAAAGGGAGCCGTCGAGCCAGAGAAAATAGCAGATCGTCAGGAACGGGATTTGAAGGAGAATTATTCCAGGGAAGAAGTAGGTGGATCGAGACTTTCACATTTTGACAGGATAGGAAGCCGACATTTACTAAATTTCACCCTTGGAGACGGGAGGTCAAGAAATCACGTGTGAAGGCTTAATAGCAGCCTTAGTGATTAGAATCAGTGAAGTGTAAATATATATATAAATTTGTGTTAAAAGTAATATATTTTCAGTGTTTTTGTCGTGTATTCTGAAGGAATAGTGTATTTAAAATGTTATCAGTGTTAAATATATACGAATTAAGTGTGTGTCAAGATATGTCAGTACATGAAATGAATTTGTACAAAATGGAGTAATTTCAAAATAGTGGGCCAAAATGAAACGTCGCAGGAAAAAGGACGGTCAGGAAGACCTATAACATGTGAGTAAAGATTTTCATTATGTTTGTGTTGGAAAGGTGTTTGTGTACAATCCACCGGAGTTTGAGATAGAGGGATATTTCTAATTAACAAATAACAGAATAAGAGCCCGGTCTGAACGAATAAAATTTGAGAAATTATAAATAATTATGTGAAATCCTGAAGAGGAAATGTATGAAATAAATGTCAGTGTATTAGACAAATACGGTAAAAGCAAGCGTAATAATAATAATTATCATGAAAGATATATAAGTAAAGATAAATTTGAATTATATGAAAGAAATAGCTTTTGAGCTTTTGTAAGGGATGAAGACATGATATGAATATATAAATAATAATAATAATAACAATGAAAAGAAATATAAATAAAGATTAAATTGAATGATATGAAATTAAGAGCGTTTGAGCCTTAATAAAAGTATAAAGACATGGTGTTAATGCATGTTCTTAAAATATAGCGAGTATTGTCAAGGGGAAGGATTAATGTAAAATTTGAGATATGGATCAATTGTTAATGTGGAATTTATCAGTTCTTTGGAAGACGCTAGGCTTAAAATAATGTATAGCGCAATGGAGCGCATGAAAGTAAATTGTCACGCTAGGAACGCCTAGAATCTCAATGTACTTGGTAAATTACTTACGAGGGGTAGTTGATTGTGGTAATGGAGTTATTGTTGTAAGTCCTCCAGTAGTGACGTAGATCACGAGGCTATGTGTGTTATGTTATTGTAATAGGGAGCAAATGTATGGTATTATGAGCGCAGGTAATGAAGGCCACGGCCGACCATAGTCGCATTTATATAAGTCCTCAAGTATGGGAATGGTTCCCGAGGCATGTTAATGAGAGTCGAACCCAGACTCGTCAAGTTGTTGAAGCCCCTAAAATATTCGTCGTTGTATGTGAATTAATCTTACCAATCAATGAGGACCCTTCGTAATTAATCAATGCCAAGGTTATGAAAGTGGTTTATGAACCTAATAATGTTTGTTGAAAGTGTATGAAAAGAAAACGCTAGGTCTCTCCATAGAACTGAAGAAAGAAAGATCTGTTTTAAAAGTATTGAATAGAGCGGCCACGCTTGCTCGGCAAGAAGGTCCCCTCTCAGTCATAAATCTCGCCCAAGTGATTACGGTCTACCCTTGTTATTGTAAGTGCCCTAGGTCGGGAAAAAGACCGTCTGAGATAAGTAAATATACACCGTGAGTGTTTTAAAAAGTCGTAAATGACCCGGGATTTGAACCGAGGTCCTTGTAGATGAAAGTACCGCTTGCCTGTTCAGATCGTTAGCTTTCTTATATGATCATGGTCTTATAAGACAAATAAACAAATAAAAATCCCTAATGTAAGGTTGTATGAATGTAGGATGCCATGAGTTTAATGAAGATAACTAGATTCCGGGAGTAATCATAGTTTTTGACTTTGTCAAGTAATCTTTTATAACTCTGGAGTACACAAGTATTTTCCCGATCACTGTAGTGAATTTGTAAAACTTGAGAGAGATGGTAATGTTGAGAATATTGTGGAATGCCCAAACATTTAAGCAGAGAAGTAATATGTATTTTAAATATAATAATATATTTTGTTTGATGAAAAGAAACTCATAAAATAGTTAAAGAGGTGTGTAAAAGAAGGACACCGTCAATATTTGAATAGTACCGAGCCATTAGAGCTCGTAATTATATTGGACTTTAAGATAGGTACATTATGGAAGTGAAAATAATTTTGAGTTGTTGGTTGGAATGCAACCATTGTTTTAATATAATAATAGTTTGTTTTGATATATTCCTTGTTCACTTTGGACAAGTAGAAGGAGTGGTCAATAATTTATTTATTTTATCCGTTTTCCAACGTGGGGCCTGTATGATTTTATCATACACCTAGCAAAATCTATCGATTTTGGCGCCCAGTACGCAGGGATGAGTTTTCCTAGGGAAAACCCGAGTTTTCTCGAAAAATCAAAATTTTCATGTTGTTGAAAAAATGGTTTTTCGAAATTTTGAATTTTAAATACTTCCATAAAAGTTTTTGAGTTTGAATAAAGATATCAAAAGGGTACGTTGTAGTAAATACCCGTACCAAAATAAGTTTTTGAAGAAATTGGGACACAATGGTTCAGATCACCATCTCTCAAACATGTACTAGCGATGTGGCATGAGTAGCCCACTGTATTTTAATAAGATGTCAGTAAGTGAAGAGAGGCGGAGGCTCTCGGAAGATAAAAGGATAAAGAGTAAAGATAAATGTAAAACTACAGATGTTAAGGAGTGCCTGAGGGAGCATTTTAATAAAGAGAAGGAGGAAATGATAAAGATAAACAATGAAGTATGGGAGGCCAAGATGGCAGAAAGTAAAGCTAGAGATAGTAAAGAGAACCTCCAAATAGATGATAAAGAATACCCAAGTAAAGAAAATGTAAAGGTTTCTGTAGAAAGCATGCGTGCACCTGGAGCCATAGTTACACGAAGAGAAGGTAACATGTCTGCAGACAATGGGGTAACAAGTGAGCCTTTAGAGCTTCAAAAGGAAAAAGAAAAATGTAAACCGATTCCAAGGGAGAATATAATTAGTACAGAGGATAACAATGGTAAAGATAATTCAAAGTCTCATGTAGTAATGCAGGTTCAAGTAGGCTCTGAAAACGAAGCGGAAAAGAAATATAGTCTCCGTGTTCAGGATCAGGAAAAGGTAGAAATGGCGACCTGGAAGGAAGTAGAAAAATTATTGGATATAATTGATGAAATACGAAAAGAGCATTATCAGATGAGGAATGAACTTTGGGAATTAAAGGATTTCAACTTAAGAAAGAAGGAAGGAATTGAGGAACAAAAAGAAAGTATTTGCGAGGAAATTGAGAAGATATTCGAACTTCGTAAGAGGGCATGTAAAAATACCTATGAGATACCCAAACTGGAGTTAGAAGAATTGTATAAAGAAATTCCTGAGATAAAAAAGTCATTTAGAGAGACGAAAAAGGAATTTGCGAAACGTATGGAGAAAGAAGGAAAAATAGAAATAGCTTCGTGGAAACAGATAGATACATTGGTTGGGGACGTAAAGGAAATAGGGTACTCATTACGGGATAGTGAAAGAAAATGGAATAAGATCTTGTGGAATACTGATTACGAGGATCACGATAGGAAGAAATACCTTAAGGAACAGATGGAGTATATAAAGGAAAAAGGGGATAAGATGCATTACTTTAATTTGGATATATATGATGAATATGGAATAATAAGTGTTCAGGAGTTAGCTGAAGTAAGAAAAGTCAAGATTCAGGAATATCAAGAAATATTAGAGGCCGTTCAAAAGAAATATGAGGAATACATGTTGGAGCAGAACCGTCAGTCAGATGAAGCCGCTGCCCAAGTTGAAAAGCAAGTAGAAATCGAAGAAGAACAAGAAATCGTGCCGGAAGAGCCCGAAATTGAGATCATTGAAGAAGAAAAAGAAGTAACGGTGCTGGAAGAGCCAGAAATTGATATTAGAGAAGAAGAAGAAGAAGTAGAAATCGTAATGACTCCAGTGGAAACTGAGGAACACTTTGAGATCCTTCCTGAAGAACAAATGGAGATCCAAGAGGAAATAGTAATTCCAGACCAGGAGGACAGCCGAAATGAAAATGAGCTGCAAAGTGAAGAAATTCATTTGGATGAAAAGGTGGAGCTGGAAGAGCAAGAAATAATCTCGGAACAGGAGATAACAAAAGAATTGAAGACTGGGGAAACGGAAATAATAATTCTTGAAGAAATGGAGAAAGTAAAAAAACGATAATAGAAACTATTGTCGAAGCACCGATAGAAACAGAGGGTCAAGATTTCATAGAAATTGAAAAGGAAAACCCAGAAGACATTCAGGAGGATCAGAAAGATAAAAGGGCATTAGAAATCGAAGAAGAAAAATTGAAATCACAGATCCTAGAATTAATGATAAGATGTCAGGATTGCCAACGAAGGAAAAGAGAATTGGAAACAGATGCCAACGAGAGCCAAGAAAACCTCCAGGGAAAAGATGAGATTGTTGGAAATAATGAAAAGAAGAAAGGAGATGTCTTTGAAGAAAATCAGGAAAGAGGAAGAAAACCGAAATTGGTAGTCGGTTTACAAGAAAATAGATATCCCATGGAAATTAAGAGAGGAGGAGAGACAACGTATAATGCCTTGGAGAAAGAGGACGCACAGGCATATTTCAGCTGGAAGCTCCGTAAAAAGAAAAGGAATGAAAGAAAGGAAAAATGGAAAAGGGGAGATAGAAGGAGAGCACGCTTATGGACAAGGATGAAAGGAAAACGGAGATGGTTCATAAAGCAAAAGAGATATAGAGTGTGGAAAAGAAGGAATAATAACAGTTGGAGATGTAAGGTGGAGGCACAAAGGATAGGAAAAAGATTATTCCAGCATAGCTAACGGGTTAAGCCGTTTGCACCAGTTCAAAAATAAGAGAATAAAGGAAATTTTGCTTGAAATACCATCTCAAAAAGAGATGGGGAAAACAGAAGAGAACCAAGGAGAGTCGGGTGAGGATGGACCGAGCTCTTAAAAACCAAATGAAATTTTACAGACTTGGAGTCTGAAAACATAATAACGAAGTAACGGGTAAAGCCATTTGCACCCGTAAGGTATTAAAAGAAGGTCAATAGGTTGACAGTAATCCTGAGAAAAGAGGAATAGACCGGCAGGAAGTCCGTCTTATGAAAAGAGGAAAAGAAATAAAGCAGTTTGACTCAAGTTTGGAGAGCACACCAGACTAGGGGAGAATCGTAAACACCCGAACGTGACAAGAAATTTATTACCCTGAGTGGAGACATCCGCTAGGGGAAATGAATGAATGGGATCTTTAAAAGACCCAATACAAATACAAACCAGAGAAGAAGGGACTTTAAAGGAATAAAGAAACAGAAGGTACGGATAACGTTATGAATGGCTTCGACAATTAAAAGAAAAATAAGATTTTTACGAATAATTAAAATAAATTTCCTCAAAATTTTTCGAAAATTTATTTACCTAAGGAGGGGTGAGATGAACCCATGTACCATTGGCTCAAAGGAGGTCGAATCCATGTATATTTGTAAGAAGGAAAGAAAGAAATATACAGTCCAATGGAACACATAGAAAGATTTAATGCGAGGATGCTAGCATAACGTTGTGTAAGAAGTTAGACCCAGGTGGCCGAGAAATGAGATCACCGCCTGACTCATTAATAAAGAACCAGTCACGAGTGTAAATAGAATGAGTGGAAAGTTTCGACTGTATGACAGAGAAGCACGACTCGGAAATAAACCTTACGTTGCATTAAAACGACAACAGCGCAACTGTGCCAGAAGAAGAATAATTAAATTTAACCCATTTGCAGGAATAAAAGTAAGTAAATAAATACAGCACTGGGAATCATTTCGGATTAGAGATTTTTGTGTAGAGAAAAAGCTTTTAATAATTGCCCAGGAGAAAATTGCAAACGCAGCATACGTCATCGTGAAATTACTGAGACTCGAGGAGTGGGGAATTTAAAAATCAACAGAAACACCCACACAGCTGAAGACTAAAAATTAATTAATATCTCGGAAGGGCACGATCGATTTCCACGCGCAGGAAGATCATTTTACGTTTGGAGGACGAGCTTTCTGGAGATATAATTTTTATAATTGTGCGACAATTATTTTAAAAGTTGGTCACGAAAAGGACTAGGATTTTATTTATTTTTGACTAAATAGTATAAAAGTCCAGGCCAACCCAGACCAATCATGCAGTATTACGAGAGCCTGTGAGGGGGCGTCACTCTGTATCACATCGAATGCAGTTATCAAACGGCACGAGGGCACGTCACTGTGCTACATCACACATCGAATGCAGTTATTCCGACAGCTCGTGAGGGGGCGTCACGCTGTAACACATCATGCAGTTTACCAGTACTCCTTGAGGGGAGATGCTACATCACATCAGGCAGTTTCCGATAGCCCAGGGGGCGTTATAGTGCTACATCACGCCGAAGACTCTACAAGTATTCCTCGAGGGGAAACGCTGTGTCACCGCATAGACAGTATCCGACAGCCAGGGGCGTCGCTATATCGATAACCAACGTGCATCCACAAGGAGTAGCCAAGAAGTGTTATTACAGTATCGCCGCGTTGAGAATTAGGAAAATCCTAATTACAGGATTTAGGTCCGAAAGTATAAAGTTTACAGTGAAAAGTTCATAAATTACAGTCAAAGCAGGCTGTGAATTTAGAACTCAGGGCGATAGGTCTTAAACTAGACGACCAAAGGTATCATAACGTATTGAAGTAACGTAACAGCGAGATAAACATTTTATCAACTGTAAAGAACCCGTGTAGAGACGGACGGAACGAGGTTCGCAAGGTATTCCTGAGAGATAGGAATTCGAGAACCGAATAAGCAGAAAGGAGAAGGAAACTCTAGACATTGCTTCAAGAAAGCAGACGAACTATTCAAAAAGCACTAAGTTACGAGGAGTATTAGTTGCTAGAAATCAATAGGTCACCAATAGATTTTCTGGGGGGACCGCGGACGGAATAGACTTTCGTTAGACCAACCAATAGGGTCTAAAAGGAGCCGTCGAGCCAGAGAAAATAGCAGATCGTCAGGAACGGGATTTGAAGGAGAATTATTCCAGGGAAGAAGTAGGTGGTTCGAGACTTTAACATTCTGACAGGATAGGAAGCCGACATTTACTAAATTTCACCCTTGGAGACGGGAGGTCAAGAAATCACGTGTGAAGGCTTAATAGCAGCCTTAGTGATTAGAATCAGTGAAGTGTAAATATATATATATATATAAATTTGTGTTAAAAGTAATATATTTTCAGTGTTTTGTCGTGTATTCTGAAGGAAAAGTGTATTTAAAATGTTATCAGTGTTAAATATATACGAATTAAGTGTGTGTCAAGATATGTCATTACATGAAATGAATTTGTACAAAATGGAGTAATTTCAAAATAGTGGGCCAAAATGAAACGTCGCAG
Organism: Meconema thalassinum; assembly: GCA_946902985.2. Taxonomy (NCBI): domain Eukaryota; kingdom Metazoa; phylum Arthropoda; class Insecta; order Orthoptera; family Tettigoniidae; genus Meconema; species Meconema thalassinum. The sequence goes on from OX336389.2 coordinate 1,296,020,955, forward strand.
GAGACAGGACGGTCAGGAAGACCTATAACATGTGAGTAAAGATTTTCATTATGTTTGTGTTGGAAAGGTGTTTGTGTACAATCCACCGGAGTTTGAGATAGAGGGATATTTCTAATTAACAAATAACAGAATAAGAGCGCGGTCTGAACGAATAAAATTTGAGAAATTATAAATAATTATGTGAAATCCTGTAGAGGAATGTATGAAATAAATGTCAGTGTATTAGACAAATACGGTAAAAGCAAGCGTAATAATAATAATTATCATGAAAGATATATAAGTAAAGATAAATTTGAATTATATGAAAGAAATAGCTTTTGAGCTTTTGTAAGGGATGAAGACATGATATGAATATATAAATAATAATAATAATAATAATAACAATGAAAAGAAATATAAATAAAGATCAAATTGTATGATATGAAATTAAGAGCGTTTGAGCCTTAATAAAAGTATAAAGACATGGTGTTAATGCATGTTCTTAAAATATAGCGAGTATTGTCAAGGGGAAGGATTAATGTAAAATTTGAGATATGGATCAATTGTTAATGTGGAATTTATCAGTTCTTTGGAAGACGCTAGGCTTAAAATAATGTATAGCGCAATGGAGCGCATGAAAGTAAATTGTCACGCTAGGAACGCCTAGAATCTCAATGTACTTGGTAAATTACTTACGAGGGGTAGTTGATTGTGGTAATGGAGTTATTGTTGTAAGTCCTCCAGTAGTGACGTAGATCACGAGGCTATGTGTGTTATGTTATAGCAATAGGGAGCAAATGTATGGTATTATGAGCGCAGGTAATGAAGGCCACGGCCGACCATAGTCGCATTTATATAAGTCCTCAAGTATGGGAATGGTTCCCGAGGCATGTTAATGAGAGTCGAACCCAGACTCGTCAAGTTGTTGAAGCCCCTAAAATATTCGTCGTTGTATGTGAATTAATCTTACCAATCAATGAGGACCCTTCGTAATTAATCAATGCCAAGGTTATGAAAGTGGTTTATGAACCTAATAATGTTTGTTGAAAGTGTATGAAAAGAAAACGCTAGGTCTCTCCATAGAACTGAAGAAAGAAAGATATGTTTTAAAAGTATTGAATAGAGCGGCCACGCTTGCTCGGCAAGAAGGTCCCCTCTCAGTCATAAATCTCGCCCAAGTGATTACGGTCTACCCTTGTTATTGTAAGTGCCCTAGGTCGGGAAAAAGACCGTCTGAGATAAGTAAATATACACCGTGAGTGTTTTAAAAAGTCGTAAATGACCCGGGATTTGAACCGAGGTCCTTGTAGATGAAAGTACCGCTTGCCTGTTCAGATCGTTAGCTTTCTTATATGATAATGGTCTTATAAGATAAATAAACAAATAAAAATCCCTAATGTAAGGTTGTATGAATGTAGGATGCCATGAGTTTAATGAAGATAACTAGATTCCGGGAGTAATCATAGTTTTTGACTTTGTCAAGTAATCTTTTATAACTCTGGAGTACACAAGTATTTTCCCGATCACTGTAGTGAATTTGTAAAACTTGAGAGAGATGGAAATGTTGAGAATATTGTGGAATGCCCAAACATTTAAGCAGAGAAGTAATATGTATTTTAAATATAATAATATATTTTGTTTGATGAAAAGAAACTCATAAAATAGTTAAAGAGGTGTGTAAAAGAAGGACACCGTCAATATTTGAATAGTACCGAGCCATTAGAGCTCGTAATTATATTGGACTTTAAGATAGGTACATTATGGAAGTGAAAATAATTTTGAGTTGTTGGTTGGAATGCAACCATTGTTTTAATATAATAATAGTTTGTTTTGATATATTCCTTGTTCACTTTGGACAAGTAGAAGGAGTGGTCAATAATTTATTTATTTTATCCGTTTTCCAACGTGGGGCCTGTATGATTTTATCATACACCTAGCAAAATCTATCGATTTTGGCGCCCAGTACGCAGGGATGAGTTTTCCTAGGGAAAACCCGAGTTTTCTCGAAAAATCAAAATTTTCATGTTGTTGAAAAAATGGTTTTTCGAAATTTTGAATTTTAAATACTTCCATAAAAGTTTTTGAGTTTGAATAAAGATATCAAAAGGGTACGTTGTAGTAAATACCCGTACCAAAATAAGTTTTTGAAGAAATTGGGACACAATGGTTCAGATCACCATCTCTCAAACATGTACTAGCGATGTGGCATGAGTAGCCCACTGTATTTTAATAAGATGTCAGTAAGTGAAGACAGGCGGAGGCTCTCGGAAGATAAAAGGATAAAGAGTAAAGATAAATGTAAAACTACAGATGTTAAGGAGTGCCTGAGGGAGCATTTTAATAAAGAGATGGAGGAAATGATAAAGATAAACAATGAAGTATGGGAGGCCAAGATGGCAGAAAGTAAAGCTAGAGATAGTAGAGAACCTCCAAATAGATGATAAAGAATACCCAAGTAAAGAAAATGTAAAGGTTTCTGTAGAAAGCATGCGTGCACCTGGAGACATAGTTACACGAAGAGAAGGTAACATGTCTGCAGACAATGGGGTAACAAGTGAGCCTTTAGAGCTTCAAAAGGAAAAAGAAAAATGTAAACCGATTCCAAGGGAGAATATAATTAGTACAGAGGATAACAATGGTAAAGATAATTCAAAGTCTCATGTAGTAATGCAGGTTCAAGTAGGCTCGGAAAACGAAGGGGAAAAGAAATATAGTCTCCGTGTTCAGGATCAGGAAAAGGTAGAATTGGCGACCTGGAAGGAAGTAGAAAAATTCTTGGATATAATTGATGAAATACGAAAAGAGCATTATCAGATGAGGAATGAACTTTGGGAATTAAAGGATTTCAACTTAAGAAAGAAGGAAGGAATTGAGGAACAAAAAGAAAGTATTTGCGAGGAAATTGAGAAGATATTCGAACTTCGTAAGAGGGCATGTAAAAATACCTATGAGATACCCAAACTGGAGTTAGAAGAATTGTATAAAGAAATTCCTGAGATTAAAAAGTCATTTAGAGAGACGAAAAAGGAATTTGCGAAACGTATGGAGAAAGAAGGAAAAATAGAAATAGCTTCGTGGAAACAGATAGATACATTGGTTGGGGACGTAAAGGAAATAGGGTACTCATTACGGGATAGTGAAAGAAAATGGAATAAGATCTTGTGGAATACTGATTACGAGGTTCACGATAGGAAGAAATACCTTAAGGAACAGATGGAGTATATAAAGGAAAAAGGGGATAAGATGCATTATTTTAATTTGGATATATATGATGAATATGGAATAATAAGTGTTCAGGAGTTAGCTGAAGTAAGAAAAGTCAAGATTCAGGAATATCAAGAAATATTAGAGGCCGTTCAAAAGAAATATGAGGAATACATGTTGGAGCAGAACCGTCAGTCAGATGAAGCCGCTGCCCAAGTTGAAAAGCAAGTAGAAATCGAAGAAGAACAAGAAATCGTGCCGGAAGAGCCCGAAATTGAGATCATTGAAGAAGAAAAAGAAGTAACGGTGCTGGAAGAGCCAGAAATTGATATTAGAGAAGAAGAAGAAGAAGTAGAAATCGTAATGACTCCAGTGGAAACTGAGGAACACTTTGAGATCCTTCCTGAAGAACAAATGGAGATCCAAGAGGAAATAGTAATTCCAGACCAGGAGGACAGCCGAAATGAAAATGAGCTGCAAAGTGAAGAAATTCATTTGGATGAAAAGGTGGAGCTGGAAGAGCAAGAAATAATCTCGGAACAGGAGATAACAAAAGAATTGAAGACTGGGGAAACGGAAATAATAATTCTTGAAGAAATGGAGAAAGTAAAAAAACGATAATAGAAACTATTGTCGAAGCACCGATAGAAACAGAGGGTCAAGATTTCATAGAAATTGAAAAGGAAAACCCAGAAGACATTCAGGAGGATCAGAAAGATAAAAGGGCATTAGAAATCGAAGAAGAAAAATTGAAAGCACAGATCCTAGAATTAATGATAAGATGTCAGGATTGCCAACGAAGGAAAAGAGAATTGGAAACAGATGCCAACGAGAGCCAAGAAAACCTCCAGGGAAAAGATGAGATTGTTGGAAATAATGAAAAGAAGAAAGGAGATGTCTTTGAAGAAAATCAGGAAAGAGGAAGAAAACCGAAATTGGTAGTCGGTTTACAAGAAAATAGATATCCCATGGAAATTAAGAGAGGAGGAGAGACAACGTATAATGCCTTGGAGAAAGAGGACGCACAGGCATATTTCAGCTGGAAGCTCCGTAAAAAGAAAAGGAATGAAAGAAAGGAAAAATGGTAAAGGGGAGATAGAAGGAGAGCACGCTTATGGACAAGGATGACAGGAAAACGGAGATGGTTCATAAAGCAAAAGAGATATAGAGTGTGGAAAAGAAGGAATAATAACAGTTGGAGATGTAAGGTGGAGGCACAAAGGATAGGAAAAAGATTATTCCAGCATAGCTAACGGGTTAAGCCGTTTGCACCCGTTCAAAAATAAGAGAATAAAGGAAATTTTGCTTGAAATACTATCTCAAAAAGAGATGAGGAAAACAGAAGAGAACCAAGGAGAGTCGGGTGAGGATGGACCGAGCTCTTAAAAACCAAATGAAATTTTACAGACTTGGAGTCTGAAAACATAATAACGAAGTAACGGGTAAAGCCATTTGCACCCGTAAGGTATTAAAAGAAGGTCAATAGGTTGACAGTAATCCTCAGAAAAGAGGAATAGACCGGCAGGAAGTCCGTCTTATGAAAAGAGGAAAAGAAATAAAGCTGTTTGACTCAAGTTTGGAGAGCACACCAGACTAGGGGAGAATCGTAAACACCCGAACGTGACAAGAAATTTATACCCTGAGTGGAGACATCCGCTAGGGGAAATGAATGAATGGGATCTTTAAAAGACCCAATACAAATACAAACCAGAGAGGAAGGGACTTTAAAGGAATAAAGAAACAGAAGGTACGGATAACGTTATGAATGGCTTCGACAATTAAAAGAAAAATAAGATTTTTATGAATAATTAAAATAAATTTACTCAAAATTTTTCGAAAATTTATTTACCTAAGGAGGGGTGAGATGAACCCATGTACCATTGGCTCAAAGGAGGTCGAATCCATGTATATTTGTAAGAAGGAAGGAAAGAAATATACAGTCCAATGGAACACATAGAAAGATTTCATGCGAGGATGCTAGCATAACGTTGTGTAAGAAGTTAGACCCAGGTGGCCGAGAAATGAAATCACCGCCTGACTCATTAATAAAGAACCAGTCACGAGTGTAAATAGAATGAGTGGAAAGTTTCGACTGTATGACAGAGAAGCACGACTCGGAAATAAACCTTACGTTGCATTAAAACGGCAACAGCGCAACTGTGCCAGAAGAAGAAGAATTAAATTTAACCCATTTGCAGGAATAAAAGTAAGTAAATAAATACAGCACTGGGAATCATTTCGGATTAGAGATTTTTGTGTAGAGAAAAAGCTTTTAATAATTGCCCAGGAGAAAATTGCAAACGCAGCATACGTCATCGTGGAATTACTGAGACTCGAGGAGTGGGGAATTTAAAAATCAACAGCAACACCCACACAGCTGAAGACTAAAAATTAATTAATATCTCAGAAATGAACGATCGATTTCCACGCGCAGGAAGATCATTTTATGTTTGGAGGACGAGCTTTCTGGAGATATAATTTTTATAATTGTGCGACAATTATTTTAAAAGTTGGTCACGAAAAGGACTAGGATTTTATTTATTTTTGACTAAATAGTATAAATGTCCAGGCCAACCCAGACCAATCATGCAGTATTACGAGAGCCTGTGAGGGGGCGTCACTCTGTATCACATCGAATGCAGTTATCAAACGGCACGAGGGCACGTCACTGTGCTACATCACACATCGAATGCAGTTATTCAGACAGCTCGTGAGGGGGCGTCACGCTGTAACACATCATGCAGTTTACCAGTATTCCTTGAGGGGAGATGCTACATCACATCAGGCAGTTTCCGATAGCCCAGGGGGCGTTATAGTGCTACATCACGCCGAAGACTCTACAAGTATTCCTCGAGGGGAAACGCTGTGTCACCGCATAGACAGTATCCGACAGCCAGGGGCGTCGCTATATCGATAACCAACGTGCATCCACAAGGAGTAGCCAAGAAGTATTATTACAGTATCGCCGCGTTGAGAATTAGGAAAATCCTAATTACAGGATTTAGGTCCGAAAGTATAAAGTTTACAGTGAAAAGTTCATAAATTACAGTCAAAGCAGGCTGTGAATTTAGAACTCAGGGCGATAGGTCTTAAATTAGACGACCAAAGGTATCACAACGTATTGAAGTAACGTAACAGCGAGATAAACATTTTATCAACTGTAAAGAACCCGTGTAGAGACGGACGGAACGAGGTTCGCAAGGTATTCCTGAGAGATAGGAATTCGAGAACCGAATAAGCAGAAAGGAGAAGGAAACTCTAGACATTGCTTCAAGAAAGCAGACGAACTATTCAAAAAGCACTAAGTTACGAGGAGTATTAGTTGCTAGAAATCAATAGGTCACCAATAGATTTTCTGGGGGGACCGCGGACGGAATAGACTTTCGTTAGACCAACCAATAGGGTCTAAAAGGGGCCGTCGAGCCAGAGAAAATAGCAGATCGTCAGGAACGGGATTTGAAGGAGAATTATTCCAGGGAAGAAGTAGGTGGTTCGAGACTTTAACATTATGACAGGATAGGAAGCCGACATTTACTAAATTTCACCCTTGGAGACGGGAGGTCAAGAAATCACGTGTGAAGGCTTAATAGCAGCCTTAGTGATTAGAATCAGTGAAGTGTAAATATATATATATATATAAATTTGTGTTAAAAGTAATATATTTTCAGTGTTTTGTCGTGTATTCTGAAGGAATAGTGTATTTAAAATGTTATCAGTGTTAAATATATACGAATTAAGTGTGTGTCAAGATATGTCATTACATGAAATGAATTTGTACAAAATTGAGTAATTTCAAAATAGTGGACCAAAATGAAACGTCGCAGGAGAAAGGACGGTCAGGAAGACCTATAACATGTGAGTAAAGATTTTCATTATGTTTGTGTTGGAAAGGTGTTTGTGTACAATCCACCGGAGTTTGAGATAGAGGGATATTTCTAATTAACAAATAACAGAATAAGAGCGCGGTCTGAACGAATAAAATTTGAGAAATTATAAATAATTATGTGAAATCCTGTAGAGGAATGTATGAAATAAATGTCAGTGTATTAGACAAATACGGTAAAAGCAAGCGTAATAATAATAATTATCATGAAAGATATATAAGTAAAGATAAATTTGAATTATATGAAAGAAATAGCTTTTGAGCTTTTGTAAGGGATGAAGACATGATATGAATATATAAATAATAATAATAATAATAACAATGAAAAGAAATATAAATAAAGATTAAATTGAATGATATGAAATTAAGAGCGTTTGAGCCTTAATAAAAGTATAAGGACATGGTGTTAATGCATGTTCTTAAAATATAGCGAGTATTGTCAAGGGGAAGGATTAATGTAAAATTTGAGATATGGATCAATTGTTAATGTGGAATTTATCAGTTCTTTGGAAGACGCTAGGCTTAAAATAATGTATAGCGCAATGGAGCGCATGAAAGTAAATTGTCACGCTAGGAACGCGTAGAATCTCAATGTACTTGGTAAATTACTTACGAGGGGTAGTTGATTGTGGTAATGGAGTTATTGTTGTAAGTCCTCCAGTAGTGACGTAGATCACGAGGCTATGTGTGTTATGTTATAGCAATAGGGAGCAAATGTATGGTATTATGAGCGCAGGTAATGAAGGCCACGGCCGACCATAGTCGCATTTGTATAAGTCCTCAAGTATGGGAATGGTTCCCGAGGCATGTTAATGAGAGTCGAACCCAGACTCGTCAAGTTGTTGAAGCCCCTAAAATATTCGTCGTTGTATGTGAATTAATCTTACCAATCAATGAGGAACCTTCGTAATTAATCAATGCCAAGGTTATGAAAGTGGTTTATGAACCTAATAATGTTTGTTGAAAGTGTATGAAAAGAAAACGCTAGGTCTCTCCATAGAACTGAAGAAAGAAAGATCTGTTTTAAAAGTATTGAATAGAGCGGCCACGCTTGCTCGGCAAGAAGGTCCCCTCTCAGTCATAAATCTCGCCCAAGTGATTACGGTCTACCCTTGTTATTGTAAGTGCCCTAGGTCGGGAAAAAGACCGTCTGAGATAAGTAAATATACACCGTGAGTGTTTTAAAAGGTCGTAAATGACCCGGGATTTGAACCGAGGTCCTTGTAGATGAAAGTACCGCTTGCCTGTTCAGATCGTTAGCTTTCTTATGTGATAATGGTCTTATAAGACAAATAAACAAATAAAAATCCCTAATGTAAGGTTGTATGAATGTAGGTTGCCATGAGTTTAATGAAGATAACTAGATTCCGGGAGTAATCATAGTTTTTGACTTTGTCAAGTAATCTTTTATAACTCTGGAGTACACAAATATTTTCCCGATCACTGTAGTGAATTTGTAAAACTTGAGAGAGATGGTAATGTTGAGAATATTGTGGAATGCCCAAACATTTAAGCAGAGAAGTAATATGTATTTTAAATATAATAATATATTTTGTTTGATGAAAAGAAACTCATAAAATAGTTAAAGAGGTGTGTAAAAGAAGGACACCATCAATATTTGAATAGTACCGAGCCATTAGAGCTCGTAATTATATTGGACTTTAAGATAGGTACATTATGGAAGTGAAAATAATTTTGAGTTGTTGGTTGGAATGCAACCATTGTTTTAATATAATAATAGTTTGTTTTGATATATTCCTTGTTCACTTTGGACAAGTAGAAGGAGTGGTCAATAATTTATTTATTTTATCCGTTTTCCAACGTGGGGCCTGTATGATTTTATCATACACCTAGCAAAATCTATCTATTTTGGCGCCCAGTACGCAGGGCTGAGTTTTCCTAGGGAAAACCCGAGTTTTCTCGAAAAATCAAAATTTTCATGTTGTTGAAAAAATGGTTTTTCGAAATTTTGAATTTTAAATACTTCCATAAAAGTTTTTGAGTTTGAATAAAGACATCAAAAGGGTACGTTGTAGTAAATACCCGTAACAAAATAAGTTTTTGAAGAAATTGGGACACAATGGTTCAGATCACCATCTCTCAAACATGTACTAGCGATGTGGCATGAGTAGCCCACTGTATTTTAATAAGATGTCAGTAAGTGAAGAGAGGCAGAGGCTCTCGGAAGATAAAAGGATAAAGAGTAAAGATAAATGTAAAACTACAGATGTTAAGGAGTGCCTGAGGGAGCATTTTAATAATGAGATGGAGGAAATGATAAAGATAAATAATGAAGTATGGGAGGCCAAGATGGCAGAAAGTAAAGCTAGAGATAGTAAAGAGAACCTCCAAATAGATGATAAAGAATACCCAAGTAAAGAAAATGTAAAGGTTTCTGTAGAAAGCATGCGTGCACCTGGAGACATAGTTTCACGAAGAGAAGGTAACATGTCTGCAGACAATGGGGTAACAAGTGTGCCTTTAGAGCTTCAAAAGGAAAAAGAAAAATGTAAACCGATTCCAAGGGAGAATGTAATTAGTACAGAGGATAACAATGGTAAGGATAATTCAAAGTCTCACGTAGTAATGCAGGTTCAAGTAGGCTCGGAAAACGAAGGGGAAAAGAAAGATAGTCTCCGTGTTCAGGATCAGGAAAAGGTAGAATTGGCGACCTGGAAGGAAGTAGAAAAATTCTTGGATATAATTAATGAAATACGAAAAGAGCACTATAAGATGAGGAATTAACTTTGGGAATTAAAGGATTTCAACTTAAGAAAGAAGGAAGGAATTGAGGAACAAAAAGAAAGTATTTGCGAGGAAATTGAGAAGATATTCGAACTTCGTAAGAGGGCATGTAAAAATACCTATGAGATACCCAAACTGGAGTTAGAAGAATTGTATAAAGAAATTCCTGAGATTAAAAAGTCATTTAGAGAGACGAAAATGGAATTTGCGAAACGTATGGAGAAAGAAGGAAAAATAGAAATAGCTTCGTGGAAACAGATAGATACATTGGTTGGGGACGTAAAGGAAATAGGGTACTCATTACGGGATAGTGAAAGAAAATGGAATAAGTTCTTGTGGAATACTGATTACGAGGTTCACGACAGGAAGAAATACCTTAAGGAACAGATGGAGTATATAAAGGAAAAAGGGGATAAGATGCATTACTTTAATTTGGATATATATGATGAATATGGAATAATAAGTGTTCAGGAGTTAGCTGAAGTAAGAAAAGTCAAGATTCAGGAATATCAAGAAATATTAGAGGCCGTTCAAAAGAAATATGAGGAATACATGTTGGAGCAGAACCGTCAGTCAGATGAAGCCGCTGCCCAAGTTGAAAAGCAAGTAGAAATCGAAGAAGAACAAGAAATCGTGCCGGAAGAGCCCGAAATTGAGATCATTGAAGAAGAAAAAGAAGTAACGGTGCTGGAAGAGCCAGAAATTGATATTAGAGAAGAAGAAGAAGAAGTAGAAATCGTAATGACTCCAGTGGAAACTGAGGAACACTTTGAGATCCTTCCTGAAGAACAAATGGAGATCCAAGAGGAAATAGTAATTCCAGACCAGGAGGACAGCCGAAATGAAAATGAGCTGCAAAGTGAAGAAATTCATTTGGATGAAAAGGTGGAGCTGGAAGAGCAAGAAATAATCTCGGAACAGGAGATAACAAAAGAATTGAAGACTGGGGAAACGGAAATAATAATTCTTGAAGAAATGGAGAAAGTAAAAAAACGATAATAGAAACTATTGTCGAAGCACCGATAGAAACAGAGGGTCAAGATTTCATAGAAATTGAAAAGGAAAACCCAGAAGACATTCAGGAGGATCAGAAAGATAAAAGGGCATTAGAAATCGAAGAAGAAAAATTGAAAGCACAGATCCTAGAATTAATGATAAGATGTCAGGATTGCCAACGAAGGAAAAGAGAATTGGAAACAGATGCCAACGAGAGCCAAGAAAACCTCCAGGGAAAAGATGAGATTGTTGGAAATAATGAAAAGAAGAAAGGAGATGTCTTTGAAGAAAATCAGGAAAGAGGAAGAAAACCGAAATTGGTAGTCGGTTTACAAGAAAATAGATATCCCATGGAAATTAAGAGAGGAGGAGAGACAACGTATAATGCCTTGGAGAAAGAGGACGCACAGGCATATTTCAGCTGGAAGCTCCGTAAAAAGAAAAGGAATGAAAGAAAGGAAAAATGGTAAAGGGGAGATAGAAGGAGAGCACGCTTATGGACAAGGATGACAGGAAAACGGAGATGGTTCATAAAGCAAAAGAGATATAGAGTGTGGAAAAGAAGGAATAATAACAGTTGGAGATGTAAGGTGGAGGCACAAAGGATAGGAAAAAGATTATTCCAGCATAGCTAACGGGTTAAGCCGTTTGCACCCGTTCAAAAATAAGAGAATAAAGGAAATTTTGCTTGAAATACCATCTCAAAAAGAGATGAGGAAAACAGAAGAGAACCAAGGAGAGTCGGGTGAGGATGGACCGAGCTCTTAAAAACCAAATGAAATTTTACAGACTTGGAGTCTGAAAACATAATAACGAAGTAACGGGTAAAGCCATTTGCACCCGTAAGGTATTAAAAGAAGGTCAATAGGTTGACAGTAATCCTCAGAAAAGAGGAATAGACCGGCAGGAAGTCCGTCTTATGAAAAGAGGAAAAGAAATAAAGCTGTTTGACTCAAGTTTGGAGAGCACACCAGACTAGGGGAGAATCGTAAACACCCGAACGTGACAAGAAATTTATTACCCTGAGTGGAGACATCCGCTAGGGGAAATGAGTGAATGGGATCTTTAAAAGACCCAATACAAATACAAACCAGAGAGGAAGGGACTTTAAAGGAATAAAGAAACAGAAGGTACGGATAACGTTATGAATGGCTTCGACAATTAAAAGAAAAATAAGATTTTTATGAATAATTAAAATAAATTTCCTCAAAATTTTTCGAAAATTTATTTACCTAAGGAGGGGTGAGATGAACCCATGTACCATTGGCTCAAAGGAGGTCGAATCCATGTATATTTGTAAGAAGGAAGGAAAGAAATATACAGTCCAATGGAACACATAGAAAGATTTCATGCGAGGATGCTAGCATAACGTTGTGTAAGAAGTTAGACCCAGGTGGCCGAGAAATGAGATTACCGCCTGACTCATTAATAAAGAACCAGTCACGAGTGTAAATAGAATGAGTGGAAAGTTTCGACTGTATGACAGAGAAGCACGACTCGGATATAAACCTTACGTTGCATTAAAACGGCAACAGCGCAACTGTGCCAGAAGAAGAATAATTAAATTTAACCCATTTGCAGGAATAAAAGTAAGTAAATAAATACAGCACTGGAAATCATTTCGGATTAGAGATTTTTGTGTAGAGAAAAAGCTTTTAATAATTGCCCAGGAGAAAATTGCAAACGCAGCATACGTCATCGTGGAATTACTGAGACTCGAGGAGTGGGGAATTTAAAAATCAACAGCAACACCCACACAGCTGAAGACTAAAAATTAATTAATATCTCGGAAATGCACGATCGATTTCCACGCGCAGGAAGATCATTTTACGTTTGGAGGACGAGCTTTCTGGAGATATAATTTTTATAATTGTGCGACAATTATTTTAAAAGTTGGTCACGAAAAGGACTAGGATTTTATTTATTTTTGACTAAATAGTATAAAAGTCCAGGCCAATCCAGACCAATCATGCAGTATTACGAGAGCCTGTGAGGGGGCGTCACTCTGTATCACTTCGAATGCAGTTATCAAACGGCCCGGGGGCACGTCACTGTGCTACATCACACATCGAATGCAGTTATTCCGACAGCTCGTGAGGGGGCGTCACGCTGTAACACATCATGCAGTTTACCAGTACTCCTTGAGGGGAGATGCTACATCACATCAGGCAGTTTCCGATAGCCCAGGGGGCGTTATAGTGCTACATCACGCCGAAGACTCTACAAGTATTCCTCGAGGGGAAACGCTGTGTCACCGCATAGACAGTATCCGACAGCCAGGGGCGTCGCTATATCGATAACCAACGTGCATCCACAAGGAGTAGCCAAGAAGTATTATTACAGTATCGCCGCGTTGAGAATTAGGAAAATCCTAATTACAGGATTTAGGTCCGAAAGTATAAAGTTTACAGTGAAAAGTTCATAAATTACAGTCAAAGCAGGCTGTGAATTTAGAACTCAGGGCGATAGGTCTTAAATTAGACGACCAAAGGTATCATAACGTATTGAAGTAACGTAACAGCGAGATAACCATTTTATCAACTGTAAAGAACCCGTGTAGAGACGGACGGAACGGGGTTCGCAAGGTATTCCTGAGAGATAGGAATTCGAGAACCGAATAAGCAGAAAGGAGAAGGAAACTCTAGGCATTGCTTCAAGAAAGCAGACGAACTATTCAAATAGCACTAAGTTACGAGGAGTATTAGTTGCTAGAAATCAATAGGTCACCAATAGATTTTCAGGGGGGACCGCGGACGGAATAGACTTTCGTTAGACCAACCAATAGGGTCTAAAAGGGAGCCGTCGAGCCAGAGAAAATAGCAGATAGTCAGGAACGGATTTGAAGGAGAATTATTCCAGGGAAGAAGTAGGTGGTTCGAGACTTTAACATTCTGACAGGATAGGAAGCCGACATTTACTAAATTTCACCCTTGGAGACGGGAGGTCAAGAAATCACGTGTGAAGGCTTAATAGCAGCCTTAGTGATTAGAATCAGTGAAGTGTAAATATATATATATAAATTTGTGTTAAAAGTAATATATTTTCAATGTTTTTGTCGTGTATTCTGAAGGAATAGTGTATTTAAAATGTTATCAGTGTTAAATATATACGAATTAAGTGTGTGTCAAGATATGTCAGTACATGAAATGAATTTGTACAAAATGGAGTAATTTCAAAATAGTGGGCCAAAATGAAACGTCGACCGGGATAAACTAGCTTTGAATTCCTAGCCAAAGATCTGAATAATCTTCTATCAAAAGATATTTCCTCTTAACATATTAAATGAAAAAAGCTCTCAGCTTTACAAATAATAAAAAGGTTTGTCAACGTCGTAATGTTTTTCCACTCTACACAAAGAATGTCTATAGGGATTAAGACTTTCGGTCTTATCAAACGACTAGTATTTCCTAGATCGTCGAAAGGTTATGTACGATAATGATATGACAATATCATTCGATGTTTCTTCTGTTTTTGAAGTTTGATGTTGTTACATTAAAGTGCTCAAATTAAATTTAAAAGAATTTAATTTGAAACTATGTCACAATGTCAGAATACTCGGTTTAAATAAAATTATTAAAATTTGATAGTCGAAACGACTCGTCTTCTATAAGGAAATCTAATTCCTCAAACAACATTTTTAATGTCAGTTCAACAACTGAACCGTAGAATAAAATTGAAAAATAGATGAAAGGCAATCATCTCCTAAATAATCTTGAAGCATAAAAATCTTAGCACACATCAGAAGTGAAAAATACATGAAAACACTGAAATACATGAAATGCGAGAATATGGAGTAAGAACATCGGCTCAGAATGTCACTAATAAAGCTCTATACTATACGTAAATGACACAGCTACCTTATTTGGACGATATCATGAAGATGTGGATAAGTATTTACACAATACTTTAGATGTTTCCTCAGTTCAATACTGAGATGGATCTGCATTCGAACCACGGATCTGCGACCTCAGTGATAGGAAAACGTTCCCTCTCCGGAATTCACCTACATTCGCCTGGGCTCGAACGACATCCTTCTGGCAAATTCTTATGTTGTTGATGGGTTACCCTAGCATCTTGATAAATCTCTTCTGCCGAATCTTCATGCTCCGTCGCAAATATATATCAGCCTCATCATTGGAAAATAATTTATAGAAATTTTCATATAGATGGTGAATGAAATATTTCTATTGCTAATTGATGTTACATTAGTGTTCGTAGACTGACGAAAATGTACAAGATGGACCGTACACTACGTCTGTATTCAAGAATACGTCATCTAACGAAGTTCCATCGTTGTATCTTATGTTCTGTTACCCAATATGTCTCTAGCGCATAACTATTTAGTTCTTCATATCAACAATGTTAATTATGTTGAATGAAACCACTTGAAGAATAATGATAGTCATTATGATAATGTTGATTTGCTGCGCCAATGTTAAAAGTTCTCCGCTACTGTTCACTTGAACTGCGTTCGCCAACTTCACGTTGCAACTAAAATGATATTCAGCTTTATTTCCAACACTTTTGAAAATCTGTCCTAACAGGCTTATATTGTCGAAATGGTAAATCTTAGAACGCTCGACTTTCAACAGAATATAGTATTCGACCTGTTCTTTCTTTATATTCACTTACTTGAACTCTAATCTCAATTATATAAGAGATATACTATTTTCAATGTTCCTCACAACTTCACTTAAAATGGAAGTGCGGTAATCTCCAACGTTCTACCTTGCTAACCTAGCGTCTCCACGAGACGACAGTCGTCGCACTCGGACAAAGCTTTGGGATCTCCGTTAACCCAATAAAATCATTTCCTCACTCTTCAAAGACTGCTGGAATAAGGACCTCGATCCTTGGATCTCCCCCCTCCCAGTCGAAATTTTGGCGGCCATATCAATCTCCCACCATAATTTTAGCGCGTAGATTACCAATGCTTATTACTGCTTAGATTAACCGATCTACGGTTTTTAAAGTATCAGACATAATTTCTTTTAATATTATTTTCATTACCAAATAAGAAAATCTTCTTCTAAGGGCCTAAATGCATAATTTCACCAAATTATGTAGTTGAAGTTGATCCCGTCTTCAATAATACCTCTTATCATTGGCTCTGAGCTGGGATCCGATAGCATAATTTATAACAATATTTCTTCTTCTTCTTCTTCTTCTTTCGAATAACCCATTTGGAGGGTACGATGAATCAACGTTGGCTATTGTCCATTGTATTCAATTTCGGTTGTTTCCAAATTTCTTTCATCGTTCTAGAGTGACGATATTTCTCCTCCTGAGTCCACTTTCTGCCAGTTGTTTGTTTCTTCCTTTCTTGAAATTTTGCGTTTTGAATAGCTTCTTTGAAGAGTGATCTGTTTGCTATTGTGTCTGTCTGAATTTTGGCGTTTGTCAAATCTTTGTCAATTTCAATGAACCATGTGGGTTTGGATTTGTAACTAGTCAGTAAGTTGAAGATCTGTTTAGTTAGTCTACTACTGTATTTTTCATTCTATAGATGTGCCCAAAAAACTGTAATCTTCTCTTTCTCATTACATCAGTTAATTTTTCACATTTCAAATATAACTCTCTATTTGGTCGTAACCTATATTCTGCGTTATTATTTTGTTTAGCTCCCAGTATTTTTCTCAGAATTCGTCTTTCAGTCTTCTCTAATTTGTCTAAATCACCAAATCTTGTTAATTTAAGTGTTTCTGCTGCATACAGAGTTTCAGGTCTGACTACTGTTTGATAATGCCTTAATTTAGTGTTCCAGGATAAGCTTTTTATATTATATATATCTTTTGTCATATGAAAACACCTTTGTAATTTATGCATACGTGTTTCTATTGCTGTCTTTTCCTGTGAGTCATTCATTATCCACTCTCCTAGGTATTTAAAGGAATTTGTTTTACATACTGACCTGTCATGAATTGTGATACTTTTGGGGGCATCGGTGATGTTTGTCATGAACTTAGTTTTTCCAAATGATATTTGTAGTCCGACTTTGGCTGCCTGTTTTTGCAACTCTCTAATTTGTTCTTGGGCAGTATCCAGTGAGTCAGTAAGTAATGCAATGTCATCCGCAAAAGCTAAACAATCTGCAGTGATTTTATTTGGATGTCTTCCTAGTTGAATGCCTTTAGTATTGATGGCTTTCCTCCACTCTCGAATTACCTTTTCCAATGCACAATTGAAAAGCAGAGGTGACAGACCATCTCCTTGTCTCACACCTGACTTTATTTTAAAAGATTTTGAAAGTTCCCCTCTAAATTTAACTTTGGAAGTTGTGTTCGTTAGTGTTGCTTGAATTATTTCAGTTGTCTTGTTATCAAGTCCAAATTCCTTCAGAATGTTAATAAGTGCCTTTCTGTCAATGGAGTCATAGGCTTTTTTAAAATCCACAAAAGTAACTACATATTTCAAGTTCCTGATTTTCGTCACGTCTAATATGCTCTTTAAATATAGTATTTGCTCCATACATGATCGTCCCTTCCTAAATCCTGCCTGATACTCTCCCAATTGTGGGTCGAGTATTTTTTCCGCTCTTTTTAAAAGTGCTTTGGATAAGATCTTATAGGTCACTAGCAGGAGGGAGATTCCCCTGTAATTGTTAGGATCTGTTTTCTTCCCTTTCTTATGTAGTGGATGTATCAAAGCAGATGTCCATTCTGATGGTAATCTGTGTGTTTTCCATATGTCATTTATGATTTCCGTTAAACATAGGATCATGTTGTCACTCGAGTATTTCCATAATTCAGCAACTATACTATCTTCTCCAGATGCTTTGTTATTTTTAAGTTCATTTATAATCTCTTTAATTTCATTTGTTGTTGGTGGATTCGAGTCTGGAGGAACGGGGAGTATATTATCAAAATTAAATGTCTCCTTTGGTGGATCGCAGTTGAGGAGTTATTCAAAATATTCCGCAAGTATTCTGCAATTTTCAGCGTTATTATATGCAGTTTTCTGAGTCTTTGGATCTGTGAAAAGTAAGCTTGGTGGAGTATACTTCCTTAAACTACTTCTGAAAGTTTTGTAGAAGTCCTTTATATTGTGCTGTCTGAAGTCCGATTCTATTAATGTTAATTGGTCTTTCATATGTTGCACTTTTACCCTTTTGAGTCCCTTAGATGCATGTTTTTGGGATTCTATAAAGCTGTTCCTGGTATTCTCATTTTTATTTGCATTCCAGATGTTCCAAGCTCGTTGTCTTTTAAAGATTAATTCATCACACTCAGCAGTCCACCAGGCATGTTTTCGTTTTCTTTTAAGGAGAATGGTTTCTTCTGCTGTCTGTACTAAGTCTCTTTGAAGTTGTTCCCATGTTTTAGGTGCTCTGCTTTCCAAAAGTGTTTTGAAATTATTTTCTGTAGCTAATTTTTTGATTATCAAACGTTTTGAATTGATAATGATTTTTCTTTTTATATATTGGTCTAATTTTGAATTTAATGAGTGACAGATAGTGGTCTGAATCTAAACCTGCACCCTTAGCAACTTTCACATTGAGTAACTCCGTTGTAGACTGTCTGCTAATAGCAACATGGTCAAGTTGTTTCTCACCACAAACTGGATTTGGGGAAACCCAAGTAGTTTGTTTCCTAGGAAGTTTTTTGAAGAATGTAGATTTCAGGACTATGTTATGCTCTCTGCATAAACTAATAAGTCTTTCTCCATTTGTGTTGGTTCTTTTATGTGCCGGGAAATTGCCTACTATGGACCGATGTTGACGTTCTTTGCCGATTTGAGCGTTAAAGTCTCCAAGTAGAAGTATTATATTTTTTGATGGAATTTGATCCAGGGTGTTTGATAGTTCTTGCCAAAAAATTTCCGTTTGTTCTTTCTGAGTCCTATTTTTCTAATTAGTCGGTGCATGTGTATTGACAATGGTATAAACTGTGTTTACTGATTTAAAGGACAGCAGGGATAATCTTTCATTAATGGATTGAAACTCTATTATTGACTTTAATATGTTCTGATTTACAATGAACCCAGTTCCAAACTGAGGTACATTTTTCATAACTCTCTTTCCAGGTTTTCCCTTGAATATTCTATAACCTTCTGAAACAAATGGATGTTCATCAGTATATCTAGTTTCTTGAAGAGCTGTTATCATAATCCTTTTCTCTTTGATGAAATTTATTAGAGTTTTAAGTTTTCCTGTTTTTAAGAGTGAATTGACATTAAAGGTAGCCAAAAAGTTTATGTTCTTGTGCTTAATTTTACTAGTGATTTGCTTAATGCTATTTTCAAGATGCTCCGACTCATCCTTTTCATCCTTTGCACAATGATGTATGCCCCCAGAATCGGAGTGCCTACTTTTCATTTCCTTGGAAAATGGATATTGGTTACTCCCTGGGGTAAAATCTCTTACAATGTGCATATCCATTGTTGATTGTTTGCTAGGTTAAGGGAACAAGTCCCCTAAAAATTCTACTCGAGGTTGTTAGCTCCGAGGATGGGTTTTCAGCCGCACCTTTGGTGAACAGACGCTGACCATCTAGCCGCTTGCTACAAGACAGACGCTAAATGGATTTATGTAAAGCTGACATCTAACTAAATCATAGGGTAGATGCCTTTTATCCTATTAATCCCGGATAGAGGGCCGCCCCGTCCGCCATTCATACTGTTCTATAGATCATCTATTCCACTATCAATGCCGTTGAGGACTTCACCGTCACCCTGGCAAGGGACCCTGACAAGGTGCTACCAGCCGGGCCAGCCGGACCTTGGTTTTTTTTAGAGGTGTTACTCCTCTATCACTCACTGCTTTGTCCTGGCTTGTGACAGGCAGAGCCTGGCTTCCCAAACATTGGGTCCAGGTTGGCGGGTTTATAACAATATTTATAATATTCATTTCCAAACTCACTGTTGCTATGCCAAATTCAGCCTTCTAGAAGCGTCTATTGTGCAATATGTCACGTGATCGGGCTCTCCCACGGCCTCGAGCTTGTAGCACGACCCTCCTGTGTCACACTTCCAGAATTTATATTTGCTGGTTAAATTTTATCATGGGGCGGAAAATACTCTCATTTTGTCCCAGAATAATTCAATTTTCGGGGGCAGTACCAGATGTTGAATTTGACCACTCTTCCTGCCAGCTCCGGTTTAGGTTAAAATTGTCCCTGAAGAGTCGGCCGGCCAATACACTTGCTGGTATCCTAGATCGAAGTCGTTGTGGCGATGGGTAACAAAATTCCTGGTGAAGTGGTAAAGAAGGAGATGACCGGATCTTCTTTGCTTCTCTCAGCAGAGCTTCCTTCCTCCTCAGTTGGGGAGGTGGGATATGGCTAAGAACGCGTAACCAGTGGCGAGGTGTAGACATGACAGTACCAGTTATGCAGCGCATGGTTTCATTCAACTTAGTATCTACTTTATGTACATGTGCACATTCCAGCCATACAGGGGCACAGTATTCCGCTGCAGAGTAGACAAGACTAATACCCGTTAATCGTAAGCAGTCTGCCGAAGCTCCCCATGAACTACCACAAAGCTTGTGTAGGATGTTATTCCTTGTAGTGATTTTGTGAGAGAGATTGGTGAGATGTTCTTTGTTGCTTAAAGTTCTGTCCAGGGTGACTCTTAGATATTTCGGGAAAGGGTTGTACTTTAGTTTATCACCAAGGAATAAAACAGATGGCTCGTAGTTTGCGAGTCGGTTGCTAAGATGGAAACATGAAACCTCAGTCTTAGAAGCGCTTGGGATCAATCGCCAAGACTTGAAGAATTTAGCCATTTTGTCCAAGTCTGCTGAAAAAATGCCTTCTCCATCCTCAAAATTTCTGCTTTCAGTTTCCAGTTCAATGTCATCTGCATAGATAAACTTAGTAGCTGAGGTTGATGGCAAGTCATAGATGTAGAGGTTGAAGAGAACTGGAGCCAATACTGATCCCTGTGGCAAACCGTTATTTAATTTTCTTTTACGACTTTTAGAATCACCTAGGAATACTACAAACTCTCTCTCACAGAGCATGATGGAAATTAGGTTTGCAATTTCTAAGCAGGGAATTGCTTCCAGCAATTTAAGAATTAGTCCATGTCGCACTTGTCAGGTCAATAAAGACTGCTATTGATTTTAACTTCTTTTGGAAGCCTGCCTCGATGTGAGTGGTAAGAGCCAAAACTTGATCAGTACAGCTACGAGTTCTTCTGAAACCAGCTTGTTCTTAAGGGATTACATCTTCAATGAGTGGTGCAATCCTAGTGAGGAGGACTCGTTCCAAGAGTTTATAAATGCAACTAAGAAGTGCTATTCGACGGTAGTTTTCAGGACTCTACTCCGACTTCCCCGCTTTCAGAATGGCTATCACTTTTGATCGTTTGAACTGCTTTGGCAGTTTGTTAGTTTGAAGGATGTAAGAAAAAAGAGAAGTGATAGACTTTATACTATATGGACCCATATATTGAAGGAATTCGTTGTAGATATTATCTGGGCCAGCAGCCTTACCGGTCTTCAGCATTTTGATAGCAGCTTCAACTTCCTGAATAGAAAATGGCCTGGACAGATCCTCATTCTTCTGTGATCCATGTTTGAGCTCAGTGAGCTTACGCTTCACATTTTTCGTATGGCATTTATCTCTCTTGGTTCGGGTGACTTCAACCATTCTATTTGCTATGGCATCTGGACTCAAGTTAATGCACTGCTTTTCAGAATAATGTTTTCCAGTAAGTCGATTCAAGATTCTCCAAGCGTTCCTGCTCGATTTTGCAAAGTCCATGTCTTTCACTGTTGCTTCCCACTTTTCTCTCCTATTCTTGTCTAATGACTGCAGAAGCTGTGAACCTACTTCATGACTACCTGTTGTTTGATATTCTTCATACAGAGCCTCACTTTCTGGATTCCAACCAGGCACATAATATTTTCTGAAACCTCTCGGAACATTTGATTTGGCAGTTGAAATGACCAAGCTGACGAATTCATCATAGTTGCTGGTAGTTGGATCTAGATTTATAACAGACAGCTTCTGGTCAAGATCTTTAGAGAATTTGTCCCAGTTTTCACGATTAAAATTCCATCTGGGTACAGGTACTGAGGTCACCAGGGGTATCTTCATACCTGCTTCCAACAGAACTGGTCTATGCTGGCTGTTTGGGAAACTCGACAATATTGTACGTGTGATACTGAGAGGCCGATCAAAGCAATCCTTGGACACAAATGTAAGGTCAGGTTTGTAGTCTCTTCTCCAGCGAGCAGAATGGAAAGTGCCCTTGTTGTTCGCATCAAAAACTAGGTGCAGATCGGATATTTCAACCCACTGAGATAATGCCTCACCATCTTCATCATATCGCCAGTTAGTATGATGGCTGTTAAAATCTCCAGTGTAAATGCATGGATGGCTGAAAGTTGGCAAAATGCTAGGAGGCCAACTGATGCTAGGAGGTTTATACACGTTAACAACTGTTAGGTTATTAACCTGTATAACTATAGAGAAGATGAGATCCTTGACACTTGACTCAACTACTTGAACTCCTGTAAGACTGGATTTGGCACAGGTGGCAATCCCATACTGTTGATGGTGGATAGCATCGACAAGGTGAAACGTTAATTAGTGCCCCATGTTGGTAGCGACAAATGAAACTGTTTACCTCTGCCTAAGCTATGTTGTTTTAATGGGCGCCAAGACTTCAACGCAATGCTGAAATCTAAATTTGTATTTAACAACGTCTAGCTCAGGCAGAGGTAAACAGTTTCATTTGTCGCTACCAACATGGGGCACTAATTAACGTTTCATTTGGCGCCCAACGTGGGGCACTAATTAACGTTTCATTTGGCGCCGACAACTTGGGGATGAAAACCTAATAACATTTGTGGAAGGAGAAGGGTATATATTTCTGTGCCTGTATTTTGGGGGTTATTTGTCTTTATCAGTGTATATCATTATGGGGGATGAGAAAGAAAGACAGATGAGGTTAGGTAGTGGTCATCAACTGGAGAGTGATGATACGAGCAGTATGTCGAGTGATGGTAGTACTGGGGTAGCGGAGGTAAATCCCGATACTGAAACAGGGAGTGTAGGAGGCCAACCAGAATTAAAAACTTTACTTCTCGAGTTCATGTATCAGAACAAAGTTAGTAGTGATGCCTTAAATGCAAAATTAGAACAGAATAATGCAAAATTAGAACAAAACAGTAGGGAAAATAAAGAAAGTACAGATGCCTTAAACGCCAAATTAGAACAAAACAGTAGGGAAAATAAAGAATGTACAGACGCTTTAAACGCAAAACTGGAACAAAACAACGCTAAATTAGAACAAAACAGTAGGGAAAATAGAGAGAGTAATGAAACTTTAAACGCCAGATTAGAACAAAACAGTAAGGAAAATAGAGAGAGTACTGAAACTTTAAATGCTAAATTAGAACAAAACAGTAAGGAAATTAGTGTGAAAATGGAGCAGATTAGAGGAGAAATCAGAGGAATAATGGAAGAGAAGGTTAAAGAGATCATTGCAGATGTAGACAAGAAATTAGGAAAAGTACAGGAGGAGTTGGAAATTAGAATCAGTACACAGGCTGAAAATTTAAAAGAACTAGTGCAACTTGAAACACAGCAGGTCAAAAAGCAATTGGGGGGAGAAATTGACAAAATTCAGGTAGCTACTAAAGAGGTTAAGGAACAGCTGGGGGGTAGAATTGAGAAAGTCCACTCGCAAATAGTTGCAGAAGTAAATGATTTAAGAGAGAGTAATAGAGAGAGCATTAGCAAGATTGAGGAGAAACAAGCAAAGCTATATGATAAAGTAGAAGAATCAGAAGGAAACATTAAATTAACAGTAAACAGTATTGAGAGGAAGGCTGAGGAGAAAATCGCAGAATTAGAGTTAAAATTAAAAGCTAGGATCAGGCAAGAAAATAGTCAGAATAGGCCAGGTTTTGTGAATAGCACACACAGGGAGGTAGAACTGGGTAAGTTCAGCAATCGACAGGGGTGCCCAATGGAGTTCATGAACACTATAGAAAATAAATTCGGGGAGAGGTTGGAAAATGGTAGTATTGAGTGGTGCCAGGTAGTTGAAATCTTAGAACAAGTGTTTGTGGGGGAAACGAGGAATTGGTTTGCTGTCTACAGAGACAAGTTTACTGATATCAATGATTTTAAAATGAAATTCTGTGAAAAGTTCTGGAATGAGGTTATTCAGTCGCAGCATCGTGAGGGAGTAGTGTGTGGTAAATATAACCCTAAAGGAAGCTCCACCATGACCGAATACTTTTTAGGGCAGGTATTAGTGTGTAAATATCTGGATGGGTTGAAGGAGGAAAGTGATGTGGTGAGGTTGCTACTTAGGCACTTTCCCTATAGGATCAAGGAGGCTGCTTGTATCCAGAATGTAAAGACTATATCACAAGTAGAAAATTTGTTAGGCACATTTGATGCACTAGGGAGAGGGGGTTATGAGAACAATTTCAATCGGAACCAGGGTAATAATAATAATAGACCTAACGAGGCCAGGCATCAAGAATTTCAAGGGAACGGTGCCGAAGGGGCCAACGCTCAAAATAGAAATAACAATATTCAGCTAAATCAGAACAGAGGAAATGGCTATGGTAATCAGTATCAAGGGAGGAACAATGATTTCAGGGGAAATCAAGGGAGGAACAATGATTACAGGGGAAATCAAGGGAGAAACAATGATTTCAGGGGAAATCAAGGGAGAAATTATAATGACAATAATTACAACCAGAATAGGGGTCAAGGAAGAGGACAGCCTAGTGGTAGTAATATACAGCCAAACAATGACAACACAGC
Organism: Meconema thalassinum; assembly: GCA_946902985.2. Classification (NCBI taxonomy): domain Eukaryota; kingdom Metazoa; phylum Arthropoda; class Insecta; order Orthoptera; family Tettigoniidae; genus Meconema; species Meconema thalassinum. The sequence continues at coordinate 1,296,045,495 of OX336389.2, forward strand.
CCAGAACAACCAGACCAGTTCAGTAGTTAGTAGTACTACGGCCAGCTGTAGCGGTTCTTTAAACGCGAACCAGGCTGCGAAGTAAGGTCAGAATCTCAGTCTGTAGCATGCCCTGTCCATACAATTATACAGGAACACTATGACCTAAATGTAAGAAATGAATTATTACATGAACTAAATGATGAAGGTATTATTCAGGAAGTGGTTAGTAAGAGCCCCATAGTTAAATTTAACGTGTCCGAGGCGTACACAGATGTTTTAATTGATAGTGGTTGTATGAAGAGTTGCATAAGTAGTGCATTTTATGATAAAATGAAAGGAACTGGAGTAAATTTTGAGGAGATGCCAATTAAAAGCACTTTTGTTATCACAGCTGTTGGGAAGAGGTCTAAAGTAATTTCTAAGCAAGTTTTAGTAGACATTAAAATTAATAATCATGTAGAAAAGCAGATTTGTCTTGTAATTCCAAATTTAGTATTCAGTGTTATCTTGGGTTCAGAGTGGCTAAGTAGAGTGTCTGGTAACTTATGTTATGATGTAGGGAGTTTGAAATTTAAATGGGGAGATTCTGAAGTAGAAGTAGCGTTCAATGACCATATTCAGAGGAGTAGTATTGTAGGTGTGATTTGTACTTTAAATGAGATATCGCCAGCCGTAGAGCGGGGTTCTCCATGTTTTGTGGGCAGTGTGATTACGAACGGAAGTCTAGAGGACTCGTTACGTGAGGCTGCATTTCAGGGAAATATAGAGGATGAACAGTGTGTTCGGCTCTATGATGTGTTATGGTGTAATAGGAGAGTTTTTGAGGATCGCATTGGTATGGCCAATTGCTATACACATTCATTGAACGTTATTGATAGGTCAGTATTCACAGGACATAGATATCCTGTACCTTTCGCTTATCAGAGTGCAGTTGAGGCACAAATTAACCAGATGCTTGAAGATGGGATTATTGAGCACTCGAACAGTCCATATGTTAATTCTTTGATCACGGTACCCAAGACCGACGGCACTGTTCGTATTTGTTTAGACGCTCGTTTGGTTAACAGTAGAATTAGTTCAGATCAGCTGAAATCTATGTCAATAGAGGAATTAATGCAAACATTTGAGGGGAAGAAGTATTTCACTTGTGTAGATTTGAGTTCCAGTTTTTGGCAAGTGCCACTTATGTACGAAGATAGACCATTTACAGCTTTTAGTCATAAATATAACCTTTATCAATTTTGTAGAACACCTTATGGGTTAAAGAGTAGTTCAGCAGCTTTAATTAGGGCTTTAAACATCGCATTAGGGGATGACACAGGAGAGTTTGTAACCATTTACATAGATGATATGGTAATTAGTTCACGCAGTTTTGAGGAGCATCTACGTCATTTAGATATAGTTTTTCAGAAGTTAGATCAGGCAGGGTTCACTTTGAAGCTGTCTAAGTCGTCATTCTGTCAGTCAGAAGTGACATTTTTAGGTCATAGAGTGTCGAGTCGAGGTGTAACACCAGAAGAAAGTAGGGTTAATAAGATACTTCACGCAGAGGTGCCACAGAATGTTAAACAGTTAAAAACTTACCTGGGAATTTGCAACTTTTTCAGGAGGTTCGTTCTTAAATACTCAGGGTTGGTAGAACCATTCAGGGAATTGCTTAAAAGTGGGACTCGGTGGAGATGGGAGTCCAAGCATGATCAGGCTTTTAGAGCGCTGAAGGAAGGTTTTGAGAAAGCTGTAGTGCTGAAATATCCGTTAAAAGATAAGGAATATGTGGTTATGACAGATGCTTCACATATAGGCATTGCTGGAGTATTATGTCAGAAAGATGATGAGGGTAATCTGTGCATTGTATCTTTAGCCTCGCGAGGACTGACAGCAGCAGAGAAAAGATACACGATTACTGAGTTAGAGCTTTTAGGTATTGTTTTCAGTTTAGGGAAATTTAGAATGTATTTAGTAGGGGGGAAATTTGAGATCCACACAGATCACCATGCATTACTGTATATGAGGACTTGTAAACTCAGTTCTAACAGAGTTAGTAGGTGGATTCTTGCTCTGCAGGAATACGAATTCACAGTAAATTATATTAAAGGTAAAGATAACATTCTTGCAGACATGCTATCGAGGGACACTAATTTATGTAGGGATTATCCTGTGGTTAAAGCAGAGGATGGTATTTTAATATGTGCATGTGTGGACAGTAGCAACAGGGCATCGTTACAGACACTGAGAAATATGCTAGTGGAGCAACGTGATGACGTTAAGTTAAAGGAGCCACTGGCTAGGTTGGAGATAGGTGAAGAAGAGTATGTGAAAGTAGGACGGTTCACGTACAAGATGCAGGATGGGCTTCTTGCAAGGAAATGTAGGAATAATCGGTGGGCAATATGTGTTCCTGCCACTTTGCGGGAGGAGCTAATTTGGTTCATTCATAGGGAATTAAGACACTTTGGTGCTGCCAAAGTCTTCTATGAAATTGGTCGTGACTTCATTTGGAGTAAAATGGGAAGGGATGTTAGGAGGATTTTAGCTAAGTGTGACACCTGTCAAAGGAGTAAGTATCCAGTTAAATATTTAGTGGGGGAGAGATCTGCAGTTCTCACCAGTAGTCCCGGCGAACTACTGTGTGTAGATTTATTTGGCCCGATCGTTAAAGGACAGTACGGCTACGAGTACATTTTTATAGTTATTGACGCTTTTAGTAAGTATGTCAAGCTATATCCGCTAAGGAAAGCCACGGGACTAGCGTGTAGCCGTCTGATCATTAATAAGTATGTACCTGAGTTTGGCATTCCTCTCAGGATACTATCTGACAGTGGACCACAGTTTACTGCAAAGAAATGGAGAACCAGTATGCAGGAAGCTGGTATTACACACGTTCATTCCTCTGTAAGGTACCCTCAGGGTAATTCTGCAGAGCGTCCATTAAGGGAAGTGGCTCGTCTTTTTAGGACTCTAGTGCATGACAAGCATGCGGCCTGGGTTGGACATCTTCCCAAGGTCGAGACTTGGCTGAATTCTGTCCAGCATGAGAGCACGAAATTGACGCCATACGAAGTTCACTTCGGAAAAAGACCACAAAATGAACTAGCGAGGGTGTTGGGATTAAATGAGGGTAAGCAACCGGGGTTGGATTACATTGTCCAGTTGGCGAAACAGAATTTATCTAAGTCAGCACAAAAGAGAATTCGCCAACAAAAAGAAACTAAATTTGACCTATTCGAGCCGGGAGACAGAGTCTTACTTAGAGTGCCGAAACAGTCAAATAAGCTAGAGAAAGTCATGTCCAAGTTCTTTTATCTCTACGAGGGCCCATTTATAGTTTCCAAACGTATTGGGAAAACAGCATATGTGCTGGAGAATAGTGAGGGAAACAGATTATACGGGACGTATAATATACATAGTCTACGAAAATATGTGTCATAAAGTGAGTGTGTTTAGCTGGCGAGCCAGCCTATCAAATGAGTAAGTGTGGTATTTGGTGCGTGGGAGGATCTGGTCTTCCAGGCAGGCGTATCAGAAGTCACACAGGGGGGTAGTATGTAAGTAAATGAGAGTTTTTAAGGTACAGGGAAATATGACGGGATTGTCGGATGCTCTAGAGCACTAAAATGTCTCGATACACCAAGGCCAGAATTTGGTAGCGCTGGTGAATTCCCATTTGCCTCCAAGAGATGGGTGAGCGCTTGAACAGGGTATTTTTGCTTAAGGCGTCCACGAGGCAAAAGATGGGCCATCAGAATGCGAGACAGTCCTTCATGAAACTCATACATAACAGCACACGTGATTTCTATTTACGGCCTCACCATGTAAGATTTGTAAGTGTGTAATTTTAGGTAATTTGTACAAAGGTATTATTTGTGTGAGGAGAAATGGTCTGTGTTGAGAACTAGTATTAAGTAGAATATGGTCTACGGGAACTTAAGAAGACAGGGCGATTACGGCACAGAAATATTTGGTGTTATATGTAATGCGCATTTACTGTTTTTTTTTTCAGAAGTCAATATTAATTTACTCTGCTTTAAAGAGAGATTAAGTATTATGGTCACGAGGCGCTGCCACAATAGTGTGATCGTGTGCTCAGTGATAAGTGGGATTAATTTCACAATAAGGAAGGAACCTCCAGTGAAATTAGAAAGTTCTAGGGAGATATAAATATATCAGAACACCTTCAATGCGTGTGATATGACATCGTAAATACATAGTGCTCACACAGTAATTATGTCTATTTTTCCAACATAGAGAAATTTGAGAGGCGGAAATATCCGTGGAACACTGTTCTATATGAAAAACATTGGACTGGTTGCAAAGTGCAATCCATAGTGACAACAAACTTTGACGCAAAGTGCGTGAAGAAAAATTATGAGTGTATATATCTGTAATTTAGGGTGATTTCATTTATGTAATATGTATTTTGGATGGGGTTTATTAACGTGTCTGGGATAATCGGATAATGGACCGTCGTCACGGTAAATCATCCGATGATCCGAGGCGAATATGTAACGTGTTTTTCGAGGGGTTTTTATGCAACTGGCATAAGTCAGTAGGAAGCCATTCTATATTTATTTACGCGGCAAATTGTTCAGCCAAGAGAATTTTTCATGTTAATTTATTATTATTATTAATTTATTATAATTATTATTAAGATATTTTCGGAGCATTTTATAAAAATTATAAGCATACAGAAAGGTTTTCTATGTCTTAGAAAACGCTATCAAGCAAATTATTACGAACGACAATATCATAGAAAATTATGTGATTGCGGAATTTTACGGAGTTTTCGTCAGTTAGGATATATTGAGAGACATGACTCACTGGGAATTCAAATACAAGCTGATTCCTGTCGAGAAGCATGACGCAATCTTGGGTTGCTTCGTCAAGAAAAGACGAATATATGGAACGGAAAACGACTTCTCCCTCCCGCGGATTTTAATGAGCCAGAGTGGGGATCTAGCGCGTAGGGTGCAGCCAATCAGTGGAGACCACGTAAGCTAGGAGTCGGCTGAAGAGTGGGGGAGCCGACAGGTGCATATATCGTTCGACGCGCCGTGGAACGTGGACAATCTGTGTAGTTCTTGCCGAGTGTGGTTATACGCGGGAGTCGCTCCGATGTTCCGTGGAACGTGGACAATCTGTGTAGTTCTTGCCGAGTGTGGTTATACGCGGGAGTCGCTCCGATGTTCCGTGGAACGTGGACTATCTGTATAGAACTTAACGAGTACGGTTGTACGCGGGAGTCGCTCCGATGTTCCGTGGATTGGAGGACTAACTTTTGTAAAACTTAACCAGTGCGGTTCTACGAGTGTTTGGGTCCGATGTACGGACCATAGAATTTTCTAATCTACAAGAATATCATCAAATATTTCGACGGAGATGACGACGTCCAGGAGACTGTGGGAAGCACACAGCATCATCAAGTACGAGGGAAATGCTTTGGCAATTTACAGTGGTAAGCGCATATGACGCAGAAATACGCAATCTCTCATTTCTCTTTGTTTTATATTTCAAATTTCAGTAACTTCATAGCTTGGAAATAAGAGTAAAATCAATTTATCAGACTCCGTTTTCACGTAATTTTCTATCGGTAATATTAAATTCGCAACGCTCCAATTTAAATTTTATACTTATTATTATTATTAATTTTGCTATACTTGTTTTATATAATAAATTCATTTCTTTTACAATGCAATCTTTGCTTTCAGTAGGTAGCATTAGATATAGACCAATTCCTTCTCCTGATACAATTGTTTGTTGGGTTAATGATCAAATCATACCACGATCTGAGTGAATAGATTCTTGAAGGTGTTCTACCAGAGCTAGACGTTGTTAAATACAAATTTAGATTTCAGCATTGCGTTGAAGTCTTGGCGCCCATTAAAACAACATAGCTTAGGCAGAGGTAAACAGTTTCATTTGTCGCTACCAACATGGGGCACTAATTAACGTTTCAAAGGGTATAGCCCAAAAATCGTCCTCTTCTATCAAAGTCCTGTTCGTCTGTGGTGTGCGTCTCTTGAATGTTGACGATATCAATATCGAAGTTGTTCAGCTGTTTTCCGAGATGTTCACACTTGGCACGATTTATGCCTTCAATATTTAATTGTAAAATACGGACTGAAGGTCCAATGTCTATTGTTGATTGGTTCTGAAAGATCCGATATTATCAAAAGTTTGAGACATTATGTCATTCACTTGTATCACCTTATGTCGCTGTTGCTCGTTTAGCACCACCAAGGGGACACGTGCAGGGCAATCAATAGGTAAGAACCTGCAGACGTGAGCAACGGTCATCCCTCCTGGCTGGGTGAGAGGATGTGAAATATTATCGCGATTCAGGAATGTGTGCGGATGGGACAATAGGCCAATGGAAAATTACAGTGACATAGATGTCACTGGAAGGTCGAACAATATGACAACTACGTCAGAGAGATAACAGAGTAAGCGAGGACAACTCCGCCCCCTACCATTGCCACAGCCAATTTCGGGGCAAGAGAGGTGTTAAGAGCTGTGGTGATAGGGATAGAGGGGGAGAGGCTGGGAGAGGACGGCGGGGTAATAGATTGTCGATCATGTTATGATACATAGTCTGTCATTACTGTTTTAAACTATGCAGTGCAAACATAGGCTGTGTCTTATCTGTGTAAAAGTAATTGCATTCGTGTGCTCAACACTCAATCAGTAACCATATTGGATACATCATATACTGTATTAGAGGTAAGTGAGAAATTAACAATGTTTAGTTTATTTTATGCTAATAAATGTTTAAATTATTATTGGTTTACCATTGTATTGATGAATTGTTTTTATTTGGTTTGTTTGAGATCATCTAAATACATGTTGAGACAGAGAAAAAAAAGAGGGAAAGCCATTCCACTTGAACCTACAAAAAGGCAAACGCAGGGCTTTGTTACAAAACAAGGTAAGATTTTTTTAAATATATATAACCTGTTTTATTTTAATTTTATTTTGTTTTAGTTTATAATATGTTTATTGCAGCAAAATTGCCATACAAATTAACATAAATACTAATCACAACAAAACTTGATCAATGATACATATCTTTCTGAACATGTAACAACATGATATCTATCACATAACCCTCCACAGACGCGACATATACAGGTCGCGCATGGGTCTTGGAATCTCTCTGTCCGGCATAACTTATGGTGGAAACCATGCACCGCAAGCCTTGTGACAAGATGTCTAAGATGGTAATTCGCCTCCTTCCAATCCTTTCTAGTCATAGCATTTGTACTGTAGAAATCGACCCGTAATTCTCGTTTTTTTTCTTGGTGTTCCAGTACTACTTCTTCATAAGCTGGCGTGGATGGTAGCAGCATTTTCAATCGTAGATCTTCAAGCAACATTGTTTCATTCATCATCTCGTAAACCAGTCAAAATGGCGTAAATTTAGAAAGGCAAAGTGCTCGCTTCAAGAACGTCGCTTTAATTTTCTCAATGCCTTTTGAATTATTTCTTGTAAGGTACTGCCATATTACTTGTATACCATAAGTGATTATTGGTACAATTTTGGTATTAAAAAGCTTCATCTCAGTTTGGATTGAAATCTTGGAGAGGTGTTGAATGTCGTTCATGGCCAACACAGCTCTTATGCCTTTGTCCTTCACATGCGTCGTATAGGTGGTTCCTTGGGTTTGCAGTATAACACCCAGGTATTTGAATTTATTCACATTGTTAAGTGGTTGGTGATCTAGGATGATTACATCATTAATCGCTTTTCTGCCTCCTCTTTTGAACGTCATTTTACCGTCTTATTCCTGTTTATAATTAGGTCTGTTTCTTTGGCCCATGACGTCAACTTGTCAACAGCTATTTGTAGGGATGTTCTCGACACCGAAGTCAAAGCCATGTCATCAACATAGATGTAAATCATGACATCTTCTGCTTTAATTGCTCTTACCACGTCGTAGGTACCGATGTTGAATAAGATGGGACTGAGAGGGTCCCCTTGTAAGACGCCCGTCGTTTGGTCGATCGGATCTGAAATAGGGTTCGTGTCATCAATTTCTATGCTGTTTCTTGACAAAATGTATTTTATGAGATGCACTATAGAGTTTTCATCTCCTATTATACGCTCTAGTTTATTTATTAGTTTTATTCTATTCACTGTGTCGAACGCTTTGGTGTAGTCTACGAACACAACATGAAGCTTCCTTTTTGGGTGTCCCAGTGTATCGATTATGTCTCTTTGTAAACATTCCACAGCTTGTAATGTTGACCGTTTCCTCCGGAACCCGAACTGCTCTTCAGGGATGTATTCGTCAACTACTGCGGATAATCTTTGGGCTCACAATTTTGTCAAGACTTTAAGTAGAGTTCACTCCAGCGCTATACCTCTTTATGATTCCGAGTCGCTAGGGTTTCCTTTTCATTTATATCGTGTTTTTACTCTTGCTGTTCTCCATCTTTAAGGAATCCTTCCCTGTCGTAAACTCGCATTAAAAAGGTTAGTCCAAACTTCCGCTAGGTGCGGGGTTGCAATCTGTAGATGTTCGTTGTATACCTTAACCGGTCCATAGGCCTTTTTCTTTTTCAATGATCCAATTATTTCTTGAACCTCCTGTAGTGTGAATAATTCAATGTTTGTTCTATTTCCGCCATAAATAGCTGTTTTGATGATGATGATGATGATAATTGTTGTCTTAAGGGGCCTAACATCTAGAGGTTATCGGCCCCTAAATAGCTGTTTTGCGTGGTCTGGCGTTTTGTTTATGAAAGATGCTATTTGAAATTGATATACATATGGTGGTTTATTTTATTTCTTTTTAGAGTATGTTCCCGAAAACTGCTGTTGAAAAAACTGAGAACGTGTGTTTGGGACCATTGTTTACCAGGCAGTCTACAGCTGAAAACTTGGGTGAGATTGTATTATTTTATAAAAATCATGTATTTTGCTACTGCTACCGATACATTAACTTGGGAGCCACTTGAGTCCTGTTATAAGAAACGTATGTGCGCTGGCCGCGTGGTGAATGTTAGGGAGAGTTTAATCCCAAAATACTTTGTGGAATCTTATTTCGAAATTTTTAAAGAACAAATTTGTACTGCGCAAAGGTTTCATACGACTTTAAAGGTCAATACACAACTTTTGTGCGATTTCATATATAAAAACAAGGACGGTGAGCGTAAAAAAATATTTTATATTGGCAGTAAAATGCGAGAGCTTTTGATAGCCGATAATCTGAAATATTGGTATCAAAGCCATGTGGTGAATGCCTTGCTATAAAAATTTGATAAACTGCAACTAGGACCCAGAGGCTTAGCGTTAGACAAAATCCATTACCTACAAATCAACATTTGTCAATTTAACCCGTTGAATGCTGGGTCTAGCTTTATTAAAACACCACCAGCAATAGCTTCGAAAAAGGCTGTGCTGAATATAATGAACCATGACAATGATTGCTTCCTATGGTCGGTGGCTGTGTATTTGCAGGCAGCCCCACGAAACTGTGAGAGACCAGGAATGTACAAAGCCATGTTTGTTGAATTAAAACAAAATTTAAATTCAACTCGAGTGTCGTTCCCTATGGACTTAACCGAGATCCATAGGTTTAAAGTAGATAACGAAGACTTCTCTTTCACGGTGTATGGCCTTCATGGTAATGAGATTGTGGGTCCTCTTTATGCCACAAAAAACCGAAGCGACACCACATTCATCTTTTATATCTATCTGTGGGAAAGTAGAATCACTATTGCCTGATTAAAAGACTGAGTAGATTGCTAAGCAGTCAAATATCCAAGCATGTGCGTTCAAAACATATTTGTGATCGATGCTTGCAATATTTTACAACCCCTACACTTTTAGAACGCCATAGGGTAGATTGTGTTTCTCAGGAAGCGGTGAGATAGATATTGCCACAAGGGGACAGAGCTGTGTTGAAATTCAAGAACATTCATAAGTGTGACACTCTTCCCTATGCGGCGTATGCAGATTTTGAAGCCCAAACCACACCCATGGCGGGATGTGAACCAAATCCCACCATCAGCTTAACCACACCCATTCAAAAACATGAACCTATTGCCATAGAATTTAATGTGGTGTGTGCCTATGACCCCACGCAATCCTTTTACAAATCCCGTGAGGGGGCAGATTGTGCCAGATGGTTTTTGGATGAACTTGTAAAGTAGGCCGACAATGTACAGGGATTACTGGACCACCCAGTACCCATGAGCCTAACGCCAGAACAGCAGCAGCAGTATGAGCATGCCACGACATGCCAGATTTGCGAAAGGCCACTGATCAGTGCTGAAGACACCGTTCGTGATCACTCACACTTTACGGGAGAGATTCGTGGAGCTGCGCACAGTAAATAACATTTGAACTTCCCAGCTTCTCGTTTTATCAGTGTCTTTTTCCACAATCTGGCGAATTATGACATTCAGTTTTTGATTCGTGAATTGGGTCATGTCAACAAGGGCTCGTTTACCATTATCCCCCAAAACCATGAGCGTTTTACAGCCCTGACATGGTGGTTGGGCAACTTTAGCATTCAATTTTTGGATTCCATTAAGTTTATGGCATCCTCGCTAGATAGCCTTGTGGATGGCTTGGATGAGGAGGAATTAAAAACACCAGAATGCATTTTAATGATCCTGAGCAATTTCAATTGTGCATTCGGAAACGCATATTTCCCTACGATTTCTGTAACAACTGGGACATGTTTAAGCAAAAAAAACTCCCACCACAAGAGAAATTTTACTCGAAACTAACACGTAGTACCGTTTCCGATGAAGGCTATGCACATGCATGTGAAGTTTGGCGAGTGTTTGGCATTAACACGCTAGGTGAATATGCTACGCATTACCTAAAACTGTATGTATTGCTGCTCACCGATGTGTTTCAAAAATTCCGTGAGTTGTGTCAGCACATTCATGGTCTTGACCCGGCTCACTATTATACGAGACATGGGCTCTCGTTTGATGCCACTTTGAAATACAATCAAGTGGAATTGGATTTACTCACTGATGAAGACATGGTCTTATTCTTTGAAAAGGGCATTCGCGGTGGCTTTGTGTCGCTTAACCAGTGCCATGCCGAAGCGAATAATGTCTACATGCCTGATTATTCACCAGAAAAACCAGAATCGTACTTAATGTACTATGATGTGAATAATTTGTATGGCTACGCCATGAGCCAGCCTTTGCCCTATGGAGAGTTTACTTGGCTGACAGAGAAATAAGTGTCACCATTTGATGTGAACATGGCTAGTCAAGAAACAGGCCGTGGATATGTCTTAGAAGTGGATATTGAATATCCCTCATCCTTGTATGATCAACATGCCGATTTCCCATTCTGCCTAGAGCAAATGGTTTCCCTTCACAGTAAAGTGAAAGTTGAAAAACTCATGGGCACACTTTACAACAAAAATCGGTATGTGATACATATCCAAATGTTGGTGCAATGCCTCGCCCAAGGCTTAGTGTTGAAGAAAATCCATAGAGGTATTTCGTTTGCTCAAAAAGCATGGCTCGAGCCATACATGCGACTCAACACAGAGCACGGACAAATGGCAACACAGCAGTTTGAAATTATTTTTTAAAATTAATGAACTGCATCTATGGCAAGTCCATGGAAAATGTCCGCAAATACCGTAACATAAAATTGGTGAATGTCTGGGACGGGCGGTGGTGTATTCTTGGAATACACGGTACGTGAGAATATAAAGTTTAATGCTTTTGCATGTTCATTCCTTCCTCTTTGTCAAACACCAACAGTGATCTTCTATTTTCTCTTTGGTGTTCAAATCTCTTATATCTTTTATGAGTCTGTTCTAGATATATATGCCATGACCCACCTAGCGTCATCTAGCAGCGAATCTCTGAAGCTCTTCAACTCTTCCTGGTGCAAGAGGACTTCCTTCTCAATCTGGCCACCAGATTTCGTTACCATCGCCAGCTATTATCTCCATGAGCAAGAGAACTTCGTCTCCTCTTTCACTCACCATGCTGTGCTAGCATCGCCTGCTATCAACTCTTTGAAGACTATTCATCAAGAAGAACATTTATTTTTATTATGTTGGTCATGCTTATATGTATACCTTTTGTTTCCTACCCCCACTCTTTTCCCTTCCTGGTCCCTCTGTGCTTCGCTGAGCAGGTCTCACTTCTAAGTCGGCAGTTGACTCGGTCAGTTATGGCTCAACTCGAGCCAGTCTCCTCAAACCAAGAGACACTCTCTACGTTCTACGCCATGTTGGCACATTAGATATCGTCAAGGGGAACTTCACCTTCGACATGAAATCAAGTTAAGTACAAACTTCAAGTTTTAACCTCATCCTCATGGTTTTAACTTCTACATGCTTTTAACTATTATTTTATAGGCAGTGTGAAATTACTATATTTTGGGGAAAATCATCCTTCGTGGGATTTTCCATGTTAGACTTCTGCATTTAAGCCAATCTTTGTGAAAGGCAGCATTTCTTATGCTTGTCAAATGAGAAATCTTCTCACACCGAGGGAGATTATTGATTACCCGCTGTCTATAAATCACCAAGCCAGTTCCTCCGTTGGATCATCTTTGCCCCATACTTCTATTAAGATCGTTCTGGAACCTTCCAGATCCTGTACTTTATCTACAAGTCCTGCCGTCATGTATTTTTCACTCACTTGTGGGAATACTATTTAAAATGAGAAATCTTCCTTATAAATTACCGCAATAACAAATTTTCTTCCACCGCTGGAATGTTCTATGGCGCATTTAATTGTAATTCCCAACTTTCTCAAGAAATAGACTCTCGCCTACCTAGTGCAACCAGTTCTCTTCATTATTGCAATAACTTTCTTTCCCATAAACTTCCGTGTTTTTTACAGTGATCTTTGCATCCATTTTACAGACTATAGTGAAAACTAGTGCTTGTCCCACTTTTCTACCGCGTCGCGATCGTCCGGTTACATTAAATAAGGCCATGAACATTTATCCTATTTCCCAATGATCTTTCCTCAACCTTCTACTAACTAACCATATTAATAAAATTGTAACTTTTTTATAAGGTGTCACTCACGAAGTGCCCTTCCATTTTGTTGGTTTATCATTAATTAATTACTGTATAACTACGTGTTTTATACACGGTTCAAACGTACATTGTTTCTTCCTTATAATCAGGGAAAACAATTCTTTTAACTCTTGAGTGAGTTATTTCTGGGTTTCACGAAATGGAATCTGCCCCATTTGGCGCGTGATTCCCACTTAAACATAGGAAGTCTAGAACTTTCCTTTTGACTTTCTCTTCAGGTTTCACCGTAGTGACCTGCTCTCTTTTGTATAATTGTTATAAAGTAATTCTGCTTAAATATAAGAAGTTGTAGGAACTTCTATCTTATTCTTCATGTTTTTTTATTGTTATTTCGAAGTTGTCACTCTCTCTAGAACATTCTCTCAAGAATTTCTTAAAGTACACTCTTTGTACTCAATTTAATGTTTAAACTTTAATTACTACATTTGTCTTTTTTAAATCTTATAAAGATTTTAGAACATATATAAGGTTCGAAACCTCATAAATTGTCAATTGCCTGGAGCAACCGTCAAATGGTTTCTGAGGTCTGTGACCCAAAAATTGTTAAACAAATTGAAATTATATGTTTGTTAAAGTTATCAACTTCTTTTGCCTTGTTAAATAAATTAAATATTTGTTTTTGGATTCATCATTTCTCTGATACTACTGTTAGGCAAGATCCTGGCTTTCCTAACTCTTCCTCAGTTCATGCCATCGTTAATACAGAATAAAGCTTTTACTATTTGTCTTGCCAGACTATCACCCTTCCCCATAATAGTCTTATGCAAGCCTGGGAGGAAATACACTAAAGCCTTTCTCTGGCAAACCGCCCAAGTTCTCGCTGTGTTTCCCGTCAGCTTGGACCAAGCTCTTACCCACTTTAGGTATCCGAGAACGAATTTTCAGTGGCAACCGCCTCTAAGTGTATTGAAAGTTAAATTTATAACTTTTGTGGAACTCTCATCCTATTTCTCTATCCTTTTTCTCCAGTCCGAAACCCACTTCCTTTTCTTAATCATCTTCCCTTGGTGGGTGGGTTATTCCTTAGCCAATAATCTACCCAGGCGGTGGGGTGCCCAGCGTTACATTATCAAGCCTAATTTTAAATCGATCAACATTATCGATGAGAATTTGGCCACCATTGAATTGAGTAAGACCAGCGAGACCATGGATAAACCCCTTTATTGGGCCTAGTCATTTTAGACTTTTCCAAATCGGTCATGTATCGATTCCACTATAAGTTTGCCAAACGCCATTTTGAGGACGTCTCTCTTTCGTATATGGATACGGACTCATTCATTTACCACATTCGCCACTGCAACACCTATGATATTATGAGACAGCATAGTGACTGGTTCGACACTTCTTCCTATAGCATTAACAACGTGTTTCAGCTGCCCATAAAAAGTACGAATAAAATGGGCGTTTTAAAAGATGAATGCGGTGATTCCGTCATGACGTAATTGGTAGGTTTGGACTCCAAAATGTATGCTTATCGCACACTAGACTGTTTGGAAGCCAAAAGAGCAAAAGGTGTAGGTAGGACAGAGGTAAATTCGCTACGTTTAGACGACTACTTAGCGGTTTTACGAACTGGAAAAGCTATGTCCCATACACAGTACAGGATACAATCCAGCAACCATCATTTGTATCGTGTGGAACAGAGAAAACTCACCCTCGCCTCTATGGATAACAATCGTGTGTGGGCTGATGACCTGCTTACCGGCCTGCCCTGGGGTTATGACCGCAAGGTGGAGGAGGTGTGATTTTTATGTTTGTTCGTTTAGGGACGTGGCTTTTTGTAACTCGTAGAGTTAGTATTTTGTAATTACTGGTTTTTGTCATTGTAAATAGTAGATTTACTAAATAGTGGCAATTAACGTAGGCATTTTGCTCTTTAAAAAGTTATGTACAACCTTATTTTTAAAAATTTTTGATTGGGTTAGGAATTTGAAAATCCCTCATGGTAAATGGTAAATAGTTTGATTTTTTAAGCTGTACAAAAGTGTTTATTATTTTTATAAATATTGAATGACTAATAGTATTTTTAGTAACTTTAATGACTAGGATATTTTTTGTAATGTAAATTACAAATGGTAAAAAAAAAGTTATTTTGGGATAAGTGCGCGTGTCGAGAATGTGCTTTTGGGAATAAATAAAGTGGTTGTGATTGTTCCCAAAGGCAGGTATGGTTGTGTGTGTGAATGTATGAGTAGAGTGAAAGCTGATGTGTGTGACCAGAGCAGACACGGTGAGGTAGAGTGCGTAAGGAAATTGTCACTTATATAGTCATTTTGTTTCCAATAGTTTTTTTTTCTTTCAAATGTAGCGGTCAATAGACATTTTTTTGTAAAACACTCTAACCTGCAGTAGTCGTAGACCTCTACGTTTCTCTAAACACATATAAACAGACTGCATCATCATTATGGTCAAGCACTCACATCAACATCATTGACAAAAATGAACTTTCGACATACATCAAATGGAAAAAATGTGAAAACAGCTAAATGGAAAATCCATGTTTTGATATCAGCAAAAATTCAAAAAACGTATAACTGTCATTTTAAAAACTGGAAATGGCCATGTGTGAATATGAAAATTCAAAAAAACTTCAAACGGACATTTTTAATAAGTATAGTCAACAAAATGGAAAAATCCATGTCATAAAAAACGCAACAATTCAAATGGACATTTTTAGAATACTGTAAATTTAAAATGACAAATGCAATGTATGAATTGATCATGTGTGAAATTTTAAAAATTAACGAAAAAAATCGTGCTATGGTAAACCTTTGTTTTTATTTCATAACCATAGGGATTGACAAAAGAATACAATACAAACAAATCACAAATCCTCACTCCTCAATTCCTCAATGTTTATGTCCATGCATCATCAAATTTCCTTTCATAGCACTCATCACAATCAGGGCTGCCATTCTCTCACTCACTGAGGCATCACAGGATGTGAAACGTTGTTTAGCGTTTTCAATAACATTTTATCTGCCACATGTCTTAA
Organism: Meconema thalassinum; assembly: GCA_946902985.2. Lineage (NCBI taxonomy): Eukaryota > Metazoa > Arthropoda > Insecta > Orthoptera > Tettigoniidae > Meconema > Meconema thalassinum. The sequence continues at coordinate 1,296,061,509 of OX336389.2, forward strand.
ACCAGGATGACTATGGCGATAAGAAAGATTATGTTCTTTGCATGCTTGATCCAAAAGATTAATGGGTACATCACCACGCTGCAAATGTTTTTCGAGGCGAGTTCCAGGGCCACAAAAACGATACCCTGGGAGATGGATTTCCAAAGGTAAGTATTGAAACACTTTGGCAATGACGCCATTGTCAGTACAGGTCTGGTATATCCTTTTCCATGGATGGTGAAAAGATTTGGTCTTCCTCCTTCTCTCCGCACGATGTTTGTGTTTGTTGTTGTTGTTGTTGTTGCTTTTTCTCACCATGACACCCGTGGAATGATTCAACAAAGTCTTTACATTGACTTTTATGAACGTGATACTGTTTGACCAGCTGGCAAGTCGCGCACTGTCGCATAGGGGTATTATTGCCATGGCCACATGCTCATGGTGATCGTAATCCGTACAGGGTTGCAATTCACTCAACACAGGGTCTTGAGTCCATGATTTTGGTACATGTTGCCAGATTTCCTTCACCGCGTTGGCGGCCACATAATAAATGAACGACTTGGGGAGCGACAATAGTTCCTCTTTGGTAAAACTGTCTAGTTTCTTTTCACACACAAAAATCTTGCCGATTGTCCGTAGCATTGCCTTTCTCCATGGTATCACGTTCTGTAGATGTTTACACGTTGCTTGTAGAAATCTCACTGGCGTCATTCACAGGTAAATCTTGAGTTTTAATTTTATTTAACAACTCCCAGCAGGCATGGGTGGTTAACCAATGAAAGAGATGCCACGCATACGCTAGGGCAGTATGGGTAATGTTGCCACAGGGACAAGTATCCATGAGAGTTTGCCGGGATGGGCAGCCCAAGTCCATGAGGACAATACATTGACAGTAAGGCGCCAAAAATGGTTGTAACCATTCACGTTTTTCATTACCTTTCACAAATACCACATTGGCCGAGAAAAAGTGTGCTTTCATGACCACGTCCAAATATTTATATGAAATGGTTCCTTGATTCCAGTCTAGTTGCCTATGATTTTCAATCCACTCGATTTGTTTACGGTCTTTTTCACACAACAAATCAAAAGCATGTGGCGGTTTAAATACCAAATGCGTAGCTTACGATATCCAAAAAATGGTATAATCGATAATGGCCACTTGTTGAAATATAAATTTGCTGTCGCCAATTTTAAACCCTTGGCAATCCACAATGAGTGTGCGCAACATGTTGACGCTTGTCTGGACCAACTTCAACTGACGACTGACTAACGATCGACCACTAAAATGTGACCGTGACATGGACATAGCTGCCATGCTAGTTTAAAAAGAATGAGGTTAGGGTAGGACAGGTGGACATGAAAAAGAAAGAATAACAAGAACAACCACCTCCGTTTTTATTACATTATTTTATTGTCATAACACGTCTTACAGGCTTTTGTCATTTTGGGATAGGGACGATACCAACTCATACAACAATACTGTATTTTGTGTTTGTAACGTCCATAACACCGATGATGTCCCTATGTCTGTAAACCAGGCGTTTTTGACGGTGAGCCGCTCACCGAAGCACCGTTGACACCATACAGTTCACACGTATCGTAACTTGTTTTCTCATCACCTAGAGGCACGAGTGAGGGATACCTTGAATGGCAGGGTACATTTCCCACCTCCATTCTGCACAGGTAGGGGCAGGCGGGTGACCAGCGCTGATGACCCTGCATGGGTTCATCACTCTCTTCCCATTGGTCTATAGTAACGGCACAAAAGGCACATTTCACTTCGTCTCTTGTTTTTAAATAATAGAATCCAGCAGCCGCCGAGGCTTGAGGGTTTATAAAAGTCACCGGCCACGTCGCAAAGGTCTTGAAACGTTGTTCCTCAGAGTTTAAATTCATGGGTGTAACGTCTCTTGATGCTTTAAGGCAAGACATGACTGAGCGGCTTGACGTGCGTTGACCTGTTATTTATACACTTGTCACTTGGTTGGACAGTGGATAATAGTTGACTTGTTTGTGATGAATAATCAAACAGTAGGCCGTCGTATTGGCTGGTACATTGTCATGCGTTTCAAAATCTAGTCGAATGTCAATATTGGATGGCATGACAGAACCGTCCAGGTAAGAACAGTCAAAGACAATCAGTGGTGCCCTTGCCTTAAACGCTTGGGGTAGCAGCATGGGGCTGTTCTCTTTTTGATAATACGACCATCAAAATTTAAAAAAACAAGTCGTACAGGGGACCTAACTTATTTTTTGAAAAATCCAAATCTAGTCCTTCATGGGGAAACACAGCACCGTTGAGGAAAAGACGTGCATTTCTCAATTGCAGGTGACCAAAATGCGTGGCATCTTTGGTTTGTTAATATTTGCGATTCGTTTGAAAACCCACGATCATGTAGAGAGGTCTCTCTGTATAGCGGGCTGTTTTTACAGGCCAACTGTGTGTGTTGGTGGTGGGCAATAGTGGGTATTCATGGAGTGCCCAGCTTCTAAATTCCATGGGTAGAGGCATATCCCTCATTACAATCTTGAGTATGTCCAGTTTCTTGCTATCGTCAAGGGTCAAATGGGGGCACTTTCCATAGCATGCGTTGTAGTTGAATTTTTGAATCTATGGGTGCATTGTCGGCTCCCTTGAGTGCATTATTATCACTTCTGCCTCTCACCAAATAAAGCACTTGCCTTGCTTTTACCACAATGCGCTGGTGATCTTCGGCAAAGCCTAAAATCAGTTTAAGAGGTAAATATCCAGTAAAGGTGCATCAGTGTGTACCATCCAGTCATTGGTCGAGTCAGGGCACCAACCCGCCATGCAAAGTGTTTTACCCTCTCCTAACTATAAGAGGGGTACAGTATCATGACACTGGAAATACCCACATTTCGAGTGCTATCCCCCACGATATCGCTAATCACATAACGCACTTAAGAAAACAGAAAGGCAAAAGCATGGTTGGCTAAGTTGGATGTGGTGGGTATAGAGCCATCGGCTTTGGTGAGCCGACCTTCAATCTGAATGACACTTTCATGCGGTAGGGGTGTAAATATCTTGGTTGTTGATAACAAATTGAATTTCATCATTGTTATTGAGTCAAGGTGTTTGAGCTTGATAGGAATGGAGATCAATTCTTACCACTCCTGGTTGCCCCTCGATGTGGTTCGCTACCTCTAGGATAGAATTCATCATGTGGGTTGACGTGGTAACCCAAATGCTGTAAAATCTGCTTGTCCTGAGATATTCACGTGTATTCACGTGGCAAACAACTAACATCATTCCTAGACGGTGTTGTTGCTTTATACACAAACTTCATAGTGGCTACAGCACAAACTTGAAAGTCACTGGTGTGGTGGAATCTAGTTGAATCAGTTGTTGACCTCTATTGATAAGTCTTAATATTATATTAATAATACCATCGACAGCCAAAGAATGAAAAAGCACCACTGGAGGGTTTTCACGAATAATATAGTCATTGGGCGATGTCACAATAAAGTCATAAAGCGAATACGATGGTTCTTGATTGGTGTACCCTTGGATAAAAATATTACACGTCACCGACACATAATGGTCCTCAATGAATTTCACTTCATGGTCTGATTCATGGTTTTGTTGGGCTCTAACGCGCGTGGTTTTAATCCTAGTAATGGACCAATGGAGTCGCGGTGTGTTTTAAAGTCAATTTCGAATGTAGAGAAAATACTGCAGCGATGAGTGTTGATATTTCCTACAAGTTCAAACTTGCGCGTTCAAACGAGAAATGACTTTAAACCATATCCGTTGATCAACACCACACAAATGTGTTCATAAATGTCATCTATCGTGCATCCACCAGAGTTCAGGGTGAGCACAGAATCATCATAGTAAAACTTGTTGTTCACATTTTCACGTATGTTGTATATTCGATTGTACGTTTCAAGTGAAACAAGTCCTAAACCATAAGGTCCTTCACTCAATTCGATAGGCGGGTAAAAGTCTAGGCTGACTTCAGGTCCACGTCCATGCAGTGTAAACGTCTTACTTTTTGCTGACATACTGTTGACGTTTTTGCTTAGCTGCGTCTTATATAAAAAAAATAAACACAAACGTCCACACTGTTGGCCGTTAAACGTTTGCTCACGTTTCACATTATAATATATCTTGATCCTGTTTCCAAAATAGGTCACTAGTTCTATGGGCGTGGGGAAATTCCCAAAACTGTCAAAGTACCATACGGTGGATCCCTCTTTGATATAAGCTACATAATGCGTTCCTGGTCCTCGGTGATCATCCAAATTGACAACAGCACATTCCTGTTTCCAGGGTCGTGGGGGTAATTGGTTTCGCATAAACACACCTCGAAAATGAGAAAGCTTTAGTTGTTTCGCATAGCTTTCCACTTGTTGATGCATCAGGGCATGTCTTGCTATGGCTGAGGTTAACAATGTTTTTATTTTATTTTGAAATGGTGAAATCCCAAATCCATTTTGATAATAGGCTGGCTTTAAATTGGCATTTCTAGCCCCCATAGCAATCGCTTCCATGGTTTCATTGTGTCGCTGACTTTCTTTTAGTTGTTGCTTGCCCTGCTGTGCAGCTTTAATGGTTTTCGCCACCGCAATGGCTACGCCCAAAAGTGAACCCAGAGCTGCCAGACCAGCAAATAAAGCAAGTAAAAATCCCGCTCGTTTGGGGACGGGAATCACTCGCCCTTGTTTTGAACCCTGTCGCTGACGTTTTAGAATAACACGTCTCTGTGCTGTTCGAAGGGCTTTCCTTATGGTCAACACATTATTTTTTATTTTTTATTTCCCAACGGCTTGTCCACTAACGCCTTAAGCCCATGCTTTGACAATGACAGGGTCTTATTTTTAGTCTTTTTAGTCTTTCTCACCGCATATCTTTGTTTAACCATGATAATGACCAACAACATTTGACAAGAAAGTTAAAGTGACAACTTACTTCATCTTGTTATTTCATGGCTGTATTAAACCCTTTAGTATTGCAGTGTTTATATGCAAGAATCTTGATCAAGGGGTCGCGCTCAGTTCATAGTGTGATGTTTACGTTCGCCAAACAACATGCCCTACTGAGGTAAGGGTCATAGGATTAAAACTATAATAAGAAGGAAAGTGACAAGACGTAACATACTAACGTAATTTAATGACTATTAGTGCATAAAATGAATATAAACAACAATAAAAAATCCTCCCTGAAATTTCCCATGACAGGAATATCTATCAATGTTGAGGAGTCAGACGGATCTCCCCCTTATAAAAAAGTGGATCCTAGTTCCACTAACTTGCATTTGGATTTTATGTACGCGTAATGACTAACTACGAGAAATGAGTACTTGGATGACTGTTCGTTAACAGCGGGTTAACAGCCACGATGCTTACGAACAATCATCTCGTAAATCAACGTTTACGGATATGGGACATGACACTAATAAAAAAAACTTAAAAATTAATGCTGACACACACTCTAAAATCTAATATTTACAGGAATCTCCCTCGAGACCCTCCTTCAATACCATGACGCATCTGACAAATGAGCTGCCATCACGGCCAATTGCTCAATACACAAACAAGGAAAAGACAGCATCGCACGTGACTGCACGGGTCACTAATACGGAACATAAACATGGCATGAAACCAACAACAACAAAAGCCTGACCGGCTGAGATTACTTTATATAAACAAAAATGCACGTTAAGCTAACGCTTCGGAGATTATAGTGATTCGTAGGCAACTCCCATTTATTTAACAATTTTTACCATTGATCAGTTCTTATTCTGTATTTCAAGTAATTTTACGGAGCCAACAAGCACTTCATTAATGACCTCGATGCAATCCTTTCAGCCCGCCTTGTGAAACAACTTCCCCTTTCCTCACTCTGTCATCGTCCAGCCCAGTGTGTAAAAATAACTTGACCACCTGTCTCGTTATCTCGTAGAATCAACAGCAACAAATCTCAACCACATAAACATATGGTAAGACATTAATCGAAATAGCCACATATGTCCTCGCAAGGTAACCATATGTACTTGGCACCAAGCTGACAGAAATCTGTCTACGCTGAAATTCCCGCTTGTAATGACCACTAAAATACACACATACACACTGCTGGGAATGACATAACATTTTTTTACACAGGTCGATTGAATTAGATGCTCACAATCTATTTAAAAAATATTAAAACCTACGAGAGAGCTGACTGCTCCTCGCTACAACACACATTGCTCCAACGGCAATAAACTCACTGAATCTGATCAATAATAAACATTACAAGATTAATTTACCCTCCAATCTACTGCATGATTATACTAATTCAGTCCTACTTCTGAAACACAACATATCTCCAAGAGACGCTTCTTACTCGCACTACGTAAACATATGCGAACACGGTCGTCCACATAGCCACGTTAGTTAAAACAAACAAACAAGAACTTACGACTGATAAAATATGTGCGAGCTGTTTCCATGCAAAAGGTGTGTCAGATCAAAACTAAATACACTACGTTAATCAACACAAGCAAGATATTTACAAACAAAATATGTCCCATATACCATAAGTTAATTTGTCAGATAATAAGAATATTATTCAGTACTCATCCTCGGCCAGTCACCGTCAAAGAACATCTGCAGCCATCTCCCTATTTAAATGCTGCTTAGCTCGTCTCAAACATCTTGACGGAGTGTTGACAGTTCCAAACTTCTTCCAGGATAAGCGATGTCATCTCTCGTGCTGATACAAAAAGTTATAGATTATTACACACTCGATATCTGACTACTAAATTCGCCGTTTCAGGTACTTATTTCCCCAGAACAGTCTGTTGGCGAATTGTCGATGATACTGTCCCTACAATAATAGTACTGTGACTATCTATCGCTGAATTTAACACATTTATATTAATAAAAAGCTGTGTCCTCATGACACGCAAAGTACAGTAATAACCTGTGTCTTCCGACACACAAAATGCAATAACAACCTGAGTCCACCGACACACAAAATGTAATAATGAACTTCGTCCTTAGACGCACAAATTGCAATCGACCTGTGTCCTCCGACACACACAATGTAATAGTAATGTCTTGGCTCTTCACGCCACTTATAAATGAACTGGCCCTAGGTATTGATAGAGGGGGAAATTATATAACAATTTCTCAAAATAATAGTGGTACAGGAATGAAACAAATATCACTGAACTCGTAAAATTGCGCAGGTCAAGATTATGCCCATTAATCCTAGAATCGATCGTAGAGATGTTGTCTAGCCGATCTCCCGCGTTAATGCTAGCCATCGCGTGCCCAAGCTAGACCTGCCGCGTTCGTAAGCATTCATCTCTCATTGGTTCCACTTTTTCAATAACTTCGCGGTTTTTATCAGACCTCGGCCTCGTAGGAGTGTCCAGTAGTCCCATCAGCCACTCACGTTACTGCATTATATTTTTTCTAGGCGCGAATAGTACAATGAACATGCCATAAGCGTGTCTCACCACGCGTCCCTTCTATTTTGAGGTGGCCACCACCTGTCCTTTTGAAACATTGCTAGGCTCATTCTTTTCCCAATCCTTAAGTATTTAGCCTTTTGTCAAACTGCTGCAGGTATGTCCCCATTGTCTCCAACAAATGCTTGAAGTTTCCTCATCTCCGTCTGGCTATTTCAAGACGCTGGTGGAAATATTTATTAATTGTAGAAATAAAACATTGAATCATTTATCCATCAGAGGATAAAGGGTTCAGTATATTCCAATTCCACATAAAGTGGGAAATCGTTTATGGTTTTTCCGCTTGCTTTTCATCCCATGTCAACAAGAGATGAAAGGATAATTCGTCACCTGCATTGACTATTTCATGTTTATGGTCCAACATCCTATGACCATCTATCTCTACATGTAAATTGTTCTCATCAGGCATCGCGTATTTCATGTGAATGGTTCCATCATAGTGCAATCGATAGTGGTATAAACCCGAAGCAAGCACATAGGTCAGGTGCTGGTCATGGACTAGCGGTAAATGGTTTCTGTCATTCACAGGTTTTTCATTTGTCAGATACACTAAAAATACAAATGGGATAAATTTATCAAGCCTTTTCATTTCATAGGTCATGTAACGTTTGGTACAGACTTCGTCTTCGTCTTGCGGGTCATCCACGTGAATAATGCGATGATGATTAGCGGTATAGCCATTCACCGTAAGCTGAGGCACTTTGTCATAAAATTCATACACCTTGTTATCCACATACTATTTTGTAGTAACGTCTGTAGACACTTAAGGATGTTTCACATGGGTTAACCGCTTTCCCTTAAAATCATAACCTCCCTGGTTTGTGCGTGGCACCACAGACCTATCCACTTAGTGTTTATTAGCAGGATCTGTTTCTTGTTTAGGTTCATGTATGGGGACAGACCTAGCTTTGGTCATCAACTCGCGTCCAAAGACATCCATCGTCAACGAGTCACTATTTCTATGATTAGGCTCGGTTCCATGTATATAGACAGCCTGCTAGCCGCTCTAAGCCTTAGTTGATACGAAGATTATTCAGCAGCAAGAGTCATTTCCCGTGGGGGACATGGTTTCCCATCTCTATCCTACATCACGTGAACAACGCCATCGTTCACTGATTCCATCTTCCATTCGCTGCACATAGTGGGACCTTCCGGCTGTGGAAAGAACAATCTTTTGCTGATGCTCATCACAGCGCCCAAAGGTCTGCGTTTTCAAAATATTTATATTTTTGCAAAATCTCACTACCAACCCCCCTACGTGTTTCTGGATCAAGTCATGTCTGGATTACAAAAAGAGAATATGGGTTATTTTACATTTTCCATCCAAGAAAATGTTATTTCCCCGGATGAGGTAAAGCCTGATTCACTCACGATTTTCGATGATGTATCCACTGAACTTCAAGACATCATTCAAAGCTATTTCAGCATTGGTCGTCACAAACATATCTATTGCTTCTATCTTGGACAAACGTATTCTAAAATGTCCAAACAGTTGATTCGTGACAATGCCAATGTCATTGTTTTATTTCGCCTGGACGAGAGGAATAGTCGTCACATTTATAATGAACAAGTGAACCTGGTCCGGATCTGACCGTTCAAATGTTTACAGAATTGTGTGCCAAGTGCTGGATCACTCAACGTCATGCCTGTTTGGTCATTGACAAACAAAGTGAACTCAACCAAGGACGTTATCGCATAGGGTTTGATCATTTTATTGCTATTTAAGGCAATGTCTCATTCCCTCTCAAGTCATTTGTCAAGACACCATGGCGTTAGCAGAGAGACAATTGAAAAAGCATATTATTAGATCAAAAAATACTATTCGCCAAAAGTTTAGTCAATTGAAACGATCACGTGCGGATCATGCTTTGTTTATTCAACAACATTTAGCACCTCCGCTAAAAACCATGTTGAAACCCTCTTTCAAGCCATCTGAATCGCTACCCACCGTCTCACAAGCCATGCAGACGCTACATGAGGACCCTGAGGAAGAGGAAAATGAACAGAAACAGGAAGATTTGACTAGTGTTAGCGAGGTTGAGGATGACGAGGAACAAGTGTTTACACCTCGGAATAAATCCTCACCCCTTGCAGAGTTTTTAAGAAAAAAGAAATCCTTGGTCATGGTCGAAACACCTTGCCCTTCCAGATCGACTCCGTTTTCACAACTCTTGGCCACCCCTCAACATAAAGCTCAACTGATAAACATTTTAATAAAATATTATGGATCAACACTGGAACCCTATTTCACCGATCTATTTATTGGAAACACAGATACCACATAAGGTGTTCGCTATGAGGATGATAGTTTTAAAATTGGTGATTCAACCATTAAATTTGCTCGTACTAAAGCTGTCATTAAAAACATCAACTATCAATTAACGCCAGGACTGTTAAAGCTGCTATTCTCTCGAACACCCTCTTTCCATGATTATACGCCACAGGACCTTGGCAAATATAAATCCATTTTATTGGACACCCATGACCACAAAAGACAGTATTATCCCACTCAACAAGGGAATGCTAATATAACTGAAAAATATAAAACCATCATTGCAAAAATGTTTCCCACCAGTCAAAGTACTCGTCGTAAAGCGTCCGTTTCGGGAGTGACATTTAAACCATTAATACCTTTTGTGGATGTTACCTACTGGCATAATCCCAATAAGCTCGTCCAGCGGCTACAGTTGTTGCATGCTTCACGTCAAGCTGGTCACACCGGTCACCATTGGGAAATTCAAGAAATTCAACAAGAACTTCGAAATGCCAAAATTATTGTTAAAGCCCTCACCCATTAAAATGGGCATTGCTCACGTGTTGCATCGCCCAGCTAGGCGTCACTATCCGCGACTCAAGGCAATTTCACGAGGTGTGGATGAACTTTGGCAAGCAGACCTGGTTGAAATGATACCCTATGCTAGCGTTAACGACGGTGTACGCTATATGTTGACCGTCATTGATGTGTGTTCCAAAATGGCCTTTGTTGAACCTGTGCGTCGCAAGTCTGGTCCACTAATCACCAAGGCCTTTCAACATATTATTCAACAATCCAAACGTCAACCTCAGTTGCTACAAACCGACCAGGGGAAAGAACCTTTCAACAAGGATTTCTCCAGTTTTCTCAAATCTTTGGATATTCACTATTACACCACGTACAGCAATCCCAAAGCCAGCGTGGTTGAGTGGTTCAACCGAACATTGAAATCGCATATGTAGAAAGCGTTTACTGCTCAGGGCACTTATCGCTGGTTGGACATATTACCAGAGCTAGTGTCACGTTACAATGACACCAAACATAGAACCATTGGGACCAAGCCACGCCTCGTGACCAAAAATATTCAGCGACTGGATAAACTGTTTAAACCCATAAAAACAGCAGACCCTAAACGTCACCGACTGAAAATTGGGGATGTTGTTCTTGTGAGCAAATTTAAGTCTGCCTTCAATAAGGGCTACACACCTCTGTGGGGGACCGAACTATTTCGAATTCATCAAGTCAACTTGGACAGTCCAGTCACCTATTTACTCGAGGACCTCAACCATCAACCCATAAAAGGTAGATTTTATCTCCATGAACTTCAGAAAACAGCGTTTCCTAAACATTACCTTGTGGAAAAAGTGTTGAAACAAAAAGGGAATAATTTATATATGAAATGGTTGGGATTTATCTCTACCATTAATTCTTGGATCAATAAATTACAGGTTGTGTGAACCTGTGCACTTTTTATTTATTTATTGAATCATGTTGTACGAGAGCCCAGTGTACGGCTCTCAACACACTTTATGCATGTCCACACATGTTATCAGCAACACGTCTTTCTCTTTCTCTCTCTCTACACCTGTGTCTCACTCCTCGACTCCATGTTGACATACAACTCGTTCAGCTATTTGCTGTCATGGGTTCTCCACTCCTCCCCTCACCTCTCCCTCTGGCTCCGCCCCTCGGTGTTCTTGCCCCGCAATTGGCTGTGGCAATGGAAGGGAGCGGAGGTGATATCGCTTACTCTGTTATCTCTCTGACGTAGTTGTCATATTGTTCGAACTTCATGTGACCTCTATGTCACTGTAATTTTCCATTGGCCTGTTGTCCTGTCCGCTCACATTCCTGAATCGCGATAACATTTCACATCCTGTCACCCAGCCAGCCAGGCTCCAAGCAGGCCCTACGCAGATTTTTCTCTCTTGGCTGTCAGCAAGACATACAAAGCAAGTTCTCCAAGTTGTTGTTGACAACTATCAAACGTTTCCCGCTTTCATTCACCACATACCATTATAAATTTGTCAGGTTACTCACGACCCGTTTACTAACATGTTTAAAGCTCGTCAAGAGGGATTTTCAAAATATTTGCCTTTATTCGTTCGTCATAGGAAAAATATCGAAAAGCGACCCCTCGCTCTGTCGCTTCTTCGAAATAGCTATTTGCTGTATTCACCATGGCCGGTGATAGCCTCGTTTTAACACACGCCCAGCGCTAGCGCCTGTCTGTCTATAATACATTTCATTAAAAAAAATAGGTAAATAGTTTTGAAATGCATAGTTTTCGTCTTAGAGACGTGAAATTTATTTTCTTGGTAGAGGCGGTAGACCTTGGTAGACCTTTTATTATGTCAAACAAACGTTTTTCTAAAATTCCTAGTTTCCAAAATATAAGAATTTCAAATTTGGACTGTTTTCAAAAAACACAAAAAAGTTTTATTATAAAAATAAATGTCACAGAGATCGTTCGTTTTCACTATGGAACAACGTTCTATCATGTTTGGTTTTCAAACTATCGCCAACTGTCAAAAACAAAAATTTTCTAATTTCTCTTTTAAAATATAATCAGTGGTCCATAGCAAATAGGACGTCACCCCGAGTCCTTGGACCCCTCGTACACGCCTCTGACATGATTGGTTCGTGAGATATAGCAAAAAGTCTAAAATCACTTTCTTACACCCAAATAACCATGTTTCCAGCTTTTCACCTTTTCAACACCTACATCCCCGTAAAGAGCACAACAAGACGGAAAAAACGAATCCAAGCACGCCCTCCTAGCATTACTCCTTCCTTCCCAAGGCCGCCAAGGGCTCACAACTTCCTAAGTGGAGCAGCTCTGTCCCCATCTCACTACTAACCTTTTTCATTTTTGTTCTAGAGACTTGAAATTTATTTTGGGGATATAGGGTGTATGGACCTTTCATTTATGTCAAACAAACTTTTAAAACTTGTTAGTTTCCATAATATAAGAATTTCAAATTTGGACTGTTTCAAAAAAAACATGAAAAATAAAAAGTTTTATTATAAAAAATAAATGACATAGAGACCATTCGTTTGAACCATGGCACAACGTTCTATCATGTTTGGTTTTCAAACTATCACCTACTGTCAAAAACAAAAATTTTCATTTTTATTTTTTTAATATCATGAGTGGTCTATAGCAGAAAGGACGTCACTCTGTGTCCAACGACACCTCATTTGTCAACATCCGACCATGGGTTCACGAGCTATCGCAAATATTACATGGCTGAGGCTTAGTAGTGGAGTAGGGTGGGTTCTAGAGTGAGTTAGAACCGTCACTACTCCACTACTCCTGTTCATACTGAACATCACTTTTGTCTTGAATAGTTCTACCGAACTGATACGGGAGTGACGGGTTGAGGAGAATGTGGAAGTTGGAAGTTGGAAGGTGGAAGGTGGGAAACGCAAGGCAGCGCGGCAGATCGCTGCCTGGTGGCCGGGAGCCATCGTCTGCTAGGATTCAAGGTCAGCTTTACCTCTTCCCACCTCCTCGCTCATGCCGTCGCTTGGCATGTTTTTGGCGTTCAATATTGACGTTCAAAATTGAAAGTGGCCCGTGCAGTTTTCACTACGTCATTGTACAACTTTGTAGGAATATCTTCATCTTCTTATGCTTCTTCAATTCCTTTATGCCTTCAAGCGTCGGGGTAGCCTCGTTTAAGCCATTTCTGCCATTCCGCTCTATTTCTGCACATTCTCTTCATTTCCACAACAGTTTTGCCCCTTTTCTGTCCCAATCTCTCAATCCTATTCTCCCATGTAATGCGGAGTCTACATCGTCCAGCTCCTCCCTGGACTCACATTTCATGTTTTTGTTTACTTTTCTTCCTTCTTCCATTCTCGTAACATGTCCGTAGCTTCTCAACTGACGTTCCTCAACCACTTCACCCATTGCTTTTTGTCCTAATTCCTCTCTAATTATCTCATTTCGAACTCGATCTCTTCTTGTCTTTCCCACTGCTCACTTCAGAAAATTCATTTCTGTGGCAGTAATCCTACTTAGATGTTTATCTTGTAATGCCAAACTCTCCATACCATACAACATAATCGGTGCCATGATTGCATTATAGATCTGCTTTTTGGTCTTAAGACTTATCTTCTTCCTCACTACTATTGTGGTATTCATCTGATAATAAGCTGATACTGCTTTTTTAGTTCTATTTAGTACTTCGGGTTCAATTTTTCCATCATTACTTTGGTTCCTAGATATTCAAAAGTTTCTACTTTTCCAAGAGGTTTTTATTACAGAGGATATTGATCTCTTCTTCCTGTTTATTCTGTTATGAGACCCTCATCACTTTACTTTTCTCTTCATTCACAATCATTCCCTTCCTTTTCAATTCTTCATACCATTCCACCACTGATTGCTGAAGTATTTCTGGTGTGTCAGCTATCAATACTGTATCATCTGCATAGAGCAGTACTTGCATATAAACCGGTCGTCATCTCCACATTCCATGCTTTGTTCTGCATGTTCTTCTCTTGCATATTTAAGTTATTTCGTCTAGTAAGATGTTGAAAAGCAAAGGGCTATCCCCTTATTTAATTCCTGTCTCCATTGGAAATTCTTCAGATGTTTCTCCATCTACACGTACTATTCCCACTGGTAGCCTATGCTCGTCACAGCATTTCTCAGCTTCATTGGCACCCTCTTCGCTTCCAGTGCTTCCCACACGCATTGTCTTGGTACCGAGTCAAATGCAATTTGAGATCGACAAATGCTAAATACAGGTCCCGATTATTGGATATAATCTTTTCATTATTGCTCTTATGGTATAGATATTATCCTGTGTCTGTCTCCCAGGCGTAAAAGCAGCCTGCTCCTCCTCCATATCTTTTTCTACCGCCCTCCTCAATCTCCTCTCCAGCACTCGAGTGTAGACTTTGTAGACTGTAGATGACAGACATATGGCCCTGTAGTTCTTACAGTCATAGATGTTTCCCTTCTTGTGTAATGGTATAATTAAGTTATTCCTCCATTCCTCAGGGATTCTGTTCTCTTCCCACATTATCTGGAACATTCTAGTTAAATACTTTACCATCTCCATTCCTCCATATTTAATTAATGCTGGGGCTATCTCATCAATTCCTGCTGCTTTCCCTGTCATAAATTGTTCAACTGCCATTCCTACCTCCTCTTCATTTATATCCCCTTAATTTCGGGATCTTGCACCCTTTCATATGGCCCATAGGCAATTCCTTTTTCTTGTAATGACTCATGTTTTTGAAACTTTTCTTTATAGTGCCTTCTCCACACCTCTAATACAGCTGCCTTCTTTGAAACGAGCTTATCTCCATCCTTATTTTTCCTTATCTGCTTCCTATATTTTCCTCTGAGTGCTTTTATTGTTTTCCAAAAACTTCTTGCGTTCTTTTCCCTTGCCGTCTCTTCAACCATATTTCCAAAATCTTCCCAAGATTTCCTTTTAGCTTCCTTCACCTCTTGTTTCACTTCATTCCTTTTTTCCTTATAGTTTCTCCAGTCTTCTTCAATCCGTGATGCTATACAGTGTGGTCCACACGCCCCTTATTATTTAGTTTTATTAAACCCAACTAACATCTCAATTCTCCCGATGGTCGATATTGCTCTGCGCTCTGACTGTGTGACAGCAATGTAATTGGGTCATGGGTCTAGCAAAGAAAAACCGACCTTAAACTTTTCCCCGCCAAATACTATGGTCCATTCTACTAACATATGACTTACTCCTCCTTGAAATAACACACACACACGTAATACGATCGAAGTAATAGCTTACGCCACGTGATCTGTAATAGTAAAAAGTTAAATCAACACCATAAACCGTGATTGAAGACTTTGACATGGACTTAAACGTTTGAGGTGGGACGGCTACAGTAACAACTGCACGTTTAGCGTGCGGTATCTACCATGTGTTGGTGCGGAGAGGTTTAAAGCCTGACCTACGTGGTGGGCGCGAGCGGGTAGAACGGTGCTTCGAATCCAGTAGTAGGCATACTTCTTTGAACGAAAGCCCACATTCCATTTTAGTCGGGATGTAACTACATTGCCACATGTATTGCCTTAAGACGTATTTTTGTGAAGAGTACGTTGAATTTTGATGATTTATAAAGAAAATACGATCGAATTGGTACGATATGCCACATGACCTGTAATGGCAGAAAACTAAAAAAGTGGCATGAATATTAACATAACATATCGAAGTGTTGCTCCGGTGGTCCGGGTTCGATTCCCAGCTCTGCCAAGAAATGTAATACTTGTCTGAGGGCTGAAATTGGGTACACGTAGCCTCGCGAAGCAAATATGAGAAGAAGTGGGTTTGATTCCCACCTCAGCCACCCTGGAAATGGTTTTCCGTGGTTTCCCACTTCTACTCCGGCCAAATTCCGGGACGGATTCTATCTTAAGGCCTCGGCTGCCTCCTTTCCAATCCTTAATTGCAAATACACACATCATTACAAGCTCGCAATAACTTAGGTTATCCGATAAATTCTACACACACACACAAGTAAACGGGGCTAAATGACCGCGATGTTCTAGCTCCTCAAATGAAACAAAACAACAACATACCGAAGGATATTCTGATCGCCAGTGCTTGCATCGAAGTATACGTATTCCTTAGAAATTCCCAAAAAATGAAAGTAGACTTATGAGATCTACACATGGCCAAAAATTGTGTGTTTGTCTGTGTGTGTGTGTGTGTGACTGTGTCTGAGTGAGTGTACTCTGAATGTCTGCCCCCCTTTATCAATTCGAACACGGTGAAACCGAATTGAACGAAATTTGGTACAGAGGTAGCACTAGCGTAGAACACCTCAGTGTCATGTTTTATATCGCCACCATCTTGACGGAAACGTAATGGTGGCCACCCAAATTTTCAAAGCTTAAATCAAATTACGACTAACTTAATCATCCGATCTCTACCAAATTTTGCAACAACATATACTTGTATGGCGAGCGTAGTTTGACTGAACTACAAGGTCACCAGTCCATTAGTTTGCAGATGACGGCCATGTATGTGTGCAAATCGATTCCCCCTATCAATTCAAACACGGTGAAACTGAATTGAACGAAATCTGGTACAGAGGTAGCACTACCAAAGGGCACTCCAGTGTCATGTTTTATATCGCCACCATCTTGACGAAAACGTAATGGCGGCCATCCTAATGTTAAAAGCTTGAATAAAATTACGACCAACCTAATAATCTGATCTCTACCAAATTTTGCAACAACATACCTTTATGTATAGAGAATCTTTTGACCACACTACAAGGTCATCAGACCAATAATGTGCGGATAGCGGCCTTGTATGTGTGCAAATCGATTCCCCTTAGCTTTACAAACACGGTGAAACCGAATGGAACGAAGTTTGGTACAGAGGTAGCACTAACAAAGGCCACCTCAGTGTCAAGTTTTATATCGCCGCCATCTTGACGGAAACGGAATGACGGCCACCCAAATGTTAAAATCTTAAATCAAATTACGACCAACCTAATCATTTGATCTCTACCAAATTTTTCAACAACATACCTTTTTGTGGGAAGCATCTTTTGACTGAACTACAAGGTCATCAGCCCAATAGTTTGCAGATAGCGGCCATGTATGTGTGCAAATTGATTCCCCACATCAATTCAAACACGGTGAAACCGAATTGAATGATATTTTTTTACAGAGGTAGCACTAGCAAATGGCACATCATATTCATGTATAATACCCGTATAGCACGTTGTATTTCAAGAAGCTACTACAACCAACATTCAATTATACTCCTTGAAAAGGACAAAGAGTTATAATAATACCCATGCATTTAGGAGAAAGTAGGCAATACCGAACATCTTGTTTTGTTATGAAATTTTAACAAAAAGTCATAGCATATCTTTAGGCCCGTATCACACGACACTCGCTAGCAAGGAAGCTGCTGTGATCGCTGGTACAAAATCCTGTATGATTCTGTTCTCTTCGTCAGTACACCTGCTTGTATGACCGAAGTGTATCACACGCTAGCATTTTGGACGCTAAGTTGTATGAAATAAAACCGAAGGGCTGTCGTTTGAGGGCATTATTTGCAGTTATGTCGCCTTATTAACGTAAACGGTCGCGAAACTTACTTTAAGTAAATTAGAAAACATGCCAGGTACTGAATGAATGCATTCCAATCAATATTTAAGATCAAACTGTAATAATTGATTATTTTACCATAAGCTTTAATAAGAAGAGCAATAAAAACCTCCAGAGTGTGTTGGACATGTGTGCAAGTGTTATTGCGTCCACTCGCTCTTTCGAAGATCCCGGGTTCAAGACTATCTAACGGCAGATCTTTTAAATTCTTTTTAACTATTTTATCATACCCTCCATACCTCGTACAGCAAGATTTCAACTTGGTTTTGTTCACATTATCTACGAAGACGATAGGGAAAGTTATTTTCTTGTCTCATTTAAATGGCTATTTTCCCTAAATACTGTTCAAAACCATGGATGGATACTATTCGTTATAATTATTATATTTTTAGTTGATTTTACCCTCCAGGTTAAGTTTTCCCACGGACTCAGCGAGGGATCCCATTATTACCGCCTCTACGGGCAGTGTCCTGGAGCTTGAAACATCTCGTCTTGGGGATACAACTGGGGAGGTGGGATCAGCACCTCGCCCAGGCGGCCTGCAAAGCGAACAGGGTCCTCTTGAGGGATGGGAAGGGAGGGGCAGATCGGGAGGGATAGGCAAGGAAGAGGGAAGGAGGCGGCCGTGGCCGTACGGTAGGTAACATCCCGGCATTTGCCCGAAGGCGAAGTGGGAAACCACGAAAAACCACTTTGAGGATGGCTGAGGTGGGAATCGAACCCCCTCTACTCATTTGGACCACCCGAGGCTGAGTAGATCCCGTCTCAGTCCTCATACCACTTTTCAAATTTCGTGGCAAAGCCGGGAATCGAACCCAGGACGTCCGGGGTGGCAGCTAATCACGCTGACCACTACGCAACGGAGGTGACTCTATTCGTGATAATTAGAATTTTAATACAGTGGAACGTGGCTAATTCGAACTTCTTTAATTCGAATTTTTCTCTTGGTCCCTAGCATTTTGTATACAATCAATGCTGAAAAATCGTGGTTAATTCGAATTATATTTTGGATAATTCGAAGCTTTTAGTGTAAAAAGCCGATCGGAAGCCAAACAGTTAGGTAAGTTCCCGAAAAAAAATGTTCCGAATGCAGCCCAAGCAACAAACCACATCACAGAACTTAAGCGCTTTTTTTTAAGTAGAAATGACGCAAGTGATTCTGTTTTCCGTTCCTCAAGTTTGTTAGATTCTTTTGTGATTGCTGAGAGACTTAATTGTAGGAAACAGGTAAGAATCTCAAACTTTTTTGAAAAACAGTAGATATCTCAAAGACTTTAACTAGATTGTTGGATTACTACTGTCGTTAAAATAGGTGAATAGTACATTTTGGTTTTATTTTTCATTTGAAACTTTTGAGGTTGTCTGTTAATCTGCTTTGTGGAACGTAAATCATTATGTAAACGTAGCCTAATACAATATATTTTCTCTACCATTTTCAGAGAACTCTCTTAATTCGAATTTTTGTATAATTCGAATTTGTTTTCTGGTCCCTTGAGGTTCGAATTATCCAAGTACCACTGTAGTTCAATATTTATAATAATATGACACGTTCTGTAATTACTGCCTTGCTGCGAGGCTCAGCGGTAACGTTCTCGCTGGCTGTGCCCAAGTTGCAGGTTCGTATCCTGGCGCAGTCAGCTGGCATTTGAGATTTACTGGCGCGTTAAAGATCCCCTTCGGAGCAAATTTTCGGCACCCCGGCGTATCTAAAAGCCAGAGCAGTTAAAAGGGACGTAAAACCAATAATGTTATAATTATCTGTATTTACTGCATGTTTGGGGCAGATGACCTCGTAGTTCCGCCCCTTAAAACCTCACTATCTAACTATTATTGCAAGTGTATAGCAAGCGCTTTTCGCACAGACGCCGTTGTAAGAAATTATAGTTTCGGTCAGATATATTTATTCGTGAGCCTACCCACATAACAAATCTATTTGTCGTCTGAGTCGGAGTTTTCCTTTAAACAAAGGTGGTCAAAATTTCGAACACTTGCTACGTTGAATATACAGGATACCTTGCTTTCATTCTACAGATCATTATGTCGTCCAATCTGGCTGCGTACCATCGGATAAGTACGGTGCTTTTGAGGACCAAATAAAAAAACACTCGTTGGAACAGATAGATATGCGTCCATAATACATCCACAATAAACGACATTAAGCCAAAAAAATGTACTAGTTCAAGGTTCGAACCTACTACAATGCGACTTCGTTGACGCTACTCAAGCAATTCTTGATTTAGCCACCGTAGCTACCGACAGCCATGGGGTATTGCTGGCACTTATTGAATCTATTCGTAGACAGTTCCTGTCCAAACGTAAGAAGGTGTTATTCGGAGCTGTAATCGTTTCAATCATGAATTATATTTGAGGTCATTGAAAGAACATTGCCACTATTAATTTATACTATATTCGCGAGGATGTACTCAACGTTAAAGTTGTACAATGGACGTAAAGGAGCAGGTTCTAATGTTTTCAGGATGACTGTGATATACGCGTTAGTTGGGTTGCCTTCCTCCAAAAAAATAAGGGGCTGGTGGACCACACTGTATATCTTTTCCAGGCTTCCTTTTTGTCTTTCACTTTCTGCTTCACTTCCTCATTCCACCAACTAGTTCTTTTCTTCCTTGTATCCACCACTATTTTCCCACATACTTCTACTGCTGACTTTATTAATACTGTTTTCAGATCAGTCCTCACAGTGTTGATGTCTTCATACAGATTTGTTCTTCCTTGTAATCTCGTCTTCACCAACTCTCCATACCGAGTCTTCTTTTCTCCCTTCTGCAGATCCCTCAACTTAATCGCCTCAAATTTCTTGGTTTTAGGCTTGGCTGGTCTTTTAAACCTGGTGTCTGCCACCAACAATCTTTGATCCATCGCAAGTTCTGCCCCTCTTATAACCTTCACATCCATAATGTTATTCCGGATATTTTGAGGGTATACAAAATAATCTATAATACTTTTGGAATCTCTGCCTTCTGCTTCATAAGTGATCTTATGCTCTTGCTTATGAGGAAAGAAGGAATTTCCCAATAATAGTTGAGTTTCTATGCAAAATTCTATTAGTCGTCTACCACTGTCATTTAGGGTCTTCTCTCCTCCATGGTTACCCATACTTCCATGAGCTTTTCTTTTGTCCTGACCGATTTGCCCATTGAAATCACCTCCTATTAATACATGGCGTCCTCTGACTACTTCCTTGTCTAGGTTCCGTTGTAGTTGTGCATAGAATTCCTCCTTATCTAGTACATTGGAATCTTCCGTTTGGGCATACACTTGAATATAGGACACTTATAATTCCAAATCCAAATTGACAACTATTATTCGTGAATTAACTGGTTCCCATCCACTCACTCTCATTTCCAACTTCTCGCTGGTTGTTATTCCTACTCCCTCATTTGCTCGACTATCCATCCCAACTCCAGAGTACTTCAAAGTGTACCCTTCTGACATTCTCTTCATTCCGCTACCTTTTCTCTTAACCTCACTTAATCCCAGTACTTCTAGTTTGTGGTCCTTCGTTTCCTGAATCAATTCCACTTCTTTGCCAACGATTGTCTTAATATTCCATGATACGAATATCGTGTTCCGTTCTCTGAATCACTTGACCTCCACATGGATGATTAGCTCAACGTAGAGTGGTTTGTTAGGTTATCTTCCCATCCTCCATGTTTATCCCCTGGAGACAGGGTGCCCCAGATGGTCCTCCTTACCCACTAAGTTATGGTTTTCCCGCCAATACTCGGGTGGCTGATTGCAATGGTTTCCCACTGGGCGATGGGGCCGTCACATCCCTACGCTGACTTGAAGGAGTATCGTGTATTAAATTTCAACCAGAGTAGAATTCTACACCGCAATCCATTCCCTCGTTAGCTACCATGCTGAGCGTTCAAAGGCTGGACGTTCCTGCCTGATAATATTGGTATTCAATTATGGGAATTACAGGGAAGCGATCAATAACTCTTTGAAGTTGTATGATGTTAAGAATTGTCCCCATCAATATGTCATTATGTCACTAAAACAAATAAAGCTATTAAATGTCCATTTTACTGTAATACAACTTTGGATTCGTGTGAGGCACTGAAGCCATTTATTCAGTGATTGTTGTACAAACCATCAATTTATTTAGAGACACTGGATTCTGTATTTTGTGATGAAAATAAATTATTCCTTCAGTTCATCCTCTCCCTTCTGATCAAGACTTGGAGTTACTGTATGCTGCAGGAATGATCCAAGCCAATTATATTCAAGAGCAACACAAAAGCCATACAATGTCATCAGAAGTTTGAAGAATGTTTTCAGTATATATTTCTTGTATACAAAATATATTGTATGTATATCATGTAATGTAATAATTCTTATGAAGTATAAAAAATATGCAATAATAATTAAACATTTACTGTGTCTATTAAAATTCTACTTTGAATGAGAAAGAAAAACATATAAACAGTAATTCCTATATAACTTAATCGTAATTCCATCTCCTACAGTGATCAACTATCGTTCCTACTGTTGCAGCTTATCTATCTATCCATGTATTTATTTATTTATTTATTTATTCAGATGGGTAGGTAGAATAACAAATGAAGAGGTACTAAGATAAGTGGGAGAGGAGAGATATTAATGGCGACTTCTAATGAAGGGGAGAGATAGGTTGGTAGGACACAAACTGAGACTCCCAGGAATAACAATCTTAGTTATGGAAGGAAGGGTCGAGGACAAGAATTGTAGGGTTAGACCAATGTTAGAATATGTCAACAGATTGCCTCGGATGTAAGGTGTGGTAGTTATGTCGAGATGAAACGATTAGCTCAGGACAGGGAGGTTTCAGGTGCTGCATCAAACCAGTCAAAACACCGAAGACTAGAACACAACACACATTTATTTTATTATTTATTTATTTGTCTATTGACGACACACTTTCACGCAATCAGCACACGTGAACAACTCAATAACATCACTATCTTCGAAATACCGCCACCCTTAGAGGGAAAGTCTATAGCCATCCCTTTTTAACAACTATGATAAATCACTCCCGTTACCCATAACAACAAGGAATGGCATGCGTGCTGATGGTCTACCTCATCTACCGCTACCATACCAACCCGCGATACCTCACCGACTACGCGCTACCGACGATAAGTGTGGTGGTAACAATGACTTGTATCGACTGTTTAGCGCTGCCATGAGCGACTTCAGGAGTGAGGCAAGTCTGTAATATTTCCAGTACTGTTTATTTAATATATGGACCATTTGCTGAAGGGCATAAACTGCAGCGTGGAATTCAGTTAGGTGGAAACTAGGTAAGCAGTTTTGCTTATTATGCTGATGACCTGGTTGTAATAGCAGACTCTGTCGAAGGCTTACATGTTAGAACATGAACACTAATGTAAGGAATATGGTGTACAAATCAGCATTTCTAAAACGAAGGTGATGTTGGCAAGGAAGAAACACAAGAAAATATTATGCCAGATAGGAGGAACTAAACTGTAGCTGTTTGACCATTTTAAGTACTTAGGCTTTGTATTCAATCTGGATGGTAGTAAAGTGAAAGAAATAGAGTCGAGATGCAGAAAAGCCAATGTAGTGCGTCTCAATTGCTATCTACAGTATTCTTCAAGAAAGAAGTTAGTGTATCGAAGAAACTCTCCCTACATCACTCACAAAGGAACGGATTGCGGTGTAAAATTCTAATCTGGTTCACATTTAGTACACAACATTCCCACAAAGTTGTACAATGACGTAGTGAAAACCGCACGGGCCACTTTCAATTTGAACGCCAATATTGAACGTCGAAAATCTGCCGGGCGACGGCATGAGCGAGGAGGTGGGAAGAAGTAAGGCTGACATTGATTCATAGCACCACGCGATGGCTCGCGGCAACCAGGCAGCGACCTGCCGTGCTGCATTGCATTCCCCACCTTAAACTTTCCACTCACTCTTCTACTCCCTCGATTAGAGTAGGTAAAATGCAACATAATGTGATGCTTTGCGCTTGGCCATATTGCAGTCAGTTACTCTTTGTAATCCTTGCAACAGTGGATGCGAACTGAAAAGAGTGACGGGATGAGGGGAAGGTGGAAGTTGGGGAATGCAACGCAGCACGGCAGATCGCTGCCTGGTGGTCGCGAGCCATCCCATGCTGCTAGAATTCAAGGTCAGCTTTACCTCTTCCTACCTCCTCGCTCATACCGTCGAGCGGCAGGTATCCGATGTTCAATATTAGCGTTAAAATTTGAAAGTGGCCCGTGCCGTTTTCACTGCGTCATTGTGCAACTTCGTAGGAATATTGTGTACTAAATTTCAACCAGATTAGAATTTTAAACCGCAATCCATTCTCTTGTCAGTATTTACACTGTCCCAAACTCAGGTCACGAACCAAGGTTGGTAACCAGGCATAAGCACAACTCAGAGTAGAAATGAGAAATGAGATCAGCCCTTCTTCTAGTTCCGTATGTCTCTCCCGTTAATCACCGCCTCATCCCCTGACTAAGTACTCCTATTAAGAAAAAATCTCCTTCAAGCAGACAGCAATGACAGGCTACATGTCTTTCTGGCCCGTGAGCATTTTCTTCTAAGTGTCAGATATTTCACCCTTGTGCCTCGGAAGATTTATGTTGTTCATTGATCCTTCAGTTAATAGCCTGAGACATCTATGTTCACCAGATCCGTGCTCGTTTATTGTGAATGGCATGTGTCTGCAAACTTATGTTATTTTCGAAAGTTTGATGCTTTTCAGTCGGTCAACACGATTGTACCCAAATGAGATGGGTTATTCCCTAATCCTGAGAAAAATTACATGAGATTAATAAATTAATAAAATGCGGATATGTTCGTTGTTTGCCGAAAACATCCAATAAGGAAGGATTTTTGGATATTCAGGTTCTAAAGGGGTGTTAAGGGGGTTAAACCTGAATTTCATTGAATAATATCTCACGAGTGGTTTCATTTGGGGATGTTATACTCGGCATATAAACTAATCATTTAAAATAAAAACAGACATGTGTTCAAGGGTTTTTCGATGTGGTGTATATTATAAGGTGAAAGGGATGAAAAGAGGGGGTTGAATGATTCCTAACGGAGCGTGTATCTTTTAAACGACATAGGCGAGAAGTTTGAAACACAAGGGGTGGGGGGAGGGGAAATCAGCTTAAATGATAGGTAAAAAGATGTTCGACCGTTTTTTCATAAATCTAATTTAAGGGGCCTATGGGGAGGGTTGTAATTCTGGAAAAATACGTCCACTACGGAAAGACTTTTGGATATTCACTCATCATCGCCAAGCCTAAACTATTGAAGTTAGAAACATGAAATCTTGCAGACATGTTCGTTGTAAGTCAAAAACGTCCACTAAGGAAAGATTTTTGGATATTTATGTTCTGAAGGAATGTTAAAGGTGTTAAACCTGCATTTCATTGAATAACAATATCTCACGAGTGGTTTCAATTGGGGATGTGATACTCGGCATATAAACTAATTATTAAAAGTAAGCAGACACGTGTCTAAGGGTTTTTATAAATGTGGTGTATATTATGAGGTGAAAGGGGTGAAAAGTAGTGGTTGAAGGATTCCTTAAAGAGCGTGTATTTCTTAAACAGCATAGGTCAGAAGTCTGAAACTCACGAGGAACAAGAAGTTCCGTGACGAACTAAAGAGCCTACTTTTCTTAAAATTTAAGATTCATGCCAATGATTAATCTATATGAATCTCTCTAGAATAATGACGAAATTAAGTTGGTAATATCGAAATTTCTAATTAGTTCGAAATACTGTATACCTGGCATAATGTAGCCTAATAGAGAACTACAGTTGGCAGCCCTGGGGACTGAATATATTCTTAGTTCCATCTTTTAAGGTACAGAATACAAAATTTGGTTGAAGTACAATGGATAGCATGGACGTTACATGCAATTAAACATTGGATCTAACAGCGCGCGAAAAATCAAGTTGGCAACAATGACATACATGTATTGTTCAGAAATAATCTGAAATAATATGATCTATTGTTGTGTCAATTTTGAATGAAATCCATTAGTTAGTATAGAACTTACATGCATTTTAAAATTGGACCTATCAGCAGGCTTAGAATCATGTTGGCACCACTGTCGTATATTAGTTACTCCAAATTAATCTAGAATGCCAGGTACTATACGTGTGCAAAATTTAGAGCTATTGGCTTGCATACTTTCTGATATATTGATATTAGGGTAACAAAAATAGAGACAGTATTTATTAACAGTTGGCAGCCCTGGTTACTCTTAAGAATCGGCATAGTCATATCTGTTATGGTACACATAGCACACACGAAATTTCATTGAAATCCAAATGATAGTATAGAAGTTACATGTATTTAAAGTTGGACTTCTCAGCAGGCTTAGAATCATGTTGGTAGCACTGACGTATATAACTTACTCCGAATTAATATAGAATGTCAGGTAGTATACGTGTGCATAGTTTAAAGCTGTCAGCTTGCATACTTTCTGATATATTGGTATTTGGATCAAATAAATTGAGAGCATTTATTAACAGTTGGCAGCCCTGTTGGATCTTAAGAATACGTTCAATCATATCTGTTTATGTACACATAGCACATACGAAATTTGGTTGAAATCCAATTGATAGTGTGAACCCTTTATCCACAGGCAGTATAAAGGATTCTAATAATTATTCATCATCTTTTGATACATTTCTACAGACAACAGATATGAGAGCCAGACGGTGTTGGGAAGTATTGAGAAATCAGTGGCCAAGAGGACACAATGGTTTAAGCTCCTGTGGTATTTTAGGAAGAAGCACATATATTCTTGAGACATAGGACAGGTGCAACTTTTATCGCGGAAGACGGCTTGGGCACGCACATTATGGCCTGTTGCTAGGAACGTTGGCGCCAAGAAGGAAATCGAATGCTACGAAGCAATTGGTCTATCATCATGTTAACCACTCCCTACTGCAGAAATTCTTGTAAAAGCGCGCAAAGACATACAAAAGTCTGGGCCAATAATATCATGACGCCTTGTTTTAGCGGCAACTCGGCTTGATAACGCACACTGGTAAATTAACGCGGGAGTTATCTACAGATTAATTCCACGATCGATTCGAGCCGGCTACAGCATAATCGTAATCTCCACACTGCTACGAACTCAATGATACCGATCGCATGCTAGTCTGAAAATTATTATGGAATATTTTTTAATAAATCCCCTTCCACACCTACCCTAGTCAGTTTCATTTATAAGGATCCAAGATGCTTCGAGGAGGATCACTCATTTTTGTACGTCTGAGGACGGAACACTCGTCACTTATTTTCGTACGTCTGAGGACGTAAGGTTCATACTGTGCATATTTTCATGTTATTGAACATGGAACAGTGTCGTCAAGTTATAAGTGTAACTTCAGTGATTTATTTGTAGTCCCAGCACTATCAGTAGGACCAGTTCATCGAAATAATTCACCAAATAGACTGTCAAGGAATATAGTACTTGATAGGTGAATATAGTAGGAATTATATCGTGTGTGTATCTGACAAAAATTTATTTAATTCAGAACGAGATGACGTCTAAGAACGAGAACGGATCTGGGAACCAGCAGGACATTTGCCAGAAGATGTCGATGACGAGATAAACATCTTAAAGGAGATGGCTGCAGACGTTTTTTCCTGGCGCTGTTTTAAAGGATTGAGTACAAATGAATTTATTTATTTATTAAATCAGCTATGGTATTATGAGATATATTTTTGTAGATATTTGTTTGCTTGTTTGGTAATGTAGATTCTTAGTTCTTGTTTTACTGACACTTTAAATATGGGACTGGCCGAGCGTTGCGTAATTTGTAAATATTGTGATTGTATTTTGGTTCAACTTTACGGGGCGACGCGGAGCCCGTGCTCGCGTTCGCTTGCGTAAAATCGCGGTCAAGCATTATTATTCGGAGGTATGCCTTACAACAAAAATGGAACTGAATTAATTTTGAGATTAAAAATAGAATTTGGAGGGTAAGATTATTTGTGAGTAGAATTTTATGACGGATCAGGATTATTTTGATAGTTGCTTTCCAGCAGATTTGAACGGGATGGCACTTTGCACCCGAGTTTTTGTTGTGTACTTTTGTTAATGTGTCAATGGACGCAGTATTGTTGATCTGTTTGAGCCGATCCAGTGTGCGTATGAGTGTCAGTCCAAGATTTTGGTGCGTTGTGTGATTTTTATAATGTGCTAGCGAGAATATATCATGGTGATTATTCTGTTTTGCTCCACATTAACCCAGTTCATGATCTCGCGAGGAGGAACTTGTGGTATATGTACTGCAATTAAAGATGTTGTTTAAAATTCACAAAACCTGATCGGTTATAATGAGTATTGATTGATTAAATGGGTGCTGTCCATAGTTGTACGGTAGCTTCCGAAATTCGTGTTTGTCTGGCGTTTTATATAAATGTAAACATAGTTTTTCAGCCGTTAGTCTTGTATTTTGTTGTTGTTGGTTCAATTTTTGGTGTGTTAATTTTTACGCGTTCTTGACCCGTGTCAAGTTAGGGTGCGCGAAGCTATGTTCCCAAGTTTGATGAGAGCGTTTTGGCCGATTTCTGGCATGCTCTTTTTGTGTTCATTATGTGCTCCGGCACCAGCTAGGACCTCAGGGAGATTCTTCATTCTGTTTATATTATTAAATCTTGCATGTGTCAGTAGTAATTATAGTGTATTAATTAAGGGTGGGTCCCATAGCCGCAGTGTGATTTAAAAGATGCAACTCCGTAAGCAACATGACTGTTTCAGTTGTAAACGGACTCGCATCAGTACTCAGTTTCTTATTAACGAGCAGTACACCACACATTATATAACTTCTTGATCAGAAAAAAATGGACTTGTATCCATATGTTGTGACGAGTGAGTTCTTACCGCTCAAATGCTTATGTTATGATTTTATCTTTTATGTGAAGCTGCATTCACATTGTCTTGTTGTGACGAGCGAATTCATACCGCTCAGTATTATTATTTATTAAGGGGGTGAAAGTCAGGGAGGATTTCTTTTTATTTATTTATTATTATTATTATGCACATACCTTTTCAGTCATTAAATTTCTTTCATTCTACTTGTTATTCATTTTATTTCTAGTATAGCCTCTGTCATGAACCTTTCTATTCATTAGAGCATGTTGTTTTAAGCGAACTTTGCTGTGTAACGCAGTCAGGACTGAACACGACCCCGTAGATGAATCTTGAGAAAACCATGCTTTATTGAAGGGTGCATAGACAATATAATTGTGTTTTAACAGCGACAAGATGTCGACCATGGAAAGAAGGCAACAAGTTTCATCCTCCATCACCATGAGTGTAATGGGCTAAAGGCCTAATGGTGGGAGATGACGAGGCGGGAGGCCTCTGGAAAGCGGTTTAAGCGATGAGTATTAAAACATTGATTTATTGATTTTGGACGAGGGGAATCGCGAGAGATGTGTGGAAATTTGTACAGATTTTATTTGTGTGGTTTAATTTAAATTTAGGGTTTGATTTCTTAACTGACATGCGTGTAGTAATTTTTGGCATTGCGTGACAATTATGTTGTACAATAATGTTTGTAACTTAAATGTTGTCCTTATGTATACGTAATTCTTATAGCGAAATGGCCGCATATGATTAACGTATCAATAAAAAGTGTAGCCATGAATGAGAACCTAGGAACGACAATGATAAATGGACTGGAGTAATGATAATGTAAAACTAAAACTAGACGTGGGGGAAAATTAGTATTTTATTTGCTTTTATAACTCGGGCTAATTCTGATTCCAGTTATTAATTCTTTTATTGTCATTTGGACAAGTCATGTGTCATTTATCTGAAGGGTGTGCTGGTTCATATGCCGCGACGAGATCTTCGAGAGAGTGCCACGTATTTTTGGGTGTAAGTGTGATGATGAGGAAAGGTAAAGCCTGTCCTTGACTGCGACATCATTCCGGCAAATTAGTTACCCTTGGGGCTATGTTTGACCTGGAGATGTGTTCTTGAAAATCCCTGAGAGGATGTTTTGAGATTATGTGATATTTTGTATTTACGCGTTTAACAGGTGACGATTAGAAGGTCGGTGGACGCTGGCTATGGGCCAGAATCTATATTTAGCGTGGCACACATTACTGCGTTGGGGGAAGGAATCAGCCACTCACTCAGATATGCGATAACAGACCCGGCTGTCCCCAGCTCTGTTATGACACGTAAATGTTTGCTTTAAAGCCTAATGAGTTAAGGTTATTTTATTTGGTTTAATTTGGGGAGTTGCCTTGTTGTCGAACCGAGGGGTTTTATCATGACTACGTCTTATTTGTTCATTGTGTTAAACGCCAAATTTTCCGGCGTGAAATTAAAAATTTGTATTTGTTGTTGTTGGCTCTTATTTTCAAGGCCATTGTATTCATTATAAATATAATTTGGCAACCGGCCAAAATTGTTCATGTCATGTTATGCTTTCCTAGTGTTTGAGGTATAAGACTGTTATTCCGCAGCCCTTATTTTAAATAATACACACGTGTATTTGGTTGTGGTAATCTAAGGTTAGAGCATGTCAGTAGTGTATTTAAATATGAAATTGTTGTTCCCACATTTCCGTAATTCGTCTTCGCAGTACGGAGTTCGTTCCCGAACCGACTGTTTTGGTCGGAAACGAGCGCCCCGTCAAAGTGCTCATTACTTGAACTAGTCTTAAAACGCGTGTCGCTCATAAA
Organism: Meconema thalassinum; assembly: GCA_946902985.2. Classification (NCBI taxonomy): domain Eukaryota; kingdom Metazoa; phylum Arthropoda; class Insecta; order Orthoptera; family Tettigoniidae; genus Meconema; species Meconema thalassinum. The sequence goes on from OX336389.2 coordinate 1,296,092,053, forward strand.
TATTAAATTCTTGTACTATTTTTATTTGTTTGTTATTTTGGATCTTGTGATCCTTTTCTATTATTACTTTGAATTAAGTGACATTGCAGTCACAACGCTTGTTTGACAAGCTGTCATGCCGTGTTATCATGGTACGTCAGACTAGTCAGTTTCAGATCTGTTCACGTGCGAGTGAACTAATTTAAGGGTGGTTTATTGTAAAGTGTTTTTATGATTGATTCAGGTATTAAAATCGTATTTGTTAGTAGATCCTGTTGTTTTCTTGGCTTTGTAAATATTAGTTAACCTTATGAACCCTGGAAGTTATTTTGATAGCATAAAATCTCTAAATCACATTCACAAGAATCCATTACGACCCCGAAACCTCGAATCTCGTCTACATGCTATTTTCCAAGGGTATATAAGAGTTACTTGTGTATGCACCCTTCAATAAAGCATGGCTTTCTCAAGATTCATCTACGGGGTCGTGTTCAGTCCTGACTGCGTTACACAGCAAAGTTCGCTTAAAACAACATGCTCTAATGAATAGAAAGGTTCATGACAGAGGCTATACTAGAAATAAAATGAATAACAAGTAGAATACAAGAAATTTAATGACTGAAAAGTTATGTTCATAATAATAATAATAATAAATAAAAAGAAATCCTCCCTGACTTTCACCTCCTTAATAAATAATAATAACACTGAGCGGTAGGAACTCGCTCGTCACAACAAGACAATGTGAATGCAGCTTCACATAAATAATAAAATCATAACATAAGCATTTGAGCGGTAATAACTCACTCGTCACAACATATGGATACAAGTCCATTTTTTCTGGTCAAGAAGTTATATAATGTGGGGTGTACTGCTCGTTAATAAGAAACTGAGTACTGATGCGAGTCCGTTTACAACTGAAACAGTCATGTTGCTTACGGAGTTGCATCTTTTAAATCACACTACGGCTATGGGACCCACCCTTAACTAATACACTATAATTACTACTGACACATGCAAGATCTAATAATATAAACAGAATGAAGAATCTCCCTGAGATCCTAGCTGGTGCCAGAGCACAAAATGAACACAAAAAGAGCATGCCGGAAATAGGCCAAAACGCTATCATAATAACTTTGGAACATAGCTTCGCGCACCCTAACTTGACACGGGTCAAGAACGCGTAAAAATAAACACACCAAAAATTGAACCAACAACAACAAAATACAAGCCTAACGGCTGAAAAAACTATGTTTACATTTATATAAAACGCCAGACAAACACGAATTTCGGTAGCTACCATACAACTATGGACAGCACCCATTTAATCAATCAATACTCATTATAACCGATCAGGTTTCGTGAATTTTAAACAACATCTTAAATTGCAGTACAGGAAGCAAGCCTGTTACTAATGACAAGTCACGTTATCTGATTTGAGCGCGCCCTTCTTGTATGAGTCAACACTGCCTAAAATATCTCCCTCAGCCCCGCAAGCTATGTGCAGTTTCCCACTGGAAACGCCAACAAATCTCACCCATCCCCTGGATGGCGAGAAACACAAATATATACCACAAGTTCCGCCTCGCGAGGTCATGAACTGGGCTAATGTGGAGCAAGACAGAATAATCACCAAGATGTATTCTCGCTAGCACATTATAAAAATCACACAACGCACCAAAAGCTTGGACTGACTCTCATACGCACACACTGGGTCGGCTCAAAACAGATCAACAATATTGCGTCCATTGACACATTAACAAAAATACACAACAAAAACTCGGGTGCAAAGTGCCATCCCGTTCAAACTGCTGGAAAGCAACTATCAAAATAATCCTGATCCGTCATAAAATTCTACTCACAAATAATCTTACCCTCCAAATTCTATTTTTAATCTCAAAATTAATTCAGTTCCATTTTTGTTATAAGGCATACCTCCGAATAATAATGCTTGACCGCGATTTACGCAAGCGAACGCGAGCATGGGCTCCGCGTCGCCCCGTAAAGTTGAACCTAATACAATCACAAAATTTAAAAAATTACGCAACGCTCGGCTAGTCCCATATCTAATGTGTCAGTAAAACAAAAACTAATAATCTACATTACCAAACAAGCAAACAAATATCTACAAAAATATGTCCCTTAATACCATAGCTGATTTAATAAATAAATAAATTCATTTGTACTCAATCCTTTAAAACAGCGCCAGGAAAAACGTCTGCAGCCATCTCCTTCAAGATGTTTATCTGGTTATCGACATCTTCTGGCAAATGTCCTGCTGGTTCCCAGATCCGTTCTCGTTCTTAGACGTCATCTCGTGCTGAATTAAATAAAGTTTTGTCAGATACACACACGATATAATTCCTACTATATTCACCTATCAAGTACTATATTCCTTGACAGTCTATTTGGTGAATTATTTCGATGGACTGGTCCTACTGATAGTGCTGGGACTACAAATAAATCACTGAAGTTACACTTATAACATGACGACACTATTCCATGTTCAATAGCATGAAAATATGCAGAGTATGAACGTTACGTCCTCAGACGCACGAAAATAAGTGATGAGTGTTCCGTCCTCAGACGTACAAAAATGAGTGATCGACGTTACATCCTCAGACGTACAAAAATGAGTGATCCTCCTCGAAGCATCTTGGATCCTTATAAATGAAACTGACTAGGGTAGGTGTGGAAGGGGATTTATTAAAAAAATATTCCATAATAATTTTCAGACTAGAATGCGATCGGTATCATTGAGTTCGTAGCAGTGTGGAGGTTACGATTATGCTGTAGCCGGCTCGAATCGATCGTGGAATTAATCTGTAGATAACTCCCGCGTTAATTTACCAGTGTGCGTTATCAAGCCGAGTTGCCGCTAAAACAAGGCGTCTTGATATTATTGGCCCAGACTCGTGTATGTCTTTGCGCGCTTTTACATATTTTTCTGCAGTAGGGAGTGGTTAACATGATGATAGACCAATTGCTTCGTAGCATTCGATTTCCTTCTTGGCGCCAACCTTCCTAGCAACAGGCCATAATGTGCGTGCCCAAGCCGTCTTCCGCGCTAAAAGTTGCACCTGTCCTATGTCTCAAGAATATATATGCTTCTTCCTAAAATACCACAGGAGCTTAAACCATTGCGTCCTCTTGGCCACTGATTTCTCAATACTTCCCAACACCGTCTGGCTCTCATATCTGTTGTCTGTAGAAATGTATCAAAAGATGATGAATAATTATTAGAATCCTTTATACAGCCTGTGGATAAAGGGTTCACAATCCCCCTGCATGGAAAAAATCGAACATAATAAATAGTCGATTTTTTTTACAAACACATAACATCTGTAATCCATTTCTGCCAACCCTAGAGAAATCTCCCTCTCATCAGTTTAGTCTAGCCGCCACTGTCGTTGGAGTGTCAACACGCGCTCGTGTTTACTTCCAACTTCCTCATTCATTCAGACATTCCCCAAGCCTGCCTGCTTGTGTGATCACCTTAGGCTAGTACCTCCCCTTTCCAGTGTCCTTATCTCTCTCGCTCGCTCTCTCGCTGTGTCGTCACCGTCAGAGCTCATTAGTGTTTGACCGCAGCAGGCTGCTCCCTACTTTCTCGTTCAACTGACGCACTCACTGACCCACGTATAGTTGGATGTGCAAAAAGGACGTCTATGTATTTAATTTGCAGCATTATTTCTGCGTTCCCAAGGTTCACTAGTAAAATACAATTTTAAATTAGCCGCGTTATAGACAGACATAACGTCTGTATGCGTTGTTACCAAGATAACGTACAGTACAGAAGGGGCCAATAAATTTTGGACTGAACTTGATAAATACCTTCTTCTCTGGATCTGTGTCAAACACTGCCTTGTGTCATCTTAAGATCTCCTCAAGTTTCTCCCTATGTTCAACCCCTAGTTGTATGTCACTGAGCCGCTCCTGTAATAGTTCTTCAAACTGAGTATCGTTGTCCTCTCCTTCTGCTAGTAAAGCCCATATCTCCTGAGAGTCACTCTCTTCATTTAACTCCACAACAGCCACATCTATAAGGTCATCTTCCGTCTTTCGTGTCTCCTCTTCTGTCTCCTCTGCTATTGCCTCCAATGCCCATGAACTCACGTCTTTCCCTGTAGTGATTTCATCCATGTGTAAGCCCACATCCTTCATATTATCAAACTCCTTAAACTGACAGTATTATTGTGCAAATCTATGACTGCCTGGTAGTCACAAGTGAAATTTGCACCCAGAATAATGTTAAAATTCATTTTAGCCATTACGATGGAATTCTGTCCAAATATATGGTCTAATATATCCAATTCTATAAATGCCTGTCGTTTGCAAGTGACGGTGCGTTCGGGAATAACGCCCCTCACCTTGAGTTGCGGTACTGGAATCTCAGGAACATTCTGATTCCGTCCCAACTCTCGAACCAAAGCCTCCGATACAAGACTGATTTGTGACCCCGTGTCAACTAAGCATCTCACGTTAATTCCACCAATCTTGGCATAAATAATAGGTAATTGTTTGATATCACTTTCCGTGGTTTTACAATCTCCTCCAGGCAATCTTCCGGCAAAGCTATCCATTCTTGTATGTGTGCCACGACCCATCCTTCTTCACGATCCGGCTGTTGCTCTCTCAGGGTGAGTCCTTTTTCAATTATTGGGAATTTTTTTTACAACCCCCGCGACTACCATCATCCTTCTGTCGCGTATTTCCCTGGCGTTCTTCCTGCTTCAATAAACTCTCGGCTCCCTCAATGTGAGTATCTGGATTTGACCTGCTATTACTTGCATGTTCCCAATGTTTTTGTTCGTCCCCTCCATTAGGGTGTAGTTCTTCCAGGTAGCGCTGCGATTCGGCGTGCCTGTCATTCCAATCATTTCGATAATTCTGATAGTCACCCTGGTTCTGATATCTCCTTTCACGCCACTGTCGATTATCATTATTGTTATTTTCGTAACGTCTGTAGGGTCCCTCATTTCTCCTATTATTTCTCCATTGTTGGTATCCTCGCTGCTGATACCTATTGTTGCCCTGGGTCTGTCTATCATTATTATTTTCATGACGCTGGTATGACCTATTTTCGTCACCCTCCTGACCTCGTCTTGGTGTTGTTGACACACTTGTATTTGTGGCCTGCGACCTGGTGTATATTTGAGCGGGTTTAACCACCTCCGTTGTGTGTACAAGTTCCAGCTGTCGTCCCCCTCTTTGCTGCAAGTGAGATGTTGTCTCGTCAATCTGACGTAAGATTTGTTCGGCTCGAACCGCTGTGTCCATGTTTGCTGCTACTAACACCTGCTGAACATTTACTGGCAACTGCCGTGCAATCGTCATAACCAGCTCCGATTCTTCTAAAGAGTGAACAAGATCCCGAAATTTCAACAATTGTAGCGAAAAGAAATCTGAATATTTCGTCTGCTGAGTCGACTGATATTTTCTCGAATAAAGTTCCATCCTGAGACTTTGTTGTAGAGAAGCCGACCAATATTTTTAAGGAACGCATTCTTGAAATCGTCCATCCCTCCGAAAGTACACTTGAAGCTCAAGAACCACGTAAGTACATTTCCCGAAAGAAATCGTTCCATCAGTCATAAAAGACGCGCGGGCGGTATATTATTATCATTAAAATAGTCATCCTCTTTAAGATACGCCTTCGGTGTGACACCAGAATTTTCTGTGAATTTATTAGGTTTAAATTCATTTGATCGAATTACTTGTACTACTTGAGGGAGCTGATAGCCATGTTGAGGGGTAGAGGTTCCTCCAACGTTGTTGTGAAATCCCTCTGTGTTGGACGTTAATGGGCTACCTGTCAGTCCGTGGCCACTCTCCGCGCTAATTGCCCCCTGGCTCGTTGAGTCAACTTCCTTATCTTTAGCGTGCGCTGTCTGAAATAACGTGTTCTGTCCTAATGAACGTAACTCTGCTTTTATGATTCTGTCCGACTGTTCTTTCATTTTACTCTTGATTTCTTCCTCAAGTGCTTTAATGCGCGTATGACTATCACCGACGGTCTTTATGATTGTCAACCGTTCTTCTTTAGATTCGCTGCTCATCTTACGCCAATCCTTCCTGATGCTATCTTTAATCGCTCCCAGTTTTTCTTCCGTCTGCTGTTTCGTGTCCTCCTGATTCGATTCTATCTTCTCAAGCCTGTCTTCTAGACGTAGATTATTCTCATCTATCGTACTCTTTAAATTACCCTGGTCCGATTCTAGGTTTTGCCATCGCTCTGCTGATTGTATTTCTAATTTATCCATGTCCTTTATTAGGCCCGTAATTCTTTCATTTACTGCTGACAATTGTCCCTGGATAAACGTTGAATCATCCTCCATTTTATCAAATCGCTTTTCAAGGCCATCCTGTGCCGTTTTAACCTCACTGTTATTTACCGTGCATGCTAATTCTATCTGAGCTAGTTTTGCTAATACAGTTTCGTCCAAATCATTTAATTTACGGTTGAAGGTGTCCTCTAATTTTTGTATCTGACCTAGCTGTTTGTCGTTATTCTTACTTATATCAAGCGCGAATTGAACCATCTGCTGTGTAGTGTATTCTTTCATCTCTGCAGATAATGTGGCTAACTGACTCGTATTTCTACTTTCTTGCGCTTCTAATTGTTTGTTTATATTTTCATTTACTTGCGCTTGTAATGAGTTACCCTGTTCAATTAATTTAATTTCTAATGACTCACTCTGTTCGGCTAATTGTGCATTCTGTTCAGATATCTTAATGTCTAATTTTTCACTCTGTTCGGCTAATTGTGCTTTTATAGTGTCATTCATTTGAGTCTGGAATGACTCATTTTGTTCCGCTAATTTAATGTCTAACTTTTCACTTTGTTCCCTTAATAGTTACTGGGTTCGTGCCGTAGCACTTTCAATGATCGCCTGGATCTCTGCGACTGTTGCCATTATCACACACAAAAATATATATCACTGAGACAACAGGAGGATGGCATGCAAACGTCTCCCTGACACACATATATATTTCTTGACATACATTTACCTCATTTTGACCACATTCAGTTCATTTAAACTTATTCCCTTTACTCCCGCAAATCAATCATCACTGAATGGTTCTAATTTTACTTAATAAATGTTTACCCCCGCACATATTCAGTCAAAAATTACTATCCAGATCTGATGTTACCACTGACTAATTAACCAAGTATTAATTGTCATTTAAGGCTACCAGCCTCCTAACATATTCATGAGTTTGACTTTCTAAACAAATCTAATTTTATATTTAATAATCTCGCTAGCACATTATAAAAATCACACAACGCACCAAAAGCTTGGACTGGCACTCATACGCACACTGGATCGGCTCAAAACAGATCAACAATACTGCGTCCATTGACACATTAACAAAAATACACAACAAAAACTCGGGTGCAAAGTGCCATCCCGTTCAAATCTGCTGGAAAGCAACTATCAAAATAATCCTGATCCGTCATAAAATTCTACTCACAAATAATCTTACCCTCCAAATTCTATTTTTAATCTCAAAATTAATTCAGTTCCATTTTTGTTGTAAGGCATACCTTCGAATAATAATGCTTGACCGCGATTTTACGCAAGCGAACGCGAGCACGGGCTCCGCGTCACACCGTAAAGTTGAACCAAAAACTATCGCAATATTTACAAATTACGCAACGCCTGGCTAGTCCCATATTTAAAGTGTCAGTAAAACAAGAACTAAGAATCTACATTACCAAACAAGCAAACAAATATCTACAAAAATATGTCACATAATACCATAGCTGATTTAATAAATAAATAAATAAATAAATTTGTAGTGCTGGGACTACAAATAAATCACTGAAGTTACACTTATAACTTGACGACACTGTTCCATGTTCAATAACATGAAAATATGCACAGTATGAACCTTTAAAACAGCGCCAGGAAAAAACGTCTGCAGCCATCTCCTTTAGGATGTTTATCTGGTCATCGACATCTTCTGGCAAATGTCCTGCTGGTTCCCAGATCCGTTCTTGTTCTTAGACGTCATCTCGTTCTGAATTAACTAAAGTTTTGTCAGATACACACACGATATAATTCCTACTATATTCACCTATCAAGTACTATATTCCTTGACAGTCTATTTGGTGAATTATTTCGATGAACTGGTCCTGCTGATAGTGCTGGGACTACAAATAAATCACTGAAGTTACACTTATAACTTGACGACACTGTTCCATGTTCAATAACATGAAAATATGCACAGTATGAACCTTACGTCCTCAGACGTACGAAAATAAGTGATGAGTGTTCCGTCCTCAGACATACAAAAATGAGTGATCCTCCTCGAAGCATCTTGGATCCTTATAAATGAAACTGACTAGGGTAGGTGTGGAAGGGGATTTATTAAAAAATATTCCATAATAATTATCAGACTAGCATGCGATCGGTATCATTGAGTTCCTGGCAGTGTGGAGGTTACGATTATGCTGTAGCCGGCTCGAATCGATCGTGGAATTAATCTGTAGATAACTCCCACGTTAATTTACCAGTGTGCGTTATCAAGCCGAGTTGCCGCTAAAACAAGGCGTCATGATATTATTGGCCCAGACTTTTGTATGTCTTTGCGCGCTTTTACAAGAATTTCTGCAGTAGGGAGTGGTTAACATGATGATAGACCAATTGCTTCGTAGCATTCGATTTCCTTCTTGGCGCCAACCTTCCTAGCAACAGGACATAATGTGCGTGCCCAAGCCGTCTTCCGCGCTAAAAGTTGCACCTGTCCTATGTCTCAAGAATATATGTGCTTCTTCCTAAAATACCACAGGAGCTTAAACCATTGTGTCCTCTTGGCCACTGATTTCTCAATACTTCCCAACACCGTCTGGCTCTCATATCTGTTGTCTGTAGAAATGTATCAAAAGATGATGAATAATTATTAGAATCCTTTATACTGCCTGTGGATAAAGGGTTCACAATCCCCCTGCATGGAAAAAATCGAACATAACAAATAGTCGATTTTTTTACAAACACATAACATCTGTAATCCATTTCTGCCAATCCTAGAGAAATCTCCCTCTCATCAGCTTAGTCTAGCCGCCACTGTCGTTGGAGTGTCAACACGCGCTCGTGTTTACTTCCAGCTTCCTCATTCATTCAGACATTCTCCAAGCCTGCCTGCTTGTCTGATCTCCTGAGGCTAGTACCTCCCCTTTCCAGTGTCCTTATCTCTCTCGCTCGCTCTCTCGCTGTGTCGTCACCGTCAGAGCTCATTAGTGTTTGACCACAGCAGGCTGCTCCCTACTTTCTCGTTCAACTGACGTACTCACTGACCCACGTATAGTTGGATGTGCAAGAAGGACGTCCATATATTAAATTTGAAGCATTATTTCTGCGTTCCCAAGGTTCGCTAGTAAAATACAATTTTAAATTCGCCGCGTTATAGACAGACATTGTACCTGTACTCAATTATTTCACTCTGTATGCGTTGTTACCAAGATTACGTACAATACAGAAGGGGCCAATAAATTTTGGGCTGAACTTGTTAAATACCTTCTTCTCTGGATCAGATGTCGCTGGCTTCCGTACTAATACAAGCTCGTTGACTAATAGTTCTCTGTGATACCTCTTATTTCTGACACGACGTAATCTGCGATCCGCCTGGTTTCTCATATGGACTCTCGTTCTCTCGATTCTCAACTCATGACCAACCATGGGATCTTGTGGGCAATTGATGATGTTGCTCCACGATCTTATTGGATATTCGTTCATGTGCAAGACCATGGGAATCTGGCCTGTCGATTCATGTCTAGTTGTATTCATACAGGTCTCTACATCTTTGATCCTGTCTACCCACTTGTGATGTTCATTGGGAATGAAGATCCTTAAATACTTAGTAACACATTTTATAGCGCGTTCGCTTGGATTAGCTTGAGGGTGGCGAATGCTACTAAACATGTGTTTTACATCCAAGTCCTCCATACCTTTCTTGAATTCGGCACTCGTAAAATAGCTACCATGGTCCGACAATATAAACTCTGGTTTTCCAAGGATTGGAATAACTCTATTTCGAATACGATTGAGTACTTGTTTCGATGTAGTTTTCTGAATGGGACACAATACGACAAACTTAGAAAATACATCAATACACACTAGCAAGTTACGGCAACCTCGCCTACCTTTCGGGATTGTACCGATACAGTCCAGGGCCACGAGCTCGCAGGGTTTCTGAGGTAGCAATGGTCTAGGATACTGCCTCATTAAGTAATTATTTGGCTTCGTCCTCTGACAAGGATCGCAAGTCTTTATTACGTCACAAATGGTAGTCCTCATTTTCGGCCATGTAAACATTTCTCCTATGGTCGCCTGTGCCTTATCTAATCCCACGTGACCGAAGCTTTCATGTATGTGCCAAGTAAGTCCTCTTTGTAACGATGCAGGTACCATGATACGTAATTTGGTGTGTTCTTCATCTATCCATTTATGCAGTAAATTGTTAAGGTAGACATATCTTCCTTCTCTGGCTTTTGCTTCTCTGTAGGCTGGGGTTCTTGCTGGTAATTCCTTCTTAAAGTACTGGATCATTTGGTACATCCACGGTTCTGCTTCCTGCTCTCGTTTTATCTCCCGTAATTCCTCCAAGAATGCATGGTCCTTTGCTGTTAACTCAATATGCTGTACTATCGCCGTTTCTTCGGTATCAGGCTCGGGGTTCCTGCTTAATACATCCGGAATTACATTAATTTTTCCTGGGCAATGTTCAATTTCGATGTTAAATTGTTGTATGTAGATGGACCAACGTGTCACATGCTCGCTAGCCATAGATGTCTTGAACAAGAACGTTAGTGCTTTGTGGTCTGTTCTAATAACAATGGGGTAACCATACACAATTCGTTTCCATTGTTGTAAAGCATGAAGTATTGCCAACAATTCGAGTTCCGTGACCGTATAGTTGTGCTCGTGTTTACGCAATCTGCGGCTCACAGATAGTAAATAATCACGACGTTGAAGGTTAGCTGGATCTTCTTGGTATAACATTGCTCCTATACCAACCATGGAAGCATCCGCTTGGATAATAAATTTCCGTTGAAAGTCTGGATAACCTAGTTTGATACAATTTTCCAGTAATAATTTTGTCTCTTGAAATGATTTCTCACACTCAGCGTTCCAAAGCCATTTGTTGTTCTTCTTCAGCATTTCCTGCATAGGTGCTACGGTTTCAGTATATCCTGGGCAGTTTTCCTTAAAGAAGCCCGTCACGCCAAGGAAAGCTCTGATATGTCTCACTCTCGTTGGTGTAGGGAAATTCTTTATTGCCTCTATCTTCGCAGGGTTTGGTCTCACTCCCTTGTGGTCAATGATGTGCCCCAAGTATAAAATCTCCTTCTTGAAGAAATGGGTTTTCTTCAAGTTGACTTTAAAATTTGCAGTTCTAAGGTTGTCCAAAAGCATATCCAAATTTTCCATATTTGTCTCGATGTTATCTGAAGCCAAGAGTATATCGTCAATATATCGTACCGTCATTTCCTTCATTTATTCAGTCAGGTCCCGATCCAAGGCTCGAATTAATGCGCATCCAGCAGTTTTAACGCCGAAGGGCATGCGGACGAAGCAATATGTCTGATTATCGAACAAGAAGTCAGTAAGAAGCTGTGACTTCTCATCCAGTTCGAGATGGTGAAACGAACTCGTCAGGTCTACTGATGAATAGATGCTCTTGTTCTTAAATCCTTTTAAGACGTCTCTGATGATTGGCGCTCTGTCATACTCGGGAAAAATAAGGCGCATGTTTAGATTTCTGGCGTCTAGACAAAGTCTAATGGATCCATTTGGTTTTGTTACTGCTAAAATCGCATTTAAATAAGGTGTAGGAGTCTTCTTAATCACTCCAGCTTGCAACATATCATCAATAATCCTTTTTACCGGCACCCGATGTTTTTCTGGTATAGGGTACAATTTGCTTCGAAATGGGGACCAATCGTCAACCTGCATAGAATACTGAAAGTTTATTATCTTCCCTGGAACGGTGTCAAACACTGCCTTGTGTCTTCTTAAGATCTCCTCAAGTTTTTTCTATGTTCAACCCCTAGTTGTATGTCACTGAGCCGCTCCTGTAATAGTTCTTCAAACTGAGTATCGTTGTCCTCTCCTTCTGCTAGTAAGGCCCATATCTCCTGAGAATCACTCTCTTCATTTAATTCCTCAACAGCCACATCTATAAGGTCATCTTCCGCCTTTCGTGTCTCCTCTTCCGTCTCCTCTGCTATTGCCTCCAATGCCCATGAACTCACGTCTTTCCCTGTAGTGATTTCATCCATGTGTAAGCCCACATCCTTCAGTTCATCAAACTCCTTAAAACTGACTGTATTATTATGCAAATCTATGACTGCCTGGTAGTCACAAATGAAATTTGCACCCAGAATAATGTTAAAATTCATTTTAGCCATTATGATGAAAGTCTGTCCAAATATATGGTCTAATATATCCAATTCTATAAATGCCTGACGTTTGCAAGTGACGGTGCGTTCGGGAATAACGCCCCTCACCTTGAGTTCTGGTACTGGAATCACAGGAATATTCTGACTCCGTCCCAACTCTCGAACCAAAGCCTCCGATACAAGACTGATTTGTGACCCCGTGTCAACTAAGCATCTCACGTTAATTCCACCAATTTTGGCATAAATAATAGGTAATTGTTTGATATCATCGTTCCGTGGTTTTACAATCTCCTCCAGGCAATCTTCCGGCAAAGCTATCCATTCTTGTATGTGTGCCACGACCCATCCTTCTTCACAATCCAGCTGTTGCTCTCTCAGGGTGAGTCCTTTTTCAATTATTGGGATTTATTTTACAACCCCCGCGACTACCATCATCCTTCTGTCGCGTATTTCCCTGGCGTTCTTCCTGCTTCAATAAACTCTCGGCCCTTTCAATGTGAGTATCTGGATTTGACCTCCTATTAATTGCATGTTCCCAATGTTTCTGTTCGTCCCCTCCATTAGTGTGTAGTTCTTCCAGGTAGCGCTGCGATTCGGCGTGCCTGTCATTCCAATCATTTTTATAATTCTGATAGTCACCCTGGTTCTGATATCTCCTTTCACGCCACTGTCGATTATCATTATTGTTATTTTCGTAACGTCTGTAGGGTCCCTCATTTCTCCTATTATTTCTCCATTGTTGGTATCCTCGCTGCTGATACCTATTGTTGCCCTGGGTCTGTCTATCATTATTATTCTCATGACGCTGGTGTGACCTATTTTTGTCACCCTCCTGACCTCGTCTTGGTGTTGTTGACACACTTGTATTTGTGGCCTGCGACCTGGTGTGTATTTGAGCGGGTTTAACCACCTCCGTTGTGTTTACAAGTTCCAGCTGTCGTCCACCTCTTTGCTGCAAGTGAGATGTTGTCTCGTCAATCTGACGTAAGATTTGTTCTGCTCGAACCGCTGTGTCCACGTTTGCTGCTACTAACACCTGCTCAACATTTACTGGCAACTGCCGTGCAATCGTCATAACCAGCTCCGATTCTTCTAAAGGGTGATCAAGATCCCGAAATTTCAACAATTGTAGCGAAAAGAAATCTGAATATTTCGTCTGCTGAGTCGACTGATATTTTCTCGAATAAAGTTCCATCCTGAGACTTTGTTGTAGAGAAGCCGACCAATATTTTTAAGGAACGCTTTCTTGAAATCGTCCATCCCTCCAAAAGTATACTTGAAGCTCAAGAACCACGTAAGTACATTTCCCGAAAGAAATCGTTCCATCAGTCTTAAACGACGCGCGGGCGGTATATTATTATCATTAAAATAGTCATCCATCTCTTTCAGATACGCCTTCGGTGTGACACCAGAATTTTCTGTGAATTTATTAGGTTTAAATTCATTTGATCGAATTACTTGTACTACTTGAGGGTGCTGATAGCCATGTTGAGGGGTAGAGGTTCCTCCAACGTTGTTGTGAAATCCCTCTGTGTTAGTCGTTAATGGGCTACCTGTCAATCCGTGGCCACTCTCCGCGCTAATTGCCCACTGGCACGTTGAGCCAACTTCCTTATCTTTAGCGTGCGCTGTCTGAAATAACGTGTTCTGTCCTAATGAACGTAACTCTGCTTTTATGATTCTGTCCGACTGTTCTTTCATTTTACTCTTGATTTCTTCCTCAAGTGCTTTAATGCGCGTATGATTATCACCTACGGTCTTTATGATTGTTAATCGTTCTTCTTTAGACTCGCTGCTCATCTTACGCCAATCCTTTCTGATGCTATCTTTAATCGCTCCCAGTTCTTCTTCCATCTGCTGTTTCGTGTCCTCCTGATTCGATTCTATCTTCTCATGCCTGTCTTCTAGACGTAGATTATTCTCATCTATCGTACTCATTAAATTATCCTGGTCCGATTCTAGGTTTTGCCATCGCTCTGCTGATTGTATTTCTAATTTATCCATGCCCTTTATTAGGCCCGTAATGCTTGCTTTTACTGCTGACAATTGTCCCTGGATAAACGTAGAATCCTCCTCCATTTTATCAAACCGCGTTTTAAGACCATCCTGTGCCGTTTTAACCTCACTGTTATTTACCGTGCATGCTAATTCTATCTTAGCTAGTTTTGCTAATACAGTTTCGTCCAAATCATTTAATTTACGGTTGAAGGTGTCCTCTAATTTTTGTATCTGACCTAGCTGTTTGTCATTATTCTTACTTATATCAAGTGCGAATTGAAACATCTGCTGTGTAGTGTACTCTTTCATTTCTGCAGATAATGTGGCTAACTGACTCGTGTTTCTACTTTCTTGCGCTTCTAATTGTTTGTTTATATTTTCATTTACTTGCGCTTGTAATGAGTTACCCTTTTCTGATATCTTAATGTCTAATTTTTCACTCTGTTCGGCTAATTGTGCTTTTATAGTGTCATTCATTTGAGTCTGGAATGACTCATTCTGTTCTGATAATTGTGTCTTTATAGTGTCATTCATTTGAGTCTGGAATGACTCATTTTGTTCCGCTAATTTAATGTCTAATTTTTCACTTCGTTCCTTTAATAGTTTCTGGGTTCGTGCCGTGGTACTTTCAATGATCGCCTGGATCTCTGCGACTGTTGCCATTATTACACACAAAAATATATATAACCGAGAAAACAGGAGGATGGCATGCAAACGTCTCCCTGACACACACATATATAATTCTTGACATACATTTAATTCATTTGACCACATTCAGTTCATTTAAACTTATTCCCTTTACTCCCGCAAATCAATCATCACAGAATGGTTCTAACTTAACTTAATAAATTTTTAACCCCACACATATTCAGTCATAAATTACTATCCAGATCTGATGTTACCACTGACTAATTAGCAATGTATTATTTGTCATTTAAGGCTACCAGCCTCCTAACATATCCATGAGTTTGACTTTCTAAACAAATCTAATTTTATAATTAACCAATGGGCACCCGATTTCACGTACATTACTTTACTAATTACATCAATAAACAAAACGTGAATCGTATTTTAACTTGCAAACTCGTGATTCTACCGTATATTCCATATTCTTGGCGGTATTTCTCTTCGCCGTATTTACGTTAACATATTATCACTTCCGGTGATCTCAACCAGTCAAAAACAGCGAAACACCACATGTAGGGTAACAGCTTGTTTATGATCCGCTAGAAAGCCCAAAACAACGAAACGCTCCACGGTATGACACCAGCTTATCTATGCTGTCTATCCACCGTGTTCTAGCAGTGAACTAGCAACGAACTAGCCCCACTTGGCGTGCCAGTTTGTCTATGCATCCTTCAATAAAACATGGTTTTCTCAAGATTCATCTACGGGGTAGTGTTCAGTCCTGACTGCGTTACACAGCAAAGTTCGCTTAAAACAACATGCTCTAATGAATAGAAAGGTTCATGACAGAGGCTATACTAGAAATAAAATGAATAATAAGTAGAATGAAAGAAATTTAATGACTGAAAAGGTATGTGCATATTAATAATAATAAATAAAAAGAAATCCTCCCTGACTTTCACCCCCTTATTAAATAATAATAACACTGAGCGGTAGGAACTCGCTCGTCACAACAATACAATGTGAATGCAGCTTCACATAAATGATAAAATCATAACATAAGCATTTGAGCGGTAAGAACTCACTCGTCACAACATATGGATACAAGTTCATTTTTTTTTTGGGTCAAGAAGTTATATAATGTGTGGTGTACTGCTCGTTAATAAGAAACTGAGTACTGATGCGAGACCGTTTACAACTGAAACAGTCATGTTGCTTACGGAGTTGCATCTTTTAAATCACACTACGGCTATGGGATCCACCCTTAATTAATACACTATAATTACTACTGACACAAGCAAGATTTAATAATATAAACAGAATGAAGAACCTCCCTGAGATCCTAGCCGGTGCCGGAGCACAAAATGAACACAAAAAGAGCATGCCGGAAATAGGCCAAAAACGCTCTCATCAAACTTGGGAACATAGCTTCACGCACCCTAACTTGACGCGGGTCAAGAACGCGTCAAAATAAACACACCAAAAATTGAACCAACAACAACAAAATACAAGCCTAACGGCTGAAAATCTATGTTTACATTTATATAAAACGTCAGACAAACGCGAATTTCGGAAGCTCCCTTTCAACTATGGACAGCACCCATTTAATCAATCAATACTCATTATAACCGATCAGGGTTTTGTGAATTTTAAACAACATCTTAAATTGAAGTACAGGAAGCACGCCTGTTCCTAATGACAAGTCACGTTATCTGATTTGAGCGCGCCCTTCTTGTATGAGTCAACACTGCCTCAAATATCTCTCTCAGCCCCGCAAGCTATGTGCAGTTTCCCTCTGGAAACGTCAACAAATCTCACCCATCCCCTGGATGGCGAGAAACACATATATATACCACAAGTTCGGCCTCGCGAGGTCATGAACTGGGCTAATGTGGAGCAAGACAGAATAATCACCATGATATATTCTCGCTAGCACATTATAAAAATCACACAACGCACCAAAAGCTTGGACTGACACTCATACGCACACTGGATCGGCTCAAAACAGATCAACAATACTGCGTCCATTTACACATTAACAAAAATACACAACAAAAACTCGGGTGCAAAGTGCCATCCCGTTCAAATCTGCTGGAAAGCAACAATCAAAATAATCCTGATCCGTCATAAAATTCTACTCACAAATAATCTTACCCTCCAAATTCTATTTTTAATCTCAAAATTAATTCAGTTCCATTTTTGTTGTAAGGCGTACCTCCGAATAATAATGCTTGACCGCGATTTTACGCAAGCGAACAAGAGCACGGGCTCCGCGTCGCCCCGTAAAGTTGAACCAAAGTACAATCACAATATTTACAAATTACGCAACGCTCGGCTAGTCCCATATTTAAAGTGTCAGTAAAACAAGAACTAAGAATCTACATTACCAAACAAGCAAACAAATATCTACAAAAATATGTCCCATAATACCACAGCTGATTTAATAAATAAATAAATTCATTTGTACTCAATCCTTTAAAACAGCGCCAGGAAAAAACGTCTGCAGCCATCTCCTTTAAGATGTTTATCTGGTCATCGACATCTTCTGACAAATGTCCTGCTGGTTCCCAGATCCGTTCTCGTTCTTAGACGTCATCTCGTTCCGAATTAAATATAGTTTTGTCAGATACACACACGATATAATTCCTACTATATTCACCTATCAAGTACTATATTCCTTGACAGTATATTTAGTGAATTATTTCGATGAACTGGTCCTACTGATAGTGCTGGGTCTACAAATAAATCACTGAAGTTACACTTATAACTTGACGACACTGTTCCATGTTCACTAATATGAAAATATGCACAGTATGAACCTTACGTCCTCAGGCGTACGAAAATAAGTGATGAGTGTTCCGTCCTCAGACGTACAAAAATGAGTGATCCTCCTGGAAGCATCTTGGATCCTTATAAATGAAACTGGCTAGGGTAGGTGTGGAAGGGGATTTATTAAAAAATATTCCATAATAAATATCAGATCGGTATCATTGAGTTCGTAGCAGTGTGGAGGTTATGATTATGCTGTAGCCGGCTCGAATCGATCGTGGAATTAATCTGTAGATAACTCCCGCGTTAATTTACCAGTGTGCGTTATCAAGCCGAGTTGCCGCTAAAACAAGGCGTCTTGATATTATTGGCCCAGACTTTTGTATGTCTTTGCGCGCTTTTACAAGAATTTCTGCAGTAGGGAGTGGTTAACATGATGATAGACCAATTGCTTCGTAGCATTCGATTTCCTTCTTGGCGCCAACCTTCCTAGCAACAGGCCATAATGTGCGTGCCCAAGCCGTCTTCCGCGCTAAAAGTTGCACCTGTCCTATGTCTCAAGAATATATGTGCTTCTTCCTAAAATACCACAGGATCTTAAACCATTGTGTCCTCTTGGCCACTGATTTCTCAATACTTTCCAACACCGTCTGGCCCTCATATCTTTTGTCTGTAGAAATGTATCAAAAGATGATGAATAATTATTAGAATCCTTTATACTGCCTGTGGATAAAGGGTTCAAGTGTAGAAGTTATATGCATTTAAAATTTGGACGTATCACCAGGCTTATAATCATTTTGGCAACACTGCGATGTATGGCCTCCTGGAAATTAAACTGCAATATTATTATCTATACGTGTGCCAATGTTGAAATAGCTCCCATTCATACCTTTCAAGATATCCAACTTGTAGCTCAAATTTCAATTGCGATTGTTCAGCAGTTGGTAGCACTGACATCATTTTCAAATATGGCCGTGAGATATTCAGGTGTAGATCTTTACTCCTACCAAATTTTGTTTCTATTGCTGCAGCCGTTTAGGAGTTGATAGGGGGGGTCACACACACGGCCAGACAGACAGACAGACAGAAGGACAGACAGACACACATTTGCCCGATCTCATAAGTCTACTTTTTCCTCATTTTTGCAAAATGTGAAAAGTAGGCTAAAAATCAACTTAAAAACAAGAAGTTCCGTGACGAACTAAAGAGCCTACTTTTCTTAAAATTTAAGATTCATGCCAATGATTAATCTATATGAATCTATCTAGAATAATGACGAAATTAAGTTGGTAATATCGAAATTTCTAATTAGTTCGAAATTCTGTATACCTGGCATAATGTTGCCTAATAGAGGACTAGAGTTGGCAGCCCTGGTGACTGAATATATTCTTCGTTCCATCTCTTAAGGTACAGAATACTAAATTTGGGTGAAGTCCAATGAATAGCATGGACGTTACATGCAGTTAAAAATTGGATCTAACAGCACGCGTAAAATCATGTTGGCAACAATGACATGCATGTAATGGTCAGAAATAGTCTGTAATAATATGATCTATTGTTGTGCCAATTTTGAATGAAATCCATTAGTTAATATAGAAGTTACATGCATTTTAAAATTGGACCTATCAGTAGGCTTAGAATCATGTTGGCAGCACTGGCGTAGGCCTATATTAGTTACTCCAAATTAATCTAGAATGCCAAGTACTAATCGTGTGCAAGGTTTAGAGCTATTGGCTTGCATACTTCCTGATATATTGATATTAGGGTAACAAAATTAGAGACAGTATTTATTAACAGTTGGCAGACCTGGGTACTCTTAAGAATCGGCACATTCATATATGTTATGGTACACCTAGCACACACAAAATTGGGTTGAAATCCAAATGATAGTATGGAAGTTACATGTATTTAAAGTTGGACCTCTCAGCAGGCTTAGAATCATTTTGGTAGCACTGACGTATATAAGTTACTCCAAATTAATATAGAATGTCAGGTACTATACGTGTGCATAGTTAAAAGCTGTCGGCTTGCATACTTTCCGATATATTGGTATTTGGATAAAATAAATTAAGAGCATTTATTAACAGTTGGCAGCCCTGGTGGGTCTTAAGAATACGCTCAGTCATATCTGGTTTTGTACACATACAACATACGAAATTTGGTTGAATTCCAATTGATAGTGTAGAAGTTATATGCAAAAAATTGGACATATCAGCAGGCTTATAATAGTTTTGGCAACACCGCCATGTATGGCCTCCTGGAAATCAAACTGCAATATTATTATCTACAAGTGTGCCAATTTTGAAATAGCTCCCATTTATACCTTTCAAGATATCCAACATGGAGCTCAAATTTCAATTGCGATTTTTCAGCAGTTGGTAGCACTGACATCATTTTCAAATATGGCCGTGAGATATTCAGGTATAGATCTTTACTCCTACCAATTTTTGTTTCGATTGCTCCAGCCGTTTAGGAGTTGTTAGGGGAGACACACACACAGCCAGACAGACAGACAGAAGGACAGACAGACAGACAGACATTTTCCCGATCTCATGTCTACTTTTTCCTCATTTTTGCAAAATGTGAAAAGTATGCTAAAAGGTAAATAGGTGTTCGACTGATTTTTCATAAATCCAATTTATGGGGCCCATGGGGAGGGGATGAAATTCTGGAGGAAAAAAAGAGTCCCCTAAGGAAAGAATTTTGGATATTCAGGTTTTAAAGGGGGGTGTTAAGGGGGTGAAACCTGCATTTCATTGACTAGCAATATCTCACGAGTGGTTTCATTCGGGGGTGTGATACACGGCATATAAACTAATCATTAAAAATGAGCAGTCACCTGTTTAAGGGTTTTTGAATGTGGTGTATACACTATTATGAGGTGAAAGGGAGAAAATGTGGGTGTAGATGATTTTGATTTGTGTATTTTTATGATGTGTACTCTTTTTTCATGGGAATTTAGGTAAATGGATATAGTGTTTAGTCAGTGTGTTAAATATATCTCATTTATTTTATATTTGCGTTTGTGGTCTAGTGATTTTAAGTGCGATGTGACTTGATGTTCGTGCGATATTGATATTTATATGCCATTGTTGAGTTATATTGTCTTCATTATCTGATTGTTTACGGTCTTTACCAAATTATTTTCGTTATTATTCAAAATTAAACGATAAATCAATCATAGCATTCATGATTGAGACGTTGCTAAGTGTACTCTTCACAACTACAATATTCGCGGGCGAAGCTGCGACGGAAAATGTTAGTTATACATAAAATGCAAAAATCACTTAGACGACCACGTGTATTAGTGGCTAACATTCTAAAAAGCCAGAACAAACAACCCGTAAACTAATGAAGATTAACCCTCGCGATCGGTCCTAATTACATTATACAGAGCAAAGCAAAGCCTCGGAAAGTGGTACTAAAAACTGCCCTAATTTATAAACAAGAAAGGGTTATGATGTTCTGTGAAGAAACATCATGTCAG
This sequence comes from Meconema thalassinum, assembly GCA_946902985.2. Classification (NCBI taxonomy): domain Eukaryota; kingdom Metazoa; phylum Arthropoda; class Insecta; order Orthoptera; family Tettigoniidae; genus Meconema; species Meconema thalassinum. The sequence goes on from OX336389.2 coordinate 1,296,113,316, forward strand.
AGAAATAGTTCAGCATGGTAACAAACCTAAATCATACTGGTACCGTGCCCGTAAATTCGGAAGTTGCCTGTCGGAAATCCATAGCAAAGCTGGGTTGCTAATTTCTAACAGCTCCAGCTAAAAATTCCTTCGTAAATCGCTCCATCAAGGTCTTCGGGAATTTACACAGTATTCTACAACAATGATATTATGGATATACAACAAAATACACTGGGGCTCAGATGAACACCTACCTTTATTCTCGGGCTCTTATAAAGGGACTTAGCTCCATCCTGAAACGGGATCCACAATACCATTTTTCCTTTTATATCTAAAATAAATCACTCGAAAGACAAAAAAAAAGGAACTAGGTAAATTTATTAACAATTGTAAGCTATATCTAAAATTTAAACAAATAATAACTATTCCTAAATTAATAAATTAATTAATACATTCACACGCTCTCCTCTCCAACAACACACACACTACTGAAGTTACTATACTGTCAGGCAAACAGAAATAAATTTTGAACGGCCTAAGCCTACTACAAGTAACAAAACGTTTAACAGAAAATCCGGCGTGCTTAGCGTTCCTAAGAAGCTACAGGCACGTGCCATGCATTGCACATCTGGTCAGTCGACCCTTTCATAGATTGACACACATTCAATCAGCCGGTAAGCTGTTTCCATTCATAAAGCTGTGGCTTGCTAACAACACTTTCCTTTTTATGTAATATACTGGCCATGAATTATAACGGGATATACTTCTCCCTTTGCATTCGCTGCGAACACGCTGCTTGCGCGAACGGTAGCATTGTCTCAAAGTTACATTTTCTCTTTACAAAACTGGTTATAACTAATACAATTCTCTATCAAATACACCCAAAACCTAACACTACAATCCATGCATTCCCTCGCATTGTTCTAGAGTTGTTCATACACACTTAACTACGTAAAACACTCCTTCCATAAAATTCATTCTAAAATACACTATATTTCAAAAACATATGATCGCCTAATTATTATTAAAATTATTCCCTTAATTTAATAATTGTGAAATGTATTTACAAACACTGTATTCGTTATGTTTAACGTTATATAACGATATCCATACGTTATATATTAGAGTCTTAGTTCTCCTTCAATATATACCTTTCGATCAAGTATCTAAAATGTGATCCTCACATATAATTTCTTTATCACTCACCAATGTTAATATACTGCAACACCCCGTCAAAATTGGGTTTATAGTCAATATCAGTCTAAAGCGTTCAATCAGCAAAGATCAAATGCACGTAGATACTCAAATCCGTGTTTTAATAAAATGTTTAATAGAGGTATTAGTTAACAGATGTTGACAACATCTTTCCCAAATTATCTTCCGCTCATTAACACTCTCGCCATCAATTCTAAGCCGTAAATTCATATATATCGGAGTTCTTAACACAACGACTCCATTGCTATAATGCCATGTTCGTACCAAAAGAACTATACTTCTGTAACTTCCCTCAAATGCGGAACAACCTCGCATGAGCACAAACATTTCTCCACCTAGCCTCATATACACCCTGTATATGGTATTAAAACTCTCATCTACTATGTTGAACAATACCTTAACGCACATTAAAAGTTAGCAACATCCCTTCAGTACAACTTGTATTTAAATTACTAGCATATTCCTCAGCATTGTAACACTCAACTGCTGGCATACTGAACACTTCCTTCTGTTCATAAAAAAAAACCTTCATTTATAAAAGACGACCTTAGAAGTATCGTGTATGACCTACATGAGTTTACTTTATAAAATGTTACTTAATTGTCCACTAAACTGTTACATATACATTTAATAGAAATACTATTATGTTCCACCACTCTTATCTAGCTTTAAAATTACACGTCTTTGCAATGTCATGTCCACAATATGACGTGACACCACATATTGTGTACAAATAACCACTCATGTTATTCATATGTCCAATAGAATTCAATCTTGACTGGGATAAACTAGCTTTAAATTCCCTGTCGTATGATGAAAATTATCTTCTATAATATATATCTCCTAATAAAATTAAATGACTAAAGCTCTTAGCTTTCTCAAATAAAGTAAGGATTGTCAATTCCGAAATGTGTTTCCATTCTATACAAAGAATGTCTATGAGTATATGACTTCTATAATATCATGACGAATATTTCTTGTCAGATCGACGTAAAGTTCATAGTAATTATAATAATATAACAATATATCAGTCGTAGTTTCTTCTGTTCTTGAAGCTTTTTCTTACAAAAAGATGCCCAAATTAAATTACTAAAAGGAATTTAATTGGCATCCATGACTAAATGTCTGCATCCTCAATTCGAAATAAAATTGAAAAACGTCGAAAGTTAAAATGGCTGGTCTTAAATAAGGAATACTGATTCCCTAAACAAATAAACATGTCAGTTCAGAAACTGAATCGTAGAATGTAAATGTGAAAATTATGAAAGACCATCATCTCACATGATCTTGTTGAATAAAATCTTGTTACACACATGAAGTATAAATATATATCGAAACATGGGAACACAGAAAATATGGAGTAAAACATTTGCTCTGAATGTCACTATAAAGCTCTTACTACATAGGAAAATAACACGTCTACCTTTTCAGACGATATCTCGATGATCTGGTTAAGTATTTGGAAAATACCTAGATGTTTCCTCAATCCAAGAAACTGAGTTGGATCCCTGTCCGTTTCCTCGAACCAGCGACCTCGGCTAAGGAAGGAATTTCCTCTCCGGTAATCACCAATCTCCGTCTGGAATCGAACAGCAACCGCCCATTCATAGGTCTTCTTTGTTGCCGGGTCCTCCCTGGCATATTGACAAATCTTCTTATGATGAGTCTTCATTCTCCGTCGTAGATATAGTTTAATGTCATTGTCGAGTAATATTGTATAAATATTCATATAGATGGTTTATGAAGTATTTCTATAGCTCGTAGATGTTATATTAAGGTTCGCGAACTGACGTTAATGCACGAGATGTAATTGTACATAACGTCTACATTCATAAGTATTCCTGTTAACGAAGCTCCATGTTGCATCTATATCTCTGCTTCAAATATGTCCCTGGCGCATAAAATCCTTAGATCATCATCTCAAATATGCGACAAATTTCGAATAATAACTCTTGATGAACATTAGCAGCCATAATTAAATAATGTTAGAATGCTGCTCCAATGTTAAAGTCAATCACTGTTACTCACTTGGACTTTGTTCGCTGCAATCTTGTTCCAACTAATAATTCTTTACAGCTCTGCGTCCGTCACTTTTGTTTACAAACTTCTAAAACGGTAATATCTTCGAAAGTAGTCTGTGTGTGACGTTTAAATTTCGTAGAATAATAGTATGCGTTCTGTACTATATATATTCAATTAGCAGAAGTATAATCTCAACTAACAATGAGAATACCCAATATCAAGTCTCTTGCGAACTTTGCCTAGTTTGTATGCACGGGGATCTCCAATGTCTACACTGCGATCGCGCTATCTCCACGAGTAGTCGAACACCGTACTCGGATAAAGCCTTCGGGACCTCGGTTACCCCGGAATACACCTCTACACCCTTCAAAGTTTGTAGGAATAAGAACTCGGTTGCTTGGCGTTCCTTCTCCAAGTCGAAAATCTGGACACCATTTCTGCCTCCCACCAGAAATTTAGTGCGCACTGTAAAAATGCTTATTTTGCGTAATTCGTCCTTTCGGCGACTTTCAAAGTATAATATTAATAATACTCATAATATTATTTTCCTTTAATTTTTCTTCTCATTACCAATGAATAAAATATCCTTCTTGGGGCCTAAATGTAAAAATTCTCCATATAATATAGTTGAAGGTAATCCCGTCTTCAATAAGACCTCTCCTCATTGGCTGGGGGCTTATGTCCAATGACATAAATTATAACAATATTTATAATATTCCATAGCTAATTCACTGTTCCTATGTCGATTTCAAGCTTCTAGAATCTTCTATTGCGCAACATATCACGTGATTGGAATCTCCCTACCTGCTCGAGACACTAACACGACTGGTTTGCGTCAGGATTTATATTTCCTTGTTAAATTATATCATGGGCTCGAAAAATATTCTCATTTTAGTCCCAAATAATTCATTTTTCGGGGGCAGTACCACCCCCGTATTTACAGTTATTATTACCTGAATAAGCTAAATCCTGAGTTATATGAACATCGGCGCTAAGCGTCCGTGTTGAAAACAAATACACTAATTATAACAGTCATTTGAATACATTATCAAGATTATAATCATAGCTGTACAACAATTACTATACAACAATTACAACAATTACTATATAAGAGAACATTAGGGTTTACATTGGGATTATACACACAATAAATAAATGAACACAGACACAAATATTATTATTGTCCTGCCTGCTTCAGAATGGAGAACTCTTTGTTTCCAATCGTCATCTAACGTGTGAATGTAATGATCAAAATACACTGTCATCACAGTGTTTTACCAGCAAGGTTACAAGACCCTCAAGGTAATAAACTCTGGTCAGCCTCTGGGCTCCTGTCAAGTCTTATGTGTTGTATTTTACTAAATCATTCAACCAGAAATGTCTCATATTAAGCGCATTGCATTGGTCTGCCAAAAAGGTCAGCAGAATCAACGTTAAGCAGCTGTGATTAGTTAATCGACGTTTAAACCAGCTTTGGTTTAGTTGAATGAGTTTTTATGATTTATAAATGTTTATTATTATCATCGTAGTTTAAGAGTATCTTAATTATGGAGAATGACCAACTATGCAAAGTCTTACGGACCCAAAACTAAATAAAGCACAGCAAAGTGCACGTCACCTTAAAACAAAGCACTATCTGAAGTTACACCATGCACTGGTGAAAACCTCAAAGTACACGCGACCTCTGCGTGTGACAATAACACAATTTTATAAGGCATAGTCGTGAATTACGAAACGTGTAGATGGACAAGCCACTACCGTTTTGAGCTCTAGGCGGCTCCAATATAATAGAAATATAATCAGGTCCACAAATAACACAACAACTGACGGGCAGTCACAGCTCCGTCGAACCATTTGAGAAGTATCTCAACATGTCACACAGTCTGATCACGTGAGAGGTAACTTCAGCAGTCAAACACAATTTGAATCTGCTGGCATGCACAAAAACGAGGTAACCAACCCATTATTCCTCGTGTCAGAGCACGGCAAAATCTATCATACCATGTGAGAAAAAATAGCCTAAATCAATTCAAAAAGTATGGTCCATTCCTAAAAATTACTCTGTTAATACTCATAACATTATAAGAAACATAGTTCATTCGCTTACAATCATTTGCGAAGAAAAATATTATAGGTGTCATGACTCTCTGGTCATACTGTATTCAGAACTGCTGTTACGAAAAACTAAATTCCAATCGAGCGCCAAGAATGGCTCGATAAGAGATCACTTTATAAAATGCAAGGAAAGTGGTGTCAGTGGGTCGCAGTCTCACGGGGAACCTCCACGAGGCTACTGGGAAATAACTGTGCTTTAACTTTGAGCGCGAACATCTGCCATACTGTCCAGCACGAGTGAGCGTCTGTCACTGCACGTGAATTCATAGCATAAGCAAAGTCTATCATATCATTCAGAAAATACGTAGATTTCAATAGAAAAGTGTCCATAGTTCTTCTCCCATTACACGTGACAATAATATAACATAATTCCTTGTATAAATGAGGCGTTCTGGTTCGCTTTCAAAAGATATTTACCAACATGTGTTGGCCTTTCAAGAAGGCAAAGAGTAGCGAAATGAAGAGAAGTCAACTGCCTAATGACTTTGAAAAGCTATTCCACTCGAACTGCGGAATGTTGTTAACACAAAATATAGTGCACTGAGCACGGAAAAAAGTTTATAATGTTCAAACACCTACACCTGGGGTGTTATTTTCAACTGATACGTTTAAGTGTAAAATGCGGGATTTAGAGTGAGTTGAAGCCTACAACACTTCATTAAACTATCTGATTCTGCTTGAATCTTACAATATTTTTGGTTCTATGACCATGAATATTATATACAATAATAATGTGGATGAGTAGTCCTCACTGCATCCAAACGATACGCCCACAAGTCAGTGGCGTTCAAAGATTTAACATTATGGAGCTCTCAAAGGAAAGATTATAAATTCAGCAACAGCTGATTATAATAAATTATAGTTCCAAGTCAAGTATTATCTCCATCCTGAGGAATACACAAATTACAAGTTGCACCCAGGATAAATCACGTGAGGGTGGCTAACTCTAGACTGGAGCCAACGCAAAGCATGCGGAAGCTCATTTAAGTGAAAATCCACCATCAGTGGCGGCTACAAAAAAGAAAGAAATCTTACCTAATGACTGTTATGCTTACGGTTGCTAAAATAATCCGACCCTGATCCATAACCAAGACAAAGAACAAATTTATCGAAACTCACGACGATAGTAGTTCACCTCAGCCTGGTACGGCGTAATTTGAGGGGTCCCTCCTATAATCCAGGAGCTGAGGAAGGATTGCAACTCCCTGGTTGTAGTCATGATAATTCTCGTGTTGGCTTCCATTATGATGTGCTGCTAGGTGATCGATGCCTCCTCCATTCAGTAGTTTAAGCCCTCATGGTCATCACAATGGAGCAGGTTATGGACAGCACGTGGACAAGTTTAAGCATCTCGCAGTTCTTGTAGAAAATGGTGAAATTGGGTGGGAATTCACTGATTCTATTGACGGTTTCACTTCTCAAAACTGGATTTACTCTTGTGCAAGCTGTAAGCAAATTGACCATGTGCTTGCGTTTCACAGAATCTAATTCTTTCTACACAGATTCTACACTCGTTAGATATTGCAATCACTATAATATCGGTGCAATCTGTTAGGTAAAAATAGTGGCTTTTGCACAGCACAATTATTCCTTGTGGAATAAGTAATTTGGTAATGATTATCACCGAATATAATTGATATTTCAAACACTTTAAAAAAATTTGTCGTGCACGCTTGTCACCATGTGGCGTGAAGTTCACCGTGTGCTACAAGCACAAAAATTGTAAATCACTTTTTTCCGGAGAAATATTTCACTCCCGTGATAAAGACTGTTATTCGACAACCGCACAAGCACTTCAGTGCCAAATATAAACTGGATGTCTTTATTCTTGTCGGATTTCACGGATACGTTGGTCCTTAGTAAAACTGATGTATCCTCGGTCACCACGACCGGTTAAAATAGACGTCCGATGCGTCGAACGCACTATGGGGTTGTTTTCGTGCCAAGCACGGTAGGCTCCGGCTTCGACCACTTCCTTAGTCATCCAGCGACTATTTTCATATGTTTCGCGTTTCAGCAAGGATATACCTTTCACTTTACTTTAATCCAATAAATATTATGCCAATCTAGAGTGGCTTATAATGCAGAGTTACATGATATGATTTATTCAAATAGGCACATTAAAGATAAACATCTTTAATCTTGTGAAAACTAATCCAATCATCCAATTGAAGTCAATATATCTCCGGAAGCTGAGGCAAGCTTCTAGGATACGTTCAATCACTCCGAGTTGTAGTATTCCATGCTTCTCTCTCAAACTATCACCAGCATGAGCGTAGGCGGGCTCAGTACAGAATTACTTGTGGTAAATTCCTGTGATATGTAGATGCAAGATATGCAGGAAGAAAATATGCAGGCCTCTCCAAAGTCCAAAAAAGCTTGAATTGTGAGGAAGCGTCTGAGTGCGTTATATGCAAGTGAGCGCAATACGCAAACATGCTCTCGAAGAAATATTACTGACATAAGCGCATACGGGCTCATATACCACTCCGTCTTTTCAAATAAAAATGTGAAGATTGCATTTTTGTCAGCTTCCATCGAGTCTAATTCTGATAATATTTCATCAGGTTAGCAGCATTAAATGTGCCTAACCTCTCGCCAGTGCGTAGATCACCAATAATATAACTACTGTTGTTTAGTACCTCCAAGATTCGATTAGGGCCATAATAGATCGAAAATAAATTGCTGTAGACCCTATCAACTGGGTTATAGAGATTCCAGGTCGAAGAATGAGGACAAGATCTCCCACGACGAGCGGATCTCTATACTTCTTGTGGCGCATCGTCCGTAAGCGCTACTGTGATCGGCGGTTCAAAGTGTCGCGCGCAGCAATAACCTTGCTGGCATGTGATGGTTGCAGACACTGTGGAGTTATGAGAACCCTATTCCAGATACGAATGGGTGCTTGGTTCAAATGCAATACCATAGGGATCTGTGAAGTACTCTCGTGTACAATAGAATTAACACATTTGGCGACAATAACCAGGACTTCTGTCCACCTCCAGTGTTCTTCTTGACAGTACAATCGACAGAATTTTGCCTAAGTCGACAGCACAGATTCCGCCGGGTTGCTTTCGGGATGTCTAATGGATGAAAGCACGTGTCCAATTCGTAATAGCCGCATCGCAGCAGAAAATTCAGCCGAAGTAAACTGCGATACGTGGTCAGTTAACAAGAACTGTGGTTTTCCTGCCGCCGATATCACTTGGCGTATAATTCGCTGACTTACCTGGTGTGCTGTGGCCTTTTGAATCGGGTGAAGCATCGAGTACTTGGTGAATACATCAATAGTCACCACTACGTATCGATTCCCTTGGCGAGCTTTAGGGATAGGCCCGTAGATATCTTGGGAATAAAGTTCCCTAGATTGTGTGGGTAAGATGGGTCTAGATGGCTCCCGCAAGAAGTGTCACGTATACTTGTTACGCTGGTATGCGTCACAAGCACGTAAGCACTGTCTCACAGAAGTCCTTAGCCCTTTCCAGTCGAAGGACTCCTGAATGGTAGCGATGGCCTTGTCAGTACCACGATATCCGATAGAAGGTGCACCATGTTTATAACCGTGTCCTGATACCTTCGCGGAACTACAGCGCGAAGCTGTGTGTGGTCTGGATCCACAAATCGGTACAATGCCCTGAGGTACTGCATATTACGAAGTCAGCAGCTACAGTGGCAGTTCGGCCATAGTCGATGTCCTGAGCGTCCATACGGTTCTCCAAGGATCGTATTATCCGTCTATGCTCCTCATCGCGTCTTTGACCTTCAGGTAGATAACGAAGTCTGCGGAGGTGTTTTCACAGTCTCCCTTGACGTCAATGGCGTGAGCTAAAACGTCTGGGTTCCTACTGAGAATATCAGCCAGATAATTCTCCCTCGGTGTTCGATGGTGATGTCGAATTGTTGGAGGTACAGCGTCCAACGCATAATTCTATCACTTGCCAATCTTGTCTTCATAATGAAGGTCAGAGCGTGGTGGTCCGTTCTAATAACAATTCTGTATCCCCACAGCAGCGTATGCCAGTACTCAAGAGCGTATATGATTGCCAAAGCCTCAATCTCAGTAGTGAAATAGCCCTTCTCATCTGGCCTAAGTCGCCTACTAAGGAAAGCTATGTAATGGCGTTGACGGTCATCATTCTCCTGCAACAGGATGGCACTAATTCTCACGGCCGACGCGTCAGTCTCCATGATGAAGTTGCGACTACAGTCAGGGTATTCGAGGGTAATGCTATCCACAAGCATTTTCTTGGCCTCTTCAAATGCAGCGGCACATCCTTCACTCCACGCCCATTTCGCATTCTTTCTCAAAAGGTTCTGTTATGGAGCAACAGTCTCCGAATAATTCGGGCAATGTGCGGCGAAAACTGTATAACTCCCAAATATTGCCTTAAAGTTAAACCCTGGTCGGTACAGGAACTGCAGAAATAGCCTGTTTTTTTGGATGGGTTGGGCCTATAACCATCTTCACTTATGATGTGTCCTGCAAATTTAATCTCGCTCTGGAGGAATTTACATTTCTCTCTGTTAACCTTAAAATTGGCTACATGGAGGTCCTCGAAAACGAGACGAAGGATTTGATAGTGGTCCTCTTCTGTCCCTAAATGCGATTATTATGTCATCGACATAGCAAACTATTTTCTCTTTAACTTGTTGCGTCAGGTTCGCGCCTACAGCTCGTATTAGCGCGGCTCCCGCGTTCTTTAGGCCGAAAGGTAGTTTACAGAACACACAAGTTGTATGCCCAAACAATAATCCAGTGTATTTCTGCGTATGCTCAGACAACTTAATATGATAATAGGACTGGGCCAAGTCCAACGATGTTAAGAAACGTTTCCCCTTAAATCACCTTAGAATACCTCTGATTCTAGGTGGTCGGTCGTTCTCAGGGTCGAAACGGTCGTTTAAAGCCCTGGCACCTAGACACAGCCTTAGGCTACCATCAACCTTGACAACAGTCGTCAGAGGGTTGACGTAAGAAGTCGGTGCCTCTTTAATAATGTTGGCGGCCTCCATTTCTTTGAGTTTTCGCGCGGCCTCTTCCAAATGATTTTCCGCGATTGGATAAACATTTTTCTAGAAAGAGGAGTCGTCTAAAACCACTAGGTCAAATGCGAAATGTTTTATCTCCCCGGGAGTAGTATCAAATATATATCCCTGTGCCCTTCGAGGATGGCCTCTAGTCGTTCATTAACCGGTTCTGCCTTATTTTCCATTTCTGCGCATTCTTATTTCATAGTCTTGATTTCCATATCATCTAAAGTTTCCACAGGGTTGACGTTCGCATCACATCCTGGATCGTCCCCTCCAATAGTTATAGAAATAATTTCGTGCGGTCTGAACCTAATCGTGTTTTGACCCATGTCAATCACACCGTCATACTTCCGCATGAAATCGGTCCCCAATATGGCCTTATAACGCAAGTCCTTTAGAACTAAGAATTGGTGTAAGTACACGTGGCAGTTTATTTCCAAAGCGCACGAAACCTGCACTTTAAATTTGACGGTTCGATCGAGGATTATCCCCCTTACTTTAATTATTGAGACAGGCAACTCGGTCAATTCAATGAGCGTCTTTATAGCGGCATAAATATCTGCTGAAATTACGCAGTAAAGAGACAGGATATCCATTAATCTTTGCTGATATCATCGGTAGTTGAGTGATTAAAACGTCAGTTGTCGTTCGTCGTTCGTCAAGTAGGTCGTTGGGCATTGGCTCCCAGGGTAGTATCGTGGCAGTTACTCTGGAGTCAATCTCCCTAAATATCGCTTTTAATTTAATTTTCTTTTCTCACTTTGGAGGACCCTGGCTGGCTATTTCCAGGCAACTCCTCTGGAACCTCCTGCAGTTTCCGCGGCGAAGCCCGGTCTCACTCTTCTTCTTCTTCTTCTTCTTCTTCTTCATTGTTTCGTATCTGTCTGCTGTACTCCTGACTCTCCTGAGCTCCACCTCTCCAGTCACGGTCCACCTGGTAACGTGGATCACGGTATCCTCCACTATACCGGTAATCTCGTCTCACGTTTCCAGACTGTTGGTTGCGAGGTGCATTATTATTACCTCACCTGTCATCTTCTCGACGGTTATCATCGTTCCTATTTTTAAATCTCCGTCCCCAATATCCTCTATTATCCTGTTGCCTCGAGCGTTCGAACGGTCGACGGTTCCACGTACGGTCGGGTCCTGAGCTATTGCGTTGGTATGGCTCATTGATTGTAGGTGCCGGTTTTGGTGTCTGACACACGTTATCTACGGTGGTCAGATTCAAATTGCGTATCTCCCCTTTGGGTCGGTGAATAACGAACTGATCGTTGGTTGAATCAATTCTATGCAAAATCTGATCGCATTCCAAGAAAGTCGATGCACTTGCGGCTATTAATACGCGCTGTACATCAGCGGGGTACTGTCGCGTAATGGTTTGAATGAGTTCGGGTTCCGACAATGGCGGTTGTAACCATCTCAGTCGGGCTAACTGAGTTGCAAAATAATTGGTGTATCGCGTGGGCTTGTTCGTAATGTATCGCTTCGTATACATTTCTGCCCGTATACTCTGCTGAACGTCATTCGACAAGTATGTCCTTACGAAAGCTTCCTTAAAGTCTAGGAATCCTGTGAACGAATATCTAAATGCTCGAAACCAGGTATTAACTTGCCCTGTCAGTAAACGTTCAATCGCCCTGAGCTCCCTCTCAGGCGTAACCATCGTGTCTCTTAAATAACTCTCTACGTTTTGCAGGAACTCAACTAGAGTAACACTACCTCCAGTCCCTGAAAACTGAGCTGGTTGCTCTTCTCTCTGCCAAATAATCATGAAATTACCGCCGTGATTGTACGTCCTCGTCGGATTAAACACCGGTGCATCAAAATTCAATGGTGCAGATGGTCCTGTTTGCATAGCACTATTGGTAGTACTCGATTGTGTTACAACGGGTGTAGTCGATGATATCTTGTGAATTGGTGTCACCTTCGGTTGAGCTTCTATTTTAGCAAGCAATCTCTGCTCAATTTGCTCAATATCTGGTGTATTAAGTGGATCCGATTGATTTGTTAAGTTGTTCATTTGTTCCTGTAACCTATGAATTTCTCCTCACAGAGTAGTATCAATTTCTCTTACAGATCTGCGAACGTTATGACTTACTCAACTGAAGACGTTCAGTGATGGCCAAATCCGCTATTCGTTTCCGCAGAAAGTCCACGTCATCTTTAATATTAGCTACCGTCGCATCAAAACTTGCCTTTTGTTCAGTGACGTCTCCCTTAATAATTGATATGTCAATTGCCAACTCCTCCTTATTCACTTGAATAGTCGATTTCAATCCATCTACAGTCTAGGATAATTCCGTCACGCTGGTTGAATAAGCAGTCAGTTCCCGGCGCAAATCTACCATATCGTCCGCTATCGCCTTAATGTTGACCTCAATCGTGTCCAACCGGCCTTGTACCTCATTACGGTTTGGCAAAAGGTCGCCCGACAAAGTGTTCAAACGGTCATTAGCTTCCTGATTGTGTAGTATAATATCGACCCTAACTGCAGCTAATCCTGCTAACAAATTAGCATTAGACTCAGCTCTAGTTGTCTCCATGTCCACACGGATATGGTTGAGATCACCCCTAACCTGACCTAAGGTATTGGTGTTAGCTTCAACACCGCGACCAACTCCAACAAGTGCAACAGTATTGGTTCCTACGTCTCCCCTAATACGGCCTATGTCACCTCTCATTTCGTTAAGTGTGGCAGTGTTCGCTAATGATGTGGCATTACTATTATAAAGGGCTTCTGTACTGTTACCCAACCCAAGTCACCTCTCACTTCATTCAATGTGACATTGTTTACTTCCAGGTCACCCCTGACCTGGTTAAGATCACCTCTGACCTCATTGAGATCACCCCTAACATTGTCTAGAGCAGCAGTGTTATTGCCTAGATCACCCCTGACTTGATTGAGATCACCTCTCATCTATCCTATGTCTCCTCTCACATGGTATAATGATGCGTTTATGTTCATCATCATACCGTCCAGTAGACGACGCTGCGTCCCCTCGTCCATCACAAATACAATCAATAATGATAAGTAGAGGGAAATACCTCAGAAACAACTAACTACCATAACGAGGAAATTTTCCGGGCAGAACAATGAATAAACATCACGAATTACCGCTGGATTAACAAGTTACAATGAATTTAAATTACAATAGAACATCAGCAAGCAAAACACAAGTTACATTTACTACGGAAGAAGCATAGGAAAAATCAAATACCTCGCATGAACTTTTTAATATAAGTGTGCTTCACCCCATGGTCAAACATCTCATGAATGCCATGCGGCTAACGGAACAACGGTACGACCTCTGTATTCGTCACAGTCCGGTCCATTTGCCTTTGAGTATTAAATATTTGATCCTCTCAAAAACGTGAAGCAGACGGCCTGCGTGCATAACATCGGCCAAAACAGATTGGATGCCAGAAAAGAGTGTACGGTATGAGCCCGTTAGAGGAGATTGTCCGGGTACCATCAACCGAAAAATGGCACTTCGAACAACCCCGTCCTTCGAACTCACAACCTGAGAGGATCGGTTGCAGTTCCTTATGGCTAGCGTAGCACGAGAAGCGTGGTCTCAAAGGATTAGGTTCTTGAAAGGAATAAATGTCATGGACGCCCAAAGAAGCACACCCTAAACACACAAAGCTTAAAATGAAAAGATCCAGACTTAAGTAAAATTTCGTGAAAGATTTTTTCAGTAATTCTGACCCCTATCCTACTTCGGCGGGTTAAGAAATCGGGCAATCGGCAAAGCTAATTACAATAAAGAAACGAAGAAACAAATCCTAACTGAAATTAAGCTAATCCTCGCGAAACGCCTTGAATACAAGAAAAGCAAAAGCAACAGCAAGTCTAGGTACGTGGCACATAAAAGAAATCCTACGCAGTAGCACAAAAATACAAGCAAATGACATGGCAGAATTTACATTTAACATCACAGCAAACCAAACCCTAGGTTAGGATGGTACCACGCCAACATTTACATTTATATTTATTTATATTTACATTTACATTTATATTTATATTTCATCAACTAGCTAATTCCTCACCGGAATAAAATAAAATAAGGATAGCAACCACAGTCTATCAAAAAAAGAAACATCGATAATACAACACACTTCTTATAACAAGCAAGGAACATTCAGGTTATACACTCATAAATAAAGAAGATGAACACACACATGTTAATTTTAACCAAGCCTGCTCACGCAGATCGTCATCTCAAGAGTGTAAGATAGGTTGGTGAATGCGTAATAGGGATTACGTCTGACATCACATAGAATCACGCGGGCCATCAGTTACGGACTCTTAGTTCCAACGATTCTTGTCGGTCGGTCTCAAAGAAAAGTGTCAGCTGAGTTAAAGTCACTTCCACTTGGAAATGAACAGCACATTGTGTAAAAAACGCTCTCAAGAATATGGGTGCAAGATTAAGATGCTCAGTTATTCCTTGTTTATGCACATAGGTTTAAATCAATTATGGATTATGATTTAATTCAGGTTTATTGCGTAGGTTTAATATCCCTAATAAGGTTTAAGTCGTAGACACCAGACATATACTCCCTAGCAAATATGTTCCAAGACACAACAAATACATGAGTTGCTAGCCTTATACATGATTTAAATGGGTGAATAACAGCATGGGATAAGCCTTTAATCATATGCTGAATGAACAAGAAGTCGTTCGCGTCAAACAGTTGCTCTCAAAAGCGAGCTAACCTCGCACCAAGTGTGCGGCATTCCTACTGTACTTGTAAGCAATCAGCTGGTCACCCAAGTACAGCAGCGCTCCCTAGACATGGCTACTACATTCCACAATATCTGTGACGTAACAGATTGTCAAAAAATTAATCAATACTCGTCGGTCTCGCTCAGAATTTCTGGGTAAAAACAAGTTCCCGGTCCATCCGTGACCTTGGGCGTCTCGGCCCACTCACAATGACTTACAAAGCACATTGAGTGCAGTATGAATCTCACTCCTTTAAAATGATAAAACTGTGTGTTTAGAATATAACGGAAATCACTGATTCAAGTCCTGAAGTGATCCGATTATACCTGAGATATCATGTTCATGAATACAAGATTACATTACACATTAACCTGCCCTGTTCAAAAATATAACACTATGAAGTTACCAAACACACTTATATCCAAAGATATTTCAGTCACTCCCTGATATTAACAATCACTGTTGGAAAACGATGCGGGTCATCTCGACACAACTAAAGATATAACAGACAACACTTCATACTTCTGCGCTGTTTAAACTGATACGATGAAACGTGCTCTGGTTCATAACCAGGCTGGGTAATTCTCATATATTACACATGTTATGTTCCCTCTCGGAACTTCGTGGCATTAAAGATCCACATGATAATGTTAACAAAATCTCTCAAAAAAGTGGTCTAACTGTCGACTAGCCAAATTATACATTAATTAGTGGCAAATAAAATAGGTGTACGCTAAAGTTGAAGATGTACCTTCATCGTCCTACATTGTCAGTTACTACTGACTGAAAATGCAGCTCTCCATGGCTGGGTCCTATTAATAGGAAATACACTGTTGTGTCACATGAATACAGATGCACCCCCATGCAAGCATGGTACTGGGTGTCTCGTCTCACAAATATTGACCAATATAGAGGAAGGAAAGGACATAGATTAACTATAACTACAACTGCCTATATGGTTGCTGTCGAGTTCGGTTAATAAAAAATCTACCCGGACAAAACCCTGTACAGTAATGAGGATACAGACTCACAATGGATGTAATTGGTAGTTCACCTCGTGTTCTCTCAGAACAGAGGGGTTATACAACTCCATTCTATAGGAGGGATTATGAGGTTCCATAATTAGGCTCAATGGTCCTAGCCTATTTTTCCTCTTGAAATACCTCAACATGTGGTCTTCTGGTATCGTCTCCTCTTGATTTCCTCATCACGGCAGTCTTACTTCCTTGACATCCCCCTCCATGATTGCGTTTACACCATGATTAGCATCTCAAGTTCGGATATAAGTATGTCATACACGCGGTTGTCGTTAAGATGCATGGTGCGAAGAGATATACAACAATTTTCAAAGATTCTGCAATTTTCACAATTCATAAATGAAGCACTGATTCTCATCACAGGTGCAGATAATACAAAAATGAACATATAGTTCTTCCTCTGGCTATATCAGATAGAGCAGGCGGTATCTATGCTTATAGGCTTTAGTACTTTCAATACGAAATCACTTGATATCTCATTAATCATGAAAACATATTCATAGCACAAGATATCATCTTTGATCAGTTTTACTGCGGCGTTCAGCACGCTATGAATATAATACTTACGAGGATTACTCGTAAACTTTTGTACGATGATTGTAATACTGCCGGCAATGTGGTATAAGTTGACAGACCGCGTGCGAACAGAAAAAGAAATCAAATTCTCACTTTCGTCGAATATGGCGATAAATATGGCAGCACTTGCCTGATATGGCGTTGAAATATAATTACACACAAATTGTAGTGTAAACATACCTCGATGGCTTCCGATATTTGCTCATCGGTCCAGTACTGTGGACTTCCACAAAACGAGCACTTTGCTGAATATCAGCGCGAATTCCATACGCGTCCGGTCACAGCGGACTCACAAAACGGTGTGTCTTGACGGAAACTCTGTCCTGGGTTCCAAAGAACTTCCAAATCGTGTAGTGTTTACAATCTTTGCCTTCCGCATATCTTCGGTGCGAATACCTCTACCAAATGGTGAATGACAGCATTTAAGTCCACGATAAAGTGGTAAATTATACAGAATTACTTGTGGTAAATTCCTGTGATATGTAGATACAAGATATGTATAAAAATATATCCAGGAAGAATATATGCTGGCCTCTCCAGAGTCAAAAGAAAGCTTGAATCGTGAGGAAGCTTCTGAGTGCGTTCTATGCAAGCGAACGCAATAAGCAAACATGCTCTCGAAGAAACATTACTGACATGAGCGCATACGGGCTCAGTAAGTATGTTATAACAATGCGTCCCATGCTAAATATGACCCCAATGACGGGTTGAAAACATGTTACAATAAACATTATAGTATTAACAGGTGGCTCTCTGTAAACTCAATTAATACGTCTACTAAACCTTTTTTCCGTCATGGTTAATGTTTATGCTTCAAATGATGGAAAGGATATAAAGAGTACGTTAAATTGGGCAACAAAGGCTCTTCTGCAGGAAGAAATTGCAGGCATTAGAAAATCACTTTTCAAAGGTCTTGATGAGAGTATGTCGCTTTGTGTAAGTGAAACTTGAACTGTTGCTGCGGCGGAAAAGATGACAATAGAAGTAGGGAAGTAAGAGAGAGAATGCTTATAGTTTTGTGTGATTGTTAATCTCGCGATCATAAGTCACGGAACCTCCTTTTTAAGTGGAATCCAAACCACCGAATATGACACTTCACCTCGAAAATCCCACCTGCATTAACAGCGAATGCAACCCGTGGGAGACAAGCAGCTCGACTACTCCATCCTTACTCCCCACACGACAATACAATTAGCCTAATGTGGTGTTACAGGAGAATGTTGTTGTTGATTCATTTAGGGACTTTTTGACATCGTGATCATGTATCCCCGTGTGTGTGTGTGTGTGTGGAATATGTCTGATAACCTGTGTTATTGTGATGGCTGTTAAAGTGTGTGTATTTGTAATTCAGATGAGGTTTGGGAAGGAGTTGGCCGTAGTCTTAAGCTAGGAACCATCTGGGAATTCACCCTGAGTAGAAGTGGGAAATTACGAAAAACCACTTTCAAGATGGATGAGATGGGAATCAAACCCTTCTCTTCTCACTTTTGTCTCATGAGGCTGATTTACAGCCCTCAGACCAAAATTAAATTTCTTGGCAGAGTGGGGAATCGAACCCGGGCCTCCACGGTGACAGCCAATAGGGCTAGCCACTACGCAGCGAAGTGAACTACAGGAGATAAATGAAAGTTTCATGCTTCTTTTTCCAGAATGATTCAAAAATCAAAAACAATAATATGGCTCAGTCATCTTTCTTGATATATAAGTATCTCACAAACTTCAATCCTTCTCCAAACATCGATGTTATGTCATTCGTCACAACTCCTCGCGAAAGCGAGGCACTGGCTGGCTTCCCAGCGGCACTTGGCGCTCCGTTCAAACTCGATGAAATGACATGGCGGTACCGAGGCCAAGGACACAGTAAAGTTACTGTATAAAAGGTGTTAATAACAAGATGTTCAGGAAATAACATATAGCCTACTGTCTCCTAAATGTAGGAGTATAGTTTTATCACTTTGTCCTTATCACCTCCTACTTTCTTCACATTCGAAGTGCAAAATGTCAAATTGAATTTGATCAGCGGTGTTCAAACCATAGATTATAATTTACTCCAACATTTTACAATGTCATCAGCAAACACTCCAAACAATGTAGGAATTCAGTATATTAACATCGACTACTTAAAATAATTGAAACATCGTTGGTCTAAACCTATCACTGGGAGAAACACATTTAATATACCTACTGCACAGTTAATTTTTAAACGTGCCTATCCCTGGGGGCGAGTGCGCTCTATCGGCAACAAGAGGAAATTTTTCAATTACACCGTAGGCCTGGGTTCACTAACTGGCCGGTAAAGAGCACAGCTCGCATCTAGTAGGCCGTGGTTAGCTCCAGCATAGTTCAACTGGTTGCTAGAAGATGTCTCTCGTGCAGATCTGGTGGAGAATGTTGTTTTAATTAAATATATATTTCCCATTGCAAAATTCACAATATAACGCTCAATTTTTTATAACATCTCAGTACTCAAAAAACAATAAATATCAAAAGATCAACCAAAGAATACAACTCTGATAGGTTTTGAACCCCGGTCGGCTGGGTAAAAAACCAAAGCTATAACCATAGAGCCAAACATGTCCTCCCAAGTTAAACGTTATCAAATTTACATACAAAGTCTTAGCAAATAATGACTTTGACTAAACGATTTCTTCACTGGAGTATATAGACTATCTATTATAACCCATTTCATACAAAGTTCATATTATTTCCATCAGTAGGCGATATTGCATGCAACATACTCAACTTAGTGAAAATTAGGTCAGAACGAGAGATCAGCTGCCATCATGCCTTGTAACCGACACGGCTCAGCTTTTTTATAGTCACTTCTACAGTATAATATTACAACATAAACTTTAGAACAGTTTATACGATTCTTGGTTCGATAATCAGAACTGGTGAGTCCCATGTTATGGATTATAAATTTGGCATATTTCACACGGCCGCCATCCTGAAATGGTATGGCTGATGACCTTGAATTTTGGGCACAAGACGCGTCCCTTATGAAGGTCTGTTTTTCTGAAAATTTGGTTAAGATCCGATGATAAGTTTGGTCGTAATTTCATTTTAAGTTTTGACTCTTGAGTGGCCGCCATTAAGTTTTGGTAGAGATTGCGGCAATATAAAACATAGCACTGAGTCGCCTTTGCTAGTGCTACCTCTGTACTAAATTTGGTTCAATTCGGTTTCGTCATGTTTAAATTGTTAGGGGTACATACAGAGTACACACACACACTCACACACAGACACACAAAGTTTTGGCCTTGTGTAGATCTCATAAGTCTCCTTTCATTTTTTCTTTAAATAGAAAGTAGGCGAATAAGTATCCAGTATTTCTGGAGCTGAGGCCAAAATCCTTCGGCCACAGGTCTTGCCACTCATATCAGAGCGTCCAGGTGGTGTATTCTAGCAGGATAACGCTCGACCGGACACAGAGGCCTCCGCAACGTTTGCACACTTTACCATTGCCACGATATTTCACCAATCGAACATGTCTGGGGCCACCTGGAACGCCAACTGAGGGAGCTGAACAGTCCACTAGATCTCGGGGACCAGTTGCAGTACATATGGACAGATATGCCGCTAGATACCGTACGAACTCTGTGTGCCCGCCCATATTGTAGCCTGTATCCAAGCTAGAGGTGGACTAACAGGACACAGCCTCCATGCAAGTGTTAGTTTGCTCTGATCTTAATTTATATACATTAACGCTGTAATCATACACAGGGTATTTCTAAATTCCCATTACAAACTTCGAGTGCTTGTAGTGGGAACCAACACGGTTAAGTTTAGCACAGGAACTTGTGTCCGGAAACGTACCACTACCCGCTACCGGCAAGAAACCACCGCAGCACACGTTCACAGCTCAGCCATTTTCGGCGCTCGGTCTGATTCCTGCTGCTTGTCGTCTGGGTTCAATTACAGGTGGGGCTCGATGTGACGTCCACCGACGTCAACACAGGCACGGTACTTCGGTACCATATTCTGGTACACAAGATCACCAATCCCTGGTCCTCCAACATCCGCTGCAGCCATAACCCGCGCCAACATGTCTTCCTCGGATTCCACAGGGGTCTGGTGAATCAAGATGTTCATGTTGTGACCACACAGGTAGTAGTCTAGCGGTGTCAAGTTGGTTGGACGTGCAGGCCAAGCAATCGGGCCACCACGACCTATTCACTGTTGCCCAAATCTGTGGTGCAGATGATCTCGGATTGCAACTGTAAAATGAGGTGGTGCGCCATCGTGCTGAAACGACATGTTTTGACGCACGTGCAGTGGCACATCGTTTAAGAACTCATGCAGTACGTCTTCAAAGAATACCAAGTACGCAGTACCTGTGAGATTTTGTGGAAGAAGGTAGGCGATACAACCTGTAGGGGATATGGGTCACCAGGTGATCATTCAATGTCGTACGTACTCTAGTCAGTGGCGCCAAAAATGCGGAAGTTATGAACGTGTACGGTGGTGTCCTTTTGTGGGTAGTGGGAAGACGGCACGTTTCCGGACTCCAAGTTCCTAAGCTAAACATAACCGTCTTGGTCCCCACTACAAGCCCTCAAAGTCTGTAATGGGAATTTAGAAACACCCTATGTAGCCGGTTTAATGTAATCCCAACACTTCTTTCTTGTAGCGTGAATTTTCCTTTTATCAGTCACTGTACTCATATAACTTATCTGTATCCTTACTAGATGCCGAAAAATCAAGGATAAATGAACAGGTGAACGTAAATTTCTGTACTTGGGGCTGGAGTAATTAGTGGAAGGAGGAAGTAGCAAGAAAACTTGCGAGGCCAAAATTCTTCCTTCGCGGCTACATGCATAGACTATCTCCACTTTTTTCAGTTGTTATTCTTGTTACTGTTAATTCATATGAGGGGCTTGGGACATCCAGCCCCATGTAGATGGGTGTGTGTTTAACTTGTCTGATATAACCTGTATTTATGTGATGACAGTAGTAGTGTCTGTAATTATATTTGGGACAGGAATCGGGTAGATGCCCCGGGACTTGAAGTAAAATAGTATCCTGGCATTTGCCTGAAGGGTGTATAGTAGTGGTTTTGGGAGAGTTCAAATACCTCCTCCTCCTAACCCACCTAACGAGATGGCGACCATGTGATATCTCTCGAACGAATTATTGTAGGAAGTCATGTCAGGTGTCAAATTACTCGGGCTAACGCCCTCATTCCTCTGGACAACTTATTTCCACCCTAAAATAAAACCTATCCCTACTAGTGGGCGAAATAGTATTTTCTTAGTAAATGTGTCTTTCCACGTGCAACATACATGCTGTTCAATGCTAATATGAAATTAAACGTTGTTCCATATGAATAGCATGTATAGTCCTGGATGCCGCTATATTTTAACATTTTTGTTTTTGTTTTTACGCATGCGCACTTGGGGTTTTTGTAAGAGGGCGAGCATTTTGAATAATGATTTATAAATAAGTTATTTTAAAAAAATTAACCAAAAGATCCAAAACTAATAGGTCATTTGCTTTTTAATATTTCATGAACCAATAAGGCTAGGGACTTGTATGAGGGGTCGTTGGACTTGGGATGACGTTTTTTAGTGTATTTTTGATTTTTGTCAAAAGTGCCCAAGTACACTTTTGTTAATATCTCGCGAACCAATAAGGCTAGGGACTTGTATGAGGGGTCGTAGCACTTGGGTTGATATTCACTTCCTTAATGTAATTTTTGAAAATTGACAAAGGGCCTAACTACACTTTTGTTGATATTTCCTGAACCCATGATGGTATTTTGACCTGTGAGGTATCGTTGGACTTGGGCAGACGCTCCCTTTTTGAATGTATATTTGAAATTGTAACAAAGGACTTAACTACACTTTTGTTAATATCTCGCGAACCGATAAGGCTAGGGATTTGTATGAGAGGTCCTAGCACTCGGGGTGACGCTCTGTTTTTGAATATATATGTAATGTTTGTCAAAAGGACCTAACTGCACTGTTGTTAATATCTCGATAACTAATAATGAAAGAGGGTCGAGGGAGGGGTCATATGACTGAGGATGGCCAACACTTTCCCATGACCAACGTATTTACCGCAAACATTCAAAACAGCAAGGTCATTGACCTGAGATTATATAAACTAATAATCGGATATCAACATGTGAGGTGTCATAGGACTTAGAATGGTCAAACCTTCCCCATGGTCAATGAATTTACCCGAAATATCCAAAACATTAAGGTCATCGACCTGAGAATTTATAAACTAATAATCAGATACGGACATGTGAGATGTTTACCGTGAGTGATGAAACATACCTAGGTAGAGAAAGAATTATTGTAGGCTACATATATGGTGACTGACAAATCTTTCACTATTGGAACTTGTTTTCAGATCAGACTGCATTACAGAGAGAGTATAGGTTGCAGGCATGGGTTAGTAAATGACAAACGATGTACACAAAATCTGATTTATTGATTCAAGAATTAAGAGTAGACTATCTATAATTGATTGTTTAAAGAGGATAGCTAAAAAAATGGGGACTACATCGAACTAAACTGAACCAAGCTGAATCAAACCCAACTAAACCAAACTAAACCGAACCAAACCAAACCGAAAACAAGCCAAGGGTTTAAGTGTAAAACTTGTGAGTGGATGTGGTCATTGGCAATGTCAAAAAGAAAGGGATAACGCGCTACCTATTGAGGGTAAGGTAAAGCTCGTGCATGGTGCTAATGCACACACCCAAGTACATGAACCTCACACATCTATCCTATGCTGTTTTTATGGGTTGACTGTTAAAACTTGCTCAGTGGTTACTGGGACAAGATGGTCGCTACACACAACAAGCTTTAAATACTTGAGACTAATAATCTATACACACACACTCGCTTGTTCTGAACTAAACTGTCTTTCTGGCAGTGCTCACACAATAGGCAGATGACAGAAATGCTTGGCAAACAGTAATACAATCATTTCCGGTTGTCTAATGTTACCAGCTAACCATTTTGTGCTGCAGTGGCGAGCACATGTGCCTCATGCATTGGAGATCTTAACTCGATTTCCAGCTCTAAGGCCTAGAACGAATCAAACTAAGAAAGAAGGGCATGGTGGCGCAGTGGTTAAGCTGTTAGCCTTTCACTAGGTTAGACTAGGGTTTGATTTCAGGTTAATATGCATGTCATAAACATATAAAAAGCAGAAATATGTTTAAAACCGATTACACTTGTCCCTTTTCAAATTATTACTTGGATTACAAATACAAAGGCGGACTGGGTTCGATATACATTTAATGCTGCCTATCGCGCACTAGACTGTAAGAAAGCCAAAAGAGAAAAACCGTAGGTAGAGCAGTGGCAAAAATCGCTATGTGTAGAGAACTACCTAGCAGTTTTATAAACTGGCAAAGCTATGTCGCATAATCAGTGCATCATACAATCCAGTAACCATAATTTGTATCTTGTGGAACAGAAAAAATGCACTTGTGTTTCTCCTGGTTTTCTTAGTTTGTTTTCTAGCGTTTCGTGCTTCCTCGTTGCTCTGATTTCGACGGTGTCATGTAGGTCCTCGGTGAAGCTGTCCTATTGCGATGCATGCCAGAAGTTACTTAGTTGCAATTGAATGTCGTATAATTTTTGGTTAATTATTTGCTTTCTTATGTATGCAAATCTTAATTCGTTTTTTATCCAAAGCGCTTTGGCTTGTTTAGTTGAAATGATTGAGGCTGGTGTGTTCGGTACGGTTTTAATTGTTACTTATTTAGGGGTGAGATTTAGTTCTACACATTTTTTGTTGAACCAAATTGACTTGCCTAATTCATGATTTTACGTCTGAGTGATTTGAATCTCTTGGCTTCGCGATTTGCCTGACTGGCCCTGAAAATTGTGGTGTTTGAAGCCATTTTTTCAGTGTTGCCTTAGTAAACAAGAATTTAGTGCTTTTTAGTCGGTCAACACGAATGTACCCAAAAGAGCTGGGTTATGCCCTAATCCTGAAATAAATTACATGAGATTAATAAATACACTAGGATGACCAGTTTCGAACGTCAAGCGATCTTCATCAGATCCATTACACTTAGGCTATAAAATCTATGTTTGAAAATACAGGTGAAAATATTTACAATATGTACTATTATTTAATTGCAGTATTGGTACTGCAAATGTCGGTGTATGCTAAATGCAGTATATATGATATTAGGTGAAATGCCAAATGGTGATAGATATCCGGAGTTTGTAATTTGCAGTGATTATATGGTTGTAAAAATCAACTATGTTTAAACTGTAATATTACAGGCTACTAATTATCTGGTTGTCTTCCTTGCTGGACCTACGCGCAGTTTTCGTGTTCACTGTTACTCCAGGTGTGGTCGACTGAGATGGGCTGTTATCTCAACGACACTGGTTTTCCCCTTTTCTCCCCCCTGTTCATATGTGCTGTGCGGAGTCAGTGCGATGTGTTTATGTGGGGTATTGCCACCCTAGATAAGATGTATGTTATTGAATGTGGTGGGTCTACAACTATCAATGACCTGGAACATTCCTCGCCACGCCTGGACCATAAGCCATTCAAACTAAGCGCTGCCCGGTCTTATGAGGACGCCTGGCACCTTTAATACTGCCACGAATACTGGCCTTGGTTTATTGCAGTAGGAAAGTACATCGTACAACTGATCCAGATAACATTTACCTATCAAAACCCCCTAATTTCCCCACCCCCCTTTTTAATCTAGCTTGGGTGTATCGCTAAGTTGTGTCTTGTTTCAGACAAGGTGTGTTTTTAGTAGCGTGAAGAGGGGTGAGCTCTCCATGAACGTGTGTTCATTTAGATTCTTGTGATTGTTTCGTTTGGCTAGGTGTATCTCGATTGCTTCCTTTATGTCAAGAGCTCTGCCTTTCGATTCGTGATGAATTATTTTTAGGTCAGTCTCTATGTTAGTAAAGCTGTGCCCCGTGTCACACATATGTTCGCATACGGCTGAATGTGTTCCGTATCTTATCGCATTCCTATGTCCAGTATAACGTGTGTCTACCCGTCTTCCACTCTTTCCGATGTAATTAGCTTGACAACGTGTGTCTTGGCACGTTATAGAATATACCCCTGACTTTGAATACGGGTCATGTTTATTTAGATTACTATTTTGTAGGTGCCTACCGGTTGTGTTTTTTCGTTGTGAAAGCTATTTTCATGCCTTGATTTTTGAATACATTAGTAATTTTATATGTATTCGCATTCACAAAGTTGAAGCGCGCAGATTTTTTCTCATTACTGTCCGGTTTGGGAGTCGTTCACCTTTTTTTTATGTTTGGCTATAATTTGGTTTATTTTGCTTGGCGGGAAATTGTTTTCCTTTGCTATTTGCTTAATGGTTCTTATTTCCTTATTATAGTTGTCTTTTGACATGGGTATGTTTAAAGCCCTGTGCACCATTGAATTGAACCCCGCTAATTTGTGCGTACTGGGGTGATTAGACTGATTGTCGATTGCATGCGAGGTTTGTGTGGATATCCGGATTATGGAATATGAAAGCTCGTTGTATTAACGTTCAATAATTTTGTGGAGATAATTTATTTTTCGGTCTGTTTCGGATTCCTTAAAGGTTTATTTCATACAGTGTTATTAAATAAATGTACTGTAGTGTATTCAAAATATTGTAACTATCCTTTATTTTATTACAAAACTATGTTCCATTTGATTTGATTTTTATTTTATTTCCTAATGTTGTGGGCCCCTCCTTATCATATCGCCCAGGGCCCCGCAGGACCTGGATCCGCCATTGGATATTGAGATAGCCAGTCACAAGCTCCCAGCAGAACACAGGGAATTAACCAAAAATCTTGCCACCAACGAGGCCAAAAAAAATCCTCAAACGAGAGGGTGAAATCAATTACATCCAAACAACAAACAACTCAAAGAAATCAAGTCATTGAAACAAAAGAACATGACTTAATCATCACAAAAGCAGATTTGGAAAACACTACAGTATTTTGAACAAAACAGGATACATTGAAAATCAGTCGAATTCCTAAACAACAACGAAATCAAGGAATTAACAAAAGACCCCACCAACTAATTCCCAAAAAACGGATAAAAAGTGAGCTAAGAGAAACAGAATACATACTGACCAAAGCCGAAAAATTAAAACTGATAAGCATGAACCCGAAAACACCGTTATTGAGGGGACAACAAAAAATACACATGAAGGAGTACCCGATGAGACCAATAGTCAAATGTAGGAATGCCCCCAATTACAAAATCAGCAAAGAGTTACTAAATATCTTAAAATTTTGTCTTTCCAACGACAAACAGAACTCTGTAAAGAACACAACAGAACTAGTAACAGCATTGAACACCCTACAAATGAAACCTAGCTTGAGGCTAGTATCCTTCGATGTAACTAACATGTACACCAATATTCCGATTATTGAAGCAATCAACACTATCGAAAACAACTTAATTCCAACAATTCGGCAAAAGAAACTGAAGAGATTGTGAGATTACTGAGGGTCGTTCTCAGCCAAAACCTGTTTCA
The DNA here is from genome assembly GCA_946902985.2 of Meconema thalassinum. Classification (NCBI taxonomy): domain Eukaryota; kingdom Metazoa; phylum Arthropoda; class Insecta; order Orthoptera; family Tettigoniidae; genus Meconema; species Meconema thalassinum. The sequence goes on from OX336389.2 coordinate 1,296,140,516, forward strand.
ATTCGACAATAAAATGTACACACAGAAAGGAGGCCTAGCGATGGGATCGCCACTAAGCGGGTTAATCGCTGACATCTTCATTAATGCACTAGAAAATGCGTTCTTAGAAAAGACTTCAACAAAGGGAATAGTAACATGGAAAAGGTACGTAGATGATGTAATTTGCATCTACGATACTGAACTAACAAGCTAAGAAACAATTCTCCAATCCAATAATAGCTTACACCACTCAATCAAATTCACTAAGGAATCCCAAACAGACCGAAAAATAAATTATCTCGACATAACTATTGAACGAAAGGACAACGAGCTTTCATATTCCATATTCCGGATAGCCACACAAACCTCGCATGCAATCGACAATCAGTCTAGTCACCCCAGTACGCACAAATTAGCGGGGTTCAATCAAATGGTGCACAGGGCTTTAAACATACCCATGTCAAAAGACAGACAACTATAATAAGGAAATAAGAACCATTAATAGCAAAGGAAAACAATTTCCCGCCAAGCAAAATAAACCAAATTATAGCCAAACATAAAAATAGAGATAAAACGATTCCCAAACCGGACAGTTATGAGAAAAAAAATTGCGTCTTTCAACTATGTGAATGCGAATACATATAAAATCACTAATCTATTCAAAAACAAGGCATAAAGATAGCTTTCACAACGAAAAACACAACCGGTAGGCACCTACAAAATAGTAATCCAAATAAACATGACCCGTATTCAAAGTCAGGGGTATATTCTATAACGTTCCAAGACACCGGTTGTCAATCTAATTACATCGGACAGAGTGGAAGACGAGTAGACACATGTTATAATGAACATAGGAATGCGATAAGATACGGAACACATTCAGCCGTATGCGAACATATGTGTGAAGCGGGGCACAGCTTTACTAACATCGAGACGAACCTATAAATAATTCATCACGAATCGAAAGGCAGAGCTCTTGACATAAATGAAGCAATCGAGATACAACTAGCCAAACGAAACAATCCCAACAATCTAAATGAACACACGTTCATGTAGAGCTCACCCCTCTTCACGCTACTAAAGAACACACCCTGTCGGAAACAAGACACAACTTAGCGATACAGCCAAGCTAGTTGAAAGGGGGGGGGGGGAATTAGGGGTTTTTAATAGGTAAATGATATCTGGATCAGGTGTACGATGTAATTTCTTCTGCAATAAACCAAGGCCCGTATTCGCGTCAGTATTAAAGGTGCCGGGACGTCCTCATAATACCGGGCAGCGCTTATTTTGAATGGCTTATGGTCCACGCGTGGCGAGGAATGTTCCACGGTCTTTGATAGTGGTAGACCCACCTCATTCAATAACATACATCTTATCTAGGGTGGCAACACCCCACATAAACACATCGCACTGACTCCGCACAGCACATATGAACAGGGGAAGAAGAAGTGTCGTTGAGATAACAGCCCATCTCAGTCGACCACACCTGGAGTAACAGTGAACACGAAAACTGCGCGTATCTTCAGCAAGGAAGACAACCAGATAAGTAATAGCCTGTAATGTTACAGTTTAACCATAGTTGATTTTTACAACCATATAATCACTCCAAATTACAAACTAAGGATATCTATCACCATTTAGCATTTCTCCTAATATCATACATACTGCATTTAGCATACACCAGCAGTTGCAGTTCCAATAGAGCAACTAAATAATAGTACATATTGTAAATATTTTTATCTGTATTTTCAAACATAGATTTTATAGCCAAAGTGTAATGGATCTGATGATGATCGCTTGACGATCGAAACTGGTCATCCTAGTGTATTTATTAATCTGATGTAATTTATTTCAGGATTAGGGCATAACCCAGCTCTTTTGGGTATATTCGTGTTGACCGACTGAAAGGCACTAAACTCTTGTTTACTAAGACAACACTGAAAAAATGGCTTCAAACCCCACAATGCTAAAGTGAATATTGTAGAAGCTAACCAAAACCTTATGCGAATATAAATTAATGAAATTGAGAAAACTAATAAGGATTTCCAAGTGGAAGTCAGATTATATCTAGATGTTAGCAAAAGATTAGCTAAGGAAGCTTTGGAATTCACTAATGATACAATCCATACACAGGCTTCCTTAGACCAATTGAGAACTGAATTGAATTCTTTTAGACCTCAAGTCAGTGATCATAACAAATTATTAAAGGATGACTTTGACATATATTTTAAAGCGATTGTAAAGGAAAACATAGATCTATTAAGAAATGGTATGCTTAAGATCAATAAAGATTCTTTCAAAGATCTTTAAACAGAAATGGAACACAAACTAGTGAATTAAAGGCTAGTAAGGAAATAACAGATGTGAGGGAGGATGATAATAAGAGGATTTATGTTCTGCAAAATTCTTACACAGATAATTTGACAAATCTTGAAACTAGGTTAAAATCCATTGAAGTTAAAGTCGATCCGAATAAGTTAGAGCTGAACGATGATAGAGAGAAAGAAACTTTTGAGTTAAATGCAGTTCGAGCGCAACCAGAAAAAATTAACTTAGGGGGGGATATTAACATACAAGGACTAAAGGAGCATTTGAGGTCAAACTGGAATGCCGACTTTCAAGTTGTGTTAGGTCAGATGGAATCCAGGTCACAGGTCGGAATTTAGTTATTGCGACAGGAATCTTCCAACATCAGAATCAATACTCAGCCTAATGTGACGGATCAGTTCGGTCCAACACAACCCAATTCGACTCAGCCCAATTGTATGCAACAGCGTCATAATGAGTATACATACCCCAACTAATGTGTATACAGGAACATAACAGGAGAACTTCCAACAACACAGTTATCAGGAATTTTGAATTAACCTCGTAAATTTAATAATTTAGATGGGACTACACCGCTCGAATTCATTCGCGGATTAAGAGACTACTTTGTTGAATCACAAGTGCCTCGTTAACGCGAACTGAGGGTCGTGGAACGCAATTTGATGGATGTTCCACTAGAATGGTATAGGGCGTTCAGGTACACCTTCGATAATTTCGAGGAGTTGGCGGACGCATTTATCAAAAGATTCTGGAGTATTGAAGTGCAACAGAACTTAAGGTCAGAAATATACTCTATAAAGTATGCCAATACTGGACCGACAAGTTATGCAGAGTACTTCACCTGTCAACCCGAAAAATTACGGTTTCTGCATCCTCCTATTACCCAGGGTCAATTGGTGGACGCCATATCACAGAAACTTCCTGTAGATGTAGAAAGTCGATAATCTCGTCAGGAGTGACTGATGTAGCCACGATGGATGACTTGTTACGTCATGTGGAGCAAGTGAGCGCAATGTCGACGCCAACCATATCACGTAACAGTAGAGAGGAATAAAAGAGATCTTTGACAACAAACCAGGCCTCATAATAGATTACATGTATAAGATTCAGGCAGCCGTTCAGAATGAACGATTTGGTGCTCATCAAGAAACGGACGAAAGCAGACGTAGCAAAGAAGTTTTACCCCGAGTTTTCTTATATTTTCCATGGGGCGTTCCGAATAGCTCGATGCTTTGGGAATAATTGCTATAAAATAGTAAGCCTCATAGGACGCTTCAATGCTAAGAACATGCGCCGATATTACAAGAAGTTAGTTTAACTTAGTACATGACCATGCAATGTAGCAGGAATATCTAGAATGATGAAATAAAAGCCAACTTTTATTTAAGGTGTTAGGAGGAAGATATACCGTTATTTTTGCTCCGAAAATACGATACATTTTCTCTTATCGAACCGCTGCTACAGAGACAGTCCATGACCCAGTTTTGAGTAGGCCAGATCCAGCTGGCTGGAATATATGTTTAGTCGCACGAGCTGACACGAGTCTCCGCGACCGTCGCCGAACGCAAGTTTCATATTTCTGCAGTAAGGAAGCGCAGTGAATATTGATTGGTTTATCGAGTGGAAATATTGAGAAATATATTCACTCATTAAACTGAAATAAGACCTATTCAGTATGTCAGAAGTAGATTGGAGTTCAAGATATTACAAGAGGAAGATAATGCACTCTTGTTTGTGTGAAAAAAGTGTGCCCGTTGGAGGAGGTTATCTCCAACCGTATATGTGGCCTCCCAGATGATCCCTTTCCCAAGACACATCGCCGGAGAGGATCGGAATGCATTCCTTGCGGGACTAGCCGGCACAAGACTCTACATCCCTAAAGGATCAGGTTCCCATCACAGTGATTGTCAGAGATACCCAAAGAAATGCACCCCCGAAAGTTCAAACTACTCAATAAAAGCATCCAGGCTTAAGACACATTCGTGGGATGGTTTATTGTTAACACCAAACCCCTATCCTACAGTCGGAGGGTTTGGAAAAACGGCTAATCCGTGAGCTAAATAAAAAACTAACAAACAACCCCTAAATTTTAACGAAGAACCCTCTCGATAGGTCCTAAATACAACAAACAAAGATCAAAGCTTTGGCAGTGGTACTAAAAACAAAGTGAAAATACAAGGGCAGATGATGCTTCTGGGGAGAAGACATCATATCAGAAAAACTTGTCATACATGACAGGAAAGCTAACAGACTGGTACTATCCCATGTTTACATTTACAGATATTTTATTCGAACTAATCCTGCATTAAATAATCAACGGCGTGAGGCGTCCGTGATAACAAACTAAACAACGATCTAGTGAATATCAGTCATCTTTTACAATACAAGTGTACAAATCTGTACAAAAAAAGGTTTATAATAATATAAGCAAAAGTAGGGTAAACATTGGGATTACATACAATGAAATAAATATAACACTCAACAAGAATCTTATTATTTCCTGCATACAACCAGATGAACAACTGTTTTATTCACTGGCATCTATCAGTGTGCATCTAAGTGTGAGAATGAAACTGCTCATCAACAGTATTCTCTGAATCAAGTCACGGCCCACGAGTTCTGAACTCTTGACTCGCTTACGATCTCCGTCGAAAAGTTTATCCATGTCAGCCACTAGGCATTCCCGCAGGAATGGATCACTTAAGCTCAGTGCATTGGTCTGCCAGACTAAATAAGATCAAGATATAACGTCGATGAACGATTAACGGTATTTTTAGCATCGTGGGTTTAGTAAACAAATTGATATTCATGATTTAGTTCTAAGTTTAATGTCGTAGATTTATGAGTTCATTATTTATGATGGTTGACCAAAATGCAAGGCTTCTAACAAGTGTGTTACCATCTCGTTGTACACCTCAACAAAGTTCACGTGACACAGCTCGTCAGCAATAACACATCGGAGCTCATTAGAGACACCGTTACCATTCTAAAGAGGTCCACATGGCGCTACAGCTCATGAGAAAACTCCTCGGACAGCCTTGTACCTAAAACAAAGATCTGCTGGCCTACACAATAACAAATGCGGTAACCAACCCTACATCGTGTATCAACCACGGAAAAACATTCACTTTCAAGTGAGAATAACAATGCCCTTAAAGCGTCAAACCTATCAAATGGTTACTCATATTAATACAATTCATGATAATAATAGACTGGGCTTGGTTACAAATACTTGCGAGAATATTCAGAATGATGCATGTCTTGACAGTACCCCTGTACTGCGATATTCCTTAAAAATAATCAATAATTGATCAAAGTGATTACGAGCATTCACAAGACCTTGCTCGTTATGAAACATTCATTACAGTATGTCTAAAGAAATGTGTGTCGTTTGTCAACTGTCTCGCAATTGAGATCGAAGGGTAGCCTGGGAAATATGACAAACCACGACCTTGGCGAACATCTGTCATATATTACAAGGTGCGCTGCGAGAACCGCTATACTGCATGTATGTGAATTATGCTTAAAGCAAAGTCTTTCACTGTTTCAACTAACACTGGGTTCACAATAATGTCCATGAGTGACCCTAGTATACACTCTGTAGAATATGACACACTGGGGAAGGAATTTAACGTTGTTCTAGACAATTAAAATACAAGAATAATGATGTGTTTGCCTTGGCAAACCAAAGAAACCTAACGAAAAGAGATGTCTCTCCGTCTTAAAGTCTTTGAAAAAGATGTAACACCATTGTCGGTTACAAAAATACACTTATGCTCACAAGGCACGTCTAAATTACTGTTTATAATGTTCTCCACACCTTAACTTCTGGTGTGATTGTCGAAATGATACGATTATCGTGTAATCGGGATTTATGGGCAAGTTAACACATGCCTTGGCTCATTTTCAACTATATTGATTCATCTTGAATCTAGTGGCGTACTGCTCCCTCTAATAAAAATGTATTTACAATAGCAATGTAGGCTGGGAACCTCCCATACCTCAACGATACGCCCGATAATCAGTGGCGTACAAGATAATTACAAAAAAATTACATTAACTTCAGCTTGAGCTGAATTTAAAATATTGCTCCCGTGATTTATGACGAAATTCATGTTCCGTGATGCGGAATTACAATTATTACCTGTATTGCACCGTGTGTAACCACACAAAATTGGCGACTAACTCAATTTTGAAACAAATTGTGTAGAAGCGTATTTGAAAAGTGAAAAATCACCATAGTTGGTGGCTAAAAAGAAAAAAATCCTACCTGATGACTGATATCAAAGTTACGGTTGCTACTAACTAATCCACCCATGACCATTCACCGTAGAGAATAGATTATAGATCATGACTCACAGTTTAGCGATTTTTAGCGTATGGCTTTTAGTGCCGGGAGTGTCCAAGGACATGTTTTGTAGCTGCTTCGAGACGGACACCCAATGGGTGAGCTACAAGTACCGTTGGGGAGGAACGTTGGTATGTTAGGACGAGGAGTTGGAAGGTAGCGGCTGTGGCCTAAAGTTAGGGACCAACCCCGGCATTTGCCTGGAAGGAAGATGGGAAACTACAGAAGACCATCTTCAAGGTTGCCGGCGGGGAGATTCGAACCTCCTCGCCTCCCGGATGTGAGTGACTGCCAGCAGTCATGCCGTAACGAGCACGGCTAACTCACCCGGTAGTTTAGCTATGATCACCTCACACAAGGGAGAAGGATTGAGGGGTATTTCCTTTCACCATGGTATCCAGGGATACATTCTCTGCTTCGCAATGAGCATGGCTATCCACCAGCTTTCCTCCATAGCTGTAGTGAAGCAAAGATGTTCGGTGTTCCTCCCATAGGAATGGTTTAAGCTCTCATCATCTTCTTGGTCAGGACAGGAGTGTTATGCATCCGCACGTGGTGTAATTCTGACATCTTGTAGAAAAAAAACGTAGGATTATGAAAATTCACTGCTTTTAGCGTGCATTAATAAATTCACTGCATCTACACTTATGCTTTGCAGACGATAGTTTACAATGGCCCTGTTTGCTTGTACACTGACGCTATTTGACACTGGGCACGTGTCTGCTCACAGAATGCATCACTTCACGTGAAAATTATGAATCTGCCGGTATCGGCTTAATCTTTGTGGCAAAAATTCCAGCTTTTACACAGCTCGGTTGAACAAAATATTTTACACGTGATATTATCACTGGATTTCACTGTCGTTGCACGTGTTTTACAATTACTGAGTATCACAATGGTCGGCCATCTGGCATTGAAATGAGACCATGTGCTGATTCACTAGAACTCGGAAAATATGATTTCCTTCCAAAATATCACTGGTTTAGTTACTTCACTGGTACCACGCAACTCACTAGCACACTTCGTGCCAAAATAAAACTTTGATTATGTCGGATTACTATCAGATTGGACTGATCATGACGTTTCGAAATCCCGGTCTACATTGACCTTCAAACTTGACGTGCGTTCCGGTCAATCGCACGATAGGGATTAATTTCCTCACGGAAGCAAGCGTTCAAGCTTAATCACTTCCCTAGTCATTTAGCAACTAAATCCGTTCCACTCGCATGTCTGCGATGGCGTACCTGTTGTCTCAAATACCAAAAAATTAAATAAAAGCCAATAAAAGTGTGGTAAATTATGCTGCATGACTGTAAATTATTAGTTCAGGTTGCACGTTAGAGAAAATATTCTTTAATCATGAAGAGAAAATTACCCAGAGCATTTTAACAGAGTCAAAAGTATATCTGAAGCGGTGACATGCGTCTGGGATGCGTTCACAACTCTCTGACATAATACATTCCTTTGCTCTCGTAAAAGCTATCACCAGCATGATCTATACGGCTAATATGCCCTCTCGTCGTTTCAAATAAAAATGTGGACAGCATTTTAATTTGATCCTGCAGTACTTCTTAATTCTGGTGACACTTTTTCCTCTGAATCCCCACTCTCGGTGGTTGAAAATACATAAATGGTAGTTAGTCTTTCTTCACAGATGTGTGACTCATGGAGTTCGTATCGTCGTCCCATGCTTCCCATTCCATCATCGATGGAATGTAACAATCATCATCTGAATCGGAGTCTTCTGTATCTCCCATAAGTTCAATATGGTGAACTTCTTCCCATAATTCTGGTGCATAGCATTTGCCATTTCTCCTGTTTCTTCCCACTTGAAACATAAGAATCGGAGTCTTCGTCATTAGTTACAACTCCTAAATTATGAATATTGACGACTTTCTTCATGCCATATCTTCGGCTTATCTTTTCCAGGTTATGCAATGCTTCCCATTGATTCATCTTCGGTAGGTAGTCATCATCATCAGAGCTAGAATCTGAGTCTTCTTCATTTGACATAGGTCCAAGTTGGTGAATATCAGCTTCATCAGAGTCGGAGTTTCCAGTCGTATTCTTATCGCTCCTTCAGGCGTTGATCTCTGGCACCATCCATCCTCTTCGTAATCTCTTCAAACTGCTCGTTGGATATTTACGGCTTCGTCTCAAGGTGGTGGACATCTGCGACAACAGTCAGGCAATTATTCCCTCGAAGTTTGAGATGAATTATCAGATTCCTTCCTTCTATTCAACTCCAAGATTTAAGCTCTGCTCTATAAGGCTCTTGCAAGCCAGCCATACTCTGGTCCTACTGCTTCGTCACTGGGTTGAACCGGATGTTCCTGAGTGATATTCATGCAATCTTCTTCAATGTGCTTCTTGCATTCTTCCTTAATGCTTTCCTCGCTCTCTTCATCAATGTTTTCTTCACTATCTTATTCAGACTCGGTCATCACTATGCCCTCTGCGTTCCGCATATCCTGAGCATAGACATTGGCATCACCTTCTTCAAGCACATCCATGGGAACAGCGTCATGTGACTTGAAGCAAATCGTGTTCTGGCCCATGCCGACGATTCCGTCGTGTTTACTCATAAAATCTGCGCCTAAGATAGCTTGATATCACAGATTTTTCAAGACTAGGAATAGGTGCAAGTACACGTGGTTGGCAATATCCACTGTACAATAGACCTGCACTGTGCATTTGACACTCTTGTCTGGAATAATTCCTCGTAATTTCACCGTTGACACTGGAAGCTCTGTCGACTCGGTGTTGCTCTTTAAGATTGCGTGAAAATCTGCTGACAGAACACTGATCATGGCTCCAGTGTCTACCAGCAGCGTCACTGGGTAGCCACTTATTTCAGCAGATATAACATGATGATGATGATAATTGTTGTTTTAAGGGGCCTAACATCTAGGTTATCGGCCCCTGAACAGATATAACAGGTAACCTCGTTAGTTGTACGTCGTTCGTCGTCCATCTCTTGTAAAGTAGGTCTTCCTGGAGGGGTTCCCAAAGGAGCATGATAGCCTTTACTTCGGAACCTGTCTCCTTAGACACTATCAAGATTTTGACGTGTTTTTTCCTTTCCCGCCGTTCGAAGTACTAGGTTGGTTAGGGTCCTCAAGTATTTCTTCGGGCACTTCTTGGGGTTCCCTCGGCGTTCGAGCTTCATCCCTCTCTTTTTGTTTTGGTTTTGACGAAGATAGTCTCGGCTTTCTTGAGCTCTTCCTCTCCAATCCCGGTCGACTTCCATACCCTTATAACGTGGATCCCTATCTCGTCTATATCCTCCCGAGTGTCGGTTATCTCGACGGATGTTACCTCTAGGTCGGTTCTGGTTATCAGTTCTTCGGTTATTGTCGTAATTTCTCCGATCATCATTCGGCCTTTCGAAACGACGCTCCAAATACGACTGCTTTCTGGGCCGTTCATTTCTACCATAGTTCCTGTTATATGGCTGTCGGTTCTAATTTCTCCGGTCAGGACCTGGATTGTTCTGCTGATACCGTGTCCCAATATTTGACGGTGGCTCAGGCGTTTGGCTTACTTTATCGACAGTGGTTATGTTTACTTGTCCATTTAGCTGTCTGTTCTCGTTCCGTTGTTCACCACGAGGTCAGTGAATTACGAATTGTTCGTTCGTTGAATCGAGTCTTCTCAAGATCTGATCGCACTGTATGAATGACGTCGCTTCAGCAGAGATAAAGACTCGTTGAACGTCAGCGGGATACTGTCTGATTATGGTCTGAATAAGGTCAGTTTCGGCTAATGGAGGCTGGATACACCTCAGCTTGGCTAATTGCAATGAAAAATAATTCGCATAGCGAGTCGGTTGTGTAGAGCTGTACCTCTTTGTGTACATTTCAGCTCTTATGTCTTGCTGGATATCTGACGACCAATATGTACGTAACAAGGCTTCCCGAAAATCACGGAAACCGGTGAACGAGTATCTGAAGGCCCTAAACCACGTGCTGGCTTGACCCTCCATCAAGCGTTCGATAACCCGGAGTTCACGTTCCGGTGTAACCATAGTATCGCCTAGATAAGCTTTGACGTTGTTCAAAAACTCGACGGGGGTGATACCTCCTCCACTCCCTGAAAATCGTGAGGGTTGTTCCTCTCGTGAACGTATAATCATTACGTTCTGGTTACCAGGACTACGTGTCGGTGTGAATATCGGTGCTTGACTGTTTAATTGACTAGGCTACTCCATGGCAGTTGGGTAACAATTCTCTGCCATAGTTGTCACGTTTGGAGTAGTTGTTATTGTTGGTATTCCTGTAATAGTAGTTAGTGTGCAATAGTCTTATTATTGATCAGTCCCAACGCCTCCTAGCAACAGGCAAGAACTATTTTACTACAGGTAACAGAGAATCATTATCAAACGAGCAGCACACACGGCAGCAAAAAGCTTCGGTCAGCATACGACGCAATGTTTCTTCCCCACACGCTGTGACGTAGGAGACAGTACGTCACGAGCCCCTCCCACAACATTTTCATAACAAACAATATGTATATGTGACGTCACCTCAGCCGTAACACTGGGGGACAGCATGCGTATAAGTTCAAAAAACGCATCGACTCGAGTTGAGTAAAAACACTGTGGAAAAATAAGCATAAACCGCAAGCATGATCAATTGTCCTACTAACAGATAAAGGGATACATTAACTAACAACTTAACATACCAAAAGAATACCCAAATAACGCACCCAGCATGCAACCCTTACTAATACAACCTAATTCCTTAACTTAACCAAACTAACGGGCCCATAACATAAGCCCATTAACAAATACTAACAAAACCTCATTTCCTGACCTAACTAAATACTAGTAAAACCTCATTTCCTAACGTTACTAAAGATAACGAGCCAATAACACAAATGGACCATCCCGAACCATTAATCTGCCTAACAAAAGATTAACATGCCCAAATACCAATTATCAAACCTGTTACTTCAATCCACCCAGCCAATTAGCAGTCGAATTGACATGCAACGGTATTAATGCAGAATCCGCTAAGTCAAGCGTAAAGGAGCACGTGCGATTTTATCTCCTAGGGCCCCACACCACTTCAGCCTTTTAACCCAGGAACACACTCGAATTACCTCTAAACCTTAGGGACGAGTTCAATTTCATGTCCCACTGCCCCACATTAATCCTATCCTTATACCCGAATGACACACTCAACCTAATTATTAGGATCAGAGGGCACTAACATATAATATCACAGACAGACCGTGGGTAACGGTTTCGAATTCACGGAATCACCCAGCCGATCGACGCAGAATTGCCAGTCCAAAACCAACGTTAAGATCAAACTAACCTCCTACAGGGCCTTAGACAAGCCAATGGAAACAGGAAAGGTAGATCTAACACATTCAGACATTAACCACGCTGAGTTATGACGTCCTTACCGACCAGCCAGCGACGAAAAATGATCAACACACCTAGACTAACACACCAACACAGAGCTCTTAGTATTTAAGTTAATTAGCAAGTAAGTAAATGTCACCGTTGCGTGGTGTAGCGATTTTCCTGCGAGAAAGCAGGTGCCGCATAAGCGATGATATAAGGAAGTAAGTAAATGTCACCGTTGCGTGGTGTAGCCGATTTTCCTGCGAGAAAGCAGATGCCGCATAAGCGAGGATATTAGTATGAAATGAAATGAATAAGATATAGAAAGTAATGAAGTGAATAAGTATGAAAATAATGAAATGAATAAGATACAGAAAGTAATGAAGTGAATAAGAAAGATAATAATGAAATGAATAAGATATAGAGAGTAATGAAGTGATTAAGTAAGAAAGTAATGAAATGATTAAGTAAGGAAGTAATGAAGTGATTAAGTAAGAAAGTAATGAAGTGATTAAGTAATGAAATGATTAGGGTAAGGAAGTAATGAAGTGATTATATAAGAAAGTGGTGATGTGATTAAGTAAGAAAATAATGAAATGATTAAGTAAGAATGCAATGAAATGATTAATTAAGAAGGTAAGAAATTAAGTAAGCAACAGAGTAATGGAATGAATAAATAGGAAAGTTGAGAATAAGTAAGAAATTAGGAAAGATAGGAAAAGGGACGAAATCTGGATCGAGTTTTACACCACGGAGGCCATGATGACTAGTACATGGATGAACACAAATCAAGACTTACGACACTTTGTCAATTCGATGGCGGTACATGGGTATCACCATAAAATGTGTAATACCGAATACTTTCATGACCCTGATGAATCCTGCGTATGTAAATTATGCGGGGTGCAATGTAGTAGATACCACGTAATTTCTTGTGCAAATCGGGGATCATCCATTGTGAAGTTTTGTGAATGGCGGTTTGTTATCATCAATATGCACAATTTGTGCGATTTACCTTTAATAATAATAGTGAGATACAATTTTGAAAGAGAAAATAATGCTCTGTAGGGGTGTAATGGGTCAGTTTAATTGTCCTTCGTTGCGGTGACAAAATGTAATAGGTAGGTTGAACAAAAATGAATAAGAATAAATACTCTTCACTGTGGTGTGCACTTACCTTTAATAGTTTAATATAATAGATGTAGAGCGCCATATCCCTATTTAAGATAGTGAATCGAAATTTATAAATATATCCGGCTGTCAGCAGTAGAGTGAAACCATCTTACCCCTGGTCGTAGCGTAACTGAGTTGACTAACCCTTCAGTATTTAATCAAGTGGTAGGTTTTCAATTTAGTGCTTTGTGATAAATAGATTTGTGTTTTCACTTAACAAGAACTGTCCACAATATGGAACATCAAAGACTAGTGTTGTGGAGATATTCTGCTTTTTATTTCTATATGTTTGTCTGCCAAATTATGGATTAGTAAAGCTGAACATAACCTTATGACTTGTTGGTGAGTACTGATTTTTAGATATTAAATAAAACTCCTTCACAGGAATTTGCTCTTTTATTTATTTATACTATGTTTCCCTAGACTGTATCTTTCTAATCCAAGAATAATTCTGACATTTTGAGCTGTACGCTAGCATAAATTGGGTGCTTGTGACTAGAGATGATTTACTATTTCTGCCCATACATTCATGTAAGTTTGCATGTGGATTGTGGTAGCTTGATACATGGACATTGTCGTGTGCATTTCTAATACTGGTGTTGTTTTGCGTTGTATACTACCAATATCATGAAAAACACTCATTATTAAATGATTATCTGGGAGGACTGTACTTATACATTTGGCCTCCTTAGGAGTATTGTTTGTTTCTGAAAAGAGATAGATCCACGTTAATATAGCTAGATGAAGTTGGCAGTGTTCGATAAACATTGAAACTTGATGATGATAATTGTTGTTTTAAGGGGTCTAATATCTAGGTTATCAGGCCAACATTGAAATAGGCCGACCTATGTTGATATATTTGTGCTTACCTTCCAGATTAGGCTACAGTTTCTAAAATAACAAGTATATCTGCATAGCTTATAATCAAGCCATTCAACAGTACGCATGTGACTTTCCTGAAATAACCTACTCATCATTCACATATCTTCATCCTAATATCACTTTGTGATGTTTTGTTTTGAAACCATGTTTTGTTGTCTGAGCTTTATACTCAAACTCGTATTACCGGTAGTGATAACGATGATTATACAAATAATAATTATTATTATTATAATATTTCAATGATATTGAATATTGCAGCATGAAGGGTAGCCTATGTCAACCATCAAGTGCTATATTTTTAAGAAGCCATGTGATTTGCCTCAAAATTATATACTATCAGTTAACTTAGTAGTTATTACATGGACAACTTAGAAAGCATTTCTGCAGTACGAAGTAGGGAGAAAATAATACAAATTAAAATGGGATTAAGTCTCTGTCGTTATTAAGTTCCCATGCATTATGAAGCTGACACAATAACAGGGGCAGATGACCTAGCTGTTCCGCCCCTTCAAACTCCAATAACTAACCATCACAACAACACTCGTACATTTATCCAACAGTACTTGGAGCTTGTTATACATCTTAATCCATGTGTTTTCAACTTAACTTTTTACATTACAATAGCCTAATGAGTTATTGTGACTGTTTTAATTAATAATGCCATTACAGCAAATGTTACCCCCCCCCCCCCCCAAACAGCAGATAGCCTACGGTATGTTGTGAGTGTACTTATTTCAACCTGTACAGTAGAGCACTTGCTTGCTTGGTTGCTAATGGTGTAATATTGGTACTGCTAACTGATATGAATTATTAGGTGCAATTTTCAATGTTGTTACTTCATTTAAAGCAGTAAGCTCGTATTCGCTCATGCTGGTGATCACTTTTATGACAGCGAAGGAATTTTTACGTCAGAAAGTTATGAACGCGTCCTGGAAGCATGCCTTCGCTTCAGACGTACTTTTGACTCTGCTGAAATGCTCCACATATTTATTCTACATGATTAAAGACGAGATCTTTAATGTTCATCTTTTAATATATCATCTTCTGTCATACATCATAATTTGCCATATTTTAATGGTCTAATATTGAATTTATTAACATTTAAGACAAAGGTATGCCATCGCAGAGATGCGAACAGGAAGTAAATCGTTGCTAAATGACTCAGGAATTATCGAAGTCAGAGCGCTCGCTTCCGTGAGGAAACAAGACATATCGTGCGTTTGAGTCGCACGGACGTGCTTATTGAAAGGTCCAGTGGACCGGGTATTCAGAAAAAGATTACAGTATCAATTCTAAGTGGAATCCAACGACATCTAGTCTTATTTTAGCACGAAGTGTGCTGGTGAATCGTGTGTTGCCAAAGTAGCAACGAGTGAAGTGATATTTCGAAGGAAATAGTGAATTTCCACAATTTTGTGATCAAGCACATGGTCTGTAATTTTCACGCCACATGGCCGACCATCGTGCTACGCCAATGCCATAAATCACATGCATCGACTGTCTTAATAAGTGATTGTTGTGATAATCACGTGTATAACATCCATGCCGTGCAAAGGCCGAGATTTTCTAAGTAAAGATTACGCCGATTCAGGCTGATCACATTTTCACATAAATTAATAGATTCTGTGTGAAGTCACGTGCAAAGTGTCTTTAGCTTCAGTGAAAGCAGACAAAGCCATTCTTGATAAAAGTCTGCAGATAAGTGTAGAAGCAGTTTTAATTATCAAAGCCACGCTAGAAGCAGTGGTTTTCTACCTAAATTCACATTACTACAAGATGTCAGAGCTTCGCCACGTGCAGAGAACTTCTACCAATTTGACCATGGAGATCGTTATTGCTTAAGCCATTCCTGTGAGGGAGACGCCGACCATCTAAGCGACATTACGAAATGTAGGAAGAGGAATGGATAGCCATGCTCATGGGCAAGCAGCGAAGATATCCACTGAAACCCCATAGAAAGGATTTACCCCTCAAACTTTCCTTTGTGGGTGGGGTGAACGACGCCTCGCTGTGAGTCATGATCTAACTTCTATTTGTAAGGTGGATGGTCATAGGTGGATTAGTTACTTAGCAACCGTACTCTGATATCAGTCATCTAGGTAGGTTTTTCTTCTTAGACACCATCTTTGGTGATTTTCACTTTCCTACGATTTTCTACACGACGCGTTTTCTAAAGCTCAGCGTTATACACAGATTTGTGCGCTTACACAGGGTGCAATATTGTCACGATTTGTTATTCCACATCATGGAAACTGAATTTTGTCTTGTTAGAACGGAGCAATACTTTAATCAGCTCCAGCTGAAAGTCGTGTAATTTTGAAGCTCCCTTTTGTATAATTGCTTGTACGCCACTTACACGGGCGTATCGTTTAGGAATGGGAAGTTACTCATCCTACATCTGTTATTGTAAATACATTTTTGTTGTGGGCAGGAAGCCACTAGATTCAAGGTGAATCTTATATCTGTGTAAATGGGTGAAGCAATGTTAGAGCTCACTCATATTCCCGATTGCACGATAACCGTATCGTTTTGAATTCACGCCAGAGGTTCAGGCGTTGAAACACATTTTACTAGTCATTTTCACGTGCCCTGAGTGCACGAAAGCATTATATTGTCCTCGTCAGTGGTGGAACATATTTCAGAGACAATCTGAAGAGAGACATATCTTTCTTCTAAGTTCTTTGGTTTTGCTAAGACAAACCTATCATTGTGAACGTCATTTCATAATCTATTACAACGTCTTATTCTTGATTATTGTGTCATATTAATGAAGATTGTATAAGGGTCACTCATTGACATTTAGCAGGTGAACCCTGCTATGAATTGAAACTATAAATGACTTTTGCTTTGAGCAAATTCAATCACGCAGTGTAGCGGATTGTAACAGCCCGCCTGCGGCCACATGGCAGAAATTCCCACGGTCGCGTCCTGTTATGATATTACCCATCAAACCTACAATCTCAATGCGAGACATCGACTATTGACACACTTTCTGTTAACATTTTTACAATGGATTTTTCTAACCGAGCGAATATTGTGTATGCTCGAACTGTAACCTGGTCAGTTATCAGCAATTTATGGAATGTTTCAGTATAGGGTGACTAGGAATCACATATTCTTTTCACATTCTCGCATATGTTGTAGCAAGTGCAGTTTGTTACTGTCATGATATTATTGATCTGAGTAATCATTGGATGGACCTAACATTTTAGAAGGCTATTATTCTCACTTGCAGTGAATGTTTCTCCGTGTTTTGAGACATGAGGAGTTGGTAACCATTGTTAAGCGATTGCCGGCAGACATATCTTTTGTAACAAGGCTAGCCGAGGTTTTACTCATGGGCTGTAGTGCCATGTAGATTACTTTAGTATGGTAACGGTGACTCGTCAGAGCCGTAGTGTTGTTGTCGACGTGCAGTGTCCCGTGTACTTTGTTGTGTGCACCATGTTTGGTAGCCCACCAGTTTAGAAGCCTTGCATCCGTTTAATTACTGAACTCATAAACTGACGATCATAATAATTACCTACTGAACTAAATCATGAAACTCATTATTATAAACCGACGAAGTTAAAACTGTCGTTAATTCCTAATCGACTGATTAAACCTTGATCTTGTTTACGTTCAGCAGACCGATGCATTGAGCTTGGGTGAGTTTATTCCTGAAGGAATGATTAGCAGCTGACATTGTTAGATTTCAGACAGTGATCGCAGGCGAACCAAGAGTTCAGAACTCGTGGGCCGCGACCTCATGCTGAGAATATTGTTGATGAGCAGTTCATTCTCGTTTCTTTTCACAGACTAATAGAAGACAAATGATAACAAATAGTTACTCATTCTGTGGTAGGCAGGATTAATAATAATATTATTGAGTGTTCGAGTAATTATTTGTGTGTAAGCCCAATGTTACCCTACTTTTTCTACTACTTTGTAGCTTTCTTGTTGTACATCTCTTGTAATCATTGTACTGTATCAGATGACTGAATATCTTTAGATTGCCTAGATTTGTTGTCACGGACGCTTATCGCCGTAGATCAGTTCAGACAGGATTAGCTAGAATTAGGTAACGTTAAATGTAAATGCGGGGTGGTAACAGTTTGAATTAGTTTTGATGTAATGACTTGACATGTTTTCCTGATACGATGTTTTCTTTTCAGAACCATCATCTTTCTCTTGTATCTTCAATCAGGGTTGTTTTTGTACCACTTTCCAAGCTTTGCTTTGCTGTTTCTCATGTATTTAGGACCTGTCGAGAGGGTTAATTTTCATTCAAGTTAGGGGTTGTTTTTCTTGTATTTTTTTATTTAGTAAGCGGATTAGCTGATTTCAAACCCTCCGATAGTAGGATAGGGATTCGAAATTTTCAATAAAACAATTCCACGAATTTTACCTAAGTCTAGATGTAATTATTCAGTAGTTTGTCTTTTGGGGGTGCATTTCCTTGGGTTTCTATGACAATCACTATGATGGGGACCTGATACTTTGGGAAGCTGAGTCTTGTGCCGGCTAGTCCCACAAGGAATGCATTCCGATCAGTGGCGGCTGGTGGTTTGAAATCATGGGTGTGCACTGTTTTAAAAGATTGTCTAAATGTGATATAAATGTAAGCAAACCTAACCATACAAAATAACAGCTTCATTACTGACACGGGGATGGCCAGGGTGGATGGCCTACTTACCTGTCTTCAGAGGTCCGCATCGCTTCCACAGTAAAATCACCTCCAGATGACATGCCCCAACAGAAGAACACCAAAAGGGGTGGAAGGAAGGTGGAGAAGGGGAAGGCACAGGCTCATCTACAGACACCCTCCGATAACTAATAGAACTGCTGCCGACGAAATAATGCCACAACAGTTGCTTAAAAAATTTAAAATAAAATTTAATTATCAGATGGATGGAAGAAAAAAAGAAAATTTAACAAAATCGTTTAAAAAAGGAAGAAACACTACGGCCAAGGCACCCTCTGAAGATGCACGTGGCTTAAGGCCAAAATAAGACAATTATCTTAGAAAACTACATAAGGCTTTACATGCTTGCTTGCTGAACCAAAACGAAAACATTAAAATTTAAAAAAAATTAATTAAGCCCAAAGGAAGAAAATCAGTAGACAGGCATTATTAAATGAGAAAGGGCTTGATAATTTACTAGAACGCAATACCGACCCGACATGCAGAGATCCAGGCCACGACGCAAAACGAAAAATTTAAAATTAAATTAATAAAATAAAATATGATTAATTAAGAAATCCACAACATTCGTGACTGAGAAAAACACAGGAATATTTAGCAAAAACACAAGGTTAAACCAACAAGGTTAATAAAAGAACATATTAAGCTAACACCACAACACGTTTGAGTTTCCCGGTCGACGCCAAGAGACTGCACTCTCAAGACCAGAATGCACTCGGGCAAAACAAAAAACAAACATGGCCGCCAATAGATGACCGCATGTCCGATCGAATTACGGCAAACAATTAGCATAAAATTAATTTAAAATCACCAGAGAGAACAAAAGGGAAGGAAAGAATTACGCCTTAACACTATTGACATGAAACAATTTAGGGAGCAACGGATCGTAAATTAAATTAATAATTGGGCAATCCCAAAGACTACCCAAAAACTAAATAAATAAAAATTCACAACGTAAAATAAACTAGAAGCGTGTCTCCAAAGGTACGAAGAAAACAATAAAATTTTTCATATCTGGTAACATTAGTAAAGGAGAAAAATTAGGCCTACCAGGTGAAACAAAATACAGAATTAAAACATTAATATAAGGCCAATATCGGAGCTCCATAACAAAAAATATAAAAATTAATAACGTACCTTAAAACTTCTCTGTGGAGACACAATAATAATAAAATAATTAACACATTTTAAATAACATAAAAGATATGAACTGCCTGCACATTGCTGCGGTAGAACACAGAATCCGCTTCGATCATCCAGGAGGCTTTCCTTGTTGTAGGCAATAAAATACGCAGATCACACGTCATCTTCCAGGCAAATTATAAAATAATGGCCTAGGAGCACATGCATTTCCTTAGTTTTGAATAAAGTCATGTTTCGTAGAGGCTAGGGGCCACAGCCCCCAGCACGACGGAGAGACCCTCTTTCACAACCAACTGGCTAGTTGCTTTCTTGACGCCAGACTATCAGATCACAACATGGCGGAGAAAATCACAAGTCAAAAACAGCATTGCATTCATGTTAATGTAATTGTCCAATCACAGCTTGATACATCAAGCAACAATGTGATTATTAAGTAATTAATTTGGCGGTATCATGTATATACAGTCTTTTGTTCCATGACGTAGAATATAATAGCCTTCAAATATGTCTAGATTAGGGTGACACCAGAAGGCACCCCAAACACACTCTAGCGGTTGAAGAAGCAACTCCGACTAGGGACGTCGATAGATGCTACCATCTCGTGTTCACAATCGGAACCAAGCCATCAGGCTGTCGTTTCAAGGTCGGGAAGTCACATATAGGGAAGATACATATTTCAAAACGTTGGTACGGGCATTGCACGTAACAGTCTCCCTCCCTTAAGCGTGAACACCGTTCACGAATATGCCTAGGCATAGGCAGTACTCCATAACTAGCCGATTCACCAAGCATGTTTCCAGAAGATAATGTTCACCAGTTAACTCCAATTGATGGACAAAAACCGCATCATTTTGGTTAGGAAGAATGCAGGGTCAGATTATCAGTGAAGGGATAATTGATCACCTCGCAAACCACTTAGTTAACAGCTTCACTGTGTCCATAACTCTTGAGAAACGCAGAACACCAGCACCTGCAATGCTTTCATAGTCCGAGACACGTTAGGTAAATTTTCAAAAAGTCCAATGTTGTTAGCTTTAGACGAAGTAGGTGGAAGCAATGTGCCAGATATCATGCGACGCGTGGGCAGCCATTTACAAAACAGAAGTTAATCTTATTTCAAAAAATAAAAGTTTACAGAAATTACTAATTCTTAACACATTTTATAAAAGAGAAACAAAGTTGAATTTAAATGAAGAAAATCCTGATCATGACCTAGATCCGTGCTTACAAAATTTCATTAACAAGTTTACCTTTTTACAGACTATTAGTACCTTTCAATAATATGCGAGTTGAACGACTATACATTTAGCAGGAGCTACGGTAGAGGAATGACCACTCAAATTCCCAAGGAAACAGGTATACAAGATCACCATGAGTTAGGTCTCCCACCGAGTCCAACTTACATGCTAGCACATTTTATGAAAACATCAAAATTAGTTTCAATTTCACAATTTACCATTAAATGGGAATTACCCAACAGTTACAGTTTGTATCCCAGCAGAGTTTTTAAACCCAATTAAATTCAAAATTCCAGAAGGAACAGATGCCTGAAGGCTTCAGTGAAGGTTAGGGATACTCTACATTATACAAAATCAGTTTACAAAATTTATGGTAGCATTTCCTCATTACAATTCTCTCCACTTCGTTTAATGTGCGAGAGATGCACTCTGGATATTTTGTTGGCCTTAGGGTTTCGAATAAGAAGAGTAACGGGAGTCAGGAATGCTCTACATAACAGGGGCCTTTGAAACGAGGGGTCAACTTGCTAGAAACTAGATTACTGACGCCCTTGGGCTCGAAATTGCGGACGAACACAACATCACCAATTTCCAAATCAGTTGGCTTGCGACAGGCATTGTGTCGCTTGGCAAGTTGGTCATGGGATACCTTAATACTCTCTCCAGCCTTGTCGAATTTCGCCCTCATATCCTCGGGCGTGAAACTGTCTGGAAGGAGATCGTGCAGGTTCCACAGATTAGACAACGGAGAATTAGCCATAAAGGAAAACATTAACGAAAAAGGGGTGGCTTGCGTGCTCTCATGCACGGCGGTGTTGAAAGCAAAATTGAGCCAATGCAAATTAGAATCCCACTTGGAATGGTCGTCGTGGTGGAAAGCAATCAGAGCAGAACGGAGATTAAGATTGACTCGCTCAGCGAGAGACGGGTTAGGAAAATAGGGAGTGGTGGTTACATGCGAAATAGCATAATCAAATAAGAATTGACGGAACTGATGAAATACAAAGCAATTGGCATTATCTGATACCAGGAACTGACATGGCCCAAAAGATGAAAAGATGGAATTAAGACACTTTATGACGGAACTGGTCGTAGCCTGTCTGGTGGGGAATATCCAACTAAACCGGGTGAAACCGTCAGTGCAAACAAGCGCAAATTGGTTTCCCCGACCAGAGCGAGGGAACGGGCCAACATGGTCGATAAAAAGCCTCTCCATGGGTCTAGATGCCGGTTCAGATGACAAGAGGCCAACCTTAGTAGAAACCGGAGGTTTGCTAATACTACATGAAGCACAATTTCTAATGACCCTCCGGATGTCGCCAACCATACTTTGCCAAATGAAGAACTGTCTGGATTTAGCTCGGGTCTTGAATACTCCTAGATGGCCACCAATAGGAGATTCGTGATAGTAACGAAAGATTTCCGGAATGAGGACCGACGGGAGCACAATTTTAGGAAGACGGTCATGACGAGACGAACAACACAACACACCATCCTTTAGAGAGTAGGGCTTGATCACTTCACCAGAATTGATTCGGTCAATTAGGCTAGATACGGAGGGATCTTCTTTCTGGAATCTCCTCACATCTTCAAAAAGCACAGGGGAATTGCTGAGAACGACATTGGCATAATTTACAGGTGATACAAGGTTTACGGGTTCACATCCTTGAATATCCTCTTCGGCTGTTTCCTCACACATGCGGCTTAATGAATCAGCTACCGCATTTTCGGATCCACGAATATGGTGGACGGTGAACTGGAATGACAGAATCCTAGTTGCCCATCTGGCAATCCTACCAGTTTTACGGGGTTTCCCTAACACCCAGCTCAAGGCTTGGTTATCGGTCTCAAGGAGAAACTTAGTGTGCTCAAGATACATATGGAATTTTTCCAGGGCGAACAACACAGCTAAACCCTCAAGCTCGCAAATGGAATACTTCCTCTCTGCGTCCGTTAAGGTACGAGAAGCGTATGCAATGGGTTGCCTACCCAGATCAGACTCTTGTAGTAGGACACAACCAACACCACGACCAGACGCATCAGTCTGCACAATGAACTGCTTCCCAAAATCCGGAATGGCTAACACAGGTGCGCTAGAGAGCGCAAGCTTAAGATCTTCGAAGGCTGCCTGCTGAGAGGGACCCCACTCAAACTTCACAGCCTTTTTGCGTAATTGATTTAGAGGAGCAGCACGGTCGGCAAAGTTACTGATGAACTTACGAAAGAAGTTCACCATTCCAATGTAACGAGCAACACCCTTGGCGTTCTTGGGTGGTTTAAAATCTCTGATGGCCTGCGTACGAGACTGGTCCACGGAGATACCAGATGCGGAAACAATATGACCCAAGAAGGAAATTTTGGGCTTGGCAAAGGAAACCTTGGACAATTTGACGGTAAGGCCAGCGTCACGCAACCGATCAAGTACAACTTTCAGATGATCAACGTGTTCCTCGAAGGACTCAGAATAGATCACCACATCGTCAAGATAGTGGTACACAAATTTTAATTTAATTTCTGAAAACACCTTATCCAGAAGTCTGCTCAACACAGCGGCTCCGGTGGATAGGCCAAACGGGACACGGGCATACTCAAACAGGTTCCAGTCAGTGGAAAAAGCAGTAACATGCCTGGATTCCGGAGAGAGGGAATTTGGAAGTAAGAAGAATTTAAATCGAGGATCGTGAACACCTTCGCGTTGCGAAACCAACTAAAGCACGTATGAAGGTCCGGCAAAGGAATGGATTGTAAAACAACCTTTTGATTAAGAGCCCTAGAGTCGACCACTGGCCTAAAACCACCGTTAGGTTTTGGCACAAGAAATACAGGGGATGAGTAGGCCGAGATAGAAGGTTGGATTACACCTTCTTCCAACATCTTATCGGTGATCTTCCGAAGTTCAGCCATCTTGGGCGGGGCAAGGCGATACGGGCTGGAACGCACCGGCATAGAATCGGTTAGCTCAATCTTGTATTCCATCAAATGGGTTACACCCAACTTGTCAGTAAATACATCACTATACTCCTGACATAACCTCTTTATGGCATCCTTTTGAAGACTGGTTAAATTTTCCAGATCGAGATCCTCAATAGTCACAGGTTTACTAACAGAATTGACAGCAGGAGAAGATAAAACCGGGTTAAATGATAACTTACTTTGCGGACTAAACTTAAACCATAAGTTGCGAGCACCAAAATCAAGAAGCATACCAACGTGGGACATGAAATTAGCTCCGATGACCACAGAACAAGAAGGATTTCTGGCAACAAAAAAATTAAACTTCCAAGAAAAATTTAGAATATGGATTTCGACTGTCATACTACCCAAAATATTTAAGTTTGAACAATTTTCCGAAATAAAAGATTCATTGTTAGGCTCTAACTCAGGTAATTTGCAAACACCCTTCATAGATAAAAACCAAACCTCGCTTATAAAGGATGCGACACTACCAGAATCAAGCAATGCAGAAACGGGCTCGTCATTAACACAAATTTTAATAAACGGGGATATTCCTTTAGCCACAGGAGAAATTCCAAAATCATTATTCACTCTAAAACGATTACAATTAGATGACGAGGACACCCGCACCACAGGTTTCACATTATGTTTAGAATTAGGCTGACTTGCCACGACATTGCTCACCGACAGGTTAGGTAGGTCAGCGACATAAGCAGAATTAGCAGGTGATGAATTAGTTTTCAAAGAGTTACCAAGATTTTCATTAGTTGGGCGACCAGAAACTTCACAGGGTTTTCCCAAATTCTCATGCACAGAAATATCCTTAGAAGTAACATCCGAATTGGTCTCCACAATATCCCGTCATTGGCGATACACAACCTGGTTATACGGACACACCTTCTTAACATGACCCACGCCACCGCACGTGTGGCACTTAACATTGGGTCTTGGATGAAACATAACTTTAGGAGGGGGACGAGACATCAAGGAAGGAGGGGGACAAGACATCAAGGAAGGAGGAGGAACATTAGCTACACGAAGGGAATCTGCATGTTTCACAACCATAGCCTCTATAATGACCTGTTTTAGCTCGACAAACGACGAAGGCCTGGTACACATAGTCATGTATGACCTATATTGAGGCGAAAACGCATTTACAATAGATGACACCAACTGTCGTTCAGTTAAAGGGGATGCAAATACCTGGGCATACACCTTAATGTCACTGACATAGTCGCTAAGGGACTCGTCCAACCTTTGGACACGATACAAGAACTTTTGCTCGAGAGTACTAAGGGCACTCGCAGGGACAAAAAAAACACAACACTTCCCTAATGAACATGGCTAAGGACTTGCGGAGGTGGATAGCTTCAATCAGCTTATCGCGCAGCATACCGGATGCAACAGGATACAACAGTTGGAAAATCTGATTTTCCGACATCCCAAAAATCGAGGCATGGTTACCCAATTCGACCACTTGCTTTAAAAATAGGACCACTTGGGTAACGTCATCTAGGTTGAAACTCTTCAACTTAGTTAAGAAACTAGAAATAGGATGAGGAATCGACCCATAATTAACGGTAGGCGAGTATGTAGCATTTGGAAAAGAGACATTATTACCAGGGTAGCCCGCTCGCACACCCTCTACAGGAGACCAAACATTTACATTGCTAGAGAAAGAAATGGGATGCAATGGGTCGGCAGGACCCAGGAAATCATTAGGTGACCTAACATGAGAAGAATGACCGTATCCAGGGTTAAGTAGTCTGGAGGAGCCAGAGCCAGGCAATAGAGGGGCAGGCAAACCACTATTAGTAATCGATCCCAAAACCTCAGACCTAGTAAACAGAGGTGATTCACGTTCAACCCCAGAAGAACTCTCCAAATTCACAAGGTTATCTCTTAAGTCAATTAAATCAAAAGCACTATTATTGTCGGCCATTTTGAAAAACACAGAATGCAGGCAGACAATACAGAAAGAAACAAATTTTAGGAATTACGAGGACAGTTTACACTTTCACAACAATACCATAACTACAAATTACCAACACCATAGATTAGGTTGACACTCGAACTCAGCCACAATACTATATATAATCATGCACAATGCTGCCCAGAACTGCAGACGTCACTGCTAGCTTGGCTCGAGAACAGGAAGCTAAATTACAAAAATTGCCACAAACCACATGGCGAACAGCTTCAGACAGGGCTCCTCGAGGTCTTCACTAGCAGCATGTAGGCTATCAGAAAATCAAGCAACCCACATTTCCCATGCCAAGAACACATGCCAGTCACTTATCAAGCTTCTTTTTCAGTGGGAATGTTGCATTACAAACAGGATAAAATTCAGCACCGACACCTCGTTTGGAACCGGTCACTTACATATCACCACATGGATATTCAGAGGCAAACATGAAATCAAACAAACGACAAGGATTAGCAAAACATAACATCAAGTGCACTGGAATGACAGATCCCATCAACAACCGCTCCATCAGCATCAGAAGGGTCCATAAAATGAGCCTGCTTGAATGGGGGAGGGGATAGTTGCAGAAGCGAACACGAGCTCGATCTGCTACCAAAATGACACGGGATTGGCCAGGGTGGATGGGCCTACTTACCTGTCTTCAGAGGTCCGCATCGCTTCCACAGCAATATCACCTCCAGATGACATGCCCCAACAGAAGAACACCAAATGGGGTGGAAGGAAGGTGGAGAAGGGGAAGGCACAGGCTCATCTACAGACACCCTCCGATAACTAATAGAACTGCTGCCGACGAAATAATGCCACAACAGTTGCTTAAAAAATTTAAAATAAAATTTAATTATCAGATGGATGCAAGAAAAAAAAAGAAAATGTAACAAAATCATTTAAAAAAAGGAAGAAACACTATGGCCAAGGCACCCTCTGAAGATGCACGTGGCTTAAGGCCAAAATAAGACAATTATCTTAGAAAACTACATAAGGCTTTACATACTTGCTTGCTGAACCAAAACGAAAACATTAAAATTTAAAAAAAATTAATTAAGCCCAAAGGAAGAAAATCAGTAGACAGGCATTATTAAATGAGAAAGGGCTTGATAATTTACTAGAACGCAATACCGACCCGACATGCAGAGATCCAGGCCACGACGCAAAACGAAAAATTTAAAATTAAATTAATAAAATAAAATATGATTAATTAAGAAATCCACAACATTCGTGACTGAGAAAAACACATGAATATTCAGCAAAAACACAAGGTTAAACCAACAAGGTTAATAAAAGAACATATTAAGCTAACACCACAACACGTTTGAGTTTCCCGGTCGACGCCAAGAGACTGCACTCTCAAGACCAGAATGTACTCGGGCAAAACAAAAAACAAACATGGCCACCAATAGATGACCGCATGTCCGATCGAATTACGGCAAACAATTAGCATAAAATTAATTTAAAATCACCAGAGAGAACAAAAGGGAAGGAAAGAATTACGCCTTAACACTATTGACATGAAACAATTTAGGGAGCAACGGATCGTAAATTAAATTAATAATAGGGCAATCCCAAAGACTACCCAAAAACTAAATAAATAAAAATTCACAACGTAAAATAAACTAGAAGCGTGTCTCCAAAGGTACGAAGAAAACAATAAAATTTTTCATATCTGGTAACATTAGTAAAGGAGAAAAATTAGGCCTACCAGGTGAAACAAAATACAGAATTAAAACATTAATATAAGGCCATTATCGGAGCTCCATAACAAAAAATATAAAAATTAATAACGTACCTTAAAACTTCTCTGTGGAGACACAATAACAATAAAATAATTAACACATTTTAAATAACATAAAAGATATGAACTGCCTGCACATTGCTGCGGTAGAACACAGAATCCGCTTCGATCATCCAGGAGGCTTTCCTTGTTGTAGGCAGTAAAATACGCAGATCACACGTCATCTTCCAGGCAAATTATAAAATAATGGCCTAGGAGCACATGCATTTCCTTAGTTTTGAATAAAGTCATGTTTCGTAGAGGCTAGGGGCCACAGCCCCCAGCACGACGGAGAGACCCTCTTTCACAACCAACTGGCTAGTTGCTTTCTTGACGCCAGACTATCAGATCACAACATGGCGGAGAAAATCACAAGTCAAAAACAGCATTGCATTCATGTTAATGTAATTGTCCAATCACAGCTTGACACATCAAGCAACAATGTGATTATTAAGTAATTAATTTGGCGGTATCATGTATATACAGTCTTTTGTTCCATGACGTAGAATATAATAGCCTTCAAATATGTCTAGATTAGAATGACACCAGAAGGCACCCCAAACACACTCTAGCGGTTGAAGAAGCAACTCCGACTAGGGACGTCGATAGATGCTACCATCTCGTGTTCACAATCGGAACCAAGCCATCAGGCGGTCGTTTCAAGGTCGGGAAGTCACATATAGGGAAGATACATATTTCAAAACGTTGGTACGGGCATTGCACGTAACAATTACGATTTCACGATTTTAATAACTGATTGCTTATGAACAAATTATTAAATATTTTTAAACGAAATGTTCTACTGCGAAAACTGGTCAACGCAAAATTTTACTTTAACATTATTGTATTTACAGTTCAAGAAATTAATTTTAAACAATTATATCTGATATAGAAATGTACAAAAATAATGAATAATTTACCGTGCCAATCCTTCCTATTACAGACTTGAATCCTATGCTGGGTCGACAGTCTGAAATTTTGTGATATTTACTCTGACGATGTCACTCACATTATATTCCCCAAGTTCACTAGTGGCACCTTGAGTCTATTTACAAGAACATTTGTGAAATGCACAGATTAATTATAAAGTAGCCTATATGGCTTGAATAAAGTATAACAACAATGAATACACAATTTTAAAACCTTAAATTACGTTTGAATCAATTTTCTGTGAATAAAGTTCATTCTTCTCTCCTTCTTCTGGGCAAATTTATCGATAACTTTGTCATTAAAATTTGGAATTGACCTTACAAGTTGTTTCTCAATCGACAACATTGCTAATGCCGTCAGTCTATCTTGTGACATTGTGCTTGGGAGAAATGTTTTTATTCTTTTTAGTGTAGAAAAACACCTCTCTGCTTCACTTGTGGTCATAGGTGCGGTAGTCAAGACTTTGAGAACTTTGAGCGTTTCACTGAATATTTTCCCCAAATTATTCTTAATAATGAATTCAATCAAGTCAATTGCACAGGTGACATTCCGGAAGTCTTCAAGCATGTACATAACTTCTAATTCTGTTTTCAATTTGGATCTGTCAACAAAAGGATAGGCTTGGCAAGCTTGGAAAAGACTTTATTTTGGAAATTTCTTATCGAACGACTTGAAATTTTCCGAAGAAAAAAGATTTGAAGCCATAAGATGACCCGAGAAGGAGAAACGTTCTTTAGCTTGCATAGAAATAACATCACACACTTCTTTATCTGCAATTTTTCTTGAAGTTGGAATCTCCTCACGTCTTCGTTTTGCTGAAGAGGTTTCTTCTGAAATGTTATCCACTGTATCCCGAACACTTGCCACTGCAGATCCAAATGAATGTATTGCTTTTCTCACGGCAACAGTGTCTATTGTCCTCTCTTGGAGCTGTTGATATAAAATATCCACATGTGGCATTATGTGGTGAAAAAATTCAAGCCAGAATAAGAACACACGCTGCTCTATTTTCAAACGCAAACCTCTTGCCTGTGTGATGGTGTTTATTTGTTTACTTGAATTTTCAATTTTCTCAAAACATTCCATCAAAGATTCTCTATGTTCATACACCGTTTGTACCGTTCGAGATTTGAAATTCCATCTAACCTTTGAACCTGAAGGAATTCTTCTACCAACCACTTCGTCTAACACATTAACTCTTTGAGATGAGTTCGAAAAGAACTGAGGAATTTCATTGAGATCTGCAAAAAATATACGCACTTGTGTATTTTGGCTACTAGCTTGAGCCATTATTAGATTAAGTTTGTGGGCGTAACAATGTATGTAATAAGCGTACGGATAGTCTCTTCTTACAATCTCCTGTACACCGGAGTGCGTTCCACTCATCACATTAGCTCCATCATAGCTTTGAGATATGACTTTGGTCTTTACTGACACCACTTCCTCTAAAGCGTCTTTTACACATATAGCCAAAGCCTGTGCGTCATGACCGCTAGGGTTCTTGAAAGCCCAGAACCTTTAAACAGGCTTGTCATTTGGCAGCAGGTAGCGAAACACTATAACCATTTGGTATTGTCCCCGTTTACCCGGATAGTAGGCTGTCAGATATCCGCCCCCCTCAATCGGATTGCCAATAATCAATCGCACCGGCACAGCTACATCAATGAAAATGGCACTGACAGATACTATCGAGATATGAGCACAGAAGTTCACAGGAAATCATTGTGGAACACACCAAAATAGACGGGGGTACATACTTACCGTTACTTACCTCTTAAAAATAATCTCGGGGTTTGAGTTGACAACAGGATCACTAAAGTCTGTTCACACAATAACTTCCACCATGACATTTAAAAATGAACCAAAACGAAGACGAGAACTTGGAACTGTACAAAAGCTTTATTTCTAATAAAGGATAAGATTTTAATAACACAACATATTAAACGTGGCTATCAGTAGCCCATGTCAATCTGACTACGTCCTCCTGTAGGACTTGCAAAATTATCATACAACATGATATAAAACATATTAGCTCCCACGAGCTCCAAATAACGTAATATTCATAACACAATTGGATTGGAAAGGAAGTGAGGACGAGACATATATAGAGCATTTGGTTTCCTTTTAATAAACATGACAATTGTATTTATAGTCGCAAGGCCAGAGTGTGGACGACCTCACCCGCTGATAACCAGTTGTTGGGACAGCTGCAAGCTACCCTCCAACCTGTCGCATACTCGTCAAATGGACTCCCTTCTCACATGCTACGTTACGTAAGAATACAGCTTTCTCTCAAGCTTTAAATGTCCGCACGACAACTCAAACATATATTTACGCAATTCTTTCAAATATTTTACTCACATCCTACTGGATTATTATGATAATACCTGAACTTGTTAAGTTCTCATCCAAATGTTTAATTAGCTCTTAAATGTTTATAACAAAATCACATAAATTATTTATAACAATTAGAAATCGTTTATAATATTTGTCAGAGACAATAAAAATATTTTAAACACGCCTTTAACATCATTTTCGTTCCACATTATTTTCAAAAATATTTACAGCAATTATTTATAATATTAACATTTAAATTGTTTAAATTATTAATTTTAAGAAATACATTAACCACAGGTTCATCCGGTTAGTAGTTTCATAATCGTGTCCATATAATCGACCAATGAAGGTTAGTTATACATTTTAATGTCACAATCTGGTTTAATAAAGGTTTTAATAATTATTTGTGACGGTACTCTTCATTCAAAATCTTATCTCAAATTCTTTCAAAACTCGTGTTAATTATAACAGTAAATTCACTTGATTAATTTTCAACGAACTATGACAATTCACTCCAGCGGAAAATACTTCGCTAACACAATAATGCACAAACTGCATTATAATTAAGCCCAAAATTCATCATATATTGATCTATATGGCATTAAAACTTCTACCGAACCTACAAAAACTTCCACAAATAATTCTTTAACATTAATTCCTGTGGGAACCTCCTTCATATTCAAGGGCATTATATATCAGCGACTCTCAACACATGCGCTGCACTAGCGATTATACATCCATAGTTCCACTTAAAAATTCTTATAATCATTAATTGTTTCAAAACTGTTTTCATTTAACCTTCGTGGATTTCATTCATGAATCGAACTGAAGTCAAAATTTGCCAATCACAAACAAATTTAATAGGGAATACGCTTATATACGCCAGTCTTGTCTATCAAAATTTAAGATTAACATCTTAAAAGAATTGTAGTATAAAAATACTATCATCAAATAAAGTGTGACTAAAACTGCAAAGTAGTCGAATAGAATCCATTTAGACTGGGGAATGCAAACATTGTTATATAAATCTCTAATTGAGAAAAATTCCTAACAAAAGTTCTTGACATTAATGCATTCAATAATTCATTATTAAAGTTAATCTTTCACAAAAGTGTCTATGATGCAATGGTCGTTCATAAATGACGATAAGTGTCTGTGTTGCAATCAATTCAAATAACGACTAGTATTTCCAAGGTCGTCGACAACGCAAGAGATTTTAACGCTCTAAAATCATTTAAATGATCTTCCTTCTTGATGATGACAGAAAATTGGTCAAAGTAATTAAACTGGGGTAGAATTACTTTAATAAAGTGACACGCTGTCTGAATTTAAATCTGCCATAAAAATCATTAACTTACAGTCAAATCGTGACTACAAAAATATTAATTACTGAAAAATCTAAATATCAGTCTCAACTGATCCAAAATCGT
This sequence comes from Meconema thalassinum, assembly GCA_946902985.2. Lineage (NCBI taxonomy): Eukaryota > Metazoa > Arthropoda > Insecta > Orthoptera > Tettigoniidae > Meconema > Meconema thalassinum. Next base: position 1,296,173,051 of record OX336389.2, read on the forward strand.
TTAACTATGCCCATGACATAACAATGTCTTAATAAATCGTCGAAAAAGGCATAACTCGTCAAGGTGTACTGAGAATAGGAATCTCAAACAAGAAAATAGGGCAAAATACATGAGGACAAAAATATGGGAAAAATGGTTGCTCAAACATCATTAAGAAACTCAAATACAATAAACGTTCACGACTACCTTATCTGCCGATTGACGTTCCAGAGGAAAATTCCCCAAAGAAGACTGCTGATGGATCCATTTCACCAAGTTAAAGCTGAGCTTCATCCTCGAAATAGGAAATAGCATCCTCGGAGAATCGAACTGCTTCCTTCTCCGTAAATCGCTCTGCTCCTCGAAGACGAATAGACATCCTTCCGGCAATAATATTCTTTGTGCGTCGGGATAACCCTGACCTCTCTTGAAAAATTTTCCTGAAGTTCCAGTAGACAATCGCCATGAAGTTTTGGTAGAAATTTCCGAAGAAATTTTCATATTCAATGAGTATGTAATAGATTCCATTGCTGTTGGATGGTATTCAGCTTCGAAGCACGAAACATGGGTGTAGATGGTATTCACCACATGTTCGCTTGTGTGGAATAGCAATTAGCGAAGTTCCATGTTGCTATCTTACTCCGTTGAAATATGTCCCAATTGCATTAAGACCTTTAGCCTTCCATCTGCTCTTCGGTTGTAGTATTAGAAGAACAAACTGCCTTATTAAATTGCTCCATTATACTGTAGTGTTGTGTAACAAAAGCAATCAGAAGTCTCCCTATTTCACTAGCAGCGTTAGCCGTGGCGTAAATTCTGGCGATACAATAGTGCTTCTCAGGTGGAGAGATAATCACTTTTGTCAGTCGTCGAAACTTGCTAATATCTTTCAAACTAATCGCTCGAAATTGTTCAGCTATTCTATATTACTACATGTAGCACTGCACAATATAATTAGCTTATCGGTGACTGCTAACTGTTCAAAGCTAAACTTGTAGAAGCATTCGAAGGTGCGTTTTAACTTCACCTAGTTTGACTTGAATCTCGTATAATGCAGTGACCTCACCGCGTTCTAAAAACGACTCTTTCACACTTTTCACTATATATGACTATATAAGAAAGAACTTTCACAATTGGACTTCGATGATCTGAGAATGAGATCTGAGAATGATCGGAGAATGAGATCGGAGAGAATGGGCTCCTCTCTTCTGCGCAAGCCCTTTTATTAACTTCACGAGGGGCGTTTCCATCCCTTCCATAGCGTGATACTGCGTCATCGCTAAAAGTTCCAACTTCGTTAATACATGACGGATTTTCAAAATTCAAAAACTGAAAATAAATTTCACCAAAATTCCAAATCAATGCCTCTACTGCAAATGGATTTCCACAATTCTGCATTCCAAAAGTAATACAAATACCATAGTTTCAGCAATCTCCGTCTTCCTTTAAACTATCGTTCATTGGTTCAAGCCTCTCCTCCAATAGCATAGTTTCTTCCTCAGCAGAATTCCACTTTTCCTGCGACTGCGTCGTAAATCTTGGAACATTCTCGACTAAATGCTGACGTCACTGACAATCTCAGCTCAAGTAGCCTGCTGGCATAACGTTTGCGTCATCCGTGCTTACGTCATGACTACCCACGTCATAACTATGACAGCCATAACTCTCCTTTATAATTTCAATATAGCCACCGTGGTCTCTATATAATTCAATTACGGGGGCATTCTCCTCTCACCACGTTTTAAAAACAGCTGCAAATTGTTTTTAAACTCAATGTTACAAGTATCTCAACTCTCTTGAACACGAAATTGAATTAATACTGGTTTACTCTAGGATAGTATCTTTTTAAATTTCCAGCATTGAACTTGCCGTAAACGACATTATTCTCATCATCGTAGAGTTCGTAACAGTTGTTTCCATAAGCGTTCGTAATTCTAAACGGCCCCAGGAACACTAATCCAAATTTGGGGTAGATTTTCTTGGTCATATCAGCCTTGACAGGTCTGCGTAATAATACAAGATTTCCAACTTGTAAGGGTGTACCAAAACGTTTTCCAGCTACTCTTTTCAATCGTTTCCTGAATTTGGGTTACATGTTCCCCACTTGACTTATTCCACTCGTCTTTCCATACCGCTACGTTTGCTGTTAACATTTCTGCTATGTCTACTTCGATATCCTCTTTTAATAATCTATTATGGTCTAATACCTGGGTTCTCATGACCTCTAAATCATACTTCAAATCTGCTAAAGACGTTGTCGTTCTAACTGACTCATCAACTAATCTAGTCGCTAATGCAGTTATATTACGCGTACAAAGAGTTTTCGAGTTTTCTATCTCTTCCCTGACTTTATTTACATCAGTTTGGACTTTAGTCATATCCACGAAAACTGTGTTGACCTCTACCTGAATCTTAGTTATGTCACTTTGCACCTCAGTTATATCCGCACGAATGTTATTAATATCTACCTGAACATTGGATACATCAGTTCTAGCATTTTGAATTTCTTTTTGGACTTCCTCGACCTTGTCTTGGACAGTCGCAACATCATTTTTGACAACAACTACTTCGGCTCTAGCACAAGAAATATCCCCTCGGACATTAGCTACATCTAGATTTAACATTGTAAGGTCTTTCTGTACCTTAGACACATCAAATTTAACATCATCAACATTTTTATGCACATTAGATACATCTGTGCGGATGTCACTTACAGTACTCTCAATTCCTTGGGTATTAATCTGTAAACGCGACATATTATCCTCTAAATTAGCAGCACTAGTTTGAATAACCTTCAAACTTTCACCCATGCTAGCTTTCAAATTACTAGCATTCTCCTCCATTCGACTAGTATTCCTAGCTTCCATCTCCTTCATACTACTATTCAAATTAGCAGACATATTACTAGCATTCTCCTCCATTCTTGCATTCAAATTAGCAGACAAATTACTAACATTCTCCTTCATGCTTTCATTCAGCATCTGCTTCATACTATTGTTCATGCTAGCTTTCATCTCCTCTAACATCATCCTCAAACTTTCATCTGCCATTAGCAGCACTAGTTTGAATAACCTTCAAACTTTCACCCATGCTAGCTTTCAAATTATTCAAAAATTATTCAAAAATTATTATTCAAAAATAGACTGCTGTAGGGACATACATCAAAAGAGCAAAATAACAACATTTGAGCAACACTTTTCACCATATATAAATTTGATCAATTTTCTGTCTTAAATCTAACTTATAACTACCTTATAATTAACTTTCGAAGATACTTCATGTTGAAACAAACTCAAGCACATGTTCAAATTTCCCTGGCTCATTTTAAAATATCCTAACACAAATAATTTACATTTACAATCCAAATAATTTAATTTTATCTTTAATATGACTAAAATGTCATAAGCCGGTCAAATAAAATAAGATTCCAGATTATAGGCGATTTTCCTAAGTTTCCAGCCTATTTAACCTTTCTCAAGTTGTATAAGATCTGATCTTTTCTGAGTGTAATTTTCCTAATACAATACAACATTTAATTCCTATATAATCACTCTCTTAAATGCTACAATTGGCCTAGACATCGAACAAAGAATCAACCTCTTTATTTGAGTCTAATCGAACCTCACGTGTTAGGTTTGTCAATCTTACTCGCGTTCAACCTGGTAATCCAGTTATGTTGAATCGAGCCCCAACGTTTTAGGGTCGCCAATCTTACTGTCCCCCTTTACCCGGATAGTAGGCTGTCAGATATCCGCCCCCCTCAATCGGATTGCCAATAATCAATCGCACCGGCACAGCTACATCAATGAAAATGGCACTGACAGATACTATCGAGATATGAGCACAGAAGTTCACAGGAAATCATTGTGGAACACACCAAAATAGACGGGGGAACATAATTACCGTTACTTACCTCTTAAAAATAATCTCGGGGTTTGAGTTGACAACAGGATCACTAAAGTCTGTTCACACAATAACTTCCACCATGACATTTAAAAATGAACCAAAACGAAGACGAGAACTTTGAACTGTACAAAAGCTTTATTTCTAATAAAGGATAAGATTTTAATAACACAACATATTAAACGTGGCTATCAGTAGCCCATGTCAATCTGACTACGTCCTCCTGTAGGACTTGCAAAATTATCATACAACATGATATAAAACATATTAGCTCCCACGAGCTCCAAATAACGTAATATTCATAACACAATTGGATTGGAAAGGAAGTGAGGACGAGACATATATAGAGCATTTGGTTTCCTTTTAATAAACATGACAATTGTATTTATAGTCGCAAGGCCAGAGTGTGGACGACCTCACCCGCTGATAACCAGTTGTTGGGACAGCTGCAAGCTACCCTCCAACCTGTCGCATACTCGTCAAATGGACTCCCTTCTCACATGCTACGTTACGTAAGAATACAGCTTTCTCTCAAGCTTTAAATGTCCGCACGACAACTCAAACATATATTTACGCAATTCTTTCAAATATTTTACTCACATCCTACTGGTTTATTATGATAATACCTGAACTTGTTAAGTTCTCATCCAAATGTTTAATTAGCTCTTAAATGTTTATAACAAAATCACATAAATTATTTATAACAATTAGAAATTGTTTATAATATTTGTCAGAGACAATAAAAATATTTTTAAACACGCCTTTAACATCATTTTCGTTCCACATTATTTTCAAAAATATTTACAGCAATTATTTATAATATTAACATTTAAATTGTTTAAATTATTAATTTTAAGAAATACATTTAACCACAGGTTCATCCGGTTAGTAGTTTCATAATCGTGTCCATATAATCGACCAATGAAGGTTAGTTATACATTTTAATGTCACAATCTGGTTTAATAAAGGTTTTAATAATTATTTGTGACGGTACTCTTCATTCAAAATCTTATCTCAAATGATTTCAAAACTCGTGTTAATTATAACAGTAAATTCACTTGATTAATTTTCAACGAACTATGACAATTCACTCCAGCGGAAAATACTTCGCTAACACAATAATGCACAAACTGCATTATAATTAAGCCCAAAATTCATCATATATTGATCTATATGGCATCAAAACTTCTACCGAACCTACAAAAACTTCCACAAATAATTCTTTAACATTAATTCCTGTGGGAACCTCCTTCATATTCAAGGGCATTATATATCAGCGACTCTCAACACATGCGCTGCACTAGCGATTATACATCCATAGTTCCACTTAAAAATTCTTATAATCATTAATTGTTTCAAAACTGTTTTCATTTAACCTTCGTGGATTTCATTCATGAATCGAACTGAAGTCAAAATTTGCCAATCACAAACAAATTTAATAGTGAATACGCTTATATACGCCTGTCTTGTCTATCAAAATTTAAGATTAACATCTTAAAAGAATTGTAGTATAAAAATACTATCATCAAATAAAGTGTGACTAAAACTGCAAAGTAGTCGAATAGAATCCATTTAGACTGGGGAATGCAAACATTGTTATATAAATCTCTAATTGAGAAAAATTCCTAACAAAAGTTCTTGACTTTAATGCATTCAATAATTCATTATTAAAGTTAATCTTTCACAAAAGTGTCTATGATGCAATGGTCGTTCATAAATGACGATAAATGTCTGTGTTGCAATCAATTCAAATAACGACTAGTATTTCCAAGATCGTCGACAACGCAAGAGATTTTAACGCTCTAAAATCATTTAAATGATCTTCCTTCTTGATGATGACAGAAAATTGGTCAAAGTAATTAAACTGGGGTAGAATTACTTTAATAAAGTGACACGCTGTCTGAATTTAAATCTGCCATAAAAATCATTAACTTACAGTCAAATCGTGACTACAATAATATTAATTACTGAAAAATCTAAATATCAGTCTCAACTGATCCAAAATCGTTTAACTATGCCCATGACATAACAATGTCTTAATAAATCGTCGAAAAAGGCATAACTCGTCAAGGTGTACTGAGAATAGGAATCTCAAACAAGAAAATAGGGCAAAATACATGAGGACAAAAATATGGGAAAAATGGTTGCTCAAACATCATTAAGAAACTCAAATACAATAAACGTTCACGACTACCTTATCTGCCGATTGACGTTCCAGAGGAAAATTCCCCAAAGAAGACTGCTGATGGATCCATTTCACCAAGTTAAAGCTGAGCTTCATCCTCGAAATAGGAAATAGCATCCTCGGAGAATCGAACTGCTTCCTTCTCCGTAAATCGCTCTGCTCCTCGAAGACGAATAGACATCCTTCCGGCAATAATATTCTTTGTGCGTCGGGATAACCCTGACCTCTCTTGAAAAATTCCCTGAAGTTCCAGTAGACAATCGCCATGAAGTTTTGGTAGAAATTTCCTAAGAAATTTTCATATTCAATGAGTATGTAATAGATTCCATTGCTGTTGGATGGTATTCAGCTTCGAAGCACGAAACATGGGTGTAGATGGTATTCACCACATGTTCGCTTGTGTGGAATAGCAATTAGCGAAGTTCCATGTTGCTATCTTACTCCGTTGAAATATGTCCCAATTGCATTAAGACCTTTAGCCTTCCATCTGCTCTTCGGTTGTAGTATTAGAAGAACAAACTGCCTTATTAAATTGCTCCATTATACTGTAGTGTTGTGTAACAAAAGCAATCAGAAGTCTCCCTATTTCACTAGCAGCGTTAGCCGTGGCGTAAATTCTGGCGATACAATAGTGCTTCTCAGGTGGCGAGATAATCACTTTTGTCAGTCGTCGAAACTTGCTAATATCTTTCAAACTAATCGCTCGAAATTGTTCAGCTTTTCTATATTACTACATGTAGCACTGCACAATATAATTAGCTTATCGGTGACTGCTAACTGTTCAAAGCTAAACTTGTAGAAGCATTCGAAGGTGCGTTTTAACTTCACCTAGTTTGACTTGAATCTCGTATAATGCAGTGACCTCACCGCGTTCTAAAAACGACTCTTTCACACTTTTCACTATATATGACTATATAAGAAAGAACTTTCACAATTGGACTTCGATGATCTGAGAATGAGATCTGAGAATGATCGGAGAATGAGATCGGAGAGAATGGGCTCCTCTCTTCTGCGCAAGCCCTTTTATTAACTTCACGAGGGGCGTTTCCATCCCTTCCATAGCGTGATACTGCGTCATCGCTAAAAGTTCCAACTTCGTTAATACATGACGGATTTTCAAAATTCAAAAACTGAAAATAAATTTCACCAAAATTCCAAATCAATGCCTCTACTGCAAATGGATTTCCACAATTCTGCATTCCAAAAGTAATACAAATACCATAGTTTCAGCAATCTCCGTCTTCCTTTAAACTATCGTTCATTGGTTCAAGCCTCTCCTCCAATAGCATAGTTTCTTCCTCAGCAGAATTCCACTTTTCCTGCGACTGCGTCGTAAATCTTGGAACATTCTCGACTAAATGCTGACGTCACTGACAATCTCAGCTCAAGTAGCCTGCTGGCATAACGTTTGCGTCATCCGTGCTTACGTCATGACTACCCACGTCATAACTATGACAGCCATAACTCTCCTTTATAATTTCAATATAGCCACCGTGGTCTCTATATAATTCAATTACGGGGGCAGTATTGTGATGAAACATCCGACGTCTCGTCAGCCATTACGGAGATGAAGTCTGCTTCTTGGATTTCAGTTTTAATTTCATCTTGGCATACGTCAAGCATACACTGCAATAAGTCGTTCTGAATTTCTTTAGATGTTCCTCTAAACACTGTTGCACTTTTTAGATGATCCTTCAGAAGCGTATCTAATTCGGATGTGAAATCTATTAATCCTCTAAAAATACCAGGGTTTACAGAATCTTCTTTCCCATTGTGTCCTCTCAATGCCAGCTCGAAAATTCCACAAAACTTGATGGATTCAATGATCTGTGACAGAACGTGTCGGTTCTTCGATACCTCGATATTTTGCTTTTCTATGTTCCTCCTGAATGCACAATCAAGCTGCTGTCTGATCTCGTATTTCCCTAGTGCTTGAAATTCTAATTCGGCATTCATGTGTGTTTTTGTTTGCTCATGTTTGTCCATTTTTTGTTTCAAATGTCCTAGGTCAGAAAACCCTGTTTTGGTACAGGTATCACTGCTTTTGTCTTTGTCACATGAAAACATTAAGCATGGGAAACAATACATCCTGTTGGTTAATTCACAGCCACAAACCCACTCATATTTGCCACACACGTCATTATGGAATAAACGAGTCCTAGCCTTGCCTTTGCACTGAGTCGTTTGAACTAAATTTAGGATTGGGATAGGCCTTCCCTTTTCTTTTATGGCCACCTTTTCTTGCAGAGTAAGTTGGGAAAAGGTAATGGTTTTTACGCCTGAACAGTATTCATAATAATAAATGTATAAATAAATACCTATGTTAATAATAAACACACACTCAAATATCCACAACTTAAAAACACACATCTTGCAAAGTACTTGCCACGGCCAAAATAGCCAACTTCTCGAGAGAAATAAATTTATTTTCTATCATAGGTCATGTTAATCCTCTGTTACGGTACATCCAAATACAATTATAATGGGCCTTAAAAATCTGTAAATTATAAAGGAATGTTATGAAACTGAGTTAACTTTTATAACTATAGCTTATATAATATCCATTCAGTTGGCTGTTCTGTGATTTTTAAATGTACAATGAAAATCAAATGACAAGGGTTCTACAAGCGGAGAAACGACACAACCTTTCAAACTGCTACTTGGTACACTAATTCTCCAACAGATAGTGCGGTAGTTGTTATCGAAGCTCGTGTCTGAGTCTGACACTTGTCATTAGTTGTGAAAGAGATGGGATAAGCTGAGCATGCGCAGTTCTTTTCGCCGGGGAAGGAAGTGGCTCCGTTGCTGTCATTGTTAACACACTATCCCTCTTGCCCCCCTGCAGCCGTATAGCCTAAAGTCTGGCTCGGTCCGGCTACAAAGCTGTACGTGGCGAACGGCGACCACTGGGCGATACCCGAGCCAACATACAGCGAGGAGTAGCACACGCGGTGTACAGGACATTTGTTGACGCGTAATAATACCATAAAATCATGTTGTTATTTACATATTTATAAAACTAAAATGCAAAGCAAGGCTAATATTGCGAGAATGGGTGTGCACTGGCTCCAGGGCGAATACCCAGAAACCGCCACTGATTCCGATCCTCTCCGGCAATGTGTCTTGAGGATGGGGTCATCTGGGAGGCCACACACGGTTGGTGGTGACCAGATAGCCTCCTCTAACGGGCACAGTAGGCCTATGTGGTTATCAATATCCTGACGACTTCATTCATTTTTAAAATAGCCTAATGAGGTATTATGTCATTAAATGCAAAACACTATCAACTGATATCACAGGAAGAAAAATATTACCTACAGTATTATTATTATTATACCGGAAGAGAATAATTACTAAAGGATGACCGTAATAAGGTGGGGGAGAGAAAGGAAGGAATAAAAATTAGTGGGTAGGAAGGAAAAGGGGCGGGGAAGGGTAAACCCGTGACAGGGAGGAGGGAGGGCAGGTCGTTGATGGATCGCGCTCGAAAGTGCATCGCCGCGCCATTCTACGCTGTCTGTTGGAACTAATTCCACCGAGCAATAGGAAGAGTTCAAAACTTTACATTAAAATGAATCTCTGTCTATTATATCCTCTTTGATATAGGGTGTATTTCTATCTCCCAAAATTTTTAAAATGGCTTCCGTGGCGTTAACAGCTGATTCGTAACCTCAAGTTAAAACTCCCGTGAAGGTGGGACGCTAAATTCATCTGCGGTCACAACTGGCTTGTTTACAATTATTACGAACATGGAGGTGAGAGGAGGATGACATTGCTAGCAATTCAATTTTTGTGCACTGCTGAACTAAATTATTGGCCATTGCGTATTGATGTTGCTGCCCATGGGCGCCCATGAGGAGGGGCAGGGTGGAGCCGTGCCCCCCCCCCTCCTCCCCCTGGAATTCCGAGAATGATGATATTAGTTTGGTCATTGTCCCCAGTGTATTTCATGAATTGAAGTTTCTGATAATCAACTGACAAATGTTACAATAGAAAACTTCTTTAATGTTGCTGACGTAATATGTGTGTATATTCAAAAATATATGGTTCCAATGATGTCATGCACTAGACCACTAATTTTTAACATGGGTATACCTAGTGTTAAATACCGTATGTTTACCCGACACTACCACAAGTGGTTAGGCTGGCTACTACTTTCGCCACCTCACTTTGGCAATGACGATACGAAAGCAAGTTCTGGAGATATTCTTATACATTGCAACACTGATAGCGGATTTCAGCCACTAAAACGAGGTTTTCTTTGATGACTAGTAAAACGCTGGTCCCTTAAGGTCGTACTTACAATATTGGGTCGTTTACTGTATTCAAGCCCGTAATTACTGGGAACAAACAGGGCAGCTGCCCAGGGCGACAGGTTTTAGGGGCGGGAAAAAATCTGGAAAACTGTAAAAAACCGCTTGGGCATTAAACGCCAAGTTATTAAGGTTTAACCCACCCTCCATACACACACACACGTGAGTTGTTCATTGTCGCGCATTTGCAATGTTGATTATTTAAGGACACACAAAACGGGATTGTGTTAGTCATATTGGTGTTCTTGCTTTTGAATCTGACTTGAAAGTGAAATTGGACTTGGTGTATTCTTGGAATACACGGTACGAGAGAATATAATTTTTAATGCTTTTGCATGTTCATTCCTTCTTCTTCATCAAACACCAACAGTGATCTTCTATTTTCTCTTTAGTGATCATGTTGCTTATATCTTTGGTGAGTCTGTTCTAGATATATATCTTCCATGACCCTCCTAGCGTCATCTAGCAGCGAATCTCTGAAGCTCCTCAATTTTTCCTGGTGCAAGAGGACTTCCTTTTCCATCTGGCCACCAGATCTCGTCACCATCGCCTGCTATCAACTCTTTGAAGACCATCTCCTCAAGAGAATTTAAGTTTACAATGTTGGTCATGCTTATATGTTCTCCTTTTGTCTCCTACCCCCACTCTTTCCCTTCCTTGGACCCTCCGTGCTTAGCTGAGTGGGTCTCACTTCTAAGTCGGCAGTTGACTCGGTCAGTTAAGGCTCAACTCGAGCCAGTCTCCTCATCCAAGAGACACTCTCTACGTTCTACGCCATGTTGGCACATTAAGTATCGGTTAAGGGAACTTCACCTTCGCCATGCAACAAAGATAAGTACCTGCTTCAAGTTTTAACTTCATCTTCATGGTTCTAACTTCTACATGCTTTTAACGATATTTTATAGACAGCATGAGATTACTTATTTTGGGGCAAAAATCATTCTTCGTGGGATTTGCCATGTTGAGCTTTTGTCTGTCTAAGCCAACCTTAATAGAAAGTAGCTTTTCTTAAGCTATTTAATTGAGAAATCTTCTCACTACGTGGGATATTATCTAATACCCGCTGTCTATAAATCACCAAGCTAGTTCCTCCGCTGGATTATCTTTGGCCCATTCTTCTATTGAGATCGTTCTGGAATCTTCCAGATTCTGTACTTTATCTACAAGTCTTGCCGTCATGTATTTTTCACTCACTTGTGGGAATACTATTTAAAATGAGGAATCTTCCTTATTAATTACCGCAATAGCAAATTTTCTTCCACCGTTGGAATGTTCTCTGGCGCATTTAATTGTAATTCACAATCTTCTCAAGAAATAGATTCTCGCCTACCTAGTGCAACCAGTTCTCTTCATTATTGCAATAACTTTCTTTCCCATAAACTTCCGTGTTTTTACAGTGAACTTTGCATCCATTTTACAGACTATAGTGAAAACTGGTGCTTGTTCTACTTTTCTACCGCGTCGCGATCGTCCGTTTACATTTAAATAAGGCCATGAACATTGATCCTAAATCCCAATGATCTTTCCTCAACCTTCTACTAACAAACCATATTAATAAAATTGTAACTTTTCTATAAGGTGTCACTCACGAAGTGCCCTTCCATTTTTGCTTGTTTATCATTAATTAATTACTGTATAACTACGTGTTTTATACACGGTTCAAACTTACATTGTTTCTTCCCTATAATCAGGGAAAACAATTCTTTCAACTCTTGAGCGAGTTATTTCTAGGTTTCACGAAATGGAAACTGCCCCATTAGGCTCGTGATTCCTGCTTAAACATGGGAAGTCTAGAACCTTCCTTTTGACTTACTCTTCAGGTTTCACCGTAAGTGACCTGCTCTCTTTTGTATAATTGTTATAAAGTAATTCAGCTTAAATATAAGAAGTTGTAGGTACTTCTATCTTATTCTTCATGTTTTTCTTATTGTTATTTTCGAAGTTGTCACTCTCTCTAGAACATTCTCTCAAGAATTTCTTAAAGTACACTCTTTGTACTCAATTTAATGTTTATCTTTGATCACTTCATTTGTCTCTTTTTTAAATCCTATAAAGATTTTAGAACATATATAAGGTTTGAATCCTCATAAATTGTTATTTGCCTGGAGCAATCTCTAAATGTTAGGAGGTCTGCGACCCCATTTGTTAAAAAGTTTAAATGATCTATATTTGTCAAAAAGATATTACATACTTGTTAAATTCATTAAACTTCTTTGAATTGTTAAATAAATTAAATATTTGTTTTTGGATTTATCATTTCGCAAATACTACAGTTAGGCAAGATCCTGGCTTTCCTAACTCTTCCTCAGTTCATGCCATCGTTAATACAGAACAAATCTGCTACTATTTGTCTTGCCAGACTATCACCCTTCCCCATAGTAGTTTTATGCATGCTTGGGAGGAAATACACTAAAGCCTTTCTCTGGCAAACCGCCCAAGTCTTAGCTGCGGTTCCCGTCAGCTTCGACCAGGTCCCTACTCACTTTAGGTATCGGAGAGCTGATTTGCAGTGGCAACCGCCTCTAAGTGCATTAAAGGTTAAATTTATAACTTTTGTGGGACTCTCATCCTATTTTTCTATCCTTTTTCTCCAGTCCGAAACCCACCTCTTTTTATTTATCATCTTCCCTTGGTGGGTAGGTTATTCCTCAGCCAATAATCTACCCAAAATTTGGTCCCAAGTGTCATTTGACAATACTTTGCAAATTATTAATATCTGCTTTGAATCTTTCAGCTATAACTACATCGAGCAAAGCCTGTGAAGTGGAAAGAGGCCGCTCCTGTCTCCCGTGGTGTGTCCCGTTCTTTCTACTTATTCGCTGCTGCCAACTTGACAGCATCTCCAAGGTTCAACAGTTTCGTGAGTTACATTTCAATTTATTTTCTTTGTCATGGCTCCTACTGAAAAAGATGAAACTCTCATTGCTAGACGTTCTTCCTATAAAGGGCAACTCACCAGATTCAGAAATTTCATCAACAAATTAAATCCCGCCGAGTGTGATTTAGACATTTTGACACAACGCCTTAAGTTGTACGAACGGTCCTATGATTATTACGATCAAACTCAAACCGAGATTGAATCCGCTTGCCCAGAACTTCAATCGGATCGGGACGAGGTCGAACCCTTGTACTTTGAAGGGATTGCCAAGGCCCACCAACTGATCCGCAGTATCTCAGAACCGGACACTAGGGTCATCAATCCGGCCCAGTTCGCACCCGCTTCAGTTCACAAGAACAAACCGAAACCGTTACTTCCTAAGATAAGCCTACCTCACTTCTCAAGCCAGGAAGGTGAATGGTATTCTTTTTATGAACTCTACTGCTCACTTATTCATGAAAATACTGACGTTCCCGACATTCATAAATTCTACTTCTTACGTACGTCTTTGGAAGGAGAGGCCTTGGCCTTGGTACAGTCACTGCCTTTAAGCGCAGATAACTACCACATCGCCTTTAATCTCCTTAAAGAGAGATATGGCAATTTACGTTTGTGTGTAGCTCGTCATATCCGCTGTCTGTTCAACCTACCAGCCGTCAAACCTAATGACGTCACCTCTTTAAGAGACCTGTTAGACTCTATGCAGTTAAATGTTAGAGCATTATATCAACTTAAGCAGCCCGTCCAAACATGGGACACCATACTTATTCATTTAGCTACATCCAGATTCGATTTTTCGACTTTAAAGGCTTGGGAGATCGAACTCGCTCGCAAGGAGGAATGCTCGTTCGAACACCTAATCTCGTTTCTCAACAGCCGATGCCAAGTCCTTACAGCACTCTCATTTCCGTGCGAAAATGTCGAAACGAATCATCAGTGTCACACTTTTGAGAAAAACCTTGCTTTTTCAAAGGGTCATCAGCTCCCATCTGTCGAGAACAAGCAAACCCGTTCTGCTTCTTTCAATCATGCAAGAGAACATATCAGGCCGCTCAACAAATCTTTAAAATGCATGCTCTGCAAAAAGTTGCACATTTTGTATTTGTGCAAATCCTTTAAAGAATTGTCTGTCGAAGATCGAAGGAAGTTTGTCTTCAATAGCAAACATTGCTTCAACTGCTTGTCACCTAAGCGTTCTTCTTCAAACTGCACGTCATCCGATCTCTGTTTCCATTGCAAAAAACCGCACCATTCTTTATTGCACGTTCATGATAAATCGAGGTCATCAGTACCTGCCTCTTCAAACTCCATGCAGAGCAGCTCCGAACAAACTAATGCTTCTTCCTGCATTTCTAACGCCGAAACTTCTCACAGTGCGCAAGCTCTCTTGACCACTGTACAATTCGAAATCCAAGATAAATTTGGAAATTGGGTTCGAACCCGTGGTCTTCTCGATTCCGCTTCAACACACAACTTTGTTTCGCAATCGTTAATTAAAAAACTAGGTCTTTCGTCATCGCCTATTTCCATCAATGTACCCGGCATTGACAATTTGAAAACTCAAGTCTTGCAGTCTTCAAAATTGAAAATCAGAGACGTTTGCCAAAGAAACACCAATCTTAACTTAAACTGTCTCATTCTTACCAGTGTCGGCAAGGACACTCCTAGCAGCTCTATTAATACTTCCAGTTTAAAGATTCCTTCGCATTTAAGGTTAGCTGATCCTCAGTTTAATGCTCAAGGTCCCATTGATGTACTTTTCAGTGCCAATGTTTTTTGGAATTGCCTCCGTAAACAGGTTCGCAAGTTATCTTCAACCGTGGTCGCTAGAGACACTGATTTTGGTTGGGTTATTACTGGTGAAATCCAACATCCCAGTGTTCAAACCAAAGCGCAATGTCATTTTGTTACAGCTGACATAAATCCCATTTCTGAAAAAGAGAACGCTCATGTTTTCGATCTCGATACTTTTGAAAAACACTTGCCGAAACGATGTCTCATCGTGAACACCTACGCCAACTTAGTAAGTTGTTTAAATGATTTTGCCTTCTTCCCGCATAAAATGGCAATTCAAGTTCGCCTCACCTTGTGTTACTTCGTGTACCTTCTTATGTCATTTTTATAGCAGGTAATTGCTTAAAATTTCTATCGAAAACTATCTTCCCCTTGTGTAAAACCATGGCTATCAGTCTCCATCACTTCGCTGTAAGCTATGTTTCACTTCTTTCGCTATTTAGAAGGATGGCCACGGCCGGCTCCTACCCCCTTCCCCACAATTGGAAGTCGCTTTTGAAACCGCTTGAAAATCTGAATTCTCTAGCATGTAGAATAACTATTCTTATGCATAAACTCCTTCTCAATGTCCCGGCTTCTCTTCCTTTTTCGGAAGAATTAAGCTTATTTCTGTCGAAAATTGTCGGATTCCGTAATCCTCACAATTATGCGAAATTGATTTCTTACTTTATTTCATATGTCTTTAAATTGTTTTTTCACGTCCAAGCTACGGATGACTGTATGTCGTGTTACTCGTTCCGCTTTAAGTTACAGCTGATTCATCTAGTGTTGTTTGTTTATTCCGAACTGCTTGTTTTTCAATCTTGTTTGTATACAAACTTGAGTAAGGCCAAGTTATCGTTTACTTCCTGTATGCTTGCCAAAGGTCAAAGCAAGCTTTCCTTATCTCAACTCTGGCTGATTGCCAACCATTGTCTTGCGAGTCGCTTCTGTAAGTTCAGAAGCTGCTCAACTCATCACCAAAATAAACTTGTTCCGGTCAAGGACTCTTTCAGATATTTATATTCCTTATCTCTCTGTACTATGTGGGTCAAGGTCGTTCATGCCTGTGTCTCCCACTTACTCACGCTCGTATCCTGCTTCGATTCTTGTTTCACAACATCGTTGCGTATTTCTCACGCGCTCATGTATTGCTCCTTGCTTACATATTTTGCACCTTTAATGTTCATTGATGAACAAACTTGTTTTTTCTTGTCGTTACATTCGATGTGTTTTGGTATTTATACTTGTTATGTCACGCTTCTCGCTGACTTAAGTATTTTTCTGAGTAACCCCTTTGATACTTATTATGACTTAAGGTCATTGTTTATGGCTACTAGATTGTTGTTACCTATGGCGTTCTTGCTTTCTACTCGCATAGTTCCTTCGTTTATTTGGTATATTCTTATCCTTAATAGATGTACTTGTTTCTATACGCTTTGTTTAAACTTGTTAATTCTTCTTTTGCGTCTTATCGCAATCTTTACTAGTGCTTTATTTCCCTCAGCTTCTAGCAATTTTGTGATTGAAGGTGTCGTTAATTCTCGTTTTTTAACTCCGCTTTCCAATGACCCTGATGACCCGCTTCCGCTCACACCTGGTCACTTCCTTATCGGCACTTCTCTTTCTGCCCCTCCTCCTCTTCCCAATTCTTACAGGGATTCTAATCTACCTATCGTTTGGCGTAAACTTGAAGCCCTCCGTAATTCTTTTTGGAAGAGATGGAACTTGGAATATTTAACTTCCTTGCAACGGAGACAGAAGTGGTTTCTTTCCAGTCCCGACATTAAAGTGGGGGACTTGGTCTTGGTTAGGGATGTTTCACCCCCCTAGTTTGGACTTCTGGTAGAGTGACCGAGTGTTATCCTGGAAGAGATGGGAGAGTCAGGGTGGCCAAAATCTTGACCACTAATGGTCAGATCACAAGACCACTTCTCTTCAATTGCTTTATTACCTTTAAATGTTTAACTGCTTATTTGTTCTCTGTTGGTGTTTTACCCTCCCAGTATGGTGTATTCTTGGAATACACGGTACGAGAGAATATAATTTTTAATGCTTTTGCATGTTCATTCCTTCTTCTTCATCAAACACCAACAGTGATCTTCTATTTTCTCTTTAGTGATCATGTTGCTTATATCTTTGGTGAGTCTGTTCTAGATATATATCTTCCATGACCCTCCTAGCGTCATCTAGCAGCGAATCTCTGAAGCTCCTCAATTTTTCCTGGTGCAAGAGGACTTCCTTTTCCATCTGGCTACCAGATCTCGTCACCATCGCCTGCTATCAACTCTTTGAAGACCATCTCCTCAAGAGAATTTAAGTTTACAATGTTGGTCATGCTTATATGTTCTCCTTTTGTCTCCTACCCCCACTCTTTCCCTTCCTTGGACCCTCCGTGCTTAGCTGAGTGGGTCTCACTTCTAAGTCGGCAGTTGACTCGGTCAGTTAAGGCTCAACTCGAGCCAGTCTCCTCATCCAAGAGACACTCTCTACGTTCTACGCCATGTTGGCACATTAAGTATCGGTTAAGGGAACTTCACCTTCGCCATGCAACAAAGATAAGTACCTGCTTCAAGTTTTAACTTCATCTTCATGGTTCTAACTTCTACATGCTTTTAACGATATTTTATAGACAGCATGAGATTACTTATTTTGGGGCAAAAATCATTCTTCGTGGGATTTGCCATGTTGAGCTTTTGTCTGTCTAAGCCAACCTTAATAGAAAGTAGCTTTTCTTAAGCTATTTAATTGAGAAATCTTCTCACTACGTGGGATATTATCTAATACCCGCTGTCTATAAATCACCAAGCTAGTTCCTCCGCTGGATTATCTTTGGCCCATTCTTCTATTGAGATCGTTCTGGAATCTTCCAGATTCTGTACTTTATCTACAAGTCTTGCCGTCATGTATTTTTCACTCACTTGTGGGAATACTATTTAAAATGAGGAATCTTCCTTATTAATTACCGCAATAGCAAATTTTCTTCCACCGTTGGAATGTTCTCTGGCGCATTTAATTGTAATTCACAATCTTCTCAAGAAATAGATTCTCGCCTACCTAGTGCAACCAGTTCTCTTCATTATTGCAATAACTTTCTTTCCCATAAACTTCCGTGTTTTTACAGTGAACTTTGCATCCATTTTACAGACTATAGTGAAAACTGGTGCTTGTTCTACTTTTCTACCGCGTCGCGATCGTCCGTTTACATTTAAATAAGGCCATGAACATTGATCCTAAATCCCAATGATCTTTCCTCAACCTTCTACTAACAAACCATATTAATAAAATTGTAACTTTTCTATAAGGTGTCACTCACGAAGTGCCCTTCCATTTTTGCTTGTTTATCATTAATTAATTACTGTATAACTACGTGTTTTATACACGGTTCAAACTTACATTGTTTCTTCCCTATAATCAGGGAAAACAATTCTTTCAACTCTTGAGCGAGTTATTTCTAGGTTTCACGAAATGGAAACTGCCCCATTAGGCTCGTGATTCCTGCTTAAACATGGGAAGTCTAGAACCTTCCTTTTGACTTACTCTTCAGGTTTCACCGTAAGTGACCTGCTCTCTTTTGTATAATTGTTATAAAGTAATTCAGCTTAAATATAAGAATTTGTAGGTACTTCTATCTTATTCTTCATGTTTTTCTTATTGTTATTTTCGAAGTTGTCACTCTCTCTAGAACATTCTCTCAAGAATTTCTTAAAGTACACTCTTTGTACTCAATTTAATGTTTATCTTTGATCACTTCATTTGTCTCTTTTTTAAATCCTATAAAGATTTTAGAACATATATAAGGTTTGAATCCTCATAAATTGTTATTTGCCTGGAGCAATCTCTAAATGTTAGGAGGTCTGCGACCCCATTTGTTAAAAAGTTTAAATGATCTATATTTGTCAAAAAGATATTACATACTTGTTAAATTCATTAAACTTCTTTGAATTGTTAAATAAATTAAATATTTGTTTTTGGATTTATCATTTCGCAAATACTACAGTTAGGCAAGATCCTGGCTTTCCTAACTCTTCCTCAGTTCATGCCATCGTTAATACAGAACAAATCTGCTACTATTTGTCTTGCCAGACTATCACCCTTCCCCATAGTAGTTTTATGCATGCTTGGGAGGAAATACACTAAAGCCTTTCTCTGGCAAACCGCCCAAGTCTTAGCTGCGGTTCCCGTCAGCTTCGACCAGGTCCCTACTCACTTTAGGTATCGGAGAGCTGATTTGCAGTGGCAACCGCCTCTAAGTGCATTAAAGGTTAAATTTATAACTTTTGTGGGACTCTCATCCTATTTTTCTATCCTTTTTCTCCAGTCCGAAACCCACCTCTTTTTATTTATCATCTTCCCTTGGTGGGTAGGTCATTCCTCAGCCAATAATCTACCCAAAATTTGGTCCCAGAAACCCGGGAGAGTCCATTTTCTATTTCTGTTCTTTGTCAAGTGTCATTTGACAATACTTTGCAAATTATTAATATCTGCTTTGAATCTTTCAGCTATAACTACATCGAGCAAAGCCTGTGAAGTGGAAAGAGGCCGCTCCTGTCTCCCGTGGTGTGTCCCGTTCTTTCTACTTATTCGCTGCTGCCAACTTGACAGCATCTCCAAGGTTCAACAGTTTCGTGAGTTACATTTCAATTTATTTTCTTTGTCATGGCTCCTACTGAAAAAGATGAAACTCTCATTGCTAGACGTTCTTCCTATAAAGGGCAACTCACCAGATTCAGAAATTTCATCAACAAATTAAATCCCGCCGAGTGTGATTTAGACATTTTGACACAACGCCTTAAGTTGTACGAACGGTCCTATGATTATTACGATCAAACTCAAACCGAGATTGAATCCGCTTGCCCAGAACTTCAATCGGATCGGGACGAGGTCGAACCCTTGTACTTTGAAGGGATTGCCAAGGCCCACCAACTGATCCGCAGTATCTCAGAACCGGACACTAGGGTCATCAATCCGGCCCAGTTCGCACCCGCTTCAGTTCACAAGAACAAACCGAAACCGTTACTTCCTAAGATAAGCCTACCTCACTTCTCAAGCCAGGAAGGTGAATGGTATTCTTTTTATGAACTCTACTGCTCACTTATTCATGAAAATACTGACGTTCCCGACATTCATAAATTCTACTTCTTACGTACGTCTTTGGAAGGAGAGGCCTTGGCCTTGGTACAGTCACTGCCTTTAAGCGCAGATAACTACCACATCGCCTTTAATCTCCTTAAAGAGAGATATGGCAATTTACGTTTGTGTGTAGCTCGTCATATCCGCTGTCTGTTCAACCTACCAGCCGTCAAACCTAATGACGTCACCTCTTTAAGAGACCTGTTAGACTCTATGCAGTTAAATGTTAGAGCATTATATCAACTTAAGCAGCCCGTCCAAACATGGGACACCATACTTATTCATTTAGCTACATCCAGATTCGATTTTTCGACTTTAAAGGCTTGGGAGATCGAACTCGCTCGCAAGGAGGAATGCTCGTTCGAACACCTAATCTCGTTTCTCAACAGCCGATGCCAAGTCCTTACAGCACTCTCATTTCCGTGCGAAAATGTCGAAACGAATCATCAGTGTCACACTTTTGAGAAAAACCTTGCTTTTTCAAAGGGTCATCAGCTCCCATCTGTCGAGAACAAGCAAACCCGTTCTGCTTCTTTCAATCATGCAAGAGAACATATCAGGCCGCTCAACAAATCTTTAAAATGCATGCTCTGCAAAAAGTTGCACATTTTGTATTTGTGCAAATCCTTTAAAGAATTGTCTGTCGAAGATCGAAGGAAGTTTGTCTTCAATAGCAAACATTGCTTCAACTGCTTGTCACCTAAGCATTCTTCTTCAAACTGCACGTCATCCGATCTCTGTTTCCATTGCAAAAAACCGCACCATTCTTTATTGCACGTTCATGATAAATCGAGGTCATCAGTACCTGCCTCTTCAAACTCCATGCAGAGCAGCTCCGAACAAACTAATGCTTCTTCCTGCATTTCTAACGCCGAAACTTCTCACAGTGCGCAAGCTCTCTTGACCACTGTACAATTCGAAATCCAAGATAAATTTGGAAATTGGGTTCGAACCCGCGGTCTTCTCGATTCCGCTTCAACACACAACTTTGTTTCGCAATCGTTAATTAAAAAACTAGGTCTTTCGTCATCGCCTATTTCCATCAATGTACCCGGCATTGACAATTTGAAAACTCAAGTCTTGCAGTCTTCAAAATTGAAAATCAGAGACGTTTGCCAAAGAAACACCAATCTTAACTTAAACTGTCTCATTCTTACCAGTGTCGGCAAGGACACTCCTAGCAGCTCTATTAATACTTCCAGTTTAAAGATTCCTTCGCATTTAAGGTTAGCTGATCCTCAGTTTAATGCTCAAGGTCCCATTGATGTACTTTTCAGTGCCAATGTTTTTTGGAATTGCCTCCGTAAACAGGTTCGCAAGTTATCTTCAACCGTGGTCGCTAGAGACACCGATTTTGGTTGGGTTATTACTGGTGAAATCCAACATCCCAGTGTTCAAACCAAAGCGCAATGTCATTTTGTTACAGCTGACATAAATCCCATTTCTGAAAAAGAGAACGCTCATGTTTTCGATCTCGATACTTTTGAAAAACACTTGCCGAAACGATGTCTCATCGTGAACACCTACGCCAACTTAGTAAGTTGTTTAAATGATTTTGCCTTCTTCCCGCATAAAATGGCAATTCAAGTTCGCCTCACCTTGTGTTACTTCGTGTACCTTCTTATGTCATTTTTATAGCAGGTAATTGCTTAAAATTTCTATCGAAAACTATCTTCCCCTTGTGTAAAACCATGGCTATCAGTCTCCATCACTTCGCTGTAAGCTATGTTTCACTTCTTTCGCTATTTAGAAGGATGGCCACGGCCGGCTCCTACCCCCTTCCCCACAATTGGAAGTCGCTTTTAAAACCGCTTGAAAATCTGAATTCTCTAGCATGTAGAATAACTATTCTTATGCATAAACTCCTTCTCAATGTCCCGGCTTCTCTTCCTTTTTCGGAAGAATTAAGCTTATTTCTGTCGAAAATTGTCGGATTCCGTAATCCTCACAATTATGCGAAATTGATTTCTTACTTTATTTCATATGTCTTTAAATTGTTTTTTCACGTCCAAGCTACGGATGACTGTATGTCGTGTTACTCGTTCCGCTTTAAGTTACAGCTGATTCATCTAGTGTTGTTTGTTTATTCCGAACTGCTTGTTTTTCAATCTTGTTTGTATACAAACTTGAGTAAGGCCAAGTTATCGTTTACTTCCTGTATGCTTGCCAAAGGTCAAAGCAAGCTTTCCTTATCTCAACTCTGGCTGATTGCCAACCATTGTCTTGCGAGTCGCTTCTGTAAGTTCAGAAGCTGCTCAACTCATCACCAAAATAAACTTGTTCCGGTCAAGGACTCTTTCAGATATTTATATTCCTTATCTCTCTGTACTATGTGGGTCAAGGTCGTTCATGCCTGTGTCTCCCACTTACTCACGCTCGTATCCTGCTTCGATTCTTGTTTCACAACATCGTTGCGTATTTCTCACGCGCTCATGTATTGCTCCTTGCTTACATATTTGGCACCTTTAATGTTCATTGATGAACAAACTTGTTTTTTCTTGTCGTTACATTCGATGTGTTTTGGTATTTATACTTGTTATGTCACGCTTCTCGCTGACTTAAGTATTTTTCTGAGTAACCCCTTTGATACTTATTATGACTTAAGGTCATTGTTTATGGCTACTAGATTGTTGTTACCTATGGCGTTCTTGCTTTCTACTCGCATAGTTCCTTCGTTTATTTGGTATATTCTTATCCTTAATAGATGTACTTGTTTCTATACGCTTTGTTTAAACTTGTTAATTCTTCTTTTGCGTCTTATCGCAATCTTTACTAGTGCTTTATTTCCCTCAGCTTCTAGCAATTTTGTGATTGAAGGTGTCGTTAATTCTCGTTTTTTAACTCCGCTTTCCAATGACCCTGATGACCCGCTTCCGCTCACACCTGGTCACTTCCTTATCGGCACTTCTCTTTCTGCCCCTCCTCCTCTTCCCAATTCTTACAGGGATTCTAATCTACCTATCGTTTGGCGTAAACTTGAAGCCCTCCGTAATTCTTTTTGGAAGAGATGGAACTTGGAATATTTAACTTCCTTGCAACGGAGACAGAAGTGGTTTCTTTCCAGTCCCGACATTAAAGTGGGGGACTTGGTCTTGGTTAGGGATGTTTCACCCCCCTAGTTTGGACTTCTGGTAGAGTGACCGAGTGTTATCCTGGAAGAGATGGGAGAGTCAGGGTGGCCAAAATCTTGACCACTAATGGTCAGATCACAAGACCACTTCTCTTCAATTGCTTTATTACCTTTAAATGTTTAACTGCTTATTTGTTCTCTGTTGGTGTTTTACCCTCCCAGTATGGTGTATTCTTGGAATACACGGTACGAGAGAATATAATTTTTAATGCTTTTGCATGTTCATTCCTTCTTCTTCATCAAACACCAACAGTGATCTTCTATTTTCTCTTTAGTGATCATGTTGCTTAAATCTTTGGTGAGTCTGTTCTAGATGTATATCTTCCATGACCCTCCTAGCGTCATCTAGCAGCGAATCTCTGAAGCTCCTCAATTTTTCCTGGTGCAAGAGGACTTCCTTTTCCATCTGGCCACCAGATCTCGTCACCATCGCCTGCTATCAACTCTTTGAAGACCATCTCCTCAAGAGAATTTAAGTTTACAATGTTGGTCATGCTTATATGTTCTCCTTTTGTCTCCTACCCCCACTCTTTCCCTTCCTTGGACCCTCCGTGCTTAGCTGAGTGGGTCTCACTTCTAAGTCGGCAGTTGACTCGGTCAGTTAAGGCTCAACTCGAGCCAGTCTCCTCATCCAAGAGACACTCTCTACGTTCTACGCCATGTTGGCACATTAAGTATCGGTTAAGGGAACTTCACCTTCGCCATGCAACAAAGATAAGTACCTGCTTCAAGTTTTAACTTCATCTTCATGGTTTTAACTTCTACATGCTTTTAACGATATTTTATAGACAGCATGAGATTACTTATTTTGGGGCAAAAATCATTCTTCGTGGGATTTGCCATGTTGAGCTTTTGTCTGTCTAAGCCAACCTTAATAGAAAGTAGCTTTTCTTAAGCTATTTAATTGAGAAATCTTCTCACTACGTGGGATATTATCTAATACCCGCTGTCTATAAATCACCAAGCTAGTTCCTCCGCTGGATTATCTTTGGCCCATTCTTCTATTGAGATCGTTCTGGAATCTTCCAGATTCTGTACTTTATCTACAAGTCTTGCCGTCATGTATTTTTCACTCACTTGTGGGAATACTATTTAAAATGAGGAATCTTCCTTATTAATTACCGCAATAGCAAATTTTCTTCCACCGTTGGAATGTTCTCTGGCGCATTTAATTGTAATTCACAATCTTCTCAAGAAATAGATTCTCGCCTACCTAGTGCAACCAGTTCTCTTCATTATTGCAATAACTTTCTTTCCCATAAACTTCCGTGTTTTTACAGTGAAATTTGCATCCATTTTACAGACTATAGTGAAAACTAGTGCTTGTTCTACTTTTCTACCGCGTCGCGACCGTCCGTTTACATTTAAATATGGCCATGAACATTGATCCTAAATCCCAATGATCTTTCCTCAACCTTCTACTAACAAACCATATTAATAAAATTGTAACTTTTCTATAAGGTGTCACTCACGAAGTGCCCTTCCATTTTTGCTTGTTTATCATTAATCAATTACTGTATAACTACGTGTTTTATACACGGTTCAAACTTACATTGTTTCTTCCCTATAATCAGGGAAAACAATTCTTTCAACTCTTGAGCGAGTTATTTCTAGGTTTCACGAAATGGAAACTGCCCCATTAGGCTCGTGATTCCTGCTTAAACATGGGAAGTCTAGAAGCTTCCTTTTGACTTACTCTTCAGGTTTCACCGTAAGTGACCTGCTCTCTTTTGTATAATTGTTATAAAGTAATTCAGCTTAAATATAAGAAGTTGTAGGTACTTCTATCTTATTCTTCATGTTTTTCTTATTGTTATTTTCGAAGTTGTCACTCTCTCTAGAACATTCTCTCAAGAATTTCTTAAAGTACACTCTTTGTACTCAATTTAATGTTTATCTTTGATCACTTCATTTGTCTCTTTTTTAAATCCTATAAAGATTTTAGAACATATATAAGGTTTGAATCCTCATAAATTGTTATTTGCCTGGAGCAATCTCTAAATGTTAGGAGGTCTGCGACCCCATTTGTTAAAAAGTTTAAATGATCTATATTTGTCAAAAAGATATTACATACTTGTTAAATTCATTAAACTTCTTTGAATTGTTAAATAAATTAAATATTTGTTTTTGGATTTATCATTTCGCAAATACTACAGTTAGGCAAGATCCTGGCTTTCCTAACTCTTCCTCAGTTCATGCCATCGTTAATACAGAACAAATCTGCTACTATTTGTCTTGCCAGACTATCACCCTTCCCCATAGTAGTTTTATGCATGCTTGGGAGGAAATACACTAAAGCCTTTCTCTGGCAAACCGCCCAAGTCTTAGCTGCGGTTCCCGTCAGCTTCGACCAGGTCCCTACTCACTTTAGGTATCGGAGAGCTGATTTGCAGTGGCAACCGCCTCTAAGTGCATTAAAGGTTAAATTTATAACTTTTGTGGGACTCTCATCCTATTTTTCTATCCTTTTTCTCCAGTCTGGAACCCTCCTCTTGTTATTTATCATCTTCCCTTGGTGGGTAGGTTATTCCTCAGCCAATAATCTACCCAGGACTAAATAAATCCTAATCTTGTTTGCAAATGACAAGGCAAGAAGGAAGGCCTTAGTTATTTAAATAATTGGTGTTTTGGCAATTGGTTGTGTATGATATCTCTTAAAATTTAAATGTAAATTCTTTGTAGCCTATTAAGTTTTTTTCTATTTGTAATTTTAGTAAAAACATATTTATAGTGTTTGCCACTCATAGTTAAATACACGCTTAGTGTATAAACAGATCCATATGTTAAGGAAACTTTAATAAATCTACATATTTTAAGTCGTTTTTTTTTTTTTTTTTTTTTTTTTTTTTTTTTTTTTTTTGCTCAGGGGCTTCAGGAGCACTAAATACGGGCCTGCCTGTGTTGTACACTCTTCTAATTATGCGCCGTTCTGCCCTACTGCAATCATTATTCGTGCTTCGAAATGCCGTATATTTTTATTCAAGCTGTGCCATAGTACTGTGGTACATTTCTTGAGAACAGAGCAATTATTGCTACTAATGAACAGCAATCTACCATTGTTGTGGATTCTTAACCTGTAGTGTTAAATATTCTACGATCGAAGCAATTTATAAGCTAATAGTTGAATTGTTCTGTGGTGGTTTTTTGCCGTTATCAAAGGGACTGAGATTCACACTATCAATCGAATGTAGACGGTAGATCAGTTGAGACAAAATGGTGAATTCAATACTGATAGACTTCGTAATGCCGTAGGCTATATGATTCCAATGGAATCTTCTGGCAAGGCAATTTTCGATGCGCAACATGTAACCTACTTATATGAGCGGAGAAGCTAATTTAATCCTAATTTAATTTGGCTTACAATCGTATTGACCGACTGAAAGATACAATTCAATATAGATCAATTAGGTGATAAAGCCAAAGTTCAATGGGGGATTGATAATGATGTGCTTCTGAATGAAGAAAATTACAGAACAGACATTGGCGGGATCTTAACTCAAGGAATATTTATGTGAAATTCTTAAGTACAAATGTATAAAAGTTAAATGGATCCTGCGATCTTTGTCGTTATCAAAGCGACTAATTAAGAAGTATATGATGTATGTACTTCAAAGGGATGATCCTACACCTGCTCCATGGACAGACGAAGGAAAGAAGCATATTGAGGCTCTTGGGCAGACTATGAAATACCCTGAGGGTTATTTGGCTAGTAAAGAGTATAAAGATGTTGACGGGGATGAAAAGCAAACAAAGAGGCCACTGAACGATTCGGATACATCACCCTCAAGTTCAAAGAATTTTAAACTCGCAGCCTATGAACTCGACTTCGAGATTCAAGAGCTAATTCAAGGGGATACATATAATAAAAAGCTATGGGATTTATGTCAGGATTCTCTGTCTGAGACAAAGCCATTAGTCGCCACTTGGTTAGACGTCAGTCTGGGCGAAACCATTAGTCGCTATTAGGTAAGACGACTGTCCGGACGAAAATCACTGATTGTACTGCAAGGAAGTGGTCTGGGGCCGCAGATTAGATTTGTGTTTGTATGTAAAGCTTAATTGACACAGAGTTCTACATGTATGCATGTTTTCAAACTTAAGTGTTGTCCATGACGTCATGGATGCGGCCATGTTGTGTATAGGTGAATTTTAAGAAACACTGAATGACGTATCACTCCTTGATAACTTTTTCTAGAGTACAAAATTAGCCAAAATGACTTCCTCATAACTATTCAAAAGTACAACAATTAACCAAAATACCTGTAATAATCGTCAGTAAAGTATGTGGAGATGATAAAATGTTATAAGTTTACTCCTCCTCTGTCTATAATAATGATGGCGTGGTGCACACTGGAGAAACCTGTTTCATACAACTGGTTTCGTGAAAAGTGAAACTGAAGTTGCTTGAAACAGATAGATAAGATTTACACAGGGCTGTGTACATTGGGTTTCATGAAACTGTAGTTATATTGATTTCGCAAAACCGGGTTTAGAGAAACTCGCTGTCGCGTCATTTGCACGTTTCTTTTATTTCAATTTTATTCTTCGGCCAATGCCTCCCCTGTGACAATAAAGTTCGGTGAATTGTGCTGTACTATCAACATAGATGAACAATGCACTACAGTGACCCTACTGTCCTTCGAAATAGTTCCCTCCCGTAACTACGCAATGCTGAGATCAGCGATACATGTCCTGAAAACTTTGCAAGAAGGCTCCTTTGGGATGGTGTTCAAAAATCTCGTCACGTTGCGTTCAGTGAATAAAGTCATTACTGTCGACCTGGCAACATTGGCGACACACAACGCAACGTGTAAGACCTGTTTGACACAGTGCGTGTTTAGAAGGATGAATTTGTGCAATCTACCATGCACACCTGTTCGGCGGGTGGCAGTGAGAAGGGTGAATGTTCTGTGGTATGGAATGGCTCTGAAAACGATCGTCACGGGTGACGAGACCTGGTGTCTGAGGTATGACCCCGAAGTCAAGCGTCAAAGTATGGGGTGGCGGGGTCCAGGTCCAGGGTCACCGAAAAGCCTTGAAGGTCAGGAGGTTTTCGGACATTTCGGACATCCAACGTAATGTGATGACCCAACTGAAGGCTATCCTTAAAGAGTTTCCTGGACTTGTAAAGACATTCTCAGAAGTGCATAACCATCCACGGGAATTACTTCGAAGGGCTGTAACTGCTGTTTCCGGTAAGCCAACAATCCGTTCGTAATATAGACCCATTCACCGAACGTTTCGGTCAGAGGTATATGAACTTTTTATTGAAGGATGAAATGCGGACTTTGGAATAAAAACGTGGCCTGCTGTTGGTTGGACATTACGAACCTAGGTGTTTACAAAACATGTAAATTGTACCTTGTAATAACAGGGGAGTGGGGAATCAGGCAAACACTTTGCTCACGTGATCCGCAAGGTCAGTTACTTAAGTTAGTATTATGTTATCTGCCGGCCCGTGGTGTTGGGGTAGCGTACCTGCCTCTCGCCCGGAGGCCCAGGGTTCGATTCCCGGCTCCGTCAGGGATTTCAAAAACTGACAAGGGGGCTGGAACGGGGTGCACTCAGCCTCGTGAGGAAAATTGAGTTGGCAGCGCCTTGGTCGCGAGAATCAAGATTAAAGGCCGAGGGGAACCGAAGCGCTGACCACGCATCACCCCAATACCTGCACGCCAAATGCCTGGGCAGCGGTCACTTGGTAGGCCTAGGCCCTTCATGGGTTGTAGTGACAGGGTTTATTATTTATTATATTATCTATTTATTATGTGGGTGTCCTTTCTATTGGTTTCTTCAGCTGAATCGGGTACTCTATCTTAGGGCTGGCAAGTAGGGGATGTTGCTTGGATGCGATAGTGGTTTATATTGCGATCACGTGACCATAATAGGGCGGAAAAACGAGGTCATCTGCCCCTGAGGGCTACAGGCATGGTTACCATATTTCAATTTAGGTATTAAGTTATCGTTCGGGTTCATTATTCTTTGGGGGCATGCTCATCGGTAGTAAGGTGGAGCCATGAAATCCAACAACACAAAATCATGGCCCCACCTTCCTAACTGACGGAAAACCGTTGCTTCTGTGTGCATGTTCCAATGCGACTGGTTTCTTAAGAAGTCTTTTCATGAAACTAGTTGCATGAAACAGATTTCTCCAGTGTGCTTCGCGCCTAGTCTCGACCTGCTTTGAAGAAATTTGAACACTAGCAGTAGTACCCGGCTTCGCCCGGTGGAATGATGATAATGTCTCAGTCTCCTTAACACTCAACGTGATCAATTATATTTATTTATGTATTCATTTCTTACATTATCAAAACCAGTGACAATGTTTATACTTAAGTCACTATGGGAAGGCTCTGTAAAATAATGATCATTCTCATGATATTTGTCTTCAGTCCGAGTCGAGATATGTCGTTAGCGGTCCCAGAATTCGTGACATCTCAGTCGTAGAAGACCTTATGTGGTGGTGATTAGAAATATAATGGACTTAAAATCTACGCCATTTCCCCCAATGACGTTGAGGGCGTAACATCTAGGTAATTTGCCCTACTGATCAGGATGATATTGAAAATTACTACATAACTGACATATGAAACTTAGAAAATAATAGAAAAAGTTATTTTTAGGATTCACATTTCAGGAAAGACTTTATTATTTTTTGCCAAAGAGCTCCCACTTAGATCGCTATCTGGTTAAAAGTTTCGTCTTGTTAAGGTTTCACCTGTACGATAAATGTCTCTAGGTCATTTGTCCTTTTGATAAGGATTATAATGAAGACGACTACTGAACTGGTACATCAAACTTACAATCTAATGGAAATACACGTTTTAAAAATCACAAGCGAGGAAGACTGTGGTGTTGCTTAGTAGTATAATGGACGTAACATCTAGGTCATCTGCCTTTTTGATGAGGATGATAATGAAGACGACTACTACTGAACGGGTATATCAAATTTACAAACTAATGGAAGCACACATTTTAAAAATCACAGGCTAGGTAGACTGTGGTGTTGCTTAGTAGTATAACGGAAGTAACATCTAGATCATTGCCCTTTTGATGAGGATGATAATGAAGACGACTACTACTGAACGGGTTTATCAAACTTACAAACTAATGGAAGAACAGCTTTCAAAAATCACAGGCGAGGAAGACTGTGGTGTTGCTTAGTAGTATAATGGACGTAACATCTAGGTCATTTGCCCTTTTGATGAGGATGATAATGAAGACGACTACTACTGAACGGGTACATCAAATTTACAAACTAATGGAAGCGCACATTTTAAAAATCAGAGGCTAGGTAGACTGTGGTGTTGCTTAGTAGTATAATGGACGTAACATCTAGGTCATTTGCCCTTTTGATGAGGATGATAATGATGACGACTACTACTGAACGGGTATATCAAACTTACAATCTAATCGAAGTACACATTTTAAAAATCACAGGCGAGGAAGACTGTGGTGTTGCTTAGTAGTATAATGTACGTAACATCTAGGTCATTTGCCCTTTTGATGAGGATGATAATGAAGACGACTACTACTGAACGGGTACATCAAATTTACAAACTAATGGAAGTACACATTTTAAAAATTACAGGCTAGGTAGACTGTGGTGTTGCTTAGTAGTATAATGGACATAACATCTAGGTCATTTGCCCTTTTGATGAGGATGATAATGAAAACGACTACTACTGAAAGGGTATATCAAATCTACAAACTAATGGAAATACACATTTTAATAATCACAGGCTAGGTAGACTGTGGTGTTGCTTAGTATTATAATGGACGTAACAACTAGGTCATTTGCCCTTTTGATGAGGATGATAATGAAAACTACTGTTGAATTGACACGACAAAATTACAGACTACCGTTATAGAAAGAAATATTTCAAAATTCACAGGCGATGAAGACTTATTGTGTGTGGTGATTAGTGGTATAATGGGTGTAACATCTAGGTCATTTGCCCTTATGATGATAATAATAAGGTAATGAAAAATGGCTACTAAACGAACATGGTGTAATTTAAATCTGATATAGTTAATTCAGATTTCTACCTTCGATGTCTTCCAAAGTCTGAACCTTATTTTCTGGCTTAGGCCTATACTCGATAGGTCTAGTGAAAGAGCTTATGAAGTACTCCTCGGGTCCAAGCTGCACGAACCTGAGAATATCGCAGTTGATGACGATATAATTATGATGACAGACCTTCGGGAGGGTTCCCGGTCCTATACATTGGCCGGTGAATCACTCACTCTTTTGTAACACTACAGTGGTTTGAGCAAAGGCCCTGTATGAACATCAGCATAGTCAGCAATACCAGGTAACACGGCGGCCTCCGGACAGTCCTCTCATGTCAACTTGCGATGAATCAGCAAGCTATTCTCACACCTGCCCCCTGGGTAGATTATTAGCTTGGGAATAATCATACCCCCAAGGGAAGATGATGAAGAAAATGAAGTGGGTTTCGGACTGGAGGAAAAGGATGGATAGATAGGACAAGAGTCCAACAAACTTATAAAAATAAAGTTGAGTGAGTATTTCGTAACAAGTAGCAAAACTTTTGATATTTGAGTATGTACTTTCTTTGAGGAAGGCATAAGCCTTTGGGAAGAGTCGGGGAAGATAGGATCTTGCCTAATCGTTATTCTGGTGTGAAGTAGAAATCGAAAAATATAAATTTCTTTTATTTAACAATGAGTGGAGATATAATTTTTGGTAACATAAAAAGTACAATTTGAATTTTTAACTTTGAGGTCTCAGACCTCCAGAACGTGGAAGTTTGCACTTGGCAATTAACAATTTTTTGGTTTGGAACCTTTTATAAGCACTAAAATCTGCATAAGATTTTAAAATGGTGCTAAGATTAACAAATTGAAAATTTAGAGACAATTAACGAAATTAAAGTTTAACAAATAGGGCAGGTACAGTATGTGTACTTTAAGAATTCCTATATGGGAATCTTAAGAGTATGAACAAATAACAACTTCGAAATTATAACGAAAAAGAGAGAGAAATTAAATAGACGTTTCTATAACTTCTTATATTTATACAGTAATTACGATTATGGTTTATACAAATAGGGCAGGTCACTTATTGTGAAACCTGAAGAGAAAAGTTAAGAAGAAGTTTCTAGGACTTCTATGTTTAAACAGGATCACCGAGGAAAAATCGAGCAAGTTACCCTTTCGTGAAACTTAGAGAGAAAAGTTAAGCCACTCACGTGTGGGTAGAAATAATTGAATTCCCCCAGTTAAAAGGGAGAAACAACATACTTTAAAATGTGTACTAGACACAAAATTTTACAGAGTTAAGTCATGATAAACGGAACAAAGATGGGAGGGCACTTGCTATCAAATGACACCTCATTGCAACAAGCCTAAATTTAAGAATTAACCTAATTTGTTAGTAAAGGCTGGTTGTGGAAGAGGAAATAGGAACTTTTAGGAGAAAGTTCTTGGCCGTATTTATTTTTCTCAGACGAGCGCGACGCGGATGAAAATTTGAACGAGCACTGTTTTCACTATAGTTTATTGACGTGGTTGAAAAGTTCACTATTGTAGCACAGAAAGTTTACAGAAAGGAAAGTTGTTACAGTTATGTAAATAACTAGTGGAATTTTTGGTTTGAGAGAGTCTATTGCGTTGAAAAATTTGTAGGTTATAGTTGAATGCAGCGGACAATTTCCCACGAAGGAAGACAAATTAGGTGTTGATCAGCGGTTCATAAAGAAAATTCCTTAGTTCGAAAAAGGATTTCCATATGTGAGTGGAAAATACTCGAAGGTTTAGCTTATAGATGAATTGTTTTGCGTGGAAAATTCCAGAACAATCATAACGGTTGAATTGGGCAAATAAAGTCCAGCAGTGGAAAAAGCTACGTTTTCTATAGACAGTGGGTAATTTAATGATGTCCCACGTTGTGAGAAAATATCTCAGTAAATATGTATAAGAAATGCTGCTTCATTTTATAAGATTAGCTTAGATAGACAAAAGCCCAACATCGAAAATCCCGCGAAGGTGGTTATTGCCCCACATTTCGCAATTTCACGCTGTCTATAAAAAGGTGGTTAAAAAGCATATAGCTATTTAAAAGCAATTAAAATGTGTTGAAGAACGTTGAAGTAGTACTTAGCTCATTTCTGTTGAGCGGCGATTCTCCTGGTGACCGTTGGTCTGGAATTCACAACATGGTGACTAATTTAAAATATGTCTCTCTAGGTGAGGAGACGAGCCTTAGTTAGGCTGCAACAGTAAGCTTTGACGTCCGAAGCACTAGTGAGAGAAGTGAGGACGAGACCTCCTGAAGCCTAGACGGCTTTGCAATCACGAGTAGAGTGCCGAGAGGGCGGGACCTCCCTGAAGCCCAGACGGCTTTAGAATCACACGTAGAATGAGAGCGAGCAGGAACTCGCGCGGGGCGAAGCAAGCATTATCACACACGTCAGAGATAGGCGAGTGAGGGGAAGGGAGGAGAGGGGGTAGAGGAGAAAAACAAAAGAAGTTATACAAGCATGAGAAACATTAAAAAAAATATCTGATGAAAGTAAAGCTTCTTCGCAGAGCAGTCGGCTGAAGAAAGAATGCGGCGCCTGGCGGATTGAAGACGAAGTCTTCATGACTTGAGGCAATGGAAGTTCGGAGGGTGGCGATGAGACGCCGCGAGGCTGGTTCAGCAGAATATGCGCTTCTGAAACAAACTTACAAGAAAAATTAACAAATGCACGGGGAAAACACAAGGTAATAGTTCGATGTTGGTAAATGCGGGAAGGAAATGTAAATAAATGAGTTAATATGAAGTAATGGAGAGCAGCAAAAACTAATTCTGTCTTTCCGTGTATTTCCAAAAATACACCAGCCCCTCCTCCAACCCTCCAACACTCCACCCCCCAGTGTCTCACAACTTGTGGGACGTGGGTTTGCGACCACGGGACCCCAGCTGAGTCCGGCATTGCTTCTACTTACTGGTGCCAGGCTCCTTTCAGTTCTCTTACCTGTCAGCCTCCCTTGGTCAAACTCTTGTTCTCTTCCGACCACGATGGTATCAGGGTATCCGAGGCCTAGCGACTCTTTCACTTTCCCGCCTTAATTGGCCCTTGTCTAATCATTCCTGATAGCCTCATTCTTCGAGGTGTCAGCCTTCTTTTTCTTTTCTTAATATCTCATGTCTTCTGCCCAAGGCCCTCAAGGAGGCAGGGTGTGTATAGCCCCACCACTTCTGGTGCACCCTGGATAGTGCTACATCCTCAAGGGCTCATGGCTGGTGAGTTCGGGAGCTGGCAACCCTGAGGGTTTCCTGACCTGGCTCCGGTTTTACCCCTTTTTTCCACTGCCTTTGGGACGGACCCTGTCCTCTTTCCCTTTCCTATCTGCATTTCGTGGCTCTCCTTCCTTCCTAGTCCTCAATTCTCATGTATCTAGGGTTGAGGGCATTTTATTTCCTCCTGTCTTTTATTTCCCTTATTCCTTTCTTTTGTCCTTCGCTTCTTCTAGCCCATACGTTTTGTAGTTAGTTTTAGTATTAGTTTCATTTTCACGATCCCCAAAACCATTAGGGGCGATAACCTCGATGTTAGGCCCCTTTAAACTATTATCATCATCATCATCATCATCACAACTGGCATTGTGCAATTGGGTAACTGTAGCATTTAAAACTTCCTGTTACGTCCCTCACCCTTTTGTGTTACATACATAATGTGTAGCTAGAAACCTTCCCTGGAATCCACACAACAACTGACCCAAGTATCATCGCAATCGGATGAATGGTATATGAACGCATAGGGGACATACATACACTACTACTATTGAATTGGCACGTCAAACTTACAAACGAACGTAATAGTAATAATAATATTTTATGAATCACAGTCGAGTAAGACAAAATTTCGTTGAGATGGGTGAAACGGTGTATATTTTTAGCAAAGGGCCTAAATGCAGGGAAAGGAGTGGTCTGCCCAAATTTTCAAGTAGAGAGGGTTACTCGCCGGATTCCAAAGGGTATGTATGTAAAATTTGGTTGAGATGGGTAAAATGGTGCAGATTTTTGCCAACGGGCCTAAATGCAGGGAAAGGAGTGGTCTGCCCAAAATTAAAAGTAAATGCAGGGAAAGGAGTGGTCTGACCAAAATTTCAAGTAGACAGGGTTACTCGTTGGGTTCCAAAGGGTAAGTATGTAAAATTTGGTTGAGATGGGTGAAACGGTGTAGATTTTTCTCAAATGGCCTAAATGCAGGTAATGGAGTGGTCTGTCCAAAATATTAAGTAGACAGTGTTACTCGTCGGGTTCCAAAGGGTAAGTATGTAAAATTTGGTTGAGATGGGTGAAACGGTGTAGAGTTTTGCCAAAGGGCTTAATGCAGGGAATGGAGTGGTCTGTCCGAAATTTCAAGTGGACAGTGTTACTCGCAGGGTACCAAAGGGTAAGTATCCGAATGTTGGTTCTGATCGGTGAAACGGTGTAGATTTGTGCCAAAGGGCCTAAATGCAGGGAATGGGGTGGTCTGTCCAAAATTTTAAGTGGACAGTGTTACTCACAGTGTTTCAAAGGGTAAGTATACACATTTTTGTTCAGATCGGTGAAACAGTGTAGATTTTTGACAAAGGGCCTAAATGCAGGGGATGGAGTAGCCTCTCCGCAATTTCAAGCAGACATGGTTAGTCGCAGTGTCCCAAAAGGTAAATATACAAATTTTGGTTGAGATCGATAAAACGGTGTGGATTCGGGACAAAGGGTCTAAATGCAGGGAATGGAGTGGTCTGTCCGCAATTTCAAGCAGACAGTGTTACTCGCAGGGTTCCAAAGGGTAAGTATACAAATTTTGGTTCTGATCGGTGAAACGGTGTAGATTTGGACCAAAGGGCCTAAATGCAGGGAAAGGGGTGGTCTGTCCGAAATTTTAAGTGGACAGTGTTACTCGCAAGGGTTCCAAAGGGTAAGTATACACATGTTGGTTCAGATCGGTGAAATGGTGTAGATTTGTGCAAAAGGGCCTGAATGCAGGGAATGGGGTGGTCTGTCCGAAATTTTAAGTGGAAAGTTTTACTCGCAGAGTTCCAAAGGGTATGTATACAAATTTTGGTTCAGAGCGGTTAAACGGTGTAGATTTGTGTTAAGGGCCTAAATGCAGGGAATGGAGTAGCCTCTCCGCAATTTCAAGCAGACAGTGTTAGTCGCAGTGTTCCAAAGGGTAAATATACAAATTTTGGTTCAGATCGGTGAAACGGAGTAGATTTGGGCCAAAGGGCCTACATGCAGGGAATGGAGTGGCCTGTCCGCAATTTCAAGCAGACAGTGTTACTCGCAGGGTATTGTGCGCGTTTGGGGAGACGAGACAGAAAATTATACAAGTAGTGGAAAGTTTTCTAAATTAGCCCATGTTAAAATTTATCGATGCTGGAAGTGAACACGAAACTGGTTTGGTTAGAGAGTGAATTAACTGAGTTAATTCGGCCGGCCAATAGCAAATTAGTAGTCGCAAGGGGACTCGGAACAAGCTTCACTAGGATGACAAAGAACCCGAGCAGTCACGAGGACGCCCAAGTGAAAAAGAATGGGGAGAGGAACTAAGCGTGTGGCAAGAGAAAGAAGAGGGAGCCGACGCGAGACCGACACGCGACCATGACCAATGGGAAGCCGCCTATTAAAATTAACACCAACAGAGTAATTAACATATATAATTACTAGGACAAAGTTATTACATTAAACCATCATGAAGAGTGTTAAATGATAATTAAGAACGATTGAATATAATTACAGCCGAGTTCTTAAGTTATTAATGAAGAGTTTGATCAATTAATATAAGCAACCAATCAGAGCCATGGATTGAAAAGGACGCGGTTTGTGTAAAAGAGACGCGGAGAAAAGACGAGAGGAAGCGAGGCTCTTATCAACCACGACTTCGAAGTAGAAGGACGTTACAACGTACTAGTCTCCAAGTTGAACGAAAGAGATAGAATTATTCATCGAAGGCACTCAGTAATGTGCATGCAATATTAACATAGACATTCAGCGAGGAAACAATTTTAAATTTAGACGATAAAGCTGCGGCTTCAAGATGATAAGAATTCAAAAGTTGAGGGAGGAATTTCATGAAGATTCTACAGGCGTCGTGATGAACGCTTAAACAATTAGGGGAACAGCGCTATGATGGCATCAAGAACATCCGAAATGACATAACATCAACATCTCGGGGGAGATTAACATCTCATCTCTCCCGTAATAGAAAGTCTACAATCATCAGTCATTTTACCATCTCAAATGACGATCTACAGGGAACTATGGGGGAAGAAGACTGCAAGTTATTCATGTACGAGGGCGACCAGGGAATTACCCGGTGCCGAAGAGAGAAAGGGCTATCCCATCTCAATCAGAAGAGTCATCGGTGGAAGGAGGAGACAGCACGATGATGATCGAGTTCGAATCCCAGTACCTGACCGCACGAGATATTCGGAGGGAGAATTGGAAAAGAATGCTGACCACCACGCAGTTTTAAGTCGCTAGAAACATTCCGTTTCTAATGGGTAACCAAAGGGAGTCCACTTCATGTCAACTCTAACCCAGCACAAGGTAGTCCAAGCACCAACGCTAAATATCCCACTATGTAGAATTGTAGATCTTGAATATCCGACAACTATTGTTGAATGCCATTTTTCTATATTGTTTATTAGTTTATTGCAGTTTTCAATGTTATATTTGTAAAAACATCATGCGGATGTTTGATAGTATTTTTCGACGACTTCGGAATTTTAGGGATTTTTCATTTCGATTTTTCCGATATTCGAAATTTGAAGGGAGATTTTATAGTTTAATTCAGATTTCATACTTTAGCTCAGGATTTTATAGTTTGTTCAGAATTGTTATTGTAAAGTTCAAACGTGTATTAAATCGAACGATATCTATGTTTTATTAATAAATGTAATCATGGAAATGTTTTCCAAGTATGTGAAAGGAAGTATATATCAAAGAATGTAATTACGAAAAATCTATTGTAGAGATCTAGAGAAAGTCACGAACTGAGAAATAATGAAACGAATTTAGTGAAGAAAGTTTTTAAGTAATGGTTTTTTGAAAGTATTAGAATTTGTTGAACAGACATTAAAGAAAGAATTTGTGAAGTATTATAATGTGGAATTAACAGATGCGAACGAGAGCATATTTTGAAGTAAGAAATAACGTAATGATGAAATGGAAGAAATGTTACAGTTTGTTGAAAGAATTTTGAGAAATGTGAGCGAAGTAAAGAAATAAGATTTTATTTAAAGATTATCATTTTATCGCATTACCTATTAAATTGAGGCAGGGAGAGAACCAGTATTTTATTATATGTTCATTAAGATTGTGATGACTGAAAGAAGAGTTTATTATTGGAAAGTGTAGAGAAAGAAATGTTATGGAAGTTTGCGAAGTATCTCGATGGATGAGATTTATTATTCCCGTTGTAGACGGAGGTATTTGTTGTGAGACAATGAGCCAGTGTGTAGCCATTGATCTATTTTTGAGGAAATGTCTGTAGGGACAGACGCATGTATTTCATGAAAGTAAGAAGTTGTAAGAGAATTGTTACGGAAGTTTAGTAATTGTGGATGTTATTGAAATAGACTCAATAGAGTTGAAACTCCTTGAAATTCACAGGACAGCGGATCCTGGATGACGTTAAATCTGATAGAAATTATAGGGTTTAATGGATCTTTGTTGAAGCTGAGAGTAAACTGAGATCTATTAAATGGTTCTTATCCTAATGTTTGTCATTTATGGTAATTATTCAACGAGTGGAAATGTGTATTTTTATTAAGTATTTTTTATTACATGAACAGATAAGTTGTAGGAGGTTTTTGAACTAGTCTCTGCTTAATTGTATGGATTATGGAATCCCAGATGTTAACGTAAAACACGAACAAGACTAAGTAGAGTGAAGTAATATTTTTCTGAAGCCAGTTGAGATTTAGAAGTAATGTGGAAGGACAATTACATGTTGTATTGTCGGGAGAAAGGAACGAACGTGTTGTAAATATTTTATTTCTAAGTAAGTAAATGACGAACTACGACGTGATTATTTTCATTGTATAGAATGTTATATTAAATGTATTTCAGATAAATCCGTAAATATATTTAGGAGTGTATTATATTTTAAATTTAAACCTTAAAAATTTGTGTAGAGATTTTGCGCTTCTTAGAGGAAGAAATATTAATGTTAAGGTGCGGGAGATGAATTGTATAGAGTAATGATTAGTATTTGGAATGACGGAGATCTACGTCATGGGTAAAGTCATTTATTTTTGGGATTATTTAAATATTTAACTTATAACATTTTTCTTGTTATAAACTCCCGTCACCTAGGGCACAGCAGTTGTTCGCCGTTTGGAAGCTTATTTAAGCATACACGTAACAATTTTTACGGTTTCTTAGCGAAACAATTTGTACTTGTATATGGAGTAATGACACTTAGTCATTCATATTCTATTTCATGGTTTATTTTCGAGAGCATTTAATCAAAGCTCGGTGACACGAGATGTGTATTGTCTTTTTTTTATAAATAGACGGATTCGTGTTGACGATTTCCTGATTGTTTCATAGGAAACTGGTATTATACTTGTAGTTAGATCGTAGAGGTACGTGCTGTAGGGTGGAAGTTCCCGAGGGACCTAATCCGTATCCTTACGCCCGAGATTTTTATAGAGTTGTTTTTTTTAATCCTAAGTAGTTAGATGACCCTACTGTTCTGTAGTTAGATACTGCAGCACATTCCGTTTGAGAAAATACCTGTCCCTTATTCTGAGTGTTTTCGCCAAGTGGCACCATGTCGTTTTTAGCCGGGGCGTCAAGATGCTACAATCCCAGATTATTTCCAGCCGGAGGATATTGGTGGATCATCCAGATATAAGTGTACAGTACCAAAGGGTAAGAATACGAATTTTGGTTCTGATATGTGAAACGGTGTAGATTTGGACGAAAGGGCCTAAATGCAGGGAATGGGGTGGTTTTTCCGAAATTTTAAGTGGACAGTGTTACTCACAGGGTTCCAATGGGTAAGTATACAAATTTTGGTTCAGATCGGTAAAACGGTGTAGATTTGTGCAAAAGGGCCTTAATGCAGGGAATGGGGTAGTCTGTCCGAAATTTAAAGTTGACAGGGTTACTCGTGGGGTTCCAAAGGGTAAGTATACAAATTTTGGTTCAGATCGGTGAAACGGTGTAGATTTGTATACATAACAGACAGACGGACAAACAGACAAACATTGTGCTTAATATATACATATATATATATATATAGAAGAAGATAGATGTGGTTGTTTTGTATAAATAGAGTACCATATGTATTTTTGTTCACTAAGCATCTATTTAATTGTTTAGTTGTAGGCTTATGCATATTATGCATATGCATATGCATATTCACATACATATGAAAGCTGCCTTTGAGTTAATAAAAATGTTGAATACCAAATACCATTTTTTTTAATCCTTATTCAGTCATTCCCTGTCTAACCCTTTTTATATGAACGTACGGCTTGTATTTTTTACCAGTAGGCCTATAGTTATTGTGTACGGTACGCTGCTTTTGATCTAAGGATAAAAATGATGGACCATAAGGCTGCAACATAATATTTTATGATGGCGTATATTCCTAGCCATTTTCAGCATCAAATTACGATGATATTTTGAAATATGTATTTCGGCGTAAGTTCCGTTTAGTTAACCATTCGCCTAAATGATCAAAAGTACCTCTTTTACTTGTGTGTCGTCATACGTACGTACACCATCCTTGCGTTCGTATACGTCAGACTCGCTTCCTTGACTTACACTACCAGGCGTAACTACTGGCACCAAAAACCGCACTTTGCTACCATACAGTCGGCATTCCAGTACTAGATGTCAATGGTTTGTTTTAATCTTAGCCTCATAGTCTCTCAGTACTCGGTTGCCGAATAATAATAATAGCCTTTATTGCAGCCAGGTGGCCATATTACATGTTATAGATATGTGCACTTACCAGATACTATGATTCAATTCTAGTCCTTACCATAATCCGCTATTGACAAAAATTCTGTTGGGGCATGTCGTGATATGGTATCTTCCACATTCGTTCCTACACAGCCCGCATAAATACATCTCTCATCCGGGCCATGGAATGTCTTTCGTGAGCAGACCTTATGGTGGAACCCATGAACTGTGAGTCTCGTCACGACGTGTCTCATTTCGGATAGGGGTTGTATCCATTTTTTGTCCACCATGGCATCAGTCGCGTAGAATTCTTTCGGAATATCAAGCCTTTTGCTCTGCAGACCCTGGAGTAATTTTCTGTAGCTTTCTGTGGATGGCAGCAGTAGAAGTGACCGAAGGTCCTCTATTAGGAACGTTTCTCCCGCCAGTTCATATACCAGCCGAGATTTGGCTGACTTGGAGACTCCGAGGGCTCTTTTGAGGAACCAGGATTTCACTCTTTCCAGTTCCGCCAGTTGTTAGTGATTGAGAAACTCCCATGTTACCTCCAGACCGTATGTTAGTACGGGTATGACCTTGGCTCGGAAGAGCATCATTGCTGTTTCCAGCGATATTTGGGTAATATGGCTTATGTCGTTTATGGCTTTCACTGCTGCGGCCGCTTTCGCTCTTGTATGTATTCTGAAGATTGCCGATTAATACAACGCGTCATGGGGTAAATGCACCCGCTATGCCCAACAATTACCAACAAGAAGTAGAAGAAGGGTGTGTTTCTATCTCGCAAAATTTTAAAAATGGCCCCCCGTGGCGTTAACGAACAGCTGATTCGTAACCGCAAATTGAAACTCAGTGAGATAGCCCAGGCAAATTCGACCAAAAAAAGGCCGTGCTTCCCGAAA
This sequence comes from Meconema thalassinum, assembly GCA_946902985.2. Lineage (NCBI taxonomy): Eukaryota > Metazoa > Arthropoda > Insecta > Orthoptera > Tettigoniidae > Meconema > Meconema thalassinum. The sequence goes on from OX336389.2 coordinate 1,296,215,170, forward strand.
AATCGTCCAAAGCTGGAATGTGTTTTAATACATTTTAGGGGTCCCAAATGAGAGTCCTGTGAGTCTGCGACGGATTTTGACTTCTGCTCAATTTTTTAGTCAAAAAACGCTAAATTTTCGCACGTTTTTCAGTTGTTTGCTTATAACTTCTAAACGACGCATTCTATAGAAAGGTTTCTTCCGAACGTTTTCAAAGGACATTAAATTCTGCGTCGAATAGTTTTTAATCCGTCTAAATTAGCCCAGTCGTTTAGCCGCAATCGATTTCTAAATTTGGGCCATTTTTACCAACTTGGTTAAAAAGTTGATTATTTGTTTAGTTTGTCGCTTAAAACTCCTAAACAACGCATCCTATAGAATATTGTATTCAAAGTGTTTTACGAGCATTAAATTCTGCGTCGAATGGTTTTTAGTTTGTCAAAATAGGTCCAGCCGTTTAGCCACAATTGATTTTTTGATTTGGGCCATTCATACCATCTCTCAGGTCTCATGTAATTTTCTTTTCCAATCGTGCAGTTTTCGAAGTGGCAAAGGAGCAAATCCGGGTTGGCCCGGTTCCCCAACTTGGCCTTGACAACCCAAGAGCAGCCACATGTCCCTTTGTTCTCTCTCCCCCTCTAATCCCTTCGTCGGTTTCCCTTCATACCCTACGGAGCCTCACACAACGGGACGTCTTCAATTTATACCAGTGCAATCAGTGTTCGGCCGGATTCAGTTGTGTGAACACGTTAAAAATGTAAAGTTTTCGTGTGTTATACGACGATGCACTATCGTATCTCATAAGGGATTTTTCATCCGAATTATTTGACATTAACAACCCAAATGTTGATAGTCTTATGAAAAAGTTGAAAAGGCAATTGGAAATCTTGGAGGAACGAGGATGCACAGCACAGCAGTGGATGTTTGTCATCAAATTGAGGATTACTGTGAGGTCTCCTTCTCAACATACGTTCAGCATGTTGGCACGACAAACTCCAGAATACGTTGGGACGATAGCGATTTGCAGAAATTCAGCGAATGGTTTCAGTGCCATGACCCATTCCCTGAAACGAGTTCACTCAGGTCCATCAGCACAGGAGTTTTAGCTGATGACAGCATCAACTGCCACAAAGCGTTTGAAAAGGGCACAGCCAGTATGAAAACCATTGAAGGGAAAAACTTCAAATCACTTAACCTTAGTAGAAAAAAAGAGTGGTGTCTCTACGAGCCGTGAAAGCTGCAGCAAAGATCAACGGAGAATCAGTCCCCATCAGTCCGGATATGATTTTCTGCCGCATTCCATTTCACATGAAATCATAGCTACAGCTTGAATCGTACTTTGAATTCGAATTGGCCCCGTACCCACTCTCACTGTTTGATGATGATGTCATGATGCGGAAGAGTAGAAAATCAGAACTGTACAAGCTATTCACTCTAGTCAAAGTAGATCTCACTGTGAGTGCAGACTACGTAGTGGATGGTGGTTTCCTCCTGCACAGAGTTGTGTGGAACAGCGGAGAACTGTTTTCCAATATCATTCAGAAGTACGTAAATTACGTGAAATCCAACTACAAGTCTGACAGTGTCACCATAGTTTTCGATGGGTACCCAGAGGATGTGGCTGAGAAGAGTATTAAGTCAGCTGAAAGAGCGCGAAGAGCCCGTGTTATGTCATCTTCGTCGGTTATATTCCAGGAAAATATCAAGGCCACAATGCCCAAAGATCGTTTCTTGTTGAATGATCACAACAAGAAACGTCTCATATCGATGCTGGCAAGCAAACTGATGGACGAGGGCATTCGCGTGAAACAATCCGTTGAAGATGCAGATTCTCTGATTGTGAGCACAGCAATGGAGAAGTCTATGGAAGGAGGCAATGTTTTCATAATGGGAGAGGACACCGATCTCTTGGTCATGCTCACTTTTCATGTTGCTGTCTTTGAAGAGCCCATCTCCAACGTGTTCCCCGTCAAACCCGGGAAACAGAACCAGGAAATTGTCGTTTACAGTCCGAGTAATTGCCAGCTGCCTGAAGACATGAGGAAGCATTCCCTGTTTCTCCATGCCTTCACGGTGTGCAACACCACATCCTCACTTTTCCGCCAGGGGAAAATAAAATTTATCAAGAAATTCATGGCAGACCAAAACCACTTTCATCAGGCCTCTATTTTTCTTGACCCGATCTCTACCCCTGACCAAGTTGCAAATGCAAGTGTTCACATCATTAAAAAAACCTGTACACGGGTGGCAGCAGTAAGTCCCTCAATCAAGTGAGGGTTGACCTCTTCCAGAGGTCGCTATCAAAAAATAATTTCAACCTGGCGTCCTTGCCTCCTACAGAAGCGGCTGCTCGCCAGCACTCCTTCAGAGCTTATTTACAGGTGCAGGTATGGAGGAGTAATGTATTAGATCCAGAGAGATGGGGATGGAAAATAACCACCAATGGCTTAACTCCCATCACAACGACTGATCCACCGGCTCCACAAGAACTTCTCAACTCCATATCGTGCACATGTAAAAAAAGGGTGCAAAGCAGCTTGTTCCTGTAGGAAGGCAGGGGTAAAATGCACCACCAACTGCATGACCTGCCAAGGGCACACATGCCTCAATTCCATCTCTGAAGACAAGCATGTTATACTGGATCCCACCCAGCGTGACGAGGAGATTGATATAATCGATGAAGAGCAAGAAATGAATCCTCATTCTCAAGAGTCCGAGGATGAGGAGCTACATGACGTGATCGACGAAGAGCCACCGTTATCTCCTAAACGGCGAAAGAAATCGTTAACAAGAGTACCTTGTACATCTTTCACGTTATGATGTTTCATGTACACAACTAATACATCTATATGTACATAATTTATATCGTTATCGTTTACGTAAACATCTTATGTAAATGTATCTTATGTAGGCTATACATCTTTTGTTACTTTCAATAAAACATTAATCATATTAATGCCTTCTTATATTTTGAAAACACATAACATCATTTTGGAGTGTCCAGGTGCGGTTTCAATAGGAGGGGATTGCACGAATCGTAGAATTTCTGAAAACCCAGAACAATTAATATATAATATTTTATTACAAATAAGGATTAGACTTGAAATTCCAAAGAGGAGCCGTGCCCTCCCCCCTCCCCATTCTGCAATCGCCCAGATTATATTAATTCAATAAAACATCATTGAATGATTCGTAGTATGATCCATTCAAAGGACTGAATTAACTTTTTAGCCAAGTTGGTAAAACATGGCCCAAATTAAGAAATCGATTTCGGCTAAAGTACCGGGCCAATTTAGACGGACTAAAAACCATTCGACGCAGAATTTAATGTCCTTTAAAAGCGTTACGAAATTTATTTTCAGTAGGATGCGTCGTTTAGAAGTTATAAGCAAACCACGGAAAAAGTGCAAACAAATCGCGGTTTTTTGACTCCCAAAAATTGAGCAGAAGTCAGAACCAGTCGTAAACTCACAGGACACTTGTTTGGGACCCCCAAGAGGTATTAAAACACATTCCAGCTTTGGACGATTTTTCGGGAAACATATGTCTAATTTGCCTGGGAACGCGAATTATCATCCGCTGGTCACCGCTGGCTTGTTTATACAATTATCAACAACATGGCTGCGATAGGAGGATGATCTTGCTAGGAATTTAATTTATGTAGAAATCTATTCCAGTTGATAACAGTGTGAAGTGCAATTCATTTATCGATGCGGAATTATATGTGCGTTTATATGTAAATTGCAACGTGACACTGTTCAGCAAAACTATGTGAAAATAAGAAGTAAAAATCAACACTCTTGCTGATCAACTGAAAGTTACTACTACGTTGGATGCAAATCAAATGGCAGTCGTTTCCACCAGTTTTATTCATCAGTTCGAAACACATTCAGTACTATAACCCTTTGTGCACTATAAAACTACATTATTGACCATTGCGTATTGATGTTGTGTCTGAATATATTTACCAATTTCATGACATGTAATTTCTAGGTTAGGCCTAAGGCATATAATTTCAGTGGCCGGTTGTAACGTGAAGTCCTTACTGTATTTCTGTACAAATATTACGGTTTAACTAATGAAGCAAGGTACCTACATATATTTATCGAATATTCAGTCCATAGACCGGTCTGTTGTCACAAAATAATAACATGCAGTTGTCTACCTATATGGTTGGTTGCTGCTCTTTTTTTAAATATTGATATGAAGTTACTCAGTCCGGTAACTTCTTGGATTTGCTAGAGATAGATTTATAGTAATATAAGTAGTGGAGTAGTGACAGTTCTAACGAGTGACACGAGCCACTCGGCTACGCTGAACTCTCATGTATAATTCATGAAACCTTGGGCATGCGACATATCGATGGACTCGGGCTGACGTGCTCTTTCCTATGGACCACTTGTTATATTTTTCATTTTTTTTGTTTTTTTTTCTGTTTTCGAAAATAGGCGATTGCTTGAAAACCAAACATGATAGAATGTTATGCCATGGCTCAAACGAACAGTCTCTATGTCCTTTATTTTGTATAATACAACTTTTTTATTTTTATACATTTTTTGAAAACACTCAAATTTTGAAATTGCTATATTTTGGAAACTGGGAAGTTTACAAAAACGTTTGTTTGACATAAATCAATGGCCTTTACCTCCTCTAGCAACACACCAAATTTCAAGTCTCTAGGGCAAATATTTGTGTTTTGTAAGTAGTGCTAGAATGACTGCCTCACTTAGCAAGTTGTGAGCCCCTGCGACCTTGGAATGGAAGGAGTCATGCTAGGAGGGCGTGCTTGGATTCGTTTTTTTCGCCTCGTTGTGCTCATTACGGGAATGTCGGTGTCGAAAAGGTGAAATGTTGAGAACATGGTTTTTTGGGGGCAAAACCGTGATTTTAGACTTTTTGATATACCTCGCGAACCAATCATACCAGAGGCGTGTACGACGGATCCAAGGACTCGGGGTGCGTCCTCTTTGCAATGGACCACTCGTTATATTTTTAAATTTGGAAACTCGATTTTGGGGTAAACAAGTGTTTTTGTGATTTTTGCTGATATCTCACGAACCAATAAGCCTAGAGACTTGTACGAGGTGTCATTTTTTTCTTCGCGTTGTCCTCTTGCCGAAGATGTTCGTGTTGAGCAGGAATGAAAAACCATTTTGAGGTAAAACCGTGATTTTAGACTTTTTGCTCTATCTCGCAAACCAATAACGCTAGAGACGTGAACGAGGTGTCCTAGGACTCGGGCTAACGCCCCCTTCCGAATGTGGTAGATATGTTTTCCAAAAAATAATTCACAAAGGGTCTAACAACACGTTTGTTGAAAAAATAATAATATTATAATAATAATATTTCTTTACCTGTTTATAATGTTCATGAAGCGTGGTGGTCGAGAGAGACGATACGGCTGGGTGTGTGTGTGTTTAAACGAACCTGTCGCTAACCACAATGACCATGCTTAATAGAAAAACCGCTATTTCGGCGGGTCGGTTTATGACAGAGCGAGGGTTCGTTTTTCTGATCTTTCCTATGACAGATGGATGGAGGCTAATATTTGAAAATGTGTGAAGCATGCTAAGATTTTTTACCCTCGAAGGGGATCTTTAACGTGTAAACGATGATGCGAACATGGTTCAATGTTGGTTGAAGCGAGTACAGAAACAAACTTGCAGAGGAGCAGGCGAGCAGGAGGTGAATGTCATTTGAGCTTATTGGAATGCGCTGATCTGACTTGACAACAAGTGCAATGGAAAATGACAAAGACGCAGAGGACGCTTGAAGGTGAAATAATATGACAATCGTGGTGGCAGGGAAGAGCGAAAATGCATATGAACACGTGTGAGATTAGATGTACGCTAAACAAGTTACATCCTATCTTGCTTCGTACGTGACAAAAGTTCATGTGAAATTTGACCTGACACAGGTGTTCACCTGGGACGTTAGCTGTCCACGTGCACGATAACAGAATGTTCAAAGCGTGGGGAAAAATTATTATACATGCAACGTAACATATATAAAGACTTGTCGTTATCATTTCCACTCTCACTTATGTGACTACCTTTGAACACACTGCGTTGCGTGAAACACATAGTCTTGTTTAACAGTTTTGGTGTTGGTGGAAAATACTTAACCTTGTTGTGGAGTAGGTATTTGTATATGTAATCATTTATATATTTATTGATTTATATATATATATATTTACATGCAATTATTCATTGATTGTTAAAGTTATAAATAAATGTTAATTTATTTGTTTGCAGATAACGTGTATAGCCTACCTGTTGTGTGTCTGTGGGAAAGAGATTGAAAAAAGAGAGAAAGACAGACAGCTAGAAAAGGAAACCATTACCACACTAGCCCACGAGACGGGAATAAAACAAAGCATTACAAGTCAAGGTGAGATTTGTTTTTTATATATATAACCTGTTTGATTTTGTTTTGTTTATGAAATGCATAAACTATATGGAATTGATATACTTATGGTGGTTTATTTTATTTCATTTTAGATATTTGGAGAAAAAACTCTACTGCTTTAGCCACAACAGCTGAAAACCAAGTGGCTTTAGAGTGGAACCATTGTCAAGCAGTCTACAGCTGAAAACTCAGGTGAGAGTGTTCTTTCAAAATAATGTCTGTTACTGCTGCGGATATGTTAACTTGGGAACCCCTAAACAGTTGTTTCAAGTCACGTGTGTGCTCTGGCCGCGTAGTGAATGTTAGTGAGAGTTTAATCCCAAAGGCTTTATGAAATCTTGCTTCGAAATTTTTAAACAACAAATTTGTACAGCGCAACGGTTGCATACGGCTTTAAAGGTGAATACTGAATTGGTGTGCGATTTCATATATAAAAAGAAGGACGTGGAACATACAGAGACATTTTATATTTGCAGTAAAATGCAAGAGCTATTCATAGCCCATAATTTGGAACAGTGGTATGAAACCCACGGGGTGAATGCCTTGGTATAAAAATTTGATAAACTGCAACAAGGACCCAGTGGTTTAGCGTTAAACAAAATGCATTACCTACAAATCAACATTTGTCATTTCAACCCGTTGAATGCTGGGTCTAGCTATATTAAAACACCACCAGCAATAGCTTCGAAAAGGCTGTGGTGAATATAAAGAATCATGACAATGATTGCTTCCTGTGGTGTGCGGCTGGATATTTGCAGCCAATACAACATGATGGTTGTTGGCCAGGAATGTACAGGGCCAAGTTTGATGAATTAAAACAAACTTTAATTTTAACTCGAGTATCGTTCCCTATGGACTTAACCGAGATCCATAGGTTTGAACAAGATAACCAGGACTTTTCGTTTATGGTCTATGACCTTGACGGTGATGAGATTGTGGGTCCTCTTTATGCTACAAAAGAACCGAAACGACACCACATTCACCTTTTATATCAGTCTTATGGAGAGGTGAATCACTACTGCCTGATTAAAAGCTTGAGTAGATTGCTAAGCAGTCAAATGTCCAAACATGATGGTAAGAAGCACATTTGTGATCGATGCTTGCAATATTTTACAACCCCTACGCTTTTGGAACGCCATAGGGTAGATTGCGTTTCTCAGGAAGCGGTGAGACTGATATTGCCACAAGGGGACAAGGCTGTGTTAAAGTTTAAGGACATTCATAAGCGTGACACTGTTCCCTATGTGGTATATGCAGATTTCGAAGCACTCACCACACCCATGGCGGGATGTGAACCAGATCCCACCATCAGCTCAACCACACCCATTCAAAAACATGAACCTTTTGCCATAGGATTTAATGTGGTGTGTGCCTATGACCCCACACAATCCATTTACAAATACCGTGAGGGACCAGATTGTGCCAGATGGTTTTTGGATGAGCTTGTAAAGTTAGTTCATGATGTACAGGAATTAGAGGATCACCCAGTACCCATGAGCCTATCTCCAGAACAGCAGCAGCAGTATGAGCATGCCACGACATGCCATATTTGCGAAAAGCCTATTTAAGTGGAGAGGAAAAAGTCAGAGACCACTCGCACTTTACGGGAGAGTTTCGCGGAGCTGCACACAGCAAATGCAATTTGAACTTTCCAGCTCCTCGTTTCATCACTGTCTTTTTCCACAATCTGGCGAATTATGACATTCAATTTTTGATTCGTGAATTGGGTCATGTCAACAAGGGCTCGTTTACCATTATTCCTCAAAACCATGAGCGTTTTACAGCCCTGACTGGGTGGTTGGGCGACTTAAGCATTCGATTTTTGGATTCCTTTAAGTTTATGGCATCCTCGCTAGACAGTCTTGTGAATGGCTTGAATGAGGAGGAATTAAAAATACTAGAATGCATTTTAATGAACCTGAGCAATTTCAATTTTGCATTCGGAAAGGTATATTCCCGTATGATTTCTGCAACAGCTGGGACGAGTTAAAGCAAAGAAAACTCCCACAACAAGAGAAATTTTACTCGGAACTAACACACAGTACCGTTTCCGATGAAGACTATGCACATGCATATCAAGTTTGGAGAGTGTTTGGCATTATGACGCTAAGTGAATATGCTTTGCATTACCTAAAACTGGATGTATTGCTGCTCACCGATGTGTTTGAAAAATTCCGTGAGTTGTGTCAACATATTTGCGGTCTTGACCCGGCTCACTATTATACGAGTCCTGGGCTCTCGTTCGATGCCGCTTTGAAATACACTCAAGTGGAATTGGATTTACCCACTGATGTAGACAAGGTTATATTTTTGAAAAGGGCATTCGTGGCGGCTTTGTGTCGCTTAACCAACGCCATGCCGAAGCGAACAATGTCTACATGCCTGATTATTCACCAGACAAACCAGAATCGTACTTAATGAACTATGACGTGAATAATTTGTACGGTTACGCCATGAGTCAGCCTCTGCCCTACGAGAAGTTTGCTTGGCTGACAGACAAACAAGTGTCAGAATTTGATGTGAACATGGCTAGCCAAGAAACAGACCGTGGATATGTGCTAGAAGTGGATATTGAATATCCCTCATCCTTGCATGATGAACATGCCGATTTCCCATTCTGCCTTGAGCAAATGGTTCCGCCTGACAGTAAAGTGAAAATTGAAAAACTCATGGGCACACTTTACAACAAAAATCGGTATGTGCTACATCATCCAAATGTTGGTGCAATGCCTCGCCCAAGGCTTGATGTTAAAGAAAATCCATAGGGGTATTTCATTTGCACAAAAAGCATGGCTCAAGCCAAGCCATACATGCAACTCAACACAGAGCACCGTCTAATGGCAACACAGCAGTTTGAATTTTTTTTTTTAATTAATGAACAACTGTATCTATGGCAAGTCCATGGAGAATGTCCGCAAATACCGTGACATTACATTGGTCAATGTCTGGGAGGGGCTGTGGGGTGCCCGGCGGTACATTGCCAAGCCAAATTTTAAATCGATCAACATTATCGATGAGGATTTGGCTACTATTGAATTGAGTAAGACCAGCGTGACCATGGATAAGCCCATTTACTTGGGCCAAGTCATTTTAGACTTTTCCAAATCGGTCATGTATCGATTCCACTATGAATTTGCAAATCGCCATTTTGAGGACGTCTCTCTTTTGTATATGGATACGGGCTCATTCATTTACCACATTCGCCACTGCAACCACTATGAAGTGATGAGGCAGCATAGTGACTGGTTCGACACCTCTTGCTATATCGCTGACAACGTGTTTCAGCTGCCCATAAAAAACAAGAAGGAAATGGGCGTTTTAAAAGATGAATGCGATGATTCCGTCCTGACGGAATTCGTAGGTTTGGCCTCGAAAATGTATGCTTATCGCATACTCGACTGTAAAGAAGCCAAAAGAGCAAAAGGTGTAGTTAGGGCAGTGGTAAAATCGCTACGTGTTGATGACTATCTAGCGGTTTTACGCACTGGCAAAGCTATGTCTCATACACAGAGCAGGATACAATCCAGCAACCATCATTTTTATCTTGTGGAACAGAGAAAATGCACCGTCGCCTCCATGGATAACAAACGTGTGTGGGCTGATGACCTGCTCACCAGCCTGCCCTGGGGTTATGATCGCAAGGAGGAGGAGGAGGTGTGATTTCACTGTTTAATCGTTTAGGGACATAGCTTTATGTAACTTGTAGATTTAGTATTTTGTAAATATTGGTTTTTGCCATTGTAAATAGTAGATTTTGTAAATAGTGGCAACACACTTGGACGTTTAGCTCTTTAAAAAAGTTCTATGCAACCTTATTTTAAAAAAAAATGACTGGTAAATAGTTTGATGCTTTTAAAGCTGTACAAAGTTGTAGTTTTTTTGTAAATATTTAATGAGTAATAGTATTTTTAGTAACTTTAATAACTAGTATTTAATTATTTTTTGTAATGTAAATTATAAATGGTAAACTAAAAAGTTCATTTGGGATGAGTGTGCATGTCGAGAATGTGCTTTTTGGTGTATTCTTGGAATACACGGTACGAGAGAATATAAAGTTTAATGTTCTTTGCATGTTCATTCCTTCCTCTTTGTCAAACACCAACAGTGATCTTCTATTTTCTTTTTGGTGATCATGTCTCTTATATCTTTTGTGAGTCTGTTCTAGATATATATCTTCCATGACCCACCTAGCGTCATCTAGCAGCGAATCTCTGAAGCTCTTCAACTCTTCCTGGTGCAAGAGGACTTCCTTCTCAAACTGGCCACCAGATTTTGCTGCCATCGCCAGCTATTATCTCCATGAGCAAGAGAATTTCGTCTACTTTTTCACTCTCCATGCTGTGCTAGTATCGCCTGCTATCAACTCTTTGAAGACCTTTCATCAAGAAGAACATTTATTTTTGATAAGTTATCTATTCTGATATGTATACCTTTTGTTTCCTACCCCCACTATTTTCCCTTCCTAGGTCCCTCTGTGCTTCGCTGAGCAGGTCTCACTTCTAAGTCGGCAGTTGACTCGGTCAGTCAAGGATCAACCAGAGCCGGTCTCCTCAAACCAAGAGACACTCTCTACGTTCTACGCCATGTTGGCACATTAAGTATCGGTTAAGGGAACTTCACCTTCGCCATGCAACAAAGATAAGTATCTTCTTCAAGTTTTAACCTCATCTTCATGGTTTAACTTCTTCATGCTTTTAACGATAATTTATAGACAGCGTGAGATCACATATTTTGGGGCAAAAATCATTCTTCGCGGGATTTGCCATGTTGAGCTTTTGTTTGTATAAGCCAACCTTGCTAGAAAGGAGCTTTTCTTAAGCTATTTAAATGAGAAATCTTCTCACCACGTGGGATATTATCCAATACCCGCTGTCTATAAATTACAAAGCAAGTTCCTCCGCTGGATTAAATTTGGCCCCATTTTTCTATTAAGATCGTTTTTTAACCTTCCAGATCCTGTACTCTTTCTGCAAGTCTTGCCGTCATGTATTTTTCACTCACTTGTGAGAATACTATTTAAAATGAGGAATCTTCCTTATAAATTACTGCAATAGCGAACTTTCTTCCACCGTTGGAATGTTCTATGGCGCATTTAATTGTAATTTACAACTTTCTCAGGAAATAGACTCTCGCCTACATAGTGCAACCAGTTATTTTCATCATTGCAATAACTTTTTTTCCATAAACTTTCGTGTCTCTACAGTGAACTTTTCATCTATTTAAAAGACTATAGTGATAACTAGTGCTTGTCCCACTTTTCTACCGCGTCGCGATCGTCCGTTTACATTAAATAAGGCCATGAACATTGATCCTAAATCCCAATTATCTTTCCTCCACCTTCTACTAACAAACTATATTAATAAAATTGTAACTTTTCTATAAGGTGTCACTCTACGAAGTGCCCTTCCATTTTGCTTGTTTATCATTAATTAATTACTGTATAACTACGTGTTTTATACACGGTTTAAACTTACATTGTTTCTTCCCTATAATCAGGGAAAACAATTCTTTCAACTCTTGAGTGAGTTATTTCTAGGTCTTACGAAATGGGAACTGCCCCATTTGGCTCGTGATTCCTACTTAAACATAGGAAGTCTAGAACCTTCCTTTTGACTTTCTCTTCAGGTTTCACCGTAAGTGACCTGCTCTCTTTTGTATTATTGTTATAAAGTAATTCTGCACAAATATAAGAAGTTGTAGGAACTTCTATCTTATTCTTCATGGTTTTTCTTATTGTTATTTTCGAAGTTGTCACTCTCTCTAGAACATTCTCTCAAGAATTTCTTAAAGTACACTCTTTGTACTCAATTTAATGTTTAAACTTGAATTACTTCATTTGTATTTTTTTAATCTTATAAAGATTTTAGAACATATATAAGGTTTGAAACCTAATAAATTGTAAATTGCCTGGAGCAAACGTTTAATGTTTTCTGTGGTCTGTGACCCAAAATTTGTTAATCAAATTGAAATTATATATTTGTTAAAGTTATTAACTTCTTTTGAATTGTTAAATAAATTAAGCGTTTCTTTTCGCTTTCTCATTTTTCTAGTACAACGATTAGGCAAGATCCTGCCTTCCTTGGCTTTCCCTACTCAATGCCATTAAATCCATCAATAGGGCTTTCACCACTCATTGCAATTGAGCAAGAACTCTTAGTGGTAATCTCATTAAAGTTTCTTTTAGCTTTAATAACTAATTCTAACTGGCCAGTAAGGCAAGTAAAGCTCGCTACGCCAGCTACCTGCTTGTGGAGATCCTCTCCGAAAACTTATGGTCAGTTTTCCAAAGGATAAGTGTTTCTCTTTGTCTAAACTTTTAGCCGCCTCCTCGCTGAGTAAAAGCTTAGCCATTTCCAAATGCAACCATTGGTTCATTTACCAAAATTACTCCCCAAGGTATAATCTTTTATTATTTTCCTTCTTGGAAGCACTTGGTCGCTTTTTCAGGAACTCCATAACTTTGAAAATTGGAAATACTAAACCTGATTTAAATCATTGGCATTCTTCGAATTACTTTGCAAAAACGAATTGCTTTGAACAGGCATACAATAAATTTGTTACTCTCAGTCTTGCCAGACCATCACCCTTCCCCATAGTAGGCAGATACATGCTTGAGAGGGATTACACTAAAGCCACTCTCTTGCAAACCGCCCAAGTTCTAGCTGTGTTTCCCGTCAGCTTGGACCAAGCTCTTACCCACTTAAGATATCCGAGAGCGGATTTGCGGTGGCAACCACCTCTAAGTGCATTTAAGGTTAAATTTATAACTTTTGTGGGACTCTCCTCCTATTTTCCTATCCTTTTTCTCCAGTCCAAAATCTACCTCCTTTTCTTAATCATCATCCCCTGGTGGTTAGGTTATTCCTCAGCCAATAATCTACCCACTTTTGGGAATAAATAAAGTGGTTATGTTTGTTACCAAAGACAGGTGTGAATGTATGAGTAGAGAGAGAAAGCTGGTGTGTATGTATGACCAGAGCAAACACGGTGAGTTAGAGTGCGTGGGGAGGGGGGGGGGGGGGGGAATTGTCACTTATATACTCATTTTGTTTTCAATAGTTTTGTTTTCTTTGAAATGTGGCAGACAATAGACATTATTTTTGTAAAAACAGTCTTACCTGCAGTAGTCGTAGACCTCGACATTTCCACAATACCATAAACTCACTGCAGCATCATCATGGTCAAGCACTTGCATCAACATCATTGACAAATCTCAACATTCGACATACACCAAATGGAAAAATGTGAAAACAGCCAAATGGAAAATCCATGTTTCGATATCACCAAAAACGCATAACTTGAAACGGACATTTTTAAAAACTGGAAATGGCCATGTGTGAAATATGAAAATTCAGAAAAACTTCAAACAGACATTGTTTAAAAAGTGTCATTAACAAAATGGAAAATCCATATCATCAAAAATGTAAGACTTGAAACAGACATTTTTAAAAACTTTAAATTGCAAATTGACAAATGGCAATGTGTGAATTCATCATGTATGAAATGTGTAAAATGAAAAATCAGCCATTAACATCATGATTTTTTTAATAAAAAAAATAAAAACATCGTGCTCTGGTAAACCTTTGTTTTTATTTCATAACCATAGTGAATTGACAAATGAAAATAGAATACAAACAAATCCCAATTCCTCACTCCTCAATTTTCATGTCCACGCATCATCAATTTTCCTTTCATAGCACTCATGACAATCAGGGCTGCCATTCTCTCACCCACTGAGGCATCAAAGGATGTGAAACATCGTTTAGCTTTTTTCAATAACAATTTATCTGCCACAGGTCTTGCACTCATGAAATTCACCACACGATACTTCATGACGCTTCTCATAATGGGGTCAAAGAAAAGTCTTTTCACACTCTTTACACCTGCTTACTGCATATGACAAGGCTGTACACTGGTGGGTTAGACTTTTTCTTTAGCTAAGATCCCCTATATACCCTACACAGTTCTGAACACTTAGTAGGTATTTGTATATTGAATTTATATACAGAGCTTATACAAACACATTTTACAGGCGTCAAACTCTGTGAGATAGTCACATGCAACATGCAAAGTATGTTTCCGCTACCTAGCGGTGGATATAAGCACTAACTAAACAACTAGCATGCTACCTAGCGGTGGATATGAGTACTAACTGAATTACTAGCATGCTATTTAATGGTGGGTACGGGCACTCACTCAGGCCGTAGCGATTTTACCACAGCCCTACCTACACCTTTTGCTCTTTTGGCTTCTTTACAGTCGAGTGTGCGATAAGCATACATTTTCGAAGCCAAACGTACGAATTCCGTCATGACGGAATCATCGCATTCATCTTTTAAAACGCCCATTTCCTTCTTGTTTTATGGGCAGCTGAAACACGTTGTCAGCGCTATAGCAAGAGGTGTCGAACCAGTCACTATGCTGCCTCATGAAGTCATAGGGGTTGCAGTGGCGAATGTGCTAAATGAATGAGTCCGTATCCATATACAAAAGAGAGACGTCCTCAAAATGGCGTTTGGCAAACTCATGGTGGAATCGATACATGACCGATTTGGAAAAGTCTAAAATGACTTGGCCCAAGTAAATGGGCTTATCCATGGTCACGCTGGTCTTACTCAATTCAATAGTAGCCAAATCCTCATCGATAATGTTGATCGATTTAAAATTTGGCTTGGCAATGTACCGCAGGGCACCCCACCGCCCTCCCAGACATTGACCAATTTAATATCACGGTATTTGCGGACGTTCTCCATGGACTTGCCATAGATCCAGTTGTTCATTAATTTTTAAAAATTAATTTCAAACTGCTGTGTTGCCATTTGACGGTGCTCTGTGTTGAGTTGCATGTATGGCTTGAGCCATGCTTTTTGAGCAAAGGAAATACCCCTATGGATTTTCTTTAACACCAAGCCTTGGGCGAGGCATTGCACAATCATTTGGATATGTAGCACATACCGATTTTTGTTGTAAAGTGTGCCCATGAGTTTTTCAATTTTCACTTTACTGTCAGGG
Source organism: Meconema thalassinum (assembly GCA_946902985.2). Lineage (NCBI taxonomy): Eukaryota > Metazoa > Arthropoda > Insecta > Orthoptera > Tettigoniidae > Meconema > Meconema thalassinum. The sequence continues at coordinate 1,296,230,569 of OX336389.2, forward strand.
GGAACCATTTGCTCAAGGCAGAATGGGAAATCGGCATGTTCATCATGCAAGGATGAGGGATATTCAATATCCACTTCTAGCACATATCCACGGTCTGTTTCTTGGCTAGCCATGTTCACATCAAATTCTGACACTTGTTTGTCTGTCAGCCAAGCAAACTTCCCATAGGGCAAAGGCTGACTCATGGCGTAACCGTACAAATTATTCACTTCATAGTACATTAAGTACGATTCTGGTTTGTCTGGTGAATAATCAGGCATGTAGACATTGTTCGCTTCGGCATGGCGTTGGTTAAGCGACACAAAGCCGCCACGAATGCCCTTTTCAAAAAATAGAACCATGTCTACATCAGTGAGTAAATCCAATTCCACTTGAGTGTACTTCAAAGCGGCATCGAACGAGAGCCCAGGACTCGTATAATAGTGAGCCGGGTCAAGACTGCAAATATGTTGACACAACTCACGGAATTTTTCAAACACATCGGTGAGCAGCAATACATCCAGTTTTAGGTAATGCAAAGCATATTCACTTAGCGTCATAATGCCAAACACTCTCCAAACTTGACATGCATGTGCATAGTCTTCATGGAAACGGTACTGTGTGATAGTTTCGAGTAAAATTTCTCTTGTTGTGGGAATTTTCTTTGCTTTAACACGTCCCAGCTGTTGCAGAAATCATACGGGAATATAACTTACCGAATGCACAATTGAAGTTGCTCAGGATCATTAAAATGCATTCTAGTATTTTTTTAATTCCTCCTCATTCAAGCCATTCACAAGGCTGTCTAGCGAGGATGCCATAAACTTAAAGGAATCCAAAAATCGAATGCTAAAGTCGCCCAACCACCATGTCAGGGCTGTAAAACGCTCATGGTTTTGAGGAATAATGGTAAACGAGCCCTTGTTGACATGACCCAATTCACGAATCAAAAACTGAATGTCATAATTTGCCAGATTGTGGAAAAAGACACTGATGAAACGAGGAGCTGGAAAGTTCAAAGTGCATTTGCTGTGCGCAGCTCCACGAAACTCTCCCGTAAAGTGCGAGTGGTCTCTGACTTTTTCCTCTCCACTTAAAATAGGCTTTTCGCAAATATGGCATGTCGTGGCATGCTCATACTGCTGCTGCTGTTCTGGAGATAGGCTCATGGGTACTGGGTGGTCCAGTAATTCCTGTACATCATGAGCTAACTTTACAAGTTCATCCAAAAACCATCTGGCACAATCTGGTCCCGCACGGTATTTGTAAATGGATTGTGTGGGGTCATAGGCACACACCACATTAAATCCTATAGCATAAGTTTCATGTTTTTGAATGGGTGTGGTTGAGCTGATGGTGGGATCTGGTTCACATCCCCCATGGGTGTGGAGAGTGCTTCGAAATCTGCATATACCACATAGGGAACAGTGTCACGCTTATGAATGTCCTTAAACTTTAACACAGCCTTGTCCCCTTGTGGCAATATCAGTCTCACCGCTTCCTGAGAAACGCAATCTACCCTATGGCGTTCCAAAAGCGTAGGGGTTGTAAAATATTGCAAGCATCGATCACAAATGTGCTTCTTACCATCATGTTTGGACATTTGACTGCATAGCAATCTACTCAAGCTTTTAATCAGGCAATAGTGATTCACCTCTCCATATGACAGATATAAAAGATGAATGTGGTGTCGTTTCGGTTCTTTTGTAGCATAAAGAGGACCCAGAATCTCATCACCGTCAAGGCCATAGACCATAAACGAAAAGTCCTGGTTATCTTGTTCAAACCTATGGATCTCGGTTAAGCCCATAGGGAACGATACTCGAGTTAAATTTAAAGTTTGTTTTAATTCATCAAACTTGGCCCTGTACATTCCTGGCCAACAACCATCATGTTGTACTGGCTGCAAATATCCAGCCACACACCACAGGAAGCATTCATTGTCGTGATTCTGTATATTCACCACAGCCTTTTTCGGAGCTATTGCTGGTGGTGTTTTAATATAGCTAGACCCAGCATTCAACGGGTTGAAATGACAAATGTTGATTTGTAGGTAATGAATTTTGTTTAACGCTAAACCACTGGGTCCTTGTTGCAGTTTATCAACTTTTGATAGCAAGGTATTCACCACGTGGGTTTCATACCACTGTTCCAAATTATGGGCTATGAATAGCTCTTTCATTTTACTGCAAATATAAAATGTCTCTTTATGTTCCACGTCCTTCTTTTTATATATGAAATCGCACACCAGTTCAGTATTCACCTTTAAAGCCGTATGCAACCGTTGCGCTGTACAAATTTGTTGTTTAGAAATTTCGAAACAAGATTCCATAAAGTCTTTTGGGATTAAACTCTCACTAACATTCACTACGTGGCCAGAGCACACACGTGACTTGAAACAACTGTTTAGGGGTTCCCAAGTTAACATATCCGCAGCAGTAAAAGACATTATTTTGAAAGAACACTCTCACCTGAGTTTTCAGCTGTAGACTGCTTGACAATGGTTCCACTCTAAAGCCACTTGGTTTTCAGCTGTTGTGGCTAAAGCAGTAGAGTTTTTTCTCCAAATATCTAAAATGAAATAAAATAAACCACCATAAGTATATCAATTCCATATAGTTTATGCATTTCATAAACAAAACAAAATCAAACAGGTTATATATATAAAAAAACAAATCTCACCTTGACTTGTAATGCTTTGCTTTATTCCCGTCTCGTGGGCTAGTGTGGTAATGGTTTCCTTTTCTAGCTGTCTGTCTTTCTCTCTTTTTTCAATCTCTTTCTCACAGACACACTACAGGTAGGCTATACACGTTATCTGCAAACAAATAAATAAACATTTATTTATAACTTTAACAATCAATAAATAATTGCATGTAAATATATATATAAATCAATAAATATATAAATGAATAAATATATAAATACCTACCCCACAACAAGGTTAAGTATTTTCCACCAACACCAAAACTGTTAAACAAGACCATGTGTTTCACGCAACGCAGTGTGTTCAAAGGTAGTCACATAAGTGAGAGTGGAAATGATAACGACATGTCTTTATATATGTTACGTTGCATGTATAATAATTTTTCCCACGCTTTGAACATTCTGTTATCGTGCACGTGGACAGATAACGTCCCAGGTGAACACCTGTGCCAGGTCGAATTTCACATGAACTTGCATTTTGTCACGTACGAAGCAAGATAGGATGTAACTTGTTTAGCGTACATCTCATATCACACGTGTTCACATTCATTTCGCATTTCCCTGCCACCACGATTGTCAGATTATTTCACCTTCAAGCGTCCTCGGCGTCTTTGTCATTTTCCATTGCACTTGTTGTCAAGTCAGATCAGCGCATTCCAATAAGCTCAAATGACATTCACCTCCTGCTCGTCTGCTCCTCTGCAAGTTTGTTTTCTGTACTCGCTTCAACCAATATAGAACCATGTTCTCATCATCGTTTACACGTTAAAGGTCCCTTTCGAGGGTAAAAAATCTTAGCATGCTTCACACATTTTCAAATATTAGCCTCCATCCATCTGCCATAGGAAAGATCAGAAAAACGAACCCTCGCTCTGTCATAAACCGACCCGCCGAAATAGCGATTGTTCTATTAAGCATGGTCATTATGGTTAGCGACAGGTTCCTTGAGACACACACACAGCCGTATCGTCTCTCTCAACCACCACACTTCATGAACATTATAAACAGGTAAAGAAAAATTATTATTTTTTCAACAAACGTGTCGTTAGGCCCTTTGTGAATTATTTTTTGGAAAACATATCTACCACATTCGAAAGGGGGCGTTAGCCCGAGTCCTAGGACACCTCGTTCACGTCTCTAGCGTTATTGGTTTGCGAGATAGAGCAAAAAGTCTAAAATCAAGGTTTTACCTCAAAATGGTTTTTTATTCCTGCTCAACACGCACCTCTTCGGCAAGAGGATAACGCGACGAAAAAAATGACACCTCGCACAAGTCTCTAGGCTTATTGGTTCGTGAGATATCAGCAAAAATCACAAAAAACACTTGTTTACCTCAAAATCGAGTTTCCAAATTTTTAAAAAATATAACGAGCGGTCCATTGCAAATAGGACGTCACCCCGAGTCCTTGGACCCGTCGTACACGCCTCTGGCATGATTGGTTCGCGAGATATAACAAAAAGTCTAAAATCACTGTTTTGGCCCCCAAAAAAACGTGTTCTCAACATTTCACCTTTTCGACACCAACTTTCCCGTAAAGAGCACAACGAGACGAAAAAAACGAATCCAAGCACGCCCTCCTAGCATGACTCCTTCCATTCCAAGGTCGCAGGGGCTCACAACTTGCTAAGTGAGACAGCTGTCATTCTAGCACTACCTACAAAACACAAATATTTGCCCTAGAGACTTGAAATTTGGTGTGGTGCTAGAGGAGTTAAAGACCATTGATTTATGTCAAACAAACTTTTTTCAAAACTTTCTAGTTTCCAAAATATAGCATTTTAAATATTTGAGTGTTTTCAAAAAATGTAAAACAATAAAAAAGTTTTATTATACAAAATAAAGGACATAGAGACTGTTCGTTTGGGCCGTGGCACAACATTCTATCATGTTTGGTTTTCAAACTATCGCCTATTTTCGAAAACAAAAAAAATCCAAAAAAAATGAAAAATATAACAAGTGGTCTATAGGAAAGAGCACGTCAGCCCAAGTCCAACGATATGTCGCATGCCCATGGTTTCATGAAATATACATGAGAGTTCAGCGTAGCCGAGTGGCTCGTGTCACTCGTTAGAACTGTCACTACTCCACTACTAATATACTACCTTATTAACCTGCAGACTGAAGTTTCTTAAACATGCCCAGGTGCATAGCATAAGACTTACCGGTACTGCAGGCTATGTCGATCCTAAATGTAGGCCTATTAAAGTGCTCATGTCAAAGGTCGTCCTAAAGTTTTAACTATTGAGACTTGATTTGCATCCAAGACACTTTCAGCTGAGTCTGGCAATGCTTCGTAAACTTGGCCGCGCCTTCACATTTTCGTTATTCCTATACAACTTAACTTGATACCAATCACTTATATCACAGTGTTTCAAGATTTTGCTCTCAGTAAACATACCAACAAGTTTTTCCCCTAGTGGTAGGCTGTGTTGCAGTCTACAGAAAATAAAGTTGAGAATTAAAAATACATCTTAGGTTTCCATTACACAGTTGCATTTTATCCTACTGTATTTCCACTCAATATACCAATCCTATCAATGTTTCCTAATTCCTCATGTATAAATATACATGACAGATTACAGCATTAGCAATGATGACAGTAACTTATGAATTGCTAAAATGTTTTTTTAAATCCATAGAAAGTGGCTTGATAAACCCTGTATCATCAATCCATTTAAAAAATTCCCACAGAGCTCTAATCAGAAGCTCATTTTATGTGCAACAGGTATGTAGAATGAATAAACATCTCCCCCCCCCCCAATAACTTGTAGGCCTAACCTGATTTTTTTTTAGTTCGCAGAAAAACCTACCATTTAAAAACTTGCACATAGGCTACTAATCATGTTATGGTGCAAGAGGTTTCTCAGTCACTCTCTGGTTGCTAATCCTTAACCTACGGTCATTTAAAAAATCCTGGCTATCAATTACTGATTTAAATATTTCAGACATCTTTCTTAACTCCACTTTTACTGACAGCATGCATGTCCGTACTACTGTCTGTCAAGCCATTGACCAGTTTTTTTTTCATTTTTTTCATGAGGAACTATTTTAGTCATTGTTCTCTATGTAAAATACAGTTGATGACAACTGTCTGTCATCTGCATGGTATGTGGCTGCCTGGAAGACTCAGGAGTTTTTTCTAGTGTCACTTCTCTGGTTACCTATGACACTTCCTAATTATTAACAGAATGTTTCATCGAATTGTTGTATCCAAGTGACCAACTGGTAATATATTATGGCTTGCTCTAATATTCCTTTGATACACATTTAGATTCCATACAATAATGAAATATGCAACGTAGGCTGACATGTTGAACCAATCTCCCATTCCCTAACACTCCCAACTAAAGGGACATAAGCTACCCAGTGGTTAGTCTCACATTGCTTCCACCTACATGTACTAGGTCTAGTAGTACCATAGGTATTGTGACTGTTTCTCCAACTCCGTCAAGGAAACTAATTCTGAACTAAGATCTGGAATGGGGTACACTGTCCCACGAGGACAATCGAGGACTACTTTAACCATTCAAATGATTTTTCTATTTCATTTTACCAACTAGCCAGGTGCCTGGGAATGATAGTGACGGAGGCAGCTAAGTAGGCTAGCCTACTGGTATTCACCATTCAGAGAACATTCTCAGCGACTTGTCTATGCATATACCGACAGCAGTGGCTACGCTGGCTAAAGCGTAGGGTTAGGTCATGGGGCCAAGCTCTCTGCTGATTCGGTAGACGCGTGGGTTCGATCCCCACTTCGGCCGTCCTTGAAATGGTTTTCCGTGGTTTCCCATTTTCAACACCAGGCAAATGCTGGGAGAGTACCTTCTGAGAGGCCACGGCCGCTTCCTTCCACATCCTTGACCATTTTCATTCATCTTCATCCATTCCATCTCTCATCCCGACGCGCAAGTCACCCACGGGCGTCGACTAGAAAGACCTGCACTCGGCCTCTCAAGAAGCCACACGAAAAAAAAGTCTATGCATATGACACAACTTTCATAAATTGATACATAACACTAATTGTAGCCAGCACTCACAGCTTAGCATAGCACGGAGTGGATTCAAGCCTCAGATTAACTCATGATCTGTCAACAGATTTCCAAACAGATTGAGCACACACACAAGTACAGGGGTCTTGATCATGATGTTCCAAGCCACTAAATGAAACACTCCTCTTTAAGACTTTCTGGTCATGCATCCATGGTCGATCAACATTCTCCTGATCTCAGTGTTCTCAAGTTTCTGATGACTATGGACATGTCTTGATCCTGACAATTTCATATTTTAAGGGGTGGGTAGATTACTAGCTTGGGAATAACCTAACTCCCAAGGGAAGATGATGAAAAAAAGGAAGTGGGTTTTGGACCGGAGAATAAGGATGGAGAAATAGGAGGAGAGTTTGACATAAGTTATGACTAAGAGTTCTTGCTCAAATGCAAAAAGTAGTGCAAACCCTATCAATAGATTTATTTGCATTAAGTGGGAAGAGTCAAGGAAGACAGGATCTTGCCTAACCGTTATGTTAGAGAAATGATAAAGCCAAAAAGAAATCTTGAATTTATTTAACAATGTTGGGTAGTAGTTGTGTAACAAATATATAAATTTGATTTCTATAAACAATTGGGGTCGCAGACCTCCGAAAACATCTAAAGCTTGCGCCAGGCAATTAACAATTCTTTTGGTTTCAAACCTTTTATATGCTTTAAAATCTTCATAAGATTTTGAAATGACGAAGATAAATAAATGAAAAATTTAAAGATAACTGACGTAATTAAAGTTAAACAATAAATCAAGTACAAGGTGTGTACTTTAAGAATTTCTAGGTAAATATCTTAGAAAGAGTAACAACTTCGAAAGTAACAACAACAAAAAGCAGGAGGAATAAAATAGAAGTTTCTATAACCTCTTGTATTGATACAGAAATACTTGTAAAGATTATACAAATAGGGCAGGTCACTTATTGTGAAACCTGAAGAGAACAATCGAAAGGAAGTTTCTAGAATTCCTATGTTTAAGTAGGGATCACGAGACAAATGGGGCAAGTTTCCCTTTCGTGAAACCTAGAGATAACTCACTTATGAGTTGAAAGATCTGTATTCCCTAATTAGAAGGGAGAAACAATATAATTTAAGGCGTGTACTAGACACGAAGTTTTACAGACATTAATTCGTTTTACATAAAGCAAGAGAGGGAGGGCACTTGTTGAGAGTGACACCTCATTGAAAAAAGACCTAAAGTAACAATTTTATTATTTTGGTTTGTTAGTAAGGGGTTTGGGAAAGATCAAATGGGATTGAGGAAAAGTGTTCATGGCCCTATTTATTGTATTCGGACGAACGCGACGCGGATGAAAGGTTGAACAAGCACTGTTTTCACTATAGTCTGTTGATATAGTTGAAAAGTTCACTGTGGTAGCACAAAAAGTTTATGGCAAAGAAAGTTATTGCAATGATGGAAAATAACTAGTTACACTAGATTTGCGAGAGTCTATTGCTTGAGAAAGTTGTAGATTATAGTTGAATGCGCCAGAGAAAATCCCAACGAAGGAAGAAAAATTAAATAATGATTAGTAGTTCATAAGGAAGATTCCTTAGTTTGAAAAAGTATTCCCATATGTTAGTGGAAAATACATGACAGTATAACTGGTAGATAGAGTGCAGATTCTGGAAGGTTCCAGAGCAATCATGACTGAAGAATAGAGCAAAAGTTAGTCCAGCGGTGGAACGAGCTAAGTATTCTATAGACAGTGGGTAATTTAATGGTATCCCACGTTGTGAGAAAATCTCTCATTTAATAAGCATAAGAAATGCTGCTTCATGTTAAGATTGGCTTAGATAGACAAAAGCCCAACTTAGAAAATCCCGCGAAGGATGATTATTGCCCCAAGTATAGAAATCTCACACTGCCTATAAAATGATCATTAAAAAGCATGTAGCTATTTAAAATCAATTAAAATACGTTGAAGAACGTAGAAGTAGTACTTAGCTTTGCTTCATGGCGAAGGCGATGTTCCCTTTGACGGTTGATACTAAAATTCTAACATGGCGTAGAATTTAAAAGTTTGCCTCTCGAGTTGAGGAGGCGAGCATTAGTGGAGCTCTAACTGACTGGGTCGACTGCCGACGTACAAGTGAGGGCTGCTAGACGCAGCGAAAGCACACTAGCCTAGACGGCATGTCCAACAAGAAGTTGAGTGCACTGAGAGGGTGAGCGGTTGCTCACGACGCGGAGACAAGTCGAGACGAAGTATAGAAGTGAAGTGACCGAGCGGGCTGGCTGCGCGCGCGGAGAAGAGAGCAGTAGGAGGAGGGGAGAAGAGGGGGAAGCGGGCTAGTGAGGGGAGGAACAAAGAGGTTACACATAAACATGAAAAAACTTTACAAAAACAAAATTCTTGGAGCGGTGTCTTCATGGAGTAGTTGGTTGGTGAAGAACACGACGCCCAGCGGATTAGTGTAGATTTGTTCATGGTTTGAAGCAATGGAAGTTCGGAAGGCAGCGATGGGACGCTGTCAGGCTGGTTCAGCGGAATATGCGTTTCTGTAAAAAACTGACATAAAAATGAACAAATGCACGGGGCAAACAGGAGGTAACAGTTCGATGTTGGTGCGTGCGGGAAAGAAATTTAAATAAACGGACTGATATAAAGTAATGAACAGCAAAAGCTAATTCTTTCTTTCCGTGTATTTGCAAAAATACACCAAGGGGTGGGGTACATGCCCTATTCTTAATTAGTTCAGCATAAGATCAATAAATCCTCTTAAGAAAAATAGGGAACATCCATATGTTATTTGACCATAGGAAAGGGCGTAATTAAAAAACTGAACCTCTAGGGACATAGATGCCGATGACTCCGAGTAAGTAGGCTAGATCAAAATGTACATTATTCAGTGTTGCCTTAATAACAGTTGATAACTTTTTATCGTACAACATGAATAGGCCTATATTGGATGGGAAATATTTTTATTATTTGCCGAGATTACAAGGATGACTTGTTGATGTATCATTCGTTAAGCGAACATAAGATCCAAGTCAGTATCGTGTTGGAAGCCATATTTCAGTGTTGCCTTAGTACCGTATAGGAAATATTAAATGTCTTTCAGTCGGTCAACACGATTTCACCTAATGGTAATGAGTATTATTCCCAAAACCAGAAAAAGAACTGTACATGCAGGCCTAACCTGTCAAATCAATCATACCTACAAGACAACAAAAATGCTCTATGAAAAACTATTAAAATTCCATAATGGTAGTCAAAAATAATCTCAGACCACCGGCACTAATTCGCGAAGGTGCAGAAAAATCTTAATAGAGTACACCTATTCGTAATAGTAGGCTACTGTTGTGATATACTGCTAGTGAGTGATAGGCCCCCGAAATAGAACTATTTATCTTAATGTCTACAAGGTAACAAAATTGCCAAAAAAAAACACAATGCCACCCACAAATCTATAGAAGACTACACTAAAAATGGCTTATACGGTACAATTTCTAATCCACAAGTCACCCACCCTTCACCAACATTAATATTTGTACGGTAATTTAAGTAGGTTATGTTATTAATGACATAGCAACACTCCGTTTTCATGGTAATATAACGTTGTTTGCAGATGACTTAAGCATCTTTTACAATGCGTACACCACCAACACGCTGATTACACACATGCAGGAGGACATGAATACCATACTTGGCTGGACCCAGTCAAATAAATTAACAATAAATGAAGATAAAACAAATTATTTAATAATATCAAAGCGTAGAACAAAGTTAGACATCACTCAGAATATAATGCTGAATGGAAAAGCAGTTAAAAGGGTCTCATCTGTCAAATACCTAGGCTTAATAATAGATGAAAATCTATCCTGGCAAAAGCACATTGATGCATTAGTAAAAAAAATATCACCTGCCGCTGGGATGATAAAAAAATTGAGCTACTATATCCCAAAATATCTACTCAGGAAAGTGTATTTTTCCTTAATCCATAGCCACTTACAATATTTGAATACAATTTGGATAAAATGCTCAAATTACCTAAAAAAGGAAATTGAGGTAATTCAGAATAGAGCCATAAGAAATATTTATAACTACCCTTTTTTAACACCAACCAAACACCTTTATATTACGAGTAAAATTCAACCAGTAGCCCTAAATGCAGAAATCAAATCAAATGTCCTAATATACCAAATCCTACACAACAGAATACACACAAATTTAAACTTCACTAAACAATCTGATTTACACGCTTACAAAACTAGACATGCAGATGACATAACACTTTTCCATATCAATTCCAAACAATATGGCAGTAATAGCATTAAGTATAGTGCCTTTGTAAAATTCAATGGACTACCAGAAAATATAAAAATTGCACCTAGCCTACCAATCTTTAAAAGGAGGCTAAAACAGTTTATGTGGAATGATTATAAACTGTCAGTTTGAAGAAATTTCATAATCTGAGAAGACAAAAGAAGAACATATTGTGTACAAAAACTTATGAAAGCTACAAAATGTTGTATATATTTTCATACTGAAAACTTTGTAAACTAAACATTGTATTGTAATTTGTCGCCAACAAGATAAAACTGTACAATTCCTTTGTATATGAGTCCTTGACTCGTTAAGGGATTAATAAAATGCATTATTATTAAAAAAAAAAGTCCGTAAAAATACAGCAGTTTAAGTTAATAATTGTATGCGTATACCGTTCTCCGTCAGGAAAGTTTCCTTTATTTATAGATAAATTAGAATTGTTACTCAATTACATGAGCAAAGTAAATTTCGATATAATAATTTGTGGGGATGTAAATGTGGATTTCTTAAAATTTGATAGAAATTGTGAAATATTAACACAGTTACTAATTTCATATGGACTCAAACCTACGGTAAATACCCCAACAAGAATTAAAAAATTTAGTAAAACCACTCCTGATCAATTTTTTTAAAATACAGATAAATATCACCATTCAATAGAAGTCTATTGTCCGGGTTTTAGTGACCACCATGGACAAATACTGAGTTTTGAAGTACCCGAAACAATCAATAATAATGATAATGGAGTAAAATCAAAGTGCATGCCATTCACTTAAACAAATGTTACATATTTCCATGACTTATTAAATAAGGAAACATGGTCAGAAATTTATAAACTAGAAAATGTAAATGATAAATTTAATGCATTTAACAGTACCCTAAAACACTATTTTGAAACAGCATTCCCCTTTAGACAAAGAACTGCTCAAAATAACAAAACTAACAATTGGATAACAACAGGGATTATAAATTCATGTCAAAGAAAGAAATTTCTACACAAATTATATAAACAATACCACACAACACCTGAATTCAATTTATACTACAAAAAATACACTAGCATATTAAATAAGGTAATAAGAATAGCAAACAAAATGCATAATGATAATTTTATTTCCCAATCATCTAATAAAAACAGGGTTATGTGGTCCGTGATAAAGAAAGAAACTGGAAAATCTGCTAAAATACAAAGGAACATAACACTGACCAAAAATAATAAAGTGATAAATAATCCAGAGGATATAGCAAACACTTTCAATGGCTATTTTCTGGAAATTCCACAAAAATTATTAAATAAATCACAGGTAAATACACTAAATTCTAATAATAAAATAAATATATGTAGTGATTCTTTATTTATAAATCATGTCACAAGTGAAGAGGTAAGAATACTTATAAAAGAGCTAAAAAATAAATTTTGTGCTGGCATTGTTGGCATCCCAGATGCAATTTTAAAGAAATGTGCAGAAAATATAATAAATCCACTTACACCCTTAATAAACAGTTCAATTCTCTCAGAAACTTACCCGGATATTTTGAAGTTATCAAAAGTAATTCCAGTGCACAAAAACGGTTCAAAAGATGAATTAGATAACTATCGTCCTATTACCTTACCAACTGGTATCGCAAAAATTGTGGAAAAAATCATGTATAGGAGACTGATAAGTTTTATAGAAAAAAAATATTATCAAACTCACAACATGGATTCAGAACGGAGAAATCTACACAGACAGCAATTTATGAATGTATTAATAGTATACTGAAATTAATTGACAATAAGGAACATGTAACTGGCCTATTCTTGGATTTATCGAAAGCATTTGATGTTGTTGACCATAAAATCCTCCTTACAAAACTAAATCAATATGGTATTAGAGGTCTAGCTAATAAATGGATAGAGTCTTACTTAACAAGGCGTAAACAAATAGTAAGCTTGAGACACAAGGATGATGGAACCAAATTACTTAATGAAACATTGTCCAATGAGGGAATTATTAAATTTGGAGTACCCCAGGGATCGGTTTTGGGCCCACTACTCTTCCTTCTATATATCAATGATACAACACAGAACGTTCATTCACATAAGGAAATTTTGTTTGCGGACGATACAACACTCGTAATAAAAGGTAAAACTAAACAGGTCATACAGCAGTCTGCTGACTCCGTTACGGGAGAGTTAACCAAATGGTCACAGGATAATCGCCTCATAATCAACTATAAAAAACAGTATGTCTAAATTTCCACACTATACAGAATAGGAATCCTGCGAAGCCCAATATAACATTAAATGGTCATCAAATAGAAAATAAATCAGTAACAAAGTTTTTAGGACTATGGATACAACATGACTTGAAATGGAATAAACATACACAATATCTGAATACTAAACTGAACTCGATGTGCTTTGCGTTACGTATTTTGAAAACCTGCACTAGCATGCACACATTAAGAAATACTTATTTTGCTTATTTACATTCATACTTAAGATATGGAGTCATATTTTGGGGTATGTCGTCAGATGTACTAAGCACGTTTAGGATACAAAAGAGGGCGATTAGAATTATGGCAAATGTAAACACTAGAGAATCATGTAGACCTCTGTTTAAAGATTTAAACATTCTCCCTCTGCCCTGTATATATATCTTTGAAAGTATTATGTTTTGTAAAAAGAATTTAATGAATAAGGATGTTTTTCTTAAAACAAACAATGATGTTCATAGGTATAACACAAGACAAAATCAAAACATTCATATTTCACACACACACACAAGCATATATCAAAAAGGAACTTATCACACAGGAGTTAAATTATACAATAAACTACCCCAGTATATAAAACTTGCCCCAAAAATTAAAACCTTTGATAGAATGTTGAAAGCTTATCTGCAGTGCCATTGTTTTTACTCAGTAGTTGAATATCTTAGTGTATAGAAACGATGAAATCTATAATTATATTATACTTTTCTATTTTAATTGTAATACCTAGCTGTAAGTTGTTGTATTTATAGAATTAAGTTTTCATATTATGATAATAGAATAAGGTGTAATTTTTTTTTACGAGCACACACATTTTTATTCACTGACAGAAAACATGTACATATACAAATGTTGTATCAAAATACAGGGTGAATCCCACATAAGATAAACTTGTGTGTGGGCTTCATGAACACAATTTCTTAATTTATTTGCAACAATAAGATTGTATCTCTTAAGATATGTTATTATAATAAGTTATAAATAGTTATAGTATTAGTATTACTGTATATACCTATTAGTACTTTTATTGTATAGATGTAAATTCTGACGTGTCCTATATCAAAAATGTATTGTATACATGTATTTGATCAAATGGAATTAATAAAACTATCTATCTATCTAAACTTAGCTTAATGGCAGAATTGATTCGCGCTGTGTAGCGGGTAGGACTCAATAAGTGCTCAGCCAATCAGAGAAAAGTTTTGATTTGGAGACCATGCTCGGAAAATTTTAGAAAGTTTTGATTCAGTGCTCTTCGTTAAGCCCCCCACCCTAGGCCTTGGCTCTGACCAAAATGGAGGCTTAACGAAGAAGACCGGGGGGGGGGGCATTTTTAAAATTTTGGGAGATAAAAACACACCCGAAGAAGATGAAATTTTCGACTGCCGACTACTGGCTGCCAACTGCCAGCTACCGACTGCAACTGCATGTTGTGTATGGTGAGGCGCTGGCATGTAGTGGATCATTTCTATACTGAAATTACCTGAATTAATAGTCGGGAGATTATCTGGAGAAGATTTAGTACGTATTCGATGTTCACTCCTTCGCTGTCATAGACCCGCCCACCCAAATAGGAGCACGACTTATTTAGTTGAAATTGCAGCTCTGATGGCCATCTTTCCCACTGAGTCTATAATGCCAACCTCACGCATTTGGTACTATTTCGCCCAGACCAATGGTTTTGACAATGTTTACAACCTAATCCGCCCAGACCAATGGTTTTGTGTGAATCGTGCCCCCCAGACCAATGTTTTTCGCAATGGTTACAACCTAACCCACCTAGACCACTGGTTTTGTGTGAACCGTGCCGCGCTAGCTGCCCAGAATTTTGTATAGGACATGTTGGCGTGTCACATGGGGTATGACGTACTGCCCGACGTCAATGTAAAATTGCGGGCCTACACGTGTATTATTCAGAGTTGGAATCTGACATTTCAGCGCCACTAGGCATAAACATTTGACGGCTAGATCGCACGCAAGGCTTGTTGTCATGGAAACCATACAGCGCTGCCAATTTGAATGACGCTCTTTGGCCACGTGCTTGTCGTTTGACCAGTCGAGCACGATCAAAAATGTTTTATTTACGTAAAAAAAAAGAACAATTATTTCCGGTGCAGCAGGTGCAATTGAAAATGAAATCAATGAAAATGAAAAGTCTTGAAATAAATCTCTCAAAAGACATAAATGGAATAAAAACCAGGACTCCCAGAAAGGTACCGTATGTCAATCATAAATTATATATTTTCAATAATCTACCTTGTGAAAAGTTACGAAAAGGGAGGATCCACTACTTGCAAGTTTTAATCTGTATGGTGCCTATAATATACACGGGGACGACCGCGACTGCCGACTGTGCATAGTGGATGGGCCTTAAAACTCTTTCCTGAAACATTGGCCAGTTAACTGCGCACCGAAATTAACTGACCATAGTTTGATACCGCTGAACACAGTCTTCCTTATTGATAGAGCTACATTTTTACAATTACATGTAATTTGCATAGACTTATTAGAGTCCGATTTTTTATTTAGAATATTGGGAGAAATCCACTTTTTGCTTTCTAGGAAGGACACCAACTGGGAGTCCATATATTATGGGCCGACCGCAACTGATTATACGATTTTATGCAAACTGCCTAGGTATTTTTATCAGGAAGCCGAATCACACTATTGTTAATATGACATTTTATTAAAACATTTTGTAGACATTTTAGTCGCTTATTCATTCTCATGTGGAATGAATCTCTTTGGTTTATAGAATATGTATGGATGACGTGCACCAATAAGAAATCGCCATCTGTGTTGTGCATTTTTGACGACATTTACGACAACGTTGTTGGCTTGTTTATCTGTGTGCGGTGTGGTTAAATTCCAGTATCCGAAGGAAGAAGGTAGGAACCGTGTGATTCGCATTGAGGTCGGAGTTAGCATTGTAATTTGTTGACCGAATGGTTTTTATTCTATTTATGTCTCTTGAGAGATTTATTTCAAGACTTTTTATTAGGTATTATTTGAAGGACCTTGTCATACGTTTAATAATTATTTGGTTCTGTTTCAGCACTGTAAATCCTTACCATGTCAATTACTGTAGGCGCTTATCTGATCTTCGCCGTATTGACGTTAGTGCAGAATACTGGCTGGTGTCTCAAGAAATCTGATTGCGAAGGTAATTTTCTGGATGACTTGTTTTTACCGGCATCATTTTTCATATCACCGCTGCACATTTCTTGTCGCGGAGGTTGTCATCCATTCTAATGTAATGCGGAGTTCATAAATCCAGTTCTGGATCCTGAAAGAGTTCCTTTATAGTTGGATGCCGGATTGCACTCAGGATCTCAGATAATTCTATAATATATGCCACATGTGCTGCTTTGCTGTGGTTCGCTAGGTATTTTGACAAATGACTCACCGTGGACGAACTTTCAACTGTCCAGGAATGTTTCACACATAATGCACCGAAAATGGAAGACCTATGGCAGAAATTGTCATCTCTAACGTCTTATAGGCGGAGAATCATAGTCGTAGATTACTATTGCATTTATTCTGAATGAGACCAGAACGTGGCTAGTACACTCGCATCACACATCATCATGGCTTTTACCAGGGTGTCACTGAATATTAATTGTGCAAAATATATCTTTTCCTCTTCGCTTTCATTTCAACAATATATCATTTTCATAACCTATTTCATCTTATCAATTGTAACTACTAAGCTTGATCACTTCTGCACCGTATATATGTGCTGAATCACGTAAATATGTGTTTTCATTTATTGGGCTCTCGTGTAGTATCCGTTGCACGTTGCGAAAGTGCGTTATTTTACATAGTAGCGCTCTTAAAATGGTTTGTAATTAGGCTACTCTGCCACGTTATTAAAGCCATTTGCCATTAACAAACACCGCATAAACACTTCCAAAATAAGGAAATTGTCAACATTAACTTTCAAGTAATAAACTTATCAAAAATCAGGTCGCCATGTTTGCTGCCAACTTACTGATTGGACTACCAGGCAAAACCATTGGCCTGGATAAAGATTATTGATGCGTGACTACCCCCACTGTGCGTGACAAAAACCAGGGGTGTTTATATTAGTGTAATAACCTTTATTGGCCTAAGCGAAAAATATTGGTCTGGAAACAATAATGTTGGCACTCTGAAAAAATACAGTAACACACCCTAGCGGTAAAATATTCAACTCCTGTATATTAGTAACATTGGCCATTTCTATAGAAAATTTTTCGGATTTTAATGGAGCCAGGCGACGTATGCCATACGAGTTCCATTTATTGTTTTTTTTTTAACAATTGCAACTCTATCAGCGCAATTAGTATGTGAAACTGCCGCAGTGAGCGCTCAAGAGGCGCAAACATTGACGTCGGTAGTTGCCAACATGTCCGATACAAAATACATTAGATGACACATAACAATGTAATTATGTGAGAAAAGAAATAATTGAGCTTTTGTGTATTATTTGTATTTGTAAATAAGTAATGCTTGTATGAGGCAATGGTGGGAACTTCACTTTACCGCACTCCCCTGTAGCAAGGTTTGGCGACTGTCTGGACGAAAAATACTGATGAACTAAAATGGGTGTTTGGACTAAACCATCGGTCGCTACTTGGTTAGACGACTGTCTGGACTAAACCATTGGCCGCTACTTGTTTAGACTGTCTGGACGAAACCATTGGTCTGGACAAAATCATTGGTTGCTACTTGACGAAAATTACTGATTGTATGTAGAACCATAGGTAAAACTTCACAAGAGGGTTTCACAATGGTTTTGCCTAGAACAATATTTTCGTCCAGACCAATGGTGGATTGATAGCGGGGCCCTGGGCCGCGTTAGCTAATAGATAACACCCCTGGTTTTTGTCATGCACAGTGGGGAAAGTCACGCATCAATAATCTTTATCCAGACCTATAGTTTTGCCTTTTATTTCATGTCGTGTGGTGAAAGGAAACCCTCTCGTAAAGAATTAATGAACCATATTGGTTTGGATGAAAATTACTATTGAAGGAACACTAATTATTACAGTGGGAAAAAAAACAATGAAAGAAATACACACTCAGAAAACAAAACAAGAAACACTCCTTTCAGTCAACACCGATCGAAATTACTTAGAGTAATGAGACAGCTTGCACAATCTGTTGCTAACTGGTTGAAACTCGGTGCACTGTCAAGTGAACTCGGCGCTATTTAGTTTCACGGTACCGCGCATATACAACGTAGTCGACTACCGTATGTGCAGGGTGGGCAATACTGTACTAGTGCATAATTAATGGCGAAAATGGAGGACACAGCTGGAATTTCATTTATATCAGTCGTGATCCTATTTGGGATGGTGGGTGGGTTATCGATGGTGGAGGAACAAACATCTATTACTAAATCTTGTCCTGATTTTTTACTGACCATTAAGTTACTACAAGTATTTTGGTTCATTTTTGTACTTTAAAAAAGTTATGATGAGTGATACAACATTCACTGCTACTAGATCACTACTTATGCAGTAAAATTCTAGCTGTGTCCGCAATTATGCGCACGAGTTATCGTAAAAATAAGAGTATTGCCAATCCTGCGCTAAAGGTACTACTGAAATATTTGTTAAATCCAGACCAATGGCTTTTGCTTAGAACAAGGGACATTCTCGTAATTACTAACCGTGGTCACTTCGGCACCGACTGCACCGGATATATGTGCTAAATTACGTAAATATGGGTTTTTATTTATTGCTCATTTAACAACCCAGCCATGTTCGACAGTGTGTTTAGTATGTTAAACTGCCGCCAAAGCGCTCGCAACGAAGCGCACACCTTGACGTCACTAGTTGCCAACATGTCCGATACGAGATGCATGACATGAGACACGTAACGTTGTTTATGAAAAAAGAAATAATTGGCAAATCCATTGACCTGGATAAAGATTATTGATGAGACTACTCCCACTGTGTGTGACAAAACCTAACAATTGGTCTAGGCAAAAACCACTGGTTTGGATTAAAATGTTGGGCGAGGCAAAAACCATTGGTTTGGATGAAAGTTATTGACTTGTGTCCATCCCAACTGTGCGTGACAAAAACCAGGGTTGTTTGTATTGGCTATTAATGTAAGTTCACGCATGGGCCTTTCAACAACCTGATTAACACAGATCCAATATGGCGGCGATGCAAAATTTAAATATTTGTATGGATTCTTCTCGTGACCTAATTATCCGAGAGGAGTGGCACTTGGCACAGTAATTTTTCATACGCTTGATATGTTGGTGTCTATTTTATTTAATTTCTGTGAAAATTGCAAAATTGCGGCTTTGCTAACTTTTTAAAATAAAGTTCATATTTCTCGTGTC
Organism: Meconema thalassinum; assembly: GCA_946902985.2. Taxonomy (NCBI): domain Eukaryota; kingdom Metazoa; phylum Arthropoda; class Insecta; order Orthoptera; family Tettigoniidae; genus Meconema; species Meconema thalassinum. The sequence goes on from OX336389.2 coordinate 1,296,250,162, forward strand.
CTCAACAAGTGATAGAAATGTAGGTTGGTATAATGAGTCAAGATTATAATATTAATCTGCTGGCATATAACTTTATAGCATGTTATATAAAACAATCCATATAATACATTTCACTGGTTCTCAATATCTCTGAAACTATTTAAGCAATCATAGGCCTACTGACATTTTGTATGGTGTTAGAGGACTGCTAAGTAAGGACAAATATGTGACTTCCCTAATCCTGAATAACACACATCAAAGTGATTTTCAAATATTGCAAATAACTTCCTGGCGATCTAATCACTAAAGTGCAACGAAGCTCGGCACTATGAATCTTTGTTCAGAGCTCCGTATCGAGACATCCAATGATGATCAATTGTTAAAAAAACATTAAGATGCAGGAGATCGAATTTTAAAACCTTATATTTTATTTCTCGTATCTTATTCAGGCGATTGAAAAGATGATAGGTATGCTGGGCTATGATAACAATCCTCATCTAATGGCACTAAATTCTGTAGCTTACTTTAGGTAAATCGTTAAATCCCCATGGATTTAACTTTTCTAAATATTGATTCCCGTGATTCGTTACAGAAAGATGCCATCTCTCTAGAGCAGTCTTAATCACCGTTTGAAAGCTGTATAGCCTATTCTAGTATAAAACTTATCATTGTAATGGTGTTGGTGAAGATATAACAGTACCAATGGCTATTCACTATATCGCATGGAAAATCCTTGTGATAGGCAGTTAGTTATTTAAGTGGCGGAGAATTTTAATGGAAACGACTAGTGGGATATATGAAAATAGGTCATTTAGTTCTTAACGGAAATACTTGTTTCTCTCCTCCTTTCTTGGCACTGTCTGACCAACTAATTAAACTTTCTTAAATCTACTGGATGTTCCCTGGCAAGCTCTTCCACTCAATTTCCCCTTTTCCTAACTCATCAGTTATCACTGACTTATCCTTACTTAGATAGAATTCTAATTTTTTTTGGGTGTGCCTTAAAATATTGAACAATTCATCAAAGGATTCCCTTGACATATGGACAATGTTGAGAAATCTATGTTCCACGTTAGGCTACAATACAAATTTATTTTTCCACTTTAGTGGTAGGGCATTTTTCGGTTCATAAAATATTTACCTACCTGACATACAGTAATCTGTTACACTTAACATTAAAAATACAGACTTATGAAAATTTGTTTAAACAGTTCATATTCACACTTTTTCTGTTTTTTAATTTTTTTTTTTTTATTAAAGAAAGCTTTCCAGTCGGTCAACACAAATAATTGTGCCCTTGATTAGGCAAGAAAACGAGTCTCGAAATTGGGATCTTTAGGTTTCCTGCCCGAAGCTCTTGCCAACTGAGCTATCACTCGGATACTTTCTCTGCTTAGTGAAGGTTTTATCTACTGGGGTAATGAGTACCATCGCCTCAACAGCACTGTGTCTGTATGACCTGCTGTGGGGCTTATTGAAATTTATATTTTTTATGACCGTTAAAATACCTGGTCGTGTCGGACATTTTAACTCTGTTTAACCTCCTGGTGGCTAGAACTTCATGTGCACAATTCGACCTACCGCATTTGGTAAAACTTTTAACATTCTATTTTCTGCAATTGGATAAATCTACATCCACATCCTTTTCTGTTGGGGGGGGGGAAAAGAATTGATGACAGAAGAATAATTCGTTCCTTATACAGATCCACTTCATACAGGAACTGCTTCCTCTTCTGCCTATTCTGCTGCAGCGTATGTTTTATCACACTCGGTGGCTTATTCTGATGCCAATTCTCCAGCTTAGTATTATTAAACAGCGCTGCTCATGTCATGTGCTGTTGTATTGTCACTCAAATACCACTTAAATTCTTAACTCCTTAATTGGCACCTTATTTTCCCCTTAGTACCACCTAAATACCACCTTTGTTGGGTAACACTGGAGGAGACCAAATCCTTGGAGAAAAGATTTGTTAAAGACTGAAATTAGCCAAAATAACTTACCTGTGGTAAAGATGGAAAAAAAAAATCTGGGGATTTGATAGATGTTTATTCCCACCCTCCGTCCCCTTTTTAGATCATGACTTACATACATGAAATTCCAGCAGAGTCCTCCATTACACATTTGAATTGTGGACAAATACAGTATTGCCAACCCCACTCATACGGTACTACTGTATATCCGTCATTGTAAAACTAAAGAGTACCAAGTTAATGGGATAGTGCACCAAGTTGCATTCATAGTTAAACATGGATTATGCGAGATAAGTAAGCTATTTGTCATTTCAATCGGCGATATTATAACGATCCTAAGAAGTTGCTGATGCTTTTTCAATGGCACTATTTAAGAGCTGAAACAGTACCGTGGCTGAAATGGCATCAATAATTTTCATCCAGACCAATAATTGCTAGGTAGCACGGCGAAAGTTGGAACTACTTAGAAATGAACGGAAATTGTAGCTCACCCTAGTGGTGTCCGCTTGAAGCAGCTACAGCCTCTGGCGAGCCGAACATGTCCTCAGACACTCCCGGCACTAAAAGCCATACGATAACAAATAAAAAGCACGGCCCAGCTAATATATACACCCCTGGTTTTTGTCATGCACAGTGGGGATACTCGTGCATCAATAATCTTTATCCAGGCCATTGGTTTTGCTAATTAATGCATTTTCAAATATTAAAGAGCTTTGAAGCTATTTTTCAGTGTTGCCTTTTGACAATTTATATTGTAACTTTGTCAGTCAACACACAATAATTACAATTACTGGAATATGTGAAGAAATAACCTGAAATACATTACATATAATTAACTCTTAGAATACCAAGGAGCGCAAAAGCGTTCCTCGGCGTGTTACCGAAAACAGCCAGGAACGCAATAGCGCTCCTCGTGCAGGCAGTTTTATATACGCTTGTAGTTCTCAGTTTTCTAACAGATCGCAGCACAACGCAGATTATCCAGAATCGGCAAGGCCTGCAGTTCCTAAATTTACCAAAACTATCGTGGTAATAGTTTTATTTACGGAGATATGATATTTTAGGAAGTGCCCACTGTTTTGTCTACCACGCACCGTTGTTAGTACGAATATGGCCTCAGCCGCGCGGGATGTGTTCATAAACGATGATGATCTAGCAGAGTATATCAATAGAGTGTGCGCCGATGATGATTACATAGTCTGATGAAGATGTAGCAATATCAGGGTCGTGTAGTAATGATGTTGGTGATTTTATTTCTCATACAGGAAGTGAGAGCAGCGATGACATTCCGCAGTACCATAAACCTCGTGGTATTGCCATTAGTGAAAGTAACAATTTTACTGATTCGGAGAGTGACGGTGACGCAAATAAAGACAGTGTAGGCGGTAATGACAATAATGCCTATGTATCTAATGCAGGGTTTAGTGAAGTTCCAATTGATAGTGACCGTCGGTTCTACCCATCTGACATGAGGTTGTACACGTACTTTGATGAGCGACGAACACTGAAATATTGGAAGAAGGTGGCATTTTGCACCTTTGCTCGAATGGTGATGAATGATATACAAAGAAAATACTTCGAGTAAAGTTATGACACGGCTCAAGTCCATAGAATAGGAATGGGTCCAGGAAAGAAACCTACAAACCAAAATGGTAGCTAAGCTTCATCCACCACGGGAAGGGGAACTTTTGGTGAAATTAAGTGGTATATTATTAAAAAGATGCATTGTGCGCAGCAAAATAGATGGAGGCCCAGTAAAAAGGTCACGAACTGCGAGTTCCGAGAGTATTAAAGGTCGTCATGGTATCAGCATAAGGTATCACAAGTGCTAAAAGTGAACCAGCATAAAATGTGCAATATGTACTGTACAGTGCATTGTGTATTAAAATATTTTTTAAATTACAAACTATAGAACCTAAGATAATGAAACTTTCCAGAGAGTAAACCAACAACATGTGACTGCAGACAATAACAACCGTTTGTGTGTAATTTTCATTTTGAATTGTGTTTATTTCTCTCAATTTTGACTTTTCTCTTTTTATTTTCAGAGTAATAAAACAAATATTTGTTTGTATGTTGTAGTGTTATTGTAACATAGTGTGTTCCTTAGTAGAATGGTAAAGCAACTCGTTTTCAATGATCAGAAAAAAAAATTGGGGGTATATCTTCAAATATACAAAAGTTATAATGATTTTAGTACAACATTGCAATTTCTTGAAAAGAAGCCTGGTATTCTTCACATATACCACCTATAAGCGACTGGTATTAAAAGGGTTAAGATATACATTATATATAGTTACAGACTATTGAAGAAGAAAACTAAGGGATGGCACATTTCACTTGTTAAGTGAGCATCATCAGAATCAAATTTACAAGACAAATGGCTTTACAAAACCCTACCAAACCTACAGTGACACCCACATATGGTCTCTGCCCTCCAAAAACAAAAAATAAGAAACGTGTCAGAAATCTTTGTGTGGTAATTATTACTGATAAAATTTGCTGGCTTAGGACCAGAATACTGTAAGAGTATCTACATAGGCATTACCATTATAGAAACGCTATTCTGGTCCTAAGCCAGCAATTCTTATTAAGGCATTAATTAAGCACCCTAAGAAAGAACTATTTATTTCAATGTTGCAAAACTTAGAAATGACTATCCCATCAACAAAATAAGTCTTCCTCCCCCAACTAATCTATGAAAGTGTAGCTACTATTGCTGAAATACACTGCAGCAAAAGCCCTAAACTACTGTAGAATTGTAAACTAATATGCAGAACTGACCCACAAGTACTATGCTGTGATGATGGTAAAAAGCTATAACTACAACATACGAAATAGTGTTTGTCTATTATTAATCTGATTTGGATATATATATGAATAGTGGAATGTCTACAGCCTGCTCAATCACTTTTTGATGTAGTAAACTATTACTATGTAATGAACTATTACTCTGAATGCTTTGAATTTGAGTAGCTTTTATAAAAGCAATAATCTCTTAAGAAATACTGATCATACTATTGAATTTCAAAATCTATAACTCTAGATCCATTTGTGCAATTAGCAGGAAACAATTATAAGGGAGAAGCATCACAAAAGAGACTTGGCTAGCTTTAGTCGTAATCACACTGCATACAGCCACCATCTTAATATATAAGACATTAATGTCGCTAATCCACTATTTATTACAGTTAAAATGACTAAGTGCTTAAAGTATGTAGTCTCATAGAGGTTTTCTGTGCAGGACGCACAAGATCGATTCTATACGTTCAAGATGGTGGATGGATGTACTTTTCTAATCTTAGAGTTTATTCCTCTGGATGCAAGAATGGAATTACAATGAAACTTGGTGTGACGGGAAACAATAGGTTGTGCTCTATTATAGACTGCCGCAAGCTAAGGGACACCAATAAATAAATTTTCCTCAGTCACTTGGCAAGGGCTCAACACTGTCCCTATCATCATCACCACCATCATTGTCTTAAACAGAGCTTGATGAATTGTCAGGGTTAATAATCATCCAGAACTCCTCGTTTAGTAGCCTTAAGTATTTCGTTTTGTATATGCTGTATGGCATGTGTCCAGTCCTCAGGTCGAACCTCTGCGAAGTAAAAGTAAACAAAACAGTAATGACGAAAGACACTCCGACACAGACGGTTAAAAAGTGACTGATGAATGAACAATTGCGCTGGCAACATGTTACTCTAGCTGTCAACATCCAGCCAATAGGAGCCCGTGGCGGCCATTTTATATTGGTCCCGCGAAATACTTCAGGTTCTTTCTTTTGAATACAGGATATAAGCAACATAAAAACATGAAACATGAGAGACTTCTCTCAGTTGACCTGGAAATGCGTGTGTGTTTGACTTCAATTCCACAACAAATTGAACTTTTCTGTAAGAAGCGAAAAGCTCAAGTTTCTCATTGATAAACTCAAACTTGTTGTAAGGTGTAAAACCAATAAATATCCTGTAAATAAGTTAAAGTTATGGAACATTACTCTATATTAAGTTGTCCTTTTGTAAAAAAATTAATATAGTTAAATTATTTCAATTACTTCTATTAGCAATATCATAAACGCTTCACAAGTACCTCGGCACATATAGCGAATCTCACGGCACACCAGTTGAGAACCACTGATAATGAGGAGGTGACATGCAAAGACGAACATGCCCAACATTTTTAGAAAATGAGATACAATATGAAACGAGATGTACAGCATGAGCGGAATGGAAATATATCATTCCATTTAAGCAGACTTGAATATGTCGTGTGATAGAAGCTTGTGGAAACGCATAGTGCAGAGCAAACAAGAACCTGTCCACATCACATTCCCTGCAAAGAACAACTTGTTCATACGGCCAGTATCACACGATTTCCATTCCACCAAATCCCAGATGCCAAGAAGAACGATATTGACAGTCTACTGAAATCAAATTTCGGAGAGGACTGGCAAGATCTGGAGGACTTCCGTTGGTATACATCCATCATTGATGGTATTCCTTACTGTGCGACAGAGGAAGAGGATATTTCATGTGATTGTTTAGAAGATGATTGTGGTTTATATGTTTAAGTGTAACAGTCACCTCATGAATCTTTCTAATAATAGGTTTTTACATAATTTTATTGGTCATGATGATTTGAAATAATTTAAATGATTATGAATAAACAAAATATCAGAACTTTTCATTAATGACAATAAGGGCAGGGTTTTCAATCGCTGGGCAAAGTTCGGAGTAGCGTACTCCCAGCATTAAACGCCATATTGTATTTTTCAATCGCTAGGCAGCGCTGCCAAGGGAATAAATGTGGTGGGCAAGTTGGTCATATTTACTCGGTGCCATTTGTGCTGGATAAGGATTAAAGCTTCGGAGTGACATTCCGTAGTTGCTTGTTGTTTTTTCTCCTACCAGCTGTGAACACTTTATGATTTGTATTCTAATTGTACGAATCTTTATTTCATGGCTTGTTTTCATTTATCGAAAAGTGCTGTGATGGCTGCACTAGAATTATCAGCTTTGGTACGCACACAGGTGACTATTTGTATACATTATACGGCAATAGAAAATTATAAATGTTAAAGATCTCGTATACTACACAGCTTGGACTTTCTTAAAATGGTGACGAATGTGAATTTACGCTCAGTTTTCATACCGGAACTATGTATGATGAATGTATAGATTGAATTGGAGATATGCTACTGTCACACTTGTTTCAACAAACATCACATACAGTATTTTATACTGTAAATTAAGAGGAGGGATGAAATAATATTCTCTAGCCTATATATAGACTACTAGAAATTATGTTCAGTACCTTCAAATCCTGCTTGCTGCAACATATTATAATAAAAATGAGATAAATCGTAATTTCATGTAGATTCTTTCAAAATGACACATAATGATATGAAAAATATTGTTTAATAAATCAATAATCTGATAGCAAAAACAATTGCCTCGGCTGGGGTTCAAACCCGAGACCTCATGATTCTCAGACCAAGACGCTGTCACAACCACGGAAAGTGAAGTACAAGACGGTTACTTACTCTCACGTACCGGTAATATTGTGGAAGGAATATTTTATGCTCCATTAATTATTTTTTTCCGATAATATTCTTGCGTGGAATTGAGTTTTAAATTTGTTATGAATAGGCCTACTTGGCAGTAGGGAATGTGTACAGTAGTCCAAGAAAGATAAGCCCAGTTCCTGTATAAAAACATCGATATATATTATGTTGATAACTGCTTCATCACAATGTGGGTTAATATCTGAATAGCCATTGTGCAGAAACATAATACCGGTATTGCAGACTAGTTACAATGTTTCAAGCATACCATTATTTAAATACTGATACGAAGAATTAGACCATGTGCTTTGTGTTCAAATCAGTTGGAGCAGAGTTCGCATAAGCGTTTACCATTCAGAATTCAAATTTGATCAATCGCATAACCACTGTACACGTTCGTTGATACTTCTGTCGAGTAGTAGCTCGCAGAGTAACTTTGCATTGAAAAACATGTTTCGAATGCCGAAGGGATAAAAGTGTTGAGCAAAGTTACTCGGGGAGTGGATGACCATCACTTTTATCCAGAGATTGAAAACAGACCCTAAGAGCAAAGCCAATGTTACAGTAGTCGATTCTTCATGATGGATCATAGTATAATATTAGAAATAAGTTATTTTGAGATTGTTTGGCAAGCATAAATCAATAAAATGCAAGCGCTTATGAAAATGAAGATGCTTTTTGAAAGTCATTGAAAACCAAACGTGCAAACGGTTCGTGCAAAAGAGAACATACACTCACTGGCATAAGAAGCGAAACACTACAAATTTCAGACAAAACTCAATGTTGGACCGCTTTAAACCTGGTAAAAATTGAATATTGTGACATTGCAGCGATTTGGCAATGTATCGTGAGTTAACTAGCCAATTTGAGAAGTTTCAGCGCAATAATTGATGAACATTGTTGATCGTGACATCACAGAACCAATATTACCGTTTTCCGCCTTTGGACAAGAATAACCACAGATTCTAGTGCCGCATATTTTTGTGGACATTACGGCCAGTCTACAACAGTTATTCTCGCTCCTAAGTCGGATCATGATGGCTCTATCTCCTGAAAACGCTGCAAGGTCAGTGGCATTAGTGGAGGATGGGCGCAGTTTATGCTATGTGGCGAATGTTATGGGCACATCTTGTTCTAACGTGTACAGGACTGTTAAAAGGTACAGATAGTACAATATCTACTCCAGGAGGCCCGGTTCTGGTCGTAGACAAAACACTACTGAGCGTGATGATAGCTTTCTCGCAAACCAAGTTCTTTGTGTTAGACACACAACAGCTGTGAAGGCCAGAAATCGCTAGCAGCAATTACGGGGCAAGAACATTAGTGAAAGGACAGTAAGAAGGGTATGAAGTGGGTTTACAGTCCAAGAGGCCGCCACTGGACCACTCCTTAGACATGAGCACTGTGTCGCCAACGCTCATCGAAACTGGACTGTGGAGCAGAGGAGCTCAGTGCTGTTTACGGATGAATCCTGATTCTGTTTGAGAGCACTGGATGGGAGGGAGAGAGAATGGAGAAGGCTGGGGAACGTTATTCACCCTTTACTTTCTCTGCAAGGACACCGTTCAATGGAGGCTCTCTGATAGCCTGGGCTGGGACTAAATCGGATACGCGCACGGAGCTTGTGTTCGTTGACAGCCCACCGGTACGTCTAGGAGATTTTAGTACATCATGCCGTGCCATTTTCACCTGTGATCGGAGAGAACTTTATCCTGATGCATGACAACGCTCGCCCACACGTTGCTGTCATTGTACGCGAGTACCTGGATGAAGTCGGAATTGAGCGCATGGTGTGGCCTGCTTGTAGTCCCTATCTAAACCCGATAGAGCATGTCTGGGATATGCTTGGGAGACGTGCTAGGAGTCGTTCTCCTGAAACATTACTTCGACTTCGAGCTGCGCTCGAGGAAGAATGGGAGCTCATACCACAAGAGAACCTTCGAGATTGCATCCTGAGCATGCCTGATCGAATCACAGCTGTAACTGCGGCTAGAGGTGGTAATACAGGTTATTGAGCCAATGGAAATGTGGTGCAAAGATGTGGACAAACTGACTATAGAGTATTAGTTCATAATCATACAGTGTAACAGGTGTGAGGACAGTAAGATGGATTCCAGGTTTCGACATTTCCAAATTCGTGTTTCTGCACTGTTGTGATTGTTATGACGAATAATGTCTATCAATTATTGTGCTAATTAGGGTAATAAACTTATGATTCACTGCCATGTTGTTATAATGTCATAATATTTGATTAATACAAGGTTGAATTTTGTCTGAAAATCGTAATGTTTCGCTTTTTTTTGCCGGCGAGTGTATCTATAATTAAATATGCTTTTTAAACAAATATTGGTAGAACTTGACATTAGACACCTTGAGAAAAATAAATATTTAAAAAACGGTGCTGAATATCTGTGGTAATGGTCGGGAAAAAATCTGGAGATGATGTAGTAATAGAGGTTTACTCTGCTGTCTATAACCCACCCGCCGTCCCCGTTTTTTGATCGCAACTTATATAGATGAAATTCCAGCTGAGTCTGCCATTATACGCTTGATTTAGAAAAAGTGCGGTATTGCCAACCCCACGCATTCGGTACTATTTCATATCTGGTATCGTAAAACTAAAAAGTGCCGTCAAAGTTAATGTGAAAGTGTGCCAAGTTCCAGTCTTCAGTTAGACATGGATTTTGCGAGTTAACAATCTCCAATTTCAATCAAGAGTGTTATAATTATAACGCATTAATAATTTTCATCCATACCAATGGTTTTTGCCTAACCCAATATATTTATCCAGACCAATGTTTTTGCCTAGACCAATAATGGTTAGTGGCGTGGCCTGCATTAGCCAATATAAACACCCCTGTTTTTTGTCCCACACAGTGGGGGTAGTCACACATTAATAATCTTTATCCAGGCCAATGGTTCTGCCAATTATTTCTTTTTTCACATAATTAAAACTTAATGTGTGTTGTGTAATGTATTTTGTATCGAACATGTTGGCAACAGTGATACGACGTCAATGTGTGCTCCAAAAACTTGGCTGCCGTCGTTGAATGAGCAAGAAATAAGTACATTTATTTCAGTTATATAACAAATATTTCTGGTGCAGCCGTGCTAATTGGCAGTAATTTCAATTTCTAATGGCTCCCAGAAAGGTACCAGTGAATTATATATTTTCAATAATCTGCCAGGTACAAGTGTAAAAGCCAGGAGTAGGTATCGGCAAGAATTAATCAAATATCTTCATTGCAGATGAACTGCCCTTTTCGTACAAAAATGAACTCCTTTGCATTTCAATGTTTTCTCATCAAATATATGACTGAGATAAGTTTTTTGTCGATTGTGAGAAACTGTATTTAGTGTAGGCTACATGTTCACTTTTGCATGTCGCCTCATATCTGGATGACACATCTAGACTACATATCATTCCCAGAATATTAGGTTGAATTTATTGACGATTTAGGGGATTTCAAGATGGTCTATACAGTACAACCCCTGTAATCAGTCACCTTTGCGACTGAGGGTATGATCGAATTATCAGAAAGTACGGATTTACATTAAAATAAACAATCTCTGAACACAAGATATCGGGGTTCCTTTCCTTCTTTCTTGGTAGAACCACATCCCAACCAGTTAAAGTTTAGGCTTTTTCAATGTTTTGTAATTCTTAAGAGCATTTTCATCTATCGTCACTATATGATTCAATGTGTCTCAGATTTATTCTCCAATCATTTATTGTCATAAAGTTTACATTGAGTTCCTTGGGAATTTCTTTGAGTGATTTCCCCTTTGCACAGTCTTCGTAGCACTGCTCATTTTTCATTTAATGATAGAATGACGTGTTTAAGTTTCACTCCTGAATGTTGAAAATACACACACAGCTGTACAGTACACAACAATGTACAGTAAACAAATTACTGGAACGAACCCAGAAGAACAAAACTCTGCACTTTTTCTAGGTTAGTGCCGTGTCTTGTGTGGGGTTTCGCCTAGGACACCAAGCTTGGGTAGATTATTGGCTGAGGAATAACCTAACCACCAAGGGAAGATGATAAAGAAAAGGAGGTGGGTTTCGGACTGGAGAAAAAGGATAGAAAAATAGGAGGAGAGTCTCACAAAAGTTATAAATTTAACTTTAAATGCACTCAGAGGCGGTTGCCACTGCAAATCCGCTCTCTGATACCTAAAGTGGGTAAGGACCTGGTCGAAGCTGACGGGAAACGCAGCTAAGACTTGGGCGGTTTGCCAGAGAGTGGCTTTTGTGTATTCCCTCTCAAGCATGCATATGCCTACTATGGGGAAGGGTGATCTGACAAGACAAATAGTAACAGATTTATTGTAGATCTGTTCAAAGGAATTCTTTTTTGACCAAGTAATTCGAAGAGTACCAATAATTTGCATCGATTTTGATATTTCCAGTTTTCGAAGTTGCAGAGTTATTACCAAGCGACCAAGTGCTTCCAAGCAGGATAATGATAAAGGAATTATGCCCTTGGGAATAAATTTGGTAAATGAACCAATAGTTGCATTTAGAAATGGCTAAGCTTTTACCCAGCCAGTAGCCGACTAAAAGTTTAGGCAAAGAGAAACACTTATCTTTTTGAAAACCAACCATAAGTTTTTTGGAGAGGATCTCCACAAGCAGGAAGCTGGCGTAGCGAGCTGTGCTTGCCTTACTGGCCAGTTAGAATTAGCTATTAAAGCTAAGAGAGACTTTACCGAGATAACTACCAAGAGTTTTTGCTCAAATGCAACGAGTGGTGAAAGCCCTATCAATAGCTTTATTGGTGTTAACGAGGGCATGAACGTAGGAAGAGTCAGGGAAGACAGGATCTTGCCTAACCGTTGTACCAGAGAAATGATGAATAAAAAAAAAGAAAGTTTAAGTTTATTTAACAATTCAAAGGAAGTTGATAACTTTAACAAATATATATTTTCAATTTGGTTAACAATTTTGGAGTCACAGACCTCAGAAAACATTAAACGTTTGCACCAGGCAATTAACAATTTATTAGGTTTTAAACCTTTATAAAATCCTAGCAAGGATTTAAAATAGCGAAGATAAAAATTCAAAATTTAAAGACAATTAAGGTGATTAAAGTTTAACAATAAATAGAGTACAAGGTGTGTACTATAAGAAATCTCTGCGTACCTATCTTTGAAAAAGTTACAACTTCAAAATAACAAAGAAAGAGAACAGGTAGAATGAAAGAGAAGTTCCTATAACTTCTTATATTTATGCGGAATGACTTTTATGATAGCTATGCAAAATAGAGCAGGTCACTTACTGTGAAACCTGAAGAGAAAGTCAAAAGGAAGGTTCTAGACTTCCTATGTTCAAGTAGGAATCACGAGACAAATGGGGCAGTTTCCCTTTCGTTAGACCTAGAAATAACTCACTCATGAGTTGAAGGAATTGTTTTCCCTGATAATAAGGGAGAAACAATGTAAGCTTGAACAGTGTATAAAACATGTGGTTATGCAGAAATTAAGTGATGATAAACAAGCAAGATGGAAGGGCACTTCGTTAGAGTGACACCTCATTGAAAATGATCTAGAGTAACAATTTTATTAATATGCTTTGTTAGTAGAAGGTTTAAGAAAGATCAATTGGGATTTAGGATCAATGTTCATGGCCTTATTTAAGGTAAACGGATGATCGCGACGCGGTAGAAAAGTTGAACAAGCACTAGTTATCACTATAGTCTGTTAAATGGATGAAAAGTTCACTGTAGTAACACGAAAGTTTATGGCAAAGAAAGTTATTGCAATGATGAAAAAGGACTGGTAGCACTAGATAGGCGAAAGTCTATTGCTTGAGAAAGTTGTGTATTACAATTAAATGCGCCATAGAACATTCCAACGGTGGAAGCAAATTAGCTATTGAGCTTTAATTCAGAAGGAAGATTCTTCAATTTTCAATAGTATTCTCACAAGTGAGTGAAAAGTACATGACGGCAAGACTTGTAGATAAAGTACAGGATCTGGAAGGTTCCAGAACGATCCTAATAGAAGAATGGAGCCAAAGTTAATCCAGTGGAGGAACTAGCTTGGTATTTTATAGACAGCGGGTATTAGATAATATCCCACGTGGTGAGAAGATTTCTCATTTAAATAGCTTAAGAAAAGCTACTTTTTATTAAGGTTGGCTTAGACAGACTAAAGTCCAACATAGCAAATCCCGCGAAGGATGATTTTTGCCCCAAATAAGTAATCTCACACTGCCTATAAAATGATCATTGAAGTATGTAGAATTAAAACCGATGAAGATGAGGTTAAAACCTTAAGTCTGTACTTATCTTTGTTGCATGGCGAAGATGAAGTTCCCTTTGACGGATACCTAATGTGCCAACATGGCGTAGAATGTAGAGAGTGCCTCTTGGTTTGAGGAGACTGGCTCTGGTTGAGCCTTGACTGACCAAGTCAACTGCCGACTTGCAAGTGAAACCCACTCAGCGAAGCGCGGAGGGTCCAAGGAAGGGAAAAGAGTGGGGGTAGGAGACAAAAGGAATACATATAAGCATGACCAATATTGTAAACTTAAATTCTCTTGAGGAAATGGTCTTCAAAGAGTTGATAGCAGGCGATACTAGCACAGCCTGGTGGGTGAAAGAGTAGACGAAGTTCTCTTGATCACGGAGATAATAGCTGGCGATGGCAATGAGAACTGGTGGCCAGATGGATAGGGAAGTCCTCTTGCACCAGGAAGAATTGAGGAGCTTCTGAGATTCGCTGCTAGATGACGCTAGGTGGGTCATGGAAGATATATATCTAGAACAGACTCACAAAGAACATAAGAGACATGACCAACAAAGAGAAAATAGAAGATCACTTGGTGTTTGATAAAAAAGGAAGAAATGAACAAGAAAAGAGCATTAAAATTTATATTCTCTCGTACTGTGTATTCCAAGAATACACCATACTGGGCGGGGAAAACCCCAACAGAGAACAAATAAGCAGTTAAACATTTAAAGGTAATGGAGCGATCAAAGACAGTGGTCTTGTGATCGGACCATTAGTGGTCAAGACTCTGACCACCCTGACTCTCCCATCTCTTCCAGGATAACACTCGGTCACTCTACCAGAAATCCAGACCATGGGAGGAGAAACATCCCTAACCAAGACCAAGTCCCCCACTTTAATGTCGGGACTGGAAAGAAACCACTTCTGTCTCCGTTGCAGGGAAGTTAAATTTTCCAAGTTCCACTTCTTCCAAAAGGAATTGCGGAGGGCTTCAAGGTTACGCCAAACAATGGGTAGATTAGAATCCCTGTAAGAATTGGGAAGAGGAGGAGGGGCAGAAAGAGAAGTGCCAATAAGGAAGTGACCAGGTGTAAGTGGAAGCAGGTCATCAGGGTCATTGGAAAGCGGAGTTAAAGGGCGAGAATTAACAACACCTTCAATCAGAACGGACAGTGAATTGAATTCTTCATAAGTCAGAATTCGATTACCTAAGACCTTTCTTAAATGACGTTTAGTGAGTTTTACGCAAGATTCCCACCTACCACCGTGATGAAGAGCGTAGGGAGGTATGAAGCGCCATTTGAAACCCTTTGAGTAGGAAAAATTAGAAATTTGTTCCATGGCAGGAGAAGAAGTGAGAGCTTTCTTCCACAGGGAAGCTGCGCCCTGAAAAGTGGAAGCGTTATCAGAGAACATCTCTGAAGGAACACCACGCCTAGCAGTGAAGCGAAAGACAGCTGATAAAAAGTAAGAAGTAGAGGCATTCGTTACTAGTTCCAAATGGATTGCGCCAGTAACCATGCAAACAAAGAGAGAAACATAAAGCTTACCAAACAATTTGCGTTTAGCTTCAGGGGAATTTCGTTGATATTGGAACGGACCCATATAGTCCACACCAGTTAGAGCAAATGAGCGTATAGGAGAAGAGCGAAAGGAGGGCAGATCGCTCATTAATTGAGTATTGATGTTAGGTTTTGCTTTGAAGCAAGGAATGCACTTGTGAATTACAGAAGAAACTTCATGAATTCCATTTATAATCCAGTACTTTTCCCTTAAGAGGCAAAGCAGAGTGCGTGTGCCAACATGCAGATTACGATAATGAAAGTCATGTATAATTAAAGAAGTTACGTGATGTTTAGAAGGCAAAATAACGGGATGCTTTTTGTCCTCAGAGAGCAAAGATTGCGAGAGCCTTCCACCTACCCTGAGTAACCCATGGTCATCAAGGAACGGGGCTAAAGCACGAAGACGACTGGATTTGGGAAGATCCCTTTTAGAAGAAAGCAAAGACAATTCAGAAGAAAAGGCTTCTTGCTGTGTCAGTTGTAAAACCTTAATGGTAGCGAGATTCAATTCATGATTGGTAAGGTGTGGTTTGGGGAGAAGAGGTTGGTCAACCACAAAATATTTCCATCTAAGGAGATAGGCAACAATTCGAATTGGTTTATGAAAGGAAGAATAGTGGGACGGCAAGGGCTGAGAAGCGTTGGAAACAAGACACGAAGCAATAGATAGAGGTACTTTAGCGTCAGGCAAGTTGGAGTTTGTAGCTGGAGGTTTAGAAGGCCAAGAAGAAGAGTCTTCGATTAACCACGAGGGGCCCATGCCAGTACAACTGGGAAGCTGCCAATTGAGAGGGTAAACATCCACGAGAGATAATATCGGCTGGGTTGTCAGCGCTGGGCACATGCCTCCATTGACATCCAGAAGAAAGAGTTTGAATTTTGGAAACTCTGTTTGCAACAAAAGTTTGCCAGTGAGAGGGGTTCTTGGCGATCCAAGAAAGGGTGATCATGGAATCGCTCCAGAGATAGATTTGCGAGAATTCGACTTTTAATACTTCCCGTAATTTCTTAACAAGTTCTGCAGCCATGAGTGCAGCACACAATTCAAGCCTAGGCAAAGTGATAGTTTTAAGAGGAGCTACCTTCGATTTGGCACAAACAAGGTTGGAAACTGAAGATCTATTTAATGGACCGCGATAAACTAAATATGCGCAGCAACCGTAAGCTTTTTCGGAACTGTCCGCGAACACATGAAGGAAAAAAGATGCATTAGAATGAGCGTTAATTAAATTCCTGGGAATTTCAATAAGGGAAAGATCCAGCAAATTGCTGCGAAACGAGAGCCAACGATTAAGAAAAGAAAGAGGAACAGTGTCATCCCATTCACATTTGAGCGACCACAGCTCTTGCATGAAGAGTTTGGCTATATCGATAACTGGGGCAAGGAATTGAAGTGGATCAAAAATTTTTGCAATTTCAGAGAGAATTTGTCTTTTTGTGTTAGGAAGCTCTTCTGCGAGCGAAACTTTATAGATGAGTGTCAGTGCTAGTGCACCAATGAACTCCTAGAGTTTTTATGGATTCGGAGTTTCCACAAATTTCGACAGAAGAAGGATCTACGTCTTCGATGGGAAACTGGGCGAGAAACTCAGGGGAGTTGGAATTCCACTTATGAAGTGGGAAACCTCCATTCCTTAGCAATGCCTGGAGTTCTAAAGACGCAAAAGAAGCTTCCTCCAAAGTGGGGAAGGACTGCAAATAATCGTCAACATAGAATGACGTAGTTAATGCTTCAGAAGCTTTAGAATCAAATAAATGACCATCTTGAGAGACTAGCAAGTGTAGGGATTGGATAGCAAGGAAAGCAGAGGGTTTTAAGCCATAAGTAACTGTGTTTAAACGAAATACCTTAATAGGCTTACTGATTTCATCACGCCACAAGATTCTTTGGAGATCTCGTTGTTCCGGTTGAATTAAACTTGGCGGTACATCTGTTTTATATCAGCTATGACAGCTATGGGAAATAATCGAAAGTTTAAGAGTATAGCAGATAGGTCTGACTGAATAGCTGGACCAGAGTAAAGGGTGTCGTTAAGGCTGTTGCCATTAACGTCGGGTGATGAACCATTGAAAACAACTCGGATTTTATCTTTTACAAGAGGGTTTTTCCACACGGGATGATGATTTAAATAAACCGTTTCAATTGGGGGGTGCAATTCATCATCAGATTTGTTAACAACTTCCATATGATTTAAGCTTTCATACTCATCCATGAAATCAGTGTACTGCTGTTTAACAAGTGGTTCTTTCTTGAATTTGCTCTCGATAGCAAAGAGAGCTTTTCGAGCTTTGGGCTGAGAGTTAATAAGTTTGGGAGGATTCTGTAATCTTGGCATTTGAACAACGAACCGGCCATCAGAAGAACGAGTGGTGGTATTCAAAAAAAGTTGCTCACAGAATTCATTTTCTGAAGAGGTTACGTTAGGAGGATCAACGCTTTCAAGCCTCCAAAACTGTTCCAAGTCAGTATTGGCAAAGTAGCATTGCGATGCGGGTTGGGGAGAATAATGGGGAAGTTGACCTGTGACGATCCATCCAAAATTAGTGTCTCTGGCGACCACGTTTGAGGATAACTTGCGAACCTGTTTACGAAGGCAATTCCAGAAAATATTGGCACTAAAGAGTATGTCAATAGGGTTTTGCATGTTGAACAAAGGATCAGCTAGCCTTAAATGCGAGGGAATGTTTAACCCTGAAATATCCAGAGTGACTTGGAGTGTCTTCTCCAATGCTATTGAGAATTAGACAATTCAGTTTGAGAAAGTTGTTTCTGTGACAAATATCTCTTATGGTTAGCTTTGAGAACTGTAAAGCTTGTGATTTTAAGCTGTTAATGCCTGATACGTTAATAGAAGTGGGGTTTACAGGTAGGCCTAGTTTTCTAATCAAAGAATTAGACACAAAATCATGAGTTGCCGCTGAATCAAGAAGACCGCGTGCACGGACCCAGTTGCCAAAGTTATCCTGAACTTCGATTTGGACAGTAGACAACAATACTTGAGCACTGCGAATGGACTTGGCATTTTGAATATACGATGAAGCATTAGAACTGTTAGCATTGTCACTTTTTTGAGAAGTAGATGCTGTCGATGACCTTGCCTGATCATGACGATGTAGCAAAGTGTGATGAGCCTTTTCACAATGGAAGCAAAGTCTTTTGGACTTGCAATTTGAAGCAGAATGAGTAGGCGCTAGGCAATTGAAGCAATGTTTGTTCTGGGAAACTAATTTTCTTCTGTCGTCGACTGACATTTCTTTAAAGGATTTACAGAGGTATAGGGCATGGGGATCTTTACAAAGTATGCACTTGAAAGGTTCGTTTAAACTCTTGCGGGGTTCGCTTTGAGTGTTTAAAACAATAGAGCTAGCAACACGACGTTCACTAGACCTAGTTGGGTAACCAGTAGTGTTTGATTTAAATTTAGATGAGCTGGATCCGGGTTTTTGGGTATTAGACGCTAAGCGTTCGCTTTTAGGTTTGATAGACATTAATTCAAATTTGGAACTCGGGGAAGAGGGTTCACTTTGATTAGCTAGAGCGGTTAAGAGTTGGCATCTAGCGTTGATGAAAGTGACTAAATGCTCATAAGAGTAATCGTCTTCTCTAGAAAGTTCGATTTCCCAAGCTTTGAAGGTAGCAGTATCAACTTTAGAAACCACTAAATGTATTAGGAAAGTGTCCCAGTGTTCAGTGGGTTGATCTAGTTGGGAGAAAGCTTTAACATGAAGCTGAGTAGTATCAATGAGAGTACGCAAACTAGTGACGTCATTGTGCTGTGATGCAGGTAGGTTGAATAGAGCCTTCATATGGCGTTGAATACGTAACCGTAAATTGCCATATCTTTCCTTCAATAAGTTAAAGGCAATGGGGTAATTTTCGGCCCTTAGAGGAAGTGCTTCAACTAACTGCAAAGCTTGACCTCGGAGGATAGATCTCAAGTAATGAAACTTGTATATGACTTGAATTTCTTCATTGTCATGAACAAGAGAGCAAAATAATTCATAGAAAGAATCCCAAGTAGATTCATCTCCAGAGAAATGGGGTAAATCAATTTTAGGTAAAATTGGTTTGGGCTTGTGAGTACCATCACGGAAAGAAGTTTGTGGTTCGTGAAGAGAACCAAGAACAGAAGCGTCCTTTTTCTGCTCCTCTTCGAGTTGGCGTATTATTTTAAAAGCGGAACCTATGCCTTCGTAATATTGGGTTTCTACCTCGACTCGATCTTCGGTTTGATTGAGCATACAAGTTTCTATTTCAGTTTGAATGTTGCAATAATTCTCATACGAACGTTCAAAATCCCTTACACGATGTTTCAACAAGTCTAATTGAGCTTCGGAGGGATCTAACCCTTTTATGTACTTTCTGAATCGGGTAATTTGCCCTTGATAAGATGCTCGTTTAGAAGTAAGTTTTTCATCCTTATCCTTTTCAGTAGGAGCCATGACGAGGTGAATAGATTAAAGTGTAACTCACGAGACTGTGGAACCTTGGAAATGCTGTCAGGCTGGCAGCAGCGAATAAGTAGAAAGAACGGGCCACACCAAAGGAGACAGGAGCGGCCTCTTTCCCCTTCACAGGCTTTGCACGATGTAGTTATAGCTGAAAGATTCAAAGCCGGTATTAATAATTTGCAAGGTGTTGTCAAATAACCTTTTAAAACAAGTGACAAACGGACTCTCCCGGGTTTCGGCACCAATTTTTGGGTAGATTATTGGCTGAGGAATAACCTAACCACCAAGGGAAGATGATAAAGAAAAGGAGGTGGGTTTCGGACTGGAGAAAAAGGATAGAAAAATAGGAGGAGAGTCTCACAAAAGTTATAAATTTAACTTTAAATGCACTCAGAGGCGGTTGTCACTGCAAATCCGCTCTCTGATACCTAAAGTGGGTAAGGACCTGGTCGAAGCTGACGGGAAACGCAGCTAAGACTTGGGCGGTTTGCCAGAGAGTGGCTTTGGTGTATTCCCTCTCAAGCATGCATATGCCTACTATGGGGAAGGGTGATCTGACAAGACAAATAGTAACAGATTTATTGTAGATCTGTTCAAAGGAATTCTTTTTTGACCAAGTAATTCGAAGAGTACCAATAATTTGCATCGATTTTGATATTTCCAGTTTTCAAAGTTGCAGAGTTATTACCAAGCGACCAAGTGCTTCCAAGCAGGATAATGATAAAGGAATTATGCCCTTGGGAATAAATTTGGTAAATGAACCAATAGTTGCATTTAGAAATGGCTAAGCTTTTACCCAGCCAGTAGCCGACTAAAAGTTTAGGCAAAGAGAAACACTTATCTTTTTGAAAACCATAAGTTTTTTGGAGAGGATCTCCACAAGCAGGAAGCTGGCGTAGCGAGCTGTGCTTGCCTTACTGGCCAGTTAGAATTAGCTATTAAGCTAAGAGAGACTTTACCGAGATAACTACTAAGAGTTTTTGCTCAAATGCAATGAGTGGTGAAAGCCCTATCAATAGCTTTATTGGTGTTAACGAGGGCATGAACCTAGGAAGAGTCAGGGAAGACAGGATCTTGCCTAACCGTTGTACCAGAGAAATGATGAATCAAAAAAAAGAAAGTTTAAGTTCATTTAACAATTCAAAGGAAGTTGATAACTTTTAACAAATATATATTTTCAATTTGGTTAACAATTTTGGAGTCACAGAACTCAGAAAACATTAAACGTTTGCACCAGGCAATTAACAATTTATTAGGTTTTAAACCTTTATAAAATCCTAGCAAGGATTTAAAATAGCGAAGATAAAAATTCAAAATTTAAAGACAATTATGGTGATTAAAGTTTAACAATAAATAGAGTACAAGGTGTGTACTATAAGAAATCTCTGCGTACCTATCTTTGAAAAAGTTACAACTTCAAAATAACAAAGAAAGAGAACAGGTAGAATGAAAGAGAAGTTCCTATAACTTCTTATATTTATGCGGAATGACTTTTATGATAGCTATGCAAAATAGAGCAGGTCACTTACTGTGAAACCTGAAGAGAAAGTCAAAAGGAAGGTTCTAGACTTCCTATGTTCAAGTAGGAATCACGAGACAAATGGGGCAGTTTCCCTTTCGTTAGACCTAGAAATAACTCACTCATGAGTTGAAGGAATTGTTTTCCTGATTATAAGGGAGAAACAATGTAAGCTTGAACAGTGTATAAAACATGTGGTTATGCAGAAATTAAGTGATGATAAACAAGCAAGATGGAAGGGCACTTCGTTAGAGTGACACCTCATTGAAAATGATCTAGAGTAACAATTTTATTAATATGCTTTGTTAGTAGAAGGTTTAGGAAAGATCAATTGGGATTTAGGATCAATGTTCATGGCCTTCTTTAAGGTAAACGGACGATCGCGACGCGGTAGAAAAGTTGAACAAGCACAAGTTGTCACTATAGTCTGTTAAATGGATGAAAAGTTCACTGTAGTAACACGAAAGTTTATGGCAAAGAAAGTTATTGCAATGATGAAAAAGGACTGGTAGCACTAGAAAGGCGAAAGTCTATTGCTTGAGAAAGTTGTGTATTACAATTAAATGCGCCATAGAACATTCCAGCGGTGGAAGCAAATTAGCTATTGAGCTTTAATTCAGAAGGAAGATTCTTCAATTTTCAATAGTATTCTCACAAGTGAGTGAAAAGTACATGACGGCAAGACTTGTAGATAAAGTACAGGATCTGGAAGGTTCCAGAACGATTCTAATAGAAGAATGGAGCCAAAGTTAATCCAGCAGAGGAACTAGCTTGGTATTTTATAGACAGCGGGTATTAGATAATATCCCACGTGGTGAGAAGATTTCTCATTTAAATAGCTTAAGAAAAGCTACTTTTTATTAAGGTTGGCTTAGACAGACAAAAGCCCAACATAGCAAATCCCGCGAAGGATGATTTTTGCCCCAAATAAGTAATCTCACACTGCCTATAAAATGATCATTGAAGTATGTAGAATTAAAACCGATGAAGATGAGGTTAAAACCTTAAGTCTGTACTTATCTTTGTTGCATGGCGAAGATGAAGTTCCCTTTGACGGATACCTAATGTGCCAACATGGCGTAGAATGTAAGTGCCTCTTGGTTTGAGGAGACTGGCTCTGGTTGAGCCTTGACTGACCAAGTCAACTGCCGACTTACAAGTGAGACCCACTCAGCGAAGCGCGGAGGGTCCAAGGAAGGGAAAAGAATGGGGGTAGGAGACAAAAGGAATACATATAAGCATGACCAATATTGTAAACTTAAATTCTCTTGAGGAAATGGTCTTCAAAGAGTTGATAGCAGGCGATACTAGCATAGCCTGGTGGGTGAAAGAGTAGACGAAGTTCTCTTGATCACGGAGATAATAGCTGGCGATGGCAACGAGAACTGGTGGCCAGATGGATAAGGAAGTCCTCTTGCACCAGGAAGAATTGAGGAGCTTCTGAGATTCGCTGCTAGATGACGCTAGGTGGGTCATGGAAGATATATATCTAGAACAGACTCACAAAGAACATAAGAGACATGACCAACATAGAGAAAATAGAAGATCACTGTTGGTGTTTGATAAAAAAAGGAAGAAATGAACAAGAAGAGAGCATTAAAATTTATATTCTCTCGTACCGTGTATTCCAAGAATACACCAAAGCTGGCTCATCAGCGTGCTCTTGGTGTCCCCGCCCAGACCCCCACAGGAGTAGTGAACTGCATGCTACCTCCCTCTTTATGAAGCACACCTGCGCCTCTTTACTGCAAGAACTAACAGCTCAAGCAGCCATAACCTTCCTATGAAGGGTTCTAAAAAGATGGTATATTCACTTTCACGGCCAGTGAATTAAAACTAAGCAATTTTTCTGGGTTTGTGCCGTGTCTTGTGTGGGGTTTTGTCTAGGGCCCTGAGAGTCCGCTGATGATCCAGCTTGGTGTCCTAGGCGAAACCCCACACAAGACACAGCACAAACCTAGAAAAATTGCAGAGTTTTAATACACTGGCCGTGAAAGCTAATATACGAACAGAAGAACAATGTCGTAAAGCCAACGAACAGTAAGCACTAAAGACTTCACGGTGCAGTACGTACTGTACAAAACACGGACGGCAGAAACAATACGAGAGATGACTGAGCACTAAAACTGTCAAGTGATAAAGAGTACCTGTAAACAACAATGGTGTGACGGGTAGTGAGTCACCACTAAGAGTCGGGCCGAGTTCGCGTTGTGTACGGTCGCATAAAACGGAGCGGGGGACCTGCAGAGGGCAGAAGAGGGGTTCTACTGTATATGTCTGCTAGGAATCCAGAAGCTGGAGATCCCATGGATAAACAGGATTAACCAACTCTTAAGTTTATTTTTAACAAGTTAGGTTCTGTAGCCACATATTCCATTCCTAATTGATAATAGACTGTTAGGAATGTTTAACTCAGGAATGGTATGAATTCTACTTGTTTAACATTTATCACACACACATTATGTAAAACGATAACAGGCATTATTTTGATCTGAATTAAGAGTAATCAAAGAAATGCCAGATATCTCGTAGTTTCGCAACAATTCAGGCCACACCCACCTATACGAAGAGAAAAAGTATGATTTCTATAGTGTTGAGATTTTATAACTTCATTAATGACGTCAATGTGTGGCCCTGAAACATGGCTGCCGTCGTTGAACGAGCCAGAAATAAGTTTTTTTTTTTTTTTTTTCTATTCCATTTTGTAGGGAATTTCTTCTAGTAAAATGGTGCTTTATAAATATACCATTAATATCATGCCAAAATTAATTATTTCCTGCATGAGGGTTTGCCCATTCAGAGATAACATCTGTCATGCGTGGCTTATCTACAGACCTATAAAATTCCTTTCCAGCTGAAACTGACTTACATTTTAAATTCCCACTGGTTTCCAGCAAGTAGCGTTTGGTCTTCACTTGCTTCATATTCGTGCATGTGCATCCCACCAGAATGCATCACCTGTCTGTATTTTATGGCAAGATACAAAATAATAATGAGTCGTTCAATGGCACCATTTGGCTGTGGTGCCCATAAACTACCTATATTGGACTTGCCACATTACAACTAGCAATAAGGGATGCTGTATGTCACTTTAAATGTGGAAGACTGATAGAGCTTCAGCAATGAAAAGATTGAACATAATTCCTGGAAAGTTCATGGCAAACTCATTGAAACATTTGGACCATCTTTGTATTTCAACGTGTGCCGGAAAGTCTACTTTAGAAGGGAAAACAAGGAGGTACCTGACAGGTCATAAAGAGATGAAGACCATACAGCTTCCAAGGAAGGACCTGTGTATGTTCCAGGAGGTTTATGATGTGATGTGATCCAAACAGTATGTGCGTGCAAAATTACTAAGTCAACTTGAAATGTGATTTACTCATTTCATTTTCAAACATTCAATTTGGTTTTACTTTTGTCACAGATCAGGTATTTGTATGATTGTTATTTTAAATTAAAGCAAATGCATATAAGGGTGGGTGTCCATAAAAATGTAATTTTAATAACATTTGAATAATTTTGTTAAACAAAATTTGAAGAAATTTATATGACAATCTAATTTTTAGTCCTTCTGACCAATTTAAACAGAAGTGGTAGGGAACATTCCCATGCAATGTACATACCTGCCAACTCTCCCGATTTAGGCGGGAGACTCCCGATTTCAGACCATTTCTCCCGCCCTCCCGCTTATCGTATTAAATCTCCCGATTTTTCAAAAATCCCACGCGTAATTTTGGATTCAATGTGCGAGATGACACTCCAGTCGTCTATCGAACGGATCGACTTTACGTGTTTTGAAGTTATATCTCGATACCGCAGTTTCACTCTGTATCGATATAATCGACAACTGCGTACTAACTCCTGCGCAGTTCCGCGTCGCGTCCCGCTGTGGCTTTGAATACGTCTTTGTTTGAAAATCGTCGATGGTTAATTCTTCTGTGGTTAATTCAGCGCTTGTTCCTAAATGTTTTGCATAATGGCCTGTGGGTGAGAGGTAGTTGTATGCTGCGGAATATTGTATCTGTTTCACACGTGAAATTATATGATTTGTGAATAACTTGGTTACCTAGATGTTGTTGGCGTTAATATGCCTGTACGCTATTGTGATTTTTTCGATCTGAGTGATTTCGTCGGTTCCTCGGTAATATGGCGAAGAAATATGATGTGACATTTAAAAAAGTGTACAAAGATAACTTTCCGCATATAACTGAGTCAAGAAGAGGCGCAACATTTGCATTTTGTAGTGTCTGGAGGTGTGATTTCAGTATCTCGCATGGTGGAAAGGGGGACATTTCAAAACATGTGCTCTCAAAGAAACATAAAGACAATGTACAATGTGTTGGGAAAAACAAGAAACTTGATTATTTCAAGTGTAAGGAGGAAGACACTGACAGTATAACACGTGCAGAAGTATTGTTCACATCGTTTATTATTGAACATAACCTCCCTGTCAATTGTTCCGATCACGCTGGTCCTTTATTTCGGAAGATGTTCCCAGACTCAACAATTGCCGGGAGATATGGCTCAGCCAGAACTAAAACGTCGGCCATCCTTGCAGAAATGTGCAATGAAGAAAAAGAGAAGGTTATTGCTTGCCTGAAAAATGGTGTGTTTTCAATTGCAACAGACGGTAGTAACCAAAGTGATTCTAAGTTGTACCCAATCGTGGTTACTTTTTGCAACCCATTTCAACAAATTCAGAGTTGTCTTTTAGGAGTTCCTGTTTTAGAAGGAAGTGCAACAGGCATTAATATTGCCAATCTTTTACTCACTAACTTGAAAGAATACAACATCCCCTTAAGAAACTGCATTGCACTTGGTACTGATAATGCCCCAGTGATGGTAGGGTTAAAGATGGGTGTGGCAGGGCTGTTGAGAAAGGAAATGATTTTTATTGTTGGTTGCCTCTGTCTTTTAATAAATTTAGCTGCTGAAAAGGGATCTGCATGTCTGCCTGTGAGGGTAGATGAACATTTAATAGATATTTTCTATTATTTTGAAAGAAGTTCGAAAAGAAAGGAAAAGTTCAAACAGTTTCAGGAATTGCACAATACAGAGATGAGGAAAATTCTCAAACATGTTTCTACACGTTGGCTATCAATGGGAAAATGTTTGTCCAGGCTTTTACAGCAGTGGCAACCTCTCACTAGTTTCTTTAGGAGTGAAATCACATGTAAGGAGGTCAAATTGGGAAATTTGGAATCCTACAAAATTCCAAAAGTATCTCGGAATGTAAGTAGTACCTGTTCTAATACGTCATTTTCATCTTCAAACAGCAACAAGAATTTACCTCACTCTGGAAAACGGAAATCGGAGATCATAGCCCTTGACAGTACCAGCCAGGTTTTATCACGAGAGGAAAGACTGTTCATGTTCCTATCTTCAGAACTTAATAAGGCATTGTGCTTGTTTCTCTCCAGTTTTCTGCCACTGTTTGACAAACCAAATATATTGCTTCAGTCAAGTGTGCCGCACATCCATGTATTGAGGTCCGTTCTTCTTGAAATGTTGCAGAATGTGATGACTCGATTTGTGAAACCAAAAGTAATTAGATCTGCATGTTCACTCTTAGTTGTCGATTACCACACAACCTCTAATCAGAAGGATGACTGTGATTTGGTAGTGGGACATTCAACTAGTCTCATTGTTGACAATCTCAAGCAAGAGGATAAGTGTTCCTTCTTCAGTTCTGTGAGGAAGTCTTTTGTTACTTCATGTGACTATATGATCAACAAATTCCCTTTCAACAGTGATCTTTTATTGAATGCGGAAGTGGTGAATATGAAAAATATTAGTGAAGCTTCATTTTCTAAAATTAAGTTTTTTGTAGATAAATTTCCTAGCATGTTAACAGACACTCAAGACAATTTTAATGAGGAAATGGATGCTTTACATTCCCAATTCTGTAACTTCCAACTTGAGGATGTGACATCTAATGAGGAAGAAGAGAGAATTGATGTGAAGTGGGCACTGGTAGGCCAAATGAAATGTAGTGGTGGGGCACTCAAGTATGACAAATTGTCTAAAGTTATGCTCTCCATTCTGACCATTCCGCATAGTAATGCAGAGTGTGAGAGGATGTTCAGTCTTGTCAGAAAAACAAGAACGCAGTTCAGGTCATCTCTCTCCGACAAGACTTTGGACAAACTTATAACTCTGAAGTCGATTCAGAAAGGGAAGTGTTTTGAGCAAGAATATAGCAAGACCTTTTTGAAGAGGGCAAAATCAGCCACAGTCACCTGCAACAACGACCAATAATATGATCTTCGATACGTCGCTGGTTGTGCATGCCTGAGTGTGGTCGAAAGAAAGGTATGCTTGTTTGATAGACTAGTTAGAATTTAAAATTACTCGTCTTAAGTAGGTACATTTGTAAACTGGGATGCCATATCATGTACAGTTCAATAGTGTACAGTAACTTATATATTTGCTGTAATGTCTTAGCCTGTGTATGTATTATGTTACATCCACTCCACCCCCCCCCACCACCACCACCACCCCTCCCGCCGCGTCGAATCTCCCGATTTTTCATTTTGAGAGGTTGGCAGGTATGAATGTAGATTGTTTCTATTAAAGGTTCATGGAATTTGGCTAAAAAAATGTGGGTGATAGGCAATCTTATTTACCCTAGTGTAAATAGCTACAAATACATTTTTATAAACAATTAATATTAAATTAGTGTAAAATGAGCTTAAAAATCTGTTAGTTTGATCAGGATTAAACAGAACATACTAAACATTGCTAGAGATTGTTTTTTGAAAAATAAATTTTGGTGTATATGACTATCTTAATCCATTTGGCTGTCAGTAGGTCTGACCATAGATCCATTCTTAGCTCTTTGTGATGCAAGCCTATCAGTACGGAATGAATTACAAAATAAAATACACCATGAAAATCATATGATAACACAGATGATTTAAGGTAATAACCATGAGATCCTTCAAGTGCATGAGCGGTAACAGTCTCGCCTCCTGTGTCCAAGGTTGCAGGATCGAATTCTGGTACAGTCAGTTGGCGTTTCAGGGTGCGCAAATGCAAGGGAGCTGTGTCAGTAGATTACAAGCACGTTAAAAATCCCATTCGGGCCAAAATTCCAACATCCTGGCATCTCTAAAAGAAATGTTCTGTTAAAAGGGACGTAAAACCAATATAGTACATTATGCAACGAGCATTATAGGCGAGTTTGTTTATGTTCGATAATTATAACTATTTTATGTTCGAACATAAATATTCATAAATGTCTGTCAAGATTTCACTAGTTTTATGTACTGAACAGAGCGCGTGGGACGCAGAGAATACCTTGTATTTGACCATGGTCTCCTGGAATACCTCACTATGTTACTCTCCACGCAGTGAAATTTAAAATAGGGGGCCATGGAAGTGAGCGCAGGTGCGATGCTATCCTTACCTAATTGGTCACACAACTGTTTCTTCAGCTCTGATTGGTGGGAGAAACTGTATCATAATGTAAACTTGTACTATAATGAAACTCATTATAGTACAGTTTTCTGGCATATAATATTTACATTTCGCCAGGGTTGAATATAATCATTATGATCCTTCAATTGAAATTACTCGTGCGATATACAGTATATATCACTCCATCTCAATTTGTATGCTATGTTAATTGGTGCTCATAATTTTAAAAAGCTATATTATTTAATGCTCCCTGCACTAAAAGAATGCGGTACAGTGTTCTTTCGCACCAAAATTATCATACAATTTATCCCCTTTCTCTGTGGAGGTATTAAATCTAAGCTGTAAGGGTTAGATGCAAATGTGTGCTAGATGAAGTTGAAATATTTTAATAACAGTGTGCCTTGTCATGGAGGTCTTTGTTACCTGTTCTCTACTGACCACTTTGTTCTTAGGAAAAGGGAAGATGAAATAACACAATGTCAAATGAGGTGACTATTCATAATCTAAAAAAGTAAATGGTAACTTCCGAGGATGTTTAGAATTTTGTGACTAATGGATAAATTTTTCATTTTAGTAGTAGTTCATTGGCATAAACTGAATTATTAAGGAACCTACAGGCCTAGTTTTCAGTTGAGTCATAATTTTACAAAAATGGAATATGGGCACTGATGTCACTCAGTTGATTCAAAGGTTTATGGCCATCATTAGTATTGATGAAGGAAGAAAACTAATCCCCCATGAGAAAAACTAATCACTTCAGTAAAAAGATGGCCTTGAAATGTTTTAAGATAACGAAGAGCTTAGCGCTAGTAAATGTTAGCGAAGACAATTAGGTTTGTGGCCCCATGGTTAGTAGACTGCCACCAGCTGTGAGCCCTTGGGGTAGAAGAAAAAAAAGGATAATTAGTATCAGCCCATAATAGACGGAGCATTATAAAATTCAAGATTCTCTTCAGAGGCAGATGTTGTGCCTCTTAAAACAATAGTATTCTTTCTGTCATTGAACAATGCTAATTTATTGTGATATAAAAGGAGATTCTTCACTATTCCCAATGTCTGAGGTCTTAGTTATGATAGTGAACTAGGTCACCAAGTTTATGCCAATCGTGGCAAACGCTCATCCGATGCCATTTATAGGCTCCTTCTTCACTCGCTCCTGACACGTTTCAGACTGTTCAGCACAAATTGATAAGATATTTCTTTTATTCCTAGTCATGTATTCATCTATACATATGGAAATTACTCTCATTTTTACACACAAAGTAAAATGTGGCTTCTCACAGTATAACCAATCTTAAGGGCTATCACCGATTTTTATGATCCCATTATTTTGTATGAAAAGCTGACCAGTTAAATACTCTATAACATTATCTCCCTCAATTTGTACCGAGATATGTTGAGAATTCTTCTGATCAGGTGTATTCATTTTTAGCCTATTTTCATTTATGAAAAAATAGGCTTATGAGATCACCTTTTGTCCGTGTGTGTGTGTCCCCTCCAATAACCCCTAAACGGCAGGAGCGATTTCAATGAAAGTCAGTAAGGTCACACATAGCACCATTTCGGCCAACCTCGACCGTGTCCTTCAAATGTTATGTCTCACCAATCCAACATGGTGGCTGTGCGAAGTATATTCGAAGAAGAGTCCATTGCAGGTTCCGTGTTGACGTATTGTAATTAAGTATAACAAATTTAAAGTTAAAAGTTGATTAGGCGGAAACTTTAAATTTGTTATACTTAATTGTGCGAAGTATTTCACCGGCATTCTACATCTCCGAAACTATTACCGATATCACCCTAAAATGTTGTACGGTGTTAGAAGGCACTACTAGAAGTTCACCTACGAGACTTTCAAAAACCTGTTTAATACAAAACGAACATGGCGGCCAAGCGAAATTGAAACTTTTAAATAGACTTTTCTTGCGATTTACCCATCCAAACGCAATGAAACTTGGTACAGCAAATGTTTATACACATTGTAATGCACTGGCATTCTATATCTCCGAAACTATTAATGATATCACCCTGAAAGTTTGTACGATGATAAAGGACACAACTACAAGTTCATCTGTGTAATTTTCAAAAACCTGTAAAGTACCAAATGAACATGGCGGCCAAGCGAAGTTGATACATTTACATTTTAATAGACTTTTCTCGCGATTTAACCATCTGAGCGCAGTGAAATATGGTACAGTAAATGTTGATACACATTGTAATGCACTGGCATCTAATTTAGTTCAGTTGTTTTCATAATCTCAAGATGGCGGCTGTGCAAAATTTTAAAATTAATTTTTTATTTCTTGTGTCATATCATGCGATCGAAGTGAAAGTTTGAGTAATGAACCTACGCAATAATTTTCATTCAATGGTACATAACTCTATAGCCTATACATATAACAATACAACATGGCGACCATCCAAAATATTTGTTGATAAACCACACTTTCCCCAATAGGTTTATAATGAGAGACTTAAGGAGAAAGTTTGTCATGTTTTTATTTCAACCAAATAATTATAGAACACTATTTACATTTCAGTTAGAATTCCGTTCTACACACCCTAACTTAAGAACGCAATCACTGAAAATTGGATCATCATAACTCACCCGTTATTCGATATTTATGAAACCATACGATTTGAGTACTCGTTCCTTTGATTTACTGTTTCTGGAATCCATGCAAAATGATAAAGGAAAGACCTCAAAATGTTAAAATGACATGAAATGGGTGTCACAGCAGCCAAAATGTGAAGTGGACAGCAATTATGGACCGTATTCTCCTACAGCAACAGCATCCGCAAATCACACGCCTGGCAAATTTTTTAAAGTAATTTTTAAAAGAAATTATAGATATTTATGAAATTAGAGTGCAATTCGTCACTGCTAATGTCTAATCTCTTTCATTTGAACGCTCATTTGTCACTTTCAGTCGTTTGTGAGCGCCGCAGGAGGGATCTATCTATACTACTGAAACAATATATATGATGGGCTATTTAGTTCTTCACGGAACTACTTGTTTAAATTATTTGAGACTGTTTAGTCTGTAAGCACAGGCGAAGCACGAATCTCCTCCATGGTCCCCTTTTTGCAGTTAACCCTGCAGCCTCCTTTGCTTCTACACCTACCACCTTGAAATTGTTTGAACACTGAATCTGACCATCACCTCCTAGTTCTAACTCTGCTTCTCTTAGCCTCGATAAGAGTGCATTTTTATCACATGACCCCACCATGTGAGTTGGCTCATTTGAACAGCCTCATCTAATGTGTCCATTTCTAATTTGGCATTTCTCTCTTCATTACGAGTACTCCCCTGCCATTGCTCCCATCTATTTGTCACACCAATCATTCGTGCTACCCTCATACTGTTTATCTCCAGCTTATGTATGAAATATCTTGAATGTAGCCAGCTCTCACTCCCATACTGTAAGGTCGGTCTAAATACTGACAAGGGAACGGATCGCGGTGTAAAATTCTGATCTGGTTGAAATGTAGTACACAATAATCCTACAAAGTTGTAGAATGACTTAGAGAAAACCGCATGGGCCGATTTCAATTTTGAACGCCAATATTGAATGCCGAAAATCAGCCGGACGACGGCATGAGCGAGGAGGTGAGAAGAGGTAAAGCTGACCTTCAATCCTAGCAGCACGCGATGGCTCCCGGCCACTAGGCAGCAACCTGCCGTGCTGCGATGCATTCCCCACCTTAAACGTTCCCCCTCACTCTTCTACCCTCTTGATTAGAGTATAAAATGCAACATAATGTGATGTTTTGCACTTGGCCATACTGTAAATAAATAAATAAAACAACTTTTTTTTCTTTTTTACTCTTCGGAATCTTTGCAATAGTGAATGCTTACAAAAAAAAGTGGTCAATGCAACGAGATTGCTTGCACCACGCGCACCTTGCAACACTTTCTTTTATACACATATCGCAAGCATTTTGGATAGCATCATCCTTGAAACAATTTGAACCGGGGTTCGCAAAGCAAGCGGGCTGTGTTTCAACATAACTGGATTTGTACCAACTATACTTCCACGTTACGAAACCGCCGAGAAGATAGTTGGTTGTGGGTCAATGATTGGGTTTTTAAAATATTGTTGCGCAAATGAATGTTAATGTCGAAATTGTATAATTCAATTAGGTCATAAAGATAACAAACAAATTGTTTCCATATCCGGAAACCAAGCACATCTAGCGGCTGAATCATTCCAGTAGTTCTCTGGAGAATAGTTTTAACAATGATATTTTTGTTGGCGGGTTTTGCTGCTAATATATTTGCTTCACTTTGTGCTGTCCACGAATCCAAAAGTAAAACACTGTCGTCTGGTACAGTTTGAAAATAAACATCTTGTAACCACTTTTGAAGTAACTTTTTAGTTAACTTTCCGGACGGGGGCGGCAATACAAATAAATTATCTGCTGTAAACTGTAAATTCACAACACAACTAACAGTTTAGGTAACAGTTCTCCATCGGCAGATATTACAGGCTGAATTGTATAGCTGTGTGTTAATGAGGAACGATTGTGCTTCTGCGAAAATTCTTCTGTCTCCCTTTACATGTAGCATATGTCCTGCATGGAAGTCTTCGTTAAACCCGCTTTGATCTGTGTTAAAAACACACTTTGGAGAATGAGTGTTTATTAATTCGGATACCTCTCCTACAAAAATTGTTGCGTTGGTCGCAAGGTCAAGCTGATTGGCTGTGTAACTTTTGGTTGCATATTTCCTACCTTTTCGGGAACCAATATTGCATTTATTTTTAGCCTATTTTCATTTTATGAAAAAATAGGCTGATGAGATCACCTTTTGTCCGTATGTCTGTGTGTGAGTGTCCCCCCCCTAATAACTTCTATACGGCTGGAGCGATTTCAATGAAACTCGGTAAGATCATAGCACCATTCTGGCCGAACCCGACCCTGTCCTTCAAATTTTATTGTGTCTTACCAATCCAACATGGCGGCTGTGCGAAATATTTCACCAGCATTCAGTATCTCCGAAACTATCACCGACATCACCCTGAAATTTTGTACGGTGATAAAGGGCACTACTAGAAGTTCACCTATGAGACTTTCAAAAACCTGGTAACTAAAAAACCAACATTGGCGGCCAAGCGAATTTGAGACTTTTAAATAGACTTTCCTTGCGATTTAACCATCCGAGTGCAGTGAAACATTGTGCGTTAATTGCTTATACAAATGTTAATCCATTGGCATCTAATTTATTTCAATTGTTTTCATAACCACAAGATGGCAGCTGTGCGAAATTTTAAAATCTCAAGTTTTTATTATTTCTTGTGTCCTAATCATGCGATTGAAGTTTGAATACCACACGTACACAATAATCTTCATGTAATAGTACATAAATAAAAATCCTACCTGGCGACCATCGGAAATATTTAGATGGTTCTCAATATCTACGAATCTATCACAACAATAAAACTGAAATTTTGTATCTTGATAGAGGCAATTAACATGACTAGGATATATGAAAATAGGCTGTATAGTTCTTCACGGAACTACTTGTTAAACTTGCGAACCCAGAAAGTTGAGGCGCGGAAGGTATCGTCGTGAACACGCCGAGCATTCTTCAGGGCCCATTTCCTAATGTGTACGTCATGGACATTTTTGTTGTTATTCAGCCTCTCATTTTTAAAATCTTCAAATGTTTCTTTGGTGATAAATTTCAGTTTTTCATCCTTTGTACCACCTGATTCAACTTGTAGCTTCCATCTAGAAAGGTCCGACTGGTGCCGTAGCTTTTTAAATTTGTGCTGAATGAATTTAAATGACCTTTTTTCCTCCTTTGTTCAGCCAATAATCAACCACCTTTTTTTTATGTGACACTTATTGCAGGTATTGTGGTAGCATCTTTTTCACTGTCAGTGTCGGATATTGCAAATTCATCGTCTTGAATAACATTGTTATTGCCTTGCAAAACTAACGTATCCTCATGTCCAATGGTGACCTGCACATCACCAACCCTTTCTGCAATAAGGCCTGTAAACTAGGAACATGATTCAGTCTTGGCACATGGTCTACCTTTGCCATGAGAAAATGTAACCAAAGTTCTTACTTACGGTACAGTTCAAAACCCAATTCTCTTTCACTAGGTGTTATTTGGCTTTCACAGCGATCACTTTCAGCAAAGCAGCTTTGTAGACAAACTACCACATTCCAAGGATTAAAATTTGGAAGGTGTTCCAATTGAACATAGTCGTCGTCACTTTCTGACATTTGTAAATATTCTGACTGTAAAATAAAGGATTTAACATTAATTGCTGTCTGTGCCAGTAAAATTAAACACAGGCACAATAAAATTGTCATACTTACATGGCTAGATGACGGAACGATTTGGGACCTGTTCATCTGAAACACAGTTCTTGTTTTGCATAGCCCTACTGAACTGATAAGGAAGTGACAGGATGAGGGGAAGGTGGAAGGTGGGGAATGCAACGCAGCATGGCAGGTCGCTGCCTGGTGGCCGGGAACCATCGCGTGCTGCTTGGATTGAAGGTCAGCTTTACCTCTCCCCACCTCCTCGCTCATGCCACCGCCCGGCAGGTTTTTGACGTTCAAAACTGGAAGTGGCCCGTGCGGTTTTCACTACGTCACTGTACAACTTGTACAACATTGTACTACAAAGTAGCCGCTTGCTTTGCGAACCCCGTTCAATTTTGTAGCATGGATGATGATATCCAAAATGCTTGCGATATGTGTATAAAAGGAAGTGTTGCAAGGTGTGCGTGGTGCAAGCAATTACTTTGCATTGATCACTTTTTTGTAAGCATTCACTATTGCAAAGATTACAAAGAATAAACAGAAAAAAAAAGTTGTTTTATTTATTTACAGTATGGCCAAGTGCAAAACATCACATTATGCTGCATTTTATACTCTAATGGAGAGGGTAGAAGAGTGAGGGGGAACGTTTAAGGTGGGGAATGCATCGCAGCACGGCAGGTTGCTGTCTAGTGGCCGGGAGCCATCGCGTGCTGCTAGGATTGAAGGTCAGCTTTAACTCTTCTCACCTCCTCGCTCATGCCGTCGTCCGGCAGATTTTTCGCGTTCAATATTGGCGTTCAAAATTGAAATCGGCCCGTGCGGTCTTCACTACGTCATTCTACAACTTTGTAGGATTATTGTGTACTAAATTTCAAGCAGATCAGAATTTTACACCGCGATCCGTTCCCTTGTGAGTGATGTAGTGAGAGTTTCGTTGCTACACTAACTTCTTTCTTGCAGAATAATGCAGATCGCAACTGAGAACTCACTGCATTGGCTTTTGTACACCTTGACTAACTCTCTCGCTCTCTGAGGGAATACAGAGCCGGAGTACTTAAAATTGTCCATCTGCTCCAATTTAGTTCCTCCTACCAGGCATTCTATTTCCTTGAGTTTCTTCCCTACTGGTGTCACCTTTGTTGATTTTCGTACTATACTCCCTGCAGTAATGTTTTATGTTCTAATATGTTAGCTTGTAAGCTTTTGACAGTCTGTCATTACTACCAGGTCATCTGTATACACCTGACTGCTTACCTGGTTTGAACCTAACGGAATCCCATCCATCCAGATTATGCCCTTTAGCAACAGGTCTATATAAACAGTAATGGTAAATAGCTATGTATAAGTTCTCCAGGCTTATAGGCCATGGTCCAGGCAGGTTGTTTTCTCCAGTTGTTTCACCGAAGACTGCATTACCGAGGGTCCGATCTCTCTGGTGGTCAGCAGTGGACTGGGGTCTGGCTCCGATGCTCCCTGCATATATACTCTGTGGGCCGAGTGTTCCTTGCATGGTCTGACTAGAATGCCCGACCTCGCATCCAAGCTGTACAGCCTGTATACAGTGTGTGGCCGACCATGCATGGACTGAGTGTTCCTTGCACAGTCCGATTAGACAGTCTGTCCCCATATCCCGATTCCGCTGGTTGATGTGTGCGGGGTATCTTGGCTTTGATATTCTGAATGGCTGGGATCCATGTATTAAGTTATGTACTCTTTAGATTTCTTCCTTCTAGGCCTAATTGAAATTGTTAGGGTGTATGAAAATTCCTATAGCGTCCCATTGCAGGCTGATGTGATAGTGGTAGTGAAGGGTGTCTCTGTGTCTCCGTACTCTACGTCATGGCTGGGCAAGAGAAAGTGCTCAGCGACTGACTATTTCTCAGCTTGACCAAGGTGGCTTAGTGTCCTTAGAGTCTAGAGGCCATGCTCCTCTTCGTAGTTCCTATGTAGGCTTACACATGTCAACAGGAACATGGGATTCTAAAAACACCTGCTGTGGAGTGTAGACGGTGCTTGTCAGTGGATAGCAGCAAATCCTGGATTTTAGCATTGTGCTTGTAAACCTTCTTCACACCATATTGTTTGAGTACCTTGCCGATCCTGTCCGTCACGTTCTTCACGTACGGCTGGAAGGCTATGGCCAGTGGAGATTCCTCCGTCTCTTTCCTTGTGCTCCAGCGCCAGGGATAGGCTGTCCGCTTGACTCCTTATTCCTATACCTGTTGGCGCATAGGGCCCTCTTCAAATATTGTAACTCTTCGTTGAGGCGGGATGCCTCTGAAATCCTCCTGGCACGGTCTACTAATGTTTTTATGACTCCGTGTTTGTTGAGGGTGATGATTGAAAGTCTTGTAGATACTGGTCAGTGTGTGTAGGTTTCTGGTATACAGTAGGGCCTGGTGGTGATGACTTCGACGAGAAAGACCAGGCAGTTGTCTTTCTCCTTCTCAATGGTGAATTGGACACTGGTGTTGAGGCTGTTGAGGTGCTCCTCCTCTCTGTGGCTCCAGACTACGAAGATCTCATCCACCTAACGTAGCCATATTTTCGGTTTGAGAGGTGCAGTATCGATTGCTACCTGCTCGAACTTATCCATCAAAAAGTTCGCATTCGCAGGGCTTAGTGGCAACTCCCTTTATTTGCTTGTAGAAGTTCCCACGCCATTGGAAGTAGCTTATAGTTAGGCAGCACAGGAACAAATCAGTGATATCTGTGTCTCAACAATGGACCAAATGTACAATAATTGAGGAAGAAGACACGACGAGAGTGGGACACTGATATCGGTAGCCTTGCAACCTTGATGCTATCGTTATGAGTTATCTGCATTATTATGCATATTTGAAATGATTATTGATTCCTCCAGATCAGCTGAAAGATCTGGTATCGAATTTAGTGCTTGGTTCATTATATATTTCTACTCTTCTTATAATGAAATGTAATAATAATAATGTTGAGAGGAAGGTGGATAGTTCATGGAAGGGCAGTAAGAAAGCAAGAAATGACATCAAAGGTCTATCAAATGATAATACAGAGGTTGAATCATAAGTCAATATTTTTTTTTTCTTTCTTTCTCACAAACAGGGGTCAACTTGCAAAATCTAAGATACACATTTGTATGGAATGTACTTTCGATTGAAGTTACCAGATAGTGTATGCGAACAGTGTGTACCCCGTTCTAGCCCTCATGTCCTCGGACACTCCCGGAACGAAAGCCATACGCTAAATATATAAATATATATGCGCGTAAAATCAGGTTGGCAGCAATGTCATGCATGTGTTGGTCAGAAATAATCTGAATAAATATGATCTATTGTTGTGCCAATTTTGGATGAAATCCATTTGTTTGTATAGAAGTTACATGCATTTTAGAATTGAACCTATCATCAGGCTTAGAATCCTGTTAGCAGCATTGGCATAATATTAGTTACTCCAAATTAATCTAGAATGTCAGGTACTATACGTGTGCAAAGTTTAGAGTTGTTGGCTTGCATACTTCTGATATCTTGATATTAGGGTAAAAAAAATAGAGACAGCAATTATCAACAGTTGGCAGCCCTGGTTGCTCTTAAGAATACGCATAGTGCTATCCGTTTATGTACACATAGTACATACGAAAATTGGTTGGACTCAAATTGATAGTATAGAGGTTACATGTATTTACAAGTAGTTCCGTAAAGAACTAGACAGCCTATTTTCATATATCCTACTTATGTTAATTGCCTCTATCTACATACAAAAATGTCAGTTTTATTGCTGTAATACAGTAGATTCGTAGATACTGAGAACCGCCTAAATATGCCGGATGGTCGCCATGTTGAATTTTATATATGTAGGTCCTAGAGTTATGTACTGTTACATGAATATTATTGTGTACGTGTAGCATTCAAACTTCAATCGCATGATTAGGATACAAGAAGTAACAAGGAGATTTTAAAATTTCGCACAGCTGCCATCTTGTGGTTATGGAAACAATTGAAATAAATTAGATGTCAGTGGATTAACATTCATATAAGGATTTACTGTACCAAGTTTCACTGCACTTGGATGGCGAAATTGCGGGAAACGTCCATGTGACGATTTATATTTCGCGTCGCCGCCATGTTGGATTTGTGATCACCAGGTTATTTAAAGTCCTATAGGTGAACGTAAGTCCAAAGCCCCTATGAACATTAAAAATATCAGTTTGATTGCTATAATAGATTCGTAGATATTTAGAGCCGTCTAAATATTTCGGATGGTCGCCATGTTGGATTGTTAAATATATAGGCCATAGTCATGTACCATTAAAGGAAAATTATTGCATAGGTTCATTATTCAAACTTTCACAGTGATCGCATGATTACGACACAAGAAATAAAAACTTAATTTTAAAATTCGCAAAGCCTCCATCTTGAGGTTATGTAAACAATTGAACTAAATTAGATACCAGTGTATTACAATGTGCATAAACATTTCCTGTACCAGATTTCATTGCGGTTGGAACATTAAATCGCGAGAAAGGTCTATTTAGTTTTCAAATTCGCTTGGCCGTCATGTTCGTTTTGTAGTCAACCCGTTTTTTGAAAGTCTTACAGATGAACTTCCAGTAGTGCCCTTTATCTCCGTACAAAATTTCAGGGTGATACCGCTAATAGTTTCAGAGATATAGAATGCCGGTGAAATATTTCGCACATCCGCCATCTTGTGGTATGTAAACAATTTAACCAAGTTAGATGTCGGTGCATTACAATGTGTATAAACATATACTGTACCAAGTTTTATTGCGTTTGGTTGGTTAAATCGCTAGAAACGTCTATTTAAAAGTCGCAAATTTGCGTGGCCGCCATGTTGGTTTTGTAGTTACCAGTTTTTCAAAAGTCACATAGGTGAACTTCTAGTAGTTTCCTTTATCACCTTAAAAAATTCCAGGCTGATGTCGGGAATAGTTTCGGAGATATTGAATGCTGGTGAAATATTTCGCACAGCCGCCATGTTGGGTTGGGGAGACGTAACAAAATTTGAAGGGCACGGTCGGGGTCGTCCAAAATAGTGTTATGAATTTACCGAGTTTCATTGAAATCGCTCCTGCCGTTTAGAAGTTATTAGGGGGACACACACTCCTCACACACACGGACAAAAGGTGATCTCATAAGCCTATTTTTTCAAAACTGAAAATAGGCTAAAAAATTGGTCCTATCAGCAGGCTTAGAATCATGTAGGTAGCACTAACGTATGTTAGTTACTCCAAATTGATCTAGAATGTTCGGTACTATACGTGTGCATTGTTTAAAGGTGTCGGCTTGCATTCTTTGTGATATATTAGTATTTGGATAGAAACATAGAGAGAGCATTTATTAAAAATTGGCAGCCCTGGTGGCTCTTAAGAATACGCTCAGTCATATCTGTTTATGTACACATAGTACATACGAAATTTGGTTGAAATCAAATTAATAGTGTAGAATTCAAAAATTTGACCTATCAGCAGGCTTAGAATCATTTTGGCAACACTGTCATGTTTGGCCTCCTGGAAATTAAACTGAAATATTATTATCTATATAGTGTATGTGCCATTTTGGCAACACTGTCATGTTTGGCCTCCTGGAAATTAAACTGAAATATTATTATCTATATAGTGTATGTGCCAATTTTGGAATGGCTCCCATGCATACCTTGCAAGATATCCAACATGGAGCTCAAATTTCAATTGCGGTTTTTCTGCAGTTGGTAGCACTGACATCATTTTCATATATATATGGCCTTGAGATATTCAGGTATAGATCTCTACTCATACCAAATTTGGTTTATGAATGCTTCAGTCGTTTAGGAGTTGATAGGGGGGGGGGGGGAGGGGGTGACATACACAGACAGAAGGACAGACAGACATTTGCCCAGATCGATCTCATAAGTCTACTTTTCCTCCTTTTTGCAAAATGTGAAAAATAGGCTAAAAATACAATACCCTATCACGTTTAGCACTTCAGAGTATTTATTAACCTCGCGGCTAAACTCAGAACCTAACACGACGTAGGTCGCTAAGTGACACTTCCACTCTTTCTACTCTATGGAGTTCTCCAACGCAAAATGTACGGTATCAAAATGGTGCCATTCTCACTCGATGATGCCGTTTGTAATATACGGTATAAACGATATCGGAATAACGTTATTAGTCCGAATAACGGTATTGGGGGAATATTTTTCGAGAGATGTATTCAAATAACGTTATTTCTAGTGAGCATTACCATTTCGTTCCTGCGATAACCGATATCCGAATAATGTTATTAGTCCGAATAATGTTATTAGTCCGAATAACGGTATCGGGGGAATAATTTTCGAGAGATGTATTGAAATAACGTTATTTCTAGTGAGCTCTACCATTTCGTTCCTGCGATAACCGATATCCGAATAACGATATTGGGGGAATATTTTTGGAGAGATCTATCAAATGTTATTTCTAGTGAGCACTACGATTTCGTTCCTGAGATAACCAATATCCGAATAACGTTATTAGTCCTAATAACGGTATTGGGGGAATATATTTCGAGATATGTATTCCGATAACGTTATTTCAGGCGGGCTCTACCATTTCGTTCCTGCGTTAACTGATATTCGAATAACGTTATCAGTCCAAATAACGATATTAGGAGATTTTTTTCGAGATATGTGTTCCGATAACGTTATTTCAGGTGGGCACTAGTATTTCGTTTCTACTATAACCGATATCCGAAGAACGTTATTAGTTAGAATAACGGTATTAGGGGATATTTTTCGAGAGACTTATTCAAATAACGTTATTTCTGTCGGACAATACTATTTCGTTTCTACAATAACCAATATCAGAATAACGTTATAAGGACCAATAACGATACCATGAGATACAAATGACGTCCGGATATGAAACGTAACGACCACAATGTTACCAAGACCCATTTTGTTATATAATCCACCCTAACAACCATTTTCATTATGTTAAGTTATGAAGCCTTGTATAATAGACCAGTTGATACAGAAAATAACATGTGGTGTTACATCACCTTTCCTTTTAGGAAATCATCTCTTTTTCTTCCATCACTATTCACCAACTAATGTAACATATGAAACTTAATTCGGAAAGAATCTCAGTCGATCAGTACTTGTGTGTATATATATTTAATATATATATATTTAATATACAAGTATTGATCGACGGAGATTCTTTCTGAATTAAGTTTCATATGTCATCTGTCAATACGGGCCTAACAAAAATTCCATTATGGAGTTAAATACGGAAACTAATGTAACACCTAGACCCTCACGACAGATGCGGTAGCATTCATTTAAAGCTACTGAAATTAATAATTTAGTACTTACGAATGAAACATTATTTTCCTTCCTTTCATGATTTTTTCCTCGCAACCGAAACAACTGTATGTATTGTATTTTCTAGTAATAAGATGTGATATTTTATTGTTATTCACCCTGGAATGACACTTAATCTTCACTGACATTTAATGCATCAAGTACATATGCTCCAACTAACAGGCACCACAAGTCACATGGTTTGGCTGGTGGTATCTTGGCTCCTGTGCAGTGGACCAGAGTGTCCTCTGATCTTTACTCAATAGTGGATCTGTTCACTTCAACATGGGTACTTGAAGGTTTAGAGAGTAAATTCATTGTAGGATATAACTTATAATTTCCTTTGAAAATGCTCTACTTTATTGATTTCTTATTTTTATGTTTCAGTGTGTGTGACTGTTGTTGACAGATTCATTGGTTCCTTATCACCCGAGAAAAAGTCCGATCCAAAACTTATTGAAGATGAGTTTAGGCGGTTTTGCAAAACATCTAAAGCAAAAGAAAATAGATTTGTAAGTAATAAATTATTTTAAAAAAGCATTATTATGAAAGCTCTCACAGTGCAGTTACCTAGTAGGTTGTCCCAAGTGGACACTTGCTGTGAATACATAATTTGTCCCAAGTGCATGGTTATGATTTGATGGATATATTCTACTGGCAGTCGTGGAGAAAATTACACTGCCGGGAAAAAAATTAGGTACCCTGAAAAGAGGACATCAATTTTGATCCGATGACTGCAGATGCCACCTGGGGATAGTAGATGTACTGATAAAGGATGGTTCACAATTGGCCCGGGAACAAGAATGTAAACGAGAACGCGAAGCTTCCCGGGGCCCCGGTTCACAATTAGCCCGGGAACGTGAACTTGTGCATGTGCGCGCAATCAGCTATAGCGTAATCATATTAAAACAATCAGCAAGCGCCCACTTATAAACACCAATTACACAACTGAAATGCTTCAGAGGGTTATAATAACTTTATTAAACACACGTTGTGCGCTTTAGAGAAGCAAGTTTAGAAAGCGCATTCACAGGTTATGTCTACATCGCTGGCTACTCCTTCCGTACTGCGCATGTGCATGTACAACGTTTCTGATTGGCTCCGGGAAGCTCCGAGTACGTCAAACATGAAACTTGACCATGTTTCCCGTTGGCCTTCCCGGGTACTTTTAGCTTCTCGTTCCCGGAGATTGGTTGTGAACCGACCCATAAGGTAGCGTGCATTTCAACTTCGTTCTCGTTCCCGGGCTATTGTGAACCGGGCTTAAGGGTTTCAACATCGTCTGCCAACAGATAGCATAGTGCCATAGCCACCAGAGCGCCATCTGTGTTTACCATTTAATAGGGAAAGCTCACAGCCATATGGCTCATTGTTGTGCAAACGTGTGAAGCAAGCAGGTACAATGCCACGGAGAACACACTAGTGCTTCCTACAGCCAACTGAGTGAGTTTGAAAGGGGTCAAATTCTGGTCTTCCGAGTAGTGGGATGGTCCTTTCGGAGAATGGCCACACACGTTGGACATGCTGTGTCCGTTGTGCAACGATTCTGGTATCAGTGGTCACGTGAACATTCTCACACCCGTAGACGAGGTTCTGGACATCTACGCAGCACAGGCGTCTGCCAGGATCGTCGTATTGTAAGGGCAGCAGTGGCAGATCGTACAGCTACCACAGCACAGATACGAGGGTTTGTGAGCCCAGAAGTGTCGACACAAACTGTTGCGAACCAGTTACTAGAGCTCAGCAACTCCAACTGAACCCCCGGAAAAAATGCGAACTACAAGCTCGCTGTCCTCTCTGCCACACTGGCTGACGGAGCTAGCGCTCCCACAGGGTCGCAGTTCAAGTTGCTGAGCTGTAGCAGTGGGACTACGGGCACGCACACATCTAGCCCGTCTTCCACTCGTGCCACAGCATCGACGTGCACGGCTTGACTGGTGCCGTCAGAGGATCTCTTGGAAGATGGAAAGGCGTGCCGTGGTCTTCAGCAATGAAATCAGATTCTGCCTGCTCGTAAGTGATGGTCGTTGGCGCGTTCGAAGTAGACCTGGTGAGCACTGTCTTATAGAGTGCATTCGTCCAAGACACACCAGCCCCACCCCAGGCCTTATGGTCTGGGTTGCGATAAGCTACAACTCGCGTTCACCTTCGGTGTTTGTGGAAGGAACGCTAACCAGCTAACGTGCAGGATGTTAGACCCGTCCTTTTAACAGGAAGGGGATGTATTGTTCCAACAGGATAATGCTCGCCCTCACACTACCAGTGCAACTCAACGTGCAGCAACTTCCCTGGCCAGCACGA
This sequence comes from Meconema thalassinum, assembly GCA_946902985.2. Lineage (NCBI taxonomy): Eukaryota > Metazoa > Arthropoda > Insecta > Orthoptera > Tettigoniidae > Meconema > Meconema thalassinum. The sequence goes on from OX336389.2 coordinate 1,296,294,768, forward strand.
TCGCCGGACTTGTCGCCAATCAACATGATGGGCCGACAAGTGACTCGTCCACCCACAACTCTTGCAGAACTGTGTGAACAGGTCAAGCAGGCGTGGAATAACGTATCCCAAGACAGTATTCGCCATCTGTATGATCGACTGGATGCTAGAGTCAGTGCCTACAGTACCGCCCGTGGAGGCTACACCTTGTACTAATATGGGTGTTTCAGCATGGGTATCTCGACTGGTGCCGTTGGAGGATCTCTTGGAAGATGGAAAGGCACGCCGTGGTCTTCAGAGATAAACCGCTTGACCTATTGATCTGTATATTTAATCATTTCATGTACTCCATATGCACTGTTACCACAATAAATCTTGAGTGAATTGGTAACCTCTAAATAGGTGACCTAATTAATTTTTTCCGGCAGTGTATTTGGTATTAAGTTGGTCTCTAGAGATGCCTGAAAAACAATTCTTTCCTTAGCTCTGGTGTCTCAAAAATTTAGATGCTTGTGCTTTTATTGTTAGGCATTTCTGATAATTTTGATTCTGGCATTTCCTGTTTTTCATGGAATCTTTGTGCTAGCATATGAAAGGGGATCAGTCAGTGTTTTGAGCAGGTAACAAATGGTTAATTGGTATTTTCTGTTCTATTTTATTTTACTGGACAGAAGCTATATTTTCCTACTCAAATTGATGGTTAATGACCATTAATGAAGAAAGATACTATGGTCAGTACGCAATATCATTGATGGCATTAAACATAGAACCCTGGAGCATAGCTGCTGTGCGTAGTAAGTCACGCACCATGACTGCAATAGGGATCTGCGGTTTGAAGCTCCAAGGTTTGAATTCTGGTGCTGACGACAGCCATTCTGAGTAGAGTTGTTAAAATTCTGTATACCGGTAATAACCCAAATGCATGGTATAACCACAAAAAAGAAAAGAAACCCCATATAATTAATAAGCAACCTTCACCACCGCAACAATCACTCTTGTGCATTACCATCAGGTGACTTATTTTTTCTCTTTAAAGTACTCTTTGGTTTGCGGAGTAAGATGGTTCTAAAACCTACCTCAGAGCGAGTTTATAAACTGTGTAGCAGTTATACATCCATAAGTTATCGACAGATCTTCAGTGAAATGCATCCTTGTGCTGCTGTTTGTGAACATTATAACACACACAACAAATAGAAGGGAACACCATAGGAAAATATAAGTACTATGGAACCACCTATCATGCTTTAGCTACTCATCTAAGTGAGCTTAAGAAATATAAATATATCCTCAATCCATTCAACGTACTACTTCAATCACTTCCGAGTGATCATCCGGCAAGTGGAGGAAGACTATTGAAAGAGATGATAGTCCATCAGTAGATTTAGGTATCTCTACATATAGAGTGGTGGCTCCCAGTGATATATAATTATGAAGCAATCACAAGAGCTGTTTATGCCTTTGGTGTCCCTTTGTTGAATTTAGTATCGAAATTTAAATTAGCATTGGCAATTTCTTCTGAGAAGATAACATTGTAGGCTCCTACTAAACATGTCTCCCTTTCTACCTGTTAGAGAAGATTGTGTGGCAAACCATCAATAAGTTTGCTGGCATTTTAACTTTTAAATGTGGAACCATCAGCAGCTGCAAGTAAGCGCAACTGGTCTACCCGTGGGCGAATACACACTAAAACCAGACTTTCACTGGCAATGACAAAACATTTGGTGTTGTTACAGTGGAATCTCTGATACGATGACCATGCCGATGCACCAGAATCAAATGAGAATCACCAACCACAATATTGTGGTCTGAGGAAATAGTCGTTTAATCCTTGGTATTGTTGCAGCTCTTAATTAAGACATTTCATTTCTGGCATAAACTATTCTAATGTTATTGGTTTTATGTCCCTTTTAACTACTAAGGCTTTGAGAGATGCTGGGGTGCTGGAATTTTGCCCTAAAGGGGATATTTAACGTGCCAATGAATCGACTGAAACAACTCCCTTGCATTTGTGCACCCTCAAATGCCAACTGACTGTGCGGCGATTCGATCCTGCAACTTTGGGCACAGGTGGTGAGAACGTTACTGCTGCACCATGCAACCAGTCAAACAATTCTAGTTTTGCTTCCTGTGTTTTCGTGAAATCTACCATGAAAGTCGTGCAAAGGCTTTCTTCTTGCATCGTTATGCCCGACTCAGGAGCACGGTTGAACCTGTTTAGCTGATGTGTTGGCCTTCTTTTCCTTCCAAAATCTCTTCATCCTCTCGCTGAGCGCCTTTCTTCGGTCTTCTGTCCAAGTTATGGTGGCCCTGGTGTTGGATTTGTCTTCAAATTGGTGATTGTCGATTAGGGTTCTGAATTTGCATCTGTCCTGTATAATATTGTCTGAAATGTTGATTTCCTGGAGATCTGTTTCAATTTCACGTAGCCAGCTGTTCTTGGTTTTTAGTGAGAGGGGCCAAGTTGAGAATTCTTTTAGTCAATCTGCCATTGTTCATTCTGATAATGTGCCCGTAAAATTTCAATAGTCTTTTCCGAAAAGTATGAGACATTTTTTCACATTGGCGATATATTTCCTGGGATGACTTTTTCCTCCAGATTCCTTCTATAAAAACTGGGCCAAAAATTTTTCGTAAAATTTTCCTTTCTTGTTTTTCAATCTCTTCGGTTAAAGATTTGCCACCAATGATTAAGGTTTCTGATGCATATAACGCCTCCGGTTTGATTACTGTATTATAATGTCTAAGTTTAGCTTTCCGAGATATTGATTTTTTGTTATACCTATTCCAAGTGATTCTGTAAGCTTTCTGTAATTTGGAAATTCTCTCTTTATTTTTCTTCACGGTTTAAACCAGAGGGCTGAATAATTTCTCCCAGATATTTGAATTCGTTCACTTGAAAGATTTTGCCGAATTTAGTTCTCATAGGTTGTCCATCTAAGTATCGTGAGGCTCCTTCCATGTACTGAGTTTTCTCATAAGAAATTTGAAGTCCCGTTTTGATGGCAATTTCATGTAATTTTTCAATGGAATGAATTGCTTCTTGTCTGTTATTAGAAAGGATTGCTATGTCATCAGCAAAGGCCAAACAATGTACATGAATTCTATCTTTGAGTAACGGAGATAATCCGTCTCCTTGGCGGACCCCAGTGTTAATTGCAAAAGGCTCAGATATTTCGCCGAGGAATTTAACTTTTGACGTAGTGCCAGTTTGTGTTTGTCTGATTAATTCTCTTGTTTTTCTATCCACTTGAAATTCTTCTAGAGTATTGAAAAGTGTTTGACGATCTATAGAGTCATATGCTTTTCTGAAATCTACAAAGGTAATGACTGTCTGGTTTTGCGCATTTGTAGGATAGTTTTGAGATTAAGAATTCGTTCCGTACATGATCTTCCTTTTCGGAAACCTGCCTGGTATTCTCCAATCAGACGGTCTGTTTGTTTCTCAAGTCTAGTGAGCAGGGCTTTGGAGAAAATTTTATAAATAACTGGTATCAAGGAAATTCCTCTATAATTATTGATGTTGGTTTTATCCCCTTTCTTGTGCAGTGGATGGATTAGCGCACATTTCCAATCCTCAGGTATTTCTTCGGTGATCCAGATGTTCTCAAGAGTGGATTTTCCGGGCTACGTTCTCACCACCTATCTTCAGCATTTCGGCAATTATACCATCTTCCCCTGGGGCTTTATTATTTTTGAGTCCATGGATTATTTCTTTAATTTCTTCCAATGTTGGGGGTTCTGAATCTTGGTTGGATGTTTTTTTTTTTTTTTTTTCAAAGATGAGTTGTTCTTTAGGGGATTCACAGTTTAAAAGATCCTTGAAATAATCTGCTAGAAGTTTGCAATTTTCTTTATTATTTGTTTCCAATGTCCCATCCGGGCGTTTGAAGCAAAGACTGGGTGCCTGATAATTTGGTAATTCTTCTCTGAAGGTTTTGTAGAAGTTTCGTGTATTGTTTTTAGTAAAATCTTGTTCAATTTCAGCCAATCTGTAGTGATCGTACTTGCGTTTTTCAGATCTGATGATTTTAGAGGTTTGTTTCTGTACTTTGGTGAATTCGTGCCAATTTTGTTCTGTTTTGTGAGAATTCCAATTCTGCCAGGCTTAAATTCTGAAGTTTATAGCCTTGTCACAGGTTTCGTTCCACCACCTATGCTTGCGTTTCCTGGGCGGTGTGCCAATGTTTTGAGAAGCTTTCGAAAGTATATCTTTGAGTTCTAACCAGCCAGAAGAATCGTGAGTAGGGATACTTTCTTGGAAAGTACTGGCGTTCTGTTTAAGAAATTCTGGATCGACTCGCAGATTTTTTGTTATTTTTGGTTTGGATCTGTTTGGTTGAAATTTTACCTTGATTAAGGATAGATGGTGGTCAGAGTCAATGACTCCTTTCTTGACTTTGACATTCATAATTTCTTTTTGATTCTTTTTGGAAATAGCCACATGATCTATTTGAAATTCTCCTAAGTGAAAATTAGGGGATCTCAGAGGTGCCAACTATTACGGATTGTCCGTAATTATTACGGATTTTAGCTCACGATTACGGTATTACGGTCGAATGGGAAATTATTACGGAAAAGTGACATCACGAAAAAAATACATTTCTAGGAAGAACAAAAATGGAAAGTTACAGGGTGTCTACCGGCAACGAAAAGTAACGAAAAAGTAGCAAATTTTTATGTCTGCATAGTTGGAGGTAACGAAAATTCGCCGATGTCGGTTTAAATCGTCAAAACTCGCGCCGCTTGGCTCACAGATTGCGATGGAGCCGATTACGTGTTATACACACATCAAAAAAAGTTTTGCATCACCTCGGTTCCCAGATCTCCGGCATATAGACGTTGACTGTGTATATTGTATCCAAGATACAGTCCCTTTGACTGTTCATAGATGTCACTAAAACTGCTCAAAGATGTAAACAACCATGCATGAGCAGGGCCTATTAGACGGAGGGGGTACGACAGCCGATCAGTTCCAGTCATTCCACCAGGACGAAGGTACGCTGCTCATGTTGTCTGTAGTTCTACCATGCCTAGAAGGTCAATACCGCAGTTCGATCGCGTCCGCATTGTTACTTTGTGTCAAGAAGGGCTCTCAACAAGGGAAGTTTCCAGGCGTCTCAGAGTGAACCAAAGCGATGTTGTTCGGACATGGAGGAGGTACAGAGATACAGGAACTGTCGATGACAGGCCTCGCTCAGGCCGCCCAAGGGCTACTACTGTAGTGGATGACCGCTACTTACGGATTGCCGCTCGGAGGAACCCTGACAGCAATGCCACCATGTTGAATAATGCGTTTCGTTCAGCCACAGGACGTCGTGTTTCAACTCAAACTGTGCGCAATAGGCTGCATGATGCGCAACTTCACTCCCGACGTCCATGGCGAGGTCCAGCTTTGCAACCCCGACACCATGCAGCGCGGTACAGATGGGCCCAACAACATGCTGAATGGACCCCACGGAATTGGCATCACGTTCTCTTCACCGATGAGTGTCGCATATGCCTTCAACCAGACAATCGTCGGAGACGTGTTTGGAGGCACCCTGGTCAGGCTGAACGTCTTAGACACACTGTCCAGCGAGTGCAGCAAGGTGGTGGTTCCCTGATGTTTTGGGGTGGCATTATGTGGGGCCGACGTACGCCACTGGTGGTCATGGAAGGCTCCGAAACGGCTTTACGATACCTGAATGACATCCTCCGACCCATAGTGCAACCATATCGGCAGAATATTGGAGAGGCATTTGTCTTCATGGACGACAATTCTCGACCTCATCGTGCACATCTTGTGAATGCGTTCCTTCAAGATAACGACATCGCTCGACTACAGTGGCCAGCATGTTCGCCAGACATGAACCCTATCGAACATGCCTGGGATATGTTGAAAAGGGCTGTTTATGGACGTCTTGACCCACCAACCACTCTGAGAGATTTACGCCGAATTGTCGTTGAGGAGTGGGACAATTTGGACCAACAGTGTCTTGATGAACTTGTGGATAGTATGCCACGACGAATACAGGCATGCATCAATGCAAGAGGACGTGCTACTGGGTATTAGAGGTAGTGGTGTGTACTGCAATCTGGACCACAAATGCTGAAAGTCTAGCTGTATGATGGTACAACATGCAATGTGTGGGTCTCATGAGCAATAAAACGAGCTGAAATGTTGTTTGTGTTGATCTCTATTCCCTTTGTATTTAAAGGTTCCGGAACTCTTGGAACCGAGGTGATGCAAAACTTTTTTTGATGTGTGTATTTCCCCGTGCCCGACCTCAAGGAAATGCATACTGAGGATACCTTGAGTGGTATACATCGGTCCAACGTATTTTTTCGGTATTGAGAAGAGTTTTTAGTTTTGTGTGAAATATTTTTCTGTATTATTAGGAAACCTGACTTTCCGCGAGACGTTTATTCGCGAAAACTTCCGAAACTTAATCTCTAAATTTGGAGACTATCTAAAATTGAAGTCCAGAAATAACGCGAAATAATTTAATATCGCAATCTTGCGAAATGATATTTTCGAAAAAAGAATCCCGAAAATGCTTCGAAATACATTTATTTTAAAAATCTATCCGTCTGAAAAATTTGCACCCTGTCCAGAAGAGAAGAAAGTAGGATTCAGGCATCTGAAATGAAGTTTATTCAAAGGACAAGGAGAGACAAAGTAAGGAACGAAACAAACAGGACAGAGGCTGGCATAGATATCAGTGCTACAAAATATTTGCAGAAGCAACGATTAGGATGGTATGGGCATCTTCAAAGAATGGGAGATGAGAGGACACCAAAAGCTTATTTCAACAAGATTATCCCAGGAAAAAGACCAGTAGGAAGACCAAAGAAGAAATAGTTGGACCAAATCAAGGATGATCTTGAAGACAAAGGGCTAGACTGGAGAAGGACCCATGAAGACAAACTATTCATGGACAGGAAAAGGTGGCGAGGACTCGTTAACAGCACCCGGGCGACTGGAGTTGGAATTTGATGATGAGTATGGTTAATTCGGAATTCCGTTATGTCGACTTTTCCTTCGAACTTTGGTTCCATCGGATAATTTAACCGGTTATCACGAAAACTTGTATAATTCGAATTCGAAAGAAAATGTGCCCTCTTGTATTATTCATGCAATTCTCTCAGATTAATTCGTAATATTCGATACCTACTTCGAACGTTCATCCTCCGAACTCACATGTTCAAGACGGCCGGCTCGCACAACTTGCCTGCGGGAATCTCGTCAAACGGGCCGAGATCGACGCCAGTTGCGTTAAATCATAAAACCCGTGCCCAATCGCGAACTTGTGACCACGAGGACTGCGGGAATCCGGTCAAAGGTGATTGGGCACCCATCACGAAACGTCCCGAAACATACTCGCCATTTTTCCCATGACCGTATACTTAAAAGCGTACGGGGAGCGAGAAGTGCTTCAACCCACTTAGTAACGACAGTCTATGTAGCATCGCGATACTCATTTCTCCTCGTGATCCACCGTGAACTCCCAACCACAGCATAGGGACAGCGGGAATCACGGCGCCGACCATTCAACATGTCGATAACTGCTCGTGAATTTTAACCATGCCCAACCTCGAGCTTGCCTCCGCCATTCTGCCAGGACAGATAGACAGGCAGACAATCGTTGAACGGCCGGATGCGGCGCCGATTGCATATTATCGCGTTCTCAGTGACCAACCGCGAGGACATCGTGATTCTCGTATAACGACAGAAAGCTGCAGCGATTGCAATACTTCGCGATATTTCTCCGCATTCGATGACGAGAACAACTGGATTCTTGTCAAACGTACAGCAAGTGGCGCCGATTGCGTAATTATGCTATAATTTCCCGTCCCCACATCAAGGACAATGGAAATCTCGTCGGTCGGCTAAAAGTGACACCAATTATGTAAATAGCGATTTTTCTCCGTGTTCTATCGTGAAAACTACGGAAATCTCGTCAAATGGCTGAGGCCAGCGCCGATCGTGTAACATCTCGATATTTTTCTTAAAATGAAGGTTTCCTATTCATCTCTTGATTATTTTGTTCAAAGATTCCCAAGTTTGGTCAAGGAAAGTGAACATGACAAACTTAAAAGAGGAATTTGCTGTTTATCAGTGTGATACTTTCCCTGAATATATTTTACAAGGACCTAGAATTGATGTAAACTGGGGAAAAATTGCTGAGCTTATAAACGAAAGTGGATAGTTCAAATATAAAACTTTAAGTAATGTGGTAATTGCAATATTACTTGTACCTCACAGTAACTCTCCCACAGAAAAAAAATTCAGTGTTAGGAAAATCAGACAGAATTCAGACCTACATTAAGCACATCTACACTGGAATTGCTTATGAATCAGAAGGCGAAAATGTCATCACAGGGAGAAGTATGTTGCAAGAAAACTCACGGAAAACCAGTTACTGGGTGCAAAACAAGCAACAAGGATTTTTTTTTTAGCACAGAACTATGATATTCTTTACTATAGGTTGCTTCCGGGTAGGGCGAAGGTGGCGTCATTATCGAGAAGGGAGGAGCATGCTTCGGATTTGACCTGAAAATTTTTCAGTGGGTATGGGGCAATATAAGGGATTACTGATAACCCATTCCAAAGGTTGGCACCTCTGGGATCTCCAGGTCTTTTTCTTGTGTGGAAGTGCCAGGAAATGTTTTGACATTAGTTTGAGATCAAAAGTTTTGCTTTACATTAGTTTTGTTTTATCACTGTAGCTACAGTGCACTCCCGCGGTAATTAATGCACGAACTTCCGCGAATTATTGAAAACCGCAAATTATCCGCAGTTATGTTTCTTTAAGCCTAGTAAAAACAAAACTATTGATTAAAATATTGAAATGTATTTTATGAACATGCAAGAAAATACTTATAACCCTTTGCTACATTGCATTGTAGGACACACTGCTAGAGACGTGTGGATTATGTCAACATTAATAACGTAAATGCTGTAAGAATTTGTACTGTAAAAAATACTCTCGGAGACTTGCGAATTACAGGCCGGACGTTTGTTTTAGACAAGTGAAAAATCTTAATTGAAGCCTGGAGGTGAGTTATTGCAGTACCTGTGTTATCAGCTGCCCCAAGCGTTCCGATGATTGACAAAGCTGTCTCACACTCCTACTGAAGTACAGTTATTGGCAAATATAATGACGTTCTGTTCGTAAATACGTAACGTGTACTTCTGCGTCTCACAATACTTCGACGTTGACTGTACTGTCTGCAAGTCGGTGTCGCCAGGTGCTCAAGTCTGGAATTCCATTACATCAGATCGGTAGTGACAAATGTGAAGCGATAGGGTGAGAGAGCGACTTTGTACAGGCTCACCCGCAGGCTTCAAGGTAAAGGGCAATCGTCTAAAACATACGTCCGGCCTGTAACCGCAACTGGAAGTGACTGTTCCCGAAGGAAACAGAATGTTTATTATCCCAACTTACTTTTTTGTTCCCTGAGGTGAAATTTTGTTGAAATTATCCCCAGAGCGAATTATCCCTAGAATGCAAACCTGTCAACCACTGGTACGAAAAGCTAGAAATATATAAATGTTACTACAGTAAGTTACATCCAAGAGCCTGAATCAACAAAACAGAGTTGCTATGTTTGAATCGGCACATGTACAAGTGATGAGCATATCCTAAGAAGATTTATTGGCTATAATACATTTTAAACACTGATGACAGGAACTATCAGTGAATGACAACCGTCATAAAACTTTTGTTGGCCCAGGCAAAACTTTTATTATGGTTTTCTTCTTAGTCTTTTGATAGTAGAGCTACGGGATTATCAACCCATATTGTTTAAGTTCTCCTTGTGGCATAGTGACTAGCATACTTGGTTGTCACCGTCAAGGCTTCATGCCTGGTTCAGTCAAGAAATTTACTGTTATTCTGGTCTGAGTGGCATAGTAAGTGGTCCTGACAGTTGGGATACCAGTTACTATGGAATAGGAGTGGGCATCTTGGATATTTTCTGAGTCGTGGCCCTTCTTGTGCTCAGACGGCTAGGACTACGCAACTTAATTCTTCGTTCCCTGAGGTGAAAAATCATGGGGTCCTGTGTAAGGAAGGCTAGCAACCTGCTTTACTTGTACTTTCTAATCATGCTAAAAATAAGTCGTGAGCAAGCCTCGAACCTGTGGATGTGATGAGTGCCACTCCCATCTGACAGATCAGGGACTCCTTGGAATTGAGCAGGCAATCGAACTGGTATTCAATGGGGTGCTATTAATATCGAAGGTGGTTATGGAAGGGAGAAAGTAGAGCTAGCTGAGTCAGTAAGTAGGATGAGATTGGATATTCTAGGCATATGATAGTGTCCCTGGAGTCAGAGTTTGGGCAAGCCTAAAAAAAAGGTATTGGGGAAGAAATAATATAAATAAAAGTGGTGTACAGTAATTGTTGCAGCTGTGTCAAGGCTCAAGTAGGTAAAACAGGATGGTTTGAAATTGAACATGGATTAAAACGAGGGAGTGTACTCTCACCATTGTTATTTATACTGGTAATGGATGATATCATAAAAGCAACAAAGGAAGCGTACACAGGTACAAGAATGAACATAATCCTTTTTTCTCATCTGATTTGAGGAGAGAATGTGAATGTGGTCCTTGGAATAGCTGGATGTACTGAAGGAAATTATTGAGAAATGGGAAATGAAAATCAGTGTAGAGAAAAGTAAGACAATGGTAATGACAAGAGGAAAGAAAGAAGGAAAAGGGATTGTTAAAATTGGAGTTATAGATCTGGGGCCTGTTCCACGAATGAACTTTGCAACTTTTCACTTTCAACTTTGCACTTTTCTATTCTTGCAAATTCTTTCTGTTCCACCATGATCTATGTATTACTTTTCAATTTCTTTGCAAAGTGAAAAGTCTTTGCATAGGAATGATCCGATCATGTTTATTCCATGAACAAACTGTATATTTATTCCATGATTTAATGCCTTATTTTTCATGGTGAACTTGAGGACTTTAGTAACAGTTCTGCAAATAGTTGATTTTGCTGTCCCATACATTGCTGCTATACAGTTTCTTAACCAATGTAGCGTAAGCATATAAGAATTTATTCCGTTTCGGAAAGAGATCGACTTCTTTTTGTTGCAGGTTTCAATAAATGGCCAATTATTTCTAGAATATAGTCAGTTTGTATTGGGGTAATACGAAAACACACACGAAATTCCGTCAAATTGAGGTTATTTTGGAACTTAAAAGGTTCATTCTGGTTCCGTATTGATAAACTAATTAGTATAAACAGGTTAAAAGTCCCGCCTGATCAATACCTCACAGTGATCTTAATTAATAAAAGTATTGATCAGGCGGGACTTTTAATCTGTTTATACCAAAGTGAGGTTATGAAAATTCATCCTGTCTTTGTACGTCCTCTTGTTGGATTCTTCATCACTATCCTCACTTGATGATAGCAAAAGCTCTGCGTAACATATTTATAACACTAAACCAAATTCTGCGCCGAGAAAGTAGTGTAGAGACTTGTTCATTAACAGCTGAAAAGGGAATCTTCTCTTTGCAAAGATTTCTGAAAACTTTTCAATCATTCCTTTGCAGTTCTGCACCAATGGAGGAACATAACAGGCTTCAAAAGTGAAAAGATTCCTAACTTTTCACTTTTCACTTTGCAAGACAAATCTGAAAAGTGATGGTGGAACAAAATCTGAACTGAAAAGTGCAAAGTTCATTCGTGGAACAGACCCCAGGCATTAGGAAGTGAATTGATGGAAAATGCAAGATTGGATATGGAGATAAACAAGAGAATACAATGTGGGAGTCTTTTCTATCATCAGGTTTGGAGTTTAATTTGCGATTCCTTTCGGGCAAATGCCGGGATAGTACTTTATTTCATGTCCTGGGGCACCTACCCCATTCCTGACCCTAATACTTGCAGTATCACATACATACTGCTACATTCATCACAGAAACATGGGTTATCAGACAAATTGAACTCACACTGAAATAATAGGGGCTATGACCAAGCTGTAGCAACCCCTAAAATTAATTAACATACCATATCATTCACGGCATCTATGAATGTTTTCTTCCTACAAGTCTTCTTAGCGAGGCTACTCTTTATGACGAAACAGTCATTCTGTTTTCTTTCAACTTGGCCTCCAATGTGAGAGCCAAATGCTTGCTTTTGCATGCCTGGCTGGATTAGTAGCAAATGTGAATGTTCACTAATTGGCTTCGGGCAACATTCTCTGCAATCAATAGCTCGTAATTGTGAATGCTCACTTAAGTATTCATTTACCGATATCTTAGTTAACTCTGTTCACTCCTTAGGCGTAGTTCTCATGATAAGAGCCTTCTTTTAAACTCTTGTTTAATACACTGGCTGACAAGAAAAATAATTCACACACCAAGAAGGAATTGCCGGTTTACTGCACACTTCGGCATACAGTTACATCTCAAGCCGACAATCAGATGATTAGTGGGGGAGTGTGATTAGTTTAATGGTTTCACCACCAGAGGCCATGTACATGCCCCCATCTGAGGCCTATATAAAGGCTTACAAAGGCTACTCGAACGTAGTGGACTGTTGTTCCCAGTTGTGTAAACCTTGTTGACCATTTGATATTTAAAGTGCGATTACCCATCTAACATAGCTGGAGAGTGAACACATTATTGGACTGCACGAGACTGGATGGTCGTATCGGCAAATCGTCCGCCAGCTAGGAATTTCTCATCAGACTGTTGGAGTGTGTTGGGACCAGTGGATGTGTGAGGGCGCGCACTTAATGGCAACGGGGTTAGAACACCCTCCATGGACCACCAGGAGAGACTAACATCGGATCATCCGAGAAGCAGGTGCAGATCCAACTGCTTTGGGGCCTGCCAGCCTCAGACTGGTGGCATCATTGTTGCAACCCGTGTTGACCCACGCTATTTCCAGGTGCTTGGCTGAAGGGAATTTGGTCTCGTGCCACCCATTACGTGTCCTAACCATTGACACCCACCTATAGTAGCCTCCATTTGCAGTGGTATTGGGACCAAGAAACCTGGACTGTTAGGTACTGGGACTGGTTTGTCTTTAGTGATTAATCCAGGTTCTCTTCGTGCTCCAACGATGGCTATGTTCGTGCAAGGAGACCTCGTGGTGCGTGCCTCAATCCAGAGTTTTCTGTGATTTCAAATTGCTCCCACTGCACAGTGGGCCAGATACCGAATCTTACGGGCCAAAATTATTTTTTTGTAGAGATAACATTTCTTTCGTGATAATTTTGTTAAAAATAATAAATTTAATTATTTTCAACCCTTTGGAAAGGATATATTGAAATCACATTTGAATGAACTTAGCCGATACACTTAGTTTGAACATCATTCTAGGTCTAGTTCTCCTCTGCACATAAGTTATCAGTGAGGTTCGCGTGGCGAACTGTCACCTCCGCTGAGAATCCGGCTGACGGGCCCTCCCGGGCAGTGCTCGACAGAGTACACGCGCATCTCCCCTAGTCTATATAGGGAGCGCGCGCCCGGGAGGTCTCGTCAGTTGGTTTACTTCGGCGGAGAGGACAGGGGGAATCGATAATCATTGTCTACTAAGAGCAATAAACGGTAATATCTGTTACTTGCCTCATAAAGTCAATTATTATCCCTAAATAATGGCATAATTTTTTATAAACATTGGTGAAACTGAAAAGATCACACAAAATAAACGAATGTTTCAAGTCACGTCTTTAACTGAATAAAGAAATACTATGTCCAATCAATTAAAATATAATTGTACCAGCAATAACGAGCATACCTAAAGGATTACATTCCGTATTCTTTCACAGGAAAAATATAATCGGGACACTCACAAAACTATGATCACGCTTGACAGCGGAACCACGACTGACACACCGTAAGAGCAGCCCTCTCATAAACACACAGATAAGACATCCGCTATTGGCCGCTTAGTCTATAAATTGTGAGTTGTGTTTTGATGACTAAGGTTCTCTGGCAATAAAAACTAGTGTGAGAAAAACAAGTAGAGGGAAATCACAATTCCTCATTTTGTCTAGTCAGATTCTGTATATGGCCCACTGTGCACACCTGAGACCATCACATACGATACCTGGTCACCCCTAGAAGTGCTACAAAGGTCAATAGTGACTCAGCGATGTGTAGTATATCCTTCAGCCACATGTCTTGCCATCCATGGAGTCTATTCCAGCTCTGTAACGCTTGATCACAAATAGCAAGGGTGGCACATAACTGCCTCTGGAACTTTGGCACACTGTCTTAGTTGACCTGACCCCTACTTTTGGCACCACTTGCAGGAGCCGAGGAGTGCACAAGGTCTCAAAAGCAGTTGCAACAAATATGGACAAATATGCCACAGGATACTAGTCGAATCCCGTCTCTCCATGCCTGCCCGTAATGCAGCCTATATCCAAGCTAGAGGTGAACCAACTTGCCTACATGCAGGTGGTCACTGTTCTGTGATGAAAGTTCATTTGATATTGTAAGAAGTTAGGTACACTAACATTGCAATCATCCATAGCCGATTTCATGCAATTCCCACAATTCCCTCTTGGTACGTGAATTTTTTTCGGACAGTGTATATGTAGTTGTACCCTGGGTCTTGAATTTGCTTATAGGTTTACAGTTGACTTGAAAAGGAAAATGACAGTGTACAGGATTCTGCTGTGCTAGTTCATGCCTGCTGTTGTAGATGGTAAACATATTTCTATTGATGTTAGAAATATTACATGGTTTATGTTTAATGCTTTATGATCACTTGCAGCCTCACAATTGATTTGTTTACAACCAGCAACACTGCTTGTTACAACATAAAAATGTCCTTGTGCATGATGTAATCTTATGAGTCTTTTTTTTTTTTAATATCAAAATTATCAGATTCTTATTTGCCATGATGTTCACTGCCTGTCGTTAACTGAGACTTTATTTTTCAGTGTTACTATTTAGGTGGCTTAGAAGAATCAGCAACGGGTATTCTAGGAGAACTGTCAAAGCCTGTCTCGTGGTCTATGCCAGCTGAGAAGATATGCGAGAGGTTGAAGAAGAAAGACTCTCAGATATGTGATCTTCGTTATGGTATGAAAACTATTGTTTGAAGTGCATATAGTTTCCCCGATCACCTTGTGTTGTAGCGGCTAGCATTCTTGGCTTTCGCCCCGGGGGTCTGGGCTCTATTCCCGGCTCAACTAAGAAATTTAACTCTGGTTTGAGAGCTGGAACAGGGTACACTCCCTGAGGCAAACTTGAGAAGAGCGGGTTCGATACCCACCTCAGCCATCCTGGAAGTGGTTTTCCGTGGTTTCCCACTTCTACTCCAGGCATATGATGGGATTGTTCCCAACTTATGGTTACAGCTGCTTCTGTCCAAATCTTTGTTTTAGTGTATTAAATAATAACATAGGTCATCAGACAAATTCTACACACACCCAAGCACACAGGGCTGAAATGACCACGATGTCCAACACACTAATATGAAACAACAAAATTGTTTCCCAATCTTTTAAGCCTTGTGGAACCCTCATTTATCATTAATAAATTCACAAAGTGATTGGGAGAAAGAACCTGTCTTGTCCACAATTGTCAATTATTCATATTTGTACAGATAATTTAAAATAAGTAAATGGTAGTTATAAAAGTGAATTTCCTATAGTAATAACTTATATCAGTTATATATTTTTTCCCCCTTCTTCAAGTGCCGTGTTCGATCCCCCAAATGTTTGCGATCTCCATGACAAAGGCCGTTTTCCGCAAGCCAGAACAATTCTCCAGCAGATTGAATCTCTGATCACTCCTTTAAGTTCTGAAGCTTGGATATTTGTCTTTTGCCACATTGTTTGGAAATTATAATGAATCATTTCCATGTATTTCTTCAAAGTTCCTTATCCTGGAGATTTTCAAACCCAATCTGTCTGCAAACGGCCCTCATTTTTTGCACTTCAGGTCTAACAATGCTTAATTCACAGCAGATCAGTTTGTGGTCTGTTTCCTCCTGGTAAAGGCGGGCGGGTGGTATGTACACGTGGGCCACTCGAGAGTAACCGATCGTAACAAATGAGCATTGGAATTTAATGTTTTTCATTCTGAAAACATTAAAGCATTAAATTTCGATTACTAAGGAAACATTGAAAAATGGCTTCCAACACAATAACAAATGGGCATTAAAAAGTAAGAGAATTACCCACAGCAGGGACGAACTGCACTCTGATTTCATAAATGTAAATAAATCCTTAAGTGGTGGTTTGTTTGGCCTTTGGTTTGTTTAAATCTTAGACTTTTTAAAGAAATGCCTATTTCCATTGTTTTAGTTGGCCGATTTTAACCCTCTTCAAGCGGATTAAATTGTGAGCAGAATTAATCCTTAAAAATAGTTTTACTGTGAAATCTTACATTCCTACACTAAAACAATGTACTTTATCATAAATAAGTAATTCATACCTGATTTCATCAACAGAGAGTGCACAGACTGATGTAATCTTGCAAAATATGCTTTTGATTAACCCACTTTGAGTGGAAAAAATAGCATAAATTTTATTACACAACCTAGAAAATTCCTTCTCTTAAAAGATAATCTTACGATGGCGGTATACAAGCTGACATTACAAAGTTAAATTTATGTGTATTATCAATTACAGGTCAGATTCCTCTGAAATGATTAAAACACCACCAAATTCTTTAAGTTTCAAGAACTTAACTATTACTGCTGAAGTATTTTATTTTATATTTAAAAATAATAGGGTATCTAATCCTAGTTTAAATTTTAAATTTCAAAGCTTCATGATCTTAAAAAAATGCATTTAATTTTCAAATTCTACCTTCTAAAATTAATTAATTTCTTTTCCTTTAACAAACTAACTTCACACGGTTTTTCCTAATCCCTGTGTTTAGGCTAACCAAAGACCCAGACTACATGCTACTGACATCTATTGGTCAATATAACACACACTTGCTGAAATACATGGAAACTAAGGCGGCTAATTTTAAATTCTGGATTAAGACTCCTACGGCTCGTAAGCAAGTGGACGAGTTAGTTTTAACCTTTTCAATGTTATTCCAAGATTGTACTGACAATATGTTTATGTGTATGGCTGATGAAGGGGCCATGGAAGGCTTCGAAACATGTACCAACCAAATGGGTATAATATAGCCCCTTGACTGAAAAGTTTTGTATTGATCAGGCGGAATTCCTGTCCCTTTATATTTATTTAAATGCCGGGATGGTACCCAACATAAGACCCTGGCTGCTTCCTTCCCAAATCCTACCTCAATTACAAATACACACACTAGTACAGACATCACAGTGACACAGGTTATCAGACAAATTCAACACGCACCCAAATACACGGGGCTACATGAGCACGATGTTGAAAAGCCCCTAAAACAATCATCTACAACAACAACAACTCTTGCTTTCACCTAGGAGTTCCGGATTCCATTCACGACTCAATCAAGACATTTAGTTCTGGTCTCAGGGTTAGAACTTGGTACACTATGCCTCGTGAGGTAAATCTGTGAAGAGGTGAGTTTTATTCAACTCAATTACAACAACAACAAAAACATAATTGCTGATGCCTCAATAACGCAGGTTATCAGATTTTGTTTTTTCACGTACTTTTGTATTTGAAAGCTTCTTTTAAAGGCCATATACCATATACTTCAGCTCACAGCACTTCTTCAAGCTTCACTCCTGTACACTAAATTGATACAGCAATGCCGTCACTTTTCGTTATCTTCCCCAGCGAACCTAAATATTTCAACACCTAAATCAATCTCTCTCTCTAATTATCCCGTAAGTTCAAGGCCAGATGTTATCTCCCGAACGGCTGGTCGTAGCGCCACATGGTTTGGAAAGTCAGCTTCCAAAAATTTAGCTCTGTTACACAGCGTCATCGGAATAATTGAAGAATTAATTATTTTCGTGTGCGGAGAGAAATAGCGATTTCGTACGGCGCAGCAAGTTAACTAGGCAACGCCGCGCTATGCTATTGGCTGGCGCGGGTGAGTGAGTGAATCTGGCTCCTCCCTCATGTTCAGTTGTTTTGGGTCTGGTATAGTGTAAATCAGCAATGTTTATAGTGTGGAACGACCAAAAATAAAAATTTTTACTTTTATGCTTAAAATAGTCTCGTCCCTGTCCCAATTTCAGCAATATATAACACATAGGCATAGGAAGAATTTTTGAGAATTTTAAGGGGGAGGGGATGTAGAAAATGGTGTTTCCTTGATACTTTATTTTCAGGAACTATTAGACTTAAAATCTGGGATTTGGACCATTTATTATATGGAAAAGACCTTCATTGGCTTAGTAAAGGCATATGTTAGTGTCCCTAGAGACAGAGTTTGGGAAAACCTAAAACAAAAAGGTATTGGGGAAGAAATAATACAAATGATTAAAGCGGTGTACAGTAATTGTTGCACCTGTGTCAGGGTTCATGTAGGTATAACAGGACGGTTTGAAATTGAACATGGATTAAAACAAGGGAGTGTACTCTCTCCATTGCTATTTATACTGGTGATGGATGATATACTAAAGGCAACAAAGGAAGCATACATTGGTACAAGAGTGAACATAATCCTATTTGCTGATGATCTGATTTGGGGAGAGATTGAGAATGTGGTCCAACAACAATTGGATATGCTGAAGGAAAATATTGAGAAATGGGAAATGAAAATCAGTGTAGAGAAAAGTGAGACAATTCTAATGACAAAAGGAAAGAAAGAAGGAAAAGGGATTGTTAAAATTGGAGATGTTGATCTGGCATTCGGAAGTGAATTGATGGAAAATGCAAGATTGGATATGGAGATCAACAAGGGAATACAATGTGGGAGTGTTTTCTATCATCACGTTTGGAGTTTAATTTGGGATAAGGACATACACTAAAGGCTAAAGAAGTGATGTACAAGACCCATTACTTTCCAATAATGTCTTATGGAGCAGAAACTTCGCTGATGACGAGGAGAGATGAAAGTAGAATACAAGCAGCTGAAATGAAATTCCCGAGTAGTATGGTACAGAAGACTAGGAGAAATGATGAGGAATGAATACATTCGTAAGGAAGTGAATGTACAGAAGCTGAATGGTAAGCTGGAGCAGAACAAATTGAGATGGTATGGGCATGTGAAAAGAATGAATGATGAAAGAATGCAGAAACAAGTGACGGAGGGACGGATAACTGGAAAGAGAGGAGAAGGAAGACTTGGAGTTCGGTGGATGGATTTGGTGAAGAACAGTGTGAGAGTACAAAACCTGGAGTGGAGTTCAGTGGTTGAGGAAGGATGGTGGACAGATAGTCAAGTAGAGAGGTGTCATTTGCGCTGACCCATCCCAAGCTGTAAAACTGAATTGATGATGATGATGATTGTGTGTAATGATGAGTGCGGATAAGTAAACAAGGTGTCTACTGCTATGGAAAACAGGGAATACTCAGGGAATTTTCAAATCCTGGAAAACTCGGGGAATTATCAGGGTATTTTAATGTCACTCAGGGAATTTGTCTTACAAGGTCCAGCCTTGAATACCGTATTTGCTCGCGTGTATCTCGCACTTTTTTGACCGAAAATATGTGTGAAAATTTTCAGTGCGAGATATACGCGGGGAATGACCGTATTCCCGAAAAAAACACAAAATTTGCATTATTGAAACAAGGCAACTGGCATACGGTACTCGCCCTATTCATTGTCACTGCCAACCGTGGCCGAAGACTCGGCGAACGATGTACAGCGTGCTAACACTCACGCTGTGCCGTATTCTTGCACGCGGCCGAACTCTGATGCGACGCAATGAGTAAAAGACGAAATCATTGAGATTCGAGAAGACTGAACTGAGTTTCTCTGCGATGTAACAGTAGGCCTACTTGCGAAACTGTTGTGGCGCCCAAATCACTAATTCGAACGTGTCTCAAGGCGGCGAATTTAGCCAACCGCGGCTGAAGACGCGGCAAACGATGTACAGCGTGCCAACACTCACGCTGCGCCGTATGCTTGCACGCGGCCTAGCTCTGATGCGACGCAATGAGTAAAGACGAAATCATTGAGATTCGAGAAGACTGAACTGAGTTTCTCTGCGATGTAACAGTAGGCCTACTTGCGCAACTGTTGTGGCGCGCTAATCGCTAATTCGAACGTGTCTCAAGGCGGCGAATTTAGCCAACCGCGGCCGAAGACTAACGATGTACAGCGTGCTAACACTCGCACTGCGCCGTATGCTTGCACGCGGCGCCTCGATCCCTAATCGGCTCATATCGAAGTTCGGATCAACTCGTTGTTGCTCGCTCTTCCTGTTAGTATTGCTTCGGGTAAGTTCCAGGACAGTGACGACTGTTGTGTCGCGCTAAATCGAACGTGTTTCTACCTGAAGGTTATTACGGTCATTTATATGACGGCGTCAGTAACGAATGCGAGATATATGAGAGTACTTTTTTTCCCAGAAATTTCAAATAAAAAAATGGGGTGCGAGATATACGCGGGAGCGAGATATACGCGAGCAAATTAATTGGAAATTAAGAATATAAATTTTGATTGGGGGGGGAAAAGTATATTCTGGTGAGATTGTTGTAGATGTATGTTCGTATTGACGTTAAATTAGTAAGCTCTCATTCCTTGCAAGATAGAGCACACAAATTACATGTGTAAACCGTATATTTGTATATAAATGTTGTAACTATGATTTTTGGGAGCATTACTATTGGCGAGCTACTTTCAATACTCGCAAGTACAATAGTTTTTCTGGATGAAAAATTTAGAAATTGGCAAAATATAGAAAAATATTATTTATCTGTTTTTGTCTTTTCAACTTTGCCATGCTACCCTTTATTGTTCAAGCACTTTTTGAAATGCTATTTTAACTCTGTTTTATATATTTATTATGGCCGCTACTATTACTCAGGGAATTTTCTGATTTATCCTGGAAGAATCAGGGAATTGTCAGGGATATCCGTTAGTTGGTTTTGGTCGACATCCTGGTAAAGTTATGCAGTTAGGTCAAATAGTTTCTGAGGTTTGTTTTTTTTTTTTTTTTGTGTAAATTTATAAAAATGTGGCACACATTATTTTGCACAAGATGATTTTCTTTAATCAAGTATGGTATATTTCAGTTAGGATGTATAATTTACTTAAAGGAGTTGTACCAATGATAGAAAAATATGTAAAAATCACAAGCCCATATTTTGAAACACTTTGTCAGAAATTGTACTTCAGAATTGTCAGAGGTTTGTTTGAATTTTCAGTTAATTTATATTTTTTTTTTTTAATTTAGAAGTATTTTGATCTACAATAATAAATTTGTGGAGGCACTGATAATAGGCTTGGATAAAGTACTAAAAGACGTTTGGATAAAATCCATTGAAAACTTTTTAAACCAATAATAATGCCAAGATGAGCATTTCTCAGCTTGGAATGCTTCCCTGTTCCCTTTAACTGTTCCCATGGCTCATAATCACAAGATTCACAGTCATGTAAAACCACAATCTTCCTTCCTTTCTTCCTTCCTTCAACTGTTGAAGGATTCCATCCTTAACGATAATAGAAATTTGCCCCTCTCCGGGTATGTTTGTTGTAGGATTCTTATAAGTTTCCTCCAACCCCACAGAGTAGCTGTGTGCTTTATGTTAAGTTCCAAGACTGCAATGGGAAGCAGTTGTTGGAGCTCAAATTCTGGTGCTGTTAGTAGCATCCTGACTGATTTTGCTGTCCCTCCCCCTCTCTCTCAAAAAAAAAAAAAACATAATGGTACCTTATTTCAAATAATGGGTCTAGTGTGTGTTGCTCTATTTTGTTCTGCATTTGCTCAGTAGAAGAATGTGTTTACACCCCCCACTCCAGCAACTTTCTTGAAGCTTCTTTCTTCATTTTAATATCTGTATTTTCTTTCTGCAGATAAAACAATCGACTGGAAGACAGTGGATCTTAAAAAGTTAAAAGTTCGTGATTTGAAGAAAATCCTTAATGACTGGGATGAAAGTTGTGAAGGCTGCATTGAAAAGACAGATTTTATAAAGAGGATAGAAGAGCTCAAACCACATCATATGCACCAAGAGTTATGAAAAACACTTCGTATCTAAAAGATATTAGCAACTTCAGTTACCTGATGAATTAACGATGTTGCCTTTATAAACCATCAGAGGTACTGTGTCTTGGACTTTAATGTGTAATGTGTGAAGCCTTTCACAATGCTGTGAACGTGTTTTGATTTATATCTGGCAATTCTCAGGTGTGATCATGTGTGATACATTGTGTGAAGGTCCACAGCATGAGTACTACAAATCTGTACTGTTTACAATTTTCTCCTTTAAGACCAGGAAGTGGTCACATAATCATGATGAAATGAAACTGTATAAGTGATAAAATGAATTATTGTACTCATATGTGGGTAGGTATCATCAAATGGGTATTCATGTATATTGTGTTTCATAGTCATTATTTATGGATGATATTCCTTATGTTTAATATGATAAAGAGTGACTTGATTTGCAAGTGAGAAAAAAATGAATATAATTTATTCAAGAGTGGTGTGATGTCATTGAAACAACCCTTCTCTGGCAGTGGTAATTTGCAAAAACAATTATATCACGTGAACTGTTAGAAAAGTTACGTAAATACGGTTGAAACTGATTTATATGTGCCAGTCAGCTGGCATTTGAGGGTGCGCAAATGCGAGGGAGCCGTGTCAGTACATTTAATGGCACGTTAAAGATCCCCTTCGGGGCGAAATTCCGGCACTCCGGCGTCTCTAAAAGCCAGGGTAGTTAAAAGGGACGTAAAACCAATAACATTATTATTATTAATATTATTTATATGTTGTAACTACGTAATTCTTGTTTTTGCGTAGTTTTACATGTCCTGACGATTACACCATGAAATCACGTATTATCTTGGAGTTATGTGTAACTGACTTGCATGTAATTCTCCTTTGTATGTATTTTCTGAAAGCGTAATTAAGCGCTGTGTACATACATTTAACTTTTATTAATTTTAATGACCTCTGCACGACCACACACACTCACAAAAGAGTGCGTTGACAGAGAATCGAAAGCCACCATCGACATAAAGTGAAGTTCTGCTGACTTCAAATTTAGATCCTATGCAAAAATTCCATCCCTTGCTATAGGAAATTCACAGAATCCTTGGACTGTCATTGGTTAAATGAGTCTTCTAATTGCATAATGTGCAAATCAATTTATAGAAAGAAAAAGCCACTTTTTCAAAAATTAATCTGTGCGAATATCATAAACAAAAAGTTTGTTGCACAATATGCTAATGAGCCATAAAGTAAACCATATTGGTTTTCTTTTCATTGAGGTTCCGTATCGACTTGCACACGTACCGGTAATTAAAAGAAATTAGTAAGCTATCCACCTAGTCAACATCATATCAAAGCTTGGGACATGCTTTAAGTTAATCATAACCCATCTTCAGCACACAAACAAATGACAATTTAAATCTTAAAACAAATTTTATTTAAATACTGTACTTTTTCGATTGTAATTGTTACAACATTTCATTTTTTCTCATATATACTTGTTCATAGTCACTTGTCTGTTAAAAACTCTGCTAAACTTAACATTTTTAGATTGTATTATTTTTTTAAATGTAATTTCTTAGGATGTGTCTTATGGCTTAAATTGTTATTTGTTTATTTACTTGAAGATGGGTTATGATTAACTCAAAACATATCCAAGTTTTGATATGATGAAGTACTGGCAGAAAAGAAAAATAATACAATACAGTAAGGGTATACTGTACAGTGGAATCTCGTTAGTACGTTTTTCAAGGGACTGAAAAATTTGGACGTCATATGCGGGAAAACGTACTACCGAAAAACGCCATACTACATTTACAACGTATAAGAAAGAACGCGGCGTGTATAAGGACGTTCAATCGCCGACCTTAGTAAGCGATTGTATGCACTACTACAGTCACGACATAAACATAGGTTATCAGTAACTTACACGCAATAAATAACATAAAAATGAATTACTGTACCTCTACACTACAGTATAATACAGGGTCTTTATTTTTGCTTAGCAAGGACATTTTCGCTCTCGCGCTCTGCCAGTGACGGCTCAGTTGCCGGCGACCGCGCACGCATACGTAGGCCTACGGCTGAATACGGTGCTTAAAATCAGTAGCCTACCATGCAGTTTTACTGGCCATGATTTTCAGTAGATGCTGAAAATGTTCCCCATCCGCTTCCAAACACATATAATACAGGGTCTTTCTTTATACAGTATTTGATCAGCAAGGACATTCTCGCACCGCGCACGCATATGTTTGAAGCACGGGCTTGCTTGAACCACTTCAATAAAGCGCTTTCTAGTTCAGGAAACTGTCCCTCTCGCACAAGTTTCCTTTTGCCACTCACCCCTTCTTCAAATGCACGTTCAATATCCTTCCTTTTGCCGAGAATCGTGTTCAGTGTAGATGGAGGAATGTTCCACTTTCGCGCTATATCCACACGCTTCATGTGAGAATTGCAGTCCACGTCTCGAATGTATTTAATCTTCTCGTCATTAGTTATCTGCCGTACTTTCTTCTTATCCATTATGAAACACGCAATAAAATAGGTCATAACTGGACGTGGACACTAAGAACTAGAAGACAATAGTGCGGAACACGAAGACATTAATGTGCCTACGTGAGAAATAAGCAAAGGGAAGGGGGTGAAGGGCAGCGGGAGAGAGACACGTCACCTGTGTTGCGTCATAGCTATAGACACTTCTACGCCGTCAAACACAATAAAATCATCTACACTGTCAATAACTATCAGAGAATATGAGGCAATATCGCGTCGTGTTTTCCAGAAGCCGAATTTTAAAATGAAATAAGAATAAAATACGGTTCACTAACAAATAGTTCAACGGAGATTTGATCGTTGTAAGCGGGAATAGAGAACGTATTAAGGGGATATATCAACATGAATTTAGTAGGATAGGGACTTGAGAAAGGAGAGAAAGGGCAGCGGGAAAGACACACGTCACCTGTGTTGCGTCATTGCTATAGCCACTTCTACGCCATCAAACACAATGAAATCATCTACACTGTCAATAACTATCAGAGAATATGAGGCAATATCGCGTTGTGTTTTCCAGAAGCCGAATTTTATAATGAAATAAGAATAAAATCCGGTTCGCGTACAAATAGTACAACGGAAATTTGATCGTCGTAAGCGGGAATAGAGAACGTATTAAGGGGATATATCAACATGTATTTTGTAGAATTGGGACTGGGACTTGAGAAAATCATCGCACTAAGCCGGAAAACGTCGTAACCGAGAACGTGCTAACGAGATTCCACTGTATTTCCTGGCATAATTGCCGCACCCTACTTCTGGTTTATAAAATTTCATGACATAATCGCCACATAGCATATTTGTTTCTGTGTTGCCGTGAGCTTATAACCTTGTGTGACCTTAAGAAGAGTCGTCTCTGTGCCTGCGAACTATGATCTTGCTTTTCGAGCGGTTGGCAGTCAACATGCTAGTCTGCAGCCGCACATAGTTCTGGTTTAGTATCAGTCACTTCCGTGGAAACATTGCTACAAAGACCAGTGTGTGGTTGTTAGGCTCATGGTCTTCACAATGAGAAATTACAATACCGTAATTATACGGCAAGCTTGAAGTTAAACGTGAAACACAAAGGTTGATGAATTATATGAATGATGTATTTTTAATACATTTTGTGTTCTTATATTTGAACTTTTAATATTCTTGGCATAATCGACGTACCCTGCTTTTCTTCTACAAATATTCGGTCAAAAGCAGGACTATCATGCCAGGGAATGTGGTATTCAATAAGATTGAAGTTGTAAGAAGCAGCTTCTGCTATCTACGGGCATATTTGGGTATTCTTCGAGGAATATGGTTTTAAAATTCAAACTGAATGTAGATTTCCCCTTCTGGTGAAAATAAGTAGAGCATTATAATATTGTTAAGAAAAGATGTTCAGTAAGGAACATATAGTCTGCTATCTTTTGAATTTATGAGTGTAGCTTGTCATCATCATCATCATTTCCCCTTATCGAGCTCATGCCGGGTCGGGGTATTTATGGCACTTCTCCACTTTCCTCTTTCCTTCCACCATTCTTCTTCCATTTCCAAACCACCTTAGTTTATTCTTCTCAATTCTCTCATTTAGTTTTCCCATCCCAACTTCCTTCCTAACATCTTCATTCCTCACTCTGTCTTTCCTTGTCTTACCTATCATACTTCTTTGGAATTTCATTTCACTGGCTTGGATTCTACTCTCTTGCCTGCTTGTCAGGGTCCAAGTCTCAGCTGCATAAGTTAATATGGGAACATAGTACACTTTATATATTACCTCCTTGCTTTTCCTTGGTACTTCCTTATCCCAAACAAGTTTTCTTACACTTTGATAGAATGCATTGCTCTGCTGTACTCTCCTGCCAATCTCCATGTCCAACCTACCAGTTAGCATCAATTCACTTCCTAGGTATTTGAACGTGTCCACAATTTCCAAACTCTGACTTCCAATTTTCACAGTGCCCTTTCCTTGTCTTTCCCCTCTTGTCATCACCATGGTCTTGCTTTTCTCTATACTGATTTTCAGGCCGTACTTCTGAATATTTTCGTTCAGTGCATCTAGTTGTTTTTGCACTTCTTCGGTGTTCCTTCCCCAGACCACAATATCATCTGCAAATAACAGTAACTTCATTTCTTTATGTCCATATTGTAACGTGTTTTTCGGGGGGTTTTTATGCAACTGGCATAAGTCAGTAGGAAGCCATTCTATATTTATTTACGCGGCAAATTGTTCAGCCAAGAGAATTTTTCATGTTAATTTATTATTATTATTAATTTATTATAATTATTATTAAGGTATTTTCGGAGCATTTTATAAAAATTATTAGCATTCAGATAGGTTTTCTATGTCTTAGAAAACGCTATCATGCAAATTATTACGAACGACGATATCATAGAAAATTATCTGATTACGGAATTTTACGGAGTTTTCGTCAGTTAGGATATATTGAGAGACATGACTCACTGGGAATTCAAATACAAGCTGATTCCTGTCGAGAAGCATGACGCAATCTTGGGTCGCATCGTCAAGAAAAGGTGAATTGTTGGAACGGAAATCGACTTCTCGATTCGCGCGCCGTGTGTAATGAACCAGAGGAGGGGAAGTAGCGGCGTGCTCAGCCAATCAGTGGAGACCACGTAAGCTGGAAGTCGGTACCATGGTGGGGGAGCCAACGTGTGCATATATCGTTCGACGCGCCGTGAAACGAGGACAATCTGTGAAATACTTGACGAGTATGGGTGCGCGTGCGAGTGGCTCCGATGTTCAGTGGAGTTAGCGACTATCTTTGTGAAACTTAACCAGTGTGGTTATACGAGTGTTTGGGTCCGAGGTACGGACCATAGAATTATCTAATCTACCAGAATATCATCAAATAACGAAGAAGATGGCGACGTCCAGGAGACTGTGGGAAGCACACAGCATCATCCAGTACGAGGGAAATGCTTTAGCAATTTCCAGTGGTAAGCGCAAATGACGCAGAAATACGCAATCTCTCATTTTTCTTTGTTTTATATTTCATATTTCAGTAATTTTATTACTGAAATATCCATAAATATCCGAAAATGAAGCTTGATGTTCGCAGGACATGCCTGGATTTTTTTTCGCCATTATTGAAATGCCGGCTTCCAGTCTCCGACCGGGTCAGGAATGGAATGAATGAATGAAGCCCCCATCTAGCGGCGAGGATATGAACTGTGCCGGCTGCCAAGGCCTGACGCACTCAGCATGGTTAGCTGCCACGCCGGAGGTCCTTAGTTCGATTCCGGGCTTTGCCATGCGGCATGCGCTCGATGGACGAGTGCGTGCGAAGATTTGTGCTGGGGTGGGCGTCGGTGTGCGCAAGAGCTGCGAAGATTTTCTGCTGGCGTACCGCCGGTCATCGATCATGTGTCTGGTGATGACCCGAGGAGGTTGCGGAGAGTCTCAGGACGGGGTTGGCCGACCTTTCTAGGCAGGGAAAGAGTTTTAAAAAAATTATAGAAATAAGATGAAGAAGAAGAAAAAGAGGAAGAATAAAAATCAGGCATAAAAAAAGGGAGGTCGAGACAATCATCCCGCCTCCCTTGGCGACCTCCCGTAATGGGAGAGATATGGCCGACATTTCTAGGCATAAAATGAGTTTTTAAAAAAAAATATAAATAATAATAATAATAATTTCTAAATGCTTCCTGGCATCTTACGGAAAGGAGGCATAAAGAAGGGAGGTCGAGACTATCATCCCGCCTCCCTTGTCGACCTCCCGAAATGGGGAAGATGTGGCCGACCTTTCTAGGCATCAAATGAGTTTTTTTTTTAATATAAAAATAATAATAATAATAATATTTTCTTAATGCTCCCTGGCTTCTTACGGAAAGGGGGGGCATAAAAAAAGGGAGGTCGAGACTTCAGTCTCGCCTCCCTTGGCGACCTCCCGAAATGGGAGAAAGAACGTCGGGCTTTTATAGTTTTTTGATATCTTAATATATAAATAATAATAATAATATTTCCTAAATGCTTCGTGGCTTCTTACGGAAAGGGGGCATAAAAAAAGGGAGGTCGAGACTTCGGTCTCGCCTCCCTTGGCGTGTAGAAAGAACGTCGGGCTCTTATAGTTTTTTGATATTTTAATTTTGTATTTTTTTGATCCTTGCTTGGGAATAAGAGTAAAATCAATGTTTGATCAGACTCCGTTTTCACGTAATTTTCTATCGGTAATATTAAAATCGCAACGCTCCAATTTAAATTCAAACTTATTATTATTATTAATTTTGCTATACTTGTTTTTTATATATTAAATTCATTTCTCTTACAATGCAATCTTTGCTTTCAGTAGGTAGCATTAGATATAGACCAATTCCTTCTCCTGATACAATTGTTTGTTGGGTTAATGATCAAATCATACCACGATCTGAGTGAGTAGAGTCTTGAAGGTGTTCTGCCAGAGCTAGACGTTGTTAAATACAAATTTAGATTTCAGCATTGCATTGAGGTCTTGGCGCCCATTAAAACAACATAGCTTAGGCAAAGGTAAACAGTTACATTTATCACCCAACAGTTAGGGGCAGCGAAACTGCTACATTTGTCGCTACCAACAGATGGGGCAATAATTAACGTTACACTTGTCACCCAACGTAGGGGTCAAGGAAGCCGTTTCAATATGCTTCCTTTGTTTCCTTTACAATTTCATCCATCACCATTATGAACAAGAGAGGTGACAGCACACTCCCCTGTCTTAGTCCAGTCTTGTTCCTAAACCAATCTGTCTTTCCAACTGGGGTCAGTACCCTGCTAACACAGTTGTTGTACATTGCTTGCACCGTTTCCAACATTTCTCTTCCCAGTCTCTTCTTAACCATGGTTTCCCATACCTTCTCTCTGGGGACACTTATCATATGCCTTTTCTAGATCTATGAAAGTCATGATCAAATCCTCTCCATATTCCCAGTTCTTTTCCATCACCTGCCTCAAGCTAAAGATTGGGTCCACTGTGGATCTTCCACTCCTGAAGCCATACTGTTCCTCTTGAAACTCTCCTTTCACCTTTCTTCTCATTCTTCTTTCTAATATCCTTTCCAGTATTTTTACTGTCTGTGATATGAGGGTGATCCCTCTATAGTTATCACACACCTTCTTGTCCCCCTTCTTAAACACTGGTATTATTAGCCCTTTCTCCCAGTCTTCTGGTACACATTTCAGTTTCCACACACACTTTAGCAGTCGATACAACCATTGCATACCAACAGGTCCAGCAGCCTTTATCATTTCTACACTGATTTCATCCACCCCTGTTGCTTTTCCCATCTTCATTTTCTGCACTGCTAATTCCACCTGCAGCATTGTTATATCATCTTCTGTTATAGAGTCGTCAGGTTGTGTCACTTCCATCTCACCAGTACAATTGCTCACATTCAATAGCTTACCGAATATTCCTTCCATCGTCCCTTTATCTCTTCTGGGTGTGTTAACAACTCTCCATCTTCCTTTTTTACTAGCTTTGTAGTAACTCTTTCTTTCCTCTTACTTCTTAGAAGTCCATACAGCATCCTTTTACTGCCACTTACATCTGTTTCCATTCTTCGTGTAAATTCTTCCCAACTTTTCTTCTCCTACCACTTTCTTACACCTCCGTTTGCTGTCGTGATACTTCCTTTTGCTTTCTTCTGTTTGATCTCTGTTCCATTCTTTCCATGCAGACTTCTTTTCTTTCACTGCTTTCCTCACTTCCTCATTCCCACTTTCTCCTTTTCTTTCACTCTTGTTGACGTCCTACCACAAGCACTCTCTGCTGCACCAACAAATGCCTTTTTAAAGTGGGACCATTCCTCTTCTATGTTTTCCACTTCAGTAACTGGGATTTGTTGCTTCAATCTCTCCTGAAAATCTTCCTGTACAGTTTTGTCTTTCAATTTCCATACTTTTATTTTACTTTCTCTGATCTCCTTTAGATTTTCCAACTTTACCCATCTAAATTTTGCCACCACAGCTCTATGGTCCCCATCAAATGCTTCTCCTGGTAAAGCTGTCACATCTATCAGCTTTCTGCGATTAGTCCTTTCCACCAGAAAGTAGTCAATTACTGATTTTGTTCTTCTATCGCCCCAACCATATCTCGTAATTTTCCTGCTGTTTTTCTTCCGAAACCATGAATTACCCACTATCAGTCCATTCCTTTCACAAAAGTTTACAAGTTCCTCTCCTTCCCGGTTCTTTTTCCCATATCCATATGGTCCAATGACTTCTTCCTTTCCTTGTCTCTCGTTTCCGACTTGTGCATTCATATCTCCCATGATCACCACTTCTACATCTGAAATTACTCTTTCTACATCCTCCAGGAATACTTCAATATCTTCTTCTATGTTTCCAGTCTGTGGTGCATACACTTGTATGGAGTCCATCATGTCATTTCTCATCTTCATTCTAATTTTCACTATTCTGTCACTCACACACTCGACCACTTCAACATACTCCTCCAGTTGTTTCGAGGTTATCAGTCCCACGCCATTTTTTGCCTCTTGGCCACCACTCCAGTATAATGTATATCCTTTCCTCAATTTCTTCCTTCCTTTACCTTTCCATTTCACTTCACTCAGCCCCATCAATCCAACATTCTCCCTCTCCATGAAGTCTACCACCTCCTCCACCTTGCCTGTCAGGGTCATGATATTCATGATTCCCACTTCCATTTCGGTTACTGGTCGCCCATTTCTCACAGTTCCCCCAGTACCAAAAGAACTGCGCGTCGCCTGCAGGGTATGCCCTAACCTTCTCCGAATCATTTGAAGTGCCATTTCCATTTTAGGCTATTATTACGATGGGGTCGCCACTCCCAAAGGCATTTTATGAAGCTACTGCCAGCTATTATACAGGCCGCCCCTAACATGGGAATCAGACGCCCTTGCAGCCGCCCCTAACCTGGGAAATAGACGCTGCCGATTGATGCTGTACTCATACTATTCCCTGAGTACTGGGTTGCCTCTTCCGCAATCTCCACCGTTCCTAAGTCCATCTTCTCCGCTGCAGATTCCGTTGTGGTCTTCGCACGTAACCCTGTGCACGGGGCCTATGTTATACCCCATAGGACTGGGTCCTCACCAGAACTTAGCCGGTTCTGTAGTTCCATGGTATATTACAGTACCGTTGCCCACCCCCGCGACGTGGATGCGCCTGGCAAGAATTATCCATGTAGCCAATTATAATTGCCTCATGGACCGGGTTAAGGAGCTGTCTAAATCCAGCCTCCAAGGTGAGTGTAGCTTGTCATTTACATTAATTTCAGGATTAGGGAACACCCAATGCGATTGGGTACAATCTTGTTGTCTTGACTGATAAACATTAAATTTTGATCACTAAGGCAACACGAAAAATTCCTTCCAACGTGATATTAAAAATAAAGAACTCTTTATTTTTTAGACACAATATCTAAGATTGCTGTTAAAGTAGAACTGCATATGGGCATTGTATGCCTAAATAAAATGAACAGCCTTGCCATATATTCAAGATGGTGGCTTAGCGTGCTATTAAAACATTAAAATGAATAACTGGTGATCCAGTAGCATAATTAACACAAAACTTTGTAGGAGATGAGCGAGTATCATATGAGAACTTGCTAATATTAGTCATAGGACTATCACAGTGCATATAGAACGCAGCCACCGTCTGGAAAATGTAAGACATTAATAGTGTTAATCCACTATTTATTGCAGTTACAATGGCGAAACTCAAGAAGTATGTAGTCTCACAAAAGAGGCTTTTACTGCAGAAGGCACGAAATCAATTCCTCGGGATGGAAGAGCGGGATTATAACTATAATTACAAGGAGAGGTCACCATGTGGTTTACTAGAAAAGTGTTCAAATTTGGTGGGTTTGCTTTTCATAAAAAAATATTTCACCCCTGTTTTGAGAGTTTTTGCCAATGGGCCTTAGTGTGCTCAAAATTGAACGTTTAAAATCAATCCTCATTTGTGGTCTTATTCCCGCACACGTTCCCGGTTCATCTCCATGGCGTAGTCGCTAGCGTGTTTTCCTTGCATGTCAGACACATTACTTTTCCACTATTTTCAATGGTCATCGAGACATTTTTCTTTAAAAATACGCACTTGCTGTCCACTTCTCTATGTTGAAAAGAGACCTTTTCGTTCACAAATAAATCATTAAAACTTTTTTAAATATGAGCAGTTCATAAAAACATTAGTTCACTGTGAATTAGTAAACCATCGTGAACTTCCCAAAGCACTTTCCAGGTGAAAACTGGCCATTTCCTGTAGGTGTCCCAAGATAACTGTACCTATATATAAAATCCCCCGTGGAATGCAGCAGGTGTCTCACTCTCTGGGGGAAGTCTGCATCTGTAATATTCCAAGAAACTACTGGAGAAAGTTGAATACTTACCTGCTTTTAAGGCAGGAATAATTGGTTGGTCACATGCCAAATTGAACCAAGCGCCAAAATTGGATATTTTCGTAAAGTGATATAAAATGAATATAGATAGTACCGTAATTACTTTTTTGTGCCAAAGCGGTCTAAAGTTTCCATTAACCAGGAGGAAGTGACATCACAAAGTTGTTGTGGCATAAGGTTGGTTTTACTGGATTGAATTCTGCCAGAGTGAACCTAACACTGAAAGAAGATGGCTTCGGATGGAAATGGTCTACGTACTAGGCATTTAATTTCATCTTGAAATCCTCTCGGGGGGCTCACATCTAGTGGGACGTGGGTTGGCGACCACGGGACCCCAGCTAAGTCCGGCATTGCCGGGCTCCTCTTTCCTGTAGACCTCACTTGGTCAACTCTTGTTCTTTTCCGGCCCCGACGGTATTAGGGTATCCGAGGCCTGGGGAGTCTTTCACTTTCCCGCCTTAATGGGCCCTTGTCTCATTCTTCCTGATCCCTCTTTTTCTAGGGATCAGCCTTCTTTTCCTTTTCATTATATTTCCTTTTCTCTTTAAGATTCCTGCACTGTTTTGTGAATTACCATTAGCAAATTTTTTGAATCTACTCTACATTTTGTAGGTATTTTCAATCTATGTTGCATTTTGTAAGTATTTTTGATCTAAATTGCATTTTGTGAGTCTTTTCAACCTCAATTGCATTTTGTAAGGATTGACAATCTAAATTGCTTTTTAGTAAGTCTTTCGTGTAGGTTGAGGCACCTTTTGAATTTCAATTGCATTCTGTAAGTAATTTCAACCTGAACCGCGTTTTGCAAGTATTTTCAATCTAAATTTCATTTTGTTTGGTGGACATTTTGTAAGCATTTTGATTCTCAATTGCATTTTGTGAGCGTTTTGAATCTAAATTACTTTTTGTAAGTATTGTCAATCCAAATAAGTATTTTGTAAGCATTTTCAATTTCAATTGCTTCTTGTAAGTATTTTGAATTTCTATTGCATTTTGTAAGTATTTCGAATCTACATTGCATTTTGTACATATTTTGAACCTAAACTTCATTTTGTGCGTATTTTTCAATCTATTCCTTTTGTGAGTATTTTCCTTCTTAATTACCTCTTGTAAGTCTTTGCACTCTTACTTTTTGTGAGTCTTTTCAATCTGAGTTCCATTTTGTAAGTATTTTCAGCCTCACTTAATTTTTGTTATGGTTTCCATTTCATGGTCTTTTTTGCTATCACCCAGACCATTAGGGGCCAATAACCTAGATCTAAGGCCCCTTAAAACATTAATTATCGTCATCATCTAGAAACATCACAGAAATAACAGCAGATATCCAGAGTGACTTCAGTTCTGTCTCCTCAGACTTGTTTGACCTTGAGGATTGGGAAGAATCTAAGAGTGAAGGCAAATTTTGCTATATATTTTACAGTAAATATGTTTAGTTTCTTTTGAGGTTTTGAAGAAAGCTATTCTTTAGCCAAAACGGACATTGCTTTTCACGCATTTATTATCGAGGGTCATAGCTACTATGTTGTTCCGAGAGCCAGTGTTACCATACTCGTCATCATCAGCTTTAACTCGAATCCGAGTATAAATCTTCTTCCTTCAGTCCAGTTTGTGGATGTGTTTACGGTGACTAAAGAGTCCAATCCTGGCATGGAACAAGCGTCCACACAAGTCACATAGCATTGCTGGAGGAGGACGTGGTTGGGCTGCTCGAAGTTTCCTAGCTTGACGCTTGGCCTCTTCATGTGTGCGTCGATTCCTTTCAAACGTCTTTACAGTATCTGAGATGGTACGGTGCCAAG
Organism: Meconema thalassinum; assembly: GCA_946902985.2. Lineage (NCBI taxonomy): Eukaryota > Metazoa > Arthropoda > Insecta > Orthoptera > Tettigoniidae > Meconema > Meconema thalassinum. Next base: position 1,296,329,418 of record OX336389.2, read on the forward strand.
TTGAGCGATCTTCAGCCAGCATGTCCCAGGTTTGTGAATCAAGACCTGTCAATTTCAGGGTCTGCTTAAATTGGTCCTTGTAGCGCCTCTTAGGACCACCATGAGGTCTGGTGCCATAGCATAACTCACCATATAGCATTTGACGAGGTAATCTCGCATCATCCATCCAATGGACATGTCCAATCCATCTAAATTGGTGACCTATTATGGATGATTCTATGCTGTTGATTTGAGCCTTTCCCAGAACAGCAATATTGGTAATGCGGTCTTCCCATTTAATCCTCAGGATTGATCGAAGTTTTTGTAGGTGGAAACGCTCAAGCTTCCTAAGATCACGTCGGTAAAGGGTCCATGTTTCACAGCCATACAACAATGTAGAAATGACTACTGCTTTGTACACCATAAGCTTTGTACTCATGGACTGATCTTTATTCATGAAGACCCGGTGCGCTAATCGCCAATTCTCTTATCCACATCCTGCTCACAGGTACAGCTCACAGAAATGGTACTGCCCAGGTACGAGAAGTGATCTACCTGTTCTAATGGCAAATTTGAGATGGAGATATTGAACTGAGGAATAGGTGTGCCTGGTAAAGGTTGTGCCAAGACTTTAGTCTTATTGACATTTATAGTAAGACCAAAGCGATCACATGCACTTTTGTAACAATTAACTGACTCGTGCAGCTCTTCTGGTGTGAGAGTTGGCGACGCAGCATCATCTGCATACAACATATTAGTAACCTGAGTTTTCCTCGAGGAGCGGAGACGAGTTAGGTTGAAAAGCCCTCCATCAAAACGATACTTGACCTCCACACCTGGGATGTTTGTGGGTGAATCATAAAGCATTGCAGCCAAGTACAGCGCAAAAAGCGTTAGAGCCAGTACACATCCTTGTTTCAGTCCATGGGTAATGGGAAATTCATCGGACATCTTATTCTGATGGCTAGCCTGACCTGTCATGCCATCATGGAGAGCCTTGATTAGATACAAAACGCTGTGGGCAACCAAACCGCTTCAGCACCGCCCACATGGCTGGTCTTGGAACCGAATCAAATGCCTTTTCCAAGTCATAAAAGACTAAGAAGAGTGTATTCTGTTGTTCTCTACATTTTTCTTGTAGCTGTCTCACACAGAAAATCAAGTCAATTGTGCTTCTGGAAGCTCTAAATCCGCATTGTGACTCTGGGAGGATCTTCTCAGAGATAACCTTGAGGCGGTTAAGTAGAATTCTTGCAAGAATCTTCCCCACAATTGATAGCAGTGATATACCACGGTAGTTTCCACAAACACTGCGATCACCCTTTTTAAAGATAGTGACGATAGTGGCATTCTTTAGGTCTCCAGGTACCTTTCTTGATTCCCATATTCTGAGGATGAGGATGAAAATTCTTGTTTTGAGGGAATGACCTCCAGCTTGAATTTAGTTCCAGAGGGATGTTATCTGGGCTGGGTGCTTTTCTGGGTTTCAATTGGGTGAGAGCTGCACTGAATTCATGATAAGTAGGAGGTACTGCCAACCGCAGTTGTTCAGGTTGTTGCGGCACATCACAGAGGAAGTCTTCAGCAGCTTCTGATGGACGATTTAGGAGATTGGAGAAGTGCTCCTTCCAGCGTTCCAAGATTTCTTGACTATCAGTAAAGGTAGTAGAATTATCAGCACTTTTCAGTGTACCTGATGATGAGCGAGATGGTCCATATATTTCCTTGAGTACTGCATAGAAGTTCCTCAAGTCTCGAGCATCCGATAGTCTCTGCAGTTCATGAGCCTTACGTTGCCACCAAGTATTTTTAATCTGCCTTACCTGCGTCGGGCATTTACCCTTGAGTTCCAGTAGTTTATCTCTCTTTGTGTTGGAAGTTGGGTCTTGAAGATGGGCAAGATAGGCAACAGGGCCCTGCGTAGCTAGTGCCTGTAGTATGTTCTATCCTGCTGCTCCCTTACGGGCAGTCTAAGAAGTAAGCCACAAGCGCGTGACGTCATGTCCTTGCCTCTCCCCACCTGCCGCTCGCTACATGTGCGAGCTAGCTGTGTATAGTATGGCGTAGTGCCCTGCAAGCCTGTCAAGTGCTTTTAGGGCCGTATGACCTAGCCTCACACTGTCAGCACTGTCTACGCTGGAACTCGTCAGTTCAGGCGCACACGGCCAGCCCGTCCCGACAGGGCTTCGTAAAGCCGTTCTTCTCTTTTATTATTATTATTATTATTATTATAAGACTATTAATGTTAGCAATAAAATGTTATTAGGTACCAATAGACAACGTCTCATACTGTTCCCGAGTACATTGAAGATGAATTCTCTATTATTGAATGGATTCATTGATAGCAAAATTAGGTCATTTATACTTAGGCATACCCAAACTTGATGAGTGATTTAAAAATGTTGATGTTGATCCTCTCGCTTATTCGAAAGTTACCACAAGCTTTCTCTTCTCTTTGAAGCCTATCGCTTTCTCTAAACTACCTGTTTTGTTATGCCGAAGGTTAATTCACATCTGATGGTGGGGTCCAGCATACATCTTGTATCCTTCTTATGGCCAATAACAATTATTATGCCCATTGTATTTTTGTTTCTAACACGAGAAAGACACAAAAACATGGATCGCGCAACATTTCTGAAATGTTACAGCTGCATCTTAGATCTATTTCAGTGATTCCTAACTTTTGTAGTAAATCCCCTTCTTAATTATGTTTTTTGAACGTGAGCTAGGGTATCAGGCACTCCTCAGTGTTTGCAGTATACAGAGTCCTGGCTACGCCCATGGAGGTCTCTCACAAGAGCATCCTTTGCTTCCACCTATTTGTACTAGGCTACTCCCTTTCATGTCTAATTCTGGATTAGTCAATCTCCATAAAATATGGTGATTGGATAGTTTCTGTACTTTCGCAATCAACCTTCAATTTCATTTTGTGTTTACCTGAGATCCGCTTCAGTCTTAAGTATCGGTTATTTATATTCCCTTGGTTCCTAACTAATTAATCACAGTCTTCATCGTTATCACCATTTTCATCATCATCGCCGTCCTGACAACCTCCTTCGTTGTACGAGCACAAATTACGCACTATGTCACCATGTCTTCAAACAATGCATGCTCTCTGGTACAGTCTCCCTACATGATGCTTACTATACTTTGGATGTTCATTCACTGAAAATTGTAAAATTAGCTTCGAGGATTTCCTACTGTATGCCCAGAACTTAGAATGCAATGAAAATCAAATGTCTTAAATACCATATCTGGATTAGCCTACATATACATATGCAATTGGATTAGCTCCTGAGGGCTACTTGTAGCATAGGCCTTTGAGAATAGTTTACGGAAGCTATTCTTACAACTCTACGGAGTGATGTGCTCTCAATTCGAATTGCAGAATAAGAATGTGTAAAAAAGAAAACTCGTGCCCTCTGGCCTGGCGCAAGTCCTCGAAATGAGCACCGCTTGGATGACTTACGTATCATCGATACAATTTCAGTACCCCAAACCGAAATTCAATTTCGTGGCAGGGCAGGGAATCAAACCCGGACCACAGGGGCGACAGCCAAGAATGTTAGCCACTACACCACAAAGTGGTCCCTTTCATTGTCAGCGCAATCAATTGCACGATACCATGTAATTTCTACACTGGGCGATCTATAATAGTACACATTTCTTCGTATTTTTGGCATTACATAGCCCCTGGTAAGTTAGGAAGACGGTTCGCGTACCATAACCCTAAAGTCGAATAGTTCCAAGAACTAACAAACAAAACAGCTTTCGGCACTCCACCGAAAGAAATATAGACAAGCTGGTAGAAAGACAGACAACATATTTTGTAATTTTCAGAGCAAAATAGGCTAATTGTTATATAATGAATAGCACTCTTGGTCTCCATAGTGTTGAAATAATGAATATTGTCCTAAAACTTGAAGGTTTGAAGGATTTCGTGTCTTCTTGCTTATTTTGCCGTATATATTATGTGTAGGTAAATTCCACGAGGTATTGTTTCTGGCCATGTTGAATATAAGAAGTCTTTTTTTTATCGTTTACCCTCCAGGGTTGGCTTTTCCCACGGACTAAGCAAGGGATCCCACCTTTACCGCCACTGGTAGTGTCCTGGAGCTTGAGACTCTGAATCGGGGATACAACTGGGGAGTGTGACTAACACGTCGCCCGGGCGGCCTCACCTGCAAAGCGAACAAGGGCCTGATGAAGAGTGGGAGGATTAGGCAAGGAAGAGGGAAGGAGGCGGCCGTGGCCTTACGTTAGGTACCACCCCGGTATTTTCCCGAAGACGAAGTGGAAAACCACTTCGAGGATGGTTGAGGTGGGAGTCGAACCCCCTCTACTCATTTGGATCACCCGAGGCTGAGTAGACCCCAATCCAGTCCTCATACCACTTTTCAAATTGGTAATCGAACCGCGGACCTCCTGGGTGGCAGCTAATCATGCTGACCACTACACCACGGAGGCGACTTGAATATAAGAATAAAAGATATAAATGACCTTAGATTGCGACGGAATATGTTTATTTTTAAAATCCTGATGATTTTACTAACGCATGTTTCTCGAACTCACATATCCCTGAAGAGCATCAATCTAGTAATTTGGTGAATTCAGAATCTTCTTATTGAAATACAGTTTTATAGTCCTAATGTAGTTTTTTTTGTTCTACCCATAATTATTCCAGTTGCTATGAGGTAGGGGATGTGGTGAGACAGTTTCCTTGTGGGAATGATTTCGCGGATAGATGCCTTCATGACGCCAATCTCATGAGAGGAGTTAATGACAAATGAAATTAATGAGGTAATGAATGGAGTGGCTGTGTGTGGTCTTTCGAGTTTGGAGTAGTCTGACCATGCACGTTAACGTGTTTAGCTACCTCGGCTGGTTTGTGACATTATGTCAACAAATTAAACAAGAAGTTCCGTGAAGAACTATACAGCCTACTTTTCATGCCTATGATTATTCTACAGTATATGAACCTATCTAGAATAATGACGAAATTAAGTTGGTAATATCGAAATATCTAATTAGTTCAAAATATACCTGGTATAATGTAGCCTAATAGAGCACTACAGTTGGCAGCCCTGGTGACTGAATATATTCTTATTGCACCTCTTAAGGTACAGAATACAAAATGTGATTGAAGTCCAATGGGCGTTACATGCAGTTAGACACTGGATCTATCAGCACGCGTAAAAGCATGTTGCCAACAATACCATGCGTGTGCTGGTCAGAAATAATCTGAATTATTATATCTTGTTGTGCCAATTTTGCATGAAATCTATTTGTTAGTATAGAAGTTACATGTATTTTAAAATTGGACATATCAGCAGGCATAGAATCATGTTGGCAGCACTGCCTAGTATTAATTACTCCAAATCAATCTAGAATGTCAGGTGCTATACGTGTGCAAAGTATAGAGCTGTTGGCTTGCATACTTTCTGATATATTGATATTAGGGTAAAAAGAATATAGACAGCATTTATTAACAGTTGGCAGCCCTGATTGCTCTTAACAATACTTAGTCATATCTGTTATGGTACACATAGCACATACGAAATTTGGTTGAAATCCAACTGATAGTATAGAAGTAACAAGTAGGCTATTTAAAAATTGGTACTATCAGCAGGCTTATAATCATGTTGGTAGAACTGACGTATATAAGTTACTCCTAATTAATCTAAAATGTCAGAATATACGTGTGCATAGTTTAAAGCTGTTGGCTTGCATACTTTCTGATATATTGGTATTTGGATAAAAGAAAAATAGAGAGAGCAATTATAACAGTTGGCAGCCCTGGTGGCTCTTAAGAATATGCTCAGTCATATCTGTTTATGTACAGATATTATATACAAAATTTGGTTGAAATCAATTGATAGTGTAGAAGTTATATGAATTTAAACATTGGACCTATCAGAAGGCTTAAAATTATTTTGGCAACACTGTCATGGTTGGCCGCCTGGAAATTAAAATGAATAGTATTATCTACATGTGTGCCAATTTTGGAATAGCTCCCATGCATACCTTGCAAGATATCCAACATGGAGCTCAAATTTCTAGTGCGTTTTTTCAGCAGTTGGTAGCACTGACATAATTTTCAAATATGGACGTGAGCTATTCCGGTGCACATCTTTACTCATACTAAATTTGGTTTTGATTGCTGCAGCCGTTTAGGAGTTGATAGGGGGGACATACAAACAGACAGACAGACACACATTTTCCCGGATCGATCTCATAAGTCTACTTTTTCCTCATTTTTGCAAAATGTGAAAAGTAGGCTAAAAATGTATTTTAACTCTTCCTGATTCCATTCCGGCCCCTGATTCTATTTTAGGACTATTATATCTCGCTGCACCTGCTACATCACCCAAAAAGTATGCAAATTTCTGTATCCTTGCTGCAGATCTGGTTTGTGTGCGTCCAAATATCATGTTTTATATGTCTTCGGTTTGATTCATTATTGTGTGACCCTCCCACTATGCTATTTTTGTCCTCCCCACGTTATGAGCACGGCAGACCACACGCACATGACACAATGGCTCTAGTGCGCCTGGTGTCCAGGCTCCGCGCTCAGTACTAAACGTACTTCAGTACCCGGTCAAATGGACAGTGCTTGTGCGACTAAGCGCTGTAGTGCTAGTGTGCTGTCGTGCTGCACTGCTCAGAAATGGACCAAGTAGGGCTACGCTAGGCCGGCACGAGTAAATTTCTCGCTAGCCCTGCTTCACCTTGCCCATTGCACAGCCCTGATAGGCATTCCTTTTGGCATTGATGAGAGACAGAATTTCCTCATTGTTGTCATCAAACCAGTCTTGTCTTTTCTGCACTATAAATCCAATGGTTTCCTCAGATGACTGTGTGATAATCTTCTGTAATGTGGCCCATTCTTGCTGAATATCATTTGTTACTGGGTTTTCTGATAACTGGGTGAGGATCCTGTTTCCAAAATGTTTGTACATGGATTCATCCTGAAGTTTGGATGTATTAAACTTCTTTCTTGGCAAATTTTTGATGTTCCTAGGTGGTTTAGGTCTGATGGATATCCTGAGCTTACATATAAGAAGTTTATGATCTGTCCAACAATCGTCTATATTCCTTGCTGTTCTGGTAATAAGTGTCCTTCTTATCACATTGCCGGGTAATGATATAATCAAGAATGTGCCAATGTTTGGAACGAGGATGCATCCACGTGGTTTTGAAGCGGTCCTGTAGCCGGAACTGCGTGTTGGTAATGAAAAGTTTGTGTTCTGCACAAAGACCAAGAAGCAACAGTCCATTGGGATTACATTTTCCAAGTCCCTGTTTGCCCATCACATTATTCCATACCCTGTGATCTTAACCAACTCTGGCATTGAAGTCACCGAGGAGCAAGAGTTTATCTGCAGATGGTACCTTGGAGATGATTTCACTTAGCTGATTATAGAACTGAGCATTTACTTAATCATCAGAATCTAAGGTAGGAGCATAGGCAGAGATGAGTGTCATTAAGGAACTTCCTGAGAGTGGTATGCGGAGAGTCATGAGCCTTTCGCTGATTGCAATGGGCGTAAGTTGGTGATAATTTACCAGTTTGGTCTTCACAGCGAAGCCCACACCATGAAGACGATATTCACCCTCCTCCTCTCCTTTCCAGAAGATGGTATATCCTGTTCCAGATTCGGTAATCTTGCGTCTGGCTGCGTGGCTCGGGTAACGTTCTCGCTTGCTGAGCCCAAGACTGCAGGTTCGAAACCTGGCGCAGTCAGCTGGCATTTGAGGGTGCGCAAATGCGAGGGAGCCGTGTCAGTACATTTACTGGCACGTTAAAGATCCCCTTTGGGGCAAAATTCCGGCACCCCGGCGTCTCTAAAAGCCAGGGTAGTTAAAAGGGACGTAAAACCAATAACATTATTATTATTATAGTAATCTTGTGTTCAGAAGACAGCCTAGTTTCACTGAGAGCAGCAATGTCAACGTTGAGTCTTGATAACTCGTGGGTTACGAGAGCTGACCTTCTCTCAGGTCTAACGTTATTGTCCAAATCAAGCAAGGTTCTGATATTCCATGATCCAATAATCAATTTGTGATACTTTACTGTTTTTGAGTTTCGACCGCATGAGGGGTGACCTGCTGAGTGCGTTTGCCCAGCCGGACCAAGATTGTGACTTCCGATGTTTAGCCCACCTTTTCTAGGGCTTTCTCCATGTGGGGTGGGCAGTGGTGATCCTAAATAGGCCTGCCCAAACACAGATGCAGGACCGAATTCCTGAGTAGTCGCAGAGTTTCTGGAAGACAACCATCACACATCTGCTGCCAACGTGCAGGTCCGAACTAGGGCCTTCCAGTTATACCCATAACCTGCCCCCACCGTCCCTATCCCATCGCCTTTGGACTTTGAAAAGTGACGTTCGGAAGAAGTGCCACTGGCGTGAATTTGTTTAGGGTGGATCTCGGCTTGCCAGGACGAGACCCACACACTATGATCTCCGAACCTTATCCTGCGGCTCACAAAGAATGAGACATGCAGGACCGAACACAGAGACTGCAACGAACTGCCGCATACTCAAGTACTACTGAGGTGCTCCTTTACAGCCAGTCCATCTGGCGTGGCCTCTTCCGCCTCTATGACCGTTCGGAGCCATGAGAGTGATTGGCTCCTCCTCCGCTCATTTTGCTGTTGGGCCAAAAACTGCCCATCATAACTATGGACAATAGTTTGCCCTATTAAACCTGAGCAATAGGCTGCCCCTTCCGCCAACCACACTGTGCCCGAGTTCACCTCTTTCACTGCAGGTACCGTTGAGGACTTCACCGTAACCCTGGCAAGGGACCCTAACAAGGTACTACCAGCCGGGCCAGCTGGACCAGGGTTTTTTAAAGAGGTGTTACTCCTCTATCACTCCCTACTTGATCATACTAAATATATACTGTAACACTAGTGCCTATACTATATAAGATATCACCACTGCTCCATGTACTGTAGTAGAGTAATACTGTATAACATTACACTATGTGCTATTGCACCACACTGTGTCGCTCCACCAGTAGTAATACCAACACTGTATAACATTACACTATGTGCTATGGCACCACACTGTGTCACTCCACTAGTAGTAATACCAACACTGTATAACATTACACTATGTGCTATTGCACCACACTGTGTCACTCCACTAGTAGTAATACCAACACTGTATAACATTACACTATGTGCTATTGCACCACATTGTGTCACTCCACTAGTAGTAATACCAACACTGTATATCATTACACTATGTGCGATGGCACCACACTGTGTCACTCCACCAGTAGTAATACCAACACGTTACCATACTAGATTCATGGTATCCAAGGAATAAATAGTTTAGTTTCATTAGTTGTGAGAGTTCACAAATAAAGGTCGTAGTGGTAATGTCTTTGGAGTTGGTTCACTTTGGCATATGTTTCCAATGGCTGCTGGGATGTTGTATTTGGAGTGTGTCTGCTTTGGCAAACATGTCCAATGCAAAATTGTATTGCTTACACATATTTTTCTATAACTCTTTCAGAGCCAAATTTGGATGCAGAACAACAATGTAGCACAAACAAGAAAAGGAAATTAACCATCAGAAAAAGGGAAAATCGAACAGTGAATTAAGGACAAAGGGGAGAAGAGAATGGAGTACCCACATGCAGTCCTATTTAAAATAAGAAAGGGGACCCTACAAAGTGGAAAAAAGAAACGTTAGGAAGGTCGACAGAACAAGAGGAAAGGCATACACAACTGTGAAAGGAAGGCTAATTCCTGAAAAGCACTTTATAGATTATGAATGTAAATGTTCAAAGAGGTGTCATACTAAAGTGTCGAGCATTTTTTGGTCAGTGTATTGTGTTTCTTGGCCTGCACAAACAGCACTGATTACTGGCTCTATAAAATGCCAAGGTGTCAGCTGCAGGCCAGTGAAAAATGTAGGCATTTCTTCAGGAAATCTCAGCCAAGAATGCTTCAAAATATCCATCTACAGATGGAGACACTGAGGTATGCAAAGATATGTTTATGAAGACATTGCTAGTAAGCAATGCTAAAATTCATAGAGCATTGCTGATGGCTAAGACAAGGACCATAAAAGACCAAGAAGGGGTGCATGAACCACATAATAAAATTTCATCCAGTACTGTAGACCGTATTAGAGAATACATTGAAAGCTTCCCTGCAGTTAATAGGCACTACACCAGGAAAGATTCAAATGAAAAGTACCTGAATACTAATCTCAATTTGAGTTTAATGTACAGGCTATTATTAGTGGAGAAATTCAAACAAGAAGGTTGTATTCAGAAGATACCTTGTCAGTCACTGTATGAGAGGGTCTTCAGGTGTTACCTCCCCTATAAAAGGACACATGCCACACGTTATTTTGTGAAAATTCAGTCAGCTGAAGCCAGTAATCTTCCTGATGATGTGGCACAGTTGAAGGCAAAGCTAGAACTTCAAACACTGTAAAGCAGAGATGCCATTAAGAGTGATGAATTGAAGAGCAAATCTGGATGGACCCAGCGTGATATCATTCGACATGCAGAAGGTAATGTGTTTACCTCGCTTAACCACTAACAAAGTCTACTACAAAAGACAGGTTCCTTGTTTCAAAGTAGGGATCCATGATTTTTTGCTCTAATAATGCCACTATGCATCTTTGGAAAGGGTGTGGCATCAAGAGGTGCACAAGAGATAGGATCTTGCATCTTAAAATATCTGAAGAGCCATGGAACTAAAGAAACTCGAATAGCATGGTCAAACAGATGCAGTGGTCAGAATAGAAATTTCAAGATGGCTTGTTTCTGGATGTTTGTGGTCCAGTCTTCAGAGATAAGCATTAAAGAAGTTATCCACAAGTTCGCTGAACTAGGACATTCTTACCTACCTAACGACAGTGCGTTTGGAGATATAGCTTAAGTATCACCCAGAGGTCTATGTTCCATCACAGTGGCATAACATAATTTCAAGTGCAAGAGTAAGGAAAAATACTTTTAAATAAGGGTAATGGAAACAAGATTTTAAATCCACTGAAATTTTGCAGCAAAATCTTGCTAACCATAAAAAGAATAACTCAGATGACAAAGTTGAATGGCTTAAGGGGAGTTGGTAAGCTGCTTTGGGTCAAAAAAGTGGAATTTTAGATTTTGTTATTTTGATAGCCGGAAGTCCAATTTATGATGGACATGTGCTTATTTGCTGAAAATGTTTGCTAAACGCCATTTATAGGTCATTTAAAGCCACGCCTCCCTTGAAGATCTGTTCCTGAGAACTGGCATGTTTTCTCCTCCTCGTCCTTCTCTACCTCTTGCTCCTCCTTCTCTTTCTCATGCTCCTTCTATTTCTCCACTTCCTTCTCCTCCTGCTCCTTCTTTTCCTCCATCTCCTCCCCCTCCATCATCTCCTCCTGCTTCTTCTCTTTCTCCTGCTCCTTCCTATCTTTCTCCTTCTTCTCTTGCTCATTCTGCTCCTTCTCTTTCTCCTTCTCCTGCTCCTCCTCCTTATCTTTCTACTTCTCCACCTCTTTCTCTAAAGAAACTAGGAAGTTAAAAAGAATCCAGAAGAGGGGCATAGAAGATACATAACCCAGATGAGCCAGAATATGGGCCTGGTGCACATTAAGGTAACACTTATCTTAAGGAGCATTTTTCTTCATTTGTATTTTTCGAGACAAATGATCCTTTTTCTCAAGAAGTATTAACAATAGCGCTCTGAATTTTTGTTCAGTAATTCAATATGATCAGCTAAAGGATTGTATGTTTTCTTGTGATTTTGTCATAAATAGAAAAAATAATATTTTATGTTTTCGGAGAGAAATAAGTTGAAAAATTTAACATTTGAAAAATAAATACATTAACACACTCATTTCCAAAAAAAACCATTCAAAGATAAAATATAGATCTAAATATATGTAAAGGTTTGTTTCAATAGGTTAAATACTTAATGAGAAAAAGGAACATGAAGTTGACAAATTTATCATGGCGGAGATCGGGCTTACAACCCCCCTTAAGATCAAAGAACTGAGATTTTCGAAAGGAAAGACAGCATAATGGATTATAAATACACTCGCAACGAGGGCTATGAATACTTTTCTGTGAACTTCAATGAAAGACCAACAAACCTTGGTGAACTTGATCTTCCTGTACTATGTATTCCCGAAAAGGAGACCTCTGAGTGAAGACAAGCTTAAAGACTTGATAAGTCTCCTGAAATACGTCCCCCCGGTATACCATTCATTTTATGGACTGATCTCAAGTGCTGGTGCACAAAACATAACTACTTTCGAACATGAATGCTCCGACAATACCTGTGAGGAAATCGCTCCTGAATGTGCGTGAAGTATGACTTTCATGGGTATTCATATGCAATTTAATAAGAAAGGGGTACTGGTACACGGATTTTACTTTACCGGGCATATCAGTTATATTATGTCTAATGCGAATTAAGAATAATCCGAAGTATTTCGTTTGCCAAAATGGACCATATCCCAAACATTTGGAAAACTTAGCATAATTCAAAATATGCATGTGCTGCATGGTACCGGTACCCGTATCCGAAAGTATAAATGGTGTAAATCGTCGGTAAAAAATATTAGACACCAGAGTCAACAGGAGATTTTTAACTTTGAACTTTTATTTCTCAGAATGTTGCTTTTGGCGCTTAGTTCGATTTGGCATATGACCATTATATTATGTATCTTAGAACTTTCCTACAGTCCAGTAAAAGGAACATCACGACAAGAAGAAAACTGGGAATAATTCAGAGATTTTTCTTAAGGTTTTATCTCCTTTTTCCGTAAATTACAACAAAGTTCTTATTAACTAGGTTTTTGTGGGGTTTGAAGCCATTTTTTCAGTGTTGCCTTAGTAGGCTAAACAAGAGTTTAGTGCTTTTCAGTCGGCCAACACGAATGTACCCAAAAGAGCTGGGTTATGCCCTAATCCTGAAATAAATTACACGAGATTAATAAATACACTAGGATGACCAGTTTCGATCGTCGAGCGATCATCATCAGATCCATTACACTTAGGCTATAAAATCTATGTTTAAAAATACAGGTTGTAGCATTTATATTTCTTCTGGGGTGGGGGTAATTAATACCTAGAGGGATTCTTTTATATAAACATATTATATTTCCTTCATTACATAACATATCATTTTTCTTTCCACATCAAGTTCTCAATCCAACATCTAAAACAAACCAACTTCCCTTCATAATCTGCAACTTTCTTCATCTTATCGACAGCCATCTCAATAGCCCATATTTCATCTCATCGCTTCATAAAATTTAACATGCATTCCAATCTTCTATGCTAAACATCTCTTCTTAGGCCTATTCCTTCAACTAACCGAGCAATTCAATAATCATACCTTACACTATCTAACTCGTCCTTTTCCATCTGATAAAAATTACGATCTTCCTACAATCTGCATAGCAAAACAATAATCAGACCTAACACTCATACAAAGAACATAGAATACAACATCATAAATAGAGAATATTCAGGTATGAAACTCAATTAAATAAAACATGGCCCTCTTCTCCTTACTGATGATCTATTGCAAGGAATCTCTATATCTTAAACGCTAAGGCCTGAAGTACAATAGCCCACCACCAAAGAGTAGTCATGATCCTAACCCAAGGCTTATAAACTACAGAGGTTGCCTCAATTTTCACTCACCAATCAGCGCTCACAAGGCGGATGACGTCACAAGATACCAAACGCGCCATGTGGGGAACGTAACGAAACTGTCAACAGCAGCTGTTGAGTACGCAAAGAACAGTTTATTCTCATGAAATTATTGGTAAATGGGTGATAAAATAACTGAATGTAGCCTACTTACATTTTTTGTTATGATCTTCTTGAATTTCTTGGAAATTCGCCTAGACTCGGTAGCAGTATCGTGGGTGTTAGTGACTTCCAATGACCACTTCTTATGCAAGATAGAATTGGAATGTTTCATTCTGATGACGAAAATTGTTATCACAGCTGCCTCAACCCCACCAGACGGTACGTCAGGAACTTCTCTCTACACAGAATCTTTCATTCTTCTTAGAACGTTCTTGCCTCATTGAAATCCGTATTTTCCGTGTAATGTGACGAATTTTGCTGAAATGTGCCGGAACTGGTTTAGCCAAGTTTATCAGGGATCGGTCATACCACCGTATGACAAGTGTTTAATCCAGGTTGGTAATGCATAATCGTGTTGAGTTTGCATTCCATAGGTTCAGTTCCCAAGTTGTGGAAATTTATCTTGGAACTTGTGGGCTACATAACCTGCAACATAAGCCTTTCCATCTTCCTCACTTTGTTCCTTGATATTGACAATGAAGGACTCTGGTTGCACATTGCTCCCTAAGGTTCGTTCTGGAAGCACGTTACTTGATTCAGACACTATGCCAGCTTTGTTTAGTGCTTTAGCAACTGAATATTCATCTGAATCTGGATCAGCAGCGTTTGTTTGCTTTTGAACAACTTCTGGATTTTTTCCTAAAATAATCATCCTCAGTCTGTAAATGCAGTTAAGGAAAGAAGGATGATCGTGTAAGCCACCACGGGTTCGCAATTGTGAAAAGATGGTTTCCAGTACTTCTAGATTCAGCCTATGTGTGAGAATGTACGGTACTTTGTAGGCTATTATGCCTACGGGCCATATCTTGATACAGAAGTTGAAGGGATTTTATTGAAATGATGACTGCTTTCTAGAATATTTGCAAAGAATTTTTACCAATGCAAAGAGAATTACTCATGAAATTTTCCATCTAGTCCAAAAACAAAATACCATGCATGGGCGTATATAAGGGGGAAAAGCCAACTTGGGTACAGTATACAATGTATTTCACAGTAGTCTACTTTTAAGAAATAATTACGGTATCAATTTGTAAAAGAAATGAGTGTTTACGTTTCTGCTTTATAAATTGACAAGTAGCCCATTTAGATATTTTTCCATTCATACTCCATAGGCTATAATAGAAAATTCATTAAGTACTCACAATTTTCCACGATAGTCAGCCCCCCCCCCCCCCCCCCTCGAAGAAAATTGTATATACGCCCCTGATAACATGTACGAAATATGACAAAAATATTAACAGCTTTAAACTCATCCTAGCAGGTCATCAAAACTTAAAGAGTAGGCCAGCTAGGCTCACTTACCATTTGGTTTTAGATTCCTTGGGAATCTTAGCTTTATATTAAGCAATTCGGCCCTGTAGTCTAATTCGAAGTCTTCACTCTTAGAGTGGAGGGAACATAATTATCCTACTTGTTTGAGGGTTGCAATGATATTTTCGCTTACATGCAGCAATCCACTGATTGCGAATGCATGCGTCTTTAGGCATCGTGAAAAACGACAACTTTATAATAACTGTGACAAACTGCCACAGCATATCTTTGACCTGGCATGATTATAAACAAAAGGACTTAAAACACGTGTTTAAACCACTGCAATCCATAGAATATAATGTGTGGGAAAGCTGACTTTCCTTGCATATCTTGCGCCTCGCGCGCTACGACGAAACGTGTGACGTCACGTTCTGTCCCTTCCCTCCGCGATCCCCTCGCCTAAGAGCTCCATATTGAGGCAACCTCTGTAGTTTACTAGCCTTGATCCTAACCTACAAAATAATCAAAGAGAAACTGTACTGTGACAATTCGCCCCCATAAAAAATACATAAATTAAGAAATAATACACATCACAAATACACTAAGAAATATCACACACAAAGTAAAACACATTAATCATCCTCTTCAGACCGGGTGAGTTAGCCGTGGTGGTTACGGCATGACTGATGGCAGTCGCTCACATCCGGGAGGCGAGGAGGTTCGAATCCCCCCGCCGGCAACCTTGAAGATGGCCTTCTGTGGTTTCCCATCTTCCTTCCAGGCAAATGCCGGGGTTGGTCCCTAACTATAGGCCACAGCCGCTACCTTCCAACTCCTCGTCCTTACATTCCAACTTCCCTCCTTCCCTCCCCAACGGTACTTGTAGCTCACCCATTGGGTGTCCGTCTCGAAGCAGCTACAAAACTGGCGAGCCGAACATGTCCTCGGACACTCCCGGCACTAAAAGCCATACGCTAAAAAAAATCCTCTTCAGAATAGCCATTACCGGTAGTACTATCTTCGCAAATAGTGTAAACGTCATCTGTAACAACTGTATTTGTTCCACCGACATCTTCCCTTGACTATCTACAGGGTGGTCGAGAAGTCCCTTTACATGTTATAGCATAGGGCAATAAATGTAGACATGTATTATAAATATTTATTATTAATATTATTTACATATTGTTGAGATAACAATTTCCCGCCGTGTGCCCAGTCTCGCACTTGACACGTTCACTTCGGTTAGCGTGGGAAAGTCGTGTCACGTGGTTCGCTGCGTAGCTCACTACGCAGTTAGCTGCCTTCAGTCGAAAGATGATGATGATGATGATGATAATTGTTGTTTTAAGGGGCCTAACATCTAGGTTATCGGCCCCTCAGTCGAAAGAGTTCAACCGTGACGGATACAAGTGGTTTCACTGTTGAGGAGCGTTTGGTGGCTTCTGTTTGGGTTCATGAAGGTCGGAATACGAAGAAGACAATGTCAGACATTTTGAAGGACTTCGCTGTGAAGTTTGGAAAACCACCGCCATCACGACCAACGGTATTCGCGTGGGAGAAGAAAACCATTATTCGTAATACGCAAACGGGAAGTGTTCTCGATGCACCACGTAGCGGAAGGCCTGCGACTCGTATCGAAACTTGTGCCGCTGTGGTGGAAGCGATTGATCGATCGCCGGTGCAACGTGTGCATGCATGTGAAATGCTGCTCGCACGCTTCCCGCATGCAGATGATTAAAAAAAACGTTATATTCTCTGATGAGTGTGCTATTTATCGTAGCTCACGAAATCGTAACGTCTTTATTTGGGCCAAAAGCAATCCGCACTTCTATGAGGAAATTGAGTGCAATCCGCCGCATGTTATGCTTTGGGCAGGGTTATCGGCAGACCATCTGCTTGGACCTTATTTCTTCGATGGTCCTGTGAACCAGCACAGCTAGCCTACCTGCAAATGATTAACACGTGGTTGCTTCCACAATTAAGGGCTAAAGGTATAAGTGACTGCCATGGCCTCCACGAAGCCCAGACCTCAGCACACTGGACAATGCACTGTGGGGAATAATAAAAGAAAACGTTCGTAAACGACGATGCCTGAACACCAACTGAAAGATGGAGTTCGCATGGCATTTGAAACTATCACCCACCGCATGCTGCAGCGGATGCATACAAGAACATGGCGACGGATCAACGTCTGATTCGAACATGGAGGAATACATACTGACGTTGTTGATCGATAAATGGAATTGTTAATTGTAACCAGACATTGTTTACTCCAAACAAATGTTGAAATAAAATAAAAATCCTGTTTTATTCATAAGTGTTTCCATGTCTAACTGTCCTATGCTATAACATGTAAAGGGACTTCTCGACCACCCTGGTAGTATGAGCATCTTTGAGGCAGCGACTAAATATTCTGAATTCAACCCATCACCAAGCTGCAATCCCCTTTCCAATATTAAGTCTCGAAGCGCTGGAGAAATGAGTTCATTTGATAAAGACATGCCATCTCCACAATTTTCATCATCTGAACTGCTCTTGTCGATGTTGCTACCATCTCGAATGGATAAATAATCGTCTCTATCAATATCCAGATTAATCACTTTACAGCCATCATTGTCATCATCATCTGTAGAATCTGCACTTTCTGCAGAAACTATATTCGGAACATGTGAAGGTTCTCGTGACACTTCTTTCTTTCCTTCTTCCTCGTTCTTCCTTTTCTTCTGTTATTTTCTTAAGTCTTCCTCCTCCTTCTTCTGTCTTCCATTTCGTCTTTTTCTTCATCCACCATGTCATTCTGCACCTTGTATTCATCATCTCCCATCTCCCCCGTTTCTCTCTCCTTCCCTTCCTCATTTTTCTCCTCTTCTTTCTTGTCTGTCTCGTCTTGCTCAACAGTTCCTTTCTCTTCTTCCACCTTGTTCTCCACCGTTTCTACTTCACCTTATCTTCTTCTAGTATGTTGTCTTCTTCATGATTCACTACTGCACTTTCACCCTCATCTTTAGCCTCTCTTTCTTGACTGCTACCAGTGGCGTAGCCAAGGGGGGTGGGGATTAGAACCCCTCCCCATTGGAAAATCGGCAGGTTGTGATTTGTGTCTGTGGTGATGCACTGTTGTCGCCTTTCGGCCCGGGTCCCCATTTGTGGCTACACACGTCTTCATGACAACGTTTATAACCACAGTCTACCTACAGATCGCGAAGCTTGGCTCATATTTTTCTACCGCAAGACAATAATGCTCTCATGCAGCCAGCAAGAATGCACCGACTGCGCTATGTTGGAGTATGTTATTGTTGCTGGATTTACTGTATGTGAGCATTGTGTAATGGTTAAATCTTTAATTTAACATGTGCTTTACAAGAGGAGATGTGCAGTTCAATAAACAGATCTAATATTAGAAGCAATATTTCAGTGTTGCTAAGTAAAAACTATATGATCGCTTTTCAGTCAGTCAACGCGAGTGTACGGTACCTAATTAGATTAGGTGGGCTGTGACAATTTATCTCCTAATGCCTGAAATAAAAATACATGAATCGATTATACACCTAATAAACACTTCTCACATAAAGGGGGTGGGGGTTGTATGAGAAGCGTCTTATTAAATGTATAATTTTTTTTTTTTTATTATGAATTACACAGGGAAATTAATTGTTACTCCTTGCCCAATCTAATTGGGTGTATTCGTGTTGACCGACTTGGAAGTCAGACTTTTCAAATAGCAAGACGACACCCGAGTTTCCAAAGGACCCTAAAAGGTAAGATTTGAGCTATGGATTTTAGGCTAGTGTTATCAAGCTTTTCAAGTGGAGCGTGATGGTGCAGTGGCTTAGCTACTCGTCAATCACCCGGGTGACCGGAGTTCCAATCCCGGTGACAGTGGGGTGGAATTTTCACCTGAAAAATTACGTGGCGTCAGGAAGGGTATCCGGCCTTAAACCCCCGGCCAAAACCAAAATGAGCCCGATTGGCTCCGGCTGCTCCAATTAATTTGGATACGCAGTAGAAAGTATTATAAAGCTTTTCAATCAAACAACGGAACTAGGTCTTTAACTGGTTATAAATCAATAATAATGTTATTGGTTTTAGGTCCCTTTTAACTACTGTGGCTTTTAGGGACACCAGGGTGCCGGAATTTTGCCCTGCCTTTAACGTGCCAGTAAATCTACAGACACGGTTCCCTCGCATGTCTGCACCCTTAAATGCCAGCTGACTGCTCCAGGATTAGATCCTGCAACCTTGCGCACAGCAGGTGACAACGTTACCGTTGAGCCACGGAGCCAGTCGGTTATAAATCAGAAGCATGTCTCTGTAGGATATATATGCATGGCTTTAGTGGCGTAGTCGGTAGCATGCTGAACTGCTATGCCCAAGTTCGCGGGTCCAAACCCAGTCGAAGTTGTCGGGCCCTTGTCATAGATTTATGGCACGTAAAAGAACTTACAACTACATTGGTAGTGTGTAGCCAAAATTTGTAGGCTATTGGGTTAGACACGCTCTATCAGGTTCAAACGTACGCCGTAGGATTTCAGTGACAGTGGCGTCTGGTAGCTTAAGTTGGAACTACTTGACATTGAAATTGGCTAACCTACGGGCGTTCATGTGAAATGCCCTGCTATGGCCATTGGCTGCAAATCAAATATAAATATGCATTTTGAAAATTAAGACATACGGTAGGCTAAGTAAACGTAAATGACGTCATTTGAAACGCGTGCCGACATTTTAATTTTCAGATGTAGAAAATGGCTTTTTAATAGTTAGAGAGCTGATTTAATGAATAAAGATTTTGCACAATAATATAAACTTATTCTCGAATCCTTTGGGAGCAAGCCAATTTAAGTCGTCAGGGTAATGCTCACAAACTTAGACGTGGTACACTGTTTGTTATTTCTCTTATGAAATGCCTGGTCTCCCACATGGCTGCTGTGAAGGTATGGTCAACAATTGTTATTGCCGATATTTTGTAAAATTGGCATTGTATTATTTTGTCAAATTCAGGAATGAATGGTTTCAAACCCACAGAAAAAATACGAAGTACCTACAATTGAGCCATTTAAGACCTTAAGATCTTTTTATACTCTTCGTTTCAAAAATCACACTGGTATTTTTACTAATTAACTATAATGTTACTCAATTTTACGGAATAACTAGCTTTTGATATGGTCAAGAATTTGATATTATATTATACCCATACTATCAACCCGCCCCGGCCTCGCCTGGTATCTTAAAGGGGTAACTCAGCGTAAGCTTAAAAGGCGCACGGACGGTAGGTCTCGGACCCAATTCAGAAAAGCCGAGGTGAACAGCGAAACTCCAATCACTTATAGTCTACTCTTCTCTGAAGTCTTAACTCGACACGACTCGACAGTTAATGCTGGGGGTGATGGGCTCACTCGCTAGCTCGTAAACTCGCTCCGAAGCTAGTAATTTAAATTTCCACTGAATGGAGATTGTTGGAAGAAATTAAAACGTAAAATCACTTAGAGTTGGCGATGTGTTAAAGAGAAAGACATGCTGTCGCGGACTTCTTTGTAGAACTTTTCATGCTGACCAATTCTTACACTCATAGTGTGTGTTGTGTTTGAGTCTTCAGTCTTTTGACTGGTTTTATGCAGCTCTCCATGCCTCCCTGTCCTGAGCTAATCGTTTCATCTCTACATAGCTCCGACACCCTACATCCGAGGCAATCTGTTTAACATATTCTAACCTTGGTCTACCCCTACAGTTTTTGTCCTCGACCCTTCCTTCCATAACTAAGCTTGCTATTCCTGGGTGTCTTAGTATGTGTCCTACCAACCTATCTCTTCTCTTCATTAGCAGTCGCCAGAAACATCTCTCCTCTCCCACTCGTCTTAATACCTCTTTGTTTGTAACCCTATCTACCCATCTGATCTTCATCATTCTCCTGTAACACCACATTTCAAATGCTTCAATTCTCTTCTTTTCTGCTGCACTAATAGTCCAAGTTTCACTTCCATAGCGCGCCACGCTCCAGACAAAGGCTTTCAAAAATGACTTAAATACCTAAATCTATATTCGATGTCAGCAGATTCCTTTTTTTTGTAGAAATGCTTTCTTTGCCTGAGCCAACCTACTTTTTATATCCTCTTTGCTTCGTCCATCACTGGTTATTCTGCTTCCTAAGTAACAGAAGTCGCTTACTTCCTTCAGCTTTTCACCTGCCAATTTGATCTCCATAGAGGTTTCTGATTTATTTCGGCTGCATTCCAGTATTTTTGTTTTACATTTATTTATTTTCATCATGAATTCTTTCCTCAAGACGGAGTCCATACCATTCAAAAACTCATTCAAATCCTCAGGCTTGTCGGCCAAGATGACGATGTCATCAGCAAATCGCAGAGTTGAAATTATTTCTCCTTGAATCTTCACTCCCACTTTAAATTTTTCTCTAATCTCCTTCATTGCTTGTTCAATGTAAAGATTGAAAAGTATGGGTGATAAGTTGCAGCCTTGCCTTATACCTTTCTGAATACCAGCTTCTCTCTCATGTCCTTCAACTCGAATGACTGCTGTCTGGTTTCTGTACAGATTGTATATCACCCTCCTATCCCTGTACTTTATTCCAATCGATTTCAAAATGTCAAACAATTTAGTCCAATCAACGTTATCAAAAGCCTTTTCTAAGTCTACAAAAGCCATGAACGTTCTCTTATCTTTCCTTATTCTACCTTCCAAAATCAGCCTAAGACTTAGTACAGCTTCCCTTGTTCCTACATTTCTCCTGAAACCAAACTGGTCTTCACTCATAGTGTATGGATCTGTTTTATGGTTTACCCAGCGAAAGCTTAAAAGGCGCACGGATGGTAGGTTTTCCTTCGACAGGATTCACTGAAATCGTTACTGCTCGGCTTCCTTTGGTCATAAGTGAATGTTTTCCTACAGAAACCTTCCTCGAGAAATTCTTTACTGAATGGTGAAAACTGCATCAAAATCCATTCACTGGATTTAGAGATTACCCGTTACATCCAGGAATCCGGGACTTAGTTTTATGTAGAGATGCCCGCGACTATCATTAAAACAAATACATGATTTTATAACTAGTATGGACTATGAATTCTACGTAAGACTCATTAAATACGTCATACAACTGTACCTAGGGATACTTATAGAGGACTGAACTAATAAAAACAGAGCATTCTTTTTATGTTTCTATGCATTAAAAGTGTACAGTATATCAACATTGTGGCTTTTTTCTGTAGTAGTTTGTGATTTAACGTGACTTATGTTTACAATGGAAATAATCACTCAGGTGAGTTAAAATTCAAAAAACCCGTGCAAAAATGATATCATCTTCCCTGCGAATAACGTGCTCAAGGCAGTTGCCGCCGCGAGCGCTAGTGTCGCTTCACCTACGAAAAGGATGCAATTACGTAACGCAGCGAGCTTTGCGACTGTGTATTTTAGACTGTGGTAATACAACTCCGTCCTCCCAGGGATGCCAATCTAACTTTTCCCCCGCGAAATAACTTATAGCTTATTTCAAACTGAGGCTAGCGCCAAATAATTTTGAATCCCACACAGCGGGACAACATTAGCTTTTTTCCCCTTTCTTGGCTGGAGAGAAGTTATATGTAAATTAATCTAGTTTTTATTAAAAATAACGTGCTTTAATAAAGACTTAGGAAATTCTATGGGTACATTAACACTAATTTTGGGATCATTATCAACATCTTGAGCATGAGATAACCATCAGCCGAGTTGCTTCATATTACGTAAATATTATGACCAGCAATTCCCCGAATTACGGTTATCTCCCAGTTACGAATGAGTGAAATTTGTCGCCTGAGTAGTATAAGCAATTAAACCTTTTTCCGGCTGCATGTAGCTTTTGTAAGGTAAGAAGGACCTAGGTAGGTGACAAAAATCTTCGAAAATGATACTTAGGCATTCAGGGCTAATTGCAATATAAAGCACAGGATCTTGTTTGAAAAACTGAATAAACATAAAAATGAGTACCGGTATTCAATTACTCATAAATCAATATCATACATCGTGAGAGGACATGCCCACTTTTGCTGAGACCTCTGTAAATAATTTCTCTCGTTGAGAGATACGCGGTCTTCATGTTGGTAGCTCAGATATTGCGTTTATTTTGTTCTTGTCAGGGTAACAGAAATGTTCTAGATTTACCATTGAGGTGAGACATTTTAGTAAAAAATTAACTTAATTTTTTAAAGAACTTATTTGTTTTTGTCTTTTGAGCATATTGTATTACTCGAAAAATTCGGGATCAAAATACATGAAACTTTTCTTGTGTAATAATATCTCTTAGAGAAATGGAAATACTTGTAGAGTTGTTGTTAATTCATTTGAGGGGCTTGAGACATCGTGGTCATCAGCCCCATGTAGTTGGGAATGTGTTGAAGCTGTCTTGCAACCTGTATTGCTGTGATGATTGTAGTTGTGTGTGTAAATGTATCTGGGACAGGGATGGAGTAGACGCTCCGGGACTTGAGCATGGCACTATCCTGGCAATTTCCTGTAGGGAGTGTGGCAAAACCCGGGGAAAAACACACGCAGGATAACCGCTGTCAGCACCGGAATTCGAACCTACGATACCCGTACTTACCACAGCTGCCCTCGCGACCACGGTGCACGTTTGACGAACGCGGCTACGCCGCGGGACGAAATGCTTGTAGAACTTGGATTGAGTACCTATAACCCCTCCCATTGGTCGATCCTGGCTACGCTACTGACTGCTACTGTCCTCCTCATGACCAACCTCATCTGCTTCTCCTTTCTCTTCTTCAGTTTCTCCCATATCGCTTACTTTCTTACGTTCTTCCATTTCACCTTCTCCCTTATCCGTTTCTCCTTTCTCTTCTACCTTTTCCTTTCTTTCACCTCCTTCCTCTCCTTCAATTTCTTCCATATCACCTGCTTTCTCACGCCCTTCTGTTTCACCTTCTCCCTGATATGTTTCTCCTTTCTCTTCTACCTTTCGGTATTAGGGTATCCGAGGCCTAGGGAGTCTCTTCCTTTCCCGCCTTCCTTGGCCCTTGTCTCATCTTTCCTGATCCCTTCCTTCTGGGAGGGGTCAGCCTTCTTTTTCTTTTCCTGTTATCTCCTGCCTTCTGCTCAAGGCCCTCAAGGAGGTAGGGTGTATGTAGCCCCACCACTTCTGGTGCACCCTAGAAAGTGCTACACCCTCAGGGGCTCACGGCTGGTGAGTTCGGGAGTTGGCGACCCCGAGGGATTCCTGAGCTGGGTCCGGTTTCCCCTTTTGTCCCTTACCTGTGGGACGGACCCTCTCCTCTTTTACTTTCCTGTTGTTTTTCTTTTCATTATATTTCCTTTTCCCTTTAAGATTCCCGCACTGTTATTTTTGCATCTCCACTCCCTTTAGTGGGTGTTTTCAATGCCCGTTGCATTTTGTAAGTCTTTTCGATCTACGTTGCATTTTGTGAGTGTTTTTCAACCTCGATTGCATTTTGTAAGGATTGACCATCTAAATTGCTTTTCAGTAAGTCTTTCAATATCGTGGGGGTCCTTTTGTGAGTATTTTGAATTTCAATTGCATTTTGTATTTTCAACCTACCCCGCTTTGTTCAAGTAGGTAAGTCTCAATTTCATTTTTGTGGGTATTTTGAATCTAAATTACATTTTGTAAGTATTTTCAATACGAATTGCATCCAAATGAGAAGTTTGAATCTACCATACATTTTGTAAGCAATTTCAATTGAATTTTGTATTTTCAACCTACCCCGCTCTGTTCAAGTAGTTAATTCTCAATTGCATTTTGTGGGTATTTTGAATCTACATTACATTTTGTGCGTATTTTCAATCTACTTTGCATTTTGTAAGTATTTTGATTTCCCTTGCCTTTTGTAAGTATTTCGACTGTACGTTGCATATTGTGCGTATTTTTCGCTCTATTCCTTTTGTGAGTATTTTCGTTCGAAATTTTCTTATGTACGTATTACCGCTCTCCATTTTGTGAGTAGTTACAATCTGAGTTCCTTTTTGTACGTATTTTCTTGCTCACTAACTTTTCGTTCTGGTTACCACTTCACTGACATTTTCGCTATCACACAGACCATTAGGGGCCGATAACCTGGATGTTAGGCCCCTTAAAACAACAATTATCATCATCATCATCATCTTCTACCTTTTCCTTTCTTTCACCTACCTCCTCTCCTTCAGGTTCTTCCATATCACCTGTTTTCTCACGCCCCCCACACCTCGGATAATTTCCCTGCTTCCTTTCTGCAAAAGATTCACTTATTGAGTCAAGACTCCACTTATCAATACTGTCACTCAACTGGTCTACTTTCTCACACAAATGTTCATTCAGCTCGTCTAATTTCTCCATAATTATTCCTACCAACATATGCTTCATATCCCTCTTCCGTACCTCACGTTGTAGCGCCATATGTAACATTTATATTTCTTCGGGGGTGGTGGTAATTAATACCTAGAGGGATTCTTTTATATAAACATATTATATTTCCTTCATTACATAACATATCATTTTTCATTCCACATCAAGTTCTCAATGCAACATCTAAAACAAACCAACTTCCCTTCATAATCTGCAACTTTCTTCATCTTATCAACAGCCATCTCAATAGCCCATATTTCATCTCATCACTTCATAAAATTTAAGATGTATTCCAAACTTCTATGCTAAACATCTCATCTTACTTATTCCTTCAACTAACTGAGCAATTCAATAATCATACATAACACTATCTACCTCATCCTTTTCCATCTGATAAAAAATACAATATTCCTACAATCTGCATAGCAAAACAATAATCAGACCTAACACTCATACAAAGAACATAGAATTTAAAAAAACAATACAACATCATAAATAGAGGATATTCAGATATGAAACTCAATTAAATAAAACATGGCCCTCTTCTCCTTTACTGATGAACTATTGCAAGGAATCTCTATATCTCAAATGCTGAGGCCTGAAGTTCAATAGCCCACCAGCAAAGAGTATTCATGATCCTAACCTACAAAATAATCAAAGAGAAACTGTATTTTGGCAAGGTGAATATATTTACAATATGTACAATTATTTAGTTGCAGTATTGGTAATGCAACTGTCGGTGTATGCTAAATGTAGTATATATGATGTTAGGTGAAATGCTAAATGGTGATAGATATCCGGAGTTTGTATATTTGGAGTGATTATATGGTTGTAAACAATCAACTATGGTTAAACTGTAATATTACAGGCTACTACTTATCTGGTTGTCTTCCTCGCTGGAGCTACGAGCAGTTTCGTGTTCACTCTTACTCCAGGTGTGATCGACTGAAATGGCTGTTATCTCAACAACACTGGTTTTTCCCTTTCTCCCCCCCCCCCCCTCCCTGTTCCTATGTGCTGTGCGAAGTCAGTGCGATGTGTGTATGTGGGATGTTGCCAAATCTAGATAAGATGTATGTTATTGAATGAGGTGGGTCTACAACTATTAAAGACCGTGGAACATTCCCCGCCACGCGTGGACCAATAGCCACTCAAACTAAGCGCTGCCCGGTCTTTGAGGACGTCCCAGCACCTTTAATACTGCCGCGAATACGGGCCTTGGTTTATTGCAGAAAAAGGACATCGTACACCTGATCCAGATAACCTTACATTTTAATAACTTTTAATAGGTAAATGTTATCTGGATCAGGTGTACGATGTACTTTTTTTTCTGCAACGTCGAGCTGGTTGATGCACTCATTACCCAGGACCGCCGAGTGACAGTTAACGCCATAGCCGCCGTGGTCGCTCCACGACAATGCACGACCGCATACGGCCAACACAGTCGCGGCACTCCTGCAGAAACTCAAATGGGAGGTTATCGGCCACCCTCCATACAGTCCAGACCTCCCTCCCTGTGATTACGCCATGTTCAGTCGTCTGAAAAGGGCTCTGCGGGGCCAACGATTCACCTCGGACGCCGACGTCCAGCTATACGTGCGGAACTGGTTCACATCGCAGCCCAGGGAATTTTATGAGACAGCCATTCACCACCTCGTGTCACAGTGGGACAAGTGCCTCAACAGCTAGGGCCAATACTTCTAACATACAGGTACTGGTTTCTGTAATTATGCCTCCAGCTCGTTACTTCTTGAACGCACCTTATACTCCACCACATGGCTCCATTCAGGCCTGGTCTCCTGGAACGTGTTCTCGGATCACCATCTTCTTCATTCTTCCTTCTTGCCCCCGTCTAACCCATCACTGGCGTGTTTAGTGTATTCCCATAGTCATATTGTTGAAAACTTTAGCAATATTCATTCGAAGACCATAATATTCCGCACACATTCTAGAATTAGCAGTGGAATGGTGTACTTCAATGTCCTTGCACACGCTGGTTAACTCAAGTATAAATTGCAGGCATATGCGTTATATATTTCACTATAAGCGTCCTCAATATATGATCGATACGGTTTATTTATTGGTTCGAATCTTTGTGTCACGACACTATTCACTACGTGGAAATACCTTAAATATGATGGGAAAGTCTTCTACTGCAAGCTCCACGTAACAGGTTATCGCCTTTAAGCATCTCAACAACATGGAATTGCTCACTATTAACACGTCATATCTTCACCAATAACAATAATTCCACTTCAAATACACTACAGTGTAATAGTCCAAGCCACTTATAAAGTATTATTTCACTCACTTGTTCAGCCAAATATTCAGTGTTCCGCACAAATGCCTTGTTCTCGATCCTTCGGAGTTCCAAATTGGGTCGGGCCACGGTCCACTCTGTGACTCTAGACAGGTCGGAAGGATGAGACTTGACAACATGTTCATCAGTCATACCCTTGTCAGGCGGGAACACGAGGGAACGTTCAGTCTGGCAGGTGTTCTTGTTTATCTCATAGGATTTTTTCCTTCTATATTTTGTTTCTTATGCTTTGTACGTTTATACGCTTTATGTTCGACCCTCACTATTATGTGTCAGAAAACTGTATCATAATGATGGTCATTATAACACTGTTTTTCATTATGATACAGTTTCTCCAGCCAATCAGAGCTCGTTCATTGACCAATTAGGTAACGATACCTTCGCGCATGCGCTCAAAATCCAACATGTTGGACATAAACACAACATCGAACTATAATAAATTACCGACATGGAATACGCACCGTCCATATGTTCGCGTAAATAAACTGGCGAATATGAGACAAGAAATAGCACTGTACCTTAATATCATCAGCCCTAATTTCTACACAGCGCATTGCCTTCAAACGACCCCGGTGACAATATTACTGAGGGACGGCAAATGTAAACATATGGCCTGCATATGGCATTGCAAGCACACAGAGCGCATGCATCGGTCGTTCAGAGATCTTGAAAGACAGAGATATCACACCCAGTTCTCGCTCTCCGATCACAAAATTCAAGTGGCTGACTCTCAACAGATATTTATGAATATTTATGTTAAAACATATAATAAAGTTATAATTATCGTCGAACATAAACAGCCGTATGCAACTCGCCTATAATGGTAATTTAGACACTCGTATGAAAATTATAAAACTCGCATACGCTCGTTTTATAAAAATACTCGTGTCTTAATTATAGCCATTATAGGCTCGTTGCATAGCGTTTTTACTACCGGTACCCTTCCAGATGCGTCTTTTTTACTGTAATCCCTAATCGGCCCTAAAGTAAACTACCTAGCTATTTGTTGTATTTGAAGGCTGATTAATTAGGCTAAACGATTAAGTTAGATTGAAATAATACCAAAAAAATAGCAGAAAAGGGTGTCTTGTTACGCTCCGGAGTTACCCAAATCACTACTGTAGTTCCACTATTTTCTCAGGTTTAAGTTAGTCACACTGTCTAGAGCGGGAACGTAGAATACTTTCAGTATTTCCTTGTGCCTATTGACTGCGTGAAATTAGTGACAGTGATTAGTAATTAGATTTTCTTTCGTGTGTGCGTGTGTGATAGCCCGACGGGTAGGACGAAACAATATGGCTTTAAATAGTGTCCACAGGCTTTGGAGAACTAACTTTTCCTCTCTTACGTTGGAGAAAAATATAAAGATAAAAGCAGTAGGGCGGCCAATGCCGGATCTTGATTCAACAAACCAGACTAAAAAGTTAGATAAAAGGATTGTTCGGAAATTTAAACTGGACATATACAAGAGAGCAGAATATATTTGTGGGTGTAATATTAAAGCAGAAAAACGTCAATAGATTTTTCTGTTCCCCGTGTTTGTGTTTCTCAAATGGGGATGGAGAAGGAAACTGGACAAAAGTAGGTGTCACAGACCTTGGCCATTTGTCTCAGAAAATAAAGAAGCATGAAAGTTCAAAATCACACATGGTTGCTCAGCTTCAATTTGATTTGCTGATGAACATGGCGCCTTAACTCCACCATCCAAGTTACAAATAATACAACCACGAGTCCCAAAAAGTGTTGCTGCGAAAGAGATTTGTGATACAATAATATTTCACGCCAAAGAACGGTTTGAGTTCACTGATCACCTTGCAGGAAATCTTTTCTCGTCAGAGAGTTTTGCCACGTATGAGAATCAGTTTCCACATTCTATTCTTCACAAAGCATGTGAGTCATATCCATTCCTCAACAAAGCAAAACTTAGAACAGAATTAGAGATTCTATATATGCGTGAATATTTCCGGGCTGTTTCAGGCGCTATTCACCTCTTACAGTTTCTCCTAGAAAATATGTTAGCAAATACCTTCAGTGAATGTGCCAAACTCTTGAAAATTATTGATACCGTTCCTATGACAACTTCAGAAGCAGAAAGGTGCTTTTCAACTCGGAAGAGAATTAAGACCTTACGCAGTTTGATGGCAGAGAACAGACTGACAGCACTGGCTATGTTATCCATAGAAAGAGAGTTCATCAGGGACATAGTGGAATTTAATGAAGCAGTGATAGACAAGTTTGCCTCTATTAAGGAACGTAGGATGGATTTTACATAGAAGCAGTCTGCATAGGGGGAGTAAATCTATTAACATTTCTAATACCGTTCTCTCATTATGAGCTGTCTTTGACCGTACTGATATTATAGTTACACAATTATACTGTCGCCGCAGAAACACAGGTATCAGACAAATTCAATACACACCCACCTGTATAGGACTGATGACCAATAGGCTATGTTCCAAAGCCCTATATGAAGCAACAACCAACATTTCTAATTATTGGGATTCATAATATTGTATTTACGAGACATACAGGGCGAAGAAAAAATGCCGCACTTGGAGGTCGGCATGCGACTCCTCATCCAGATGCAAGACAAAAGTTTCTGAAGCAAAATCGTAGCGGGTGCTGTTTGAAAACACAAGTATGAAAACGAGAAGCTGGCAACACTGTCACATCCTGCAGCGCATCAGAATGTACAGAGGAATGTGTTATCACCCCGCGCTATTGAACCAGCTCTCGTAGCTCACTGAGTAGAGTGCTGAGTTGCCACACTCTCATCCACTTTGGAGCTACGGTTCGAATCTACTTTAGGTATTTTTTTTCCCTGGCGTCGGTTCCCTAGATCCCGTCGTTTATCTGCGTTTATAAGCAGGACATCATTTGGTACATGCCAATAGCACATGCCAGTGGTCGCTTTGAACATCTGTGAAGTGAACGTTGCTCGTAAGTGTACGTACTGGCTCTGTGAAGATAAGACTGGATGTCAAACGTACAGAATGGAATTATTGTGCGTAGCATAATGAGCAATCTAGTGTAGTATACCTATTGTGTGTTTTGCAACCCATTGGGTAAAGATGATGTAACTGCATCCACAATTAGGTTCTATTGGCTTTATTTGTGTCATGGACGAATCAAAGTGGTCGTTTACGTTTGTAAGAAGTTCTTGTAAGCACAACACATACTGTATTGCATTGTGGAGGTGTACATTGGATACAATTTGATACATTAACTGAAAAGAGAATGATGGCGCGAACGGGACTCGACCATCGGTATATCCGCATAACCGGCATTCACGGCACTACCTCGTACCACTGAACAAATGAGACACCTCCGGCACAGTGCCGAGTTCATGCAACCTGTTCTTGGCTACGTTGCACGCAGTTACAGCATTGCCAGAGCCTCGTTTCTTAACTCGCATTTCTATTGAACCTATTGGCGGGGCTAGGTTTTGCTACATAACCTTTCGTCGTGAATTTCGACGAGGAACCGCATGGCGACCTCCAAGTGCGGCATTTTTCTTCACCCTGTATTTTTAACGTACGGTATGTGCGTGTGCGACAGCGATCGAAACAAGCACGTTTTCTTGTGCTGTGTGATGCGGTACGCGCTCAGACTAAAATCACTACGCTGATTATTATTGATATTTCAAGAAGTAATTATCCAATGTCTGAATAAATTATTTGTCTGGAATTGTAATAATTTGAACCATTCTGCTAATGGCAGAAAATAGTAGAGTACTATTTAAAAAACAACGTTGGTATCGATATCTCCGTTACTAAGAACCCCAGGTTTACGGCACAGGAGCCATGATACTGTAGATCGAGAATGGGCAAAGGAGAATATCAAACTACGACATGTGATAACCAGACTGTCAGTTTATGGGTTTCACCATTTTATCTGCAAAAACGCAGCCTACCACGAACCAAGTGAATCGTGTGAGTGTTCATTGTGCAACAAAAAGTGTGAACGCTACCACATAGAACAAAAAGACAAAATCAATAAGTGCAAACGCAAAACAGGAAGTGTAAATTCATGTATATAATTGAGATGGCCATTTGGCTGCAATAAATATATTATTAAAAATCCCAGGTGTCGCCTCCGTAGCGTAGCGGTCAGGATGGTTAGCTGCCTCCCCGAAGGTCCTGGGTTCGATTCCAGGCTCTGCCATGAACTTTGAAAAGTGGTATGAGGACTGGAGCGGGATCTACTCAGCCTCGGGTGGTCCAAATGAGTAGAGGAGGTTCGATTCCCACCTCAGCCATCCTCGAAGTGGTTTTCCGTGGTTTCCCACTTCGTCTTCGGGCAAATGCCGGGATGGTACTGTAACCGTATTCTCGTGGTCTTACCTGTTGAAATCCGAAGACACAGCTGGATCGCAGAATCTGGAAGTACTCGGCTAAGAAAAAAAACCAAAATTCTACCAACGTGGATCAACCAGGGATAGGAACACTCATAGTTAAAAAGGATGCGTTAAGAGCACACCAGTGGAAAAGAACAAAATGAACTAACACAGAGAAGAACTCGAGAATCCAAGATAGATGTCGTGCATGAAGGCTTACGATGGGAAAAGTTACCCCCTGGTCCTCCTAACACATTCTGTTATTAATATAAATCACTAGATTAGAGTAGAATTTAAAATAAAATAATCAATTTATTGATCGAAGACATCGTGAACATACTGAATGACGATGGTCAAACAACAAAAATTAAAAATCAATTAGGCCTATGTCTTCTTATTAACGGTGCTGAATGCATCTGTTGCATAAATTTTTAACACCTAAAATCATTAGTGACTAAAGAACACAATCGTGCACGACTACATATGAACATGGATTATGTTCAAGAAAATTACTATATACACCTATTTACAACATTATTCATATGAGAATCGACCGACAGTAGTGGCTACGCTGGCTAAAGCTCAGCATTAGGTCATGGGGCCAAGCTCTCTGCTGACTCGGTAGACGCGTGGGTTCGAGCCCCACCGTCGGACGTCCTTGAAATGGTTTTCCGTGGTTTCCCATTTTCAACACCAGGCAAATGCTGGGACGGTACCTTCTGACAGGCCACGGCCGCTTCTTTCCACATCCTTGCCCAGTTTCATTCACCATCATTCATTTCATCTCTCATTAACTCCTCTCATGAGGTTGGCGTCAGGAAGGGCATCCGGCCGTAAAAATCATCGCCACAAAGACCTCCATCGCATCTCATCCCCGACCCCGTTGGAAAACGGGAATAATAAGGGGTAGCCATACAATACAATATTCATATGAGAATCGAGCCAAGATTCATGTCAACCTATTGAACTATCTTCATTTCAATTATTTTATAATCACATCAAGGTATGTCTTATTTGACGAACGGTCAAGTTAATCAAATGTATGTTTCATGTTCGGTTATTTAATTCGTAATATCATTCATTTCTTTCAACACTATTCAAGTTTCAATTTACGTTTCACACCTATAATATAATTTACATTTAACAATCAAATCCATTATTATAAATATCCCTTTTTAAATTTTAATGGTGGGTAAGTTTTTTAAACATCAGCTTTATTGCATTAATAGTCGTGCTCTTTCACGAATAAATTCAACCACTAGTTAAGCAAGCGACTGTCAATCATTTCGCATAATATTCAATAAACTTATCATAACTTATTATTCTCACTGTACTTGGGATTCCTTTATACATATTTCCACGATGTTTCAAGATATCCAGCGATATCGTAATATTTCAATATGGTTACATTTAACCATGTATTGCCCAATTTCAATACACCAATAGCTTTAAAGAACTGTACTTTAATCTTCCACATCATTTTAAAATTTCTTAAATTTCATTCTAATATTCTGGATTATCATGCCTCATTATAAACATGATTATTAGTAGCATTTAACATTTCTTGAATAATTACCTCTGTGTTATAATTATTATTCATTTCAGAAATGAAATGCTTTTAGCAAAAATTGTCCATTACAATATCTTATTGAATTTGTTGTTGAGATTCGAATTAGTTCCGTAACAAGAATTCGAAATATGTCAGCCTCTCGAGAATGTCGTTCAATCCTACGCCATGGAAAATATGCCAAATATTGATTGGATTCAATAAAGACCATTAGAAAAAGAACGAAATCAGAAAAGACTAAGCAAAAATCTCGAATTAAAGAAAACTGGAAACTGAAGTGCCTCCAATCCAACAAACCATTCCTACAAATATTACTCAAAATTAACTATCATTACACAACTATCAAAATGTCATTAATATTACCTTTTAAAAGTTCACTTGATTCCATTCCAAGTTCTCATTAACGTATTATAATTCTATCATTCGAAATACTCTGCTATATATATCAACGAAATTTATACTTCGCTCCATGAAACCTTCACGAGAAGGCAGTTACAGTACAAGTTCGCGCCGTGATCTTTCACGGGAAAGAGCATCGTGAAGTTGCAATGCAGTTTGCGGTTGTTATAGTTATTTCAGTGATTCTACACAGTGAATTCGAATTATCTAACAATTAGGTGTGGTGTAATATTCTCAGTTTTATAATACTGCATAAGCAATCAGTGAACTTGCTAGTGCGGGCCGTGAACAGTTGTCTTCGATCAGCTCAAGCTATAAATCGTGGGTTGCGCATTTGATCGCCACATACTATAGAACGCTTGCCCACATGTAGGCACGACATGGCATGAACTCAACAGGTTAGCTTAGCAAACCCGTATGCCAGCGTGCGCTGCACAGTTATTATCGGAACATATGCATTCTGTATTTGATGCTTATAAGGTGCGTTCAAAAAGTAACGAGCTGGAGGCTGGAATGCGCAAACCGGTGACTACATCAGCTAATCGTCGCGTGTGTAACCAGGTGTGGTTCCTACCAGAGCATGGAAGGTCACAGCCCATCGCTAGAGGGCACGCGTGCACGTCACGTGACGATACAAAGCGAGCAGCAGCATGCATCAATAGTCCAACGCTGCCAGTCGCATTGGAAACAGTGACGAGGCGTCAACCGAAGAGCAAAGAGGTGTTGTTCGGTTTCTGACAGCGTAAGGAGTAGGGGGAACGGACATTCATCGCCGAATGTCACAAGTGTACGGCGAACACTGCATGTCCCTTGCAAGAGTCAAGGCGTGGCACAAGCGCTTCATGGAAGGACGGGTGTCGTTAGCCGATGATGCCTTGTCTGGGGCACCCCCTTGCATTACCGATGACAACGTCCAGCTGGTTGATGCACTCATTACCCAGGACCGCCGAGTGACAGTGAACGCCATAGCCGCCATGGTCGGTCCACGACAATGCACGACCTCATACGGCCAACACAGTCGCGGCACTCCTGCAGAAATTCAAATGGGAGGTTCTCGGCCACCCTCCATACAGTCCAGACCTCTCTCCCTGTGATTACGCCATGTTTGGTCCCCTGAAAAGGGCTCTGCGGGGCCAACGATTCACCTCGGACGCCGACGTCCAGCTGTACGTGCGGAACTGGTTCACATCGCAGCCCAGGAAATTTAATGAGACAGCCATTCACCGCCTCGTGTCACAGTGGGACAAGTGCCTTAACAGCCAGGGCCAATACTTCTAACATACAGGTACTGGTTTCTGTAATTATGCCTCCGGCTCCTTACTTTTTGAACGCACCTTATAATAATGTGAAATACTTAGTTAAACTGTGATTAACCTACACTACAGTGACTTGGATACATGTGTTTATAACCCCCCCCCCCCCGGCACTATACGGCTCATGACGGGCTAATGCCGACCAAGCGACCGCTGCCCAGCCATTCGGCTTGCAGATATTGGGGTGACGCGTGATCAGCGCGTCGGGTCCCCTCGGCCATTAATCTTGGTTTTCGTGATCGAGGCGCTGTCTCACTGTCAGACAGCTACTCAATTGTCCTCACGAGGCTGAGTGCACCCCGTTCCAACCCTCACGTCAGTTTTAAAATCCCTGACGGAGCCGGGGATCGAACCCGGGGCCTCCGGGTGAGAGGCAGGCGCGCTACCCCAACTCCATGGGGCCGGCACATGTGTTTATACGCCTAAAATACTCGCGTATTTTATGATTATTGTAATCCACTGGACAGCTGATGAGTTATATACGACATATTCATGGTAACCACGGTGCTATTACACACGTAAATGAACAGTTAACAACCAGCCAAGTGAACATTGTTATATGCCACTTTTAGTGATGGAATATTCTCATATTCCATATGACTTCAACTTCGAATATTTGCAAATACACGTAAGCCATTATCGAGTGTCGTGCACCTCGAACATTTATGAACTATAGGGTGTTCCGAAATTATAGTCATGCAATATCAGCATTTATAATAATACGATAGCGTCAGACTTTATTGGGTGAACTTATTAACCCTGCTGGAATAGACTTACAACACAGTGGCGTGAGGCATCGACCATTAAAATGGGGTCATCTTAAATTCCACCCAGCTCAGCGATATATTTGGTCTTTATCGGATACGATTGTGAGATGGAACTATTCGACATCGAGATGGAGCATTAAGCACTGAAGAGACAGGATGGCCGAGCAGATTGACGATTCCAAAGGCGACCGGATAGAAGATTGCCATCCCAGATCCGGAATGTTGGACCGAGGCGACGACGATCTTTGGAGTCTCCGCCGATCTGTGGAAGTGAAGACCTACTCAACAATAGGATACCTCAGGGCATAGGAGATGGAGGCCCAAATCCAAGCCGGTCCCATATTACACATTATTGGTCCCACCTAAGTTAATGTGACCGCCAATCTGAGTTTTCGTCTTGAAGTAGATAGCCTATCAAATAGAGCACATTAGTATAATATTTATTGATTGATCTACATGAGTATAATATTTTTTTTATTGATGTACATGAGTAGCCTATAATATTTCTTATTGATATACATAAGCATAATAATATTTTTCACTCTTCTACTATGCGTTAAAGCACGCGAATTTAGATCTGTTTTGTCAGTTGTGCCTTGATGTGCTGCGTTGGTTTAGTTAATCGGGTGTACTCGATACTCAATGCCTGCAAACAGGTGTTTGCTTTTCTTGATTTCCTATTTGTGGAGCTTCATATTCGATTACATGACAGTTCCCCACACTGACACTTCCACACACTGCCCAAAATACTGACACTTCCCCACAGCCCTTGGACGCGGCTACTTGTTTAATGACTCAGAAATAATCTCGACTGACATTTCCACACACATCCCCAACCCCCTAAGGCTATAGGCTTCAGCGATCATCGTTACAGCCGCACCAGTGACAATGCACCTTAACATAATGATCCTTTGAAATGAAGAAAAGCGCTCCGTCTATGTATTTCATTACTAACACGGTCTCGAAAATATCATTGTGATGTAGTGTAATTTCCATCAAAATAAAATAGTGTAATTTCCATCAAAATAAAATAAATGCAGTCTGATTTCCATCACACTTTATCCAGGCTGTCGACTGGCAAAATAATAACAAAACCGATCATTTCGGTGTTGTTATCATTTTGGCGTGTTTAAAATCAGCTTTCTAGGCTTCGTCAGTTGTTTTGTATTTTTAGCCTACTTTTCACATTTTGCAAAAATGAGGAAAAAGTAGACTTATGAGATCGGGCAAATGTGTATCTGTCTGTCTGTCTGGCTGGCTGGCTGGCTGTGTGTGTGTGTGTGTGCCCCCCCCCCCCTATCAACTCCTAAACGGCTGGAGCAATCGAAACAAAATTCGGTAGGAGTAGAGATCTATAACTGAATATCTCACGGCCATATTTGAAAATGATGTCAGTGCTACCAACTGCTGAAAAATCGTAATTGAAATTTGACCTCCATGTTGGATATCATGGAAGGTATGAATGGGAGCTATTTCAAAATTGGCACACGTATAGATAATAATATTGCAGTTTAATTTGCAGCAGGCCATACATGGCAGTCTTGCCAAAATGATTATAAGCCTGCTGATAAGTCCAATTTTTAAATGCATATAACTTCTACACTATCGATTGGAATTCAACCAAATTTCGTATGTGCTATGTGTACGTAAACAGATATGACTGAGCGTATTCTTAAGAGCCTCCAGGGCTGCCAACTGCTAATAAATGCTCTCAATTTTTTAAATCCAAATACCCATATATCAGAAAGTATGCAAGCCGGCAGCTTTAAATTATGCACACGTATAGTACCTGACATTCTATATTACTTTGGAGTAACTTATATACGTCAGAGCTACCAACATGATTCTAAGCCTGCTGAGAAGTCCAACTTTAAATACATGTAACTTCTAAACTATCATTTGGATTTCAACCAAATTTCGTGTGTGCTATGTGTACCATAACAGGTATGACTATGCCGATTCTTAAAATTAACCAGGGCTGCCAACTGTTAATAAATGCTGTCTCTATTTTTGTTACTCTAATATCAATATATCAGAAAGTATGCAAGCCAATAACTCTAAACTTTGCACACGTATAGTATCTGGCATTTTAGATTATTTTGGAGTAACTAATTTAGGCCTACGCCAGTGCTGTCAACATGACTCTAAGCCTGCTGATAGGTCCAATTTTAAAATGCATGTAACTTCTATACTAACTAATGGATTTCATTAAAAATTGACAAAAAATAGATCATATAATTTCAGATTAGTTCTGACCAATGCATGTATGTCATTGTTGCCAACATGATTTTACGCGCGCTGTTAGATTCAATGTTTAACTGCATGTAACGTCCATGCTATCCATTGGACTTCAACCAAATTTTGTATTATGTACCTTAAGAGATGGAACTAAGAATATATTCAGTCACCAGGGCTGCCAACTGTAGTTCTCTATTAGGCTACATTATGCCAGTATACAATATTTCGAACTAATTAGAAATTTCGATATTACCAACTTAATTTCGTCATTATTCTAGATAGATCCAAATAGATTAATCATTGGCATGAATCTTAAATTTTAAGAAAAGTAGGCTCTTTAGTTCGTTACGGAACTTCTTGTTAGCCTACTTTTCACATTTTGCAAAAATGAGGAAAAAGTAGACTTATGAGATCGGGCAAATGTGTGTGTCTGCCTGTCTGTCTGTCCGCCCTTCTGTCTGTCTGTCTGTCTGTCTGTATGTCTGTCTGTCTGTCTGTCTGGCTGGCTGTGTGTGTGTTTCCCCCTATCAACTCCTAAACGGCAGCCGCAATCGAAACAAAATTTGGTAGGAGTAAAGATCTATACCTGAATATCTCACGGCCATATTTAAAAATGATGTCAGTGCTACCAACTGCTGAAAAATGGCAATTGAAATTTGAGCTCCATGTTGGATATCTTGGAAGGTATGAATGGGAGCTGTTTCAAAATTGGCACACGTATAGATAATAATATTGCAGTTTAATTTCCAGGAGGCCATACATGGCACTGTTACCAAAATGATTATAAGCCTGCTGATAGGTCCAAATTTTTAATGCATATAACTTCTACACTATCAATTGGATTTCAACCAAATTTCGTATGTGCTATGTGTACATAAGTGGATATGACTGAGCGTATTCTTAAGAGCCACCAGGGCTGCCAACTGTTAATAAATGCTCTCAATGTTTTAAATCCAAATACCCATATATCATAAAGTATGCAAGCCGACAGCTTTAAACTATGCTCACGTATAGTACCTAACATTCTATATTAATTTGGAGTAACTTATATACGTCAGTGCTGCCAACATGATTCTAAGCCTGCTGAGAGGTCCAACTTTAAATACATGTAACTTCTATACAACCAAATTTTGTATTCTGTACCTTAAGAGATGGAATTAAGAATATATTCAGTCACCAGGGCTGCCAACTGTAGTTCTCTATTATTAACAACTTAATTTCGTCATTATTCTAGATAGATCCATATAGATTAATCATTGGCATGGATCTTAAATTTTAAGAAAAGTAGGCTCTTTAGTTCGTCACGGAACTTCTTGTTTTTGTTTGTTTGTTTTTGTTGCATGGTGGCGTGCAAAATGCGGTGTAAACGAAACAAATATATAGTTTTTTTTTGGTGAGGCCTCATGAGAGGCCGAGTGCAGGACTTTCTATTCGACGCCCGTGGGCGACCTGCGCGTCGGGAGGAGAGATGGAATGGATGAAGATGAATGAAACTGGGAAAGGATATGGAAGGAATCGGCCGTGGCCTATCAGAAGGTACCGTCCCAGCATTTGCCTGGTGTTGAAAATGGGGAAACCACGGAAAACCATTTCAAGGACGGCCGACGGTGGGCCTCGAACCCACGCGTCTACCGAGTCAGCAGAGAGCTTGCTTGGTCCCATGACCTAATGCTGCGCTTTAGCCAGCTGAGCCACTACTGTCGGTAATATATAGTTTATCTACTTACACG
Source organism: Meconema thalassinum (assembly GCA_946902985.2). NCBI lineage: Eukaryota > Metazoa > Arthropoda > Insecta > Orthoptera > Tettigoniidae > Meconema > Meconema thalassinum. The sequence continues at coordinate 1,296,369,502 of OX336389.2, forward strand.
ATACATTTTTAATGTGTGCTGTATTATACACAGCTGTTAAATATCAGGGGAAGATCTTACGCTATACTTTTACTTCAAAGGCTACTATGGGGAGGAGCCTTTGGAAATTTCTCATTTTTAATGTACTAGTACTTGTACTTGTACTCATAATAGCTGAAGAGTATTAAACCATTTTTGCCTCAAACCTTATACAGTAGTACAGTAGTTAAAGAATATAATATGTGATTCCAGAGATATTAAAAGTGCTAAACAACAGTAGGCCAAATTTCAACTCGATCGTTTTCATAGTAGCCTTGGGGGAGGGGGGAGAATGTGTGTGGAAATGTCAGTCGAGATTATTTCTGAGTCATTAAACAGGTAGCCGCGTCCAAGGGCTGTGGGGAAGTGTCAGTATTTTTTGCAGTGTGTGGAAGTGTCAGTGTGTGGAACTGTCCGGACACACCTCATATTCATGGTTGAACTTGCTGTTCTGGCATTCTGATATTTTCTGTTGAGTGGATCATTTTCTTTTGCACTTAATCGCTTTAGCGAATGTGTAATTGTTTGACTGAACAATTATGGTTAGTTCCATTCCTATGCATAACTCATCTAGCCAACGAATATGGGGCCCATTTGCCTAGTGCAGTGGCGTGGGTTAATCCTCTTACCCATCCTAGGGATTTTCATCCATCCGACGCTGTGGGGCCGCTGTCCACCGTGCAGTGAGTGTGGGGTTAATCCTCTTATCTACGTTAGTTTCCATTTCATCTAGTCAACGAATGGGGCCCACTTGTCTAGAACAGTGGCGTGGAGTTAATCTTCTTACCCATCCTAGTTTTCATATTTGTTTTATCTTCATGCTGAATGGATTGTAAGAGAACTAAACTACGTCAGTCACGTATCAATTGATAATTATTAATACAGTAAACGTCATCATGATCTTATTTTTGATTCTTGTTCATGATCCACTAGTTTTTTTTAATGTCTGAGTTCTATTTTATGAGAACAGTAAATTTAAATTAATGGTTGATTAACATATCCAAGGATTTTAGGGACAGTTCACTCCTCTAACAGAGATGTTTTGAGGTTAATGTAAATCTCATACGATCAGAAATATCATAGTAACTACTGCTTATATTGAATGAATGAATATTAGGATTTTGTCCAGAGTGATGCCATCATCACTTACTCAATTTAGGCTTGGGGCGTTTAATAATTGATTCTGTGATCCATATATTTTTAGAGAGGATTTTGGACACATTAATTTTGATCACAGCACAGGTGTATAATTATCTTTAGAGGGCAGCTTATGGAATTTTATGGTGCTCTTATTAAATGCATTCCTTTGAGAGATTATATTGCCAAGTTTTATGATGTAATAATATTGCCACATTGAAATTTATTGACTGGAAATGTTACGGTTTGAATCCTGTCTGTCTCATGATTCAGGCAATGCACTGAATGATTACCGTATTGAGAATTATTATGAAGTTGTAATGAAGGATTAAATGATGTGATTTTTGATTAAATGAATATTGATGTTTTTTTTTATTAAATGAATAATAATGTGGTTTTTGATTAAGTGAATAATGATGTGGTTTGATGAACAGAGTTTCATGTGGTTATTGTCGGATGGTGATATCCGAATAGATACAGTTAATGGCAAATATTTATGGCAATCAGTATGGTTGATGAATGAAATAGATGAGCATAATCCTCAGGTTAATATACTAGAGTGGAATCTGGCAACTCTAAATGTAATAAAATTTAAATAACGCCTCTAATACGATCCAATTTAGCTCTCCAAAATATGAGTGAATTTATCCGAGCTGCAATTATATGAGATTAAAAATGGTTTAAGCTAGATATGAATTTCTATCGTTTGATTAATCTGATTATTTGTTGGAGTTGAGGAAATCTCTGATCATGACTAAACAGGATGACTGATATCCCCAGTTGATATCATATAATATATATTTTTACCATGTCAGATGAATATTCAAATTTATGGCTGATGATCGAATGTTTCTTTTGAATTCGATCTAGTGAAGTTAGAAGTGAGTAATAATTTTTCCCGGCGGTATATCAATACAAGTCTGTATATAAATGTGTAAAGTTTAGAATATATATATTTTGTGTTCACATGAAGAATTTGTTAAAAATAATTTTGGTTAGGTCTCAGAAATCACAAGTGATTTTAAGTGAAGTGCTTCGATGTGATTTTCTAAGTGGACAAACAAACTTCTAGTTTTTATTATTTTGAACATAAGAACGTTAAGACAGGAATGAGATGGTTGGAGTTGAAATGAACATTATTATCCTAACCTTTATTATCCACCATTCTCTTAGGCAGGTTTTCTTCGTTTATTTTCCATTATTTATATCTTGCCAAATTTAAAGAAATTTTCTTTCTTTGTTTTTAAAAATTTCGTGATAGCATCTTTTCCCTTTTCCCTTTTCTGTGTAAGTTTAAGGCTTTTTTTTTGTTTGTTTTAAACTGGATTTCGACACATTCCTGTTCTTGTTTTTTATGTGTGTGTCCCGTACCGGATGATGTGCGATGTTTGTTCAGCCAGGTCGTCGCATGCCATCGCGGAACGGGTACATCACACTCATCCTCGTGAGGCAAAACTGAGAAGAGGTGAGTTTGATTCCGAACTCAGCCATCCTGGGAGTGGTTTTCTGTGGTTTCCCACTTCCACTCCAGGCAAATGTCAGGATGGTTCCTAACTTACGGCCATGACTGCCTCCTTCCCAATCCTCACCTGGATTACAAATACACACTAATACAGCCAACACAATACAACTGGATATCAAACAAAATTCTGCGTACACCCGAAGTACAAAGGGTTAAATGACCACAATGTCCAAGCCCCTCAAATGAAACAACAGACAACAGTACATACCTGAAGTCGGTGTCCATAGCATGGTTCATGAAGTAAAATAATAGTTATAACGTTGGAAGAAGAAGCAAAAGAAAAAGTGATTAATGAAATTGAGAATGGCATGAAGAATGCTGACGTGTCGTCAATTAAGCCTAGTTTTCCTCTGTCCAAACTATAATATTTGGAAGAGCAAGGATAAAATTGTTGCTGCATTTGAACAAAATGGATTGATAATTGAGTGGTTACGAAAATAAGATTGGAGTGACTTGAGGGCTTGAGGCGCTGCTTAAGTGGTTTAAGCAACAGAGAAACGACAACATACCCATTACTGGATCTCTCCTTATGGTGAATGCGGAAGTATTTACCAGGAAATTAAAAGATGAGAAATTTGTGTACAGCGTGGGTAGATTGACGGATTCAAACGACGCCACAACGTTACTTTTGCCTAAAGCGGCCTACACACATGGGAACCTGGTTCGCACGAACCATGTTCGTCATTTGTTCCCCTGTGTGTGGTGTTTAACGAACCAAGATCGCCACAATTTCTCACGAACTTGGTCTTCCATCGGGTTGGAAAACATTTGTTCGGTTCGCCGGCAGGGCGATCCAAGTTCGTCTGTGTGTGGAGGAGGGAAACCGTTGTTCGCCATGTTGATTTTTGTCAGTACTCAGTGCAGACGCTTGGGCGCTTGCAGTTGGAGAGCCTCGTTGTTGTTTCCGTTGAATCCTTCGTTTTTGATGGACTTCATAGAAGCATATAGAGAGTTTCCATGCTTATGGAAAGTGAAAAGCGACGAGAACAGGAACAGGAATAAGCGAGACGAAGCGTCGAACAATCTCTTACTGTTGACTCGCGACACGATTCCCACTGCAGACCTAAGTTTCGTCAAAAGTAGAATCAAGTCAGTAAAGCAGAGTTTCCGTAGGGTAGGCCTATTTTGAAAAGTGCCACTACTGATTCCACTACAGACTTTCTCGTGAATTACGGAGGCAACTGCAGCCGATTTACGGCGTTCTAAAAACACTTGGGTGTGTGATTAGTATTGAAAATGAAAATCCACAGCCTGCTTCCAGTCTTCGACCGGGTCAGGAATGGAATGAATGAAGCCCCTATCTAGCGGCGAGGATATGAACTGTGCCGGCTGCCGAGGCCTGACGCACTCCTCTGGGGCAATGATTAAATGAATGACAGATGAAATGAAATGATAGTGGAGAGTGTTGCTGGAATGAAATTTTGACAGGGAAAACCGGAGTACCCGGAGAAAAACCTGTCTGCCTCCGTTCTGTCCAGCACAGATCTCACATGGAGTGACCGGGATTTGAACCACGGACTCAGCGGTGAGAGGCCGGCGTGCTGCCGCCTGAGCCACGGAGGCTCTGTGATTAGTATTGATTTTTTCCAATAAATACATTTGAAAACACGTTTCATGTAATTTATCAACCAATTAATTTATATCCAATAAAGGTTATGCTAGGATTCATGATTAGTTTAATCAAAAGTGTGCCCTGGCAGGCCAACAACAATTGCCTTTAGAGTTATAAAGATTATGAATTATGAAAACAACTTTGTTAATAAAATATAGAAATGAAGTAACGTAATAAACTTACTTTAATGAAGTCTTTATGCAGGGTCTTGTAAATTGCTATGCATGTTTCGGGAATTATTTTCCCCAGTGTTTGTGGTGATATGGCGCACGAAAACTTTAAGTCCTCCAAGTTTCTTCCAGTAGCTAGGTAGCGAAGTGTAGCAACGAGGCGATGTTCGGCCGATATAGACTTTCTCATGTGAGTATCCCGCTTTGATATGTAGGGTGTCACAAGTTCCAATAAATAATTGAATTCTGTTTCGGTCATTCTTAAATAATTGGTGTAATCTTTCGCACTGTTCTCCCTAAGGTGATATAAGAGATTGAGGTGAGAGCACTTCTCTCTCTCTCACGAAGCCACTGCTTGGTCCATTGCGATCTTTTCTTCTTCGTTCTTGTAAAAACCCCAAACTCATCTAATACAACAATAGCAGCTGCAATCTTCGAAGAACTCATCCCAACTGCTGGAATGAAACTGGTGAAATGGCGAACCGTTGTTCACATTCCCCTCCACTGTGTGTAGGGAGTGACGAACCAAGAACTTGGTTCGCCGAACCAAGTTCGGCGAACCAGGTTCCCATGTGTGTAGGCCGCTTAAGTGAGCCGTGAAGCCGAGAAGCCAGAAGAAGCCAACAATGGCTTACTACCGTGTGGTCTGTAGTGCGCGAAGGATTTGCAGACGAGATTGACCTTTTCTTTAGATTGACTCCTGACAAGACTCTGAAATTCAAAGAGGAAAAATGTGTTGATGGCAATTCATCTAAAGACTGAATAACAGTTCTTATTTGTTCTAATGAAGATGGAACTGAGAAGAGAAAATTGCTCATCATAGGTTTTAAAAAAATACTTAGGTGCTTTAAGCATTTAAAGAATCTGCCAGTAGACTACAATTGTACTTAAAAATTGTGAATGACCTCAGAATTGTTTGAAGCTGAAATGAAACATTGGGATCGGGAGATTAGAGCAGGCAATAAAGATCCTGGTTCTTATTGACAACTGACCAGCGCATCCTGTACTCATGGGTCTGGAGAACATTACCATAGGCTGTTTTTCTTCCTGCAAATACGACAAGCTTATTGCAGCCTATGGATCAAGGAGTAATAATTAGGGGTTTGAAATGCCACTATTGGAAAGGAGGTGGCCCTAGCGTTAAGTTGCAAACCATCCTGGCATTTGCCTGGAATAGAAGTGTGAAACCATGGAAAATCATTTACAGGATTGCTGAGGTTGGAATCAAACTCACCTCTTCTTAGTTTTGCCTCACAAGGCCGAGTGTACCATGCTTCAGCCTTATGACCAGAATTAAATTTCTTAGCAGAGCTGTGAATCAAACCTAGACCTCTGGGCGACTGCCAAGAATGCTAGCCGCTGAACCACAAGGTGGTCATAGGAGATAGGGCTGTATATGAAGGAAACCATACAATGTAACATAGTATCTGTAAGGTATGTAAATGAACAATTAATATCAATCGATCTTGAAACCTCAGGAAGTAGGCAGAACTTATGTGGCACTGAGTGATGTGGTAATGAGAATTAACAAAAAACATCTGTGAGGGGATGTCTCAAATGTGAGCCTCACCTGAATGCAGTGCAGCCTGGTTTATACTGACGAGGCTCTGGTCACCGAGTGACTCCCGGAATAAGGAGTCCCACTGTTCCTCCAAAGAGGAGGTATAAGTCCAGGGCACCCTCTTGTCCTTGGAATAAGAAATCATTCCTAGAGTCGGATGAATCTATCGAAGTTCAGTGGCAGTAGGGTATGGTAGACGTGGAAAACCTCCACATTAAAGATCTTTGTGGGAAGGGGGTGGACCCTTAAAGGCTACGGGAACAAACCCTAACAGAGAATGAAAGGAGAAATTTAGGCTCAGCAAGCCAGTTATTCTTCAAAATACAGTAAAGTACATGCTTTGAACAAACAAATGAGCCTTGGAAAAAATCACACTGGACATGACCCCTCTTTTTCAAGTACTGATGCGGATGATGGGAGACCTAATGTTATTCAATGCAAGAAGAATAAACCTAATGTTAGACGAAACTCTATTATAATTGGGACACGAAACATCATCACACTTGCAGGGCAATGTGAGGAACTAGTTGACTTAATGGATGGAAGGAAAATAGAATGATGTCTTTGGGCTTACCGAAACCGAATGGAAAAGATCTGATTCAAAAATATTAAGGAGTGGTTAAAAACTTTACTGGCGCTGCCTTCGAAAGGATGCAAAGAATGGTGTTGGTTTTCTTGTGAGTCCACCTGTAGATGCAAATTTGGATATTGTACCTAGGCCTATAAATGACAGAATAATTCAATTACAACTTAACTGGGAGAAAGGAATACTCACAATCGTCGTTCAGGTGTATGCACCACAGAGTGGAAGCAGCTAAGCTGATAAAGATACACTTATAGATGAACTAGAAAGATATGTTCTAGTGATAGGAGACAATGCACAGCTTGACATGGATAGGACAGGGTATGAGACAGTAATAGGACCCCATGGGTTTGGTCGTAAGAACTCAGAAGGATAACTGCTACTGGATATGTCTAAGAAACCAATATTACAGATCAAGAATACATGGTTCCAAAAAAGACGAAGCCACAAAATAAAACGGTACAGCTGGGATGATAAAGTAAAGTCACTGATTGATTTAAACACCACCGACGAAGTAGCTGGTTGACACGTTTTACCAGGAGAACGCACAGAGGGTCACCACCATCTGATATTAACAACTCTGTGGGACGTGAAAATATCTGCCAAATGGAAAACTAAGATCAGAACCTGGAAATTGGATGATCCAGTTTGATAATTAAACTATCGCATAATCGGTTAATGTATAATTTTAACTGCCAATCAGTTAATGTATAATTTTAACTGCCACTTTGTAAGTTTTGCATACAATGACAGATAAACATCATTAATTTTCTTTATGCATTATTACAGTGGTTCCCAAAACTTTTGAATCTTGTGGCATACACAGGGCTGTATGCATTTAAAATAAACTTCTTCTCGATATTTGTTGATATGCTGCTTGCACTGCTCACAGTTGTTTATAGTGAGAAAAAGTTAGATAAAATTATTTAAAATACATTTGGTGGGCGCTAATACACAAACACAAAATTCTTAGGCGAATGCTCTACCACTTGTACCACTCCATACATTGAAAGTATTCTAAATTTGACCAAAGAAGCTTTCAGCTGTGTGTTGTACAAGTCATGTCATATGGATGGAAGGTAGACAATTAAGATATCTGAATATGCGTGACTTGAACCTAGCCTACAGGTAGTGTGTTCATGTTAACACAGATGACACAGATGAAACTTTACCAAGAGAATTAAAAGTTTCTTCACATTAGCTCGGTTGTAGAACAACAATGACCGAAACTCATGTACGTCAAACATTTGAATTAGGGGCCGATGACCTCGCTTTTCTGCCCCTTAAAGCAACGATAACTAACTACACATTTGAATTCTCTACCTTCCATCTATACGGATTGTTTTATTAGTACAACACATGGCGTAATAACTGAAAGCTTCCTTGGTCATCAGTGTGGTTGTGAAAATCCAATTCTTATTCCAAATTTCTTTTGAGATCAGAGATTCTCAAAAAATATGTAAATGTACAAGACTTATAGTTTAATGTTTCAGGGTATCGGTAGTCATAAAAAGTCCATGTACTGCATTTCTGAGCCTGTCCTTGCAGGCCGATGATGCAACCATGAGGTGATAGACAGAAGCAGACTGTGCAACATTCGATGGATTGAGGAAGTACCGTTTCATTTGAACTGTGCATGTTGAATAATTCTGTAGCGAAGTCATTACAGTGGCAGATATTTCAAGTTCACCTCTCAGTCACATGATGAGCATTGGTCAACACTTGGAAAACTTCACAAAAATTCACAGTCCTTAATAACTTCTTACACTCATGATTTAAACATTGCTAATTCTCACATGGTGGATTCAAAACAAAATTAACATTTTGATTTTTCCACTTTCTCAGTTTTATGAGTGGTTAAGGTGGTAGTACTGGGGGTACTATACCACCCTTGTCTCCAGTCCTTGAGCACAAGTCTCGGGGGTGATGGGCAGCTTACAGTGGAAGTGGACTAACCTAGTATGAAGAATTCTCTCGAGTCTGAGAGAAATGTTTAACTGCATTAGCCTGGCTGTCAGTAACAATAGGCTTGCCCTGGCAGCATCCAAGATAGAAGTGTCAGTGTGACATTACATGTGGAATTTAATTTCTTGAACATCAATAATCTTATGAATCAGTCAGTATGAGATTCAGCTAATACTCACCAGTATTGGGTGGAGTCTGGGAGGAGGAATCATGTTGCATCAGTGCTCGTCGAACTAAGCCTATCACATTAAGTTGTGTGTTCTGTAATTTAGAGGAGCAGGAATGGGAAAGGTTCCTGCTGGGATGCTCCTGTGTATACACTTTCAACTGAGTATTGCTGGTGGTTGCATGATGTGCACATGCATCATGGAATATGGATCCAGATTATGGCAAAAGGAAAATAGCCTATATTACTTCACTTTAACAATAATACAATTTTATTTACAGTAATATTCCATTCACATTTATATACAATGAGTTTTTAATGCTAAACTTTGCAAGTCAAATTCTAATCTTAACACACATATGTGGCACATATCAAAACTACTGTTGCTTTACAAACAAATACCATTTACATATTACAATTATAATACACACCTACAGTCTCATTCAACCTCAGTTCACTTCTGTACAGTAATTATAGAATAAGTCTGGCAATTGATACCACTTTTTCATTCTTATTACAGCTGCAAATCTGATTGTGTAATAAATAGCTTGGTATAAAAATTACCTATAAATATTTGTCTATCTACTTTCTGATAGTCATGCTAATGCTAGTATGATTACAAGATCACCTTAAAAGTAAATTTACTTGAAATCTTTGGCAGGTATTTACACATTGAACAATCTAACAAGGAATATGACTAATATCACAAAAGCTTCATTACTTGCAATCATAAACACGTACATACAGTCTCGCAATATAAACAGTTAGGCACAGCTATGGCACAGAGCTTTGCGATTAAATGAGGTAGTTGATTGTAATTTGTATGGAAATCTCAATTTTCCTCACTACACTGTGATTCTATAGATATCACTAAATTCTTATGGAACTGTACATCTGGCTTACTGAATGAATCATAAAGCTTTAGTTACCGGTACCTTAAAACTAATTAATAAACATGAACTGGCCCCGATCTGATCAGCCGAGAGATATGGATGGTCTATCATTTTGATGCATTGCCAGATGCTCTCTAGTTAAGAACTTAGTTACTAGTATACATATATAGCATATAATCATTTACACAAGCGTATTGAATCGAGAAACTAATATACACATCAACTACAGTCTTTCAATTGGCAATTTGTTATTAGCTACAATACTAACTAATAGTGTCACAGACATACCTCACACATCTTATTTACAAAATTTAATACAGCTAATCCAGAACCGTCCAGCAATATCCCGACTACCAAATACAGTGTTTGAAGCATGCTGCCTGGTCATTAATTTGGTTATCTCAGGCAAGATACACTCCAAATTTTCTTTTTACACTACACACGAACAACAATAACTAACACTACACATGAAGATAATGAACTGTAACAAGAAAATATACCGGTATGTTTTATCCTTCAATTAAATTTTCTAAACTACATCTATCCTGTCTGAAGTGAAACTCTTAACTTCTTAACATATTCACCCCCTTAATAACGTTCATTTAGAACAAAAAGTAGCATATATACAAAGCGTTGAGCACATTCTGATATAAAGGAGTTGAATTGAATTTATGTGATTTTGCTATTTGGACTTCAACTTTTCCGAGATTTTACTGACCTACTTGTTGATATCCTGTGTTACTTTACTGTTCTGTTCTTGTAAAAGATCCCCAATGAAGGATGACCTTGTTGGCCACCTGCTGGGCACATGACATATTATTGAGCACTCATTTGTTGTGAAATTAATTTATGGCTAAGATATGTTTGCAAACAGAACAACTGAGCAGTTTATGAAGGTGAATATGCTGTAAATATATCAGAATTGTATTTAAAATTATTTTTGCTCGGAAATATTACTTATAGTAATAATTGCATGCAACAATCATTTTAGTCTAACATCTTGCTGAGATTAAGAAGAATAGATATTATATATAAACATAATATTACGATAATTTAAAATAAATAATGCTCCTTCTAAATAGTTTCATCCGAAGTGCAATACTAGGCATATTTCAGGCAAGAAGACATTGTCTGAAATATTTTTGGTTGATTTAGTAATTGATTTTGAAGGTGTTTTATATCTCACCGCCGTTTCTGTAAATTAAATTTAAACACATTTTTAGGTAGGCCCAAATTACCGACGGGTACTCGATACTCAACTCCTGGAACTGGAAGTATGGAGAAATGCTGAAGTAATGTTGACAAGGTCAGGAAGGAGATGAACTGGACCATCTTGTAACCCATACAAGATCGGCGACCTCCTCCAAATGGCAAGAAGTGATCCGGCTTCACCAATCGCCCATTGACAAGGAAGCGCTCTGGTTTAAAAGCTTCGGGTTCGCTCCAAAGTTCTGGACTCATATGCAAATCATAATTGTTCAGGAATATGAGTGTGTCCTTTTCAACTTTAAAACCTGGAAAAAGAGAGAAAACAAACTGTTTTAGTTAAACTTTCTCGCACTGCATATATTTGGGACGCGGAATTTTAAAGCATTTGTCCTAATCAAGTGTCATCAAAATCAATATTTACCTGCTACGGAGCTGTCCTGGTTGGCCACATGCGGTACGATTGGTGAGGCGATAAGCCTGAGAGCTTCTAGAGCTACAGCCTCTGTGTATGGCATGGCTGTCCGGTCCCCAAGCTCCACAGATCTCACTTGAACTCCTTCCACACATGTCACGGCGTCCACCTCATCCTGGATTCTCTGTTGTACTTCTGGTAGTGTCGTGATGAACCCCAAGATCTAAAAATTAGCAAGAAATCAATTATTATATTTTATGTGGCTTGAGAAACTTTCAGGATTACAGGCAAATGAGGCCTTTAAGATATGTGGTCGTGTATTGTTCAAATAGTACAATAGTACGCAAATTCTCTACCTTCCATCTACTGTAAATGTCTAACCGCCTAAACGACCTAATAGCTAAAAGCATCCATTTGCCATCATTGCGGTCCAGAAAGTGCAATTCTTGGATTTCAGGGCTATTGGTCTAATATTTCCTTTATTTGGTGGGATATTTTGAAATTGGATTTACTTGAAATGTTGGTACTTGTATGATATACAGAATGGCAAATATTTTAGTTTTCAAAGGTTGGTTGCTTGTATTTTAAATGCTATCTAGAAAAGCAGCAGTGCAAAACATGACATATATTTACCTTGAAAACAAAGCAGGAAAGTGCAGAATGGCCACCGATGATGTCCTCGAGGGCAAACATTGCAACATCGACGGACATAGCTGGCTGTTGCTCGCTGCGTACGTGGTTGATGAGCGCATCTACGTAGTCTTCCTCCTCTTTCCATGGTGTCCAAGCATCCATTCGTGATGCAACAATCTCAGTCATCATGAATTCTCTAATGGAGTGGCTCCACTTCTCGATCTGGGAGAAGTGCTTCATATGGAAGGGCAGCAGCCAAGGAATAAAGTCTGCAGCGTATCCCTGGTTAACCTCGTAAAATATTTCATCAAAATTCTCAACCATGACTCTAAATCCCTCATCATCCTTTTCAAAACGGCGATTGCAGAAATAGGAAGTGAAAATGTTAGCCATTGCAAAGGAGAGTCGTGGTCTCAAGTCAATCGGCTCGGGATGTGATTCCTTGAGACCATCAACCAGCAAGTCCAGTTCTGTCGTGGCCAAGTTGTTGAGCAGGTGGAAACGGGCGGAGAACGCCCTCGGAAAGGTGTGAGTGCGGATCATTTCGCGGCGGGCCTTCTGCACGTCGGACCAGTCACAAAATGCGAGAGCTGTGAATAAGAACGGAAACGACTACGTGTAGATCATATTCACATTTACTTGTCATGATTACATTTATATTCGAAATATTACAAGAAGCTAAGAAAATGATTCATAGTGTTATTTTTGTGATATTTATAAGTAATCACTAGTTTTTTTTGTTTGTTACAGGTACAAAAGTAGACTAACTGTAGGCTATACACTTAATGCACAAAAGGTCCTTATGCAGAATTTCCTTTAATGCGGAATCGAGTCCTGTGAAGTCATCGGATCAAACTATTTTCACTTCAAGATGCCAAGGGAGAGTGGTTAGCAATGTTTATAAGTGTGTGGTATACATTGTTACTATTCGTCCCTGGCAATCCCGATCAATTTTTACAATAATTCAATGAGAAGCATTGAATCTAGTCAAATATTTTGTATCCTGTCATTCAGAAGATATGTGCCAATATATTATTGATCTGTATAATAGGAATAACTTCTTAAATTCATTTGCTCTAGAAACTTCTAAACAATGGTATAACACTTGTAACAATGATTATGATCGTAATAATAACATGAACAAATCAAGTCAGCAAATTATTTTCAACAGGAAGAAGTATCATGCTACCGAATCAGAATCTTCGAGAAGTTATGATATACTTACAGTTCTCTTTATCGCCACAGAAGAGTTGGTTGTATCTGCTGAAATTGGGTCGTCCGTCGAAGTGAGTTCCTTTGGTTAAAAGTACTTCTTTTATGTTTTCAAGCCCATTGACCACTAGACACGGTACGGAACCAAGATGAAGTTTAAATACATTTCCGTATGTTTTAGCCAGAACTCCAAAAGCTTGGTATGGCACGTCGTATCCAGCCAGCAGATGAAGAGAGCCGATGACAGGCCATGACCTCGGACCTGGTGGGTCGACAACTGCCAACATGTCTGAGTCCGGAGTGTATACGTTTTGTTTTCTTTGTTTTCTTGACCTCAGAGTGTCTAGCAAAAGTAAAATAAGAGCTATTATTAGCGCTAGGAGTAAAATGTAAGACGTGGTACTCAACATGAAAACTGGTCCCATTTTGGATTAGATTATTGGCTGTAGTAATGATACGAATTATTTCTGTTTAAAGGAACTATATTGTAGTGCGTTGTAGAAGAGATTCAACTAAATGGTGATGTGTCAAAGTGAAGCAATTGTATTGTGTAATTTTGGAATCGAGATTACTGAGGAAGACTCCGTGTTGCTGGAGAGAGCCGCAGAACTCGTCTGAAATTCACCTGCTCCTAGCGTGCTTTATATACGCTGCGGTCACTATGGCATTAATACAAGTCACTAATGCATAATGGATGTAGAGGTCTTAAGGATTTTTTTTCCAGTGGCCAATAAGATGACTCGATGAATACCATTTACATACGTTGTAACTGGCGGTTGGTTCACTAATTCACGGGACGAAGGATTGATAATGCAGATTCAAGCGTAAGGAGTATTTGAGGGAGTTCAGAGATTTTGATTTTGATTGACTGGACTTTTTACTTCACTACGGTGTGTAATATATTATTGTCTTTTCAGGTATTTTTTCAAGTACCGGTACTGGTAGTAGTCTTGTAGCCACTATTTGGTACCAGTGTACGCCTAAAATCATTCCACCAAGGAACAATTATTTCTTTTTTGAGTAAGTTATTAAGGCATTTTCATAAATGTTAGTGACATCAATGACACGATTGAATGCCGAAGAAGACTGAATGAAATGATTTCCCATTATCACAATTAATCATTGCGTTTGTATTCTCAAAGCCGTCTTAACAATGGTAGAAGCATACTGTTTTTTTTTTTTATAAAACCCGCGACTTTTGCATAGGAATATTATATTATGTTCGATGAAAAAAAATGAAAAAAAAAAGATAACCGTGAAATGGTATAAAAGTTTGTATCGACATGTTTAGGACTAATCAATCATACATCATCATCACCATCATCCAGATCATCATCATCATCATCATCATCATCATATTCATTAGCAATGTATCAGGACATTACCAATCCTTCTGGAGCAATATTTGGAAGTTCAAAACTGAAATGTAATATCCCTCCACTATCCACCGAGAAGTATAAGACATTTTGAATGATTTTGAAGCATTGAATCCCGAGTGATCTTAGATGCTATGGTCAGCATGTGGTTGGGTGAGCTTTTGCTGGGTTGGAGGAATAATGGAAAGGAATTGTTCGCTCTATTATAAGTGAACTCCAGCACAGAAAGAGCTTTATCTGCCCATATGAAATGATTATCATTCCTTGTCTTCTTCAAGTCTCAGTAACTATGGCGTTTAATGAGGGTAATTACAAACATTGCCGTCTACCCAAGGAGGGCTTCTTTCGATCATTGCGTGAGCACTTTATCGAGGTAAAGAAGGGAGGAACAGCGGTATAGTAGTTGCTTGCCTAAATGCTAAATTATCAATGATCCATAGAATAATATTTGTTGTTAATTCAATTAGGGACTTGGGGCATCTTGGTCATCAGCCCCGTGTTGTTGGGTGTGTGCTTAATTAATCTGATGACCTGTATTTATATGATGACTGTAGCAGTGTGTGAACCTGTATTAGGGATGAGGTAGGTGCCATCCCGGGACTTTAAATAAGGTACTATTCCGCCATTTGTCTGGAGGGAGTGTGGAATACATGGGGAAAATCACACTCAGTATAGCCGCTGTCAGCGCCTGGATTCGAACCAACGATCTCCGGACTTGCTGCAGCTGCCCACGTGGTCGTGGTGCACTATTAAACGAGCACGGCTACGCCGCAGGACCATCTATTTACAGTCTATATAATACGCTAAGGTGTATGTTTCACAAAACTCAAGCTCCTAAACCAGAGGGAGCTAGAGGGTGTGGTTTGTACCAAAATCTTCAAAATTGTCTCAATAGTACAGGAAAAATCTTACATTTCTTGGCAAGTCAACGGAAATATATTTATTTGTTAATAAATTCTTTTTAAACAAATAAACAAGACGATAGCACCATGAACCTTTACAGTGTATTAGTTAAAGGAATACAAGTATTTGTTGTTGTTGTTCTTGTTTATCTTAGGGGCTGCAACATCTAGGTCAGGTAGCCCGGTGTATGTGGGTGTGCGTGGAATTTGTCTGATAACCTGTGTTATTGTGATGGCTGTACCAGTGTGTGTATTTGTAAATTGGGGATAGGATTGGGAAGGAGACGGCCGTGGCCGGGAACCAGGACGTGTGAATCGATAGAAAAATGTAGCTTCCAATTTTTAGTTACATATCTCAGAAACTACAATAGATACTGTATTTCCTTATTGTGTTTTCCGTAAGTCATATTTTTTGAAACTTCATGTACCATTTTCTCAGGAACTTTCTGATCAATGTATTTGAAACTTGGTAGTCTCTATATAGATCTACCAGTGGAAGTAAATTTATTCAGGTATCTTGATTAGTTCATGGAGCCCAGCTTGAAAAGCACTGACAATTTTACAGAAAATTTCAGTTTTCAACAAGGATGTTTAAAAAAAACTTAACTCCTGCAAACAATAGGACAATACTTTTACTTCAGTAGCTCAAAAATGGTTTAAATATTATGCATGCAAAGTTTTTTGGGTCTGGTTTGAGTATTTGCTCAGAAAAAGGGACATGAGTTAAGGGAACTTTTAACAATATATTCTTCCAGATTGCTTTTGTAATGCTTTCTCCGACATAAAATATTCAACAATTCTACCCAAATAATGATGAATGTACCGTAAACAAGGACTACTTGAGCCCGCAGGGGTAACTTGAGCCCACATTAAAAAAGTGTTCTTTTGGTATATTCAGAGTAAAAAATTGCAATGTTTTGTTTCATTTAATGTTGTTGTGGCATTAATTTTTTCAACATTCATAAAAAGTACTGATTTTTATTGTCGTGTTCAAAGTCATATTTCAGTGTTGCATTTAGTAATCGAGATTTAATGCTTTTCAGTTGATTGGCTGGCTGCGTGGCTCAGCGGTAACGCTCTCGCCTGCTGTTCCCAAGTTTGGAGGATTGAATCCTGCCGCAGCCAGTTGGCATTTGAGGGTGCGCAAATGCGAGGGAGCCGTGTCAGTAGAGTTACTGGCATGTTGAAGATCCCATTCGGGGCAAAATTCCGTCAACCCAGCGTCTCTAAAATCCGAAGTTGTTAAAAGGGACGTAAAACCAATGACATTATTATTATTATTTTCAGTTGATCAACATGATTGTAACCCATTGTAATGGGTGTTTCCTAAAACCTAATATCATGTAATGTTTTTCAGGTTTAGAGAAGCACCCATTACAATTAGGTACAATCGTGTTGACCGATTGAAAATCAGTGCTGATTTTAGAAAAAAAAAGAATTTTGTTTTTGTTGTTGTTGATGAAGCTGCTGCTGATGATGATAAAGATGATGATTCATGTTATTATTGTGATTACAGTTCGTCTCGGATTACCATTCTGTAAATCTGTCCATGATTTTGGTTTGTATTTACGAATTCCCCCACGTCCCGAAAAAGTTGTTATTTAATTTGATATGTATCGTGTATCGTGATCATTTAGCCCCGTGTACTTCGGTGTGTGTATAATTTGTGTGATAACTTGTAATCTCGTGGTATCTGTAGTAGTGTGTGCATTAGTAATTCAGGTGAGGATTGGGAAAGAGGCGGCCGTGACCTTAATTTAGAAACCATCTCATGCCATGGGAAAGCATGGAAAACCACTGAAAACCACCTCCAGGATGGCTGAGATGGAAATCGAATCCACGTTTTCCCAGTTTTGCCTCACGAGGCTGAGTGTACCCCCGCTCTAGCCCTCACACCAGAATTACATTTCTTGATAGCCGGGAATCGAATTCCGACCTGCGGGACGACAGCCAACGATGCTAGCCGCAACACCACTAGATGGTCTCCGGAATTAAAAAAAAAAAAACAAGCACATTAAAACCAAGATACGTGCCTGATGCTCGTGGTATTAGTGAAGACTTACCGTACCATTTTTATTCCACTCCATCCTTTTAATATTCTACTTGGGCTAGATTTCCTAATTGTCTCAATAGGGTCTCAATGTCATGTCGATCACAACAAATTAAGGCCATGACTGCCTCCTTTCGTTTCCTCACCTGAATTACAAATACACACACGAATACAGCCATCATTACAATAACGAAGGTTACCAGCCAAAATTCGGTACTCATCCAAGTACACGGGGCTAAATGAGGAGCCTATTTCCAAAGGTCGACATCTGCATTTTCTAAGTTATTGAGAAAAACGAAGAAAAAAAACCGCTTAAACGGCAAAATTCAGGAAAGATTATGTTATTCTACTTTTTATGTTTATGTTCGAGTTTGTTCCAAGAATAACGTGAAATTTCCTGAATCCAACGGTGCAAGCGTTGTTTTTTTTTAAGGAACGAAGTGCAGATGTCGGATTATGGAAATAACTTAACAAAGCAGATGTCGAGATTTGGAAATAAAGTCAAACTTTATATTGATTTTTAACCACAAATATCGTGTTTTGGAACATCTTACACCGTCCATTTGATGTGTTTCTCCAAGAGGAATACGAAATCAACAAAATCTATTTTTTGTAAAAAAATGTCAGATGTTGACTTTTGGAAATAGGCTCCACAAATGATCACGATGTCCAAGCCCCTCAAATAAAACAACAATAACAACAAACATTTCCCACAACCCCGGAGACACATGAATAATTATAAGCGTGTGGCCCAATACATGTCATCCCCTCCTCTCCAACTACATTACTATTGAGATTATTCGGTCGCCAGCTCGGTTCACTGTTTGACGCAGATGACAGCGAGTTCGTGGAAGCTATCCTAGCTTGGCCCACTTTCAGCAGTGTTGTGATGTTGAGGTTCTTAGTATGGGACAGCGGAAATCGATTTTAGAAATTATATTGCGATGCTTATAACGGACGGAATCATCCAGTGTACTATTAGGAGGATTGCGCATTATCTATGCTGCAACTCCTACGAGTGACGTATGTTGTTGTTAATCCTGTTCATCAGCCCTCTGTACTTGGGCGTGTTTTCAATTTGTCTGATAACCTGTGCTTCTGTAGTGACTGTAGTAGTGTGTGGGTCGGGAATGGGATAGGTATCTCGGAACTTGAAATAAGGTACTATCCCGGCAACTGCCTGAAGAGAGTGTGGAAAAACCCGAGGAAAAACCACACCAAGGATAGCCGCTGTCAGTGTTGGGATTCGAACCTCCGATCTCCGGGCTTGCCGCAGCTTCCCGACGCAGTTGTGGTGCACGATTTAACGCGCACGGCCAGTCAAGACTAATAAAATGCAATCAGTGCGTTTCGCTCCAACGCTATTCGCTTGTTTGTTGTTTTCATTTAGGGGCTTGAACATCGTGGTTACTTCAGCCCCGTGTACTTGTGACTGTGTAGAATTTGTCTGATAAACTGTGTTATTGTAGTTTCTGTATTAATGTGTGTATTTGTAATTGAGGCAGGGATTGGCATGGAGGTGGCCGTGACCTTAAGTTAGGAACCATTCTGGCATTTGTCTGGAGTAGAAGTGGGAAACCACGGAAAACCATTTCTAGAGGCCACTCTGAGGTACTAATCGAACCCGCCTCTTCCTTGTCTCACTAGGCTGATTATACCCAGTTTCAGCCTTCAGACCAGAATTAAATTTCTTGGCACAGCCAGGAATCGAACCCGGACCTCCAAGAATGCCTGCCGAGAAGAGTCGAACACACCCGGTCAAATCGCCACCATGCACCACTGGCCTTATACTGCATTGAGTGATGCGAGAGTTATTGTCATTACCTGCTACGAGGGGCATTTAAAAAGTAAGTTCCACATGAATATGGCATGTTAATTAACTCATATTGAGATATGGTGTACAATACAAAGTAACACAGGTTTCACCGTGTTTTTGATGGGAACTATGGAAGCATACAGTTTAGATCTTGCACCATTCGATTACCGTGTGTATAAAAAGCTGAAATAAAGTTTGGTTGGAAAGAGATTTGTCAACGATAAACAAGTTCAAACTGATTCTCTGATGGCTTCAGAGTCAAGAAATGGATTTCTATCGTCAAGGAATTGAAACATCGCTAGAATGTTCAGACCGTTGTTTACAGAGACTAGTCAACTCATGTCGATTTATAGTGTGGTGTATTTGTGTCAATAGGCCTAATAATCGAATGGTGCCAGATCTAAACTTAATGCCGGGTGCTTCCAGAGTTCCCATCAAAAACACAGTGAAACCTGTGTTACTTTGCTTTGTACTGCGTCTCTCATTAAAATATTGTGTATAAATTACCGTACTTTCTGTTTACTGGGCACATTTCATGAGTATAGTATACGTCGTCTAGATATGTCCCCGCACTTAGCGTCGCGTCTGGATGGTAGGACATACAATATGAAGTCAGGCAAGTCACAACATAATAAGGACCGGTGGGCTTACTATGGCTTCGCTGAGATGGCGGATAGTCACATGTAAGCAGCCGAGCCCGCTGAAGTCACATAGCTCACTGGTGTGAACAGAGTGCACCAAGATGGCGGCTAGTCACATTTAGGCCAGTGAGCCCACTGGCGTAACATGGCTCACTGGTGTGTACAGAGTGCACTAAGATGGCGGCTAGCCCCATGTAAGCAGCTGAGCCCACTGACGTAACACGGCTCACTGGTGTGAACAGAGTGCACTAAGATGACGGCTAGTCACATGTAAGCCAGTGAGCTCGCTGATGTAACATGGCTCACTGGTGTATACAGAGTGCACTAAGATAGCGGCTAGTCACATGTAAGCAGCTGAACCCACTGATGTAACATGGCTCACTGGTGTGTACAGAGTGCACTACGATGGCGGCTAGTCACATGTAAGTAGCTGAGCCCACTGGCGTGACATGGCTCACTGGTGTGTACAGAGTGCACTAAGATAGCGGCTAGTCCCATGTAAGCAGCTAAACCCACTGATGAAACATGGATCACTGGTGTGTACAGAGTGCACTACGATGGCGGCTAGTCCCATGTTAGCAGCTGAGTCCACTGGCGTAATATGGCTCACTGGTGTGTACAGAGTGCACTAAGATAGCGGCTAGTCACATGCAAGCAGCTGAACCCACTGACGTAACATGGCTCACTGGTGTGTACAGAGTGCACTAAGATGGCGGCTAGTCCCATGTAAGCAGCTGAGCCTACTGATGTAACATGGCTCACTGGTGTGTACAGAGTGCACTAAGATGGCGGCTAGCCCCATGTAAGCAGCTGAGCCCACTGACGTAACATGGCTCACTGGTGTGAACAGAGTGCACTAAGATGACGGCTAGTCACATGTAAGCCAGTGAGCTCGCTGATGTACATGGCTCACTGGTGTATACAGAGTGCACTAAGATAGCGGCTAGTCACATGTAAGCAGCTGAACCCACTGATGTAACATGGCTCACTGGTGTGTACAGAGTGCACTACGATGGCGGCTAGTCACATGTAAGCAGCTGAGCCCACTGGCGTGACATGGCTCACTGGTGTGTACAGAGTGCACTAAGATAGCGGCTAGTCCCATGTAACCAGCTGAACCCACAGGCGTAACAAGGCTCACTGGTGTGTACAGAGTGCACTACGATAGCGGCTAGTCCCATGTAAGCAGCTGAGCCCACTGGCGTAACATGGCCCACTGGTGTGTACAGAGTGCACTAAGATAGCGGCTAGTCACATGTAAGCAGCTGAGCCCACTGATGTAACATGCATCACTGGTGTGTACACAGTGCACTAAGATGGCGGCTAGTCACATGTAAGCAGCTGAGCCCACTGATGTAACGTGGCTCACTGGTGTGTACAGAGTGCACTAGGATGGTGGATACTCACAAGTAAGCCAATGAGATCGCTGATGTAACAAGGCTCGCTGGAGTGTACAGAGTGCACTAAGATGGCGGCTAGTCACATGTAATACAGTGAGCTCGCTGATGTAAAATGGTTCACTGGTTTGCTTAGAGTGCACTAAGATTTCGGCTAGTCACATGTAAGCAATTGAGCCTACAGATGTAACATGGCTCACTGGTGAGTACAGAGTGCAATATGATGGCGGCTAGTCACATGTAAGCCAGTGAGCTCGCTGATGTAACATGGATCACTGGTGTGTACGGAGTGCACTAAGATGGCGGCTAGTCACATGTAAGCCGCTGAACCCACTGATGTAGCATGGCTCACTGGTGTGAACAAGGTGCAATAAGATGGCGACTAGTCACATGTAAGCCAGTGAGCTCGCTGATGTAAGGTGGCACACTGGTGTGTACAGAGTGCACTATGATGGCGGCTGGTCACATATAAGCAATGGAGCCCACTGATGTAACATGGCTCACTGGTGTGTACAGAGTGCACTAAGATGGCGGGTAATCACATGTAAGCTGCTGTGCCCACTGTTGTAATATGGTTCACTGGTGTGTACAAAGTGCATTAAGATGGCGGCAACTCACATCTAAGACACTGAGCTCGCCATTTAACGTGTCTCACGGGTATATACAGGTGCACTAAGATGGCGGCTACTCAGAAGTAAGCTAGTGATCTAGATGATGTAAAATGGCTCACTGGTTTGCCCATAATGCACTAAGATGGCGGCTAGGCACGTGTAAGACAGTGATCCCGCTGTTGTAACATGGCTCATTGGTTTGCATAGAGGGCACTAAGACGGCGGCTAGTCACATGTAAGCTAGTGAGCTTGCTGATGTAACATGGCTCACTGGTGTGTACACAATGCACTAGGATGGCGGCTAGTCGAATGTAGGCAGGTGATCCCACTGATGTAACATGGCTCACTGGTATGTACGGAGTGCACTAAGATGGCGGCTAGTCACATGTAGTTAGTGAGCTCGCTGATGTAACATGGCTCACTGGTGTGTACAGATTGCACTAAGATGGCAGATAGTCACATGCAAACAGCTGAGCCCACTAACGTAACATTGCTCACTGGTGTGTACAGTGTGCACGATGATGGCGGCTAGTCACATGTAAGCAGGTGAGCCCACTGGCGTAACATGGCTCACTGGTTTGCATAGAGTGCACGAAGATGGCGGCTGGTCACATATAATCAATTGACTCCACTGATGTAACATTGCTCACTGGTGTGTACGTAGTGCACTAAGATGGCGGCTAATCACATGTAAGCTGCTGTGCCCACTGTTGTAACATGGGTCACTCGTGTGTACAAAGTGCACTAAGATGGCGGCAACTCACATCTAAGACAGTGAGCTTGCCATGTAACGTGTCTCACTGGTATGTACAGGGTGCACTAAGTTGGCGGCTACTCAGATGTAAACTAGTGATGTAGATGATGTAAAATGCCTCACTGGTTTGCCCAGAATGCACTAAGATGGCGGCTAGGCACATGTAAGACAGCTCGCTGATGTAACATGGCTCATTGGTTTGCATAGAGGGCACTGAAATGGCGGCTACTCACATGTAAGCCAGTGAGCTTGCTGATGTAACATGGCTCACTGGTGTGTACGCAGTGCACTAAGATGGCGGCTAGTCACATGTAGGCAGGTGAGCCCACTGATGTAACATGGTGCACTGGTGTGTACAGAGTGCACTATAGTCATGTGTAGTTCGTGAACGAACTAGTTCGGAAGAGCGGGTCCCACACACGAACTACCGGACTTGTTCCCTGATCCTTCGCTTGTTAGTTCGTTCGATTTTTTTCCGCGCACCGACTTGTAACAGCGCGAGAGCGCTGGTCTGCCGTAGCTCGTCAACTCGTCACGTCACCACCCATTGCACAATCACATGCGCTTTGTTTCGTTCAGTCAGTTCAGTTGATTGAGTGTATCTATTGATAATGGCAAGATTGTCAGTTTTGGCGCGGCGCATGTTCAATGTTGGTTTATAATAATAACAGTATAACACACTACTAGAGTTGTAATGTAATACAGTGGCGGTTCATAAATTGAAGTTACTGATAGTTAACTGATTTAGATGTGGGGATAATTCCACAGATTTATTTATCTTAGTCATTTTGGATTATTTGAAAATATGCCCAATTATTTAGAAAATAGGCAAACTGGATTAACATTACTATTTTAATGAAATGGTTGATATTTATATTTGTCAATGCATGGTGATAGAACTACTTTTTACCTGCTTTTAAGAAATGAACATTATGATGATGATTCACAAAGAAAAGCGAACTTCTATGGACAAAAACTCTGAACTAAAAAACCTATTCCTCCCATTTATGTCATAAAGATAATGTACCCACCCGTTCTTGAGCAGACAAATGACGAATATCACGAAGCAAGTAAGAAATGAAACGAAAATTGCGGGCGAGGGGGAGGGGTGTACGTCTTATCATCACCTAGTGACAACTAGAAAATGGAATCGGATGGTGACGCGCCGATATACACGAAATATGATGATAATAATTGTTGTTTTAAGGGGCCTATCATCTAGGTTATCGGCCCCATGCGAGAATAAAAAAATAAAGAGAATAATAAGTGTATGATTCTACGAACACATCGGCCATACTGTTTTTCCTTCAGGTACGGTACCGGTATTTCACTAATGATAAACAAATGATGACTTTTGGCTTTAGAAACAATAGAAAGAGAATTTTTCTCAGAAGGAAAGACATGGACCCTAATTAAAAGGATGGCCAACAATAGAGTGAAATGGAAGAAGTTTGTAGCTACCCTATGTTCCCACAAGGAAAAAAAGGAAATAAGGAAGGAATAAGGAATTTCGCTAATGTTTCTATACTCATATTTTTGTATTTTTTATCTTCGAATATCAAAATGTAAAACACATTACTACACACGCAACATGGCAATATCTAATACACGAACTGCACGTGCACCGAGCACAGTAACTGTTACAGTAGTCTACAAGATTGCTTGAAACGAGAGCAATGTAGATGAGCAATCACTGATGACAAGTAATCAATGATGACAGACTGCTATAACAAACAAAGAGCGCGCGCAGTGGCAGTAGGAAGGCGAGCGAACGATCTGTCTTACAGGGAATTCGAGATGGGAACTAACGAACTAAAATAGCGAACTAGTTCGTTAAGGAGCTGCGAACAAAACTGATCGCTCCCAGCCGAGAACTATTATGCGCAAGACTAGTGCACTAGGATGGCGGCTACGCACAGGTAAGACAGTGAGCCCGCTGATGTAACATGGCCCACTGGGGTGTACAGAGAGCACTAAGATGGCGGCTACTCACATAAGCTAGTAAGCTCACTGATGTAAAATGGCTCACTGGTTTGCCCAGCATGCACTAAGATGGTGGCTAGTCACATGTAAGACAGTGTGCTCGCTGATGTAGCATGGCTCATTGGTTTGCATGGAGGGAGATAAGATGGCGGCTAGTCACATGTAAGCCAGTGAGCTCGCTGATGTAACATGGCTCACTGGTGTGTACAGAGTGCACTATGATGGCGGCTAGTCACATGTAAGCAGGTGAGCCAACTGGCGTAACATGGCTCACTGGTTTGCATAGAGTGCACGAAGATGGCGGCTGGTCACATATAATCAATTGACCCCACTGATGTAACATTGCTCACTGGTGTGAACATTGAGCACTAAGATGGCGGCTAATCACATGTAAGCTGCTGTGCCCACAGTTGTAACATGGGTCACTGGTGTGTACAAAGTGCACTAAGATGGCTGCAACTCACATCTAAGACAGTGAGCTCGCCATGTAACGTGTCTCACTGGTATGTACAGGGTGCACTAAGATGGCGGCTACTCAGATGTAAGCTAGTGATGTAGATGATGTAAAATGGCTCACTGGTTTGCCAAGAATGCACTAAGATGGCGGCTAGGCATATGTAAGACAGCTCGCTGATGTAACATGGCTCATTGGTTTGCATAGAGGGCACTGAAATGGCGGCTACTCACATGTAAGCCAGTGAGCTTGCTAATGTAATATGGCTCACTGGTGTGTACACAGTGCACTAAGATGGCGGCTAGTCGCATGTAGGCAGGTGAGCCCATTGATGTAACATGGCTCACTGGCGTGTACGGAGTGAACTAAGATGGCGGCTAGTCGCATGTAGGAAGGTGAGCCCACTGATGTAACATGGCCCAATGGTGTGTACAGAGTGCACTAAGATGGGGGCCAGTCGCAAGTAGGCAGGTGAGCCCACTGACGTAACATGGCCCACTGGTGTGTACAGAGTGCACTAAGAAGGCGACTAGTCACATGTAAGCCAGTGAGCTCGCTGATGTAACATGGCCCACTGGTGTGTACAGAGTGCACTAAGATGGCGGCTAGTCGCATGTAGGCAGGTGAGATCGCTGATGTAACATGGCTCACTGGTGTGTACAGCGTGCACTAAGATAGGGGGCTAGTCACATGTAAGCCAGTGAGCTCGCTGATGTAACATGGCTCTCTGGTGTGTACACAGTGCACTAAGATGGCGGCTAGTCGCATGAAGGCAGGTGAGCTCGCTGATGTAACATGGCTCACTGGTGTGTACACAGTGCACTAAGATGGCGGCTAGTCGTATGTAGGCAGGTGAGCTCGCTGATGTAACATGGCTCACTGGTGTGTACAGAGTGCACTAGGATGGCGGCTAGTCACGTGTAGGCAGGTGAGCCCACTGATGTAACATGGCCCACTGGTGTGTACAGAGTGCACTAAGAAAGCGGCTAGCCCCATGTAAGCAGCGGAGCCCACTGGCGTAAAATGGCTCAGTGGTGTGTACAGAGTGCACTAAGATAGCGGCTAGCCCCATGTAAGCAGCGGAGCCCACTGGCGTAAAATGGCTCAGTGGTGTGAACAGAGTGCACTAAGATGACGGCTAGTCACATGTAAGCCAGTGAGCTCGGTGATGTAACATGGCTCACTGGTGAATACAGAATGCACAAAGATAGCGGCTAGACCTATGTAAACAGCTGAGCCACTGACGTAACATGGCTCACTGGTTTGAACAGAGTGCACTAAGATGACGGCTAGTCACATGTAAGCCAGTGAGCTCGCTGATGTAACATGGCCCACTGGTGTGTACAGAGTGCACTACGAAGGCGGCTAGTCACATGTAAGCCAGTGAGCTCGCTGATGTAACATGGCCCACTGGTGTGTACAGAGTGCACTACGAAGGCGGCTAGTCACATGTAAGCCAGTGAGCTCGCTGATGTAACATGGCTCACTGGTGTGTACAGAGTGCACTAAGAAGGCGGCTAGTCACATGTAAGCCAGTGAGCTCGCTGTTGTAACATGGCCCATTGGTGTGTACAGAGTGCATTAAGATGGCGGCTAGTCGCATGTAGGCAGGTGAGCTCGCTGATGTAACATGGCCCACTGGTGTGTACAGAGTGCACTAAGAAGGCGGCTAGTCACATGTAAGCCAGTGAGCTCGCTGATGTAACATGGCCCATTGGTGTGTACAGAGTGCATTAAGATGGCGGCTAGTCGCATGTAGGCAGGCGAGCTCGCTGATGTAACATGGCTCACTGGTGTGTACACAGTGCACTAAGATGGTGGCTACTCACATGTAAGCCAGTGAGATCGCTGATGTAACATAGTTCACTGGTGTGTACAGAGTGCACCAAGATGGCGGCTAGTCACATGTAGGCCAGTGAGCCCACTGGCGTAACATGGCTCACTGGTGTGTACACAGTGCACTAAGATGGTGGCTAGTCGCATGTAGGCAGGTGAGCTCGCTGATGTAACATGGCTCACTGGTGTGTACACAGTGCACTAAGATGGTGGCTACTCACATGTAAGCCAGTGAGATCGCTTATGTAACATAGTTCACTGGTGTGTACAGAGTGCACCAAGATGGCGGCTAGTCACATGTAAGACAGTGAGCCCACTGGCGTAACATGGCTCACTGGTGTGTACACAGTGCATTAAGATGGCGGCTAGTCGCATGTAGGCAGGTGAGCTCGCTGATGTAACATGGCTCACTGGTGTGTACACAGTGCACTAAGATGGTGGCTACTCACATGTAAGCCAGTGAGATCGCTGATGTAACATAGTTCACTGGTGTGTACAGAGTGCACTAAGATAGCGGCTAGCCCCATGTAAGCAGCTGAGCCCACTGGCTTAACATGGCTCACTGGTGTGAACACAGTGCACTAAGATGACGGCTAGTCACATGTAAGCCAGTGAGCTCGGTGATGTAACATGGCTCACTGGTGAGTACAGAGTGCACTAAGATAGCGGCTAGCCCCATGTAAGCAGCTGAGCCACTGACGTAACATGGCTCACTGGTGTGAACAGAGTGCACTAAGATGACGGCCAGTCACATGTAAGCCAGTGAGCTCGGTGATGTAACATGGCTCATTGGTGAGTACAGAGTGCACTAAGATAGCGGCTAGTCCCATGTAAGCAGCTGAGCCCACTGACGTAGCATGGCTCACTGGTGTGTAGAGAGTGCACTAAGATAGCGGCTAGTCCCATGTAAGCAGCTGAGCCCACTGACGTAGCATGGCTCACTGGTGTGTAGAGAGTGCACTACGATAGCGGCTAGTCCCATGTAAGCAACTGAGCGCACTGGCGTAACATGGCCCACTGGTGTGTACAGAGTGCACTAAGATAGCGGCTAGTCCCATGCAAGCAGCTGGGCCCACTGGCGTAACATGGCTCACTGCTGTGTACAGAGTGCACTACGATGGCGGCTAGTCACATATAAGCAGCTGAACCCACTGATGTAACAAGGCTCACTGGTGTGTACAGAGTGCACTATGATGGCGGCTAGTCACATGTAAGCAGCTGAGCCCACTTGCGTGACATGGCTCTCTGGTGTGTACAGAGTGCACTAAGATAGCGGCTAGTCCCATGTAAGCAGATAAACCCACTGATGAAACATGGATCACTGGTGTGTACAGAGTGCACTACGATGGCGGCTAGTCCCATGTAAGCAGCTGAGTCCACTGGCGTAACATGGCTCACTGGTGTGTACGGAGTGCTCTAAGAAGGCGGCTAGTCACATGTAAGCCAGTGAGCTCGTTGATGTATCATGGCCCACTGGTGTGTACAGAGTGCACTAAGATGGCGGCTAGTCGCATGTAGGCAGGTGAGCCCACTGATGTAACATGGCCCACTGGTGTGTACAGAGTGCACTAAGAAGGCGGCTAGTCACGTGTAAACTGCTGAGCCCACTGACGTAACATGGCCCACTGGTGTGTACAGAATGCACTAAGATGGCGGCTAGTCACATGTAAGCCATTGAGCTCGCTGATGTAACATGACCCACTGGTGTGTACAGAGTGCACTGAGTTGGCGGCTAGTCGCATGTAGGCAGGTGAGCCCACTGATGTAACATGGCCCACTGGTGTTTACAGAGTGCACTAAGATGACGGCTAGTCGCATGTAGGCAGGTGAGCCCACTGATGTAACATGGTCCACTGGTGTGTACAGAGTGCACTGAGTTGGCGGCTAGTCGCATGTGGGCAGGTGAGCCCACTGATGTAACATGGTCCACTGGTGTGTACAGAGTGCACTGAGTTGGCGGCTAGTCGCATGTAGGCAGGTGAGCCCACTGATGTAACATGGCCCACTGGTGTGTACAGAGTGCACTAAGATGGCGGCTAGTCGCATATAGGCAGGTGAGCCCACTGATGTAACATGGTCCACTGGTGTTTACAGAGTGCACTAAGATGGCGGCTAGTCACGTGTAAACTGCTGAGCCCACTGATGTAACATGGCCCACTGGTGTGTACAGAGTGCACTAAGAAGGCGGCTAGTCGCATATAGGCAGGTGAGCCCACTGATGTAACATGGTCCACTGGTGTGTACAGAGTGCACTAAGATGGCGGCTAGTCGCATGTAGGCAGGTGAGCCCACTGATGTAACATGGCCCACTGGTGTGTACAGAGTGCACTAAGAAGGCGGCTAGTCACATGTAAGCCAGTGAGCTCGCTGATGTAACATGGCCCACTGGTATGTACAGAGTGCACTAAGAAGGCGGCTAGTCACATGTAAGCCAGTGAGCTCGCTGATGTAACATGGCCCACTGGTATGTACAGAGTGTACTAAGAAGGTGGCTAGTCACATGTAAGCCAGTGAGCCCACTGATGTAACATGGCCCACTTGTGTGTACAGAGTGCACTGAGTTGGCAGCTAGTCGCATGTAGGGAGGTAAGCCCACTGATGTAACATGGCCCACTGGTATGTACAGAGTGCACTAAGATGGCGGCTAGTCGCATGTAGGCAGGTGAGCCCACTGATGTAACATGGCCCACTGGTGTGTACAGAGTGCACTGAGTTGGCGGCTAGTCGCATGTAGGGAGGTAAGCCCACTGATGTAACATGGCCCACTGGTGTGTACAGAGTGCACTAAGATGGCGGCTAGTCACATGTAGGCAGGTGAGCCCACTGATGTAACATGGCCCACTGGTGTGTACAGAGTGCACTAAGATGACGGCTAGTCGCATGTAGGCAGGTGAGCCCACTGGTATGTACAGAGTGTACTAAGAAGGCGGCTAGTCACATGTAAGCCAGTGAGCCCACTGATGTAACATGGCCCACTGGTGTGTACAGAGTGCACTGAGTTGGCGGCTAGTCGCATGTAGGGAGGTAAGCCCACTGATGTAACATGGCCCACTGGTGTGTACAGAGTGCACTAAGATGGCGGCTAGTCGCTTGTAGGGAGGTAAGCCCACTGATGTAACATGGCCCAGCGGGGTGTACAGAATGCAATAAGATGGCGGCTAGTCACATGCAGGCAGGTGAGCCCACTGACGTAACATGGCCCACTGGGGTGTACAGAGTGCACTAAGATGGCGGCTAGTCGCATGTAAGCCATTGAGCTCGCTGATGTAACATGGCCCACAGGGGTGTACAGAGTGCACTAAGATGGCGGCTAGTCGAATGTAGGCAGGTGAGCCCACTGATGTACATGGCCCACTGGTTTGTACAGAGTGCACTAGGATGGCTGCTACTCACATGTAAGGTAGTGAGCCCGCTGATGTTACATGGCCCACTGGGGTGTACAGGGTGCTTTAAAATGGCGGCTACTCACGTAAGCTAGTGAACTCACTGATGGGAAATGGCTCACTGGTTTGTCCAGAATGCACTAAGATGGCGGCTAGTCACATTTAAGACACTGTGCTTGCTGATGTAGCATGGCTCATTGGTTTGCATGGAGGGCACTAAGATGGCGGCTAGTCACATGTAAGCCAGTGAGCTCGCTGATGTAACATGGCTCTTTGGTGTGTACAGAGTGCACTAAGAAGGCGGCTAGTCACAAGTAGGCCAGTGAGCTCGCTGATGAAACATGGCTCTCTGGTGTGTACGCATTGCACAAAGATGGCGGCTAGTCGCATGTAGGTAGGTGAGCCCACTGGTGTAACATGGCTCATTGGTTTGCATAGAGGGCACTAAGATGGCGGCTAGTCACATTTAAGCCAGTGAGCTCGCAGATGTTACATGGCTCTCTGGTGTGTAGCCGACAGAATGTACTAAGATGGCAGCTAGTCACAAGTAAGCCAGGGAGCTCGCTGATGTAACATGGCTGTCTGGTGTGTAGCCGACAGAATGCACTAAGGTGGCAGCTAGTCACAAGTAAGCCAGGGAGCTCGCTGTTGTAACATGTCTCACTGGTGTGTACGCAGTGCACAAATATGGCGGCTTGTCGCATGTAGGCAGGTGAGCCCACTGATGTAACATGGCTCATTGGTTTGCATTGAGGGCACTAAGATGGCGGCTAGTCACATGTAAGCCAGTGAGCTCGCAGATGTAACATGGCTCACTGGTGTGTACAGAGTGCACAAAGATGGCGGCTAGTCGCATGTAGGAAGGTGAGCCCACTGATGTAACATGGCTCATTGGTTTGCATAGAGGGCACTAAGATGGCGGCTAGTCACATATAAGCCAATGAGCTCCCTGATGTAACATGGCTCACTGGTGTGTACGCAGTGCACAAAGATGGCGGCTAGTCGAATGTAGGCAGGTGAGCCCACTGATGTAACATGGCTCACTGGCGTGTACAGAGTGCACTTAGATGGTGGCTAGTCGCATGTAAGACAGTGAGCCCGCTGATGTAACATGGCCCACTGGTGTGTAAAGAGTGCACTATGATGGCGGCTACTCACATGTAAGACAGTGAGCCCGCTGAAGTTACATGGCCCACTGGGGTGTATAGGGTGCACTAAGATGGCGGCTACTCACATAAGCTAGTGAACTCACTGATGTAAAATGGCTCACTGGTTTGCCCAGAATGCACTAAGATGGCGGCTACTCACATAAGCTAGTGAACTCACTGATGTAAAATGGCTCACTGGTTTGCCCAGGATGCACTAAGATGGCGGCTAGTCACATGTAAGCCAGTGAGCTCGCTGATGTAACATGGCTCACTGGTGTGTAGCCGACAGAGTGCACTAAGATGGCAGCTAGTCACAAGTAAGCCAGGGAGCTCGCTGTGGTGACATGGCTCACTGGTTTGTACACAGTGCACAAAGATGGCGGCTAGTCGCATGTAGGCTGGTGAGCCCACTGATGTAACATGGCTCATTGGTTTGCATAGAGGACACTAAGGTGGCGGCTAGTCACATGTAGGCCAGTGTGCTCGCTGATGTAACATGGCTCACTGGTGTCTAGCCGACAGAATGCACCAAGATGGCGGCTTGTCACATGTAAGACAGTGTGCTCGCTGATGTAACATGGCTCACTGGGGTGTGCAGAGGGCACTAAAATGGCGGCTACTCACATGTAAGACAGTGTGCTCGCTGATGTAGCATGGCTCATTGGTTTGCATAGAGGGCACTAAAATGGCGGCTAGTCACATGTAAGCCAGTGAGCTCGCTGATGTAACATGGCTCACTGGTGTGTAGCCGACAGAGTGCATTAAGATGGCGGCTAGGCACATGTAAGCCAGCGAGCTCGCTGTTGTAACATGGCTCACTGGTGTGTAGCCGACAGAGTGCATTAAGGTGGCGGCTAGGCACATGTAAGCCAGCGAGCTCGCTGTTGTAACATGGCTCACTGGTGTGTACAGAGTGCACTAAGATGGCGGCTTGTCACATGTAAGCAATAAAGTATATATAAACCACTTGTACACCTCTCTGGACGGATCGGGTAAAAATAAAGCCTTATTAATCTGGGACTGGATGTTCTCCTCTGAGAGAGGAAGGATGATTTAAGACTATCATAATTATCAATTTAACAATGAAATAGCAGAAAAATGGTGTCCCACTTGAGTTCCACTATTTCCTCGGACTTAGGTTATTAATAGTCTCAGAATCGGTAAAAATTACTGATCCTGATTCGATTTCTAATTGAGGCAAATAATTTGAGCTTGCTGTGTTTGGAAACGCCCATTGTGGTAGTTGTTTTTATTTGTACGAAACGTGCCACATTGATCTGTTGATTGCTTCTCCAAAGGATAAAGTCTACTTGAGTTGAATGGTCTTCTCTGGTGAATCCACAATCCAGGAAATCACGAGCCGCTACTGCTTGATACCATTACAGTAAGGTTTGATCGTCGTTCGACGTATATCCCATACCTAAAGCACTCTATTCACCCAAGCATGCTAACTGGTCATCTTGAATTCAAGAGATGACCTTACCGTAACCTACACTAACTGCTATATTACACGTAATCACAGCTAAGTTAAGATTATTCCTTCGCTGTAATAAAATAAATAATGGGACTTGTTCCACTAATTGGATTAATACTTTGTTGAGCGTCTGAAAAGTCAGTAGTTAATAACGCAACAGTGAAAAATAGCTTGTAGGCTATCTATATAAATAATGTTTTACCACCACTGGTATTACTTAAAATTACAATAATACAATATCTATTCAAGAAGCAGACCAATAGTTTCATCATCATCATCATCATCATCATCTTCATTTCTCCTTTTCCAGCTGACACTGAGTGGGGGCAAATATGATTCCTCTCCACTGTTCTGTCGTTCCACCATTCCCCTTCCGACACGGTGTTCCAATCCATCATCATCATCTTCATTTCCCCTTTTCCAGCTGACACTGGGTGGGGGCAAATATGATTCCTCTCCACTGTTCTGTCGTCCACCATTCCCCTTCCGGCACGGTGTTCCAATCCAGGTTCCGTTTACTAATGCTATTCTTCACCGAGTCCATTCAACGCATTCTTGGTCTTCCTCGTCCTCTCTTCCCTGTCATCCGTCGTTCCAGTGCTCGTATTGGTAGCCTTACTTCATTCATCCGTTTGACGTATTCAGCCTCGGAAAAATATTTTCAGTAAGATTCTTTTATTAATTTGTCGAGAACAATAGAATCGGTTTACATAAACCTGATTCGATATCAATTTTGAACTTGATGAATTTTGAAGTTTCTTGAGTCATTAAAACCCCGCAATCTTCAGCACTCGGAAAGTACCTCTGTTGATGTGGAGAAAACTACTGTATTAGGCTACTTGACTGAGATTTTCATCTGTTTTAAGAATGAATATTATTATATACTGGCGGACCCGTGCGAGAAATCTTGCATGCATATGAACCACCCACCTGGCTGTACTGTTATGTGGGCTTCTATAAATATGTTTATTTGACGCACTATTTAAACAAATTGTCGATATTTATGCGGCTGTACGCGACACAGTTCTGCCAGGGGCTATCGTCTTGTTTATTTGTTTAAAAGCACTTTATAAACAAATAAATATATTTCCGTTGACTTTTCAAGAAATGCAAGATTTTTCCTGTTCTATTGAGACGATTTCGAAGATTTTGGTTTAAACCACACCTTCTAACTCCCTCTGGTTTAGGAGCTTGAGTTTTGTGAAACATACACCTTAGCGTATTATATAATAAGATAGATTATTTATTTTATTGTCAAACTCCAACCCTAATGACCACGATGTCCAAGGCCATTAAATGAAACAGCAACAACAAACAACACGCAGATACAAAAGTGTACTACCCTACCAGGGAATTGTTACCGCTACAAGGAGAGCGCAGCTGTTGTGTATACATTGCGTTATCTCGCCTCGTTATGGCTGCAGAGAGAGGCATGCGGGGCAAGGGGGTACTTATGTACAGTCATAGGCTGCAATGAGAACACACCGCACAGCGCACGGCCCAGCATGAATCAGGCACACAAATAACGTCTATCGCAGGCGTGTGGCTGAGCGGAGCGCATTAGTTCCGATTTCAGCCACCGGTAACAATTCGCTGGTCGGGTAGTACATCAGTACTATCATGTGCATCTACAGTAGGTAAGGATTCTCCGAGCAACATTACAACGAAGCCCATTAATAATTACACATATTTGAACTTAGTGGACTCGCTTTTAGTCGGTCAACACGAGTGTACTCAATTCCAATGCGCGGGGATTGACATTTAATTTCTTAGTGAAAATGAAAATCCACAGCCCGCTTCCAGTCTCCGACCGGGTCAAGAATGGAATGAATGAAGCCCCCATCTAGCGGCGAGGATATGAAATGTGCCGGCTGCCGAGGCCTGACGCACTCCTCTGGGGCAATGATTAAATGAATGACAGATGAAATGAAATGATAGTGGAGAGTGTTGCTGGAATGAAATCTTGACAGGGAAAACCGGAGTACCCGGAGAAAAACCTGTCTGCCTCCGTTTTGTCCAGCACAGATCTCACATGGAGTGACCGGGATTTGAACCACGGATCCAGCGGTAAGAGGCCGGCGTGCTGCCGCCTAAGCCACGGAGGCTTCAATTTCTTAGTATCTGAACTAAATGAGTTATTTATACTCTTAATAAATCACTTTTAATACAAAAGAATCGGCCGGAGCTGAAAAGCATTAAGTCAAAAATGGTCATTTTTTTAAGAATTAGTATTCTGAAGTATTGACCCAAGGGCCTTGGAACGGCATAGGAAAGAATGAAGTCAGCCTTCTGTTTAAGCTATACACAAAACGTTTTCATCTTACCAGCAGGAGAAAAAGCACGGAAACTCACTGGCAAGGCAAAATCTATCACAAAGCATTTTTTTGTGGGTTTAAGCCAGAAACCACCGCTACATGTGGTGCGATCAGAGGAGAAAAGCATTAAGTCAATCACTTGCTGCCTTTCAGCGCCGGATTCCGTACTTAATGTTGGCCGCACAGCAAGATTCCCGCGTGTAACAGTGCTATTGTAAATTACATTTTCACAGGGTTTAGGTGGTTTTTATGGTACAAATACATTTTAAAATAAAATATCATGTTAAATATTCATCCTGGATGGCTCTATGCCGCACTAAACTGACTACGGAGCTAAAAAGCATTAAGTCATATTTCCAAAATTGATTTGAAAAATATGTTTATTAAATTAAAGTTAATATTCCGCTAACACAAATATTACCTGAATAGTTGCTTCACAACATAGATGACTAATACAGTGTGTTTGTTAAGTCCTGCTCTGTCAATGACGTTTTACTGACTCCTGAAAAATAGTGAAATCTGACTTAATGCTTTTCAGCTCCAACCGATATATATTCTTGTTAATTATTTAGAGGCTTTGCGACATCGTGGTCATGTAGCCTCGTATAGGCCTACTTGGGTGTGTGTAGAATGTATCTGATAACCTGTGTTAATGTGGTGGCTGTATTAGTGTGTGTATCTGTAATTCATGTGAGGGTTGGGAAGGAGACGACCGTGTCTTTGAGCTAGGAACAATCCCGGCATTTGACTGGAGTAGAAGTGGGAAACCAAGGAAAATCACTTCCAAGGTGGCTGAGTTGGCAATCAAACCCACCTCTTCTCAGTTTTTCCTCGCGAGGCTGAATGTCGCCCGTTCCAGCCCTCAGACCAGAATTAAAATTCTTGGTAGAGTTGGTAATCGAACCTGGCCCCCCGGGGCGACAGCCAAGAATGCTAGCCGCTACACCTTGAGGTGGTCTCAAATACAAATGGGGGCGGGTTTTTGGATTCGTTCATGAAGCAAACATCATCAGATCCTGCTCACTTAGGCTTAATTTAGGTTCGGTGGATATATGTATAACACTTACGTACAACAGTACCAGTATTTACAATTATTGGTGTGTAACAACTTTCCAGTCGATTGCTGGATATTTTTGTGGGAGTGATTTTGAAAAATGTGACGGAAGTGGATCGGACGGAAGTGTATAAGACGCACTGCCAGTTAGCAGCCAGGAGGGATGCGATCCAACTGGCAGTGGCACCGTGTGGAATGTTTATCACATACGGATTACTTTGTAACAGCAGAGTATCAAGAAGGCAGTGTGAGAGTAGCAATATCAAGTAGGCAGTGAAGAAAAAAAAGGCAGTCTCTGTTAACGTAACTTAGTTACTGGGAGGAGAGGGATGTAACAGCAGGGTATCAAGAAGGCAGTGCGAGAGTAGAAATATCAAGTAGGCAGTGAAGAAAAAAAAAGAGAGTCTTGGAATTGTTATGTATTATGAGAGTGTAAAAATTAAAAAGATTTTTTGTGTGTTGATGAATGTCACGGATAATAAAAACGGTAACAACTTCAAGGTAGGATAACATGTCAGATGTTACACATCATATGCGACTACTGTAAGGCTCGTATCTTTTTTTATGTTACAGAAGGCTTTTTAGTTTAACTTGCAACGAGTCAGATTTTTTCAGGCAATTATTTTTTATTCTTTAGTCTATTACACTTGTGTGTTGTTATATTGTTAGTACTGTCTATATGTTAAAGTATGAAAATCTTTTGGAATCTTTAACTTCTACTGTAGCGAGTGATTGCGTTCTAATCTATTTAGCAAGCGTTACTATTGACATTTTCTATTTACGCATTGAAATATTGTATCTAGTTAGTTAGGTTAATCACTTCAACAAAGATTAAAAATATAACTGAGTTCATAATGTGGTTGTATTGATTTAGCTGATTCTCGGAGGTTCCACTACACTTCACTCCGCACTGTGGATAATATATCAAATTTGAAAAATCAGTCCGAATGTTTAAATGAGTTAAATATGACTGCCTCATGACTTATGATTTACCAACACTTTAAAGAACCCGCCATGGGCAAAGTTCTTCTACGTAAGGTCTTTAAAAGTACAGCAATTTAAAGTGACGTTATTATTAATATTTGACAACGTTCTGCTCAACTATAGAGCTCGATTGAACCTATTTTACAGATGAATTTGAATACTTTCTTCTCTTCCCAAAATCCCTTCATTCTCTCACTATGATTTTTCTTTCTTTCTGCTGCCCATGCAGAGATGCCTCTCACTCGGTGGGTTTGCAGCAAAATACTAATATTGATATCGTATGGCCTCGGTACCGGGTGCAAGCTTTGTTATTTGACACTCAAAGGGTAGCTTGCATGTCGAATTTCGTTAATCCTTGAAGCACTATGAAAGTCAAGGAGGTTAGATATCTAAGCTCTTTGAACACTATAGCGCTTTCTAGTAGAGAAATGAGGAACTTTGTGTTGGCGGTAAATCCCGAGATTAATTTTGCCATTATGAACACGGCCTACTGAATTCAAATGGGTTCTTTGACAGGCCAACACCGTATGACATGGTATCGTAATTTTTGCCACCTTTCAAATATCATCTACCACGGCCAGGAGTGAACCTGCAAGCTTGGGGTTAGTAGACCGACACGTTGACCACTCACCCACCGTGGCAAGCTTGCAGCAAATTGAAGTTTATTCACCAACGATCTGAAACTAGGCCTGTCCCATAACATTTCGTCTGTTACGTTAATTTCTTGAAGGTCATTTTCAATTATTGTTATCCAGTTATTCTTGTCTTTTAATGAGGAGGCGTGTTTAAATATCCTTTTAGTAAGTCTTTCATTGTCCATTCTTTGAGTATGTCCATAAAATTTGAATTCTCTCTTTTTTAACTGTGTCTGATATTTTCTTGGAATGCTGGTATAACTCGTGAGACCTCCTTTTCATCCACACTCCCTCTATGCACACTGGCCCGAAGATTACCGTGAGGATTTTTCTTTCTTGTTTTTTAAAATTTTCAGTTAGTGATCTACCTCCAATAATTAGGGTTTCTGATAAATTATTATTATTATTATTATTATTATGATTATTATTATACCGAGTGAGTTAGCCGTGGTTGTTACGGCATGACTGTTGGCAGTCGCTCACATCCGGGAGACGAGGAGGTTCGAATCCCCCCGCCGGCAACCTTGAAGATGGTCTTCTGTGGTTTCCCATCTTCCTTCCAGGCAAATGCCGGGGTTGGTCCCTAACTATAGGCCACAGCCACTACCTTCCAACTCCTCGTCCTTACATTCAAACTTTCTTCCTCAGACAACACTCCACACGCGACGGTACTTGTAGCTCACCCATTGGGTGTCCGCCTCGAAGCAGCTACAAAAACTGGCGAGTCGAACATGTTCTCGGACACTCCCGGCACTAAAATCCATACGCTAAAATAAAAATAATTATAATAATAATAATAATAATAATAATAATAATAATAATAATAATAATAATATTATTATGTCTTGGGACAACAGTGTGTGAAGATAGAAAAAGCGCACATCCTGGTGGAATTGCATAGTGAAGTCTGCTTGTAAAAGTAAAAATAAGGCTTACTAAAAATGGCTCCAAACAAGGAATCCGGCAGACAGAGGTTTATATGTAGTGGAAAGGGACAAAATCAAACAAATAATAGTAGAGTCCAAAACGAAATCATGGGAGGAATTTGGAGATAAATTAGCGGCAGGAAAACCTTTCTGGAATGTTATAAAGAATCTTACAAATGGAGGGAAAAGAGAAATGTGCAGTGTTCTAAATAATTGAGGGAAACTCTTGGTATATACCAAGGAAGCAGTTAGAATTTTACAATGTTAAAATTTATTTTTATACTTGTGTTTTTAATCCCTCTCAGTTTTTTAAGTAAGTTTTGATGATTGGTACAAATTCTGTTATATTTGATAACTTTCTTTTTTATAATAAGATATATTAATTTAACAGATTTTTGTAATTAATCATAAGGATATTGGAACACTTTATTTTATTTTCGGGGCATGAACCGGAATAGTAGGTACGGTACTTCGTTAAGAATACTTATTCGTGCAGAACTTGGTCAACCTGGTTATCTAATTGGAGACGATCAAATTTATAATGTAATCGTAACAGCTCATGCTTTTGTAATATTTTTTTTAATAGTAATACCAATTATAATTGGAGGTTTTGGAAATTGATTAGTCCCTTTAATGCTAGGAGCCCCTCGCCATTATGGCAGGATTTGTTCAATGATACCCATTATTTACCGGATTATCCTTAAACCCTAAATGATTAAAGATTCAATTTACAATTATATTTGTAAGAGTAAACCTGACGTTTTTCCCTCAACATTTTCTAGGATTAGCAGGAATACCACGACGATTGAAATTATTCAAAATAAATAATTTGAATTATATATATTATATCTATCATCTCCATCGCCCTGGCAATAATTGTTATAATCGTAGCTTCAATACTTTCAAAAAATATCCATTAATGGTCGAGGAAAATGTGGAAAATGTTCACCATTCGAATGTGGCTTCGACCCTGAAAGCTCAGAGGAACTCAATTTTACCCAATCAATCAAATTCTATTCTGATCAATAACAACAATTGATATTTTATTGACATGAATCGGGGCACAACCTGTAGAGGATCCTTATATTTTAACTGGACAAATCTTAACCGTCCTCTATTTCGCTTATTATCCAATCAACCCTCTTGTTCTCATAACATGAGATAAATTAGTAAATTAGTTATAAAGCTTTATGAAAGCATATGTTTTGAATACATAAGACAGAAGTTAATTTCTTCTATTAACTTCTACTAAAATAAATACACTAAATTAAAATAGAAAATATAATAACTTTTAATCCCAAATAAAAAAATAAAAAAATTAAAGATAATGGTAAAAATCTTTTTCAAGCCAAATATATTAATTTATCATAACGAAACAAAGTTATGGAGTTATATGTATAAGTTTTTTGATCAAAGTTGAAGTGAGGATTGAGGAGGTCAAATAATATATAATACTTCTGCT
This sequence comes from Meconema thalassinum, assembly GCA_946902985.2. NCBI lineage: Eukaryota > Metazoa > Arthropoda > Insecta > Orthoptera > Tettigoniidae > Meconema > Meconema thalassinum. Next base: position 1,296,409,796 of record OX336389.2, read on the forward strand.
AAGTATTCTGGAGCCGTTCAGTGATGGCAGAATAATAGAATTAAGATATATTTAATTAGTTTAGTTTTGTGATTTATTATTTTATTAATGTTATTATTATATTTAAATAGCTTATAGGGTTTATGCCAAAATGATTAATTATCCAAGCAATAGCTGAACTAAATAGATTAATAATTATTACCTTAATAGTAATTACAACATTAATCACTTTATTTTATTACCTTCATATTACCTTTACTGCATTTCTCTTTTCTTACAGAGAAATTAAATGAAATTATGAACAATTTTATAGTAATCAATTTTATATTCTAATAACAACCTTCACTATAATTTCAGCCTTAGGGCTATTATTTAGATCTTTAATTTTTAATATATTACTAGGCAAAGTAGAAGGAAAGGTTGCAACAATTATAGAGGCATTTCTATGAAAAGCGTCCTGGGCAAAGTGTACTCAGGGATCGTAGAAAGGAGAGTTCGATCATTGGCTGAGAGTAAGATGGATGAAAACCAGTATGGCTCCAGACCACAACGAGGATGTCAAGAATACTTCGGAAACTTGATAAATGCTAATGGAGAATTATCTGGCAAGGTGGCAGATTTTGAGATTATACTCGAGAATTAGGACTGGAACAGGATCACGGTTGAGGAAGTAGAGAGGGTGGTAAATAAACTACAATGCCACAATGCGGCAAAAGTAAGTGAAATTAGGCCAGAAATGGTTAAGTATAGTGGGAAAGCAGGGCTGAAATTATTTCATAGGATAATGGAATTGGATTGGGGTTTAGGAAATGAACTCTCTGACTAAACAAAACAGTAGGTCTAATCGCACCAATTTATATGCGAAGTAGAAGGAAAGGTTGCAACAATTATAGAGGCATTTCTATGATAAGCGTCCTGGGCAAAGTGTACTCAGGGATCGTAGAAAGGAGAGTTCGATCATTGGCTGAGAGTAAGATGGATGAAAACCAGTATGGCTCCAGACCACAACGAGGATGTCAAGATCAAAGTTTTAGTATTATATTATTATTATTATTATTAATATTATATAATTATATATAATATTTGCAAATGGGGGTAATTCTCCGGTAGGCTACAAATACAGAAAATTACCAACAATAACATTAAACACAATATACAGAATTCGCAATTTAGGAATTATAGTAATTACATCGTAGTATTTACACAAAATTTCAATCTTCTCTTGAACACATCAATATGTTTGGGGAAAGGCTCTAAGACTGAGGCAGGTAATGAGTTCATTATCAATACCACGATTAATGAAATAATATTTCCCATAATTTTTACGCCGTGGTCGAACCTTAACTTTATGTGGATGATCTGCCCTGCTCAGGTAGGTGGGATTTCCCAGACGTTTGCTTAGTTCTCTCCATGCTGGTCGATTAGTGTAAGTGTAAAACATAGCGTATAGTCTGAAGTTTGTCCTTCTATATTCCAGAGATTCCCATCCTAGTTTTTCTATCATTCGAGTTACACTACTTCTAGGATTAGAATCGTTGAGCACAAACCTAGCAGCCTTCCTTTGTACCATCTCCAGCTCAGAGATGAGCCCTACCTGATATGGGTTCCAATCCGCTGAGCCGTATTCCAAGATTGACCTCACCAGGGTTTAATATCGTAATTCCTTTGCGGTAGAGCTGCTGCCTTTTAATACCCGCATTACAAAATGAAGTGATTTGTACGCTTTGGAGACGACACAACCCACATGAGTACTCTATTTCGAATCATTCCTTACATGGGTAACCAAGTATTTGCACAAGTCTTCTTCTACAAGTATTTCCAAGCCTATCTCTACTTAGTATAAAACAAAGTCCCCGATTCTTGGATGTTACGGGTAAACTCGAGAACCACTGGATGGATTGTGGTGCGCTTTTCACCATTCTGTAAAGGATATCTCGAGGATGATTTCTGTAGAAAATAATTTATTTATGATCAAAGGAAGCCGAGCAGTAACGATTTCAGTGGAAAAGTCGAAAAAAAACTGGCGTCCGAGCGCTTTGTAAGCTTACGCTGGGCAAACCGTTAAAAATATCTAAATACTATGAGTGTAAGAATTGTTCAGCATGAAAAGTTTTACAAAAAAGTCCGCGAGAGCATATTTCTATCGTCAATACATCGCCCACTATTAGTATTTTTACGTTTTAATTTCTTCCAACCATGTCCATTCAACTACTGAGGCGACAGTTTACGAGCTAGCTAAGGGCGAGTCTATCATCCCTGTTACAACCTAGCTAGCGGGCAAACCTATTGCCCTATATACAGCCAGCAGCAAACCGTTAGGTCGTGTTAAGACTTCTGAGAAGGGTGGTTGTGTTTGGAGTTTCCCTGGAAGTGTAACTCGGGTTTTCTTCATTTCGCCTGTGAAACACAGTCAAGTTAAGATTGGACGGAAGAGGGATTTGAGTTTCATTCACCTCGCCATTCCCTAGAAGTGCAACTCTCATTTCGCCTGTGAACTTTTCGTTCCGCAAAATTCACAGTCAATTGAAGATTGGACGGAAGGGGGATTATATTATTATATTATAATTTCGAGAACCACTGAATGGATTTTGATGCGATTTTCACCATTCTGTAAAGGATATCTTGAGGAAGGTTTCTGTAGAAAATTATTTATTTATGACCAAAGGAAGTCAAGCACTAACGATTTCAGTGAAAAGGTAAAAAAAAACTGGCGTCCGTGCGCTTTTTAAGCTTACGCTGGGCAAACCGTTAAAAATATCTATATGTCGTAGTCTGATAGTGAAATCCGTCATTTCATGAAGATCCTAGGCACTTCATGAAAAGCCGGCATATGATGTAAAAAGAGATAGTTACACCATCTGACGCGTTTATTCATGAAGTGACGGACTGATTTAGGCAGATGGTGTATGAAATGATTTTACATTATCAGCCGAGGCACTTCATGAAGATCCGGTGTTTGTTGATTCGGCACTTCATGAAATGACTGACCCAATGAAGCCGTACATTAATTCATTTAATTGTTCTATTCCAAGAAATAAATTAATGCTTGTTTATTATGTTTTTAGAAATTAATTTTCACATAACAACCTAAATCTAATGGTGAAATACAGGTTACTCTTTACTCTCTATCTCTTTGTTGTGTGTAGATATTTGTATTTTTTATTTCTACATTCTTTATTTGTACAGTTTTTTTATAATCTGTAATGCATACTTTCATAATTTAATTTGTAGTTTTTCTTTGTGTCCTTCAATTGTGTATCTTTTTTCTCTCTTTCCATCACTGATGCAATTTGTATTTTGAGCTTGATATGCCAAGAAGAAACATAATTGGGCATACATCTGTGTACCTTAATATTGTTAAATAAATAAATAGCCTACATAAATAAATGAATACACACATACATTAGAATACTTAGATTGCATAGTATACTGTAAAATATTTGTCGAGGGATTTCTGCTGGGTTAAAAATTGCAACAGCTTCATTTCTTTGTCTGAAGGAGGGTGGGGGGTTGGGGGGCGTTAGCAAGCTAGTATACGCTGTCACGCAAGAAAAGTTGAGCAACCTACAGGATGACGTAGCTTGAGGCTGCACTGTATTATTTAGAACTTTCCAAAATTAAATAAATGGTAAGTTATTTGGATTATAACGATTGAATTAGCTCTGGAATCTCAATCAACCAAAGAGGAAATAGTTGTGGCTGTATTACTATCGGCTAATATTTATTGTGGGAGACAAGTGAAGGACAGTTTTGCATGTTATGGTAATAATAGTAATTATGTGCGTTTGTCGTGACCAACAGCGGTAGCTACATTCACTAACGCAAAGCTCTAGGCCAGGCGATCTCAACATGGTGCTCGGGAGCTCCACAGTGCTCTTTAAATGGCATTTGGTACTCCCGTCATACGAGCAAAAAAGTGCTCGTGAGCACAACCTCCCCTGAGATCCATTCTTAAACACAAATTCTGTTGCATGAACAAGAATAATAGGGTTTTCACTAGAAGGTTTGACACTGAAAAACTTTATCATGTAAAATAGTATTTATTAATCACCAGTAATCATAATTGGACATCCCTGCTTTATGAGTAACGCAAAAGATGCTGATTCGACTCGACTGCACATACGTAAATGATCTTATCTGCATGAGTCACGCAAGCAGTTGCAGCATGCCTGGTGAGCGGCGAATCACTAGATATTTCAGCACTTCAGTGGGAGAGAGAGACAGGAAAAGAAAATAGAGGCGCATGCTTGTTGAATTATTATTATTATTATTATTATTATTATTATTATTATTATTATTGACTTAATGGTGCACGGAGACTTGGCATGGCATGATGGTGGTGGTCACAGTCTCAAACAATATTGAGAACGCCACTCTAGGGTATGAAACCAAGCTATATACGGACTTGTCGAGTGGTTCAAACCCCACTTACAGCGGTCAATAAAATGATGTTTCCCATTTGAAACTCTAAGGAAAATGCTGGGACGGTACCTTCTAATAGGTCACAGACCACTTCCTTCCATCTCTTGGTCCAGTTTCAATCAATCTCCCATTAACTTTTCATTAGTTTGGCATCACGAAGGGCATTTGGCCTAGAAACCACCTGCTACACAGAAATTGATTGAACATCATCCCCAAACCCATTGAAACTGGAATGCGTCCCACGACGTAGCCTTGCACGTACAAATCTTGCACCCCGGTCACAAAGGTAGCTGCAGCAAGTCGGGAGATGGTAGGTGTTAAACCGGCGATGACATTGACTATCCAGAGTGTGGTCCGTGGATTTTCCACACTCCCTTCACCCAAATGTCGGGATAGTACCACTTCAAGTCCCGGGGCGCCTACCCCATCCCTTTCCCTAATGCAGTTCCACCCACTCATACAGTCATCATATAAATATAAGTTCAATTCACACCCAATCACACGGGGCTGATGATTGAGGTGACCCAAGTCCCCCAAATGAATTAACAACAAAACTGGAACGATAACAGGTAAGATACACACAATGAAGAAAACTGCAGAATCATTCTTTCAGTTATTTCTGTCTATAATAAATAGGCTGAAATTCGAGATTTTCTCGAAGGTGATCCCTCCACTAAATCAAATGCAAAGCTTTTGTGCATGCCCTCTTACTTCTTGCGAAAGTGACGCATTGAGAGACAATAGACCAAGTATGACGCTGTTGTTTCATTTGAGGTACTTCGACATCGTGGTCATTCAGCCCTGTGTACTTGGGAGTGTGTAGAATCTGTCTGATAATCAGTATTATTATGGCATTTGTACTAGTGTGTGTATTTGTAGTTCAGGTTAAGATTGGGAAGGAGGCAACCGGGGCTTAAGTTAGTAACCAACCCGGCATTTGCCTAGAGGAGAAGGGGGAAACCACGGAAAACCAATTCCAGGATGGCTAAGGTAGGAATGGAACTCTTCTCAGTTTTGCCTCCCGAGGTTGAGTGTACCCCAATTCAACCCTCAGACCATTATGTTCCTATCCGTGGTAACCATAGTTGATTTCATAAGTCTACTTAACGAGTAGGCCTTTATGCTGGTTCGAATCCCGTCGCTGACTGTGGCGTTTTCCCCCAGGTCTTTCCACACACCCTTTCGGCAAATGCCGGGATGGTACTTCATTTCAAGTCTCGAGACACTTTCCCAAATTCTTTACCCACACACTACCTCAGTCATCACGCAAACACAGGTTATAAGAAAACAACCACCCAAATGCACTGGGCTGATGACCAAGATGTCCCTAGCCCTTAAAATAAATATACAAGAAAACAACTATAAAACAAGGCAACAACTGAACTATATTAACATGTGCAGATTGAACAAAAAATACTGAAATAATTACTTGATAAAAATATCATCCTTCAGTGGGGCCCGAACTCACCACGTAGTAGTCTTGCGCATAATAGTTCGCGGCTGGGAGCGATCAGTTTAGTTCGCAGCTCCTTAGCGAACTAGTTCACTCTTTTAGTTCGTAGTTCCCATCACGAATATCCTGTAAGACAGATCGTTCGCTTCCCTTGCTACTGCCACTGCACGCGCTCTTTGTTTGTTATAGCAGGCTGTCACCAGTGATTACTCGTCACCAGTGATTGCTCATCCACATTGCTCTCGTTTCAAGCAATAATGTAGACTACTGTAACAGTTACTATGCTCGCTGCACGTGCAGTTCGTCTATTAGATATTGACATGTTGGGTGTGTAGTAATGTGTTTTACATTTTGATAATCGAAGATAAAACAAGTAGTTCCGTGAAGAACTATACAGCCTATTTTCATATATCCTACTTATGTTAAGGGGATACGGAATGCCCTATGCTTACAATAATAAAATGTGCTGTATATAAGGAACATTTTCTCTGATACCACTGAACTTAGACACTTGAAATTTTTACAGGTTAAGGCTGGGTGTGTTTGATTTCTACTGAAACAAGCAAAATTTTAACGAGTACATACTTAAGAAGAAAACAAGTTTTTTATGGAACATGTTTTTTATGGTAATTTTAAGTAATATTTTGGCCCAAAAAAATACAAAAAAACATGCAAATTAAAAACTGTTGTTTCAGTAGTTGTAATAGGTATGTATAAAGAAGTGATGCAAATTTGAAGTTTCTACATTCAAAATTGGCTGAAAAAATGTTTCATAAGTAAGAAAAAAAATAGATTTACGGGAAACAGGCTTCAAAGTTTTAACCCTAATTCATGCCAGGCCCGTAGCTTGGACTCTCTGGATCTTCTTCAAATTTCTCTTGTAATCTCTTCTCGGCACCTCTCTGTTCCTTTCTGGCCATCTGAGCTAGTATTTTAATAGCATTTTCAGCAGCTCTTAGTCTTTGTAAGTCAATACGCAACATAGCATCAGCTGTTCGACACCCAACTGCACGGAGGCCATACACTAACCTAATATTTACACTTTACAATGCTGTGTCGTTTGCTTTGGTACTTACAGTAACTGATGAAGAATTGAAGAACTTCACACTGTGTGCACAATATTTACAAACTAATTCAAACTCTGCTGCAAGACCAACATGTGTACTCACCCTCAGAGACACGCCCCCTTTAGCACACTTTTTACAAGTTGTATTATTTTGAATCACTTCTGATAATATACACATATCTACAATTTCACAACTCTCATTCCCTTTTGATAGGTCTTCATATTTTTCTTGCTCACCACTGAGTTTCTTCTGTGAGGCACTTTCAGGCTAGCAAATAATATTTTGTACAGGTGTTGATTGTAGGCCTATGTTGGGGTTATTTGTTACAGGAACATGTGGAGGTATTGTTGACGGAAATAGTGTATCTTCTAACAAGTTCAAATTAACTGTACGTTTCTTCTGCCAATTAGTACGTTTCTTGAATACTTTACCAGTATGCCTAGGTATTTTAGAGGGATTCGTAAATACAATACCACAGACTAATCACTGATAATCATACAAGGCTAGATGCACTGTTTACATGGAAACCATCCAGACTATAAACAAAGTAAGAAACAAATGAATCTCAACATGCACATGATGCACACTACAGAGGTGGCCAAAGTACAAACTTATGCCATAAAGGCGGTATATTTGAAAATTTAGCCAGAGAAGATACCTTAAGTTCTGGCCATGTTTACTTCCAGCAGAAATCAAGTGTACATTATGATCTAAACTATAAAAAAGAACACTTGTAGTTATAATATCATCTTAATTCATCTCTCTCTCTCTATTCGTTTAGTCGATTCCAACTCTCCGTGACCCCATGTACTAGACTACGCCAATTTCTCCTGTCCTGCACTGCCTCTCGAAGATTTTCCAAGCTGGAATTTAGTGCTTCTGTGATGCCATCCATCCATCTCATTCTTTGCCTCCCTCTTCTTCTTGTGCCTTCTATCTTCCCCAACATTAAGGTCTTCTCTAATGAATTATGTCTTCTCATGGTGTGCCCAAAGTAGCCCAGTTTTTGTTTCAGGATTAAGCCCTCCAAGGAACAAGCTGGTTTAATTTGCTGTAAAACTGACTTATTGGTTCTCTTCGCAGTCCATGGAACTCTAAGAACTCTTCTCCAACACCATAATTCGAAGGAATCTATTCTACGGCGTTCAGCTTTTCTTATGGTCCAGGTCTCACATCCGTACATCACAACAGGAAAAACCATAGCCCTTATTATACGGATCTTTGTTGTTAAGGTTAGGTCTCTACTCCTTAAGATATTGTCCAGATTTGAAAATGCCTGACTACAAAGTAGCAATCGTCTTTTGATCTCATGACTGCAGTCACCATCGGCAGAAATCTGTGAGCCAAGATAGTTAAAAACAGAGACTATCTCCATTTTTTCTCCTCCTACTTGCCATGAATTGACAGTTGTAGTTGTCATAATTTTTGTTTTCTTGACATTCAACATTAGTCCAGCCTTTGAACTTTCTTCTTTCACTTTCAGTAAGAGATTTTTTAAATCTTCTTCAGTTTCAGCCATCAGGATTGTATCATCTGCATATCTCAGGTTGTTTATATTTAACCCAGCTATTTTGATTCCTATTTCTTCTGCATCTAACCCCACATTCCTCATAATGTGTTCTGCATACAGATTGAAAAGGTAAGGTGACAATATACAGCCTTGCCGTACTCCTTTTTGAATCTTAACCCATTTAGTTGTTCCATATATGGTTCTCACTGTAGCTTCTTGATCAGAGTATAAGTTCCGGATGAGGTTAATGATATGTTCTGGTACTCCCATGTATTTTAGTACTTTCCATAACTCATTATGATCAACACAGTCAAAAGCTTTAGCATAATCAATAAAACAAATATATACACCTTTCTGGAATTCTCTTGCCTTCTCCCTTATCCATCGTACGTTAGCGATTTGATCTCTGGTCCCTCTTCCTTTACGAAATCCAGCTTGTTCTTCAGCTAGCTCTCGGTTTACATACTGGCGTAGTCTATTTTGTAGGATTTTAAGCGTGACTTTGCTAGCATGTGAGATAAGTGCTATTGTTCGGTGATTCGTGCATTCTTTAGAATTTCCCTTCTTAGGAATTGGGATGAATACTGAACTTTTCCAGTCTTTTGGTCATTGTTGGGTTTTCCATATTTGCTGACAGATGGAATGTAAAATTTTCACTGCACTATCTCCAACTCCTTTGAACATTTCTATTGGAATTCCATCATGTCCACTAGCTTTGTTTTTAGCAATATTCTCTAGGGCCCATTTGACTGCAGTTTCCAAAATATCTGGTTCTGGTTCGAAGGGCACATGAACTTCATTATCCATAATACATGGTTCTTTCTTATACAGATCTTCTACATATTCCATCCATCTTTCCTTAATGTCCCTTGCTTCTGTTAGATCTTTGCCATATTTATCTTTTACCATCCCAAATTTTGTCTGAAATTTTCCTTTGATATCCCTAATTTTCTTGTAAAGTTCTCTCATCTTTCCCATTCTGTTATTTTCCTCAACTTCCTTACATTGATTAGTTATAAAAATATTCTTATCTCTTCTAGCTAATCTTCTAAACTCTGCATTAAACTCAAACATAGCTGATCTATCCCCTTTAATTTTTGCATTCCTTCGTTCTTCTGCAATTTGCAGTGCCTCACCCGATAACCATTTGGCCTTCTTCTTATTCTTTTCCTTGGGAATGTATTTTTCTGCTTCCTGCTTAACAGCAGCAGATATTTCTGTCCACAACTCTTCAGGGGTTTTGTCTCCAATCTGCAATGTATTAAATCTGTTTCTGACTTCTACTGTATAATCACAAGGAATTCTTCCCAGGTCAAATCTGTACGATGAGGCAGTTCCAGCCGTTTTCCTCAACTTCAACCGGAATTTTGCAATTAATAATTCATGATCTGATGCACAGTCAGCTCCTGGTCTTGTTGTAGTAGATTGAATAGCACTTTTCCACCTACTATTACAAATTATGTAATCAATTTGATTTCGGTATTGGCCATCTGGTGAAGTCCAAGTGTATAGACGTCTTTTGGGTAACTGGAATAGTGTGTTGGTAATAATCAGTGAATTGTCTAGGCAGAATTCTAGGAGTCTCTGTCCTGCTTCATTTGTTGCACCAAGACCAAATTGTCCTGTTACACCATCTACTATTTGATTTCCCACTTTAGCATTCCAATCTCCAACTATGAACACGATATCCTTGTTCGGTGTCGACCGTAGTAGTTCTTGCAAATCTTCATAAAATTGGTCAACTACGTCCTCTTCAGCATCAATGGTTGGTGCATAAACTTGAATGACTGTAACATTGAGAGGTTGACCTTGAAGTCTGATGGATATCATTCTATCATTTTTATAGTTGCAACCCATCACAGTTTTACCTACTCTGTTACTAACTATGAAGGCTACTCCATTACTTCTGTTGTTGTCTTGTCCAGAAAAGTATACTGTGTAGTCATCCGAAATAAACTCTCCCATTCCAGACCACCTAATTTCACTTATTCCCAATATGTCGATGCCGATTCTCTCCATTTCTCTTTTGACTATATCTAGTTTTCCTTGATACATGGATCTCACATTCCATGTTCCTAAACAGTACTGTTCCTTGCAGCATTGCACTCTTCTTAAAGCCCCTCTCAACTTAGTTCTCCCCGGAGATCCGAACGGGGAACTTGAAACTCCGGGACATTTTAAATTGAGCAAAGCCATGGGGTTTTCTTGGAATATTTAATGTGGTGGTTTCCCGTTGCCTTCCACATTCTGATGCCGTTGACCAATCATGGTTTCTCCGCCTTCAGGGATAATTTCTCATCCCTAGGACAAGAGAGTGCCCTAAACCTCTACCCGCTCATCCGCCTTCCAAGGAAACCGTTGGCACTTGGTAGAGGAGGACCTCTTATACCGGAGGTCACTCGGTCGTCAGAGCCTCGTCAGTCTTAAGCAGGGTGCACCACGTGCAGGTGAGGTTGACATTTGAGTAGGAGTTCTGTCAACATCCTAACCCTTACATCCCATACAGCATCTTAAATAGGACATACTAAATATTAATAAATAAATAAAAAAATAGAAATGACTAATTTTTGAAAAATTTCCCATTCCGTATCCCCTTAACTGCCACTATCAACATACAAAATTTCAGTTTGATTGCTGTAATAGATTCGTAGATATTGAGAACCGACAAAATATTTCGGATGGTTGTCATGTTGGATTTTATATATTGAACCCTTGCAAAGAAGCTTATGAGACTCAGTTTCGGGGGGTGTAACAGTCCATTTCGTAAGTTGTTGTTAAAGCGCTTCCATAATATGCAGGGTAACATATAACAAAATAACATGCAGGAAAAAGTGAAGCCAGGGTTAAAACAAATGAATTTAATGACAGATCAGCTATTTACACAATGAAATAAACAAACAAAACTCCCAAAATGACTCCCACTGGATACAATTAATTGCCAAAAACTAGGCCTAATCTCAGGAGAGATTATTAATCGGACCAAATGTCCCAAAATCTGCAATGACAATGTATACGTGTGCGCTGTTCTACATGCTTAACGATGAGTACAAATGAATGCATGATTCGTCATCATCCGGATAAAATTTCAGAAGACGAATCTGCATTGCTTAGAGCTAGACAGACGCGGGGAACAACTATACACAACTTAAAACTAAACCGACACTTCCTATACTAAATAAACAACAAATAATTTCCGCTTGAAATTGGAATCAAAAACTGCCGTAGCAAAACATTACTGCCTAAAATTAGGACTTCTCAAAAATCAACACATGTAAGTTAACACGTGACCAACAAAAGAAATACACATATAACCGCCGTCATTTTTACAAGTATAAACAACTACACCACGCGGGTGTCACACACAGAAAAACAAACATGAACTGAGTCATAGAAAAATCACTAGGCTCAAAGCCAACATTTACATCATTAACACAATATTCCATCCATACGACATGCAATAACTCGTAACAAACGTGGCGAACTCCCCAATTAATTATGGTCCAAATAACCATCACAAAAGAACAGGTTTGCTAATGATAGCTTAATAGGGGTCAGTCGGACAACAGGACTGCCTAACAAAAAGAGTCACCAAGGCTGGACGGGCGCTAAGTGGAAATCTGCACATCTGTCAACCCACGTGTCAATAACCTCGACCTCCCAAGGCACGGGATCGAGTCTCGAAGGAGCGTGCCCCAAAGCACAATATATACGTGTGTGTGTGTCAGAAAAAAAAATATCTCAGCATTTCCCCTAAGAAATCCAAGAATCAGCATTGGACAAGGTACAGTAGCCTCCTCGGAGCGCACTGCCTTTCCATCAAAAATACAACAACAGCAAAAATATGAGGGCGGTAGCACCATCTACTCCTCATCACGTAGAATCAAAACACACACTTGACACAAGAACACACACAGAATCACACGTATGGGTTTGACAGAAACCTGAAATAAATGACATAAATATTTTTCCACCAGCTTGCGCTTCCGTTCTAGGCTGTGACTAACGAACCTGAAAAGGACTCAAAACAAATCTAAAAAAAATCAGAACTAAGGTGTTCTACCATTACATCTTAATTTGTTGCGCTCGGCAACCCTAATATGAGTAATAACCTGTTCAGCAAACATCTTACAATATTATCTCCCTTTCCTATCAAAAATATGAACTTTAATAAAGCACCACTTATCGAATGTAACGAGTTTCGCATCCGCATGGATAAAATCAAGTACCCGCGCCGTGTACACTAAATATGACTCCAAAGAAAAATAAACAAACAACTTTGGCCACGCGCCAACGTACATTTAAAAACAATAGTGTCGGTGCACAAAAAAATCTAAACAAGAAAAAGAATAAATGCACTATTTACAACGTTCCCACGCCTTATCTAACTACATATTGAGTAAATCAATTTTTGTACATCACCGTATCAGCTTGCAGAACATATAACCTCCGTCCCAGCTCATTTCCCTACGGGAAATTAGCCCTCCATCGTCGACGTTGTCGAAGAAGCGATGCACATCATTCCGTCTCCTGGCCACACGTCGGACATTTTGGCGTAGTTTCTTGGACAGAAATGTTCAATGTTAATATAAATTGCCTGGCTATAATCGCTGTGAGTTACTACTTTCACTCACGTTATGTCCTATGCGATTAATGATCGAAGACTTTCCCTAGCTTAGCATTCGCTTACACACGCACAATTATCACTTGAAAAATACAATACAAAATTTACATAAATTATACATTTTAAACACATCGTCACTGGCTTGAAAAACAAGTTTTAAACATGATTGTCTCACAGTCCTCATCTCGCTAGATATCTCTACTGCTCTACGTGAACCTTGCTCGCCTTGAGCACTAATTAGAATGATAGTAAAGCCTTGCCCATTAAGAGCTGAAAATCGTGACGCAGACTGGCGTGAACCTTGCTCACCAGAGCTCAAAACAGAAGTTGTCACTAGTATGAATAATAAGAGCGGTAAATCGCGACGCAGACTGGCGTGACCCTTGCTCACCAGAGCTCAAAACAGTAGTCTTCGAAACAGCTTCTCCTCGATCAATTTATTGGAAACTGACAGAATGAGGTGGAGTGGGGAGAATTAAGAAAAATATTCTAGAGTTTTCATCTCACAAACATGGGACTAGTATCAATCTTCATCATTTTATTCAAACGTCTCAGCGCACTTATGCGGAATTATTTCAGATCGGCAGTTCTTTAGATAAGCGTTTCCGCGCCTTTTTTACAGGGTACGCCACACATCGCGTGGTTTTGGCGTGGTCTCATCTGATTGGGTGATTCAATCCTAGGTCGGTTGAAACTCACCCGTGACCATCCCCTAATGACTCCAATTTTGGTGCGCGTTGTTACACAATTTGTCCTTGAACTCGGCTTACCCGGTCGTCTTCAAGAATAACTACCAAGCCTGCCTCTGTGGTAATCATTTCAACACACTCCCTTGGCTTCTCCCCTTTGTCAATTTCCACATGTACTGCCTGGGCCTCAGTAATAATAATAATAAATCATGAATACTTATTCAGCACAGATTAATAAGGGTTCATTTATCCTCAGCAAGGTTTTGAAATTCGAAGCAAGTGATTGATTTGGATTTTAAAAACAATATCCACAGTAGTAACGACAACATCTCTTAAGTACTTCACTCGACTGCATGAGTGTACATTCCACTGACCCAATTAGTGTGCGCACTCCATGCCGGAATGTCATTCATACGTCTCACTAGACCTCCCCTCCTTCTCACATGATTACCACTCCTGCCGGATCAGCGGTCTTGTTTACAAACAAAGCACGCTCTCCCCAGGCGCTACACGGCCACGTACTTTTGAGTGTTGGCTCTCAAATAAAATTCTGCAATAATGAATCTGCACTCATAGTTCTGATTATTCGTCAAATGGTTCTCTTCTGTAATACGGCTTGAGATTCGCGCTATTGAAGACAGATTTAGCGCCAGTGCTCAATTCTTCAAGTCTGTAAGCATTGTTACCCAAATTCTTAATGATGCAGAACGGGCCAATAAATTTTGGACAGAACTTTGCAAATACTTTGTTTTTAGGGTCAGATATCGGTGGTCTTCGAACAAGCACTAGTTCCTGTTCCTGTAATTCACGGTGAAATTTCTTTCCTCTGTACCTCCTCAGTCTTCGGTCCGCTTGGTTCCTCATGTGCTCTCTTGTTCGCTGAATTCGCAACTCATGTGCTAATAATGGATCCCTTGGGCATGGAATAATCTTGTCCCAAGATCTCTCTGGCAACCTGTTGTGGTGTACAACTAGTGGGACTTGACCCGTCGACTCGTGCTTAGTAGAGTTCATGCACATCTCATTATCTCCTACTTTGTCAACACACTTATTATGAACATTAGGAATCATTACTCGGTAATACTTGGCAACACAGCGAATCGTTCTCTCGCTCGGATTCCCACAAGGATGGCGAATGCTCGACAAAACATGTTTTATCCCTAGGCTCTCTAGACCTTGCCTAAAAACATTGCTCGTAAAATAAGTACCATGGTCCGATAAAATAAATTCCGGCTTCCCAAGCATCGGAATGACTTTGTTCTGAATTCTGCTGAGGACTTGCTTTGATGTCGTCTTCTGGATTGGACATAATACTACCATCTTGGAAAGCACATCGACACACACAAGAAGGTGTCGGCATCCTCGTTTTCCCTTGACCAGAGGACCAAAACAGTCAATAGCGACCAGCTCGCATGGTTTTTGAGGTAATAATGGTTTTGGAGGTTGTTTCAAAATGAAGTTATTTGGTTTAGTGCGCTGACACGCGTCACAAGTTCTTATTACTTCCACAATGGTATATCGCATCTTAGGCCAAGTAAAAGTTTCCCCTATTGTCGCTTCTGTTTTGTCCGTGCCGATATGTGCTAGGCTCTCGTGGACATGCCACGTCAATCCTCTCTGTAATGATGCTGGAACTAGAATTCGCAGTTTGGTGTGATCCTCATCCACGTACTTATGCAAAAGGTTATTAAAGTAGTGAAATTTCGCTTCCTTGGCACGGGCTTTTCGATATTCAGGTGAATCTGGTTGTAGTTCCTTCCTGTAAAATTTGATAATCATCATCCATAGGTCTTCTTCTTGTTCCTTCTGAATTTCCTTTAGTTTGTCCAGAAACTCACGAGCCTTAGGTGTTAGTGCTATATGGTGAACTTCCGCTGCTATCTCGTTCTCATCTTCAGGATTCCTGCTTAAAGCATCTGGTATGATGTTCATCCTTTCAGGGCAATGCTCTATAGTAATGTCGAACTGCTGTATGTAGATGGACCAACGCGTAACTCTCTCACTTGCCATCGTCGTCTTGAATAGGAATGTCAGTGCATGGTGGTCAGTTCTGACAACAATGGAATAACCGAAAATCATCTTGCGCCATTGTTGAAGTGAATACAAGATCGCTAGCAACTCAAGCTCTGTCACAGTGTAGTTCCTCTCGTGCTTCCTCAATTTACGACTCGTAAGTGCCAAATATGATCTTTTCTTGGGTTCTTCAGCGTCCTCTTGGTACAGCATGGCACCGATCCCAATCAATGAAGCGTCTGCTTGAATTATAAATTTCTTCTCGAAGTCTGGATACCCTAGCTTCACACAGTTCTCCAGTAAGTCTTTCGTAGCTCTAAAGGACCTGTCGCACTCCTCATTCCACGACCATCGATTTGACTTCTTTAGCATCTCTTGCATAGGTGCTAATGTTTCCGTGTATCCAAGACAATTCTCCTTGAAGAAACCTGTCACTCCCAAAAACGCTCTTACATGTTTTACTTTAGTTGGTGTGGGGAATTTCTTTATTACGTCAATTTTCGCCGGATTAGGCCTCACGCCTTCAACATCAATTATGTGACCCAAATACAGAATCTCGCTCTGGCAAAAGTGCGATTTCTTTAAATTAATTTTGAAATTCATGGTTCTCAAGTTATCCAGAAGTTTGTTTAGGTTTACCAAGTGTTCCTCCATTGTTTCTGATGCAATAAGTATGTCATCAACATATCTCGTAGTGAAGCTCTTGACCTCCTCAGTCAGATTCCTGTCTAGTGCTCTTATCAATGCACATCCAGCTGTTTTTACACCAAAGGGCATGCGAGACCAGATATAACTTTGGTTATCGAATAAAAACCCCGTCAATAGTTGGGATTTTTCTTCAAGTTCAAGATGGTGGAAACTGTTTGTTAAGTCGACGCTAGAATAAATCTTCTTCCCACGGAAGCCCTTCAATACATCCTTGATCCTTGGTGCTTGGTCATGCTCAACTAGCAGTTTACTGTTCAAAACTCGTGCGTCTAGGCATAATCTAATTGATCCATTTGGCTTGGCCACAGCCAATATTGCGTTTAAGTACGGGGTTGCTGCTTTTCTTATCATGCCGGAATCTAATAAATTACTAATAATGTCCTTCACCTGAGCAAAATGTTTCTCTGGGATCGGGTACAATTTACTCTTAAATGGGGTCCAGTCGGTAACTTGCATGGCATACTGGAAATTTAAAACTTTTCCAGGGATGGTGTCGAAAGCTCCTTTATGATGTCTCAAAATTTCTTCTAATTTTCTTCTATCAGGTTCCCCTACTATTGCCTCCTTAAGCCGCTCCTGAAGTAAAATTTCAAATTTGGATCCGCTAATTTCTTCTTCCGCCAAATGTACCCAAAGTTCCTGCGAAATATCTCGACTGTCAATTTCAACCACTGCTGTCTGGCTTACTCGTTCCTCCGTCAAGTTCTTATCTCCGATCGCCTCATTAGTGCATTCCTCAATGAAACCAAGTATTCGCCTCTCTCTCTAGTGGACTTTCTTCCATGTTTAAACCCACATGATTCAACCCCTCAACTTGTTTGAAACTCACAGTGTTATTATGTAAGTCAATTATAGCATGAAAATCACAGATTAAGTTGGCTCCCAAAATGACGTTATAATTCATCTTCGGTATCACGATGAATGTTTGCGAAAATGTGTGGTTTAATATCTCCAGGTCTAAATATGCTTGGTGCTTGCAAACTATGGTCTTGTCAGGAATGACCCCTCTGACTTTTATTAATGGTACAGGCATAATTGGAACGGTTTGTTTATTTCCGATTTCTTTCATCAATACTTCCGTGACTAAGCTCACCTGGCTACCTGTGTCAATTAGGCATCTCACTCTAATACCTCCAATACGTGCATAAATAATCGGTAATTGTCTGATGACATTTCCTCGGTCCTTCACCACTTCCTCCAGGCAATCGTCCGGGAATGCTATCCACTCTTCTATGTTTGCAACAATCAACTCCTCCCGCTCCCTGGTGTCCTTCATTCTCAGGCTATCTGGTTTTGGTTCATTCGAGGTTTTTTTAATCCTGGGACCCACTCGTTGAGTTCCGCCGGTTGTCATCGCGCCTCTCCTGCTGTCGTAATAAGCTTTCCGCCCCCGCTCCTTGGTGATTATCCGGGCTCTGCCTATTCGCCATCGCACGTCCCCACTTCTCTTTCTCCATCTCTTCGGCATTTAACTCATCCAAATACTTCTGTGATTCGACGTACCGCTCATTCCAATCATTGCGATAGTCTCTCTGATTATCTTGGCGATAGTTCCTCGTGTTGTTCCACCTGCCATCTCCGATCCTTTGGTAAGGTCTACCCTGCCTTGGGTTCCCCCTCCAGTTGGTATACTCTCGCTGGTACGTCCATTGGTTGTGCTGGTTCTGATTATTATGATTATAATTATCTCGGCGATTCTGGAAGTTCCTATTATTTTGATTGAATTGATTTCGGCCATCATACTCTTGCCGTCTTGGTGTAAATTGCGTTCCGGTAGATTGTGTTTTTGTTTGGTTATCCTGGTTGTGATTAGTTTGGTGTCCCTGAACCACTTCAGCTGTATTTACACACTCCATGTTCCTTCTCCCTGTCTGCGGACTAACCATACTCGTCTCATCTAGATGGTGGAGTAACTCTTCAGCCTGAACTGCGGTCTTAATATTACCGGCCACTAACAACTGCTGAATATTCATAGGAAGCTGCTTACCAATGGTTAAAACCATGTTTTCCTCATTAGGGGGGTCGTCAAAATCCCGGAATTTAACCAGCTGTTGGCTAAAGAATTCGGAAAATCTGGTGGGATGTGTGCTGTGATATTTCCTAGTGTATAAATCCATTCTCAACCCCTGCTGCAAAGAAGGACTCCAGAACTTTCTCAAGAACGCCTCTCTAAACTGTGCCATGTCGGTAAATGTATATTTAAAACTCTGGAACCAGATTAAGCTTGGGCCCTCCAAAAACTTTTCCACAAGTCGCAACTGTTTTGCGGGACTGACATGTTGATCGTTAAAGTAGTCATCCAGCTGACGTAAAAATGCTTTGAGAGTGGATCCTGAGTTCTCCCTGAATTTATCGGGTTTGAAATCATTCCCCCTAATTACCTGTATCACTTGGGCAGGTGCCAAGCCGGGTTGTGGTGTTGACGTCTCCCCTCTGTAATGTTGGAACGTGTCGCTCGTTATCTTAGGACTTTGACCTCGGCTCGTATCCTCAGCCAACTTCAAGCCCACCGGACTTCCAATGCTTCCCTGTTTGCCTACTGTGTTTTCTGCAGAGAATAAAGTTGCGTTTTCTAATGACCTTATCTCATTTTTAATTATGAGATCTGTGTGTTCTTGGAGTTTGGACTTCATGTTTTCCTCCAAAGCCTGCACTCTAGAATTGTATTCACCTAGCCGCTTTAAAATCGTCAGCCTGTCTTCTTTAGTTTCGTTCACCTGCTGCTCCCAATTTTTCCGGATCCTGTTCTTCAAACTGCTAATTTTTTCTTCGCTCCTTTCCTGATTCTTCTCTAGCTCTTCTCGTATTTGCTCTTGTGTTTTAACTAATTGTTCTCCGACCTCTTCTCGTATTACCTGCTGGTTTTTAATTAATTGGTCTTCCAAGTTTTCCTGATTTTTATTTAGCTGGTCTTCTAGGTTTTCACGCAAGTGAATACGTTCTTTCTCTGTTTTGGTTTCGAGCTTATCGATTTCCATTATTAATTCAAGTACGATACTATCGACTGAATTAATTTGTTCCTGTAATTTATCCTGTGTGCTTTTTATTCCAGTCGTGTTGTTTACGCATGCTGCCTCGATTTATTTTAATTTATCGGCTACCATTTCATCGAATTGTATGAGTTTATTGTCGAATTTGGATTCCAAGTTCTTAATTTCTCCTAATTGTTTTGCGTTATTTTCCGCTACCTCATCTGCCAGTTTCTCTAATTCTACCCTAGTACTTTGGTTTATGTCACGGGTGATTCTTTCTAACTGCTCTGTTTGTGTTATTGCCTGTTCCGATAGTTTATGCTTTAATTCGTTTAATTGTTTATCGGTATCCAATTTCTGGACCTGCAATTGGTCCTTAATGTCATTTAACTGTTTATCACTATGCTCACGCTGCATTTCTAACTGTTCTGTTTGTGTTTGCAATTGCATCGTAATATTACTTAATTGTTTATCATTGTCTTCGCTCATTTACTCCTTCATGTTCTTTAACTGTTCTTCCGTTTTCGCAGACATTTGCATAGACATCTGCTCTAACAACCCCTTGATTTCTTCGATGCTAGCCATCGCACAATACACAAATATGACCAGAGAAAAACAGGGTCATGCGCCGGGATTTCAGTCATACACACGTACACATGTCATGATATTTAAATACTACTGATTCTAATTTAAAAAAGATTTCAGTAATCAAAATTTACTGAATAATGACTCTTATTTCCAAACAACAAAATAACTCCCTTGTGATCTGCTTTTATATTCCTAACCAACAGAATTTACGAACAACACCAATTAACCGAAGTTAATTAAATGTAAAATATAAGATAACACCTTCCTGCTTTGACTGAGTTCAATAATATGCAAATTTTCTAATTTTATGCCGGGCGCCAGAACAAGTTAATAACAAATACAATATCAACTTCTGACCTTGTTCAATATTTCTAACTTTAGGAACTCTGTGATTTTACTAATGCACATGGCGGTACAATATCGCCTCAATTTACTGAATTTACTTTTGCCCGCTTGACCTGGCATCATTTCTCAACGAAATAAATATGAGATCAGCAAAGCAACAAAAACAACAATCCCCACTTGGGCAGCCATTTTTGTTTTATGAACCCTTGCAAAGTAGCTTATGAGACTCAGTTTCGGGGGGTGTAACAGTCCATTTCGTAAGTTGTTGTTAAAGCGCTTCCATAACATGCAGGGTCACATATAACAAAATAACATGCAGGAAAAAGTGAAGCCAGGGTTAAAACAAATGAATTTAATGACAGATCAGCTATTTACACAATGAAATAAACAAACAAAACTCCCAAAATGACTCCCACTGAATACAATTAATTGCCAAAAACTAGGCCTAATCTCAGGAGAGATTATTAATCGGACCAAATGTCCCAAAATCTGCAATGACAATGTATACGTGTGCGCTGTTCTACATGCTTAACGATGAGTACAAATGAATGCATGATTCGTCATCATCCGGATAAACTTTCAGGAGACGAATCTGCATTGCTTAGAGCTAGACAGACGCGGGGAACAACTATACACAACTTAAAACTAAACCGACACTTCCTATACTAAATAAACAACAAATAATTTCCGCTTGAAAGTGGAATCAAAAACTGCCGTAGTAAAACATTACTGCCTAAAATTAGGACTTCTCAAAAATCAACACAAGTAAGTTAACACGTGACCAACAAAAGAAATACACATATGACCGCCGTCATTTTTACAAGTAAAAACAACTACACCACGCGGGTGTCACACACAGAAAAACAAACATGAACTGAGTCATAGAAAAATCACTAGGCTCAAAGCCAACATTTACATCATTAACACAATATTCCATCCATACGACATGCAATAACTCGTAACAAACGTGGCGAACTCCCCAATTAATTATGGTCCAAATAACCATCACAAAAGAACAGGTTTGCTAATGATAGCTTAATAGGGGTCAGTCGGACAACAGGACTGCCTAACAAAAAGAGTCACCAAGGCTAGACGGGCGCTAAGTGGAAATCTGCACATCTGTCAACCCACGTGTCAATAACCTCGACCTCCCAAGGCACGGGATCGAGTCTCGAAGGAGCGTGCCCCAAAGCACAATATATACGCTGTGTGTGTGTGTCAGAACAAAATATATCTCAGCATTTCCCCTAGGAAATCCAAGAATCAGCATTGGACAAGGTACAGTAGCCTCCTCGGAGCGCACTGCCGTTCCATCAAAAATACAACAACAGCAAAAATATGAGGGCGGTAGCACCATCTACCCCTCATCACGTAGAATCAAAACACATACTTGACACAAGAACACACACAGAATCACACGTATGGGTTTGACAGAAACCTGAAATAAATGACATAAATATTTTTCCACCAGCTTGCGCTTCCGTTCTAGGCTGTGACTAACGAACCTAAAAGGACTAAAAAAAATCTAAAAAAATCAGAACTAAGGTGTTCTACCATTACATCTTAATTTGTTGCGCTCGGCAACCCTAATATGAGTAATAACCTGTTCAGCAAACATCTTACAATATTACCTCCCTTTCCTATCAAAAATATGAAATTTAATAAAGCACCACTTATCGAATGTAACGAGTTTCGCATCCGCATGGATAAAATCAAGTACACGCGCCGTGTACACTAAATATGCCTCCGAAGAAAAATAAACAAACAACTTTGGCCACGCGCCAACGTACATTTAAAAACAATAGTGTCGGTGCACAAAAAATCTAAACAAGAAAAAGAATAAATGAACTATTTACAACGTTCCCACGCCTTATCTAACTACATATTGAGTAAATCAATTTTTGTACATCACCGTATCAGCTTGCAGAACATATAACCTCCGTCCCGGCTCATTTCCCTACGGGAAATTAGCCCTCCATCGTCGACGTTGTCGAAGAAGCGATGCACATCATTCCGTCTCCTGGCCACACGTCGGACACCTTGGCGTAGTTTCTTGGACAGAAATGTTCAATGTTAATATAAATTGCCTGGCTATAATCGCTGTGAGTTACTACTTTCACTCACGTTATGTCCTATGCGATTAATGATCGAAGACTTTCCCTAGCTTAGCATTCGCTTACACACGCACAATTATCACTTGAAAAATACAATACAAAATTTACATAAATTATACATTTTAAACACATCGTCACTGGCTTGAAAAACAAGTTTTAAACATGACTGTCTCGCAGTCCTTATCTCGCTAGATATCTCTACTGCTCTACGTGAACCTTGCTCGCTTTGAGCACTAATTAGAATGTTAGTAAAGTCTTGCCCATTAAGAGCTGAAAATCGTGACGCAGACTGGCGTGCACCTTGCTCACCAGAGCTCAAAACAGAAGTTGTCACTAGTATGAATAATAAGAGCGGTAAATCGCGACGCAGACTGGCGTGACCCTTGCTCACCAGAGCTCAAAACAGTAGTCTTCGAAACAGCTTCTCCTTGATCAATTTATTGGAAACTGACAGAATGAGGTGGAGTGGGGAGAATTAAGAAAAATATTCTAGAGTTTTCATCTCACAAACATGGGACTAGTATCAATCTTCATAATTTTATTCAAACGTCTCAGCACACTTATGCGGAATTATTTCGGATCGGCGGTTCTTTAGATAAGCGTTTCCGCGCCTTTTTTACAGGGTACGCCACACATCGCGTGGTTTTGGCGTGGTCTCATCTGATTGGGTGATTCAATCCTAGGTCGGTTGAAACTCACTCGTGACCATCCCCTAATGACTCCAATTTTGGTGCGCGTTGTTACACAATTTGTCCTTGAACTCGGCTTACCCGGTCGTCTTCAGGAATAACTACCAAGCCTGCCTCTGTGGTAATCATTGCAACACACTCCCTTGGCTTCTCCCCTTTGTCAATTTCCACATGTACTGCCTGGGCCTCAGTAATAATAATATTAAATCATGAATACTTATTCATCGCAGATTGATAAGGGTTCAATATGTAGGTCCTAGAGTTATGTACTGTTACATGAAGATTATTGTGTACATGTAGCATTGAAACTTTAATCTCATGGTTAGGACACAAGGAGTAACAAGGAGATTTTAAAATTTCGCACAGCTGCCTTTTTGTGGTTAGGGAAAGAATTGAAACAAATAAGATGCCAGTGGATTAACATTCGTATAAGGATTTACTGTACCAAGTTTCACTGCACTCGGATGGATAAATTGCGAGAAACGCCCATGTGAATATTTATACTTCGCGTCGCCGCCCTGTTGGATTTGGGATCACCAGGTTATCTAAAGTCCTATAGGTGAACTTCAGTTCATAGCCCCTATGAACATAAAAAAAATCAGTTTGATTGCTATAATAGATTCGTAGATATTCAGAGCCGTCTAAATATTTCGGATGGTCGCCATGTTGGATTTTTAAATGTATAGGCCATAGAGTCATGTACCATTAAAGGAAAATTATTGCGTAGGTTCATTATTCAAACTTTCACTTCGATCGCATGATTACGACACAAGAAATGAAAACTTAATTTTAAAATTCGCACAGCCACCATTTTGAGGTTATGTAAACTATTGAACTAAATTAGATACCAGTGCATTACAATGTGTATATACATTTTCTGTACCAGATTTCATTGCTTTTGGAACATTAAATCGCGAGAAAGGTCTATTTAAAATTTTCAAATTCGCTTGGCCGCCATGTTCGTTTTGTAGTTAACCGGTTTTTGAAAGTCTTATAGATGAACTTCCAGTAGTGCCCTTTATCTCCGTAAAAAATTTCAGGGTGATATCGCTAATAGTTTCAGAGATATAGAACGCCGGTGAAATATTTCGCACATCCGCCATTTTGTGGTTATGTAAAGAATTGAACGAAGTTGGATGTCGGTGCATTACAATGTGTATAAAGATATACTGTACCAAGTTTCATTGCGTTTGGTTGGTTAAATCGCGAGAAACGTCTATTTAAACGTCACAAATTCGCGAGGCTGCCATGTTGGATTTGTAGTTACCAGTTTTTCAAAGGTCACATAGGTGAACTTCTATTAGTACCCTTTATCACCGTAAAAAAATGCAGGGTGATATCGGGAATAGTTTCGGAGATATTGAATGCTGGTGAAATATTTCGCACAGCCGCCATGTTGGATTGGTGAGGCGTAACAAAATTTGAAGGGCACGGTCGGGGTCGCCCGGAATAGTGCTATGAACTTACCGAGTTTCATTGA
Source organism: Meconema thalassinum (assembly GCA_946902985.2). Lineage (NCBI taxonomy): Eukaryota > Metazoa > Arthropoda > Insecta > Orthoptera > Tettigoniidae > Meconema > Meconema thalassinum. Next base: position 1,296,434,446 of record OX336389.2, read on the forward strand.
AATCGCTCTAGCCGTTTAGATTTTATTAGGGACACACACACACACACACACGCACGCGCGCACACACACACGGACAAAAGGTGATCTCATAAGCCTATTTTTTTCAAAATTGAAAATAGGCTAAAAATACAAAAATATGAGTATTGAAACATTAGTAAAATTCCTTATTCCTTCCTTATTTCCTTTTATTCCTTGTAGGAACATAGGGTAGCTGCAAACTTCTTCCATCTCACTCTATTGTTGGCCATCCATTTAATTAGAGTCCATGTCCTTCCTTCTGAGAAATATTCTCTTTCTTTTGTTTATAAAACCAAAAGTCGTCATTTGTTTATCATTAGTGAAATACCGGTACCGAACCTAAAAGAATAACAGTATGGACGATGTGTTCGTAGAAGCTTACACTTATTATTCTCTTTATTTTTCTTCTCGCGTGGGGCCGATAACCTGGATGTTAGGCACCTTAAAACAACAATTATCATCATCATTTTTCGCGTATATCGGCACGTCACCATCCGATTCCATTTCCTACTTGTCACTAGGTGATGATAAGACTTAACCCCCCCGCAATTTTCGTTTCATTTCTTACTTCGTGATATTCATTATTTGGCTGCTTAATACCGTTGGGTATATTATCCTTATGACATGAATGGGAGGAATAGGTTGTTTTTAGTTCAGAGTTTTTGTCCATAGAAGTTCGCTTTTCTTTGTGAATCATCGTCATAATGTTCATTTCTTAAAAACAGGTAAAAGTAGTTGTATCACCATGTATCGAGAAGAATAAATATCAACCAGTTCATTAAAATGGAAATGTTAATCCAGTTCGCCGATTTTCTAAATAATTGGACATATTTTCAAATAATCCAAAATGACTAAGTTAAATAAAACTGTGGAATTATCCCCACATCTAAATCAGTTAACTAACAGTAACTTCAATTTATGAACCGCCACTGTATTACATTTCAAATATAAGGTAGTTATTACCTATTAGCGTGTTAGCACTAGTAGTGTGTTATACTGTTATTATTATAAACCGACATTGAACAATCACCGCGCCAAAACTTGACAATCTTGCCACTAACAATAGATACACTCAATCAACTGATCTGACTGGACGAAAGAAAGCGCATGTGATTGTGCAATGAGTGTTGACGTGACGTGCTGACGAACTACAGCGACCCCGCGCTCTCGCGCTGTTACATGTCTGTCAGCGGAAAAAGATCGAACAAACTAATAAGCGAGGGATCTGGGAACTAGTTCGGTAGTTCGTCTGTGAGACCCGCTCTTCCGAGCTAGTTCGTTCGCGAACTACACAAGACTACCACGTAGTGTACTGGAAGCTAACACCATACCCCGAGACCACAACTTCACTAAGATAACCTTCTGCTGAGAACTGTAGAAGATCTCATTGCGCATCCGTAACTGAGTTAGTTCTTGTTGTTTTAAAGGGCGGAAGAGCGAAACCAAGTCATATTATACTATCGGTTATCTATCTCTCATGTTTTAAAATCAAAATGGATCTTAACGACGTTCTTCTTCCGTTCACAGTACGGCAGCATAATAATCCTTCCAGGTGCAAGGCCAAGCAAGATGCTGGGGAGGAAATTAGGGGATAAATGAGGTCCAGACCATTAGACATTTGTACCATATGTCACAGTGTTCACTTTCTGAGCAAATAACAGCCCTTTAGTGTCCACATTTTTATCCGATTAGTTCTTGGAAATCTCACTTCCCTCACACGTGATCACCGCTGCCGCTGCCGCTACGGTACTTCATGAAGTGACGGGCTGGATTTCCCGTCAGATGATGTACAAAATGAATTACACCATGTGAAGGCGAAATGTAGTCATTTCATGAAACCACGCATCAGATAGTGCAACTGTACCTTTTTACATCATATGCCGGCTCTTCATGAAGTGCCTAGGATTTTCATGAAATGACAGATTTCACTATCTGACTACGACATACATACTATGAGTGTAAGAATTGTTCAGCTTGAAAAGTTCTAAAAAAAGCCCGGGAGAGCATATCTTTATCTTCAATACATCGCCTACTATAAGTGATTTTACATTTTCATTTCTTCCAACAATCTCCATTCAGTTACTGAGGCGACAGTTTACGAGCTAGCTAGGGGCGAGTCTGTCACCCCAGTTACAGCTTAGCTGGCGGACGAGCTTATTGCCCCAGATACAGCCAGCAGCAAACTGTCGAGTCCTGTTGAGTTAAAAACTTTAGAGGAGAGTGGTTGTGTTTGGAGTTTCCCTGGAAGTGCAACTCGGTTTTTCTTCATTTCGCCTGTGAACTTTTCGTTCCGCAAAATTCACAGTCAAGTTAAGATTGGACGGAAGGGGGATTTGTGTTTCATGCACCTCGTCATTCTTAAATTACATCTGACAAGAATTTGTTGCACATGCAGCTCCATGACAATATAATTAATAGTCCAGTCAGTGATTTTAACCCATCATGCCGAGACGTAAAACGGATATGGGTCGTTGTTCATTGACATTGAAAAAAAAAACGCTTATTACCTATTGCATTCATAACTGTTGCCGGGCGAAGCCGGGTCGGGTTGCTAGTATTATAAATATTGAAAATCATGCCTTCGCCCTCTCCCTATTCTCATGAGACTACATTTACTTGTATTTATCTTCATTTAATTGTCAACTGCCCGTTTATTAACCAGGTTGTGGTAAGTTTGCAACTGAGCGTTGTCTTATGATGTTTGAATTATTCGGTATATTACACAATCAACTGTAAAAAATCGGCAGTCACTTCGAATCCCATTCGGCAGGTCGTTAATAAGTGCCAGAAATAACAGGGACCCAATCACACTACCCTGAGGGACACCTGACGTTATCAAAATGTCCTCCGAGAATACAGTACCCATTTTAACCTTTTGCGAGCGACCAGTAAAGAACTCTTTATCAATCTTCGTTGCCACTAATTTACGGAGTAGTATGTCACGTGGGACGACATCAAATGCCTTCGCAAAATCTATAATTACAGTATGCGCCAAGTTATTGATATCCTGAGGGATAATGGTATCGAGGGAAGGCTGCTACAGGCAATCAAAAGTATTAATGTTGATAATTAGGCTGCTATGAGAGTTGTTGGGTTGTAACCTCCCTCCACTACTGTTTATTTTATATATGGACCATTTGCTGAAGGACATAAACTGGCTGGGTGGGATTCAATTAGGTGGATACTAGGTAAGTAGTCTGGCCTATGCTGATGACCTGGCTGAAATGACAGACACCGTCGAAAACTTACAAACCAACATGTTATAACTTGAACAGAAATGTAGGGAATATAGTGTGAAGAAGATCAGCATTTTAAAGACGAAGGTTATTTCGGTAGGGAAGAAACACGCAAAGAAAGAAAAAATAGAATGTCAGGTAGGAGGAACTAAATTGGAGCAGGTGGAACATTTTAAATACCGGTACTTAGGCTGTGTATTCTCTCAGGATGGTATATGGGGGAAGAAATAGGGTCGAAGTGTATGCATTGAGTCCTCAGTTGCGATCTACAGTATTCTGCTAGAAAGAAGTTAGTGTAGCCACGAAACTCTCCCCACATCGCTCAGTATTTAGACCGACCTTGCTGTATGGAAGTGAGAGCTGGGTAGATTCAGGGTATCTGATACATAAGCTAGAGGTTACTGATATGAGGGTAGCACGAATGATTGCTGGGACAAATAGATGGGAGCAATGGCAGGTAGGTACTCGTAATGAAGAGATAAAGACTAAGTTACAAATGAACACGCTCGATGAAGTTGTTCGTATTAGCCGACTCAGATGGTGGGGTAATGTGAAGAGAATGGGGCAGGAGACACTACCTAAGAGGTTAATGAGTTCAGCTGTAGAGGGTAAGAGAAGCAGAGGTAGACCTATGAGGCAATGGTCAGATTCAGTGATGAACGATCTCAAAGTGAGAGGTGTAGAAGCAGAGGAGACCGCAGTGCTAACTGCTAATAGCGGATCAGGGAGGCGACTTGTTCGCAAACAGAGGCTTGCAGACTAGACTGGACGATGATAGGCAAATCAGTCTCTGAAAATGTATGTTATTATTATTATTATCAGTCTTTTATTATTTTGCAGTATACGAGATTTGAGAAGCCAACATCGCTGTCCTGCTGGAATATATTTATGAGGGTTTTATGAGATATTATTGCTTCATAATTAGATGATGATATAACGCTAGAGCTGGAGATTCATTTTAACATTCAGTTTTCTGTTAGCTTTTAGGTTCATTGTGTAGTTATTAAACCTATTGAAGGTACTGTTATGCCAATTTTGAGCATAACAGCGGTCCCGCTATTTAACGTGAATAATTTCACTAATCTATGGCATTCTAGAAGCATTTTAGGTCATCGACTACTTTAAAGTGAAAGGCCTTTCTATGTAGCGCATACTTGAGCACTTAGAATCGGGTGATGATGCCATAAAATGTATCTGGTACTTTAGCCTAATTGGAAGATTACTGAGTATTAAGTATTGAAGTGAAGAGCCTTTCTAAGTAACGTATACATTGAGCGCTAGAAGAGAGTATTATAGACCGTTACATCTTTAGCGGAATGTCTTATTTTAATCACAAAATCAAGTGTATGGTTCTGTTCTAACGGTGTTTTATTAACGGGTTCGTAGCTCATTATATTCAGCACCAGTGCCATTTGAAAGCGAAACCTTTTGATTCAATATCGATTTAACCTAGAAATCGCTGCTTTGGATGGAAGAAAGTTTCGCCTTCATTAAGCAAGATGTTGGTTAGGTAAAAGTTAAGTAATATACCGGTACTGCACTTACCAGAAATTAGGCCATCAGCAAAAGTAAACATCTAATGAATTCAGCGAATTAACAGAAAATGGGACACGAAGATCTCACATGACTTGGAAAACAAATGGGGCATACGTTTGCATTTTCAAGTAGTCCATTCTTCCTTCCATTTACTTAAAAGTACCGGTAGTTGGTCCTGCGGCTCATGACTAGCTTTTGATACCGCACTCGTTGCTTACGAGTTCTCCTTGGTAGCAACGTGAAGAAAGGGAAGTCTTATGACAGAAAAATGAAATTTAATGCTTTGCAGTCGGTCAACGCGATTGTACACAATTTTAATGGGTGTTTCCCTAAACCTTAAAACAATTAGATGAAATTAATAAATTCTCTTGGATGACGAGTTTCAATCGTCAAGCGATCATCATCAGATCCTTTACACTTAGGCTATGAAATATATGTCTGCAAGTATGAGGGTGATGGTATTTACAATGTAAAATTAAAATCCACAGCCTGCTTCCAGTCGACCGACTGGGTCAGGGAATGGAATGAATGAATCCCCCATCTAGCGGAGAGGATATGAACTGTGCCGGCTACCGAAACCTGTCGCACTCCCCTGGGTCAATGTTTAAATGAATGACAGTGAAATGCTAGGGGAAAGTGTTGCTGGAATGCCATTTTTGACAGGAAAAACCGGAGTATCCGGAGAAAAACCTGTCTGCCTCCGCCTTGTCCAGCACAGATCTCACATGGAGTGACCGGGATTTGAACCACGGACCCAGCGGTAAGAGGCCGGCGTGCTGCCGCCTAAGCCACGGAGGCTCTGGTATTTACAATACATAAACTTATTTAGTTGCAGCAGTTATTAAACTAGCACAACTTTTGAAGATCTGTTAGTTACATGTGAAGTTTTGTTAAGCTATTTTTAGTGCTTGCTTGGTGTGATATTTGTGATTGTTATTAAATGGCCAGGTTAGAGTGGATTGTGAACTTAGCTGATTGTTTGAGCGATGTGTGGACCGTTCTCATGCAGCTGCTACCACCACTGCCTACACTGAACTCGAAGAATTAAATACTTACGAACATTGGAATCTGCAGAACAAAAAAGCCACAACACTTTTATCAAATCCTTTGTCAAAAAAAGATACAGTCAGTCTGAGAGACTAGACTTTATATCATTTCAAATGACGCATGCTACAAATGCTACACATGTTAGAAAGGCTCAGGAGGGCTTCTCGCTTCGCTCGAAGCCCCAGGACTCTTTGCACTCTGCTGCATGACGTCACGCACTCGCCGTCTCCGTATCGCATAACGCCAGACCCCAGGAGTAAACTCAGACTAAAGAGACTCCATTACCCTTTAACTTAGGCTTACCGCGTGGGGGCTGCATGACGTCACGCACTCGCCGTCTCCGTTCACATAACTCCAGACCCCAGGAGTAAACTCAGACTCAACAGACTCCATTACCCTTTAACTTAGGCTTTCCGCGCGGAGGCTGCATGACGTCACGCACTCGCCGTCTCCGTTCGCATAACGCCAGACCCCAGGAGTAAACTCAGACTCGGTGCATATGCACTGAACAACATGATGATGTCATACACGCCGTAACCGTAACGCATAACGGTAGACCTAAGCATAACGATGAAGTCGACAAGATCATTTGAAATGATATAATTCAGTGGAGTGTGAGTAAAACAGCAATAAACATAAAATAGCTGTGAAGAGAATCGTTCATCCCTACTCTTGACCGGAGACAGAGTTAAGGTAGCGTGCATATCAGGGGCGGCCAGCCTTTGCACGCGCGGCGTGCCAGCTATGCTGCACCGCACGCCGGGAGGATGGCTTCTGCTTCTCTTTGTTGGGCTGCCTGCCCTGACTGCCAGCGCGTCTAACCGAGTCAAGCTGGAATCGCTAGCACACCGGACTTAATGTAAACAAACAAACTGTTCTTCCAATGCGTTGGTTGTCCAACACTTCTACATTGAGTTTCGCGCATTTTCCCGCGTACCGGTATTTGAAGATTACGTACTTAACATTAAAACAGGCAGAAATACTGATGTGATAAGATAGCATGGGAGTCATTAAGACATTGCAATTTGGGTCACATTTTTATTTTTCTTGTTATCAATTTGTTTCAATTTGTTTTCATATTTACAATATGCTCAATGTTCGGTACGATTGTTTGAGAAACTACTAACCGGAGGCTGTTTAGCAGGTTATCGTCTGACATCAGAGCGCGATGCCGTGATTTTGTAAGTTTCAATGCAGAGAAAGCGTTTCGCAGACATATGTTGCTTCAAACATTGATAACACTTCGGATATTCTTGCTGCGGAAATTTTGAATAGATGTTGTTGTTGATTCGAAGCTCGAAGCTTGTGGTTTAACGTGACTGTAAATCTCGCAATCATGAGCCACGGGACCTCCTGTTTACGTGGAATCTGAACCACAGGACATGGCATTTCACTTCGAAAATCCCACATGCAATGACCGGGAATCGAACACGGTCCGCCTTGGTGAGAGGCATACAGCTTGACCGCTGCGCCACCACGCCCGCTGTTGTTGATTCACTTAGGGGCTTTGCAACACCGTGGTCATATAGCCCTGTGTATTTGTGTGTGTGTGTGTGAAGTTTATATGATATTGTGTGTTATTGTGATAGCTATATTAGTGTTTGTATTTGGAATTCAAATGAGGATTGGAAAGGAGGCGACCGTGGCCGTAAGTTAGGAACGATCCCGGCATTCGCCTGGATTAGAAGTGGGGAAACCACGTAAAACCAAATCCAAGATGGCCGAGGTGGGAAGCGAATCTATCTCTTCTCGCTATTTACCTCACGAGGCTGAGTATACCCCGTACCAGCCCTCAGACCAGAATTACATTTCTTGGCAGAGCCGGGAGTCAAATCCGGGCCTCCGCGATGACAGCCAAGAATGCTAGCCACTACGCAACGAGGCGGACATTTTGAATAGTAATCAGGCAGTTTTTTCACAGAGTTAAAAATATCCTTAAGTCGAGTGCTATATTATAAATGGTTTGACGATCAAATAAAGAGCAGACCAAAGTCTTGAAAATTCTTGAAATCTGGTAGAAGAATGCCAAACAAACAACCATAGTCAACATGGGCGCCCACAGGGAGGGGGCATGCCCCCCACCCCTCCCCCACCTGGCATGTTAAAAAGTAAAACGATATGAAAATCAGACTGAGAACAAACTTTTTTTTTTTTGCTCAAGTGCCTACAGTATACTAAATAATTTTGTGCTAACCTTCCGTCGGGCGCAACATAGTGGCAGTGGGCGAATTAAGCCTGTCTGGCACACCTCAGAAATCTGAATTTTTCAAAATTACAATATTTGCTGAAGAACAGTTTTGCTACAATAGTGAATACACTCATTCATTCTCTGCATATTACGTACAAGCCGGACGTTTGTGTTAGACGATTGCCCTTGACCTTGAAGCTTGCGGATGAGCCTGTACACAGTCACCCTCTATCCCTATCGCTTCACATTTGTCTTCACCAATCTGATGTAATGGAATTCCTGACTTGAGCACGTGACGACACCACCGTGCAGACAGCACAGTCGACGTCTAAGAATTGTGTGACGCGGAAGTACACGTTACATAGTTACGAACAGAACGCCATTCTATTTGCCAATGACTGTACTTCAGCAGCAGTGTGAGATAGCTTTGTCAATCATCTGACCGCATGGGACAGCTGATAACAACACAGGTACTGTAGTAACTCGCCTCCAGGCTCCCATTAAGATTTTTCACTCGTCTAAAACAAACGTCCGGCCTGTAATGGTGCACGATCAGGCGCAATCTGCCCGGCAGATCACTTTTGCAACAACAAATGTGTAGGAGGGTCATTGACAAACTGGCCGATATGGACTTGAATGTCATGTGGTAAGAGGTAACTACTGAAATGTGGAAGTAGCTTCGCCCCCGCGAATGACGAATATGAGATAAGAATTAGTTATTTATTGGTGCCTTTATTGTGGCGAAGTTAGGGCACTAGGCCCTCTCTTACACTTAACTCGTGTGCCTGTCAGATCAGTTGCAATCATCCTACATTCGTCAGTCATGCAATGGTGCTGGTGTGCTTCGCTTTTTATTATATACTTGAGTAATATTACAAGGATATTTTAATTGATATGCGCGTACATTTCATTCGTGTGTATTGTATTGTTACGTGCCACCCCCTAGTGGCAATTCCGTTAACTGGATTACGGAGGGTAGAAAGCACAACACCAATTACTGCTTTAAAGAGAAGTTAGCTTTATTGCTTGCAGGAAAGATACACCACTCAACAGCAAATACAAGCAATTAGAACCTTACTCAAGTTTCCTCAAGTCTCTTCCTTGAGCGCTCTTGCCCCTTTCACTTCTCAACAAACCACAGAAGTAAAACCGTCTTAATGAGTCCAGTGGCCTTGACAGAACCTACCTGCACCTCTTCCTCATGTACACCAACTACAGTTACTTACGATAATCCGCTACACGCTATTTCGCTGTCCACAAGCTGGGGGAAACAATGTCACTGGATTTCGTAACTCGCACGGCACTTCGTCACCACACTTCTGTCGCTCAGGAAAGACGCTCGCACTAGCTCGTAAAACACACACCCACAGAAAAACTCGGTCCCCTCACTGTTGAAGCCGCTTATATAGCAGGATGGTGACTCAATGAATTCTAGAATCGTCTAGGACACACGGCTTCTCGACATTTCCTTCACTGGCTGGGTCACGAATATTCTGGACCATCCCTTTCACTTCGCAGTCCGTTGCGTAACGCGCACGTAATACACTGAGGCAGAGCACACACAGCCCGGGGGAGTTGTGACTCATGCGGCGAGCGACAAAACAAACTCACAGCCGTAACAGTATTTACTATGGACGTGTCAGTGTGCTTATAGTATTATTTATTTATTTATTTATTTCATGTGCATGGTATACGAATGGATTTATATTTCATTTAAAGGTAAGTAATGTAATCTTATCTTATTATATACTAACAACCCGCCTCGGCTCCTCCTGGAAACTGAAGCATCATTTATATAATTTATGAAGGAATCATAATTCATAGCAGAATTCTCTTTATCGGACCACAAACCATGGACATTTTTTCCCTGTGTCTTAAGAACTTTGGGGATTACTCCCTTGTGAATTCTCTCCTTCTCTCTCTTGTGACAATGGAGAAATTATTTGTTGCTCAGTCTCATTGTTACGTGATGAGCGTATTTGTTTCGATTTCAATGAACTATCCTTTTTCCGTCTCGGCATGATGGGTTAAAATCACTGACTGGACTATTAATTATATTATCATGGAGATAGCATGTGCAACGAATTCTTGTCAGACGTAATTTAAGAATAGCGAGCTGTATGAATCACAAATCCCCCTTCCGTCCAATCTAAACTTGACTGTGTATTCTGTGGAACGAAAAGTTCACAGGCGAAGTAAAGAAAAGCCGAGTTGCACTTCCAGGGAAACTCCAAACGCATCCACTCTTCTCTGAAGTCTTGGCACGATACGACTCGACAGTGTCTGGGGTGATAGGCCCACTCGCCAGCCAGCTAGCTCGTTAAAATTGTCTCGAAGCTAGTAATTGAATGGAGATTGTTGGAAGGAATGAAAACGTAAAGACACTTATGGTGTGCGATGTATTGAAGATAGGGATATGCTGTCGTGGACTTTTTGTAGAACTTTTCATGCTGAACAATATTTTTAACGGTTTGCCCAGCGTAAGCTTAAAAAACGCACGGTCGCCAGGTTTTCTTTTTCGACTTTTTCACTGAAATCGTTACTGCTTGGCTTCCTTTAGTCATCAATAAATTATTTTTTACAGAAACCTTCCTTAAGATATCCTTTACAGAATGGTGAAAACCGCATTAATATCCATCCAGTGGATCTCGGGATTACCCGTAACATCCAAGAATCGGGGACTTTGTTTTATACTAACGTAAGTAGAGATAATCCAAAAACAAGGTACTGACTCATTAATAATCGCACCTTTGTAACTACAAAGGCTATGAAACTGAAATTTTGCATGTTGATTACTCTGAGTTTGTAGGTGCTCACTAAGAAATGTTCTTAGAAGCCAGTGTAGTTAAAAGGGACGTAAAACCAATAACATTATTATTATTATTATTATCTTAGAATATTCAAGCCATTTGGCTCTCATGCATGGTTAATATAGGCAAAATAGAAGTTGTACAAAGACTGTACATAGCACATTTTAGGCCTCTCGGTTTGGCACGTGGAACAATACTTGGAAAGTCCCAGAGGGACCCCGAAACCACATTTTAAGGCCTGAAAACCAGCCCTTTTCGAGTTAGGTCTATTTCCAAATTACTATCTGGTAAGCAGATTAACAAATGGCCAAATGAAACCATGGTAATAGTAGATCAACTTTCCATTTCTCTATGTATAAGGGCGAGAAGCGTCTGCTGACATCCTGTTATTCTGTTGATTCTCTCTTCAGCTCGGCTCGTTGTTTCAGCTAACCAACTGATTACCAACAACAGCTATGGGTTTTCTGTTCGCCTAGTCTCGGAAAAATCCAGATCGACTCGTTGATTGATTCTTTTGCTACGTTTTTCTTCTTTCTCTCGGTTCGGTTAAGTTCAATTCGTGTTTTGCGCTTGTTAGCGATCGTCTTTCAAGATGGTTAGTGGTTAAGTTGCTGACCCAATGCATTTTAAGGGCAGTAAATTAGCAAGTGCCAACATAAGAAATTGTGTTGAAGCATATTTTGTAAGTTCTAAGTTTAAAGTGGATTTTCTATATGATATACAATATTAAACAACTATTACAGTAGGCCTGACTACTTACCGTAGTTAGATACAGTGTCAACTCAACACCCAAAACACTGGATCCTTGTTAGACACTCAATGTAGGCTACACAACATGACCCGATAGCTGAAAGCCTCCTTGATCATCAAATCCAAAAGTTGTCGCAGAAATGTGTTATGTCAGCACACTGTTAGACACCGCGGACTACTACTCAACTCCTTAATTAACAATGGCCTCGTTGCGTAGTGGCTAGCATTCCCGGCCATGGCAAGATATTTAATTCTGGGGTACGCTCAGCCTCATGAGGCAAAACTGAGAAGAGGCCAGTTCAATTCCCAACTCAGCCATCCTGGAAGTGGTTTTCCGTTGTTCCCCACTTCTACTCCAGACAAATGCCGGGATGGTCCCTAACTTAAGGTCACGGTCCCTTCCTCCCAATCCTCATCTGAATTACAAATACGCACACTAATACACCCATCACAATGACACAGGTTATCCGACAAATTCCACACACAGCCAAGTACACGGGGATACATGACCACGATGTCGCAAAGCTTCTAAAGAATCAACAAAAACAAATAACCCATTAACAACGGTAAACTGACGTCGTTAAAAAGCTGTACGGATTCAGAATAAAAGGGGACTGGATCAGGCGCTAAGATGAATGTTTTGGGTATTATCAGCATTCTGAAATCTGCCTACTTAATGTGTTTATTTTGAATTGAGGAGAGATGTGCAAATACAATCTTTATTATTGAAAATTCTTTTTTCACAATTTTGCGTGAATGTTAAATAACCTACAAATTCTATTTAATCACATTATTAGCAACATTTCTAATGAATGAATTGATTCATTTTTAATTCACAATGTTACACACTCCTCGGTCTTCATTGTACGACAGTTTGTTTCAATTTTGTAGTGGCAAACCACCTCACTCCTCACCTTGGGTTTTTGTGGAGTTCTACCTAGATGACCTATTAGTAGGCCTACATTTTGTGGATCCGACCAACCTCTGGGCTGATTACCTAACGGACAGACAAAGCTTCCAAATCGTAGCGAGAATGGTTTAGAGTTTAGACGAACCTCGTTTGTATTTTCTTGCTTTATTTTTAAGAGTTTCAAACATTCTGGTTATCAGTCCCTTGTACTAGTGGCATACTTGCAAGTGGTACCTGGATTCGGAAGGAGGTAGCCGTGGCCTTCATTGAGGTACACTCTGCACTCGATCTAACCCTCAGACCAAAATGTTCCAAATCCTTGGCATGGGCCCTCAAACAAAAGATTTAGTTTGTATCCCTAGACCTCGAATAAGTTACCATACCTGAAGAGTTTCTCCAAAGGCCTATCATTTAAGTCGCACGCTATAAAACGTCCGCATACGTAGATCCTAGATTCTACCGGATCATCAATGTATGTCTCTCCTCCGACACCAATCAAGGCTCGGGAAGCTCTCGCACTGACACCCGCTCGCTGGCTCAACTATAATAGCACTTCACAATCTTACGACACCGGAGATACTGACAGCTTATTGCAACATTGCCGGGCTCAGCGCGCGTGTTCATTGGGGAGATAAGGCTGCGCCTACCAAGGTCACTTTTACCGACCTAGCGGTGCGTACAGGGGGGATTTACAATGATGACCCTGTAATACCGTCCCTGATTAACATCTGTCTATTATCCCTATTCTAAGATACTGATTGGGGTTATTGTTATTGTAAGAGGTGGAACATAGAAGTCCTATGCCCCAATCAAATAATATTTGAATATTTTAATGTGTCAGATCTTATGAGTATTAGGGTCACATGTATTTTTTGTTGTTTTGTTTGAGTCTTCAATCTTTTGATTGGTTTAATGCAACTCTCCAAGCCTCCCTGCCCTGAACTAATAATTTCATCGCTAACTAGTTACCACATCCTACATACGAGACAATCTGTTTAACATATTCTAACCTTGGTTTACCCCTACAGCCCTTGTTCTTAACATGGGTGCCCCCAGGGTGGGGAGCAGGAGGGACCGTGCCCCCACCCCTCCCCACTGCCCTCCCCCTCCTCCCTGGTATCCCGAGAATATTTTGAGCCTTCATTGTCATACCAGTTTCTATCATAAATGAAAGTTACTGATAGTTAACTGATTTTATTTATTTTTTCGTGTAGCCTCCTGAGAGGCCGAGTGCAGGTCTTTCTAGTCGACGCCCGTGGGCGACCTGCGCGTCGGGATGAGAGATGGAATGGATGAAGATGAATGAAACTGGGCAAGGATGTGGAAGGAAGCGGCCGTGGCCTGTCAGAAGGTACTGTCCCAGCATTTGCCTGGTGTTGAAAATGGAAAACCACGGAAAACCATTTCAAGGACAGCCGACGGTGGGGCTCGAACCCACGCGTCTACCGAGTCAGCAGAGAGCTTGGCCCCTTGACCTAACGCAACGCTTTAGCCCGCGTAGCCACTACTGTCGGTAGTTAACTGATTTAGATGTAGGGATTATTCCTCAGTTTTATTTAACTTAGTAAATTGGGATTATTTGAAAATATCTCCAGTTATTTAGAAAATCGGCGATCTGGATTAACATTGGCATTTTAATGAACCGCTTGATTTTTATTTTTGGCGATACATGGTGATACAACTACTTTTTACCCGTTTTTAAGAAGTGAACATTATGACGATGATTCACAAAGAAAGCGAACTTCTATGGACGAAAACTATTCCTCCCATTCATGCCATAAAATAATGTATCCGACGGTTTCAGAGCAGCCAAATAACGAATATCACGAAGCAAATAATAAATGAAACGAAATTTGCAGGGAGGAGGGGGGGGGTACGTCTCATCATCACCTAGTGACAGGTAGGTAATGAAATGAAAAATATTACTTAACTCCCCCATTGGAAAATATCCTGCCGGCGCCCATGATAGTCAAACGTTACGCTACACATCCCCGCGATCAAATAATTCCCAGTGAAAATACAGCTAGCAAGATAAGGGACACCGCACCGCGACCGTTTGACCTTCGACATGGTGAAGGCAATACGGGAGAGAGTGAGACGGGAAAGCGAGCGAGGGAGACAGACTTATAGTCTTTCTCCAATACCACTGCAAGGCCGCACGCGCCAGAAGGACGCCGGCGTGAAGCAGGCGTTCCAGCGCACCCGGCGTGCTTTTTGGCCACCTCTGGCAGGGGCGACCAGTCTTTGCACGCTCGGCGTGCCAGCTATGCTGCGCCGCACGCCAGCAGGCTGGTTTCTGCCTCTCTTGGCTGGGCTGTCTGCCTCGAGTGCCGGCGCGTCTGATCGAGTCAAGTTGGGATCGCTGGTGCACTGGATGTAATGTAAACAAACAAACACACTGTTCTTCTAACGTGTTGGTTGTCCGAAACTACTAGATTTTGTTCGCGCATTTCTCCGCGTACCAGTACTTGAAGATTACGTGCTTAGCATTACATATTTTGTTGTTGTTGATTGATTTAGGGGCTTAGCGGCATTATGGTCATGTAGCCCCATGTACTTGGGGTGTGTACAGAGTTTGTCTGATAACCTGTGTAATTGCGGTGGTTGTATTAGTGTGTGTATTTGTAGACTAATCCAGATGAGGATTGGGAAGGAGATGGCCGTGGCCTTAATTTCGGAGCCATTCTGGCATTTTCCCGGAGTCGAATAATGGGAAACTACGGAAAACTACTTCCAAGATGGCTAAGGTGGGACTCGAACCCACCTCTTCTCAGTTTTTCCTGACGAGGCTGATTGTGAGTGAACCCAGTTCCAGCCCACAGACCAGAATTAAATGTCTTGGCAGAGCCGAGATTCGAACCCGGACCTCCGAGGCAACAGCCAAAAATGCTAGCCGCCACACCACGAGGTGGTCATAATTAAAACAATTAGAAATGTTTATAAGGTATCATAGGACTCATTTAAGAAATGCAATTTTGGTCAAATTTTAATTTTCCTTGTTTTCAATTTGTTTTCATATTTACAATATGCTCAATGTTTGGTACGATTGTTTGTGAGACAATCAACCGGAGGCTGCTTCACAGCATCACAGGTTATCGTCAGACATCAGAGTGCGATGCCGTGATTTTGTTAGTTTCAATGCAGAGAAAAACAATTGTTCCCACTCTTTCTTAAAAGAAGTCGCACTTCCACTCCTCCTTTTCTTTTCAGCGCTAGCCATAGTCAAACGTTACTTATCACTGCGATGAAATAATGTCAAGTGACACTACAGCTAGCAAGATAAGGGACACCAGACCGCAACCGTTTGACCTTCGACACAGCAAAGGCATTAAGGGAGTAAGACGGGAAAGCGCGCGCGCGAGAGAGAGAGAGACAGACATATAGTCTTCCCCCACCATCACTGCAAGGCCGTCCGCACCGGAAGCACGCCGATGTGAAGTCAGCGTACTAGCATGCCCGGCGTGCTGTATGGCCACCTCTGGGTTTGTGCAATGTGAAGTTTCGAAGCCATTTTCAATGTTGTCTTTACAATCTATCAATTTATACTTTTCAGTCGGCCAACACGCTATTTTCCTCAATATGATTGGGCTACAATAAATATGCATCGCTCAACAAAAGTTTGGAATATATATATATTTTACTACAATGACGAGTTATACAGTGAGTCTCTCTCACGACTCGGCCGGCCAGCGCACCAAGCTAATCTGCCTCCCGTTGATTGATCACTTCCTGTTACACAGCGCGTCCTTCGCAGTTCTGGTCCATGCTTATAACGTGTATTTAGTGTTCATCTGTCGCTCCAACTATTCTCGAATTGTGAAGTGTTACTTTTGGGTATAATTCTCATAATGCCTCCACGTGTGTACACGGTAGAGGAAAGGGTATTTATGTACGACAATTATGTGAAAACAAAGTCTTGAAGGGAAGTCGTTAAACGTTTCATAACACATTTTCCAGGTGTGCGCCCTCCACATAGAGAGACCGTGCGGAAGCTCTTAACAAATTGAGGGGAACTGGTTCTCTACTCGATAAGAAGCGAAGTGTTAAAAAACGTGTACTTAACGAGGAAAAAGTAAATGAAATCGCAGAACATATCCGGAGAGAAATAGCCTCAATTACGGAAGACGAACTTATGCGTGTGAATCGGAGTTTCCTAAGACGATGCCAGAAATGTGTGGATGTAGGAGGAGAACATTTCCAACATCTCCTGTCATAAGGTACGACCTTAGTTTATTAATTCTCACTTTCTAAATTTTAATTGGTATCTCATGTCATGCACGGATAAAGTGAGCCAAGTGCTGTTCTGTTCTTATTGCTATGCTATGCTATGCCGAGCGGGGAGTGATGAGTCAACGGGAGGCAGATAAGCTGGGCGCGCCAGCCGGCCGAGTCGTGAGAGAGACTCACTGTAGTAAGCCCATTGAGGTTTATACAATAGCTTATTAACAAACTAAAACCGTCAGCAGTGACTACGCTAGCTAGAGCGCAGCGTTAGGTCATGGGGCCTAGCTCTCTGCTGACTCGGTAGACGCGTGGGTTCGAGCCGTGGCCTACGTTATATCCAAGGCCTGGAAATGAGACGCCAGACAACATTGCGAGCGATGGTTCGAACTTGTACCGCATTTTGCCGCTAGGTTCGCTGTCTGGCGCCCTTAATCGTACCGTTTGCATTACGTACAATGTGATTAGTGTTTCTGTATTTGGCGGAAAATATGGTGTTCTAATGAGTGAGAAAGCTAAGATGAGTTTAAAATTGACTGGCGAAGCGTGTCGTATTAGTTGTGCTTTCGTTAAGAGCAGTAGACTGCTGTTTGACTGATATTGAGATGGGTGCTAAGTGGTCTTTATGAACAAGACGTAGTGAAAAGCAAGCTTTAATCCAGTGTACTAGCGTAAATGTGACATGTATGTTTGATAAATACTTTAGATATAAATCACTGAATGATTTTAATGGAGTAACTTATGTGTAAATATTAGTGTTATTGTTGTGTTTGTTAAAAATGGTGTACTGTAGCGTGCCGTATTGTAAATCGTCAAGTTAAAGGCAATGGACTTTCGTTTCATAAATTTCCATTGAACAATGACATACTGAAACGATGGGTTCTAGCTGTTTCACGTGAGGGGGTAAAGCCAGGGTCTTTGTGGACACCGAAACAGTCTTCTACAGTTTGTAGCAAGCCTTTCAAGGATTCTGATTTTAGTATAAGTACTACAAAGAGAACGCTCTTACCGAACGCATTTACGACGATTTTTGAGGACTACACCGAACATAAACAAGCACAAATAAATAGAAATACGCGCAAAAGTGCATGTGTCGATAGAGACATACATACCAACAATAAAAGGAAATGTTCAGGTAATTTAAATTTTACGGAAGACTATTGTGTTGAACGAATTGAAGAAAACCATGATCAACCACGTGTAGTGTAGGAACGCTATGTTCTACAATCAAGCAAACTCATCGCAAGTCACCAAATTAAAATTAAGGAGGACATTAAGAAAAAAATACAATAACTTACACAGAACTACGATTAACTTATTGAATCAGAAGATAATTTCATTGAAACAAAAATTACATTGAGTGCAACGTCAGGACAAACTCGATGTTCAAATATCGAAGCTCAATAGTGAAGTGGATCGTGGGGACTTGAAGGCTAATTTCTTACTTGAACAAATTCGAACTTTCACGAAACGAAAGTGTAAATACAATGAAACAACAATAAAAATATGTGTATTGCTCTCTAATAAATCACTGTCGGCTTACCGTTTACTGAGAGATATAAATATTTTACAACTTCCTCATCCACGAACACTGAAAACGTACATTAGATATATGAACGGAGAGACAGGTGTCACGTCACTTGCAAAAGCTAGGTTGACAGCTGAAGAAAAGTCACTGACTCGCGATAATGAGAAGGTTGGTTCATTAATCATTGATGAAGACTATTGTATGACAAGAATTTAGACATGTTTCTCGGCATTAGTGATATTGAGAAAGATGCAATTGGAATCGAACATAAATTGGCTAATAAATTAATATGCATACTGTTTAAGGGTCTGTCATCCTTCTACAGGATACCGGTACCTGTTCCGTTCTACTTTACACGTGGACTCACATGACAACAGATATCTAGGATATAACCCTGGACGCACTGACTGCGGTTGAGGAGCGCGGCTTCAAGGTCATCAGAATAGTGACGGACAACTGTCAGGTGAATGTGTAAATGTTTGAGGCGCTGTGTGGCGGATGTCACTCATGAAATTCGGCACCCGAAAGACGAGCAGAGGCCACTTTTTCTTAGGTTCGATCCAAGTCACATCATTAAGAATGTACGATCACAATATCAGAGTAGGAACTTCTATGTAGATGACAATTTAATAACTAGTGATCATCTCAAGAATAAGCCTCCGTGGCTTAGGCGGCAGCACGCGGCCTCTCACCGCTGGGTCCGTGGTTCAAATCCCGGTCACTCCATGTGAGATCTGTACTGGACAGAACGGAGGCAGACAGGTTTTTCTCCGGGTACTCCGGTTTTCCCTGTCAACAGTTCATTCCAGCAACACTCTCCACTATCATTTCATTTCATCTCTCATTCATTTAATCATTGCCCCAGAGGAGTGCGTCAGGCCTCGGCAGCCGGCACAGTTCATATCCTCGCCGCTAGATGGGGGCTTCATTCATTCCATTCCTGACCCGGTCGGGGACTGGAAGCAGGCTGTGGATTTTCATTTAATCTCAAGAATCTGTACTACTTACAGAAAAAGCTAGTAGTAAAGCCAGTTAGAAAATTAAGCAGGAGGGTTGTATATCCAAGCAATATAGAAAAAATGAATGTGGCAATAGCCAAATTGGTGTTTACTCCAGAGACAATAGCTGGGCTTAAGAACATGGAAGTCGTGTGCCCAGAGAAAGTTGAATATAAGGACAGCCTACACGAAACAAAACAATTCTTGGAAATTTTTAGAAAATAGTTTGATATACATGGTATCTGCAATACCACACACTGACTTCATTCCAGAAACACGGACAAGCTTATTTTCAGTGAAGTTAATGATGATAGACTTTCATGGCTGACCAAGGAATTTCTGCCCTACCTGTCACAGATTCAAAGTTATCCCGTTAAAAAGATGAGACTTACAAAGGAAACTTATCAAGCTTTGGTGCTAACAACTTCATCAACCGTGTCCTGCATACGATTTATAATCAGTATCGGCTTCTATTATGTGCTTACGCGGAGTCTCTCAAGTGACGATGTAGAACTGCTCTTCTGTCACCTGAGAAATAAGGGAGGTAACAATGACATGATTGACGTGAGATCATGCCTGCATGCCATCAAGTCAACACTTAGCACAGGAATTATTGCATCTTCTAGAAGTGGGAATGTGGAACTGAGGGAAGATGCAGTTGTAACAGGCGCCTTGACCAAGTTTCTGAAGCCTAAAAAATCGCGGAAGGTGCAAAACCCAGCCAATGCTAAAGAAACACCCCAGCTTCTGGCATATGTCTTGGAGATCTTGAAAGCCCTGTTCAAGGTAAGAATATGGGGCATATAGCCTATATTAAGTTCATTGAAATAAAACATTATTATTGACATTTTAGCATTAAAATCTCTACTTTTGTTTTCAGAAAAGCCAGCGTCTCCATCTTCCATTTGAGTTGCAATGGTAGCGGTATTTCTTGTAACTTGTAAGAGTGGCAGGTGAGAGAGACTGTGAAGGTTGCTGAGAGAAAATATCAGCTCCAGCAAATTCAAGCCTGCCATTTAGTTTAATACATATTCGGGACAGAGGGGGATTAAGATATCAAAAAAGCTTCTTTTATTTATCTGTTGGAAACAATTTCTCACTTTGTCACAACAGCCGTAAATTTCATGTCGCGAAAATATTTAGTGTCAAATTTCACAAATATTTTAACTGACACTTTTTCCGAGCACACAAAATGTGAAGTGTGTATTGACAATTCTCTCTCCGTAGTTCTTCTGCAAAAGTTCTTAAGGCCACTTTTAAAGAATATTGGTGTGAACCACATCTTCAGTAGAGCAACGTTTCTGAATTTAAGAAGTAAGCCACTTGACAGAAAAATTCTTAAAGAGAAGTGAAATACAGTCAAGAGTGAGCCGTATTCATCATTTGGGGGGAAACTGGAGGAAAACAGGTAAGAAGTGCTAAAAAACACGTATTAAATGTACTTGAGATGCATGTAACGCGTAGTCAAGCAGACAACTAGGGCGCCGAACCGCGATCCTAGTGGAGTAAAGTGGAACTACCAGTTTGGCGTACCAAGTCTCAGCTCTATTTCCAGGCCTTGAGGATAACGTAGGCCACGATTCGAGCCCCACGGTCGGCCGTCCTTGAAATGGTTTTCCGTGGTTTCCCATTTTCGTTTTTGTTTGAGTCTTCAGTCTCTTGACTGGCTTGATGCAGCACTCCATGCCTCCCTGTCCTGAGCTAATCGTTTCATGTCTACATAGCTACCACAACCTACATCCGAGGCAATCTGTTTAACATATTCTAACCTTGGTCTACCCCTACAGTTCTTGTCCTCGACCCTTCCCTCCATAACTAAGCTTGTTATTCCTGGGTGTCTTAGTATGTGTCCTACCAGCCTATTTCTTCTCTTCATTAGCAGTCGCCAGAAACATCTCTCCTCTCCCACTCGTCTTAATACCTCTTTGTAACCCTATCTACCCATCTGATCTTCATCATTCTCCTGTAACACCACATTTCAAATGCTTCAATTCTCCTCTTTTCTGCTGCACCAATAGTCCAAGTTTCACTTCCATAGAGCGCCACGCTCCAGACAAAGGCTTTCAAAAATGACTTCCTAATACCTAAATCTATATTCGATGTCAGCAGATTCCTTTTTTGTAGAAACGCTTTCTTTGCCTGAGCCAACCTACTTTTTATATCCTCTTTGCTTCGTCCATCACTGGTTATTCTGCTTCCTAAGTAACAGAAGTCTCCTACTTCCTTCAGCTTTTCACCTGCCAATTTGATCTCCATAGAGGTTTCTGATTTATTTCGGCTGCATTCCAGTATTTTTGTTTTACATTTATTAATTTTCATCATGAATTCTTTCCGTAAGACGGAGTCCATACCATTCAAAAACTCATTCAAAACCTCAGGCTTGTCGGCCAAGATGACGATGTCATCAGCAAATCGCAGAGTTGAAATTATTTCTCCTTGAATCTTCACTCCCACTTTAAATTTTTCTCTAATTTCCTTCATTGCTTGTTCAATGTAAAGATTGAAAAGTATGGGTGATAAGTTGCAGCCTTGCCTTACACCTTTCTGAATACCAGCTTCTCTCTCATGTCCTTCAACTCGAATGACTGCTGTCTGGTTTCTGTATAGATTGTATATCACCCTTCTATCCCTGTACTTTATTCCAATCGATTTCAAAATGTCAAACAATTTAGTCCAATCAACGATATCAAAAGCCTTTTCTAAGTCTACAAAAGCCATGAACGTTCTCTTATCTTTCCTTATTCTACCTTCCAAAATCAGCCTAAGACTTAGTACAGCTTCCCTTGTTCCTACATTTCTCCTGAAACCAAACTGGTCTTCACCCAACTCCGTTTCTATCTGGCTTTCAATCCTCTTGTAAATTATTCTAGACAGGATCTTTGAAGCATGAGTAATCAAGCTGATTGTACGTTAATCTTCACATCTGTCAGCTCCCACTTTCTTTGGTATAGGGATGATTACATTCTTCTTGAAATCAGGGGGTACCTCACCTGTCTCATAAATCCTACACACCAAGTGAAATAACCTGATCAGACCTTCATCTCCTATGCAGCGTAGCAACTCAATCGGTATATCATCTATGCCTGGTGCTTTGTTCCTGCTTAAGTCCTCCAAAGCTTTATCAAATTCTGATCTCAATATTAAATCTCCTTTCGCATCCACATCAATTTCCTCCTCCCTTTCCATTACATGATTCTCAATCTCCTTTCCCTTATACAGACTCTCTATGTAAGCTTTCCATCTCTCAACCTTTTCTTCCCTATCTGTTAGGGGCTTTCCATTTGTGTCCTTAATATTACAGCACTTAGTCTTCTTTTCCCCAAACGTATTCTTAATCCTTCGATAAGCTGTGTCTACTTTTCCTAATTTCAGACAATTTTCTATACCTGCACATTTCTCTTTCAACCATTCTTCTTTCGCTTCCTCGCACTTCTTGTTAACCTCATTTCTCGGACTTTTGTATTCTGCTTTCCCCTTTTCATTTCTTACACTCCTGTGTTTCCGCCTTTCATCCATCAATTCTCGTATATCCTGAGTGATCCACGGTTTTCTACCTATTCTTTCTTTCCTACCAATGTGTTCTTCTGCGGATTTTGTTATTTCATTCTTCAAACGTGCCCATTCGTCTCCAATTGAAGTTTGTTTAGGGTTTTTCATTAGTCCTTCCTTTATACTCTTCTTGAATCTTTCGTTTACATCCTTCTCTTTCAGTCTGTCTATTGCCCACCTTTTTGGCTTTTGACTTTCCTTCAGTTTCTTCATCTTTAATCTGCATTTCATTACAACCAGATTGTGGTCAGAGTTTATGTCAGCACCAGGATATGTTTTACAATCCAAAATCTGGTTTCGAAACCTCTGCTTAACCATAATGAAGTCGATTTGGTAACGCCCTTATCTCCTGGTCTCATCCATGTGTATATTCTTCTATTGTGGTTATTGAATAAGGTGTTAGCTATGACCAACTCATGCTCGGTGCAGAATTCTACCAGCCTGCTTCCTCGATCATTCCTTTCACCTAATCCAAAATCTCCTACTATCTTCCCTTCTCTCCCTTTTCCTACCACAGCATTCCAATCTCCCATTACTATAAAATCTTCATCACCCTTGATATACCTCAGAATTTCGTCTATTTCTTCGTAGACCTTTTCAACATCCTCATCATCAGCTTGACTGGTAGGCATATAGACTTGTACCACTGTGGTGCAGGTAGGTTTAGTATTGATTTTTGCTACAATAATCCGTTCACTATATTGCTCATAATATTCCACCCGCTGTCCAAGTTTCCTACTCAATATGAGGCCAACCCCTGCTTGGCCATTGTTTGATTTAGTGCTAATGACCCTATAGTCTCCTGACCAAAAGTCCTGTTCTTCCTGCCTGCGCATTTCACTAATCCCAACCAAATCCAACCTCAACCTATCCATTACCCTTTCTAAGTTTTCTAACCTTCCACTTCCTAGCAGACTTCTAACATTCCACGCTCCGGACCGTAGAATGTCAGATTTCCTCTTTGTCACTTCTGTGATGTTAACCCCCTCTCGAGTAGTCCCCACCCGGAGATCCGAACGGGGGACTAGTTTACCTCCGGATTGAAATTTTACAAGGGAGGAGGCCATCATCACATGAAATTATGCATTGAGAGGTGCATATCCTCGGGAATAGCATACGGCTGTAGTTTCCCGTTGCTTTCAGCCGTGCAGCAGGACGCAGTGTAGCCATTATTTGGCTTATATTATCAATATCTTAACCGTCTATAAGACTAGTAAAGAATTGATTTATTCTGAAAGGCTGCTACTACCTTTCAGAATAAGTAAAGAGCAATTCTACTAACAAAAATACTAACCTTCTACCGTACTAACAATTAAATACCAAAATTCTACTAACGAAAAATACCTAAGTTCCACCAACAACAAATACTACCACTAAAACAGTCTGTCACCATGCACACTCACATGCACCCTTACACATCACAGTCTACTGAAACAATGAACTATAACTAATAAACAATGCAACTGCTACCAGATACACTCACACACCACAGTCTAATAGAACAATGACATATATCTAATAGAGAAACTAACTACCTACTTACAGCTAAAACTAACTACATACTTACTGTACTGTTATTTGAATTGACAATATTTACAAAATGCAATTTAGATAGAAAATACTTACAAAATGTAATTTATATTCAAAATAGTCACAAAATGCAATTGAGAATAAAAATAACATGTGGTGGGGCTACATACACACTGCCTCCTCAAGGGCCTTGAGCACAAGGCAGGAGGGAAAAGTAAAAGAACAAGAAGGCTCACCCCACGCAGAAGGAGGGTATCAGAAAAGATGAGACAAGGGCCAATGAAGGCGGGAAAGAAAGAGACTCCCTAGGCCTCGGATACCCTAATACCATCGGGGTCGGAAGAGAACAAGAGTAGACCAAGTGAAGTGGACAGGAAAGAAGACGGAGAGGAGCCCGGCACAAGTAAGTGGAAGGAATTCCGGACTCAGCTGGGGGCTCGTGGTCACCAACCCACTTCCCACTAGATGTAAGCCCCTGGGTTTACAGTATAGAAAACCTATTTTCAAGTAATACAAATCCTTATATGTCTTTTATTAATAATTAGTTACCAAACATTTTCAGTCAATGACATGGTTTGGTCTTTTCACAAAATCTAAAATAAAAATCTAAAATGTAAATTCTAAAATCTTAAGTCAAAAATAAAAAAATAAAAAACAATCTTACGTGCATTAACTGTATATCAAACCCAGTCCACCTTTATATTTGTAATTCAAGTAATAATTTAAAAAACACACAAGTGTAATCAGTTTTAAAGATTATCTCTGCTTACATGGAAGACGGGCCCCGAGAAATCTCGTAGTACGCTCGCCTGCGGTAGATGACGGGCCCCGAGAAATCTCGGTTTTATACACGTCATTGTTTTCGGTCTTCCTGCGACATCTCTTGACCATATATTGAACTATTTCGGACTGCACATTGATTAGAATAAATCGTAGATGTATATCTGCCACTTTTCTTTTATTCACGGCCTTCTTTTATTCTTTGATTTAGTTTCGAACGTCGACTTTCTTTCTGCCGGTTCAGTCAAAGGTAAGATGGAGCGCTCGCGTAAT
This sequence comes from Meconema thalassinum, assembly GCA_946902985.2. NCBI lineage: Eukaryota > Metazoa > Arthropoda > Insecta > Orthoptera > Tettigoniidae > Meconema > Meconema thalassinum. Next base: position 1,296,459,820 of record OX336389.2, read on the forward strand.
TCAGTGTTAGCTGACGACGATATTTTAGAAGAATTGTATGCCGACGATCGTTCAAATGGAAATAGTGATATTGAATTATTGGAAAGTGAATGTGAGAGTGACAGTGGAAGTGATATTCAAGCCCCTACACGCCGTAATTTACCTAATGTGCCTATTTATTCAAGTGACCTTGCTTGTAGACCTATCTAATCTCTACCATGATCAAAACATTCACATTTTCCCATTCCCATTTTCAACACCAGGCAAATGCTGGGAAGGTACCTTCTGACAGGCCACGGTCGCTTCCTTCCACATCCTTGCCCAGATTCATTCATCTTCATCCATTCCATTTCTCATCCAGACGCGTAGGTCACCCACGGGCGTCAACTAGAAAGACCTGCACTCGGCCTCTCAGGAGGCCACACGACAAAAAATAAAAATAAAAACTTAACATCAGTCCTTCATAGAACAATAACAATCGTGGTTAGATAACAATGAAACTGTACAAAAGCAAAGCGAACTTGCTTGTAAGTGTCCCTTTTGAAAACAAAAACATTGCATATCTGTATCAGTATTTAGTAGTCCTCCCCGCACACGGAGCAGGCATGCTCTGAATGAGACCATCAAGTTTATCTTGGCGTATGAGGTCCCACTGCTCAATGGCAGCGTCAGCATACAATATTGATGACGGTAGTTATAACTTTCGTTGAGCAGTGTATAATGCAAGTCCTGAAAAAAAAAACATGTAGGGGAGAGCAAGATGGGGACGCTAAGAAAAAAAAAGTTCAGGTGCATTATACTGTGCCCTTGTATAAAACAGCGTCATTATACAAGATTCTGTCTTCGGGGCGCGTTCAGTCCGGGTATGCTTTCACTAGAGCTCAAATACCAAACGACTGCTTTACCAAGACAAGGACCATATGCAAAAATAAAAAATGAGTGAAAAACAGATAAAATAATCACCATTTAATAACTGAATAAAAACAAACATAACAAAATACTAAACAACAATAATCCACCCTGAACTTTACTCCCACTGTACATGAAATTACATTGATATGAGTGGCCTAGGAAGGTCCACTTCATAAAAATAAAATGTGGATTCAAGATTCCACTTGTCTGGTTAATGTGTATGCACGCGTATAACTATGCTATAAGGCATCCAACGTTTAGAATGAAGCACTGGTTAGATAGGGATATTCTTCTCTCTTTCTGTTGCACGCGAGACATGTATGACGCTGTCATTTTCTAGCACTCCACTGTTGCCATATCATTCAAAAAAATTTATTTGTCGAAAAAACAGCATATTCGGATAAAACTATGTTTTGCCGATCGTTTTTGTCCTATATTAGAACTACGTAAACTTGATAGAAATGCTAGAAAAATTAGATATCCATATTTTTTAAAACTATAAACTGAGTCCCCTTTTTAGTAAAATCGATATTATATCATGTTGCATTGACTTTGTGATGCCTATTTTTCACACACATGTTGCTAAATGTGCCGTCTTGATTATGGATTCTTGAAATATTTTATACTGGCAATATTACAATTTTCATGTAGGTAAAACTTCTGAATATTCTCTCATAACCACATAGCTGCATTGAAAAAGTTCGTATGCTGTCAACTTTTCTATTTTTAAAGATAACCATGTCATGTCGGTTTGAGAGTTGTAGAAGAATGTTGGAAGAAGTTTTCTACCTGCTTACCCAGAGTGTAGGTTTAATTGTTTACACAGGCCGGCCTGTTCATTGACCGCGGATTATAAAAATGAGGTTTCGAAGGACAGCGGGGTGCAGCATGCTACTCAGAGCTTTATTACTGTGGCCTTCGAGCTTGTATTTCAGTAGTTCGGCTGCCTCTATCTTGAGTGTGTGTGCAGCAGTTCTGTTAGATTGAACGTGTTGTGTTTTACGTATTTCACATACAACAATGGATAGTTTTGTGAAAAGAAAGCGTGGTCAAGTGCTCAGAAGGAGGGAAAAACAGGTCGTAATTAATGTGTTCAGTCATTTTAAGAATCTTAAACCCAAAGAAAGTATTAATCATGTAAGGTAAGCCAATGAGGAGTTCAATTCAATGGTGCACAGAGCTTTAAACATACCCATGTCAACAGACAATTATAATAAGGAAATAAGATCCATTAAACAAATAGCAAACGAAAACAATTTCCCGCCAAGCAAAATAGACCAAATTGTAGCCAAACATAAAAATAAAGATAAAATGATTCCAAAACCGGACATTAATGAGAAAAATTTCGCGCGCTTCAACTATGTGAATGAGAACACATATAAAATCACTAATCTATTCAAAAAGCAAGGCATAAAAATAGCATTCACAACGAATAATACGACCGGGAGGCACCTGCAAAATAGCAATCGAGATAAACAAGACCCGTATTCAAAGTCAGGGGTATATTCTATTACATGCCAAGACATTGGTTGTCAATCTAATTACATTGGACAGAGTGGAAGACGAGTAGATACACGTTATAATGAACATAGGAATGCGATAAGATACGGATCACATTCAGCCGTATGCGAACATATGTGTGACACGGGGCACAGCTTCACTAAAATCGAGACTGATCTAAAAATAATTCATTACGAATCGAAAGGCAGAGCTCTCGACATAAAAGAAGCAATCGAGATTCACCTAGCCAAACAAAACAATCCCAACAATCTAAATTAACACACTTTTATGGAGAGTTCACCCCTTTTCGCTCTACTACAAAACACACCCTGTCGAAAACAAGACACAACTTAGCGATACAGCCAAGCTAGATAAAAAAGGGGGGGGGGGAAAATAGCGGTGTTTATAGGTAAATGTTATTTGGATCAGGTGTACTATGTACATTTTCTGCAATAAACCTAGACCGATATGCGCGGCAGTATTAAAGGTGCCGGGACGTCTTCAATAGACCGTGTACCGCTTAGTGAGAAATGGCTTTTTAGCCCATGCGTGGCAAAGATAGTTCCACGGTCTTTAGTAGTTGCAGACTCCTGCATTCAATAGCATACACTTTTATCTAGATTTGGCAAAGTCACACAAATATACATGGCACTGACCTCTGGAAGAACATAGCAACTAAAGGGGGAGGAAGGGGAAAACCAGTTCCACCCAGCGAACACTCGGGGTTAGTCGACTACAACTGGTGTCTATGGCAACACGCAACTGCTTCAAGTTCCAGTTAAAGAGACAACTCGATACGTATAAGCTTGCATTATTTCAGTATAACCATAGTTGATTTTGTAAAACCATATAATCACCCCTAACAGACAAATTCCGGATTTTCATCACTATTTTTGAAGTTTACCTTACATTAGATATACTATATTTAACATACACTGACTGTTGCATTACCACACTGCAACTAAATAATTGTACATATTGTATATATTTTTCACCTGTATTCTCAAACATAGATGTTATAGCCTAAGTGTAATGGATCTGATGATGATCGCTTGACGATTGAAACTGGTCATCCTAGTGTATTTATTAATCTTATGTAATTTATTTCAGGATCAGGGCATAACCCAGCTCTATTTGGGTACATTCGTGTTGACCGACTGAAAAGCACCAAACTTTTGTTTACAAATCTATACACTACAAAGATTTACCACCAATTCTACTATTTATTCTAATTAATTCAGTTTCGCTTCTGTTATGATATCGATTCCCAATTTGTGCCACTCATCTGCACATTTACGGTAGCGAACACGCACTCGGGTTCGCGTGCCCCGTGTACTTGACATCAACAAAAATATCTCCACAATAATAAAACACAACTTGTCTTGTTGCTCATGCAATTAACTAATAGTGTGTCAGTAACAAAAGATTCTACATTTAAAACACACCAACAAAATATTTACACAAAAAATATAGTCCCACAAAACCATAACCAGCTTGTCAAATAAAATAATTATTTAGTACTTATTCCTCTTTCTGCATCGTCTCGTCGTACATCGCCAGACATCCTCCCTTCAAAGCGCTTAGCTCATATTAGACCATATGAAGCCGAAGAAACGCTGGTTCGACATTTTTCTCTGGGTCTCTCGTTCCATCTTGAAGCTGAATAAAAAGTTAGTTATAGTCACACGTATTTCTCTATCTAAATTTTGCCACTGGCTACTTATTTCACCAATTGCCTAATGCAAAATTAATCGTAGAACTTTCCCTAATAGTTGTAGTCATGGGAGACTACTTAAATATCACTGACTTAACAAATTTCACACTAAGCTGTGCGCACACAACTTCATTATAATGTTCTCAATAATGAATCTCTCTCTGATAGAATAACGCAGTATACCCTCACGGTATCGAAAGAATAAGCCTCCACGGGCCTCAATAGAGTAAGAATAGTCCTCGTCGTCACTCAAACGACAGTATTTATGTGATTTATGTGATTCTTCTATAATTTTGCGACTATTGGCATGCGACAGGTATCAAACAGCTCGAAATATTTCACAGGCCACAGTTGAGCCGTCGTGCTCAAGCATCGATCATAGACTTCTTTAATCCAGGCTTTCCCGCTTTTTATCACCTGGCCGGCATCAGATGCATCTTTGGCGCTACAAATGGTGGCCCTCTCTGATTGGTTGTTCGTGACGTCAATGTCGCAGATTTGAACAGAAGACTCTGTCCTAAGATTGGTTAAAAGTTCCTCTCGTCTCTTTCAGTCAGTAACTATCTTTCTCTCGACGCTAGGGTGACAAAGAAAGTACGGTTGAAATGAGTCAGGACCCTACACACCTTTGTCTATTTCTTGCACCTGCCAACATTCCGACCGTCATCATCTCTTTGTTTCAAGACTGGGCACGTCCATACGTACTGTCTCCATTTAAGCTTGTCATTTCGCAATCCTGTCTGGCCTTCCTGTATGATTCTGGCTGTAAAATCAGAGTATAATGAAATAAATAATTAGAAGCATTTATATGCCTAGCTTATAAAGGGTTCAATACATGTTGATAATATAATCGTAAATAGTTCCATTTTGTTGTGTCACTATCTGTCCCAAGTAGTACATTAAAATAGTTTTTAAAATGTTAAACACAAAAAAACACAAAACATATATTTTGTGCATACTACCAATGTCCCGTCTCGCCCCTCACATGGGGTTAGATTGGTCGCTACTATACACATGTCATACACAATAAATAACGTCTTCATCTTCGCCCTCTAAACCTGCACATGCACAGAGAGCCCAACCATGACAGTGTAAACATTGAACCCGTCCTTCTGTCGACTCAGAAAACAGAAAATGCATTCAGCGTCGCCACTTTCTTCATCTGAAGAACTCTCGTTCCTTTCTCGACGAAGGATGGTCTTCTTTTGTTTCTTCTCGCTCTACTGAATTCATTTCTGTACCGTGATCCTTTCAGAACTGCAGTTTTGCCACGACGACGACCATTTGAACTCTGATAACTGTCGTTACATGTGGAGTTGACAGAGTGCCCTTAGGTGACATTACTAATTGCATTGGTTTCTTGACTTGAATTCCAGAAAGGGCAACTAGGCACCGCATCACATTTGCTTGCAAGAGGCCCAGAAGGTGTTGAACTGTTAGCTTCTTCAGTGTCTTCATGAGATAGTCTGTCAGTTGTCCGCGAAGGCAGGAAATCGTTTTCCTGAAAAACCTCAGGGTCTATTGGCCGCATGCCTGTGTTTCTAAATACATTTACGACAGCTGTCATTGTGGCTGCTCGTAAAAATTAATTCCCAATCAATTTGGCAATCTGATACATCGTCCGCGTCTTACCCCAAATGTTACATCGAGACTAACGGAATGAAAATAGCTTCATTCATTTATGAATTACCACTACAAGCTCAAAATAAATACAATAAGGTACAGTCTATTGGATAGTGGATAGTGTTCGAGAAAAAATGTATTGTAATTCCAGTTTACCTGATCAAAGTCCAAACGGTAAAGATGAATAAGAAGTAAGTAAGTACGTTTGTAGTTTTACGTGGGCGTTAATCTCGCGACCATGAGCCACGGGACCTCCTTTCTACGTGGAATCTGAACCACAGAACATGGCATTTCACTTTGGAAATCTCACATGCATTGACCGGGAATCCAAAAATAAATAATATTACAGCAGTGCTGAGAAGCAATAAAATGGCCACTCCACGCATAAGGACACCACTAGTTGATTGGGAGTCGTGCGTACTGTTTCTTCAGCTGTCCTTCAAACTATTTTAGTTTACAGGCTAGTTGCAGCACCGTGGAAACAAATAAACCCCCAACCCGTCATTCCTCATGGCCCCGTCATGCTTCCCCTTCTCGTATTATCCATTAGGTTCAAGTATAAACCGCGATACGTACGTGTCTAGGGATATTTTTAATGTGGTCGATGACGTCACGTATGACGTGCGAACGTGATGTTCGTTTGTTTGATGTTCTGGCTTGACTTCCCGCCATATTACTCAGCTGTATTGTGTTTCAAACAATGCGTCGTTACATGTGGATGCAGTCACATGTGTTCAAGTGTGAGGTTTGGTGGTGAGTTACGAATGTTTATAAATTACTTTTAGTTGTTCAATTTAATTGAGAAGTTGCACTGCAGTGTTCTGAAGCCATGGTGAGACAAAGTCAATGGTCGCTACTTGGTTAGACCACAGTCTGGATGAAAATGACTGCTTATACTACAGACACAAGCCTCAGGATAGGTGCGTTGGTATGTAAAGCCTTATTAACACTTGGATTTTGACATGCTTGCATCCTTTAAACCCCGTAGTGTCGTCCATGACGTCATGGAGGCCGCCATTTTGTGTCTAGGGGAATTTTGTAGTGTCAGGTTTCGCGATCTATACTACTCACCCTTGTTTAACAGGCAAAATATCTTTCTCTATGTCTTTTGTAATTTTCTTTCCAGACATGCATACATTCTTCATGATATTCCTGTGAATGCAGTCTCATAATATCCCTAATAATACGCTCTGAATCATGACGAACAAAGATTATGCAAAACTATTTTGAGTGTGTGTGTAACCTAGGTATTATTAGGGGCATTTGACAAAAGTCACATTTTCAACGCTCGGTAAGATAAACCGTACGTAACAAAATTTCACCAATATACAATATCTTTATCTAAATTTGATTTTGACAAACATATCCATTTCAAATATAAATGAAAATTTCGACTACATAGGCCTATGTAAAAAATTAGTAGTCTACTTTGTAACACGTCCCTCCTCAGATTGGACTCGATCTGGAATACTAATACTAATAAGGCAGTAATTTTTTAGTTATTGTTGTTAATTCACTTTAGGAGTCTGGGACATCCTGATCATCAGGTCCGTGTACTTGGGTGTCTGTTCAATTTGTCTGATAACCTGTGTTTCTGTGGTAACAGTAGTATACTAGTAGTTGTTTTCTTTCATTTGAGGGGCTTGGACAACGTAGTCATGCATTTGGGTAAACCACATCCAATGTAACCTTTGTCAGCGACATAATTAGACCATCAATATATAGGATTTCAGCTCGCCATTAGAGTCGTGGTGAACAATGTTACGCATACAGTTATGCTGCAAAGTGTAGAGGAGTAAATGGCCTTATCCACCGTTATTTAACCTCTCGTTGATATACTGTACATGGAAAAGATTAGATTGAAATGTGTTTTAATAAAGAAGCGGACTGAGGTGCATTGAAATGTAAACAAAAGTCTGACTGCTACAGAGGGAATAAATGATGAGAGAAGAACATGTTCTCGATACAGTCATTAATTATTACAGGACTTGAATCCACTTGAGCTAAATATTCATTGACCTGAGCTAAACGCTGATGTCACCACATCATTGAAATTTTGGAGAAATTCAACTAGAATTGGCGCACATAGTAAATTGTTTCAGACTGGCTCCTATCAGGGGAGGGGACAACTCCTTCCGAAATGCTCAGTGATTAATTAGCATTCTTGGCTGTCTCAGCGGAGGCCCGGGTTCGATTCCCGGCTCTGCCTAGAAATTTAATACTGTTTTTTAGGGCTGGAACGGGGTTACCTCAGACTCGTGAGGCAGATCTCATAAGAGGAGGGTTCGATTCTCTATTCAGCCATCCTGGAAGTGATTTCCATGGTTTCCCTCCAAGTAAATTCCAGGATGGTCCCTAACTTACGCATACGGCTATGCTGCAAAGCATAAAGGAGTAAATGCCCTTATCCACCGTTACTTAACCCCTTTCATATACAGGGTACCGACTGCAGTGGCTACGCTTGCTAAAGCGCAGCGTTAGGTCATGGGGCCAAGCTCTCTGCTGACTCGATAGACGCGTGGGTTCGAGCCCCACCGTCGGCCATCCTTGAAACGGTTTTCCGAGATTTCCCATTTTCAACACCCGGAAAATGCTGGGACGGTACCTTCTGACAGGCCACGGAAGCTTCCTTCCACATCCTTGCCCAGTTTCGGGGCGTGGTGGCGCAGCGGTCAAGCTGTATGCCTCTCACCAAGGCGGACCGGGTTCGATTCCCGGTCACTGCATGTGAGATTTTCGATGTGAAATGCCATGTCCTGTGGTTCGGATTCCACGTAAAACGGAGGTCCCGTGGCTTATGATCGCGAGATTAGCGGTCACGTTATACTACAAGCTTCCTTTTCCTTGCCCAGTTTCATTCATCTTCATCCATTCCATCTCTCATTCCGACGCGCAGGTCGCCCACGGGCGTCGACTAGAAAGACCTGCACTCGGCCTCTCAGGAGGTCACACGACCAAAATAAAAACTACAGGGTGGCGCATGAAATGCGTCACCATTTTTTTCTTACATAATTTATCACACTACAGTAGATATCCTGTTGAGCATTTCAACAGCAGTATTAGTAAAGAAATGGAGAAACAAATGAGTTACGAAATGCGAAATGACACGTAATTCACTATACCGTTTACAACAATGGCCGACAAGGGAAGACTGGCGATGCAGGAGCGATCAGCAGTTGGGTTGCTCCTTCATGAGTCTACTTTCTGGTGTAGCGGCTAGCATTCTTGACTGTCGGCCCGGAGGTCCGGGTTCGATTCCCAGCTCTGCCAAGAAATTTAGGGAGTAGTATAGATCTCGATACTACAGAATTCCCCTAGACACAAAATGGCGGCCTCCATGACGTCATGGACGACACTAAAGGCTTAAAGGATTCACACATGTTAAATTCTATGTGTTAATAAGGCTTTACATACCAACACACCTAACCTGAGGCTTGTGTCTGTAGTACAAGCAGTCATTTTCATCCAGACTGTGGTCCAACCCAGTAGCGACCAATGGCTTTATCTCGCCATGGTTTTAGAACACTGCAGTGCCACTCAATTAAATTAAACAACTAAAAGTAATTTATGAACATTCGTAACTCACCACCATACCTCACACTTGAACACATGTGACTGCATCCGTATGTAACGACGCACTGTTTGACACACAATACAGCTGAGTAATATGGCGGGAAGTCAAGCCACAACATAAATAAAAACGAACATCAACGTCCGCACGTCATACGTGACGTCATCGACCACATTAAACAAATGCCCTAGTCAAAAGTACGATTGCAGTTTTACGTGGCCGTTAATCTCGAGATCATAAGCCAAGGGACCTCCGTTTTACGTGGAATCCGAACCACAGGACATGGCATTTCACTTTGAAAGTCTCAAATGTATTGACCGGGAATCGAACCCGGTCCACCGTGGTGAGAGGCCAACAGCTTGACTGCTGTGCCACCACGCTCCCACTTTCCCTAGACACGTACAGTAGCCTACGTATCGCGGTTTATACTTGAACCGAAATTTAATTCTGGTATGAGGCCTCGAACGGGGTACACTCAGCCTCGTGATGCAATACTGAGAAGAGGTGGGTTCAATTCCCACCTCGGCCATCCTGGAAGCGGTTTTCCGTGGTTTGTTCCTTCTACTCCAGGAGAATGTCAGGTTGGTTTCTAACTTAACGCCACGGCCGCCTCCCTCCCAATCCTTACCTTAATTACAAATACACTCACTACTACTACTACTACTACTACTACTACAGTCACCACAATAACACGGGTTATCATACAAACTATATACACACACAAATACATGGGGCTAAATGACCAAGATAACTTAGCCTCTCAAATGAAACAACATCAACAGCTCTTTCACGAAACGAAAAGCCTTGTTGTGTCTCAGAGGTGTTTTCGACAACACTTTAATGCAAGATGAGCCCCTTGTACTGTAATAGAACCATTCACAAGCTGTATGGGAAATTTGCACGGGAAGGAACAATATTGGAACCGAAGCGATCTCGACCTAATTCTGTTTGTTCGCTGGAGAATGTTGAAGCAGTATGATTTGCTATACAGAAATGCCCCGGAAAATCGTGTAGAAAGGCAGCAATACAACTGGGAATATCCACATGTATGCGCTGAAGCTTACTGATGAACACAAGTGGCAGAGACTAATGTTTGCCCGCTGGGCTGAGGCTAGGAAACAAACTCTTAACAATGTTTGGTTTCCTGACGATGCGCATTTCACTTGTTTGTTAACAAACAAAATATAGGCTACGTTTTTGGCCTACCGAAAATCCACAAGTGCTTCATGAAACACAACATCATGCACCAATGTTTACAGTGTGGGCCGTAATTTACAGTCATTGACTTAATTGGACCCTTTTTCTTTGAAGAAACTGTGAGCAGTGATCGTTAATTGATCATGCTCCACAATAACTTCGTTCCACAGCTTCTTGCTTTTGCTTTGCCCTTCAACACGCATTGGTTCACCCAAGATGAAGCAAGACCACGCACTGCAAACATTGTGTTATATTTCTTACACGAGCGTTTCAACACGTGGCTCATTTCATTCAGCATTCCATGCCGTTTCAATGACGGTCAATTTTGGCCCCCTAATAGTCCAGACCTAAACCCATGTGACATTCTTCTTTGGGGGCACCTAAAGGAAAATATTTTTCCGAAACGTCCACATGATTTAATGGATTTCAGAAGATTTATTCTTCAAGCTTGCAGTGAAATCACGGAAGATATGTGACGTTGGGTAATCGCTAACGCCCTGGTCGTTTGAAGGAAGTTAGAAATCTAAATGGTGGCCATATTGAGCATGTAATTACCGACAGCGGTAGCTACGGTCGCTAACGCGCAGCGCTAGGCCATGTGGCCAATCTCTCTGCGGACTCGGCAGACGTGGGTTTGAGCCCCACCGTCGTCCATCCTTGATATGGTTTTCCGTGGTTTCCCATTTTCAACTCCAGTTAAATGCTGAGACGGTACTTTCTGACAGGCCACGGCCGTTTTCTTCCACATCCTTGCCTAGTTTAATTCATCGTCATTCATTTCATCTCTCATTAACTCCTGTCATGAGGTTGGTGCCAGGAAGGGCATCCGGCTGTAAAAATCACCCGTCACATTGACTTTCATCGCATCTCATCCCTGACCCCGTTGCAAAAAACGGGAATAATAAGGGGTAGACAAACAGTGCTTGCAGGAAGTTTGGGGACAGGTCTAAATTTCGTTTGATGCACATTTGTCCCTAAAGTAACAGCATTTCAGTCATGTTATTTGACGGGTTTTCATTTCAAATTTCGCTGCTCTAGCTCTAATACTTTTGGAGATGGAATGTTTTACCTTTTTAAAAAAGGGCTAAAACCCCTGTATGTGTGTGTTTTTCAATGTAGTAGGCCTATATGTTTCTTTGGGTTCGTATCGCTAACAAGAAAATGATGACTGTATGCAGTGCTGGATTTGCAAAAAGAGAGGTTCCGGTACTGTGGGGTACCGGGTGGTGGTGGGAGGGGGGGAGGGGGGAGGGGGCTTTATGGAGTATTGAAATATAGAGTTCTAAAAACGATATTTTTACGCTTTTCTGAACACCTTTAAAATTAATCAGCGGACAAAATAGCAATCTAATTTTGTTTGCAATTTTAAATTAAATTGAGACTGCTTTAGCAACATTTTTCTTACCATAGCCGTTGGCCTGTATTAAATTTTAATGTGCGTCAACTAGGCTACAATTCAAACAATGCACATTATTTCATTCTTTTACGTTATTTAAAAAAAATACATTCGGTTTGAAAATACACACATGTAACCAAACAATCCTTTATTTCTTGTTTTATGATTTTGTCTTTACAGTTTTCTGAAATAATTATTTACTGTGAAAGGTACTGTACTCAAAAATGTTTTAGCTCACAGTTTATAAAATTGTTCAAAGTTAAGAAAGTATTTCGTTGTATGAGATACCTCCCTCTCTCACCTTACTGTTAGTATCCAGAGCGGAGTGCCGTCCCCAAAGCAGCCAAGATTCCACGTACTTTGAAGTACATTTCAGTTAAAGACCAAGTTGACATTGACTTACAACTAACGTTCCACAGTTCTAAAAATTATGTTATATATTCTACTTTTCCCCCGATCAGAGGTTTCGGTACGGCGTACCTGTGCGATCCGTCACAAATCTAGCCCTGACTGTATGTACCGTACATAATTATAACAGAATGGATGGTTACTGGAACACATTCACATCACAGGCTCGCTACAGTAGAAAATAAGGATATCATTTATAATTAGTACTAACAACAAGAACGCAGCATTGCAGACTGGCTATAGTCTAACGGGATATAGTAGATTTTCGACACATTATCAATTTATACTTTTCAGTCGGTCAACAAGGCTTTCTAACTATATGTATGACACACTATTCCTGAAATAATTACATGTATTAATATTTTTTATGATAAAAGGGGGACTTTAGAATTACGCGTTTAGACCGTTACGCGGTCATCATCAGATCCTGATCACTTGGGGTGGAGTTTAATTTTATATAATATTTCTAAATGTGCTCATGTTATAGGCTATTTTATATAACAGTGAATAATATTAAAACATGTGATTTGTTTTCAGGAATAGTGTGTTTTATTCCGTATATATAGTTGCCCCACCTAATCTAATTGGGCGGAAGTGTGTTGACCAACTGAAAAGTATAAATTGATTGTACAGGCAACACTGAAATAAATAGCTTCAAGACTTCACACAGTTTGACACATTATAAAAGTTAATAAACTTTTGATAAAGTAATCATTGTAAATATTGTTGTAAATAAGTGTTATATGTATCCACCGAACCTAAGTAAAGTAAGTGCACTGGGTCTGATGATGTTCACTTGACAAACGAAACTTGCAATTCAATTCCCCCCCCCCCCCCCCGTTTTCCATTTTTAAAACAAAACTAATATGTTACCACAGCAAAATGTGGAAGAATTGCTGGATGATAATGTCTGAGCATGATATTTCTCTAAATACCTGTAGTTAGCATTATATGTTTAAAACTCGGTTATTGACTATAAGAGAATTTCCATTTCAATTCACTAATTGAGATTTTCAGAAAGAACTCGGTCGGGATCTATTTTTTCACCCGAAGAAAATCACAGCCTGAATGAAATCAAGTATCATACTGTTAAGCTTTTTACAAGAATTGGAAAACCTTTTTACACATCATTCGGTGCATATTTTGCACAGCCTACATTGAATGACCTAATAGCAATAGCTTGAGTGACTAAACAATTAAAATCCTTTATTGTCTTTGTAAATGATAATTGCAGTTATCAGTCGAAGGCATAAACATCCTAAAGAGCAGTGAATGTACTCAAGAAACTTGGAAGTCAAACCATGGCCTAATTATGACGCGGTGAACTTGACTGAGGCGTTCTGCTGGTTGGTGTGTGAAATGTACTTCCTCTATTTCGTCACTTTCCGGACGTCACTGCTATTCAATATGCGTACATTTCGGAAAAAATGAGTAGTGACGGCGAGCAGAGGTTAAGAATGATGTCAGCATGCGATATGTTCACGCTATCAAAAGCACGTAGCCTTTTCTCAAGAACTGTTACATCACTACACTTTTCCCTTCGCTATGTATGTAGGACAGCCGAAGACGTCTGTATCACTCCATGCCAGGTCACTGTGCATAGACGTCAACACCGTTAATGTGGGTAGTTCCACCAGTTTTCTTTGATGGGTTGTGAACACTGTTAATTTCCCTAACCTACGCATTTATAGTGAGGTACCAGTTGCTTTTGATGGGTTAGAAACATAGCGGCGTTCAGTTCTATGCAAGTATAGTGATGTGTCCATTGGCTTTGTAGCTCTAGCAAAGATAACTGCTGAGTGTTGCAGGGATCAGGCTCGTGTGATTGTTTTTCTGTGAGCGATAAGGATATTTTCATGCGGTTCTGAGCGTTTCGCGAGAAGTATACGTATATCCATTGTTAGGGACATATTAAACATCTTTATGTTCGATGATGTCGAAATGTAATATTATATGTCAGAAAACTGTATCATAATGAGAGTCGTTATAACACTATTTTTCATTATAAAACAGTTTCTTCCACCAATCAGAGCTCAAGAAACAGTTGTGTCACCAATTAAGTAAGGATAGCATCGCACCTGCGCTGACTTCCACGGCCTTCTATTTTAAATTTCACTGCGTGGCTTCTAGTGTCATAGTGGGGTATTTCAGGAGGCCATGATATTCTCTGCGTCCCATGAGCTCTGTTCAGAACATAAAACTGGCAAAATCTCGACAGATATTTATGAATATTTATGTTCGAACATAAAATAGTTATAATTATCGTCGAACATAATAGTACATTATGCAACGAGCCTATAATGGCAATAATTATGACACGAGTATGTTTATAAAACGAGCGAAGCGAGTTTTATAATTTCCATACGAGTGTCTTAATTACCATTATAGGCGAGTTGCATACGATTGTTCATGTTCGACGATAATTATAACTATTTTATGTTCGAACATAAATATTCATAAATATCTGTCGAGATTTCGTCAGCTCTATGTACTGAACAGAGCGCATGGGACGCAGAGAATACCTTGTATTTGACCATGGCCTCCTGGAATACCCTACTATGACACTAGCCACGCAGTGAAATTTAAAAAAGGGGGCGGTTGAAGTCAGCGCAGGTGCGATGCTATCCTACCTAATTGGTCGTACAACTGTTTCTTAAGCTCTGATTGGTGGGAGAAACTGTTTCATAATGAATAGTAGTATTATAATGACCCTCATTATGATACAGTTTTCTGACATGTAATATTTACGTTTCGACAGCGTCGAACACAAACAGTCGTATGCAACTCGCCTGTTATGGTAATTAAGACACTCGTATAGAAATTATAAAACTCGCTTTGCTCGTTTCAGAAACATACTCGTGTCTTAATTACTGCCATTAAAGGCTCGTTGCATAATGTACTATTATAACTGTTATTACAGCCAATATTTACATATTTACTAAAAATGTGAAAAGTAGTTTGGATTTTGATATGATTTTTGATTTTATTGAGAAATTGTGTCTGGAACCATGAGTGACGATACGCAGCTATCCTCGACTGGAAACCGTTAGCAGGGGATTTTGCACAGACCGGAGTGAGAGCATGAATGGTTATCCTGACATTCATTGTCCTTATTTAGGCTGTATTTTGCTTGTATTCATGACAAGGCTGAGATCACCGTTTTCAGAACGATTTTATGTGATATATAGCTGATCTAAGAAACAACAAAATACCCCATTTATCCAGTGTGTCAGAAAAGTTTAGACTGCCTCTGAACCAGACAGAAAGGACTCCGGAGAAGGGATCAAACAGATCAAAGGTAGGTATGTAGAGATGAAATGATTATCACAGGACATGATGCCATGGAGAGCTTTTAAAGCATGAAGACTCAAACACTCAATAATTTAATCTGTGGTCACCTGTGTTATGTTTCAGTTACACGGCCTACAAGCAAACCTTCTAATGGGGTCAGTGTAAAACGAACAGGTTTGTAGTATCAACATAAGAGCTTATTCAAATGTTTTGCCCCCCCCCCTCCTCCAGGGGCTCACTTTTGTGGGACGTGGGTTGGTGACCACGGGGCCCCAGCTGAGTCCGGCATTGCCTCCACTTACTTGTACCGGACTCCTCTCCGTCTTCTTTCCTGTCGACCTCACTTGGTCAACTCGTGTTCTCTTCCGATCCCGACGGTATTAGGGCATCCGAGGCCTAGGGAGTCTCTTCCTTTCCCGCCTTAATTGGCCCTTGACTCATCTTTTCTGATACCCTCCTTCTGCGAGGCAGCCTTCTTTTTCTTTTCCTGTTACCTCCTGCCTTGTGCTCAAGGTCCTCAAGGAGGCAGGTTGTATGTAGCCCCACCACTTCTGGTGCACCCTAGATATTGCTACACCCTCAGGGGCTCACAGCTGGTGAGTTCGGGAGTTGGTGACCCCGAGGGATTCCTGAGCTGCGTCTGGTTTTCCGCCTTTTATCCATTACCTGTGGGGCGGACCCTCTCCTCTTTCACCTTCCTATCTGCCTTTTATGGTCCTCCTTCCTTTCAAGTCCCTCAATCCACATTCTTCGAGGGTTGAGGGCATTTCTTTTCCTCTTGTCCTTTATTTGTCTTATTCTCCTTTTGTTTTCCATTTCTTCTTCTAGTATATAAGTTAGTAATTAGTTTTAGTTATAGTTTCCATTTCATTATCATCTTCACGATCATCCAAAACATTAGGGGCTGATAACCTAGATGTTAGGCCCCTTAAAACAACAATTATCATCATCATCAAATGTTTTGCCGCGCAAGAGCGATTACTTCGCGAGTTAATTGTACAGTAATAAGAATGGGAGAGGAGGTGAAGTTTGTCTTAAAGTGCGAAGAAATGGAATTTCGTGAATTGAGGCTTTTCGGGTGTACTACACAGTCTAGAACGTCAAGCCTGCAGTAATGGTGCCACTCAAACACTATTTCATTGTTATAGTTACAGGTATTTGTACATAAAACTCAGGCGCATGTATTCCATGGATGTAAGGTAAGCATTGCTTACCCAAGTAAAATAATGACGGGTACAATAATTATTTACTTTGGTTATAGTGATATTCCAGTCTCTGTGTCCTGTATTGTTTTAATGTACCCATTCACACCTCGTTGTTCTGTGATGCCTACTGCGAGTTACTTGTGGAGTCGCTTGCAGCAGCACAATAGCGTGACATGCCCTCTTTTGGTATTTTTTGGTACTGCCGGGTGAGTGAAAGCGAAGGCTAGGAAGCAATTCCTTAAGTTACATACCTTCGGCCGAAAACAAGGAGCGGTCATTTTTCAGAGATAGTGTGTTTACTCGCCCATTATAGTTTGAAAAAGCGTGTCAGTGTTTGTGTAAAACAGCTTTTTATACGCTGTGTTAGAACGTGTGATTGTTTTACAGTGGTAGATCGTCATATTTATAGTTTAGCCATGACGAATAGAAGGAACTAGTGTGAGGACTCCGCCATTATAGAACGGTAGTTTGTGGTCCCGCCGCTACAAGCACTGCAAGCGATTATGTCCAACACGTGTCCTGTTGTTCCGTCGAACCGGGTCATAGAAAAGTGCGGGGAAAGCTACTGCGTGATATATTTGTGTGAATTAAATTGAATTTCCTTTGCTTTCAGTTCTTAAATTCAGTTCATTGTGTCTTGTGTACATCAGCGTTTTATGTTTTGTGTAGGCCTACTTCAAACATATTTCTTTGTTAATATTACTGTTTTGTGCCATCATCATTCCGAGTCCAGCATACAAGCAAGCTGCACGCCACTGCTCCAAGCTCCGTCTTCTAACGCCAATTGATGAACTCGATGATCCGCCAGCCTTGCCAGCATTTCTACCAAGCCTAGTCCTCACTATCGCCGCGTCTTCGATATTTCAAGCCATTCCACTACGTTCCTATAGGCTTAATTTGCATCCCCCTTAGTAACAGTGCAGATTAAGTCATTCAAATATCCAACACCATACCCACCCTATAACCATCTTAGTCAAACAACTCCTGTCTCCCTCGAGTTTTAATACGAGTTTAACTCATCCCCTCACCCTACCAAGCAGCCAATAATTAATTATTTAATTAATTATTTCAAGTAACTTCAAATTTCATAAGCGCACTCAACGTCACAGCTCCAACTGTATTTAAACTGGATAACTTTGAGTGACTGGTAAATTTGTTTTTCTCTTTCCTTATTCTCTGGTCGACCAAGGTATTTGACCACTATCTCTCATCACCTCTTACTCATTACACGCTCTTATACACACACGAACACAAACATGTCGCGCACTGTCACTAAATCTCGCACACTAACGTACCGTACCAGGGCATAACATTCCTTATAACTCAGGACCCTGATGACCCTAAAAGCCCAAATTATACCCATGTCAATCCAAGAACACTAATTCCGAATGGGCCTACCCAAACACGAGATGGTACACTCGTTCCACTTAAACCAGCTTCACCAAAATCAGATTCCTCACTCTCTAGCTCATCTACTCCCTCACCCGGCCACGTCTCATTCCCGACATTTGATTTCGAGAAAAAGCTGTGGTATGCTTCACCCATTGGCAGTAACCTTCAGACCACGATGGCCCTCATCCACCCACCTATTGGTATTAGCCTTTGTAAATCAGTCAGGCAAGCAGTAATTAACGCGCTCAATCCCATAGCCCAATTTATTTCCCTCATTGAGGAATTAGGTAATCACCACATAGGCATCACTCCCTCTGAGGATAGCCATCTCAACTCTGTCACTAGTGCTCTCAACAGCCGCTCTGCCATTACCCCATTTTCATTAATTAGATTCAGACCCACAAATTCACCGTCTTTAGTCTCTCAATCTGAGAAAACTAAATTGCCACAACAAGAAACAACAAAAGTAACAGTCTGTATAGCCTACTCCAGGAATCTGTGCTTTCCGTAACATGTAATGGAGACCGTAGTACTTATTTCCGTGAATTATATTTTCCATTGTGCCCTGCCGTGTATTTTAATTGTAGTCGCTAATTACTTTTTAAAAGAGTAGGCTATCAGCTACAAAGCAATTCGTTTCCCTTGGCATTATCACTAAGACCAGCTGACCGGTAGCGTGGAACTTGCTCACTCTAGCGCTGCCGGGCGGGGCGCGCTTGAACTCGAGGAGTCCTCTCACTTCCTCTTTCATTCGTCATGGTTTAGCGATATAATGTTGTCTAATACAGTATAAGGGAGTAGGGTATGCAGTAGACGTTTTTGTTTACACTAGTAGGCGTGAGAAATCTGTAAAACTATGGCACCGGGAGTTGGGTCTAGAGATGACAGCGTGTGATGTGCGGTAAATTTGAGAACAAAATATTAATTTTATTAGGAAATCTTCCAACTCCTCAATTGAGAAGGCCTATTAACACGAAAGTGAAAGCTTGTATTCGCTATTTTAACTAAACGTTTAACATTTATCATTGATTTCAATTGAGATAGATTTACTTTGTAAGTTCAAAATATCCCAAACTTCTACAACTGGGTCTTCAATGATTTTGCGAAGAAAACCATTGCTTACCCTAAGTAAAATTCCACCACACGCCACTGATAAAACGTGTTCGTTTGTAGGGTATGTAAATGCTTGTATCCCGCCTAATGTAATTGGGCACAATTTGAAAAGTTTTCTTTAATATTTCATTCTTCAACAATCACACCTAATAACTGCTACTTTTTCACATTTAACACGTAGTCCTTCCAAATCCTTTAAGCAATAATCTGTTGTAAATTGGAATTTGTTTCTATAAGTTCAGTCACCAAATAACTAAAAGATGTAAGAGAAGAACATACAGAACAAAGCTTGGAATGTGGAGATTTCGACCGGTTTATATGCAAGTACTGCTCTATGCAGATGATAGACTGTAGTACTGGTAGCTGACACACCAGAAAGACTTCAGCAAGCCGTGGTGGAATGGTATGAAGAATTGAAAAGGAAGGGAATGATAGTGAATGAAGAGAAAAGTAAAGTAATGAGGGTCTCAAAACAGAATTAACAGGAAGAAGAGCTCAATATCCCCTGTAATGCAAAGCCTCTTGAGAAAGTAGAAACTTTTGAATATCTAGGAACCATATTAAGTAATGATGGAAAAATTGAACCCGAGGTACTAAATAGAACAAAGAAAGCAGTATCAGCTTATTATCAGATGAATACCACAATAGTAGGGAAGAAGGAGATAAGTCTTAAGACCAAAAAGCAGATCTATAATGCAATCATGGCACCGATAACGTTGTATGGTATGGAGAGTTTGGCATTACAAGATAAACATCTAAGTAGGATTACTTCCATAGAAATGAAGTTTCTGAGGAGAGCAGTAGGAAAGACAAGAAGAGATCGAGTTCGAAATGAGAGAATTAGAGAGGAATTAGGACAAAAAGCAATGGGTGAAGTGGTTGAGGAACGTCAGTTGAGAAAGAACGGACATGTTACGAGAATGGAAGAAGGAAGAAAAGTAAACAAATACATGAAATGTGAATCGAGGGAGGAGCTGGACGATGTAGACTCCGCATTACATGGGAGAATAGGATTGAGAGATTGGGACAGAAAAGGTGCAAAACTGTTGTGGAAATGAAAAAGGAAGGAAGGAAGCTTGTAGTTTAACGTGACCGTTAATCTCGCGATCATAAGCCACGGGACCTCCGTTTTACGTGGAATCCGAACCACAGGACATGGCATTTCACATCGAAAATCTCACATGCATTGACCGGGAATCGAACCCGGTCCGCCTTGGTGAGAGGCATACAACTTGACCGCTGCGCCACCACGCCCCTGTTGTGGAAATGAAGAGAATGTGCAGAAATAGAGCGGAATGGCAGAAATGGCTCAAACGAGGCTACCCCGACGCTTGAAAGCATAAGGGAATTGAAGAAGAAGAAGAAGTTCAGTCACCACCCAACTGTACTAGTGTGCGAAGAGAGGATCTGCTGGGATGCCGAGGACTGTTGTAACGGGCAGGTAGGTCGTCTGGCTTAGGCTGATGATTTTCTGTAGTTGTAATAACATACTCTATCAAAAGCTCACGGTGGACAGAACTGCAGACAATGTGGTTTGGAAATCAGCATTAAAAAAGTAGGTGATTTCGGTAGGGAAGAAGCGCAAGGAAATATAATGTAACGTAGGAGGAACTAAATTGGAGCAGGTAGACCATTTTAAGTACTTGACCTCTGTATACTCTCAGGATGGTAGTGTAATGGATTAGATAGAGTCAAGGTGCAGAAAGGCCAATGTAATGAGTTCTCATATTGTGATCTACAGTATTCTACAAGAAAACAGTTAGTGTAGCGACGACTCTCCCTACATCACTTTGTGCTTAGGCCGACCTTGCTCTTTGGAAGTGAGAGCTGGGTAGATTCAGGATATCTGCTACATAAGCTAGAAGTAACCTATATGAGGGTAGCGCGAAGTATTGCTGGCACAAATAGATGGGAGCAATAGCAATAGGCCGACCTTGCTATTTGGAAGTGAGAGCTGGGTAGATTCAGGATATCTGTTACATAAGCTAGAAGTAACCTATATGAGGGTAGCACGAATTATTGCTGGCACAAATAGATGGGAGCAATAGCAATAGGCTGACCTTGCTATATGGAAATGAGAGCTGGGTAGATTCACGATATCTGCTACATAAGCTAGAAGTAACCTATATGAGGGTAGCATGAATTATTGCTGGCACAAATAGACTGAAGCAATAGCAATAGGCTGACCTTGCTGTATGGAAGTGAGAGCTGGGTAGATTCAGGATATCTGTTACATAAGCTAGAAGTAATCTATATGAGGGTAGCATGAATTATTGCTGGCACAAATAGACTGAAGCAATAGCAATAGGCTGACCTTGCTGTATGGAAGTGAGAGCTGGGTAGATTCAGGATATCTGTTACATAAGCTAGAAGTAATCTATATGAGGGTAGCATGAATTATTGCTGGAACAAATAGTTGGGAGCAATAGCTATAGGCCGACCTTGCTGTATGGAAGTGAGAGCTGGGTAGATTCAGGATATCTGTTACATAAGCTAGAAGTAATCTATATGAGGGTAGCATGAATTATTGCTGGCACAAATAGATGGGAGCAATAGCAATAGGCTGACCTAGCTGTATGGAAGTGAGAGCTGGGTAGATTCAGGATATCTGCTACATAAGCTAGAAGTAACCTATATGAGGGTAGCATGAATTATTGTTGGCACAAATAGAATGGAGCAATAGCAATAGGCTGACCTTGCTGTATGGAAGTGAGAGCTGGGTAGATTCAGGATATCTGTTACATAAGCTAGAAGTAATCTATATGAAGGTAGCATGAATTATTGCTGGCAGAAATAGACTGAAGCAATAGCAATAGGCTGACCTTGCTGTATGGAAGTGAGAGCTGGGTTGATTCAGGATATCTGTTACATAAGCTAGAAGTAATCTATATGAGGGTAGCATGAATTATTGCTGGCACAAATAGTTGGGAGCAATAGCAATAGGCCGACCTTGCTGTATGGAAGTGAGAGCTGGGTAGATTCAGGATATCTGTTACATAAGCTAGAAGTAATCTATATGAGGGTAGCACGAATTATTGTTGGCTCAAATAGATGGGAGCAATAGCAGGAGATTGCTCGTAATGAAGAGATAATGGCTATGTTAGAAATGAACACACTAGATGGTTGGGATATGTGAGGCTGGTAGCTTAGGCACTACCGGGGGGGAAGATGTTTAAAGAAAAAAAATGGGAAAAGGTTTGGGAGGGGAAACGATCTTTAGGCAAAGATCAAAGAATCCAAGACAAAATAAATAATATTGCTAGATAATTAATATAGCAGTATGTTGATCAAGGCTTGTTGACTCAAGGCGAGAAAGCGAGCCCCTATAAGTGAGTGTAATAGTGCGAGCAACGCTACCTGAGTTTGCCGGCTGGCAGGCGCTGAGTGTCCCTTCCCTTCCGAACGAAAAATTCGGTACTATGTAGGTATACTGCTCGCTTGCGAGGAAACACACATAAGAGAAATTGGAATTATGTCTTTTCCTTTCTGAAAGGAATTGTTTTAGGGAATATTCAAAAATATTGAAGATGATGAAATGGACAGGAATAATTTTATTCCCCACCACGGTAGGATCCCTAAGAGAGAGAGACCAAATGCCCCCAGAGTGGACAGAGATAAAGCGCTTTCAGAGCCTTTAGTAAGATTATTATTACAGTATTTGTAAATATTACTAGACGTAAACGATTGTTGCGTTTAAAGTAATTTAAACTTTTATCCAGCAGAGTGCCGACTAGAAGTTTAGAACGGGGTAGGAAACCCAGACCTAACTTAGACAAAACCACAATTCAAAGTAACAAATCATAGGACAAAGCGAAAATCGCTTCAAGTAGGAAGCTGGCTGAGCGAGCTGTACTTGCCTTTAATGATTTACAAGAAATAGCTAAAGTAAGCATTATGAGCAACGTTAGCAGAAGTTTTGCTCTAAACGCAACAAACCATTGAGTTTGTAGTAAACTTAGCATTCAATATTTTTGATTATTTCTTTGAATGTGAAAGTACTTCGAAAGAAAAAATAGGGAAGGAAAGGTCATGCCAAACAGCTCTTAGTGCAAGATAATGTAACTCCAAGAAATTATTGCAATTTCAATTGCTTCAACAATAATAGGTTTTGAACAATTTGTGCAATTCGAAGTATGTTGAACAGTTTGTACAATTCGAAGCTCCTTGACCTACAACAAGAGTAATATGGACCCTCACAATTGAAAGGTCTGGGACCTATAGTAAGAATAATAAAATATTTATAATTTAAGTGGATATTTCGTTTGGAAATATACAAATTGCTTTAGATTGGTTAAGTAGAAGACCAAAGCTTTATAAGAATGACTTTGTGGTAAGCAAAAAAGCTATAAGTAAGTAATTCTAAATTCCTGGGCACAGCAGGAGAAGATAAAAAGTGATTAAGAGGTGGATTTATAACCACTTGGATTATTTATACAGAAATTAAGAGATGTTAAATTCAAATAGTACAGGTCACATTAGTGAAACCTGGAATGCATAAGAATAGACACAAACGCTTTAACAATTGGGAAATAACAAATTCAAAATTGCTGAACGCAGCAGGAAAACGCAAAGGCATATTAAAATGTGGATTTATAACCACATAGATTATTGAAGCAGTAATCACAAAATGCGATACATGAAAAAATGGGAGAGAGCCTATTTATAGGCTAAGGCTCATTGGGTTGCAAGAAAATAGTTTAAATTACCCTGCATTGTTAGTAAGGGAAAATTGGGAGTATGGGAATTGGGGAATCAAAGTCTAACTGATTTTTCTGGTTCGAAAGAAACGCGACGCGGAAGATAGCCACACAAACACTTTTCGTAGCACTGACAATTTTGTAGAACATGAGAGAAATGTCACTATTGTGGTTTATAGTTCAATTTGAATTAGAAGTTAGCAGTAATTTAACGTTGCTGAGTATAGTCTTTTGCAATTTGGAGTCTATTGCGAATAGAAATTTCCAGAGATGTAATTACAGTTGAATAGGGCAAGTAGAAATTCCACGAAGATAGCAAAGTTATGTTTTCAGACAGCTATTAGTTTAGCAAAAATCCCTCGATGTAGGGAATATATCCCCTTACTTCGTACAAGAAGTAGTAGGTTTCATGACTTTTAGTAGTAAGCTTAGTTAGCTTAAGCATGACAAAGAAATTTCCCATGGAGGGCAGTTGGAAGATTGCACAATGTTGCACAATATTGGGAAAATTCAAATACTGCCTTTAGCATCATTAAGAGCTTCTAAAACTGTTTAAAATTTTTTTAAATGTTGTTAAAACACTTTAGATTGGTACTTATCTTCTCATTGTAGAGCAGTTGATGGTTCCCGAATAGCCGTTACACAGACTTTAACTACCACATGGGTTAAAGAGGGATGCCTCCTGACGAGAGGACTGAACTTTCACGAAGCCTCACTTGAAGAGAAGTGAGTGAGAAATTCAAACACTCCGTAAGCCAGTGCAGTGAGGAAGGGTGATGGGGAACAAAAGAAGATATACATTGTAGGAAACATGAGAAACACAAAAAAATAAACGCAATAGAGATTCAATGCATAGAATAAAAGTCTTCATGGAGATTGCTGATAACGACAAGGGTGACATCTGCTTCAAAGTTGTAGAACTTGCAGTCATAGTTCTTGACGGTTCTTGAGATGACTGGAATCAAGGGGTTCAACGAATTGCCGCATGTAGAGCTGTTGAGAGGTGACATGGGGAATACACATCTGAAACAGACTTTAAAACCGAATAAGCAAGCGTTCAAAGAACCAGGAGTACATGAAAGGTCGCTGTTGGTGTCTGCGAGAAGGGAAATAAAAGAACTAATGAAAAGAAAGAAAGCAAAGAGCAGTGACTGCTAACTCTAAGGAAACGTATATTCCATGAAATATACCAAAGGGAATTGTGGAGGAGAGATTACCTAAGAGGGTAAGAGAATCAGCGGTAGACTTAGGAGGCGTTGGTTAGATTCAGCGTTTAAGGAGTTCAATGCGAGATGCTTAGAAGCAGATGAGGCCGAAATACTAACTGCTAATAGGGGATCATGGATGCTACTCGTTCCCAAACAGAGGCTTGGAGACTAGTAAATGCAAATCAGTCTCAAATGAAAATGAATGAATGTACAAAGTTTCGTATATGACTCCGAAACTGTTATAATGAGAACGTTTGATCATTTCCAGCACTTAGGAATAATTTTCGCAATTTCTGCGAAATCACTCATATTGAATGTAGGCAATTTGGCAATTGGATGTCTCAGTTGCACTCTTGAAGCACCTGGGTCAGTTTGCTCTGTTTTACTTGACACTGAGCGGTATTCTTCACTGGAACTAATTTACTGGAACAAAGTAAATGCAGATTGTATTAGATGTAATCCCCGCCAATGTCCATACCCTCTGCCATCGTTCTTGCTGTTTCCATAATTACGCAGCAAACCATTCTTTTGGGGGTATATCGGCGCCACTGCTGGACATTTGTCTGAAGATCGTCGTTGGAGGCTAACTTGTTACCCTGCATGACTTGTTTTATCTCACGGAATGGAACTTGAGTGCTAGGGGAGATACTGTATGGTGTAGATATAGGTGACTGTGCCATCGATAAAGCCCTGCGCGGATGCGGATATCCACAAAATTTTTCGCCGTGCGGATATATAAGGTGCGTTCAAAAAGTAACGAGCCGGAGGCTGGAATGCGCAAACCGGTGACGACATCGGCTAATCGTGGCGTGTGTAACGAGGTGTGGTTTCTACCAGAGCGTGCAAGGTCACAGACCGTCGCTAGAAGGCATGCGTGCACGTCACGTGACGATACAAAGCGAGCAGCAGCATGCATCAATCGTCCAACGCTGTCAGTCGCATTGCAAACAGTGACATAGAGGCGTCAAACGAAGAGCAAAGAGGTGTTGTTCGGTTTCTGACAGCGGAAGGAGTAGGGGGAACGGACATTCATTGCCGAATGTCACAAGTGTACGGCGAACACTGCATGTCCCTTGCAAGGGTCAAGGCGTGGCACAAGAGCTTCAGGGAAGGTCGGGTGTCGTTAGCCGATGATGCCCGGTCTGGGGCACCCCCCTGCATTACCGATGACAACGTCCAGCTGGTTGATGCACTCATTACCCAGGACCGCCGAGTGACAGTGAACGCCATAGCCGCCGTGGTCGGATTGAGCGTCGGAAGTGTGCACACCATCATGAAGGAACGACTGCACTTGCGCAAAATGTGTGCCTAATGGGTACCCCACAGTCTTCAACCATACCAGGAAGCATGTCGAATGGCCCACTGTCTTGGTCATCTGCAGCGCTATGCGAGGGAAGGGAATGGGTTCCTGGCACGAGTGGTGGCTGGAGATGAGTCATGTTGTCATCACTTCGAACCAGAATCCAAACGACAAAGCCTCTAGTGGAAGCATCCAGGGTCACCACCACCCTCAAAAGGCAAGGCCATCCACACGAGTGCAGGAAAGGTAATGCTGACGTCCTTCTTTGACCAAGATTGCTCCCTTCTGATAAACTTCATACCGCACGGGACAACAGTGAATGCCCGGCGTTACTCGCAAACATTGACCACCCTTCGCCAAGCGATCAAAACAAAACGACCAGGGGGGGGGGGGGGGTCATTCTGCTCCGTACCTCACAGATCGTACCCCACACGCGCCGGGCAAATCAATAATCTTGAACATTGTAAAGATGCACAGTTCAACGTACAGGTTGGCTACACAGCTGCAACTGACGCCTGCTTGTTCGCAAAGGATGCCGGGAGGTAGCGCGCACGCTTGTTGCGGCGTGCGCAGTAACTACGGGCTTAAAAAAACGGCCCTTACTCAAAAAACAGCCCTCGTACATTTATTTCCGTTATATTTTTTCCATGATAAATGTAAGATGATTAAGATAATCTCATTCAAATTAAGCCTAGGTCATTAAGCATAATTAACACTCAAAACTGAAAAAGGTTGCAATTCTGGCCGTATAACATTCATTTTAAACATAGGCGCATAGGGGAACGACTTTCGTCTAAAATGTCTAAATGTCTTGTTTAATGTTTTACTGTATGCTTTATCTAATAAATTAATAGTACATTATGCAACGAGCCTATAATGACAATAATTAAACACGAGTATGTTTTTAATTTCCATACAAGTGTCTTAATTACCATAATAGGCGAGTTGCATACGACTGTTTATGTTCGACGATAATTATTATAACTATTTTATGTTCGAACATAACTATTCATAAATATCTGTCGAGATTTCGCCAGTTTTATGTACTGAACAAAGCGCATGGCCTCCCGGAATACCCAACTATAACACTAGAAGCCATGCAGTGAAATTTAAAATAGTAGGCCTTGGAACTCAGCGCAGGTGCGATGCTATCCTTGCCTAATTGGTCAAACAACTGTTTCTTGAGCTCTGATTGGTGGGAGAAACTGTCCCATAATGAAAACTTGTACTAACAGTTTTCTGACATATAATATTTACATTTCGACATCTTCAAACATAAAAATATTATTGTAATGGCAGTGGATTCGGATAACAAACGTGCGGATGCGGGACGGATGCGGAAAACAGTCGTGCGGATGCGGGGCGGATGCGTATAACGTTTTGTTTATCCACGAAGTGCTCTAGCCATCGAGCAGCACCAGGCACTTGCCGTTGAATTGAGCTGATTGTTCGTCCAGTGACATTCCTTCTCCAACTGTCTTTTCGCATCCTCCACCCAATCTTCCCTGTTTTTCCAAAGTGGCAACAAGGATGCAGTCCCTAGTGTTGTCCCTTGACTACAGTTTCCATGTGATATCAAAATGTCACAAGATTTATTGCTGCTATGGACAATAACAGAGAAGTTATGTTATACAATCGAGGTATCATAACAAGAAAGGAATATTACTACATTTTGACGGGGCTGTTGATGCAATGACACACAAAACACAGAAATGACATGTGGGAAATAAATTATCATGCTAGCATGCCCTGTCCACTTGGCAACCGAGACAAAAACATCCTTATTTTCGCTCAAGACTCTTACCGAGAAGACTTCCCAACGGCCCTTTTCGGGGCCAAAAATGAGTCCACTCACTGTCAACAATCGCATGATAAAACAAAGGAAGTTACGTGACTGGCCAAATACGTCAGTGTAGGAATAACAAGTAGTTCCGTGTAGAACTAAATAACCTATTTTCATATAGGCTATCGCACTGGTCTTTTCCGTTAAAACTCCCCTGGCTGTTAAAAGGATTTTCCGTGTGATGTATACTAAATAGCTTTTGATACACGACCTATGTCTACACCAACACTATTGAATTCGGAAAGTATGTGCTAGAATACGAGTATATAACAGTCAGTATCGGTGAATGTGACTCCTCCGCGAGATGGCATCTGTCTGTGACGCATCACGGGAGTTTAATTTAAGAAAAGTCAAATGCACGGCTTCTATGTTTTACGAAAAGTAAGCTACATGATTTAGTGCAATTAGTAAGGCCCGGAAGTTCATGCAAAAATCATATTTATGCATATTTATGCATATTTTGGTTATGTTGGCACGATTCATCATATTTTTGCCCTTTGCCTGTTTATGTGCGTGTCTCTGCTTGAGAAGGGCATATATTCTAATTTCCTGTTGTTTTGAAGTGCTTTTTGTTACTTCATGTTCTAAAAATCGTATATAACAGAATATATATATATATTTTTAGCGTATGGCTTTTAGTGCCAGGAGTGTCCGAGGACATGTTCGGCTCGCCAGTTTTGTAGCTGCTTCGAGACGGACACCCAATGGGTGAGCTACAAGTACCGTTGGTGAGGGAAGTTGGAAGGGAAGGGCGAGGAGTTGGAAGGTAGCGGCTGTGGCCTATAGTGAGGGACCAACCCCGGCATTTGCCTGGAAGGAAGATGGGAAACCACAGAAGACCATCTTCAAGGTTGCCGGCGGGGGGATTCGAACCTCCTCGCCTCCCGGATGTGAGCGACTGCCATTAGTCATGCCGTAACCACCACGGCTAACTCACCCGGTAGAATAATACTGAAATTATCTTAATACCTAATACGTTTCAGTCCTTTTTGCAAGGTAATATCAATTATTATTTTATGTAAATAAGCCTCTGTGGCTTAGGCGGCAGCCAGCTGGCCTCTCACCGCTGGGTCCGCGGTTCAAATCCCGGTCGCTCCATGTGAGATCTGTGCTGGACAAGACGGAGGCAGACAGGATTTACTCCGGGTACTCCGGTTTTCTCTGTCAAAAATTTCATTCCAGCAATACTCTCCACCATCATTTCATTCATCTGTCATTCATTTAATCATTGCCTCAGAGGAGTGTGACAGGCTTCGGCAGCCGGCACAGTTCATATCCTCGCCGCTAAATGGGGGCTTCATTCGTTCCATCCCTGACCCGGTCGGTCGACTGGAGCAGGCTGTGAATTTTCATTTCATTCACTATGTAAATATTGTAAAATTATTTTCATTAAACAAAATTCAATGGAGATTAAAATTGTATATCAGTTACAGTTAAAAATTAACCTAATAAAATAATTATTGATGGTCAACATCGCTTGAAGTTCCATAAAATAACATTTCCTACTATTTAGAACTGTTTCTTAGTTGAGATATTTTATACAAGCTGTAGTTATGTTTCCGTCTGTTCCTATTTTATTTATATTCAAACTAGAAACGCTAAGGAATATGGAGCGATCGTAATTGCCGTAGTTATTTCATAGTGCATATTTTTTGAAACGTGATGCATATTTGACCAATAATTAATGTATTTTTGCATGGATATTTATTCATTTAATAGCGCATGAACTTCCGGGCCTTGGCATTATGATTATTATAATTGCCTATCATACGAATCCTCTCTACAATCGCTAGAATAGGCTACGTGAAATAAAGTGAAATAAAATTAAGATTTTAAAATATCGACCTGATGCCATCTTGAATTTTTGAAAACAATTGAACATGAGATGTCTCTATACTAAGTTTTGAATAGAGATTCGCTCTTCTTAACATCACCGCTCTTGGGTGATTAAATCGCTAGGGAAAACATTTGAAGTACCGGTATTTGAAAATCACTTGGCCGCCATGTTGGTTTTGTGTCTCTCAGGATTTGGTAAGTCACATAAAGATACTGTATGTACTTACTTAATTGTCCTATATCACCATAAAAATATTCAGTTTGACTGCTTACATACACTAATCTCCAAAAGTTAAGCACAATCACTAAACGAGGCCATACCGCCTGAAAGGAATGTCAGACGGATTGCTGAACAAACGGAAGCTGAATCACACACCATTATCACACAAATTGTCCAAAAAGCAGTGTCAGGAAGGTTCTGATAGCTAAGGTACACACCTTTGTCAACAACTAACAAAGCTTGGCAATGTCTTCCACAACAAAATATGTTGTTAATTGAGTATGCATGCAATAATAACTAATTACGGCTTCGCAGCGACGTGGCATGCTCTCTATCAGATGGTCCAAGAGCTCTTGTGGCAGTCGATCTCATTCCTCCGAAAGGGCAATGCGAACGTCTTGGAGGGTTCTTGGTGGAGGCTGACAGGATACAATTCGCCTCTCCAATGCATCCCAGGCATGTTCTATAGGATTCCGATCCGCAGACCTCGCTGGCCAGTCCATGCGATGAATGTCTTCCCCAGACAGAAATTCACCCACCAGAGCAGCGCGGTGTGGTCGGGCATTATCGTCCATTAAGAGGAAGTATGGACCAACCGCACCTCTGAAGAGTCGAACATGTGATCTCAGTAGGCCTACCTCATCCCTGTATCTCCGAGCGTTCACAGTGTTCCTCGGACCACCCATGAAGATGTGCAGGTCCGTACGGCCATTCAACATGATGCCGCCCCAAACCATGATGCCACTGGTCCCGTTCCACGATGTTCCTGTGGTTGTATCGGCTACCCAGTTGTCTCCAGATTAATGTGCGACGGGAATCGTTCTGCAAACTGAAGCGGGATTCATCTGTGAAGAAAACATGCCTCCATTCATTCATGGTCCAGTTTCGACGTTGACGGCTCCACAGTTATCGGGCCCGTCTCTGTGCTGGAGTGAGCGGGACGCACACCACCGGACGTCTGGCAACCAGCCCTGCTGTTCTGAGCCTCCGGTACACAGTTTGCCGGGAAACGTTAACCCCTGAGACGGCTGCAAGCTCTGCCGACAAATGTCTTCCAAGTGCACTTCGATTTCGTCGGGCGGTTAAGGCCAGATATCGGTCCTGCTGTGGGGTGGTTACTCTTGGTCGACTTGGTACTGGCCTACGACTTACATCTCCTGTGTTTCGAAATCTTCTCCGAAGCCTGGGAATGACACTTTGTGGCACATTCAAGGATACGGCGACTTCGGTCTGTGTCAGGTCTGCTTCCAGGCGGCCGAGAAATTTACCCTAAAAAAAGGGGTCCAAATGGCGTCGTTGTGCCATTATGTTGTCACGTTCACCACGAGGCTACACTCCGCACACTATAACAGGGCAAACACGACTGAGGGAATATTGGTTGCAGGCACTGGCTGTGTTTACCTTGCGGTTACGCCGCTAGTCAAAGCAGGGAATACTCCTTTCCCACACTGAGCGAACACGTATGGTTGGTAGGTGCATATGTCGTGCGATTTACGGTCTATTTCCTGTTGCCCTGCTTATTCGTAACTTATGCTTAACTTTTAGACACTAGTGTAGTTTCGGAGATATTGTGAACCGGTGGAATATATTGTATGGACGCCATGTTGAATTGTTTCATATATAGGTTATAGAATTATATGCCACCAGATGAATATTTTAATGATAGTTCATTATACCAACCTACATTTCTATTGCCTGATTGAGAAATAAAAACTAGATTATAAAAACAACGCACAGCCGCCATTTTTAAGTTCGCATAAAATTCCATTAAATTAGACGTCAGTATATTAAGGCTTGTATGAAGATACACCCTGCCAAGTTATCATTGCTCGGATGAAAATTCGCGAGAAAAATCCATTTAAATATTTATATTTCGCATCACCACCATGTTGGTTTTGTGCTCACCAGGTTATCGAAGGGCCCATAACTGAACTTGTGTTAATAGCCTCTATCAACATACAAAATTTCAGTTTGATTGCTTTTGTAGATTCGTAGATATTGAGAACCGTCTAAAAATGTCGGATGGTCGCCATGTTCGATTGTTATATATATACGGTATATATATATATATATATATATATATATATATATATATAGGCCAAAAAGTTATGTACCATTAGATGAAGATTATGGCGTAGGTTCATTATTCAAACTTTCACTTCGATCACATGACTAGGACACAAGAAATAAAAATAATAATTTTAAAATTTCGCATAGCCGCCATCTTCGGGTTATGAAAACAATTGAATTAAATTAGATGCCAGTAGATTAAAGTCTGTATGAACATTTACCGTACCTAGTTTCACTGCGCTCGGATGATTAAATCGTGAGTAAATTCCGTTTAAATATTTCAACTTCGCTTGGCCGCCATGTAAGTGCTTGTGCTCACCAGATTATTGAAAGGCCCATAGGTGAACTTATGTTAATAGCCTCTATCAACATAAAAGGTTTAGTTTGATTGCTGTTATAGATTCGTAGATATTGAGAACCGTCTAAATATTTTGGATGGTCACCATCTTGAGATTATGATAACAATTAGATGCCAGAAGATTGAATTTTGTATAAACATTTACCGTATTAAGTTTCACTGCGATCGGACGATTAAATCGCGAAAAAATCCAATTAAATGTTTTAACTTCGCTTGGCCACCATGTTGGTTCTGTACTTGAGAGATTTTTAAGAGTCACATAGGTGAACATCTAGTAGTACCTATTATCACCGAACAAAATTTCAGGGTGATATATGTTACTGTTGCGGAGATGTAGAATGACAGTGAAATATTTCGCGCGGCCACCATGTTGGATTGGTGAAACGTATTAAAATTTGATAGGCACGGTCGAGGTCAGACAAGGTAGTAGTATGTATTTACCGAGATTCATTGAAATCGCTTCGGCCGTGTAGATTTTATTAGGGGGACACGTACATACACACACACACACACACACACACACATGGACAAAAGGGAATCTCACCAGGCAAGGCTAAAAATAAACATATTTCATTCTGCTGAGACTTAAACTTTTTGTACCAGAGTCGAGCGCCAGAACTCACACCGATATATTATGTCCCAGGCCGAGAGACGTAACAAGCCATATCCTATGGCTGTATAAGGACAACGGAATATAACGTTCGCCATGTCGCATGTCTTATCCTCCAACCTCAACGTGTTGCGTGCAACCATACCTTCCAGGGGGTGTTCATTTTCATTGCCAGCGACTGTACATCAGCAGCATCTCTCTTGCTAACTTTGTGTGTAATTAGAATCTTCTGCGAAACGACTTTGCTTTTCGCTTGAATCTCTCGATCTATGGTTTGGACGTTGTTATATGTGAAGTTTTGAAGCCATTTGTTTCGTGTTGCATGTATAACTATCTTCAGTCGGTCAACATATATTGCCCAGATTCTTACAAATCGATCATGAATAATTTGCCACGTTTGCTCTAATTGCGTTGAACGAATTATGAACCTCGTTATTGGATTTCCCTCTGTCCTTGTGGAGTGTTAAGCCTATTATTTTGTGCCATTGCTGTTGCCATGTTGCGATGTTAACTTAACACGAGGTGACTAAAATGAGTCGTCCAGTTGCAAAACTCGTTTAATCCACTTGTGAATAAGGGTCATGTCGTAAAATTATTTATTTAATTATTTTATTTTATTTTACTTTATTTTATTTTGTTTTATTTTGTTTTGTTTAATTTAATTTTATTTTAATTTATTGTGATTTTGTTTTGTTTTATTTTATTTCGTTTTACTTTCTTTTAAATTGTTTTTGTTTAATTTTTTATTTCTTATATTTTTAATTAAATTTTGTTTTATTTTGATTTTGTTTTGTTTATTTTGTTTTATTTTATTTTGTTATGTTTTATTTTGATATTCCAGAAAACAAACACAAAACCAAAACAAAAAACATGAAGCAAAAAAGCAAAATTCAAAAACAAAAATAAAGCAGAAAAAAATCAAGAAACAAAAAGCAAAATAAAAAAGCAAATGCAGAAAACAAACAAAAAACAAAAACCAAGAAAGAAAAGCAAAACGTAAAATTCAAAAGCAAAACCACAAAGCGAACACAAAATAAAAAACCAAAAACACAAAGCAAAAAGAAGAAAACAACAAACACAAAAGATACGTGAGGTAAAGTCTAGAGAAACGTTTCTCACGAAAATGATTCTTATTCACAAGTGGATTAAACGAGTTTTGCAACTGGACGACACAGTCTTGTTAATTGCCAAAGCAGGTGGATCCTTTCCTCTTGACTGTCTAGAACCTTTCAGTGAATATTCAAAATCCAAATCGTAAGTATCTTTATCAATTTTACAAAATTTGGTCCTTGCCTTGTGTTGACCTTCACCGTTTTCCACATATCTCCCAAGTTTATAGGAAATATTAGACTTTTCTTTCTTTAAAGTGCGTGTTAAACCTACAACGACAAAATGAATCGCACTTAAACCTGTGTGGCTTTATTTAGTCTTTCAAAGAAACGTTAAACATATTATTTTGAAACTCAGCATTTTTTCTAGATTTGTGCCGTGTCTTGTGTGGGGTTTCGTCTAGGACACCAAGTTGGCTCATCAGCGGGCTCTTGGTGTCCGTGCCCGGACCCCACAGGAGTAGCGAACTGCGCGCTACCTCCTTTTTATGAAGCGCACATGCGCCTCTTTACTGCGAGAGCTAAAAGCTCAAGCAGCCTTAACCTTGCTATGAAGGCTTCCAAAAAGATGGTATGTTGCCTTTCATGGCCAGTGAATTAAAAGTCAGCAATTTTTCTAGGTTTGTGACGTGCCTTGTGTGGGGGTTTCACATAGCACACCAAGCTGGCTCATCAGCGGGCTCTTGGTTTCCGTGAGATTTTAGCTCTCACAGTAAAGAGGTGCAGGTGCGCTTCATAAAAACGGAGGTGGCGCGCAGTTCGCTACACCTGTGGGGGTCCAGGCACAGACACCAAGAGCCCGCTGATGAGCCAGCTTGGTGTCCTAGGCGAAACCCCACACAAGACACGACACAAACCTAGAAAAATTGCTGAGTTTCAATTCACGAGTAGTGAAAGCCAATATACTTTTTTTTGAGTTTGGTCGGAATATAAATGAAATAATAATGCTTAATTAATTAATTATGTGTAAATGTGAGATATTAATTTTGTATCTGAAGGTTTAACACCCACATTAAAATAAGAAAAGTCCAAACATTCCTCTAAACTTGGAAAGCAAGGCCAAATTATGGGAAATAATGAATAAAAATAGTTTCGATATGGATTTTGAATAATTAAAACTTCGCTTCTAATGTGTGAGATTCTTTGGTAATGCATATAATTGTTGTACAAGATTTATGACAGGCCCGCTTATAATATTACAATAGTTATTGTTTTAGGTTCTTGAATTGTATGTTCCCCCTTAGCCTAAGGGGTGGAACAGCGAGGTCATCTACCCCTGTATGAGACTTTGAAAACTGGAGTCTCTTGTGCACTATCCTGAATCACAATGTCATCAGAATGATAAAATACAAATGCACTGGTCGGTAATTAATTTAAGGGCTTGGGACATGTTGGTCATCAGTCCCGTGTACTTGGGTGTGTGTTGAACTTTGTCTGATAGCATGTGTCTGTGATTATTGTAATAATGTGTGTAGGTGTATTAGGGATAGGGAAGGGGAAGATGTCTCAGGACTTGAACTAGGGTGCTATCCCGGCATTTACATGGAGGGAGTGTGGAAAGTCCCGAGGGAAAGCTACACTCGAGATAGTCGCTGTCAGCGCTGGGATTCGAACTTCCGATCTCCGGACTTACTGCTGTTACCCATCGCTGTCGTGGTGCGCAATTTAACTGGCACGGCAACGTCGCGGGATGGTATATAGCCTAATGAATGGTGGCCATTTATAATCCATTGACTTACTCGAAATTGCATCTTTAGAGCATTTAGCCTCTTATAAATACTATTCCCTTCTCAATTTCCTTCATTATCACTCATTTGCATACGATTGTGGGGTTTGCAGCCATTTTTTCAGTGTTGCCTTAGTAAACAAGAGTTTAGTGCTTTTCAGTCGGTCAACACGAATGTGCCCAAAAGAACTGGGTTATGCCCTAATCCTGTAATAAATTACATGAGATTAATAAATACACTAGGATGACCAGTTTCGATCGTCAAGTGATCATCATCAGATCCATTACACTTCGGCTATAAAATCTATGTTTGAAAATACAGGTGAAAATATTTACAATATGTACAATTATTTAGTTGAAGTATTGGTAATGCAACTGTCGGTGTATGGTAAATGCAGTATATATGATGTTAGGTGAAATGCTAAAGGTGATAGATATACGGAGTTTGTAATTTGGAGTGATTATATGGTTGTAAAAATCAACTATGGTTAAACTGTAATGTTACAGGTTACTACTTATCTGGTTGTCTTCCTAGCTGGAGCTGCGCGCAGCTTTCGTGTTCACAGTTATTCCAGGTGTGGTCGACTGAGATGGCCTATTATATCAACGACACTGGTTTTTCCCTTTTCTCCCCCTGTTCATATGTGCTGTGCGGAGTCAGTGATGTGTTTATGTGGAGTGTTGCCAACCTAGATAAGATGTATGTTATTGAATACAGGAAGGTCTACAACTATTAAAGACCGTGGAACTGTCTTCGCCACGCGTGGACTAAATAGCCATTCGTGCTAAGCGCTGCCCGGTCTTTTGAAAACGTCCCGGCACCTTTAATACTGCCGCGAATACCGGCCTTGGTTTATTGCAGAAAAAAATACATAGTACACCTTATCCAGATAACATTTACCTTCTGATCCAGATAACATTTACATTTAATAGGTAACTGTGAACACGAAAACTGCGCGCAGCTCCAGCTAGGAAGACAACCAGATAAGTAGTAACCTGTAACATTACAGTTTAACCATAGTTGATTTTTACAACCATATAATCACTCCAAATTACAAACTCCGTATATCTATCACCATTTAGCACTTCAACTAACATCATATATACTGCATTTACCATACACCGACAGTTGCATTACCAATACTGCAACTAAATAATTGCACATATTGTAAATATTTTCACCTGTATTTTCAAACATAGATTTTATAGCCTAAGTGTAATGGATCTGATGATGATCGCTTGACGATCGAAACTGGTAATCCTAGTGTATTTATTAATCTCATGTAATTTATTTCAGGATTAGGGCATAACCCAGCTCTTTTGGGTACATTCGTGTTGGCCGACTGAAAAGCACTAAACTCTTCTTTGCATAAGATGTTGATTTTAATATTTATAGATACAAGATGGTGGTTCTATGTGATATCCCGTCAGACAGTCTTGTGAAAGCGAGGTAATTACATAAGTTTTCTTTCTTACTAAGTTTCTTGTCAATTACTCAGTTACATGGTTAATGATCAATTTTAATTTTTTAAAGTACCGTACGCAAGGCCACCATCTTTAATTTATAAGGTCGATGAACGTGTTCGTTCAATCAAGTAAACCCCTAAACGGAACTACCTTTCCTTACGTGTTGTATCGATGTATTACATTTCGTATGATTGTGGTGCGTGATTTCAGAGCTATGAAGTGTAACGGAACATGATGAATACCATACCATGAGTCTTTTCTTTTCTTTTCTTTTCTTTGTTCCGTACTGACTTAATCTATTCACACCGAATTCAGTGTAATTTTTATTCCACCCTGTTTTCTGGTTTTAATTCAAAAAATACATTGTATTGACAGGATGGAATGAAATTACACTGTATAGGTTGTGAATAGATTAAGTGTGAACTCTAATGTCAAAATTCGAAATGGCGTCTTATGTGTAGTTCGCAGCAATGGCACTCTTCAAACTATGAAAATTAGCACAATGTTGATGCTTTGAATACCAGAAGTGTCGATTAAAACTTAGTGCAATGAGCAGTATGAAGCTGTATGACAGTACGCAGAAGCACATTAATTTGATCGTATTGCTGGAAATTAGACAACTGCCGGCTTCCTCTATAAAACCCAGAATAAAGCTCATATAGCCTATATACAGCAAGTGCATTATATCTACAGAGGGAATTTGTAAATTTTACTGAAGTTTCTTTGACTGCGGTTATGTGTGATGTATTTTAGATTACAAGAAGAGGCATATGCATTAAAGCTGCTGACCATGGCGCGAAAATTATGTCTTTGGCAAACATAATTGCATTGTTCTCCCAGGGATGTGATCTTCACCGCCATGGAAAGGTCGGTCTAGTTGTCATGACAAGATTATGTCAGGTACAGTACAGTATATTATTTATTCTCAAGTCTGACCTTCATATTACTCATATTGCATGGACAATTACAATATGAATGATTTACTAGGCAGTTTTAATTAAAGGTACAGTATAAATACATTTATTAAACTCCCCAATAATGTATTACTTGTGGGTTAGATATTTATTCGGGGTAACCATAGATGCCATGCACACCTATCTAACTTGTTTCCGACTGAGGCAATCGCAGTGAAACTTTATGTGATTGAAAAAAGCCATTTTAATTTAAATATTCGTCACAGATTCTATAGCTTAATATAGCTTATATGGTGTGCATTTTACTACCTAGCACTAAGTTTCTGCAACTCGCCACATAAATGAAACCTCGTAAAATAACTGTCTGGTGTATTTTGACATAAATCATGGCTGGCGCACGGGTTATTTCTACAAGTGAATCATATGTTATTCAAATTTGATCCGATCACACCGACGGTTGATAAAATTAACTCACAGCCTGGTATTCAAGAACCTAGTGTAGATGATGCTGATGATAATAGTTTTAAGGGGCCTAACATCTAGGTTATCGGCCCCTAATGGTTTGGGTGATCGTGAATATGATAATGAAATGTAAACTACAGTATAACTAAAACTAACTACTAACTTATAACGTGAAGAAGAAATGAGAAAAAAAGAATAAGGCAAAAAAAAGGACAGGAGCAAAAGAAATGCCCTCAACCCTCGAAGAATGCCGATTGAGGGACTTGGAAGGAAGGAGAGCCATGAAAGGCAGATAGGAATGTGAAAGAGGAGAGGGTCCGCCCCAGAGGTAATGGAAAAACGGGGGAAAACCAGACCCAGTTCAGGAATCCCTCGGGGTCGCCACCTCCCGAACCCTCCAGCCGTTAGCCCCTGAGGGTGTAGCAATATCCAGGGTGCACCATAAGTGGTGGGGCTACACCCACCCTGCTTCCTTGAGGGCCTTGACCAGAAGGCAGGAGATAACTTGAAAAGAAATAGAAGGCTGACCCCTCGCAGAAGGAGGGTATCAGAAAAGATGAGAAAAGGGCCAATTAAGGCGGGAAAGGAAGAGACTCCCTAGGCCTCGGATATCCTAATACCGTCGGGGTTGGAAGAGAACAAAAGTTGACCAAGTGAGGTCGACAGGAAAGAAGACGGAGAGGAGCCCGGTACAGTAAGTGGAAGCAATGCCGGACTCAGCTGGGGCCCCGTGGTCACCAACCCACGTCCCACTAGATGTGAGCTCCTAGGGGGTAGTGTAGATGACATATGCGCTAAATGTTCAGCTCTTTATCTTATTGTATCTTGTCGTACTCTGTAGTACCTAAATCATCCACCTCAGGGCTCTCTTAGTTTTCATGAATAATATAGGCCTATATACTGTTCGATTGATTTTACCTGGACTGAACTGCCGTAACTCGTCACGGAAAGACGAGACCTCGGTGCATGACGTTAATTAACTGTTACTGTAAGTGAAATATTAGGCCTACTGTGTAGCCGTAAATAATGAATAGCCGCTTTCCTTGTTGGTATTTAGAGAACTGTCTCAAAGTCCTAGGTTCGATTGCTGGTTGTGCTTAGAATTTTAACTCTGAACTGAGAAGTGCACCATAGGAAAGGTTCACACAGGAGACACCAAGCAACAATGTTCCAGACCCTTGTGACAATCGCACATTACACACTATTCTTTGTGTTAACAAAATCAAGGTTCAGATAGTCTTTGTCTTCATGCTTGAACAAATATTTTTTTTTTATTTAGTCGATTTACCCTCTAGGTTGGTGGTTCCCATGGACTCAGCGAGGGAATTCACCACTACCACCTCTACGGACAGTATCCTGGAGCTTGGAACATCTGGTCGGGATGGATACAACTGGGGAGGTGTGATCAGCACTTCACCCAGGCGGCCTCACCTGCAGAGCGAACAGGGGCCTAATGAGGGATGGGAAGGGAGGGGAAGATTGGGATGGATAGGCTAGGAAGAGGGAAGGAGGCGGCCGTGGCCCTACAATAGGTACCATCCCGGCATTTGCCCGAAGACGAAGTGGGGGAAACCACAGAAAACCACTTCGAGGATGGCTGAGGTGGGAATCGAACCCCCTCTACTCATTTCGACCACCCGAGGCTGAGTAGAACCCGTTCCAGTCCTCTTACCACTTTTCAAATTTCGTGGCAGAGCCGGGAATCGAACCCAGGACATCTGGGGCGGCGGCTAACCATGCTGACCGCTACGCTACGGAGGCGACACAAATACAGTAGTTCATGATTTAATTTTCTTTAGTTCCAATATATTGTTATTGGACCACATATGTTTCAGTTACATTAGTGTTGTGTTCGTATGTTCCTGAAGTGATTTTTTCTTCTTCGCGCATTTCACCTATTTTTATAGCGACAGTAGTGGCTACGCTGGCTAAAGCGCGGCGTTAGGTCATGGGGCCAAGCTCTCTGCTGACTCGGTAGACGCGTGGGTTCGAGCCCCACCGTCGGCTGTCCTTGAAATGGTTTTCCGTGGTTTCCCATTTTCAACACCAGGCAAATGCTGGGACAGTACCTTCTGATAGGCCACGGCCGCTTCCTTCCAGATCCTTGCCCACTTTCATCCATTCATCTCATCTCTCATCCCGACGCGCAGGTCGCCCACGGGCGTCGACTCGAAAGACCTGCACTCGGCCTCTCAGGAGGATACACGAAAAAAAACCTATTTTTATTAATGACAGTGGTGGCTACGCTCGCTTAAGTGCAGCGTTAGGTCATGTGACCAAGCTTTCTCTTTGAGCCCCACCGGCGGCCGTCCCTGAAATGGTTTTCCGTTGTTTTCCCCATTTTCAACACCAGACAAATACTGGGACGGTACCTTCTGACAGGTCACGGCCGCTTCCTTCCACATCCTTGCCCAGTTTCATTCCTATTCATACCGGCGCACAGGTCGTCCACGGGCGTCGACTAGAAAGACCTGCACTCGGCCTCTCAGGAGGCCATACAAAAAAACGAAAACAAAAAGCTATTGTTATTTAAAATCTTGTAAGATAATAGGTGATAATGGACAAAATATAAAGCACAGGATACGTCAACATCTTAGCTTTGTGTTGACTTGCTCTGGGCAGCCTCGGTCGCCACTGCCACGGGTCTGCCCTCAGTGGTTGGATTTGCAGACACATAATTAGGTCGACCACACAGCCATCATATACAGTATGTACTAGTTACACATGATTATGGCAGGTCAATTAACCTTTATTGAGTGACAGATGCACCACATCATTTGCCGGCCCTGTCACCCGGCTCTATAAACAACAGTTTGAACTTCCTACAAACATGAGAGAATCGCTGTTTGAGCTTGTTCTTCGTTAGCGAATTTTGAGCTTGCCGCACAAGCGTTGCTTAATGTTTTCGATAAGCGGTACGAAAGCATCCAGCCTACAGACGTGGCCTACATTCATTTCCCCTATTTGCAACCTTGAAGAAATATTTACCCTAAAAAATTTAGATGCCTTCGTTGTCACTCGTGATTGTGTTGTTCCTATTTCATTTGGCTATTTATATCTGGTGAAATTCTTGCGAGCCATAAAGTCTTGTACTACGCCATTGTTTTGTTGAAGAAAAGAGAAGCACACTCCTTCCTCTTATTCTCAATTTTTTTTAGCGTATCGCTTTTAGTGCCGGGAGTGTCCGACAAGTACCGTTGCGTGTGGAGTGTTGTCTGGGGAGGAAAGTTTGAATGTAAGAACGAGGAGTTGGAAGGTAGCGGCTGTGAACTATAGTTAGGGATCAACTCCGGCATTTGCCTGGAAGGAAGATGGGAAACCCCAGAAGAATATCTTCAAGGTTGCCGGCGGGGGGATTCAAACCTCCTCGCCTTCCGGATGTGAGCGACTGCCAGCAGCCACGCCGTAACGACCACGGCTAACTCACCCGGGTTAATCTCAAATGATTGTTAATTATATGATACACACAAAACATTTATCTAATTAATAAATCCCGTGCATCTCCGACGGTGGGGTAAACTCATCTAATACCGGGTTATTAAAGCATTTTAGTTCATTTTCAGTACTGTGCCCAATCGGTCACGGCAGACTGGCATCGAACTCAGGTCTTATCAGAGAAGACCAGGCACATGATTCTGCCTATAGTCGAACCATTGACCTCTGAGGGGGAACAGCTACAGGGAACCCGAAGAGCAATGAGATGTATAATGACATATGATAATATAGCATGATTTCACGGCCAGAATGTGAATATCATAGCTGATTAAGAGAATAATTGTCAGAAATTGCAGTCATATGTACGTTTTCAAAGTATAGAAACGTGAAAGCAGGCCAGCTTGACATTTTACTAATTGCCGCTAGCGAATGGGAGGAGATTCAGGGCGCCGGTGGAACTTTTTCCGTCTGGACCGAGGAGACAGCTCGAAATTAATGACCCTGGGAGTCCCCAATGGACAACGCTTGAGACTGTAGTGGGGATGATTGCCCACGGAAATTAATTGATTGCAGCCAATTGGAGCATCGAAATGGAGTGAAATGTACACCCAGGTGAATATATTCTAGGAGAGATAATTTAGGAGTGGTCCTACACCTAAATTAAAGCCTATATCTCCAAATGAGCGTGTTAACACCGAGCCTACGCTCGAGAGGAGTGATTTGGTGACCAGCCAGAGGGGAATCACCATGGTGGCGTCATGACGCGATGGAATAAGGCAATTAATTGTAATTAATTGGCCGAAGCGATCGCTTGCACGCAAGTGAT
The DNA here is from genome assembly GCA_946902985.2 of Meconema thalassinum. NCBI lineage: Eukaryota > Metazoa > Arthropoda > Insecta > Orthoptera > Tettigoniidae > Meconema > Meconema thalassinum. The sequence continues at coordinate 1,296,503,202 of OX336389.2, forward strand.
TATGGGACCTCCACATCTAGTTGAACAAGGTGTATACGTCATTTTGAATGGAAATACATTATTTCAAGAAGGGAGTCGCTCTCGTGTGTCATGTGGACTACATTTTACGAGAAACCTTTATATAGGGAAGCAGCTCAGACCAAGCCAGTTGTCTTCGAGTTGTTCTCCAGTTATTCTTCGTTCGTCTTGAGTTCATCGTCAGTTCATCTACAGTCTACACGTAAACTAAACGCTGCCAATTAGTGCGAGAAATGTTAGAGCATTTTTGAAGAACAATGGAAGCATCATACAGCTTCTAAATATAAATCATGAATCGCATAAGATTTAATCTACAGAAGATATTTATCCATTATTATACGCAAGTGTAATTTGCTACAGCGTAGCAATAATTTAGGATGGTTTTGGACACTGAATACCAGGAGGTATCGTCATACTTATAAATGACGCAGTATCGTCAGGATCATTGCAGTTATGGGAGCCGAGAGGCATCACAAGTAATCATGACGGGGAAATAAACAGTATTGAAGGGAACGAGAATCGAACGCACGGATACGCAGATAGACTTTCACGGAGACCAGCGGTTGTAATAGTCATCGCATCTCTGGGGACAGGCGTTAGGAGGAGTCCGATTAAGGATCAACCTGTGAAATAGTGAAAAAGTGTATATAAATCTTATTATAGTGTTTTTCAAAAGTGTTTATGTGTATTGTGATTAATATGTATTGTGTAAAAGTGAGAAAAGCCACTGATAAGAGTATGATTATCATGTGGGAAATATGTGAAATCAAGTGTCGTGTGAGATATAGCATGATGGCTTAAATCAAGCGTCATGGTAGGCTGGTATAATCCAGCGAAAATGAAAAAAGTGAGTACCAATTTACAATGTTATTCTAACTAAATAGTTCACCATACAACGATGCATCACTTTGAGACTAAGATGTAACAGTGACTTATTGTACGAGCTGTCACCACTCGTATTTGGTAGAATATGGCTTGGAAGGTGATTTGTTTATGGCCAGTCAGGCTAAAATTGTGATGAATGTAACGGTAACGTTAAATGATAATAATAATAATAATAATATCTGGGGTCGGTAATAGTAAAGTGAAGTAATAGGCATTTCTGGCCTAAAGAACGTTCAAAGTGTGTCATGTAATATAAAAATACTGTATTTTGGTAAACAGTAAGAAAGTAACGTGAAATATAGCGAGATACGAGAGTTTTTCAGTGCCAATGAAGTGTTGAATGAATATTTAATATGGTCAATTCTTAGGATTGTATTTGAGAACCATTAAAGTAATGTAAGCCAGTAAATTTTATATTTTGTTTTTAGGAGCTATTTAAAGCTTTGGCTTACGTGTAATTGCAGAGAGGACGCGGGTACCTCAATAATTGAGTCATCTATGAGAAGTATTGTTTGAGCCGCATTGAGCGAGCAATGTAACGTAGAATCCAGAGATTTACGTAAATAAAGTTGAGGGGACCAAGCTAGCATAGCTTGCACGTTAGGTGAAAAGTTAGCTAATCTACGAGTTAGTACCGCCGTGGAGCGTACTTATATTATTCGCAGCGAATTGGACACAGCCTGTCTGTATCCATCGCTTGCAGGAATAATTGCCACAAGGGATGTTCTTCGAGACCCCGTGAGCACATGTATTGGTTGATCTGCCCTTAGAGGTAAGAATCAAAGTTCGTCGTTTAGGAAACGCAGATTTCCTTATATTATTGAGACAGCTGCTGGTGAGAATCTTGTATTCTCATTATGATGCGCGTCCAAAGCCACTAGTATTCACCATAGAACGGCAAGGCTATTACAGAATCCATCCCCAGCCATGAATGTTAATTAAGGAGCCGAGTTGAGCCCATTACACTAATTATAGGTGTTAAATAATCAGAATGACTCAATTACTTGAGACAATACTCTGGATCACTCCACTGTACTGCAATTGTAAACAAAGATGACCTTGCTAGCAGATGAGAAGGGTATGGAAGTAGTCCACTGAGACAGCGGCCATCTTGCGCGGCCAGCTGGAACTAATTTTATTGCCTGCTAGGGGGAGGGGAGGTCGGTCGGCCAGTCCCTTTAAATTAGAGGCATAGTGGGACACTGAAGAATCTCGATATTTCGAAATGTAATTAAGATATGATTGTTATGATGATGCCAATTGATTTATATGATGTGTTTCAACACACATACATTGTCGGATCATTGAAATCGGATAATATTTCGCCCAGTTATTCTCTGAGGAGGAACACTGAACCAAAATAATGTAGACATCTTTTAATGTGCATTTTGCCAGTTCACGCTAATTTATGCAGACGGGTAGATGAGTTCTAAGAACATGACACGTTTGTAACGATAATAATTTCGACCAGACCCAGAAAATCGTTGTATGGTGAAACTATAAACATTTTTGTCCATGTGTATTTTGGAAGGGAAACGTACCACTTTTTAGCGTTTCATATTGATGGAAAAGAGGAAGACGATTCACACGACACAACAACATTTGTTAATTAAGGCATAGAATAATGAATTTATGCTAATGAAAGTAAATGCCCGTAAGAAACGGAGTAATGTTTTATTATTACAGAATTAATGTCATTTTATGTGATATGTGACTTTTGTGTTGTGATACTCCTTTTATGTAAAATTGTGTCACCTAAAGAACACTATGGAGACTCGTAGAGGTCTGAAAGTATCAATGATAGGATGCTAGAAATAGATTTGAGTGCAGTGTAGCACTAATTAAGAAGAGACTCACAAAATAACCCTGATTTGCATTGTGGGAAATTAAATGTAAATTATCCTGTGTTTGTATTTTGTTGTATAGCCACGACTTTAGATCAGTAAATGTTTTATTTAGGAATATGTTGTTTCTTTCATGTAGAGTAGTTACCTGGTAGACTCAAATCCTAAGCATGTGGTCGTATGGTGGGCAGGAACGTCCCATACCTCGAAAGACTGTGAGTTAGCTGGGATACGAACACATGTTCCACATGATGACAGTTGGGTACATTGAGGAGATGTCACTGTACTAGGATTGAGCCACAGGTACTACTAAAAGTCGGCCAAGATATTAATGGTAGAAGCAAGTACAGCAGAAAAATTAGGATAAACTAGGAAATGGCCGCGAGCCATTTGTTAATAAGCCTTCACGTCAAAATAAATGTTGATAATCCTCCGTAAGACATGCTTAAATGTAAATGTAACTTGTCACCCCTTTACATCTAACTCTTTTAATTATCATGTCGCCCAAATATGTGGGCCAAAGCATGAATACCCTTATGTTTATCATGACGCTGATACGTGGGGCCAGTTTAAAATACAGGTCACCATAAAATGCGTGCAAACCACTACTTTATTTATCAATTGGCCCAGGCAACGTGGGGCGGTATTAATTCATTATGGAACCGCCTGCTTTAGTGCAATATGAGCGATCTTGGCATTGCGCAACCTGGCCACGAATACTTTGTTTATCATGGCGCCCAGAGACGTGAAAGGCTTATGGGATTCAGAAAACCCCATAATAATAGCATGGTTTACATGGGGAAAACCATAATAATAGTATTTTTCCTCAAACTCTGTTTGAGCGATTGTGAGTCTTTCTAGATGATACTCAAACGTCAGACACGGTTGCCAGACGGGTACGTGGGTCTATACCCATTCCATAGGTGGTTTCGGCACTTTGTAATATGTTGTTGTTGTTGTCGCGAGATCGGAATCCTTTTCTTTCCAATAGAACGCGCCAGCATGTTCAGCTGCGGCCTACCTGAATCTCAAATTAAGAAATACAGGATGGCTGGAACTGAGGACGTACTCAGGTGTATCGCTGAGTTAAGAGAAAACTTTGATGATACTAATGCTAAGAGTAAGGAAGAAGCTAAAGCATTTAAGGATGAAATAGCAGATAGATTGGCTACAGTCAATACTCAATTGGATGCCAATCAAACTGAAATAAACACTAGATTAGAGGCTAATCAGACTGAAATAAACACTAGATTAGAGGCTAATCAGACTGAAATGAACACTAGATTAGAGGCTAATCAGTTAGAGGTCAACAGAAAAATGGAGGACGTTAAAGAGTCCATTAAGCAAGAAGTAACTAAGAATATTGTTAGCGTGGTCTCAGAGATGCAAGCTGATAACGATAAACGCTTTGAGTCTATAGAGCTAAAACTAGAGAATAATCTGCAAGCGTGCAGAGAGTCACAGCGTGAGATTAATGATAGCTTAAGCAGCATGTCCATGGAGCTTAAAGACATTCAAAGTCAAAATGAAGCGAATACTAAACGTCAACAGGAGCAATTTAATACGTTCACTCAGACCGTGGATCAAAGGCTCGAAACCAGCGACGTAAAATGGAATACGCGAATGGCAGGCTACGCAAAGGCGGTAGACGAAGCCTTAAGAAAGCAGGATCAGAATATCCTTGACCAATGCAAGGAGATTAATGAAATAAAAACTTCTGATCAAGAGAATACGGAAGTAATGTCAAATATGAAAAGGCAGGTCGGGAAGGTGCAGAAAGAGATAGAACAAACTCAGAACGACCTAGCAGTTATTCATAAAAGGCAGGATGAGGACCAGGGAGAAATCACGAAAATAAGGACTGAAATCTCTCATATGCAGGGTCACATACAAAAAGAAGTCACCGGCTTACGAGAAGAATTAGAACTTCGAGAAGGCTTGAAGACTGAAGCCAGCGATAAAACTCTTGCCGAGGTAAGAGAAAGTCTAGCGGGGGAAATTACCCACCTGAAGGAAAACCTTAAAGATGACAAGGAAAAGGTATTTTCTATGGCAGAGAAAAACCGGGATCGCCTCGAGAAAATAGAACGAGAGGTATTAGCTCGTTCGGAAAGGGCAGAAAATAGGCACAGCCAAATAGAAACTAGAATGATCGCACAGGAGGAATCCATGTTGCGGAATCCTAGATCTAGCGAAGGAAGTATAGATGAGAATAGGAGAAATAAATGGGCAGATATAGAGATACAGCCCACTCCAAAGAATGCAGCCATGCCAAGTGACAGCCCGTATACCACGCCTGGTATGCCAATTGCTATGTCAACACCGCATGAAAATGCTATTCAAAATCAAATAGTCACTGTTGTGAGGGCTAGTGACGAGAAACCAAAGAAATATGCTGGGAGTAATTCTAACATGACACCCAAGTACTGGCTTAAAGAGGTTTCCGAGTACTTGAACGACGCGAAGGTACCGCCAGAGCGAAGGTTGAGAGCGATTGAAAAACTGACTGAGGGCGAGTGTGCTTTATGGTTTAGGAGTTTTCGGTACACGTTCGACACCGTTGACGAATTTCTCCAGGCATTTTTAAACAGGTACTGGAACGCGAGTATACAGCAGAACCTCAGACTGGACTTGTATTCCAGGCGTTATAGCACTAATAACCCGACGAAGTATGCAGAATTTTTTGTGGCTCAATTGTGCCGTTTCCGCGAACTTGATGAAGGAATTAGAGAGTCAGATTTGTGTATAGCGATAGCCAAGCAGCTACCGTATGAAGTACAACGTCTATTAATCTCAGCAAACGCCAAGACTGCGATCGATATGGAGGAGGTGCTGAGACAACTCGATCTTACCACAGCGCAGCACACATGGCAAAGTCGGAACATGGAACAAGTCAACATGACGACTACACCGACTGAATCGACTAAGGTGCAGACAAAAAGTAAGTCTACGAGCACCGAAACGGAGAAATCAGACTGGCAACGCGAAGGACGGGAAAACCAGAATTGGAGGCCAGCATATCGAGGAGGATCGAACCGTGGAAACCGAGGAAGGAAAGCCTGGAATCAGCGCGGCACAAGAGACCAGCAAGCTGATAACAGAAGGAATTACGGCCGAAATGGGAACAACCAAGGATGGAGATCCCAAGAACAGAGTCGCGGGTTCGATGAAGAGGCGGAAGAACGCTATCACGCATCTTTAAGATACATGGAAGAGCGTGGAGACGACCATAGACAATCGCAAGTTCACTGGGATGAAGCGATTAAGAATCGAAGGTCACCCGACATCTATAAAAATGATGGCGGTGCCAAAAGTCTGGAACTTCAGCAGTATGAAGACAGACAGAAGAACTCCACAAAGAATGGAGTAATGAAAAAAAAAACACCAAAATTAAATGACCAAATAGAGATAAATACAGGATGGAATACAGTGAATGTAGTTAACTGGATTGCCAAACCTGAGGAACTTATTGAAGACATAGATGAAGGGACGGTCAATGTGAGAAGGGAACTACCCATTATTATTGTAAACATCGCAGGCATGAAGATAAGAAGTCTCATAGATACAGGTTCAACGGTATGTTTGATAACCCAGGCATTATATAATGAAATCCAAAGTAAAATCCACGTATTGAAAATACCTATTTCAAGCGTGAAGATAAAAGGTGTCATACCAGATAAAGTTATGATATGCAGATACCAAGTATTTTTAGATTTGCAGATAGGGAACTCTACATTCTCACAGAGCTTCCTACTTGTAAATAAGCTGCCTTTTAACATTATTGTTGGCATGGATTTCATAAGAGAATATAAGGTTATAATAGATCTCTCGCAAGACATTGTTATGTTTCGCGCGAGTGAGGGAAAGGAAGATTTAGAGCTCTCTTTAAAACACAATGAAACGAGACAAGAAGAGTACGTATGGTATACATACGGAGATATGACTGGGGATACAGTATTGACAACAGAAGACATCGAGGAAGAGTTGGCAACACTGGCCGCAGACATTGAAAAGGACCTCGAACCAAAATTTGAAGAATGCCTGGAAGAAAAGCTAGAGGAAGCTAAAATTGGTCCAGAGCATAAGCAAATGCTAAGAGAACTGCTATTTGAATATAAAGGAGTCTTCGATTCGAGACCTGGCCGGATCAAGAATTTCCAATATGCGTTCCGGGTCAGTGACTGGACACCATTCAGACAGAAGCCGTATCCTGTAGCCGAGAAACATTATTTAAAGGTCAAAGAAGTAATACAGGAAATGCTAGAGGCAGGCGTCATTGTGAAGACGGCCACACCTTATGTCAGCCCATTGGTAGTTGTACCTAAACAGGACGGAAGTGTAAGGATATGCCTGGACCTACGAAATTTGAATTCCAAGGTCATACCAGAATTTGACCAAGTGCCGCCCATCAAGGAGGTCCTCAGGAGGTTCAAAGGAAAGACTGTTTTCTCAAATCTTGACCTGACAGCAAGTTTTCACCATCTTGCTCTGGAGGAGAAAACAAGCTTATTAACTGGGTTTTTATTCGACCAGCATACATATTCTTACGTACGCTTACCATTTGGTCTGAAAACAGCAGGTTCAGCGTTGATACGAGCGCTTGATCGGAACCTGTCTGAAGAAGTAAAAGCAACAACCATATGCTACGTAGATGATATACTACTGACATCTGAAACAGTCGAAGAACACGTCAGAGATCTACGCAAGCTGTTGTATGACCTAAGTCAGGCTAACTTTAAGGTCAATATAAAGAAATCTAACTTTGGTCAGAGAGAAGTTAAATTCCTAGGCCACGTAATAGATGCACAAGGAGTTAGGCCTAATCCGGGAAAATTGGAAGTCATTAAACATTTCCTGAGGCCAACGAAGGTAAAGAACGTCAGGCAATATCTAGGCGTTATTGGATTCTTTTCAAGCCATTGCCCGAAGTACACCGAGACCGTAGCACCACTCCAAGACTTACTGAAGAAAGGAGGAAGGTGGCGCTGGACGGAAAAATGCGAGGAAGCCTTCGTGAAATCTAAACAGATGCTTTTAGATTATGTAAAATTGGGATATTCAGACTACACTCAGAAATTTATTATCCAGACTGACGCATCATTTATGGGCATTGGTGCGATGTTATACCAGGAAAATGTGGACAGGCCAGAGGAGAAAACTTACATTGCATTCGTAAGCAGAAGGTTGAAACCTAATGAAAAGAATTATACGGTCACGGAGATCGAATTACTCGCAATACTGTACGCCTTACTGTATTGGCGAAAGCTAATTTATGGTTTTAGAATTATATTGAAAACGGACCATAAAGCCCTAACGTTCCTGTTGAAAACTGACTTGTCGAGTCAAAGACTGACGAGGTGGTCCCTGTACATACAGAAATTTCAAGTGGAAATCGAGTATTGCCCGGGGAAGGACAATATTATACCTGACTTGCTAAGCAGATACCCGACAGCTGAGGAAGAGGAAGCTCTAGCTATCGACATAGAAGATAGAGACCAGAAGACCTTAGACGATCTAAGGAACATCACCGTTTTTCAACGTGAAGATCCCTGGATACGGTTGATGATGAATTACTTCGAGGGAAAGCTTGTCAGAGGAACCCCGATGTATGTGGAAGCCGAAGCACTATCAACGGAGTATCTATGGTTTAACCAGATGCTACATAAATGGAGCGACTCAGACCACACTCGACCCAGGTTTGTTGTACCACCAGCATTGCAGAGAAGGCTAGTATGGTTAGCACACAGAAGTTTTGGCCACCCTGGCGTAGACAAGACTGTTGCCCTGCTTAAAGAAGCATTTATTTGGCCAAAACTTAGAGATACAGTCAGGAATACAATCAGGACATGTGATATTTGCCAACGAGTAAAGCCTAACTCGTATGTAATGAGGCAAAAACCTATACCACTCTTACCAGAGAAGCCATGTCAGCTCCTGGCATTGGACAATTTTGGGCCGCTTCCTAGAGCTAGAAGAGGAAATAGACACATCCTAGTTGCACTAGACGTGTTTTCTAAAATAGTAGTCCTCTGTCCAATTCAGAAAACCAGTACAAAACAGGTACTTAAGAGGCTGAAGGAAAGAATCATTCCTATATTAGGGCAGCCGGAGAACATATTATCTGATCATGGGAGCTGTTTTACCAGCGTAGAATTTCGCAGGGAATTGGAAAATCTGGGTATAAGACAGATTTTGTCCACAGTTCGACATCCAGAGTCGAATTCCACTGAAAGAGTAATGAGGGAACTGCAAAAGTACATGAAGATATACTGCTCTACGGAGAACTGGAAATGGATCGATGTACTGGAGATTATTGAATACTGTATCAACAATACCGTGCATGAAGCGACAGGAGAAGTGCCAGTGAGCCTACATCTTGATAGAAGACCAGAGAGGACATGGAATAATGTCATTCGAACACCCGTCGATGCACAGCCTGGACGTGAGTTGAGGATCCAGAGAACATTCGAGTATCTCAAGAAACAAGCAGACAGACGGCAGCGGAGAAATAGGAGGAAACGTTACCATAGACCACTACTCGTTGGGGAGTACGTCTTATTGAAAAAAAACAGCTAGTTCAGATCCAGAGAGCAGGAAATACTAGAAATTTCAGCATAACTATCACGGACCCTACCTGATTATAAGGGACTTGCAAAATAATGCATACCGAATCAGAGATGAAGCGACAGGTAGAGAAGTAGTTGTAAATGCAGCTAATTTAAAGTTTTATAGTCCGCCAGAGGATTATGAAACAAGAGAGGAGCAAGCAATGCACACCCAAGTGGACGGGGAGTCATTATGTATGCACGCAAAGACTCTTGAGAAAAGCTTGCAGACCCAGGAAGAAACGGAGCGAGGCGACCGGCTCGCAGACCCAAGGGATACGAGGGGTGAGTGCAGCTGTCGGCTGAAAGAATTTTACGACCAGTTGAGGGAGACCGCTGCGGAAATAGAGGAGATGAATGAACAACTGAGAAAGCAGAACAAGAGTATACGAGACGGCAGACAGAGTGGAATGGGGGAACGAGACATCCCATTGCCGAGAGCACTGACCGCTTAAAGTGAATAGAGCATGAGTCGATGCCATCTGAAGTCGCGAAAAATTCACTTGTGAAATGAATTTTCCGAGCTTAGCGAGGGAAAGATGTGCCCAATCGGTCACGGCAGACTGGCATCGAACTCAGGTCTTATCAGAGAAGACCAGGCACATGATTCTGCCTAGAGTCGAACCATTGACCTCTGAGGTGGAACAGCTACAGGGAACCCGAAGAGCAATGAGATGTATAATGACATATGATAATATAGCATGATTTCACGGCCAGAATGTGAATATCATAGCTGTTTAAGGGAATAATTGTCAGAAATTGCAGTCATATGTACGTTTTCAAAGTATAGAAACGTGAAAGCAGGCCAGCTTGACATTTTACTAATTGCCGCTAGCGAATGGGAGGAGATTCAGGGCGCCGGTGGAACTTTTTCCATCTGGACCGAGGAGACAGCTCGAAATTAATGACCCTGGGAGTCCCCAATGGACAACGCTTGAGACTGTAGTGGGGATGATTGCCCACGGAAATTAATTGATTGCAGCCAATTGGAGCATCGAAATGGAGTGAAATGTACACCCAGGTGAATATATTCTAGGAGAGATAATTTAGGAGTGGTCCTACACCTAAATTAAAGCCTATATCTCCAAATGAGCGTGTTAACACCGAGCCTACGCTCGAGAGGAGTGATTTGGTGACCAGCCAGAGGGGAATCACCATGGTGGCGTCATGACGCGATGGAATATGGCAATTAATTGTAATTAATTGGCCGAAGCGATCGCTTGCACGCAAGTGATTATGGGACCTCCACATCTAGTTGAACAAGGTGTATACGTCATTTTGAATGGAAACACATTATTTCAAGAAGGGAGTCGCTCTCGTGTGTCCTGTGGACTACATTTTACGAGAAACCTTTATATAGGGAAGCAGCTCAGACCAAGCCAGTTGTCTTCGAGTTGTTCTCCAGTTATTCTTCGTTCGTCTTGAGTTCATCGTCAGTTCATCTGCAGTCTACACGTAAACTAAACGCTGCCAATAAGTGCGTGAAATGTTAGAGCATTTTTGAAGAACAATGGAAGCATCATACAGCTTCTAAATATAAATCATGAATCGCATAAGATTTAATCTACAGAAGATATTTATCCATTATTATACGCAAGTGTAATTTGCTACAGCGTAGCAATAATTTAGGATGGTTTTGGACACTGAATACCAGGAGGTATCGTCATACTTATAAATGACGCAGTATCGTCAGGATCATTGCAGTTATGGGAGCCGAGAGGCATCACAAGTAATCATGACGGGGAAATAAACAGTATTGAAGGGAACGAGAATCGAACGCACGGATACGCAGATAGACTTTCACGGAGACCAGCGGTTGTCATAGTCATCGCATCTCTGGGGTCAGGCGTTAGGAGGAGTCCGATTAAGGATCAACCTGTGAAATAGTGAAAAAGTGTATATAAATCTTATTATAGTGTTTTTCAAAAGTGTTTATGTGTATTGTGATTAATATGTATTGTGTAAAAGTGAGAAAAGCCACTGATAAGAGTATGATTATCATGTGGGAAATATGTGAAATCAAGTGTCGTGTGAGATATAGCATGATGGCTTAAATCAAGCGTCATGGTTGGCTGGTATAATCCAGCGAAAATGAAAAAAGTGAGTACCAATTTACAATGTTATTCTAACTAAATAGTTCACCATACAACGATGCATCACTTTGAGACTAAGATGTAACAGTGACTTATTGTACGAGCTTTCACCACTCGAATTTGGTAGAATACGGCTTGGAAGGTGATTTGTTTATGGCCAGTCAGGCTAAAATTGTGATGAATGTAACGGTAACGTTAAATGATAATAATAATAATAATAATATCTGGGGTCGGTAATAGTAAAGTGAAGTAATAGGCATTTCTGGCCTAAAGAACGTTCAAAGGGTGTCATGTAATATAAAAATACTGTATTTTGGTAAACAGTAAGAAAGTAATGTGAAATATAGCGAGATACGAGAGTTTTTCAGTGTCAATGAAGTGTTGAATGAATATTTAATATGGTCAATTCTTAGGATTGTATTTGAGAACCATTAAAGTAATGTAAGCCAGTAAATTTTATATTTTGTTTTTAGGAGCTATTTAAAGCTTTGGCTTAAGTGTAATTGCAGAGAGGACGCGGGTACGTCAATAATTGAGTCATCTATGAGAAGTATTGTTTGAGCCGCATTGAGCGAGCAATGTAACGTAGAATCCAGTGATTTACGTAAATAAAGTTGCGGGGACCAAGCTAGCCTAGCTTGCACATTAGGTGAAAAGTTGGCTAATCTACGAGTTAGTACCGCCGTGGAGCGTACTTATATTATTCGCAGCGAATTGACAAAACTTGTCTGTATCCATCGCTTGCAGGAATAATTGCCACAAGGGATGTTCTTCGAGACCCCGTGAGCACTTGTATTGGTTGATCTGCCCTGAGAGCTAAGAATCAAAGTTCGTCGTTTAGGAAACGCAGATTTCCTTATATTATTGAGACAGCTGCTGGTGAGAATCTTGTATTCTCATTATGATGCGCGTCCAAAGCCACTAGTATTCACCATAGAACGGCAAGGCTATTACAGAATCCATTCCCAGCCATGAATGTTAATTAAGGAGCCGAGTTGAGCCCATTACACTAATTATAGGTGTTAAATAATCAGAATGACTCAATTACTTGAGACAATACTCTGGATCCCTCCACTGTACTGCAATTGTAAACAAAGATGACCTTGCTAGCAGATGAGAAGGGTATGGAAGTAGTCCACTGAGACAGCGGCCATCTTGCGCGGCCAGCTGGAACTAATTTTATTGCCTGCTAGGGGGAGGGGAGGTCGGTCGGCCAGTCCCTTTAAATTAGAGGCATAGTGGGACACTGAAGAATCTCGATATTTCGAAATGTAATTAAGATATGATTGTTATGATGATGCCAATTGATTTATATGATGTGTTTCAACACACATACATTGTCGGATCATTGAAATCGGATAATATTTGGCCCAGTTATTCTCTGAGGAGGAACACTGAACCAAAATAATGTAGACATCTTTTAATGTGCATTTTGCCAGTTCACGCTAATTTATGCACATGGGTAGATGAGTTCTAAGACCATGACACGTTTGTAACGATAATATTTTCGACCAGACCCAGAAAATCGTTGTATGGTGAAACTATAAACATTTTTGTCCATGTGTATTTTGGAAGGGAAACGTACCACTTTTTAGCGTTTCATATTGATGGAAAAGAGGAAGACGATTCACACGACACAACAACATTTGTTAATTAAGGCATAGAATAATGAATTTATGCTAATGAAAGTAAATGCCCGTAAGAAACGGAGTAATGTTTTATTATTACAGAATTAATGTCATTTTATGTGATATGTGACTTTTGTGTTGTGATACTCCTGTTATGTAAAATTGTGTCACCTAAAGAACACTATGGAGACTCGTAGAGGTCTGAAAGTATCAATGATAGGATGCTAGAAATAGATTTGAGTGCAGTGTAGCACTAATTAAGAAGAGACTCACAAAATAACCCTGATTTGCATTGTGGGAAATTAAATGTAAATTATCCTGTGTTTGTATTTTGTTGTATAGCCACGACTTTAGATCAGTAAATGTTTTATTTAGGAATATGTTGTTTCTTTCATGTAGAGTAGTTACCTGGTAGACTCAAATCCTGAGCATGTGGTCGTATGGTGGGCAGGAACGTCCCATACCTCGAAAGACCGTGAGTTAGCTGGGATACGAACACATGTTCCACATGATGACAGTTGGGTACAGTACTAAGCACCATTATAGAAAATCTTTTTCTTAACTGTTACCTACTGTGTAGTGTACTGTATGTTCATTGAATCCTCGCATATTAACAAACCACAGTAATATCGCTTTTGAGCACAATTACCTTTTTATAAAAGTAACTGCACTTCTCCTAATTCCATGGTAACCTCGTCAATTCCGTGACAATATCACTTTACATACGATATGTGTTGTTTCATTATTTTATTGCAAAGGCCAGAAAACAAAGCAGTTAATGTTACCAAACATTCGGACAATTCAAAGTAGAAATTGTGAAGGTAGAGTCATTGCTCAAATATTTGCTTTAACCATAAGTATTAATAAATAATCAATATAATGATATTTTTTATGATCAAAAGCGTGTTGTTGCTATCGTGGGCACTCTAATGCTTATCGCCATCAACATCTGAACATTACAGTACTTGACACAAAAATCACACATGAAAATGTCATCATCAACCACTCTTCGTGGTAAGAAGTTCCACAAAAAGAGCAACAAATGCAATTTGCTCCATTTCGCCATGCGCCGTCCATGGAGAAATATCCACCACAATCCCAGCTATAATTATCACCACTTCTCCGTTGTGGATGGTTGGCTCATAGTCGATGTCCAGCTACTTGAGGCACTTAGCTTGGACATCTCGAGACATGTTAGGTTAGACTTCAGTGTATTTCGTGTGCAAGCGTATAAGACTCATCACGGAAGTAAATGAGTCATGGAATTAGATGAGCTTACCCTATATAATAGTACATTATGCAACGAGCCTATAATGGCAATAATTAAGACACGAGTATGTTTATAAAACGAGCGTAGCGAGTTTTATAATTTTCATACGAGTGTCTTAATTACCATTATAGGCGAGTTGCATACGACTGTTTATGTTTGACGATAATTATAACTTTATTATATGTTTTAACATAAATATTCATACATATCTGTGGGATTCAGTAACGTCAGTTAGTGAACAGAGCGCGCTGGGTGGTTTGCTGACTGAACAGAGCGCATGCGTGGGTCAAAGAATTTCGAAAGCAGGGACCATTAACTTTGCTTGGCAATGCTATTGTTTACAGCCTGCATGATGTCTAGTGCCGATCAGAACTAGCATTCACTAATATTGTCACCGAAGTCGTTTGAAAGCAATGTGCTGTGTAGAAATTGGAGTTGGGGATATTAAGGTACAGTGCTATTTCTTGTCTCATATTCGCCAGTTTATTTACGCGAACATATGGGACGGTGCACTTTCCATGTCGGTAATTTATGTAGAAGGATGCAGTATTGCTAACTTCTGGACGTAGGTTCATGAATTTCTTGCATATGTCATAGTATTTTCTTGTTATCGTAAAGGTTCGTATTGATTTTGTCTTTGTGTTTGGAATTATAACTGCAATGGTTGATCCGATATCCAATTTGAACTTTCAAATCATGTAATTCTTGTCCGATATGTTGGATTTTGAGCACATGCGCGAAGCTATCCTTACCTAATTGGTCAATGAATGAGCTCTGATTGGCTGGAGAAACTGTTTCATAATGAAGAATAGTACTATATTGACCCTCATTATGATACAGTTTTCTGACATATTAATATTTACATTTCGACATCGTCGAACATAAATATTTATAATTAAATAACAACAATAAGGTACTGTAGAGTCGTTACGTGGTGGGAACTCCTGATTTCCTAATAATAATGTTTTGAATTTTTGCCAGCTTTTGTGGTGTAAATGCACCCCAAATGTACTGTGACAGGCACATTCAGAAATGTTAATTACAGTATATACGGTAACTAAGCAGATTTCACGAAATTATTGATACTACTTAAAGGGATTGACACACTTGGAGTGTCTTTATACCAAGATCACATCTGTACATACCAGATCTTTCAGTATGGAAAAAGATGAACAAGGTCAAGCGATGGCTCCAGGAACATGGACCAAGAATTGAAACATTGGTACAATGTTCGGACCATTACTTAAAGAAATTGGGTACGTAAGTCGAAACATAGTGTAGCGTATCAGAGTGATTTAACAGAATTATTGTGTTGTGTCAGTAAATAAAAGTTAATTGAACTTACTTTTTGAATTCTACACTGCCTTTCTTTCTTGAAACCACAATGCTGGATTTTACAATTACCTTTCCACAACTCCTTACTGCAGGATAACTTAGTGAGGCGAGCCACGGCTGGGCTGTTCATTCGTTAGGTCTGATTGTTGAACCATGTCTCATTTTATTTTGCTGAACATTACTTAAAGGTGACTTGAAGGGGGAATTCATGATACTTGTATCATTCAACTCGACCAACTGGTTTAAACTTGAGAATATTCTTTATTTATACACAATCATCTCAGTCCGAGTTCGTTTGGAAAAATGTTCAAAATTTGTTTTCTCCAATTATTTCGGTGGTTGGTTGGTTGGTTCCTCAGTTTAGGGACTGCGACAACGCGGTTATGTAGCCCCGTGTGCTTTGGGTGTGTGTAGAATCTGTCTGATGACCGGTGTTAATATTGTGATGGCTGTATTAGTGTGTGTTCTGTTTTTAATTCAAGTAAGGACTGCCGACATTAAATTTTCAAGTAGTTCCTACTTTTGCCACCGAACGCCACCATCAACGACTACTAGTTCAGACCTTCATTACTAGACGCCACCCCAGTCGTCTCCTGGCGACAAACGTTGGAAACTAAGAGCGTTATTCAAATTTTCAACCTATAATTTAGCTTCAGACAGGTGTAATCAGTGGAAGGTTCTTTAACATGCCATAAAACTATGACATGGGACCACCAGCTTTACTTCCCCTCCGAAGGAAGGCATACTGAGGGATTTTTAACGCTCTTAAAAAATCCGACGACTTTGGCCGGGTTTGAACCCGTGATCTTGAGCATAGAAGCTCAGCATGCTACCAACTACGCCACCGAAGCCACCCATCCAATTATTTCTTCTAAGCTTGTATTAATGGGTGGAATGGATGAAGTTAGCAAGAAGTAACTTGTTCCAAACGAGGTGAGGAACTATTTGCTCTCCGGAGAAACATGCTGTGTTAAATATGCTATAATAATAATAATAATAATAATAAATACAGCCCTTTAATCCCCTAAGGGCAATGGCCTCCTGTCTAGGCAGGGATTTTGCTCCATTACACTCATTAGGTGAGCAGTCCTAAAGAGTAGTGAGGCACCTAGTGGCGCACTTTTCTGGCATGTTAGTCTCTGTTCTTGAATGTTCTTATAGCTATTGATATACCTATTCCTAACCTAGTTACAGTATTGTCTATGTTCTGTATTCTTGTTCTTATTTCTAATATTTGTAAAATTGTTTATGTTTCTAGCACGTTCACTTTATTTTAGTACAGTTTTGAATGTCCTCAATACATTATCGCTATTGTATTTAAGGGTTCACTATGTTGCACAGAGTTGCTCCTTGCCTTTCCTCGCATATACTATGTTTTGAAAAGGATCATCTCTAGGGTCTTCCACTCTTGTCTGTCTCTTGCTCTTCTTGTCCATTGTGGTCCGGCTATAGCATTTACTAACTTTGCGCTCCTATCATGCGGTTCGATATTTGTTTCAGTACTGTGATGAATCTCGGACGCTTTTTTTTTAATCATAAACACGCCATTATATTGATTGTTTATTAATAGTGTATTACTATGGAATCCCGGAATCCTACTCCGAAGACCTGCTATAGATAAGGTATTATTTTATAATTTGATACATCTAAATTCGTCTGAGTTTTGTGGCTTAAAATGCAAACATAATTAAAACATTTAACTACAATTATTAATTCAATGCATAGAAAAGCTGCATCAACACAGCTGGATTAGCAAAGAACGCACCAATATTTACATCAACGATACTTTTCTGGCGTTTCTAAAGGCGTTGTATTTTGGCAAATATTCAGTATTTAATAAAATGTATACTATTTTATTCAAATTGCTACAGATTTGAGAAAAAATCAGTTTCCCTGCATTCAGGATACACTTCCCTGTTATGAACTGAAATGAACACCTGCTCAGCGGACACTAATCAAGAACCCAGCATGCCTGATCAATGTCTTGCATAACTCTAACCCTTACTTCCCCCTTTCTAGTTTTGCCCAATGGTTATTTACACATCTAGTTAAGCAAATAATAGGCTTCCTGAAATGTTAGCCTTAGTTAGGGATAGTATGCACTTAAACCTTGTTTAACATATATGCAACTAAGTACTAAAAACAACCAAGTTTAAGCTAATAGTGTTTGTCATTCACCACCCTATGGTCCATTTTGAAGATGAGAGGGAAAATCAATTTAATGCTTCTCGTTCACCCTCTCGTCTCTTATTATTAAAAGTCTATAGCCCAGTCATTTTCTGGAAGCGTATTTTACCTGTATCACATTTCATATCGTTTACTCAAGGAATAAAAGGCCAAACATTAAAGTGAAGCTATATTTAATCATACTGTTCTCTAAAGCCACACACCTTAATGAGGGCATTAAAACCATTACCAGATCATTATGTATTTGTGTTCAACATGAAGGCCCTCAGAAAGAAAGACTTGGAGACACCTGCAATTATCGGTAATTTATTTGCTAACGTTTCACCCCAGTATGCCATTGGGTTCGTCGACTGGTGTGGTTCACCTCACCAAGACGCCATATTTAATCATTATGTTCTCTAAAGTTACAAGGGACGTTAAACCCATAACCTTATCATTATGATCATTTATTCAACAAGTACAGACAGAAAGGTTGGTGGACACCTGCAAATTAACGGCATTAAGCGCTGGATGACCAGAAAAATTACAAACAAATGCAAGTCAAAGTTGGCCCAAATATCTAAAATAACGGTTTGTTCTTGCATAAATAAAGATGCTGCTGAACGGTATTGTAATGAATCCATTGCAGCACAGGAGTAATTGCTATCGTGACTACTTGCAGCACAGCGGCGCAGCGCGACCGACGCGGCGCGGTCCCGTTACCCATGGCTAATGAGTCTTCTGAAGCGCGCCTGACCCCGGACGGCCACCAATGTCCCGTTATACGCGACACACATCCCAGGGGTCACATTATCTCCTTCGCACTCACTCATTCATCATCTTTACTATTTTTAGACAAGTTAGAATTGTGACTTCTAAAGAATCTACAAGTCGCAGAATTTTTAGGAATTCATACATTTTATAATGAAAACCTAAAATGTTTATAAACTGTTTATGTGGAGATGATGATGATAATTGTTGTTTTAAGGGGCCTAACATCTAGGTTATCGGCCCCTAATGGTTTGGGTGATAGTGAAAGATGAGATGAAAATGTAATGAAAACTATAACTAACTAGAAGAAGAAATGGTAAACAAATAAAGAATAAGGCAAGCAATGGACAGGTGGAAAAGAAATGCCCTCAACCCTCTAAGAATGAGGATTGAGGGACTTGGAAGGAAGGAGAACCCGAAAGGCAGATAGGAAAGGGAAAGAGGAGAGGGTCCACCCCAGAGGCACTGGAAAAAGGGGAAAAACCTGGACCCAGCTCAGGAATCCCTCAGGGTTGCCGACTCCCAAACTCACCAGCCGTGAGCCCTTGAGGGTGTAGCACTATCCAGGGTGCACCAGAAGTGGTGGGGCTACATACACCCTGTCTCCTTAAGGGCCTTGTGCAGAAGGCAGAAGATAGGAAGAGAACAGAAGAGGTCTGAGCCCTCGAAGAATGAGGGATCAGGAAAGATGAGACAAGAGCCAATTATGGCGGGAAAGTAAAAGACTCCCCAGGCCTCGGATACCATAATACCATCGGGGTTTGAAAAGAACAAGAGTTGACCAAGCGTGGTCGATAAGAACGAGACAGAGAAGAGTCCGGCACAAGTAAGTGGAAGCAATGCCAAACTCAGCTGGGGCCCCTGGGGGAGGGGTTATGTGGAGAAAGTATAGTTCTGAATTGTGGGGGTGGGGGGAGGTCTGATGCCAGCTGTAAGATATAGGGAGTGGATTTGACAAAATAAATGTACATAAGTATGAAAAGTGGAATAAAACTTTCAAGTCAAAAATATGAAAAAAAATCTTCTAAATGGACATAAACACTTTACAAACGCCCTAGCAGTAGAAAGATGTGGGATGTTTTGTAGGCTAGGGTGAGTCTTAATGGAACTCTAAGATAACAAGTCACAATCCCCCCAAAACCCTCCTCTCCTGGCCAAAACACCATACTACAAGGGGGAGTCTTGTACTATCACTGTTCAAAATAGAGGCTTTGGTGGCATAGATGGTAGCATGCTGAACTGCTGTGGCCAAGATAGCGGGTTCAAACCCGGTCGAAGTCGTCGGATTTTTTAAGAGCGTTAAAATCCTTCAGTATGCCTTCCTTCGGAGGGGAAGTAAAGCCGGTGATCCCATGAAATAGATTTATGGCATGTAAAAAAGCCTTCCACAGACTAAACTTGTGTGAAGCTAAATTGTTAGGTTGGATTTCCCTGGAACGCTCTATCAAAGTTCCAACGTTCACCACTAGGTATCATTGATATCTGGTAGCGAAAGTTGGAACTACTTGAAATGGAATGGAACTTGTAGCTCACCCTAAGAGTGTCCGCGGGAAGCAGCTACAGACTCAGGCGAGCCGAACATGTCCTTGGACACTCCCGGCACTAAAAGACATACGATAAATAAACTATTCAATCCGCCCTATTTTGATACCTACTGCTGCACCCTATTGTGATTTTACCAATATAGAAAGAAATAATTTTACATTTATCGAAGGAAATATGAAAAACTCTAATGAAACAAGTAGTTGTGTGAAGAACTGAAATGAAAATCCACAGCCTGCTTACATTCTCCGACCGGGTCAGGAATGGAATGAATGAAGCCCCCATCTAGCGGCGAGGATATGAACTGTGCCGGCTGCCGAAGCCTGTCGCACTCCTCTTGGGCAATGATTAAATGTTTGACAGATGAAGGAATATGATAGTGGAGAGTGTTTCTGGAATGAAATTTTGACAGGGAAAACCGGAGTGCCCGGAGAAAAACCTGTCTGCCTCCGTTTTGTCCAGCACAGATCTCACATGGAGTGACCGGGATTTGAACCACGGACCCTGCGGTGAGAGGCCGGCGTGCTGCCGCCTAAGTCACGGAGGAATGGTCTAATTTCATATATTCTACTGATCTTTTCCATTGAGAATCTCTCCACCTATTGAATGGATTTTCTATGTGATGCACTAAATAGACTTTGGCACATGACCTACATTGTGATAAAGTATAGAGCAGCAATGTCAAAATCAAAACTCACGTTGCAATCATTTCAGACAAGAAACATTAAAGTGAAAATGAAAATCCACAGCCTGTTTCCAGCCTATCCGACCGGGTCAGGGATGGAATGAATGAAGCTCCCTATCTAGGGGCGAGGATATGAAGTGTGCCGGCTGCCGAAGCCTGTCGCACTCCTCTGATGCAATGATTAAATCAATGGCAGATGAAATTAAATGATAGTGAAGAGTGTTTCTGGAATGAAATTTGTGACAGGGAAAACCAGAGTACCCGGAGAGAAACCTGTCTGCCTCCGCTTTGGCCAGCACAAATCTCACATGGAGTGGCCGGGATTTGAACCACGGACCCAGCGGTGAGAGGTCGGCGTGCTGCCGCCTAAGACACGGAGGCTTGTACATGAAACATTAAAGTAATATTTTAAAATAACAAAATAGCAAATGGACATCCTTAGCTTACTTAAGATAACTCACACCAACACACACCTCCAGTACTGTGTGTCCAAAGTTACACGATGAGGCTTAACTACAATGCATGTATACAGAACTAAGGAATTGTACACTAGAATATTCCGTTCATGGTACTGCTTTATCATCTTCCTGGAAGGCTGGATCAATAGAATATCTCCAATATATTGAGACCGTCGGTGGAGCTGTCAGGATAGCCAACAACCGCAATGACTTCCCTAACATCTCATCCGTCGGACATAATTGCCGTGAGGATCAGGTGAACTTCCTAATAGGCCAAAGCGGCACGAGAATCTGTAGTCCACAGGGATCGTGGTACATGGTGACGATGGTCATAGACTGCCTAAGGAAAGGTTCACCTTAAAAACTAGACTGAGAAAATAAACATCCAGACTTATGTAAAACATCGTGAAAATTTATTGTTAAAATTCACAAGCCCCTAGCCTAGTTCGGAGGGTTTCAATCGGCTAGTCCGCAAGCTAATAAACAAACAAAAATAAAGAGCAGGTCCCTACCTGAGAAGTTACGGAAAACCCTCGCGAAAGATCTATCTCACAATAATAAAGCAACAACAGCGACACTAGGAAAATGGTACGACGCAAATCCCTAGGTCAAGTTACAAGATTAAGCTAATATCAGAATTTACATTTAACAGGGTAGCAAAACAAATCTAAGTTAGGATGATACCATCTCCACATTTACATTTAACGTTAATTCATCTAGCTAAGTCCTATCAGTTAATAACAAAATTTACAGCGATGACGTCCGTAATAGAAAACATTTACATTCAAAGCTAAGTGAACAGCCATCTAAAAAAACATTTAATTATTCTTAGTAACTAGGTGCTAACAGCACACAATAGGGTAACATGTAGGATTCACGCATTTTCACATCATAAATAATTAATGAAAGACAACAGTTTTATTAAAATGCCTGCCTGCACCTTGGTTTACTCTTTGTAAGCCATAGTCATCTAATGTGTGTAGTTACGGTGACGACTGCGTAGTTAAGACTACGTCTAACATCGCATGGACTGCGCTCCACAAGCTACGAACTCAAGGTTCGAGCAAGCTTCAGGTCGCTACAAGAGTGCCAGCTGTCCTAGTCATTTCCTCAAAAGGAAACACCTTCATTAGCACGGCCATGTCAGCAGGTTCCAAATGCAAAAGAACAAAGTTAGATAGAAAGAAATCGTTAGTTAGCTTTTGTTTTACCAAAATTATGCGTTTTATTATTAAGATGTCGGTTTAGGTTATCGTTGGTTTATGGCGAATAATACTGACAATAGCCTGGGCACGGAGTGTCTCCACTGAGATCAATCTCCACCAAAAGCCTCGACTCAAAAGTCGGAATACAATCAACGAGCAATAACAACTCGGACACACAATAACACAAGTTACCAGTGGCGCACAGCTCGCGTTCAATAACTCTGGGATGGGCCTGCACACTCAGTCACCCTCCATAACATCTGGTCAACGGGAACAATCCCGGACAAGGTACACACAAATACCTTCATACAATAAATACCTCCTTTAACAGGGCAGCCTACAACGTACTATAGAAAACCTGACATAACTGTACACGTCAAACGACGGTACACGCAAAAGTGTGCTTAACTAACAAAAAACAATCTATAAAAACATGTGATCAGATACAAGGATGGACACTGGGTTCCATGAGCTAAATTGCAATGAAAGAAAGAGCGAATACAACAAGTATTCTGTCCTCTGTCAAACTATGTCTGTCTCATAATACAAGCGTGCTCTCAAGGGCACTGGTTCACACACCAGTTTGTGTCACTGCAGGCTACAACATTCCTGCGCGGTCTGACACAACACACACTAACTATCAAGGCCGGCGATTTAAGCAAAATAAAAACTGGACAACTGGCCTCATCATAAAACTTTACCATAGGTTATAAACCTCGAAGAATACGTGTATAAAAAACACGCTATGAATCTGAATACAATAATATAATTCCGTCTTTCAAACCAAAGACATCTAAATGGTAGCAATGTCACATTGCTGGAGCTCTTTGCTCTCAAAGATATAATACTTCAGTAGTTGCTTGTACAACATCAAATAAATACGTGTCTTCACATGACACTAACAAAATAATAATTGTGGCGCAGATTCCACACACTGGATCTGCTTAATGATACGTTGGGAACTGGGTTCGATGCTAGACAACGAAACATTCCTTTTACTTGTAAGGTCTACACTTGACCTGATGGCTTCTGAGCAACATCTCAAATGAAATATAATGCAGTTACAAAACTGGTAATTACAGTCGATTACCTAACTGATACAACTGCTCTAACGAAGGCAGGGGTGTAACAAAGACTGGTTGCAAAGAATGCAGTTAAAGAAATATAACCATGGCATCTGATTGCCATAACTAAAGTCAGCAAAGACTTGAAAAATCACCCCAGATAGGGTTAAACAAAGTAGCCTCAAATGACTACGGTCACGTTTAGCAAAAGATAGGCATTGACGCTCTACGACGTCCATCAAGCTGCACCAGGGTTGACCAAAATGTCTGACCCAAGGGTGTCTCACTCTAACTGAAATAAATGACATCTAATTAGACTAGTTACATTCCCTACCTATAAAAATGGCTGCCACTGAGTTCGGTTGGTTCACAAACTACATTAAACCTACTATACCACCAGAAACTAGAACAAGAAAGGGTGTACAAAAACTCACGAAATGGAGGAGCTCTCACTCAGCCCTCTGTTCAACGACAAGGGTTGAACAAATTCATCCCTGCCTTTCCGGAACGGCATCGTCCTCATCAGGACTCCCATCTGGACTCTCCCAAAGACCAGGGTTCGATCTGTCCCTATCGACAACTTCGTGGATGTACTGGATATGCCTGGGAATGGCATCCTGGGTTCCTTCCTCCTCGTTCGCTATTCTGGAAGCTCCACCATCATGCTGGTTCCAATAGATACATCACCCTCATACCAGAGCGGTATTAGCCCATGATGTTATTCTCAAACATGGTGTAGAATACGTTGATCACGTGGGTGGTGGAATAAATCGTGTAGTAGTTCATTCTTTCACTTCAAAAATCACAATGTTCGTTGAAATTGTTACAGGCTTTAATTGCAATTGATAACACTGCCTTTACTTCGCAGATATTGAATAATACGTGAGCAATCACTGTTCTGTGGTTCTTCACGTGTGCTGACGCCACTTTTACATCACGTAGCATCCGTGAAATGTGCGTCGTTTTGTAATTGAAAAATTCACTGTGGCAATTCAAATATATTGTATTTTCATAATCACAATTGCTTAAAGTAGTTATAACACGTTTACCTCTATATTTTTCACCAGGCTCTCGGCCCTCCACAAACACGTGGGTACAAAAATGTGGTGTTACGGTAATGTTAGAAAATTCACTATACTTGCCAATTATATCACAATATGATTCTTGTTGTTCACTGTGCATCAATAACAGTGATTTATAGAATATTCGTGCACGATGGCACCCGATGATAACTTCCACGCTAAACAGCGGATATTTTCACGTCTGACACGACGGCTACAATTGCACGCCTTCACAGGGCGGATTCTCCAGACGTAGTGCAATTAATTCACTATACAATTATTACTTATCACTCGTATCGTAACGTATGCGTGCTCGTTGGCAACAGATAACAATTTCCACGCTAAACAGCGGATATTTTCTCCGTCTAACAAGACGGATGTAACTTCACGCCTACACGGGGCGGATTCTCCAGACGTAGTGCAAATAATTCACTATACAACTCTTACTTATCACTCGTATCGTAACGTATTCGTGCTCGATGGCAACAGATAACAATTTCCACGCTAAACAGCGGATATTTTCTACGTCTAACAAGACGGATGTAACTTCACGCCTACACGGGGCGGATTCTCCAGACGTAGTGCAAGGCACAGGGTTACTCGAGGAAGTAGGTCGTCAAACCGAAGTCGTTGAGCGACTACTTACATTCCTGTTTGCGTCTACCTCAAGCGAAAATAACATTCTCCAAAATGTTTTAATAATGCTGAATGACGAAATGGAATATTCTGAGTCTTGTGGAAAGATAAAATTAATTAATAAGACCTCGGATAATTAATTAGCAGACTTCACCAAAGTCAAAAGTGCGATTCTCCGCTACTTCAAAGAGTATAGCATGAGCTGTCAGCTCCACGTGGCTTTCTGGGTGTGTTCAAAGGTACTACATCCCATCATAAATGTGCTGTTGTAAAAATATCACATGAACCTTAGCTCAGCGGGTTCAATATGTTCCTTTATAGAAATTAACATGCAATTAATCTAAAATTTACGATAACTGAACTAAAACATTTAGCCAGATCACCTGGATGTTCCATCCCTGAAAACAACCACTGAATAATTACGTGCTAGAATACATAACTTTCTCTATCGGTTAATGATGACTCTTTCCATAGAGTTGGTATCTTTCTAGAACGAGTCACAGGGCATTAATTTTAAGAAAAGTCAAATGCATGGCTTCTATAATATTTTACAAAAGTTAGCTACTGAATCTAGTGCCATTATGTAATGATTATTGCGGTGGTTCATTATAAGAAGATTTTCTTCGATCGCTTGAATAGGATGCGAGAAACAACATCATCATCATATATATTATTTCAGTAGTATAAATCCCTCCTGCGGCACTCACAAGCGACCGATCGTGACAAATGAGCATTCAAATGAGAGAGAATAGACATTATCAGTGACGAATTGTACTATCATTTCATAAATATCTACAAATTATTTAACAAATGACTTTTAAAAAAATGTACGAAGTGTGCGATTTGCAGAAACAGTTGCTGTAGGAAAATAAGCCCCATAATTGCTGTCTACTTCACGTTTTGGCCGCTGTGACGCCTGTTTCATGTCATTTTAACATTCTGAGGCCTTTCCTTTATCATTTTGCATGGATTTCAGAAACTGTAAATCAATGTAATCAGTACTCAAATCGTATAATTTCATAAATATCGAATAACCGGTGAGTGTTATGATGATCCAATTTTCAGTGAATGCCTTCTTAAGTTAGGGAACGTAGAACTTGGAATTCTGATTGAAATGTAAATAGTGTTCTATAATCATTTGTCTGAATTAAAAACATAACAACCTTTCACCTTAAGTCTCTCATTATAAACGTATTGGGGAAAGTGTGGTTTATGAACATGCGAGATTTCTCACACGGGTCCGCTAGTATATTTAAATTTCAAACTGACGCCAACTTGAATTAGGAAAACAACTGAACAACATTACCTGCCAATATACTAAGCTCAAAATAAATATTCTCTGTGCTAAGTTTCACTGTTTTTGGATGATTAAATCACCAGAGAGTTAATTTTAAGTGTTTGAAATTCGCATAGTTTCCATGCTGGTTTTGTGTCTATCTGTGATTGGAAAGTCACATATGTGTTCTTACTTCATAGTTCTCTACCACGATACCAAATTTCAGCTTGATTGCTGTAATAGTTTCGGAGATATTGGGAACCGGTGAAATAATTCACACGACCACCATATTGAATTAGTCCATCGAATTAGGCTATATACTAGCAGATGAAGATTATTAAGGTGGTTCATTATACACACGTTTGCTTCAATCTCTTGATAAGGACACAAGAAATGAAAACGTGATTTTAAAATTTTGTTCAGCCGCTATCTTGAACTTGTAATAAATTTGAGTTAAAGTAATCACCAGTATATTAGAGCTTCAGTATAAACTTACCGTGTAAAGTTTCACTGTGCTCGGATGGTTAAGTCGCGAGAAAAACCTGTATAAATATTTAACGTTCGCGTGGCCGCCATGTTGGCTGTGTGCTCATCAGGTTATTTTAATAGCCTCTATCACCATAAAAAATGTCAGTTTGATTGCTGCAATTATTGAGAACCAGTGAAATATTTAGCATGGGCAACATGTTGGATTGTTTTGGATGTAGGCCATATAGTTAAGTACCAGTAGATGGAGATTATTACTATGATCTACATGCTAACATTCACGTTGATTGATTGATTAGGACGCAAGGAATATAAACAAAATAATAAAATTTCCCACAGACGTCATCTTGAAATTCCCGATAGAATTCAATTAAATTAGATCCCAGTATATTAAACCTTGTATTGTGATTTACCATGCCGAGTTTCACTGCTCTCGGATGATTAGTAGGTCGTGAGAAAAATCAATTTAAATATTTTAAATTGGAATGGCTGACATGTTGATAATGTGCATATCAGGTTTTTGAAAGTCGCGTAGGTGAACTTACCATAGTATTTTCTATGACCATCAACATTTCAGCGTTAATTAAATGCCAGTGAAATATCTCGGGCGGCCGCCATGTTGGATTGGCTACACTTCTAAAATTTGAAAGGCACGGTCGAGGTTGGACGTCGTGAATTTGTATATTCTTGACAGGCATATGTGAATGTTACCTTCTTCTGTCTTAGTTTCATGTAGAATTTGGTGAATAACATGACGAACAGTATTCTATTATTGAACTAGGCCTCTATCACTACGGTCCCAATTGTTACATAACCCACATTGCACAGAATATTAAATATAAAACTCTTGGATGCTATAGAACGCTAAATTCAATATTCAAAACGAAAAATTTGAATTTTGGGATACTAACAAGTACAAACTCTACCTATAATCTAGTGAACTTGTCTGTAGAAATGTGTAGAAGAATGCTGGACTCCTTATCATTAGGGGAAATCGACCTAGATTTTACACCTTTTAAGACAACACACACCATATCCGTCACCAGTCTTTACCATTGGAGTATGTAACACACCTCGCCTGTCTGCATATTAATTTATTGAACATCTTAGATCATTGCAAGCTTGCCATATTATGAAATTACAAGAAATCTGTACTTATCATATTTATCATTATTATTATTATTATGTATTTGTCAGGCTGAGTGTCACAATTGTTAAGTGCTGTCTGGTCTTACAAACCCGAGATTGTGGGTTCAGTCCTAGCTCAGCGTTTGAATAAGGCATTGCCCGTCCTTCTTTGTCATCCCGTGAATAGTAAATGAAAATTAACAAAATTTTACGTTTTGGAATAATCTAACGGAGGAAGCCTGATGTAATTTTAATTAAATTATAGCCTAAATAGTTTACTAAAACGAGAATAATTAAAATTACCGTATTATCGTACAAGGATCGGACAAAGCCCATTTTACGCCTCTCGATGCAAGAAACAATGCTCGGCAAGTCCCAGAGGGACGCTGAAAATTGCATTTTAAGGCCCTGAATGCAACAGTTTTCAAAATATTCCAGAATACTAACCTCGCTCTGGAAAACTGAACACGGAATGGCCAGGCATAACCATGACAATGGTAGCTGAAGCATTGGCATTCAACTTTCCATCTATCTCTGGAAGATAAATTCGACGCGAACGATATGAATCCTAACATTCAACTCTCCTTAAAGATATATACAGGGTGTATCAGTGAGAGCGTGTCAACCGGCAATCCGGGCCGCCACATTGAGCACATCAACATAGAGGCCACCCAAAGGTGCTATAGATGTAAACATGTGTAACACGACTGGGGTGTACTAAGTAGTTATTTATGTTTATTGACGGTAAATGTATACAATGGTGTAAGTGTGTAAGCATGGGCATCACAAATAAGGTGTCCTGGACGGTTATTGTTTATATACAGTAAATGTGTACATTATTGCAAAAGTAGCACTGTAACTGACAACCATGCCATGAACGGACCAGAGTTCCCGCATCAGTGTGTACAAACTCATAAAAGTTGCCCAACATGACGGCTACCAATCTCGATACAAGCATGCCAACGACGTACAAGTTTCTGCATAACCGCGCAACCTTCCAGACGATAGAGGAACTACAAACACAGCATTGGTCGCCTACATGTTTATGCCCATCTGTTCACTGGCTACCTGTGTAATAGCCTAGTGTTCACATTTACTGTCAACAAACGTAAATAACTACTCCGGACAGCCCAGTAGTGCTACACTTGTTTAGGTCCATAGCACTTCTCTGTGTCCATGTTCTCAGTGTGGCGACTTGGATCGCCGGTATCCCTTTGGCACGCTCACACCGAAACACCCTGTATATATGTCAAACCCTAAATAAAATTGAAGGTGAGTCAAACATGTTTAAAATTCTTTATTTTCATAATATTTAATTGTTGAAGCTGTTGAAAACTTTCAGTGATAATGCAGTTTGCTATGGTACTGAACAAAAAACTAGGAATTCTGAGATAATAATTCCTCTTATAGTTACTCATGAAAAAGCAATTTTATCTCTCGATTGTATGCATCCTATTAGTGAATAGCATTGTTGATAAAATGTTAGCTCATTAGTGAGCAATTATTCAGTAATTAGTTAGTTATGACGGAGATTGTTGTTTTTTTCTTAAATCGATTTTACCCTCCAGGTTGATGTTTCCCACAGACTCAGCGAGGGAACTCACCACTACCGCCTCTACGGGCAGTGTCCTAGAGTTGGGAGCATCTGGTCGAAGTGGATACAACTGAGGAGGAGGAATCAGCACCTCGCCCAGGTGGCCTCACCTGCAAAGCGAACAGGGGCCTCATCAGGGATGGGGAGGGAGGGGAAGATTGGGATGGATAGGTAAGGAAGCGGGAAGGATGCAGCCACAGTAGGTACTGTACCCGTAAATTCGGGAAGTTGCCTGTCGGATTATCCATAGCCCAGCTGGATTGCCTATTTCTAATAGCACCGGCTAATTACTTCATTAGAAATCACTCCAACAAGGTCTTCAGGAATTTACATACCGTATGCTGCAAGGATATTGTGGATAACAACAAAATATACGGGGCTCACTTGATCACCTACCTTTCTCTTCTCTCGGGGTTCTCGTATGGGACTCAGCTTCGCCTTAAAAGGGGATCCACAATACCTTGTTCCTTATATTTAAAATGAATCACTCGCTGACGACCAAGAACAACGAACTGTGTAAATTTATTTAAACATGAGTAAACTATATCTAACATTAAACAATAAATAACAATAAACAATACTAATAAACTAATCCATACATTCATACTCGCTCCTCAACCACTACACACATACTACTGTGCTTACTGAACTGTAAATTAAATGCACAAAATTTTTGAAAGGTTTCCCACAGACTCAGCGAGGGAACTCACCAATACCGCCTCTACGGGCCTGCTGTAAGTGATAAAAACATTTAACAAAATTCCTGCCTCGACAGCATTCCTTTCAGAGGTTACTACGGCTGCCAAGCGTCTCGTAATGCACCTGCTTACTCTGTTTCATTGATACAAATGACAACCAAGTGTCACGCCGTGAAACTATTTCCATTAACAAGGCTGTGTCTTGTCACCAAGCTGCACGTTATGTAATAGACTGGCCTTGAGTCCTAACTGTACACATCTCTGCTCATATTTGCTTGTATACACGCTGTCTGGCGCGCGGCTAGTAGCCTCGTTTAAAATTTACATTCTGGTTTTATAAAAATGCCTGTAACTCATACAATTCTCTAACAATCTCTCTAAAAATTTAACACTATCTTCCTTTCACACTCCGAGTCGTTCTAGAACCGACCAGGTTGTTCAATCATTCTCAACAACTGGCAATCATCCATTCTAAAAACATTCACTCGAAAAACACACTATAATAAAAAACACCCTACTAATTAATCGTTATAAAATTATTTAACTAATTAAATGAATACTAATAATGTTTACAGGTAATCTGATCGCTATAACAGACGATGTCTAACGCTATCAACACGTTATCTGCGAGAATCTCAGTTCTCTCTCCAAATACAACTTGTAGTTAAATATATACAATGTTTCCTCAACATAAAGTTTTCTTAACACTCATCAGTGTTCAATATATTACACACACAATGTCTTTGATAGGTTTTTATACAATATCGGTCAAATAAATTCAACCAGCAAAGGTCAACTGCACGTTTCTATACAACTCCGTGATTTAATAAAGATTTAATAAAGGTATAAGTGGCATAAGTAGACAACCTTTATCTAATTGTTTTCCGCTCATACCCTCGTGTCATCACAGCTAAAACGTTACATCGAATGTACTGGACTGCTTATATACAATGACTCCTTTATGATCTATGCCACGTTCTCATCAAAAGAACTATACTTCGTTAACTTCCCTTAAAATGCGGAACACCCTCGCATGAGCTCAGACATAGCTTTACAACACCTCATATAACACTGTATATGGTATAAACAAATATCCTCTACTATGCTAAACAATACCCAAATGCAGATTAATTGTTATTAACATTTCTTCAGTAGGAACCTCCTTCAATTAATGGCATAATCATCAGCGTCGTCACACTCGACTACTGATCTACAAAAATACATCCTTCAGTTCTTCAAAGAAAACTTCCGTAAATAAAAGACGACTTAAGACTGTCGTGAATGACCTCCCTGAGTTTACTACACAAAAAGATAATTAATTGTTAACTCATCTGTCACAAATACACGTAATAAAAATACTAATTCTGTTTCACCATTCTTGTCAAGCTTTAAATGGCACGTCATTGCAATATCAGGTCTACATTATGACGTGATATCACACTTATAGTGTATAAATAACCACACATGTTATTTATAATGTCAAATAGAATTCAATCTTGACCGGGATAAACTAGCTTTGAATTCCTAGTCAACGATCTTCTATAGAGAGATATTTCCTAAACAATTAATTGACTAAAGCTTTCAGCTTTTTCAAATAAAGTAAGGATTGTCAGTTTCGCAATGTATTTCCATTCTGCACGAAGAATGTCTATGAGTTTATGACATCAGTCTTATCAAACGACTAGTTCTTGCTAGATCGCCGTAAAGTTTATATAAAATAATGATATAACGATATCATTCGACATTTCTTCTGGTCTTGAAGTTGATACAATAAAGTGCCCAAATTAAATTATTGAAAAGAATTTAATTTGCATCCATGACACAATGTCTGAATCCTTGGTTCAAATAAAAATCAAAAATCGATAGTCAAATGACTAGTCTTACATAAGGAAATCTGAATGTCAGTTCAACAACTGATCCGTAGCATAAAAATTGAAAAATAGATGAAAGACTATCATCTCAAATGATCTTGAAGCATAAATATCTTGATACATATATGAAGTATAAGTTTACATAGAAGCACTGAAGTACATAAAATATGGAGTAAGGACTTCGGCTCAGAATGTCACTAATTAAGCTCTATACTACAAATAAATAACACTGCTACCTTATTTAGACGATGTCTTGAAGATCAGGGTAAGTATTTTCACAATACTTAGGTATTTCCTCAGTCCAATATACTGAGATGGACCTCCATTCGAAACATCGGACCAGCGACCTCGGATATGAGAAAACTTTCCCTCTCAGGTAATCAACAACCTCCGTCTGGAATCGAACGACATCCTTCTGGCATATTCTTCTGGGTTGCCGGGATTCTTCTTCTGTAGGATCTTCATTCTTCGTCGCAAATATATATCAGCATCATCGTTGAGTAATAATTTTATAGAAATATTCATGTAGGTGGTGAATGAATTGTTTCTATAGCTAATCGTTGTTCTATTAGTGTTCGTAAACTGACGAAAATGTACAAGATGTAACGTACACCACGTCTGTATTCTGAAATACGTTGTCTAACGAAGCTCCATTGTTGTATCTTAACTCTGCATTAAATATGTCCCTGGCGCATGACTTCTTAGTTCGACATCTCAAACATGTTAGTAATGTTGAATGATACTAGTCGATTAATATTAACAGCTATAATAATGTTTGTTTGCTGCGCCAATGTAAAAGTTCTCCACTGCTGTTCACTCGGACTATGTTCGCTATCTTCGCGTTCCAACAAAAGTGTTTTTCAGCTTCAACGTCCGTCCGTTTTGTAAAACTGTCTTTACAAGCTTATATCTTCGAAATGGTTCGAATTAAGACGCTCAACTTTTGATATAATATAGTATTCGAACTTTACTATCTATTAATTCACTCGGCTGAAGTATAATCTCAAATATAAATGAGATATCCTATTATCAAGACTCCTTTCAACTTCGCCTAATTTCTAGCACGGGGATCTCCACTATTCATCCCTGCTAACGTATCGTCTCCATGAGTCGTCTATCACCGCACTCGGACTAAGGCTTTGGGATCTTAGTTAACCCAAGAAGCACTTCCTCTCTCTTCAATGTCTGTAGGATTAAGAGCTCCGTTGCTTGGGTCTCCCTCCCCAAGTCGAAAATTTGGCGGCCCTATCAGTCTCCCAGAAGCCTCCGTGGCTTAGGCGGCAGCACGCCGGCCTCTCACCGCTGGATCCGTGGTTCAAATCCCGGTCACTCCATGTGAGATCTGTGCTGGACAAAGCGGAGGCAGACAGGTTTTTCTCCGGGTACTCCGGTTTTCCCTGTCAAAATTTCATTCCAGCAACACTCTCCACTATCATTTCATTTCATCTGTCATTCATTTAATCATTGCCCCAGAGGAGTGCGTCGGGCCTCGGCAGCCGGCACAGTTCATATCCTCGCCGCTAGATGGGGGCTTCATTCATTCCATTCCTGACCCGGTCGGAGACTGGAAGCAGGCTGTGGATTTTTTTCATCAGTCTCCCACCATAATTTTAGCGCGCACATTAACAATGCTTATTACTGCGTAGTTCAACCGTTCTGCGGCTTTTAAAGTATCAGACATATTTTCTTTTAATATTCTTTACATTGCCAATTAAGAAAATCTCCTTCTAAGGGCCTAAATGCATAATTTCATCAAATTATATAGTTGAAGTTAATCCCGTCTTCAATAAGACCTCTTCTCATTGGATCTGGGCTGATATCCAATAGCATAATTTATAACAATATTTATTTTACTTTATAGCTAATTCACTGTTGCTTTGTCGATTTCAACCTTCTAGAAACTTCTGTTGCGCAATATATCACGTGGTTGGAATCTCCCCACTGCCGCGAGCTTGTAACACGACTGACTTGTGTCACATTTCAAGAATTTCTATTTGCATGTTAATTTTTATCATGGGCTTGGAAAATACTCTCATTTACTTCCCAAATAATTCAATTTTCGGGGGCGGTACCATCCTGGCATTTGCCCGAAGACGAAGTGGGAAACCACGGAAAACCACTTCTAGGATGGCTGAGATGGGAAACGAACCCCCTCTACTCATTTGGGCCACCCGAGGCTGAGTCCTCATACCAATTTTCAAATTTCGTGGCAGAGCCGGGAATCGAACCCAGGACCTACGGGGCGACAGAGCAATGACCTATAGGAAGTACATCCAAACCCCTTCGACATATGTGTCCAGACGGTGAGTTGTCTGGGAAGTTATTGCTGACCGCTACGCTACGGAGGTGACGGAGATTGTCGTATTGGGCTTTATTGAGTTGTAGCTAAGAAGCAAAGAAACAAAGAGCCTCTTTACAATCCACAGGGCTCTTTTCTTGAATTTGGTTATCACGAAACAAATTCTTTACTACGGTCTGCCCTTTGTAAGACACTAGAATATTTTTGAAATGAAATTCGGTTAACATAAACCGAATTCATTGCCATAGGCTCACCATTCAGAGTGCACGACAATATGTGCTTGAACGATTTGTTTTGAATCTTTCTTATGCAGGATTTCTTCGAGATTTTAATGATATGTTCCAGCTGTATCGGAGATGAATAAACTGTGTTTTTGCAAGCCGCTTTCAATTCCCCGTAACAGCTCCCGAAAATTTAGAATCAGGTACTCATACACTCTCCGGGGCGATAGACTTGGACAATAGATCAATCATTCAATAAACATGGAGATGAATATGGTTCTTATCCGTATTCACAACGAATCCTGTTTTCTATATATTTCTTTCTTTCTTTCTTTATTTATTTCTTCGGGAGGGGACTCAGAGGAATTGGGTTGTCCGGAATAGAATTATTTTTTCCATTGACCAAAATCCATTCCTCATTTCTGTGTAGTGGCTAGCATTCTTGGCTGTCACTACGGAGGCCCGGGTTTGATATCCGGCTCTGCCAAGAAATTTAATTCTGGTGTGAGGTCTGGAACGGAGTACACTCAACCCCGTGAGGCAAAAACTGAGATGAGGCAGGTTCGATTCCTACCTCAGCCATCTTGGAAGTGATTTTCCGTGGTTTCCCCACTTCTATTTCAGGCAAATGCCGGGATGGTTCCTAATTTAAGGCCACGGCCGTTTCCTACCAAAGTCCTACCTCGATTACAAGTACACACACTAGTGCTGACATAAAAGTGATACAGGTTATCGGACAGCTCCTACACAAACCCAAGTACACGGGGCTACAAGACCACGATGTCGCAAAGCCACAAAAGAATCAGCAACAACTCATTTCTGTGTGTTATTACTCCTTTAAAGATAATTAGGAATTGAATATGGTACTGAAATAAAAATCATTTAGTTATGTTTCGAAATATTTTAGGGGCTAAGGAGGCCGAATGTATTTGGAAACTAAATATTCTTCCCAACTTTAAGTTATGTATGGTTTATTGAAAATTCATTGTATGTTCATAATGTCGTGGTATACATTATTCGACACACGTCGAGGTGTATCGGCTAGTGTTCCTGGCTATCGCCCCCGAAGATCCGGGTTTGATTCCCGGCTCTGCCAATAAATTTTAATTCTGGCCTCGTGAGGCAAAACTGAGAAGAGGAAGGTTCGATCTCCACTTCAGCCATCCTGGAAGTGGTTTTCTGTGTTTTTCCCCACTTCTAATCCAGGCAAATGCTGGAATGGTTCATAACTTTAGGCCACGGCCGCCTCCTTCCTAAACCTACCCCCAATTTGCAAATATACACACTAGTTCAGCCATCACAATAACACAGGTTATCACACAAATTCCACACACAAACAAATGCACGAGGCTATATGGCCCCTAAAATAAGCAACAACATATACATTACTTCATTTCCTTCAACTTGATGAAGGAGAATTTACATGCGTGTAAAACAAATTTTACAGCAATACTGTTTCTTGAGACAAAGTTTTATAGTAATTTTAATATATATTTTAATATCCTCGAACTATGTGATTCAATTTGTGTTCACATTGCCATTTGCCGTCATGATCATCTCTTGGTGTAGTGGCTAGCATTCTTGGCTGTCACACCTGAGGCCCAGGGTCGATTCACTGCTCTGCTAAGTGACTTAATTCTGTTCTGAAGGATGCAACGGGGAGCACTGAGAAGAGGCGGGTGGTGACAATAAGTGATGTTGTGTGGTTTCCCACTTCTACTCCAGGGAAATAGCGGGATAGTTCCAAACTTAAGGCCAAGACCGTCTCCCTCCCAACCCTAGGCTTAATTATAAATACACATAATTGTACCCACACCATAATACATTTTACACACATCCAAGTACACGGGGCTAAATGACCACTCATTCCTCAAGTGAAACATATACAAATATAATTTTTTCTTTTGACAGTGTATCTGCGAGATCAAATTAACATACTAGGCTTAGGGGAAGTTCATTTTAAATAATAATAATAATAATTTTTATTTTATATATTTATTTATTTAATTATCGTATGGCTTTTAGTGCCGGGAGTGTCCGAGGACATGTTCGGCTCGCCTGAGTTTGTAGCTGCTTCCAGCGGACACCCTAAAGGGTGAGCTACAAGTTCCATAATAATAATAATAATAATGATGATGATAATAATAATAATAATAGACTAATAGTTATGGTAAAAATAATGGTTTAGCTGCTATGGTTCTCGACATGCCAGGTTGCAAGAGAGGACCTTTAATGTACCATTAGATCTACTGACTCAGCTTTACAGCACTTGAACACTCCTAAATGCCATCGAACAGCCGGGATCAGACCCGCAATTCTAGGGTTTAAAAGAAGAACATTGAACAAACTGTCCCACGGTGCAAGATACTTGACTTAAATTAGTTGGAATATACTACCAATTATATGTGCAAGTAGGATATATAGGCCGAAGCTGGCACAGGGGCTAATGGGCAAGATGGCCGCCGCGCGCACTCAGCCCCATGTTATTCTTATAGAGGGGTCAGTCAGAGCTGGCACAGGGGGTAATGGGCAACATGGCCGCCACGCCCTGAGACCGTGCATGACGTCACAGAGAGAGGTCGGCAGTGTAGTTGCTAAATGGAATATTTATTATTATTATTATATTATTATTAGGTAATTACTGATTGATTGTATACAATCAAGACAAGCCTTATATTGTCCACTTCTTGGTGTAGTGGCAAGCATTCTTGGCAGTCATTCCTGAGGTTCCAATCCCGGCTCTGCCAAGAAATTTAATTTCTGGTCTCAGGAGTGGAACGGGGTACACTCAGCCTTGTGAGGCAAAACTGACAGGAGCTGGCTTTTGATTCATACCTCAACCATTCTGCCTAACCCAACTTCACCTAACCTAACCTAACTTAACCTAACCTAACCTAACTTCAAAGTCAGAGCAAATATGAGAGCACACATAATAACCTAACCTAACCTAACCTAACTTCACCTAACCTAACCTAACCTAACATAACCTAACATAACCTAACGTCAAAGTGGGGGCAAATAAGGGAGCAAAAAGTAACAGCAAAAACTGTGAGCAAAAAAATTGAGAGCAAAAAGTAAGAGCAAAATAGTGGGAGCAAAAAGTGGGAGCAAAAAAGTGGGAGCAAAAAGTGGGAGCAAAAAAGTGGGAGCAAAAAAAGTGAGAGCAAAAAAGTGGGAGCAAAAAGTGGGAGCAAAAAGTGGGAGCAAAAAAAGTGGGAGCAAAAAGTGAGAGCAAATAAGTGGGAGCAAAAAAGTGGGAGCAAAAATGTGAGAGCAAAAAAGTAAGAGCAAATGGGGGAGCACAAATAATAAACTTAGTTATAACCTAACCTAACCGAACCTAACCTAACCCACAGAAACCTCATTTAAAGATTTTATATTTCACGTTTTAACATTATACATTTTAACATTTTAGATTTTGATTTTTTCATTTTACATTTATTAGATTTTATATTTTTGATTTTTTGTATTTTAGTTTTTTTTTAGATTTTACATTTAAGTTTATTTTATTTTAGATTTTACATTTTCCGAAAAGAGAAAACTACAAGGTCACATACCTAACCTTACCAAACCTAACTTAAGCTAATCCAAACACACAAAGTATATAAGGGCACATGCAACTATCCTTATGCTAGTCTTATAGGCTACTGTACAACATGATCACTACCCCAACCGGGTATTTTTTTTTCATTTTGTTGTTTACACATTTGTCAATTTTCCAATTTCCCATTTTCAGTTTTTTTTAATGTCAGTTTTAAGTTTTTTCAATTTCATAATATGGAAACATGGAATTTGCATTTTGTTGTTTACACATTTGTCAATTTTCCAATTTCCCATTTTCAGTATTTTCAAAATGTCAGTTTTTAGTTTTTCAATTTCATAATATGGAAAAATGGATTTTTGCTTTTTGTTGTTTACACATTTATCAATTTCAAATTATTCCATTTACAGTTTTTAAAATGACAGTTTAAAGTTTTTCAATTTCATGATATAGAAACATGGATTTTCCAATTTGTTGTTTACACATTTGTCAATTTACCAAATTCCCATTTACAGTTTTTTTTAAATTTCAGTTTAATGTTTTTCTATTTTATCATTATGGAAACATGGATTTTCCAATTTGTGTTTTACATGTTTGTATTTTGCATTAGGAGTGGGGAGAGGCGGGTAGTAATTAGAAATGTACAAGCAGTGGCCATAAAATATTTTTATTTTAAATACATGTACACTATTTACACATAATACATTTTATATATATTCTTTTTTATTTTGTTTTCTATTTTATTTATTTTTGATTATGAAAACTATTTTTTTATTTTTTATTTTTTTTTTATTTTTGTAGTGCTATTGTTTTATTTCCTAAATTGTTTTGTTTTATGTGTTTGCTAGTTGCAGGCAGAAGATTTTGATATTCATAACTTAACTCTTTAAGCATGGCCAATGATTGAGTAATGACCATAGGCATGTGTACCTATACCATCAGCATCAATCACTCTTTTATCATCACCAGGACACAAAGCAATTTTGTTTAGTCTTATAGATGATATGTCATGTTGTTTAGAAGCGATAATGTTCATGGGTATTCTTTTTACATTGTTTTTCATGACACAATCCTTATAATCTTGAAAGCTTATACAATTTTTGACAACACTTCTGTTAATACCTTTAATCTTTTTGATTTCTTTACCATTTATGTCTAAAGCGTACATTTTAGCTCTAAGTCCAACAAATGCTTTTATAATTTGTCCACAAGCCTCGTCTTTAAATTTCCCCAACGTTTTCTTGTTTGATGTAGAGTAACATAGGTGATTAGTAGGATAATCTGATGTGTCCAGGTGTTCTAGGAAATCCAACTTGTTTTGATATACATCTGGGGTGTTAACCAAATAAATGAACGAGTCGGTATCCATATACATGAGTTTAAGATTGTTCATTCCATAATAGGGTAGCAGGACATCATAGTGGTGGGAATACATTAGAGTTTTTGAAATATCCAGTATACACATTCCAATATATATAGGCTTATTGAATACAATGTCACGTTTAGCCATGTGGAAAGCAGCTAGGTTAGGACCATAAATTGTTCTGTCGATGAATGTTGGTTTAGCTATTAGCTTTTCTGCCTTTTTGCTGTCAGTCACAAGACGTATGTCTATTCTTTTACGGATATTTTCCATTGTTCTCCCAAAAAACGGCATTGTTGAATAATTTGTACAGATTTTTCTCAAAATCATTTTTGGCTTGTTTTCGAAAGTTGTTATTAAAATCAACGTATGCCTTTAACCAAGGTCTTTGTTTAAACTTTTACACACGATGAATTTTTATCAATTTTATTCCATGATCTAAAGCCTGTTTTAATGCCATGTAGTGAACAACATATCGCCTTCGATTTCCAAGATGAGGAATTAGTTTTTTCAGAGACGAATCCTTAGGTTGTGTACACTCTGGTAGGAAAGGTAAGTCGTTGTGTAGATCATGAAGGTCAGATGGGTAATAAACATCAACGTCTAGAATGTATCCCACAGGATCGTCTTTCTTTAGTTTTTCTAGATCAACAGTATCTGGAGAAACCCACTGAAATCCACCATAAGGAAGGGAGTGGCACATAGCCCACCCGTATTGGTTGTTGGCATCATCATAGGTAATAAACTGCGATGGTTTCTCAGATTCATAGGTTTCCATGTATTTATTGTTAGCTTCAGCATACCGATGAGACACCTGGCATATGCCTCCACGTATTCCAGACTCGATTAAAAGAATTTGATCGTAATCCTGTAGCAATTCCAGTTCAATGCCTGTGTAAAAGAGCATTGCCTCGCAAATTAAACCAGGCGAAGTAAAAAAGTGTGCAGCATCCACTCGGTGTGTTTCTAGTGTTTTGTTTCTAAACGTTTCAAAGCTGTC
Organism: Meconema thalassinum; assembly: GCA_946902985.2. Lineage (NCBI taxonomy): Eukaryota > Metazoa > Arthropoda > Insecta > Orthoptera > Tettigoniidae > Meconema > Meconema thalassinum. The sequence goes on from OX336389.2 coordinate 1,296,543,945, forward strand.
TGCAAGAAGGAGTACATCTGATGTTAGGTAGAGGTCACTATATTCCCCTAGAGTTTTAATGTTGAACTGATTCCAGACATTTTTGGCATGTTCATAGTCTTCTTGACTAACATCTTCTTGACTTAATTTGTTAAAGAATGCCTCTTTTGGAGGTAAACACGTTTCACTTAACTTTTCCCATGAGTCAATGTAGTCATAACAAAATACCCCTTTACGAGTCATGAGCATTGCATTTTCTTTTCCAAAGTACTTGTCTGTTTCAGGGTATGATGTTAAGTTGGAAACCAAGTTTTCCAAACTACTCGGCATTAACCGAAACGTGTCCACAAATCGAAGCTTAACATTTCCTACATATTTTGTAAAGGAATTGTACTTTTCTTAGGAGTTAGCGATAACATCCACTCTCTCAGTAGTACATCCCAATTGCTTTACAATGAAATTTGCGTCGTAGCCACTCATATTATGTAGAAACACAGGAACGGGCTTACGTGTTTTACACCTCAAATTACAGTTATTGTGAGCACTTCCACGGTACTCCCCTGTAATGTGGCAGTGGTCTCGAACTTTCCAGTCCTCTTTGGTAAATGGTTTTTGACACAAATAACAGGTTTCAGAACATTGGAACTCTGATTCTTGATCCAGAGTTAAGGCCTTTGGAACATTTAAGCTGTAAAGTCGATCAATTTCATTAGCTATTGAGATCAAACAGTCCATAAACTTTCCTGCAGCGTCAGGTCCACGATAAATAACAGGTTGGCTTGGAAGGTTTGTCTTTATGTGTTCCACAGCAGGTGAGGGTTTAACGTATATACCAAAGCTCATAGGAACATGACTCTGGTACGGCACTGTATAACTTGCTTTAGGATTGGGTAAACATGTTTGATATGGTAAGAGTATACTTTCAAAATCTGCATAGATAACGTAAGGTATTCTCAGCATTTTGTCAACATTTAAGAATTTGACAATGGGGTTTTTAATAGGCATTTTAACCCTAGCAATGTCATGCTGGACACACAAAGCTCTATGTTCTTTCAATTTTTCCATTCCTTGTTAACCATATCGATTATCGAAGTGAATAAAACACCGTTTACACGTATATATCTTATGTCCATGGTGAGTAATCTGATGTCCTACTATTTTATCAAAATCCTTGATAAAGACGTAGTGGTTCTGGCCGGATGATGAACTTAGCAAAAGGAGGTCACGATGGTCTTGCAGCTCTTGATCCACAACCTTTAGAGGGAACAGTTTATTGTTTTGTTCCAATCCAAATACATTAATGGATATATCGTTGGCTTTTTCAAATTTGGGAATGTCAGCTAGCGATGTAGGAAACGATATTACAGAAAAATCATACTTGTTGTCCAGGTCCTTGTATTTACTAATGCGATGAGCATTCTTTTTAACCAGTTTTGCTAAAATGGCATACATAAAACACTTTTCATCTTTCAAGTTTTCAGGATTAATGCAGGCTTTTCTTGCTTGTATAGCTGCTGGTAATGGAATATATGTGCTTCCACGCAAGGGATTGTACTTATTTATTTTGAATCGTACTCCTTCCACTGCTAACAAAGCCCAATTACTGCCTTTTAGCTCAGATTCCTCCATTTCCGTAGTTAACTTTGTAAATTGTGTTTCCAAGAAACTACTTAAGTCCGTTTCCAAAAATAGGGCCTGATTTCGTGTTTTAAAAGCACGATCTGTAATTTCATTGGTAGATGTATGAATGAATCTACATTCAGCCACAAGATTAACTTTGATCGACTTGTGCATTGCTAGTTCTTTCTCCATAGCTTGAATTATTTGCTGTTTGGACTCTTTAAGGTATGAATTTAAATCCTTGCACGTATCGCAACGAATGAAATAGGATTTAAGTCGACCTTCAAAAGATGTCTCATATTCAATAAGTCCATTTTTGTCAGGGACCAATGACAGTAGGTAATGTTTTGTGGGCTCAGATTTTTGTCTTTTAGCTGCCGACACAACATTACAACATTCTTCATGACGACGTCCGTTGTAGGCATTGTTGAATGTACAGCCACACGTTTTACACTCATGAAATTCCCCACACGAAACTTCATGACGCTTCCTATGATAGTCCCGAAGAAAAATCTTTCCACACTCTTTACACATATAGCTAGGAATGGGTTCTTCCATCACGAATGTTGATTTCTGCAAACAGCTGCTTACTGCGTATCACAAGGCTAAGGGTTGGTCGGTGAAACGGTCTTTCACGATGTGAACACCGTGAGAGGTAGTATTCAACTGGTGATATTCTTGTGAAGGGTCCTCTAATATACCCCTAGTCTAGACCAACAACTCTTTACAGCGTATGACAAGGCTGTAGACTGGACAGTGAGACGGTCTTTCACGATGTGAACACTGTAACAAGTAGTAGTCAACTGATTATATACTTGCTAAGGGTTCTCTAATATACAATAGTCAAGACCAACAGCTACTTACTGAGTAGTACAAGGCTGTACAATAGTTGTTTTGACAGTCTTTCACGATGTGGTCACTGTGAGTGGCAGTAGTGAACTAATAATATTCTTGATAAGGGTCCTCTAATATACCCCTGGTTAAGAATAACAGCTGCTCACTGCATATGACAAGACGAAAGACTGGATGTTTCAACGGTCTTTCACAATGTAAACACTGTGACAGGTAGTAGTCAACTGAAAATATTCTTATAGCCTACTCAAGGTTATCAAGTACTTACTGCATATCAAAAGGTTGTACTCTCATGTGTTAGACAGTCTTTTTTTTTTGCTAAAGACCCTCTATATTCCCTACACAAGGCTATACATGTTTTTCAAAATACTTAGTGGTTAATTGTATAATAAATTTAAATACACAGCATATACGAGCACGTTTTCACTCGGTAAAACTTTACCAAATAGTCAAATGCGACACGCAAAGTATGTTTCCGCTATCTAGCGGTGACTATGAGAACTACTTGAACGACCAGCATGCTACCTAGCGCTCTATTTCAACACACTCACTGAACGACCAGCATGCTATCTAGCGGTCGATTTCATTACTCTTCAACTACCAGCCTGCTACCTATCGGTCAATATAACAACTCACTCAACTACCAGCATGCTACATGGCTTTTTTTTGTCAGTTTTTTGTTGCCTTTTTCTGTTGGCTTTTGTATTAGCTCTTTCATATTTGCTCTTGCTTGTTGGGGCTTATTTGGTCTTGGAAAGTATCTCAGTCCTTTTTTATGGCTGCATAATGCTTACAGCCATGATTGTAAGCTGCAGCAACAACAACAACAACACACAATATTCCAAAACAATCCAAAGTACTCTAAGGTTTATCAATGACTCTCAACTCTTACACTTACCTCTATCCCATGCCTAGTCAAAAAATAGTGTATTTTTCAAATTTTTCAAGAAATATTTGGAAAGTGGGCTATGTCATTAAACTAAAAATCCTAAAAAGACATATGCTAACTCCAACACCTACCTCTATACCACTCTTAGTCCAAAAAATGGTGTATTTTTCAAATTTTCCAAAACATATTTCCAAAATGGGTTATATTTACAAAATTAAAAAGTTTACAAAAATGTTTGTTTGACAGAAATGAATGGCCTTTATCCCCTCTACCGCGGTACCAAGTCCCAGGTCTCTAGGACAACAAAAATAAAATTTTGAAAATGGGCTATATTTCCAAAATTAGGAATTTTACAAACAAGTTTGTCTGACGTAAATCAATGGTCTTTACCTCCTCTAGCACCATACCAAATTTCACGTTTCTAGGACAAAAGAAAATTATTTTTGAAAAATGGTCACTATTTTGGAAACTAGGAATTCTACAAAACAGTTTGTTTAACATAAATGAAAGGTCTCTATCCCCTCAACCTGTAAACCAAGTTACAGGTCTGTAGGACAAAAATACAAAAAGTTCAACTGGGAAAGTAAGTGATTTTTCATAAAACCACACATTCTAAAAAGTGTTGTATGGGCTTAAAAGAATGGCCTCTATGTCCTTTATTTTTTATAATAAAACTTTTTTATTTTTTACATTTTTTTGAAAAAAGTTCAATTTTGAATTTTTTATATTTTGGAATCTAGAAAGTTTACAAAAAAGTTTGTTTGACGTAAATGACTGCCCCTGACCCCATCTACCACCAAGACGGGGCGGGGCCAGAAACCGCCTTACTCCACTACTGTTATTTTTTGTTCTAGCGACTTTAAATTTATTTGGTGGTAGATGGGGTCAGGGGCAGTCATTTACGTCAAACAAACTTTTTTGTAAACTTTCTAGTTTCCAAAATATAAAAAATTCAAAATTGAACTTTTTTCAAAAAAATGTAAAAAATAAAAAAGTTTTATTATAAAAAATAAAGGACATAGAGGCCATTCTTTTAAGCCCATACAACACTTTTTAGAATGTTTGGTTTTATGAAAAATCGCCTACTTTCCCAGTTGAACTTTTTGTATTTTTGTCCTACAGACCTGTAACTTGGTTTACAGGTAGAGGGGATAGAGACCTTTCATTTATGTTAAACAAACTTTTTTGTAGAATTCCTTGTTTCCAAAATAGTGACCATTTTTCAAAAATAATTTTCTTTTGTCCTAGAAACTTGAAATTTGGTATGGTGCTAGAGGAGGTAAAGACCATTGATTTACGTCAGACAAACTTGTTTGTAAAATTCCTAAGTTTGGAAATATAGCCCATTTTCAAAATTTTATTTTTGTTGTCCTAGAGACCTGGGACTTGGTACCGCGGTAGAGGGGATAAAGGCCATTCATTTCTGTCAAACAAACATTTTTGTAAACTTTTTAATTTTGTAAATATAACCCATTTTGGAAATATGTTTTTGGAAAATTTGAAAAATACACCATTTTTTGGACTAAGAGTGGTATAGAGGTAGGTGTTGGAGTTAGCATATGTCTTTTTAGGATTTTTAGTTTAATGACATAGCCTACTTTCCAAATATTTTTTGAAAAATTTGAAAAATACACTATTTTTTGACTAGGCATGGGATAGAGGTAAGTGTAAGAGTTGAGAGTCATTGATAAACCTTAGAGTACTTTGGATTGATTTGGAATATTGTGTGTTGTTGTTGTTGTTGCTGCTGCTTACAAACATGGCTGTCAGCATTATGCAGCCATAAAAAAGGACTGACATACTTTCCAAGACCAAATAAGCCCCAACAAGCAAGAGCAAATATGAAAGAGCTAACAGAAAAAGGCAACAAAAAACTGACAAAAAAAGCCATGTAGCATGCTGGTAGTTGAGTGAGTTGTTATATTGACCGATAGGTAGCAGGCTGGTAGTTGAAAAGTAATGAAATCGACCGCTAGATAGCATGCTGGTCGTTCAGTGAGTGAGTGTTGAAATAGAGGGCTAGGTAGCATGCTGGTCGTTCAAGTAGTTCTCATCGTCACCGCTAGATAGCGGGAACATACTTTGCGTGTCGCATTTGACTATTTGGTAAAGTTTTACCGAGTGAAAACGTGCTCGTATATGCTGTGTATTTAAATTTATTATACAATTAACCACTAAGTATTTTGAACTAACATGTATAGCCTTGTGTAGGGAATATAGAGGGTCTTTAGCAAAAAAAAGGACTGTCTAACACATGAGAGTACAACCTTTTGATATGCAGTAAGTACTTGATAACCTTGAGTAGGCTATAAGAATATTTTCAGTTGACTACTACCTGTCACAGTGTTTACATTGTGAAAGACCGTTGAAACACCCAGTCTTTAGTCTTGTCATATGCAGTGAGCAGCTGTTATTCTTAACCAGGGGTATATTAGAGGACCCTTATCAAGAATATTATTAGTTCACTACCGCCACTCACAGTGACCACATCGTGAAAGACTGTCAAAACAACTATTGTACAGCCTTGTACTACTCAGTAAGTAGCTGTTGGTCTTGACTATTGTATATTAGAGAACCCTTAGCAAGTATATAATCAGTTGACTACTACTTGTTACAGTGTTCACATCGTGAAAGACCGTCTCACTGTCCAGTCTACAGCCTTGTCATACGCTGTAAAGAGTTGTTGGTCTAGACTAGGGGTATATTAGAGGACCCTTCACAAGAATATCACCAATTGACTACTACCTCTCACGGTGTTCACATCGTGAAAGACCGTCTCACCGACCAACCCTTAGCCTTGTGATACGCAGTAAGCAGCTGTTTGCAGAAATCAACATTCGTGATGGAAGAACCCATTCCTAGCTATATGTGTAAAGAGTGTGGAAAGACTTTTCTTCGGGACTATCATAGGAAGCGTCATGAAGTTTCGTGTGGGGAATTTCATGACGTCGTCATGAAGAATGTTGTAATGTTGTGTCGGCAGCTAAAAGACCAAAATCTGAGCCCACAAAACATTACCTACTGTCATTGGTCCCTGACAAAAATGGACTTATTGAATATGAGACATCTTTTGAAGGTCGACTTAAATCCTATTTCATTCGTTGCGATACGTGCAAGGATTTAAATTCATACCTTAAAGAGCCCAAACAGCAAACAATTCAAGCTATGGAGAAAGAACTAGCAATGCACAAGTCGATCAAAGTTAATCTTGTGGCTGAATGTAGATTCATTCATACATCTACCAATGAAATTACAGATCGTGCTTTTAAAACACGAAATCAGGCCCTATTTTTGGAAACGGACTTAAGTAGTTTCTTGGAAACACAATTTACAAAGTTAACTACGGAAATGGAGGAATCTGAGCTAAAAGGCAGTAATTGGGCTTTGTTAGCAGTGGAAGGAGTACGATTCAAAATAAATAAGTACAATCCCTTGCGTGGAAGCACATATATTCCATTACCAGCAGCTATACAAGCAAGAAAAGCCTGCATTAATCCTGAAAACTTGAAAGATGAAAAGTGTTTTATGTATGCCATTTTAGCAAAACTGGTTAAAAAGAATGCTCATCGCATTAGTAAATACAAGGACCTGGACAACAAGTATGATTTTTCTGTAATATCGTTTCCTACATCGCTAGCTGACATTCCCAAATTTGAAAAAGCCAACGATATATCCATTAATGTATTTGGATTGGAACAAAACAATAAACTGTTCCCTCTAAAGGTTGTGGATCAAGAGCTGCAAGACCATCGTGACCTCCTTTTGCTAAGTTCATCATCCGGCCAGAACCACTACGTCTTTATCAAGGATTTTGATAAACTAGTAGGACATCAGATTACTCACCATGGACATAAGATATATACGTGTAAACGGTGTTTTACTCACTTCGATAATCGATATGGTCAACAAGGAATGGAAAAATTGAAAGAACATAGAGCTTTGTGTGTCCAGCATGACATTGCTAGGGTTGAAATGCCTATTAAAAACCCCATTGTCAAATTCTTAAATGTTGACAAAATGCTGAGAATACCTTACGTTATCTATGCAGATTTTGAAAGTATACTCTTACCATATCAAACATGTTTACCCAATCCTAAAGCAAGTTATACAGTGCCGTACCAGAGTCATGTTCCTATGAGCTTTGGTATATACGTTAAACCCTCACCTGCTGTGGAACACATAAAGACAAACCTTCCAAGCCAACCTGTTATTTATCGTGGACCTGACGCTGCAGGAAAGTTTATGGACTGTTTGATCTCAATAGCTAATGAAATTGATCGACTTTACAGCTTAAATGTTCCAAAGGCCTTAACTCTGGATCAAGAATCAGAGTTCCAATGTTCTGAAACCTGTTATTTGTGTCAAAAACCATTTACCAAAGAGGACTGGAAAGTTCGAGACCACTGCCACATTACAGGGGAGTACCGTGGAAGTGCTCACAATAACTGTAATTTGAGGTGTAAAACACGTAAGCCCGTTCCTGTGTTTCTACATAATATGAGTGGCTACGACGCAAATTTCATTGTAAAGCAATTGGGATGTACTACTGAGAGAGTGGATGTTATCGCTAACTCCAAAGAAAAGTACATTTCCTTTACCAAATATGTAGGAAATGTTAAGCTTCGATTTGTGGACACGTTTCGGTTAATGCCGAGTAGTTTGGAAAACTTGGTTTCCAACTTAACATCATACCCTGAAACAGACAAGTACTTTGGAAAAGAAAATGCAATGCTCATGACTCGTAAAGGGGTATTTTGTTATGACTACATTGACTCATGGGAAAAGTTAAGTGAAACGTGTTTACCTCCAAAAGAGGCATTCTTTAACAAATTAAGTCAAGAAGATGTTAGTCAAGAAGACTATGAACATGCCAAAAATGTCTGGAATCAGTTCAACATTAAAACTCTAGGGGAATATAGTGACCTCTACCTAACATCAGATGTACTCCTTCTTGCAGACAGCTTTGAAACGTTTAGAAACAAAACACTAGAAACACACCGAGTGGATGCTGCACACTTTTTTACTTCGCCTGGTTTAATTTGCGAGGCAATGCTCTTTTACACAGGCATTGAACTGGAATTGCTACAGGATTACGATCAAATTCTTTTAATCGAGTCTGGAATACGTGGAGGCATATGCCAGGTGTCTCATCGGTATGCTGAAGCTAACAATAAATACATGGAAACCTATGAATCTGAGAAACCATCGCAGTTTATTACCTATGATGATGCCAACAACCAATACGGGTGGGCTATGTGCCACTCCCTTCCTTATGGTGGATTTCAGTGGGTTTCTCCAGATACTGTTGATCTAGAAAAACTAAAGAAAGACGATCCTGTGGGATACATTCTAGACGTTGATGTTTATTACCCATCTGACCTTCATGATCTACACAACGACTTACCTTTCCTACCAGAGTGTACACAACCTAAGGATTCGTCTCTGAAAAAACTAATTCCTCATCTTGGAAATCGAAGGCGATATGTTGTTCACTACATGGCATTAAAACAGGCTTTAGATCATGGAATAAAATTGATAAAAATTCATCGTGTGTTAAAGTTTAAACAAAGACCTTGGTTAAAGGCATACGTTGATTTTAATAACAACCTTCGAAAACAAGCCAAAAATGATTTTGAGAAAAATCTGTACAAATTATTCAACAATGCCGTTTTTTGGGAGAACAATGGAAAATATCCGTAAAAGAATAGACATACGTCTTGTGACTGACAGCAAAAAGGCAGAAAAGCTAATAGCTAAACCAACATTCATCGACAGAACAATTTATGGTCCTAACCTAGCTGCTTTCCACATGGCTAAACGTGACATTGTATTCAATAAGCCTATATATATTGGAATGTGTATACTGGATATTTCAAAAACTCTAATGTATTCCCACCACTATGATGTCCTGCTACCCTATTATGGAATGAACAATCTTAAACTCATGTATATGGATACCGACTCGTTCATTTATTTGGTTAACACCCCAGATGTATATCAAAACAAGTTGGATTTCCTAGAACACCTGGACACATCAGATTATCCTACTAATCACCTATGTTACTCTACATCAAACAAGAAAACGTAGGGGAAATTTAAAGACGAGGCTTGTGGACAAATTATAAAAGCATTTGTTGGACTTAGAGCTAAAATGTACGCTTTAGACATAAATGGTAAAGAAATCAAAAAGATTAAAGGTATTAACAGAAGTGTTGTCAAAAATTGTATAAGCTTTCAAGATTATAAGGATTGTGTCATGAAAAACAATGTAAAAAGAATACCCATGAACATTATCGCTTCTAAACAACATGACATATCATCTATAAGACTAAACAAAATTGCTTTGTGTCCTGGTGATGATAAAAGAGTGATTGATGCTGATGGTATAGGTACACATGCCTATGGTCATTACTCAATCATTGGCCATGCTTAAAGAGTTAAGTTATGAATATCAAAACCTTCTGCCTGCAACTAGCAAATACATAAAACAAAACAATTTAGGAAATAAAACAATAGCACTACAAAAATAAAAAAATAAAAATAAAAAAATAGTTTTCATAATCAAAAATAAATAAAATAGAAAACAAAATAAAAAAGAATATATATAAAAATGTATTATGTGTAAATAGTGTACATGTATTTAAAATAAAAATATTTTATGGCCACTGCTTGTACATTTCTAATTACTACCCGCCTCTCCCCACTCCTAATGCAAAATACAAACATGTAAAACACAAATTGGAAAATCCATGTTTCCATAATGATAAAATAGAAAAACATTAAACTGAAATTTAAAAAAAACTGTAAATGGGAATTTGGTAAATTGACAAATGTGTAAACAACAAATTGGAAAATCCATGTTTCTATATCATGAAATTGAAAAACTTTAAACTGTCATTTTAAAAACTGTAAATGGAATAATTTGAAATTGATAAATGTGTAAACAACAAAAAGCAAAAATCCATTTTTCCATATTATGAAATTGAAAAACTAAAAACTGACATTTTGAAAATACTGAAAATGGGAAATTGGAAAATTGACAAATGTGTAAACAACAAAATGCAAATTCCATGTTTCCATATTATGAAATTGAAAAAACTTAAAACTGACATTAAAAAACTGAAAATGGGAAATTGGAAAATAGACAAATGTGTAAACAACAAAATGAAAAAAAATACCCGGTTGGGGTAGTGATCATGTTGTACAGTAGCCTATAAGACTAGCATAAGGATAGTTGCATGTGCCCTTATATACTTTGTGTGTTTGGATTAGCTTAAGTTAGGTTTGGTAAAGTTAGGTTTGGTAAGGTTAGGTATGTGACCTTGTAGTTTTCTCTTTTCGGAAAATGTAAAATCTAAAATAAAAAAACTTAAATGTAAAATCTAAAAAAAACTAAAATACAAAAAATCAAAAATATAAAATCTAATAAATGTAAATTGAAAAAATCAAAATCTAAAATGTTAAAATGTATAATGTTAAAACATAAAATCTAAAATCTTTAAATGAGGTTTCTGTGGGTTAGTTTAGGTTCGGTTAGGTTAGGTTATAACTAAGTTTATTATTTGTGCTCCCCCATTTGCTCTTACTTTTTTGCTCTCACATTTTTGCTCCCACTTTTTTGCTCCCACTTATTTGCTCAAACTTTTTGCTCCCACTTTTTTTTGCTCCCACTTTTTGCTCCCACTTTTTTTGCTCTCACTTTTTTTGCTCCCACTTTTTAGCTCCCACTTTTTGCTCCCACTTTTTTGCTCCCACTTTTTGCTCCCACTTTTTGCTCCCACTATTTTGCTCTTACTTTTTGCTCTCAATTTTTTTGCTCACAGTTTTTGCTGTTACTTTTTGCTCCCTTATTTGCCCCCACTTTGACGTTAGGTTATGTTAGGTTATGTTAGGTTAGGTTAGGTTAGGTGAAGTTAGGTTAGGTTAGGTTAGGTTATGTTAGGTTATTATGTGTGCTCTCATATTTGCTCTGACTTTGAAGTTAGGTTAGGTTAGGTTAAGTTAGGTTAGGTTAGGTTAGGTGAAGTTGGGTTAGGCAGAATGGTTGAGGTATGAATCAAAAGCCAGCTCCTGTCAGTTTTGCCTCACAAGGCTGAGTGTACCCCGTTCCACTCCTGAGACCAGAAATTAAATTTCTTGGCAGAGCCGGGATTGGAACCTCAGGAATGACTGCCAAGAATGCTTGCCACTACACCAAGAAGTGGACAATATAAGGCTTGTCTTGATTGTATACAATCAGTAATTACCTAATAATAATATAATAATAATAATAAATATTCCATTTAGCAACTACACTGCCGACCTCTCTCTGTGACGTCATGCACGGTCTCAGGGCGTGGCGGCCATGTTGCCCATTAGCCCCTGTGCCAGCTCTGACTGACCCCTCTATAAGAATAACATGGGGCTGAGTGCGCGCGGCGGCCATCTTGCCCATTAGCCCCTGTGCCAGCTTCGGCCTATATATCCTACTTGTGCATGAATCAATTGACATTATTTCGATCAACAATACTAAATAAAGAACTGTTCGTACCGCAGTAGTTCTTTTGGAACATGGACGGTCGTGGGGTGTGGGGGAGGAAATAAACCCTCTTCCACACCTGGAATGGCCAAAGAATAATCCAAACACTCTTCTACGTACAACGCATGGAACGAGAAAGTGGAGCACTGTAGTTTCATGCTGAACCATCAGATGTCACACATCACCAGAAACACGAACGCTTCAGACACCGGTAGACGATTGGCAACTTTCAAAATACTGTTGTTAATATTTCATTAAGGAACTTTAGACACCGTGGTCATTAGTCCCGTGTATTCGGGTGCGTGTTGAATCTGTCCGGTATTAATGTGGTGTCTTTGGTAGTGTTTATTAAGTACTAGCAACCCGAACCGGCTTCGCCCGGGAACAGTTATGAATGCATTACGTGATAAGCGCTATTTCTTTTTCAATGTCAATGAATAACGACCAATATCCGTTTCACGTCTCGGCATGATGGGTTAAAATCACCGACTGGACTATTGATTGTATTATCATGGAGACGCATGTGCAACAAATTCTTGTCAGACGTAATTTAAGAATGGCGAGGTGCATGAAACATAAATCCCCCTTCTGTCCAATCTTACGTTGACTGTGATTTTTGCGGAACGAAAAGTTCACAGGCGAAATGAAGAAAAGCCGAGTTGTACTTCCAGGAAAACTCCAAACACAACCACTCTACTCTAGAGTTTTTAACTCAACACGACTCGACAGTTTGCTGCTGCTGTATCTGGATCAATAAGCTCGTCCGCTAGCTAAGCTGTAACTGGGGTGATAGACTCGCTCGTGGACATGGTTGGAAGAAATTAAAACGTAAAAATACTTATAGTGGGCGATGTATTGAAGATAGATATATGCTCTCGCGGACTTTTTTTTTGTAGAACCTTTCATGTTGAACAATTCTTACACTCATAGTATTTAGATATTTTGAACGGTTTGCCCAGCGTAAGCTTACAAAGAGCCCGGATGCCAGGTTTTTTTTTCGACTTTTCCACTGATATCGTTACTGCTCGGCTTCCTTTGATACATTCTTTTCTACAGAAATCATCCTCGAGATGTCCTTTACAGAATGGTGAAACCCGCATTAAAATCCATCCAGTGGTTCTCGAGTTTACCCGTAACATCCAAGAATCGGGGACTTTGTAGAGATTTTATACTGAGTAGAGATTATACGCCAATCAGTATAATTTAATATAATCCCCCTTCCGTCCAATCTTCAATTGACTGTGAATTTTGGGGAACGAAAAGTTCACAGGCGAAATGAGAGTTGCACTTCCAGTGGGTAGATTATTGGCTGAGGAATAACCCACCCACCAAGGGAAGATGATTAAGAAAAGGAAGTGGGTTTCGGACTGGAGAAAAAGGATAGAGAAATAGGATGAGAGTTTCACAAAAGTTATAAATTTAACCTTTAATGCACTGAGAGGCGGTTTCCACTGAAAATCCGTTCTCTGATACCTAAAATGGGTATGAGCTTGGTCTAAGCTGACGGGAAATACAGCTAGGACTTGGGCGGTTTGCAAGAGCGTGGCCTTTGTATATTCCCTCTAAAGCAGGCATAAGACTACTATGGGGAAGGGTGTTGGTCTGGCAAGACTGAGAGTAACAGATTTATTGTATGTCTTTTCAAAGAAATTCGTTTTTTTCAAAGTAATTCGAAGAATGCCAATAATTTGAATCAAGTTGGGTATTTCCAGTTTTTGAAGTTATAGAGTTCCTGAAAAAGCGACCAAGTGCTTCCAGGAAGGATAGTGATAAAAAATTATACCTTGGAGAGTAATTTTGGTAAGTTAACCAATGGTTGCATCTGGAAATTGCTAAGCTTTTACTCAGCGTGAGGCCGGCTAAAAGTTTAGACAAAGAAAAACACTTATCTTTTGAAAAACTGACCATAAGTTTTCGGAGAGGATCTCCACAAGCAGGTAGCTGGCGTAGCGAGCTTTACTTGCCTTACTGGCCAGTTAGAATTAGCTATTAAAGCTAAGAGAAACTTTAACGAGATTACCACTAAGAGTTCTTGCTCAAATGCAACGAGTGGTGAAAGCCCTATTAATAGATTTAATGGCATTGAGTAGGGAAAGCCAAGGAGGACAGGATCTTGCCTAACCGTTGTATTAGAAAAATGAAAAGGCAGAAAGAAACGCTTGATTTATTTAACAATTCAAAATAAGTTGATAACTTTAATAAATATATATTTTTCTGACAAATATAGATCATTTAAACTTTTTTAACAAATGGGGTCGCAGACCTCCTAACATTTAGAGATTGCTCCAGGCAAATAACAATTTATGAGGCTTCAAACCTTATATATGTACTAAAATCTTTGCAAGATTTAAAAAAGACAAATGAAGTAATTAAAGTTTAAACATTCAACTGAGTACAAGGAGTGTACTTTAAAAAATTTCCAGGTAACTATTTTAGAAAAAGTTACAACTTCGAAAATGACAACGAGAAAAAACATGAAGAATAAGATAGAAGTTCCTACAACTTTTTATATTTAAGCTGAATTACTTTATAACAATTATACAAAAGAGAGCAGGTCACTTACGGTGAAACCTGAAGAGAAAGTCAAAAGGAAGGTTCTAGACTTCCTATGTTTAAGTAGTAATCACGAGCCAAATGGGGAAGTTTCCATTTCGTGAGACCTAGAAATAACTCACTCAAGAGTTGAAAGAATTGTTTTCCCTGATTATAAGGTAGAAACAATGTGAGTTTGAACCGTGTATAAAACAGGTAGTTATGCAGAAATTAAGTAATGCTAAACAAACAAGATGGAAGGGCACTTCGTTGAGTGACACCTTATAGTAAAGTTACAATTTGATTAATATGGTGTGTTAGTAGAAGGTTTAGGGAAGATCAATTGGGATTGAGGAGAAATGTTCATGACCTTATTTAATGTAAACGGACGTTCGCGACGCGGAAGAAATACTGAAAGCACTGTTTCTCACTATAGTCTTTTGAATAGATGAAAAATTCACTGTAGTAACACGAAAGTTTATGGCAAAGAAAGTTATTGCAATGATGAAAAAGGACTGGTTGCACTAGATAGGCGAGAGTCTATTTCTTGAGAAGTTTGTGAATTACAATTAAATGCGCCATAGAACATTCCAGCGGTGGAAGAAAATTCGCTATTGTAGTAATTTAGAAGTAAGATTCTTCAATTCTGAATAGAATATTCACAAGTGAGTGAAAAATACATGACGACAGGACTTGTAGATAAAGTACAGGATTTGGAAGGTTCCAGAACGATCTTAATAGAAGAATGGGGCCAAAGTTAATCCAGCGGAGGAACTAGCTTGGTGAATTATAGACAGCGGGTATTAGATAATATCCCACGTGGTGAGAAGATTTCTCATTTAAGGAGCTTAAGAAAAGCTACTTTCTGTTAAAGTTGACTTAGACAGACAAAAGCTCAACATGGCAAATCCCACGAAGAATGATTACCACCCCAAATAAGTAATCTCACGCTGTCTATAAAATATCGTTAAAAACATGTAGAAGTTAAAACCATGAAGATGAGGTTAAACCTTGAAGCTGTACTTATCTTGGTTGCATGTCGAAGGTGAAGTTCCCTTTGATGGATGCCTAGAGTGCCAACATGGCGTAGAGAGTAGAGAATGCCTCTTTGTTAGAGGAGCCTGGCTCTAGTTGAGCCCTGACTGAGTCGACGGCCGGCGCACAAGTGAGACCCACTCAGCGGAGCACAGAGGGTCCAAGGAAGGGAAAAGAGTGGGGGTAGGAAACAAAAGGTATACATATCAGCATAACCAACTTAAGAAATTAAATTCTCTTGAGGAGATGGTCTTCAAAGAGTTGATAGCAGGCGATACTAGCACAGCATGGTGAGTGAAAAAGTAAACGACGTTCTCTTGCTCATGGAGATAATAGCTGGCGATGGTAGCAAAATCTGGTGGCCAGATGGATAAGTAAATCCTCTTGCACCAGGAAGAATTGAGGAGCTTCAGAGATTCGCTGCTAGATGACGCTAGGTGGGTCATGGAAGATATATATCTAGAACAGACTCATAAAAGATATAAGCGACATGATCACCAAAGAGAAAATAGAAGATCACTGTTGGTGTTTGACAAAGAGGAAGGAATGAACATGCAAAGGGCATTAAACTTTATATTCTCTCGTACCGTGTATTCCAAGAATACACCAAACTGGGAGGGCGAAACACCAACAGAGAACAAATAAGCAGTTACACATTTAAAGGCAATGGAGCGATCAAAGACAGTGGTCTTGTGATCGGACCATTAGTGGTCAAGATTTTGGCCACCCTGACTCTCCCATCTCTTCCAGGATAACACTCGGTCACTCTACCAGGGGTCCAAACTAGAGGGGGTGAAACATCCCTAACCAAGACCAAGTCGCCCACTTTAATGTCGGGACTGGAAAGAAACCACTTCTGTCTCCGTTGCAAGGAAGTTAAATATTCCAAGTTCCACCTCTTCCAAAAAGAATTACGGAGGGCTTCAAGTTTACGCCAAACAATAGGTAGATTTGAATCCCTGTAAGAATTGGGAAGAGGAGGAGGGGCAGAAAGAGAAGTGCCGATAAGGAAGTGACCAGGTGTAAGTGGAAGCAAGTCATCAGGGTCATTGGAAAGCGGAGTTAAAGGGTGAGAGTTAACACCACCCTCAATCAGAACGGATAGTGAATTGAATTCTTCATAAGTCAGAATGCGATTACCTAAGATTTTTCTTAAATGACGTTTAGTGAGCTTTACACAAGATTCCCACCTACCACCGTGATGAGGAGCGTAGGGAGGTATAAAGCGCCATTTGAAACCCTTTGAATAGGAAAAATTAGAAATTTGTTCCATGGCAGGAGAAGATGTGAGAGCTTTCTTCCACAGAGAAGCTGTGCCCTGAAAGGTGGAAGCGTTATCAGAGAACATGTCTGAAGGAACACCACGCCTAGCGGTGAAGCGAGAGACGGCTGATAAAAAGAAAGAAGTAGAAGCATTCGTTACTAGTTCCAAGTGGATTGCGCCAGTAACCATGCAAACAAAGAGAGAAACATAAAGCTTACCAAACAATTTGCGTTTAGCTTCAGGAGAATTTCGTTGATATTGGATCGGACCCATATAGTCCACACCAGTTAAAGCAAATGGGCGTAAAGGGGAAGAGCGAATAGAGGGCAGATCGCTCATTAATTGAGTATTGATTTTAGGTTTCGCTTTAAAGCAAGGAATGCACTTATGAATTACAGAAGATACTTCATGAATTCCGTTTATGATCCAGTACTTTTCCCTTAAGAGGCAAAGCAGAGTGCGTGTACCAACATGCAGATTACGATAATGAAAGTCACGTATAATTAAGGAAGTTACGTGATGTTTAGAAGGCAAAATAACGGGATGCTTTTTGTCCTCAGAGAGCAAAGATTGCGAGAGCCTTCCACCTACCCTGAGTAACCCATGGTCATCAAGGAACGGGGCCAAAGCACGAAGACGACTGGATTTGGGAAGATCCCTTTTAGAAGAAAGTAAAGACAATTCAGAAGAAAAGGCTTCTTGCTGTGTCAGTTGTAAAACCTTAATGTTAGCGAGATTCAATTCATGATTGGTAAGGTGTGGTTTAGGGAGAAGAGGTTGGTCAACCACAAAAATATTTCCATCTAAGGAGATAGGCGACAATTCGTATTAATTTATGAAAAGAAGAATAGCGGGACAATAAGGGATGAGAAGCGTTGGTAACAAGACACGAAGCAATGGATGGAGGTACTTTAGCGTCAGGCAAGTTGGAGTTTGTAGCTGGAGGTTTAGAAGGCCAACAAGAAGAATTTTCGATTAACCACGAGGGCCCATGCCAGTACAACTGGGAAGCTGCCAATTGAGAAGGTAAACAACCACGAGAGATAATATCGGCTGGGTTATCAGCACTGGGCACATGCCTCCATTGACATCAGAAGAAAGAGTTTGAATTTTGGAAACTCTGTTTGCAACAAAAGTTTGCCAGTGAGAGGGGTTTTTTGCAATCCAAGAAAGGGTGATCATGGAATCGCTCCAGAGATAGATTTGCGAGAATTCGACTTTTAATACTTCCCGTAATTTCTTTACAAGTTCTGCAGCCACGAGTGCAGCGCACGATTCAAGCCTAGGCAAAGTGATAGATTTAAGAGGAACGACCTTCGATTTGGCACAAACAAGGTTGGAAACTGAAGATCCATAGAATGAACCGTGATAAACTAAATATGCGCAGCAACCATAAGCTTTTTCGGAACTGTCCGCGAACACATGAAGGAAAAAGGATGCATTAGAATGAGCGTTAATTAAATTCCTAGGAATTTCAATAAGGGAAAGTTACAGCAAATTGCTGCGAAACGAGAGCCAACGATTAAGAAAAGAAAGAGGGACAGTGTCATCCCATTCACATTTGAGCGACCACAGCTCTTGCATGAAGAGTTTGGCTATAACGGTAACTGGGGCAAGGAATTGAAGTGGATCAAAAATTTTTGCAATTTCAGAGAGAATTTGTCTTTGTGTTAGGAAGCTCTTCTGCGAGCGAAACGTTATAGATAAGAGTGTCAGTGCTAGTGCACCAATGAACTCCTAGAGTTTTTATAGATTCGGAGTTTCCACAAATTTCGACAGAAGAAGGATCTACGTCTTCGATGGGAAACTGGGCGAGAAACTCAGGGGAGTTGGAATTCCACTTATGAAGTGGGAAACCTCCATTCCTTAGCAATGCCTGAAGTTCTAAAGACACAAAAGGAGCTTCCTCCAAAGTGGGGAAGGAATGCAAATAATCGTCAACATAGAATGACGTAGTTAGTGCTTCAGAGGCTCTGGAATCAAATAAATGTCCATCTTGTGAGGCTAGCAAGTGTAGGGATCGGATAGCAAGGAAAGCACAGGGTTTTAAGCCATAAGTAACCGTTTTTAAGCAAAATACCTTAATGGGCTTGTTGATTTCATCACGCGACAAGATTCTTTGGAGATCTCGTTGTTCCGGTTGAATTAACACTTGACGGTACATCTGTTTTATATCAGCTATGACAGCTATGGGAAATAATCGAAAGTTTAAGAGTATAGCAGATAGATCTGACTGAATAGCAGGACTAGAGTAAAGGGTGTCGTTAAGGCTGTTGCCATTAACGTCGGGCGATGAACCATTGAAAACAACTCGGATTTTATCTTTTACAAGAGGGTTTTTCCACACGGGATGACGATTTAAATAAACCGTTTCAATTGGGGGGTACAGTTCATCATCAGATTTGTTTACGACTTCCATATGATCTAAGCTTTCATACTCATCCATAAAATCAGTGTACTGCTGTTTAACAAGAGGTTCTTTCTTGAATTTGCTCTCGATAGCAAAGAGAGCTTTTCGAGCTTTGGGCTGAGAGTTAATAAGTTTGGGAGGATTATGTAATCTTGGCATTTGAACAACGAACCGGCCATCAGAAGAACGAGTGGTGGTGTTCAAAAAAAGTTGCTCACAGAATTCATTTTCTGAAGAAGTTACATTAGGAGGATCAACGCTTTCAAGCCTCCAAAACTGTTCCAGGTCAGTATTGGAGAAGTAACATTGCGATGCAGGTTGGGGAGAATAATGGGGAAGTTGACCTGTGACGATCCATCCAAAATTAGTGACTCTGGCGACCACGTTTGAGGATAACTTGCGAACCTGTTTACGAAGGCAATTCCAGAAAACATTGGCACTAAAGAGTATGTCAATAGGATTTTGCATGTTGAACAAAGGATCAGCTAGCCTTAAATGCGAGGGAATGTTTAACCCTGAAATATCCACAGAGTGACTTGGAGTGTCTTCTCCAATGCTATTGAGAATGAGACAATTATGTTTAAAGAAGTTGTTTCTATGACAAATATCTCTTATAGTTAGCTTCGAGAATTGTAAAGCTTGCGATTTTGAGCTGTTGATGCCCGACACGTTGATAGAAGTGGGGTTTACAGGTAGGCCTAGTTTTCTAATCAAGGAATTAGACACAAAATCATGAGTTGCTGCTGAATCTAAAAGACCGCGTGCACGGACCCAGTTGCCAATGTTATCCTGAACTTCGATTTGGACAGTAGACAACAATACTTGAGCACTGCGAATGGACTTGGCATTTTGAATATACGATGAAGCATTAGAACTGTTAGCACTATCATTTTTCGGAGAAGTAGATGCTGTCGATGACCTTGCCTGATCATGACGATGTAGCAAAGTGTGATGAGCCTTTTCACAATGGTAGCAAAGTCTTGTGGACTTGCAATTAGGAGCAGAATGAGTAGGCGCTAGGCAATTGAAGCAATGTTTGTTCTGGGAAACTAATTTTCTTCTGTCGTCGACTGACATTTCTTTAAAGGATTTACAGAGGTATAGGGCATGGGGATCTTTACAAAGAATGCACTTTAAAGGTTCGTTTAAACTCTTGCGAGGTTCGCTTTGAGTGTTTAAAACCATAGAGCTAGCAACACGACGTTCACTAGACCTAGTCGGGTAACCAGTAGAGTTTGATTTAAATTTAGATGAGCTGGACCCGGGTTTGTGGGTATTAGACGCTAAGCGTTCGCTTTTAGGTTTGATGGACATTAATTCAAACTTAGAACTAGGAGATGAGGGATCACTTTTATTAGCTAGAGCGGTTAAGAGTTGGCATCTAGCGTTTATGAAAGTGACTAAATGCTCGTAAGAGTAGTCGTCTTCTTTAGAAAGTTCAATTTCCCAAGCTTTGAGGGTAGCAGCATCAACTTTAGAAACCACTAAATGTATTAGGAAAGTATCCCAATGTTCAGTAGGTTGATGTAATTGGGACAAAGCCTTAACGTGAAGTTGTGTAGTATCAACTAGAGTACGCAAACTAGTGACGTCATTGTGCTGTGACGCAGGCAGGTTGAATAGAGCCTTCATATGGCGTTGAATACGTAACCGTAAATTTCCATATCTTTCTTTTAATAAGTTAAAGGCAATGGGGGTAATTTTCGGCACGTAGAGGAAGTGCTTCGACTAACTGCAAAGCTTGACCTCGGAGGATAGATCTCAAGTAATGAAACTTGTAAATGACTTGAATGTCTTCATTGTCATGAACAAGGGAGCAAAATAATTCATAGAAAGAATCCCAAGTAGATTCATCTCCAGAAAAATGGGGTAAATCAATTTTAGGTAAAATTGGTTCGGGCTTATGAGAACCATCACGGAAAGAAGTTTGTGGTTCATGAAGGGAACCAAGAACAGAAGCGTCCTTTTTCTGCTCCTCTTCGAGTTGGCGTATTATTTTGAAAGCAGAACCTATGCCTTCGTAATATTGGTTTTCTACTTCGACACGATCTTCGGTTTGATTGAGCATACAAGTTTCTATTTCTGTTTGAATGTTACAATAATTTTCATAAGAACGTTCAAAATCCCTTACACGATGTTTCAACAAGTCTAATTGAGCTTCTGAGGGATCTAACTCCTTTATGTACTTTCTGAATCGGGTAATTTGCCCTTTATAGGATGCTCGTTTAGAAGTAAGTTTTTCATCCTTATCCTTATCAGTAGGAGCCATGTTAAAGAAGATAGATTGAAATGCAACTCACGAAACTGTGGAACCTTGGAAATGCTGTCAAGCTGGCAGCAGCAAATAAGTAGAAAGAACGGGACACACCAAAGGAGACAGGAGCGGCCTCTTTCCCCTTCACAGGCTTAGCACGATGTGGTTATAGCTGAAAGATTCAAGCAGATATTAATAATTTGCAAAGTATTGCCAAACAGAAAAATGACAAAAGGACTCTCCCGGGTTTCGGCACCAAATTTTGGGTAGATTATTGGCTGAGGAATAACCCACCCACCAAGGGAAGATGATTAAGAAAAGGAAGTGGGTTTCGGACTGGAGAAAAAGGATAGAGAAATAGGATGAGAGTTCCACAAAAGTTATAAATTTAACCTTTAATGCACTTAGAGGCGGTTTCCACTGAAAATCCGTTCTCTGATACCTAAAATGGGTAAGAGCTTGGTCTAAGCTGACGGGAAATACAGCTAGGACTTCGGCGGTTTGCAAGAGCGTGGCCTTAGTATATTCCCTCTCAAGCAGGCATAAGACTACTATGGGGAAGGGTGTTGGTCTGGCAAGACTGAGAGTAACAGATTTATTGTATGTCTTTTCAAAGAAATTCGTTTTTTCAAAGTAATTCGAAGAATGCCAATAATTTGAATCAAGTTGGGTATTTCCAGTTTTTGAAGTTATAGAGTTCCTGAAAAAGCGACCAAGTGCTTCCAGGAAGGATAGTGATAAAAAATTATACCTTGGAGAGTAATTTTGCTAAGTTAACCAATGGTTGCATCTGGAAATGGCTAAGCTTTTACTCAGCGAGAGGCCGGCTAAAAGTTTAGACAAAGAAAAACACTTATCTTTTGAAAAACTGACCATAAGTTTTCGGAGAGGATCTCCACAAGCAGGTAGCTGGCGTAGCGAGCTTTACTTGCCTTACTGGCCAGTTAGAATTAGCTATTAAAGCTAAGAGAAACTTTAACGAGATGACCACTCAGAGTTCTTGCTCAAATGCAACGAGTGGTGAAAGCCCTATTAATAGATTTAATGGCATTGAGTAGGGAGAGCCAAGGAGGACAGGATCTTGCCTAACCGTTGTATTAGAAAAATGAAAAGGCAGAAAGAAACGCTTGATTTATTTAACAATTCAAAAGAAGTTGATAACTTTAATAAATATATATTTTTCTGACAAATATAGATCATTTAAACTTTTTAACAAATGGGGTCGCAGACCTCCTAACATTTAGAGATTGCTCCAGGCAAATAACAATTTATGAGTTTTCAAACCTTATATATGTACTAAAATCTTTGCAAGATTTAAAAAAGACAAATGAAGTAATTAAAGTTTAAACATTCAACTGAGTACAAGGAGTGTACTTTAAAAAATTTCCAGGTAACTATTTTAGAAAAAGTTACAACTTCGAAAATGACAACGAGAAAAAACATGAAGAATAAGATAGAAGTTCCTACAACTTTTTATATTTAAGCTGAATTACTTTATAACAATTATACAAAAGAGAGCAGGTCACTTACGGTGAAACCTGAAGAGAAAGTCAAAAGGAAGGTTCTAGACTTCCTATGTTTAAGTAGTAATCACGAGCCAAATGGGGAAGTTTCCATTTCGTGAGACCTAGAAATAACTCACTCAAGAGTTGAAAGAATTGTTTTCCCTGATTATAAGGTAGAAACAATGTGAGTTTGAACCGTGTATAAAACACGTAGTTATGCAGAAATTAAGTAATGCTAAACAAACAAGATGGAAGGGCACTTCGTTGAGTGACACCTTATAGTAAAGTTACAATTTGATTAATATGGTGTGTTAGTAGAAGGTTTAGGGAAGATCAATTGGGATTGAGGAGAAATGTTCATGGCCTTATTTAATGTAAACGGACGTTCGCGACGCGGAAGAAATACTGAAAGCACTGTTTCTCACTATAGTCTTTTGATTAGATGAAAAATTCACTGTAGTAACACGAAAGTTTATGGCAAAGAAAGTTATTGCAATGATGAAAACGGACTGGTTACACTAGATAGGCGAGAGTCTATTTCTTGAGAAGTTTGTGAATTACAATTAAATGCGCCATAGAACATTCCAGCGGTGGAAGAAAATTCGCTATTGTAGTAATTTAGAAGTAAGATTCTTCAATTCTGAATAGTATTTTCACAAGTGAGTGAAAAATACATGACGACAGGACTTGTAGATAAAGTACAGGATCTGGAAGGTTCCAGAACGATCTTATTAGAAGAATGGGGCCAAAGTTAATCCAGCGGAGGAACTAGCTTGGTGAATTATAGACAGCGGGTATTAGATAATATCCCACGTGGTGAGAAGATTTCTCATTTAAAGAGCTTAAGAAAAGCTTATTTACTTACTTACTTAATTCCTGCCGCTCCTTCCGGAGCATAGGGCCTTGGCGAAATTTCTCCACGCAGTACGGTTCCTGGCTATTCTCTTCACTTGACTCCAGTTCTTGTCCTCCTCTGCAATTTCATTTTCGATCGTCCTCTTCCAGGTCTTCTTAGGTCGACCTCGCTTCCTGGCACCTTGAGGATTCCAGTCTAGCGCCGCCTTCGCAACAGCTCCGTCCGGCTTCCTTAGTGTGTGACCGATCCAGCGCCATTTCCTCTCCTTGATCTGGATGCTAATCGGTTGTTGATTGGTGATGGTCCAAAGATCTTCGTTTGAGATTATGTCCGGCCACCTCACATTCATGATGCGACGCAGACATCTGTTAATGAACACCTGTAGCTGGTTGTTGATCGGTTTTGTGACTTTCCATGTTTCACAGCCATAGAGAAGAATCGACTTTACGTTGCTATTGAAAAGGCGGGGCTTGGTCTTCCTGGAAATGTTTCTATTTCTCCAGATGGGGTAGAGCTGGACAAAGGCACCATTTGCCTTCCTGATACGGCTTCGAACATCTTCCTCTGCTCCCCCATCATTTGTGACTATACTCCCAAGGTAGAGGAAGGACTCAACTCGCTCAATTTCCTTTCCGTTGACTGTCAAGCTAGTCGTGACGTCAGAATTTATCCTCATCTCTTTGGTCTTGTTGGTGTTAATCATCAGTCCTGCACGTTCTGCTTCTCTCTGCAACCTCCCCAGCTTATCTTCTATGTCTCGGTACCGTTGTGCCATAAGACAAATGTCGTCCGCGAAATCCAGATCTTCAAGCCTGTCATTTATACCCCATTGAATACCCCTCTTCCGTCCTCCCATTACCTTCTTCATCACACTATCCAGGACCAACAGGAACAAAGTGGGGGAAAGGACACACCCCTGTCTCACTCCGGAACTGACCTTTATCTTTTCTGTTAATTTGCTTTCGTGTAGAACCTGGCACTCATACCCTTCGTACATCTCTTCCATGATTCTGATGATCTTTGTTGGAATTTTATATTCCTCGAGGGTCTTCCACATGATTCTTTGATTTACGGAGTCAAAAGCTTTCTCGAAGTCAACAAATGTGAGGTAAAGGGTATTCCGCCACTCCACACTCTGCTCCAGGATGATTCGGAGGGTGTTGATGAGATCCACACAGCTGCGATGTTGTCGAAATCCAGCCTGTTCCTTCCGAAGCCTTTTTTCTACGCAGTCTTTTATACGATTCAGGATGACTCTCGCCAGTACTTTGCTTGGAATGGACAGCAAGGTGATTCCCCTCCAGTTATTACAGTTTGTGGTGACCCCTTTCTTCGGTAACTTGACGATCAACCCCTTCTTCCAGTCGGTTGGTATTTTCTCCTCCTTCCAGGTCTTCTCCAACAGCGGGTGCAGCAGATTGATCGTGATATCCAGGTCTGCTTTCAATACTTCTGCTGGGATATTATCCAGACCTGGTGCCTTCCCGCACTTTATCTGCTTCAACGCTGTCCGTATTTCGCCCCGAGTTGGGGAGTCGAGGCTGATGTCCGGGTCACTTTCTGCTTCCTCTTCATCTCCTCCTCGCTGCTTACTTTCTGGTCCTCTATCTCTATTAAGAACCTCCGCAAAGTGTTCTCTCCATCTAGTCAGCTGCTGTTCACACGTCATGAGGATCTCGCCCGTCTTGCTCTTCACAGGCCTAGTTTTATTAAAACCTTTCTTCGAAAGCATCTTTGTGATGCCATAGAGCTCCTTATCGTCCCCCCTTCTTGCCGCTTCTTCTGCTTTCACCGCGTGTTCATCAATCCACCTCCTATGATCCTTCCGCACACTCCTATTTACCTCCCTGTTTGCTGTTGAATACTCTGCCTGTGTGAGAGCCTTCTGCTGCCTAGTCTTGCAGGTGTTGAGCTTAGCCTTAATCTCCTTTCTATAATTTATCTTGTCCCAGGTCTGATCGGATATCCATTCTTTCCGCAGGTAGTTCTTGTACCCGAGCTGCATCTCACTGGTCTCCACAAAGATATTCTTTACCTCGCTCCACACAGTCTCTACATCCTTCTCTGTCTCGGAGTCCAACACCTGGAATTTATTTCTGAGCTCCAGTTTAAATTGGTCCAATCTCTGCTGGTTCTTAAGCTTGCCCACATCAAACTTGTTGTGCCGAGTGATAAACTTTCGGCGGACTGCCACGATCTTCATGCGGAAGTTGGCAACCATAAGATGATGGTCACTACCGACATCCGCTCCTCTCTTGTTCCTAACATCTTCCAAGCTTCTTCAGAACCTCCTGCTCACCGCGATGTGATCAATTTGATTTTCTGTGACTTGATCAGGAGACACCCAGGTGACCTTGTGGCACCGCCTATGAGGAAACACCGTGCCACCCATCACCAAATCCTGACTGGCACAATATTCCGTAAATTTCTCCCCATTGTTATTCATCTCACCAAGGCCATGTTTACCCATGATCTGCTCCAACCCCTCATTGTTTGATCCCACCTTCGCGTTGAAGTCTCCCATAACAATGAGAATGTCCTTCTTACTTGTTTGTCTTGTGGCATCTCGCAGCATTTGGTAGAATTCTTCCTTCTTCTCTGGCTCCGATTGTTCTGTAGGCGCATAGCATTGGATGATGATCACATTCCTGATCTTTGTCTTGAACCTAGCAAACATGAGCATGCTAGAAATTGGCTTCCACTCCATAAGGCTCCTCTTTGCATTTCTGTTGAGCAGCAACCCCACTCCATCCCTGTGTTCTTCCTCATCGCCCCCAGAATAGAGAAATGTAATTCCATCTGTTGTCTGTATTTCACCAAATCCTGGCCACCTCACCTCACTCAATCCTAGGATATCCAGCCCATAGTTCTTCATCTCCCGTGTCACTTGTTTCAGTCTGGTTTTCTCCATCAAGGTCCTCACATTCCAGAAACCGATTTTCGTAATCCTTTTCATGCCAAAAGTCGTCATCAGGTTATCCGTCCGGTTTTGTAATTTCGCTTCAGTTTCAGTAATCAGTTTATTTAAGAGGAGCGAGTGATTAACCCACTGCCTCCGAGTGCCTTGGAGGGACTGCCACCTTAGGCCTGAGGCACCAGGCTGATTTTCTGTCAGGGTTTCTTCCCTTAGCCTTTGAAGAACCAACTCCAAACTACAAGGCAGCAGTTGTTTCACCAGAGCCCCGTTAGCCGTAATTTCTTCAGGGTTCCTGTAGGGCCTTCACAGCTACCATAGCGGTCTTGAGGCACACAAAGTCCCCACTGTACTTCACCCCTAAAGGCAATCCCCTACTTCATTACGTTGCCCATCTCCCACGACGAGGACGAGGGGTTGGATTTGTGGGAGACTTAAGAAAAGCTACTTTCTGTTAAAGTTGACTTAGACAGACAAAAGCTCAACATGGCAAATCCCACGAAGAATGATTACCACCCCAAATAAGTAATCTCACGCTGTCTATAAAATATCGTTAAAAACATGTAGAAGTTAAAACCATGAAGATGAGGTTAAACCTTGAAGCTGTACTTATCTTGGTTGCATGTCGAAGGTGAAGTTCCCTTTGATGGATGCCTAGAGTGCCAACATGGCGTAGAGAGTAGAGAATGCCTCTTTGTTAGAGGAGACTGGCTCTAGTTGAGCCCTGACTGAGTCGACGGCCGGCGCACAAGTGAGACCCACACAGCGGAGCACAGAGGGTCCAAGGAAGGGAAAAGAGTGGGGGTAGGAAACAAAAGGTATACATATCAGCATAACCAACTTAAGAAATTAAATTCTCTTGAGGAGATGGTCTTCAAAGAGTTGATAGCAGGCGATACTAGCACAGCATGGTGAGTGAAAAAGTAAACGACGTTCTCTTGCTCATGGAAATAATAGCTGGCGATGGTAGCAAAATCTGGTGGCCAGATGGATAAATAAATCCTCTTGCACCAGGAAGAATTGAGGAGCTTCAGAGATTCGCTGCTAGATGACGCTAGGTGGGTCATGGAAGATATATATCTAGAACAGACTCATAAAAGATATAA
This sequence comes from Meconema thalassinum, assembly GCA_946902985.2. Lineage (NCBI taxonomy): Eukaryota > Metazoa > Arthropoda > Insecta > Orthoptera > Tettigoniidae > Meconema > Meconema thalassinum. Next base: position 1,296,571,679 of record OX336389.2, read on the forward strand.
GCGACATGATCACCAAAGAGAAAATAGAAGATCACTGTTGGTGTTTGACAAAGAGGAAGGAATGAACATGCAAAGAGCATTAAACTTTATATTCTCTCGTACCGTGTATTCCAAGAATACACCATCCAGGGAATGGCGAGGTGAATGAAACTCAAATCCCCCTTCCGTCCAATCTTAACTTGACTGTGTTTCACAGACGAAATAAAGGAAACCCGAGTTGCACTTCCTGGGGAACTCCAAACACAACCACCCTTCTCTGAAGTTTTACCTCAACATGACTCAACGGTTTGCTGCTGGCTGTATCTGGGGCAATTGGTTCGCCCGCTAGCTAGGCTGTAACAGGGATGATAGACTCGCCCTTAGCTAGCTCGTAAACTGTCACCTCAGTAGTTGAATGGACATGGTTGGAAGAAATTAAAACGTAAAAATACTTATAGTGGGCGATGTATTGAAGATAGATATATGCTCTCGCGGACTTTTTTTGTAGACCTTATCATGCTGAACAATTCTTACACTCATAGTATTTAGATATTTTTAACGGTTTGCCCAGCGTAAGCTTACAAACCGCTCGGACGCCAGGTTTTCTTTCGACTTTTCCACTGAAATCGTTATTGCTCGGCTTCCTTTGATACATTATTCTCTACAGAAATCATCCTCGAGATATCCTTTACAGAATGGTGAAAACCGCATTAAAATTCATTCAGTGGTTCTCGAGTTTACCCGTAACATCCAAGAATCGGGGACTTAGTAGAGATTTTATACTAAGTAGAGATTATACGCCAATCAGTATAATTTAATATAATCTCCCTTCCGTCCAATCTTCAATTGACTGTGAATTTTGGGGAACGGAAAGTTCACAGGCGAAATGAGAGTTGGACTTCCAGGAAATTGCGAGGTGAATGAAACTTAAATCCCCCTTCCGTCCAATCTTAACTTGACTGTGTTTAACAGGCGAAATGAAGGAAACCCAAGTTGCACTTCCAGGGAAACTCCAAACACAACCACCCTTCTCAGAAGGCTTAACTCAACACTACTCAACTGTTTGCTGCGGGCTGTATCTGGGGCAATAGGTTCGCCCGCTAGCTAGGCTGTAACGGGGATGACAGACTCGCCCTTAGTTAGCTCGTAAACTGTCGCCTCAGTAGTTGAATGGACATGGTTGGAAGAAATTAAAACGTAAAAATACTTATAGTGGGCGATGTATTGAAGATAGCATATGCTCTCTAGGACTTTTTTGTAGAACTTTTCATGCTGAACAATTCTTACATTCATAGTATTTAGATATTTTTAACGGTTTGCCCAGCGTAAGCTTACAAAGCACTCGGACCCCAGTTTTTTTTTCGACTTTTCCACTGAAATCGTTACTGCTCGGCTTCCTTTGATACATTATTTTCTACAGAAATCATCCTCGAGATAACCTTTACAGAATGGTGAAAAACCGTATCAAAATCCATCCAGTGGTTCTCGAGTTTACCCGTAACATCCAAGAATCGGGGACTTTGTTTTATACTAAGTAGAGATTTAGGACTAGGATTTGGAAGGGGGCTGATGTAATCTTAAGTTAGGTACTATCCCGGCATTTGATGGAGAAGTGGGTAGCCACTGAAAAACACATATAGGATCTCTGTGGTGCGAATTGAATTTTCAGTCCTGAATTGTCCTCTCGGGGCTGAGTGAACCCTTTTCCAACCCTCAGATCAGAATTGAATTTCTTGGCAGAGTCAGGAATCGAGTCAAGAACACTAACCACTACACCACGGTGCCGTCGTTAAAATACTGCGCCTTACAATGTCCACATTCATTTGTAGTGAGATAGCAAAAATATATGTGAATTGTATGATAATTTACGCTACAGTAAACTTTAGGCTAATCTTAAATAAATATGAAGGTTACAGGGAAAGAAGGGACAGGGCCACTTGAAGCAAAGTTTTAGGGAGAGCAAATTGAAAGTAAGAAAACTTGCATTTCAGAACTAGAGAATTTATGTCTTTAGAATATCAAAGAACCATGTTTGGAGGAAACTTGCACATCACTTTTACTACCTTTTCAGTAAATATTGCTATAAGCGAGTTCAAATTATTATATCAAGCAATCAAGCAATGACCCTGATATTTTCCGCCTGGGATTAAATACAGGAAAATTTTCATTATTACGGGACCAAAGTAACGTATAACAGTTTATATTGGAAGCATGTTATTCACATAATACATCATGCTTAGTTAACAATACAAAGTTAACAATTAGACTATTGTAACAACATTGGCATTATTGTTTTACATTTCACTAATAATAATCATAATTATAATAATGTCTGCTTCTTTCTTGTAATTGGCATTATTGTTCAAAATTTCACATACTACTACTACTACTACTACTACTAATAATAATAATAATAATAATAATAATAACTACTTAGTATAAAACTATGTCCCCGATTCTTCTTAGATGTCACGGGTAATCTCTAGAACTACTGGATGGATTTTGATGGGGTTTTCACCATTCTGTAAAGGATATCTCGAGGAAGGTTTCTGTAGAAAATAATTTATTTATGATCAAAGAAAGCCAAGCAGTAACGATTTCAGTGAAAAAGTTAAAAGAAAACTTGGCATCCGTGCGCTTTTTAAGCTTACGCTGGGCAAACCGTTAAAATATCAATATACTATTTATCATTACTTGGATGATGTGGTTATTTACTCCCGTACCTTTGAAGAACACCTACGTTACTTGGAGGAGGTGTTGAAGAGACTGAGAGATGCGGGATTGACCGTTAAGTTGTCAAAAATTTCCTTTGCCAAGCCTGAAATCTCATTTCTCGGGCACGTAATGTCACCTTCTGGAATTTCTATTGTTCAATCCCGTGCGCAAGCATTTCGAGACTTAATGGATCCCACGGATGTCAAGGAAGTTGCTCGCTTCGTGGGCATGATACATTTTTTTCGAAAGTTTATTCCTAACTTCCTTTCGTAAGAAAGCTGGCAAATTTGAATGGGGGACGTCTCAACGAGCGGCATTTCAAGATCTTAAGACTGCACTTACCAATCCTCCTGTGTTAGCTATATCTGATTTCTCCAAACAAGTTATCGTACAAACGGATGTTTCATGTAAGGCGGTGGCCGCCGTACTTCTCCAAGAGTGTGAGTTGGGAAGACGACCAATTGCATATGCGTCACGAACTGTTACGGATGTTGATACTAAGTATTCTGTATACGAATTAGAAGGTCTTGCCTTAATATATGCGTTAGAGAAATTCAGAATGTGCATCGAGCACGCCCGTTTACTGCTCGAAACCGATAATCAGGCACTTAGTTGGGTTTTGGGTAGGCCTCGTAGAACTGGGATGATCGCTCGCTGGGCGACGAGGATTCTGTCGTTTCAGTTCTCGGTCAAACATATCCGTGGCACTGAGAATCAGATAGCTCCCTTTCTAGAATGTACTGAGCCCGATATCCCAACCGTGGATTGCGTGGCCCGACACACCGCGATCCCAAGTTGAAATTCGAAACAACATTTACCAGAGAATATCAAAAAAAAACGTGGATGGTTATACATACGCCGACATGAAGATAAAACCAAAGAAAATTGAGACCTCAAATGATCTCGGGGCGAGACGATGGACTGGGGTTCATATTTTACCGTCAGACGTCGTCTTCCATCCACGTTACGTTGCGAAGCCACAGGAAGAATATGAACAAATAAGATAAAACTTCCACATTTTATTCACATCAGCACTGGTACAGTTAATAAAGAAATAAATAGTCCCTATCCCCCTGCACGTGGAGATTATCTAAATTATGTCTTGATGTGCAAACAAAATAAATATCACATTAAATTAATTGTTAATCGGGACAAAATCTCCTTGTGTCCTATCTTTAGGTACAATCAAACTTATGGAGATCCCGCATATGGATTTTAATGGGTTACATTTTTAATTACACTAGTGCATTGGTCATCCGTTTCTTATAATAGAGTTCATGTTTGGATGCCTATTACACTGTTTGGATTATAAAAGAAAACCCAAAAATACCACTACAACGATTCCATTAGATCTCCTTCTATCTAATTCGTGACTGGTGTATCATGGATATTCAACTTACTTCTCTAACATATTTACAGTGTATTTATATATGTGCATGCTCACATTTAGCTACGTCAACTTCCCTCTTAACTCAAAATTACAACTTTCTTTCTGCCGTATACTGGATTCAATATTTTTATCTCAATGCATATTCAAAATTCAAGATCTGAAATATCACACAACAGATTATTCCGCTTTTATTCTTACTGAAGCACTTGCAATTAAATTATTCCACTGGTATACATCTCAATAATGTTAAATGATTTTACAAAGCAATACAAAATTCGTCAGGAAAAATTTTACGGGCTGTGACGTTGATATGGCAATTCTCTTATTAATTTTATAAACATATTAAATGACCCTCATGGCTCCATTGAATTATTCTCAGGCTTATCCTTATTTAATCATTTGCCTCATTAAATCACAGTGACCTTTCAATTCACACTTATTATTTATCATTCTTTACATCATTTGAAACTTTGCTCACCTTATTACGTTACCATGTTTTATCGGCATTGCATTTTATCATCGTAATTACCTTATTTCAGCATTATTATTGCCTGTTATTCACATTTATTACTTAAATCATTGAAGCTTGTAACATCGCGTTGTGTTTATAGATCTCATTCAGCTCTCAGTGTGTTTAAAGAACAGTTTAGCTGTATTATTTAGATGTAAAAATTGTGTGATTACTTCTGTATTAATTTAGCTTTTATTATATTCCTTTCAATTTAAATGATTATTATCCATTACCTCCAGACAAATTTATAAATGTTACAGTGTAAATGGGATTAAACTTATTAACGTGTTTATCTAACTCTTTCCTTTAACGTTACATGTTCAAAATTATCCACTTCTTATTTAGCAATATATATCCACCATATCTATGAAAATCAGTCGTTTCTAAAGAATATAAACAAAAATGGTGTAATGTCACCGCTTAACTCGTGACAAAAATAAATCCCCCCTTAAGTTTATCGCAATATAATTTGACATGTGCAATCCAAACCACTAAAATCTACTTCACTACCACACTAGTTCTAGAAAAATCATGGTGTAGTCACTAGTACCTTGGACTTCTTGCTGTGGAAATATGGAGTTCCAGACGGACTAACGGCGTCTTCCCTCGGTCTCGCCATTTAGTCTTTACCCACCTCCAAGTCTCTTGGTAGACCCGGTAATGCTTGTGGCTCTCCATTTCACCTCCAGGAACGTCACACGTACCCGTAATCTCCCATGCCGCCTGTATTTTAGTGTGCCATGATACGGTGAAAGTTCCTTGTGAAATAAATATAGATGTTGGGTCCGATGAACTTCATGTCCAAAAAATTCCAGAAATTCTGTCCGTATAATATGATAGTTCGCAGATTCCTAGATACACTCGTGCAAACTGCACTTTGATAAATTCAAAGGTTCACGAAATATCACCGTTTCAAAAACCTTAACTTTCGTGAGAAATCTGTCCGATATCGCCGCCTCTAAGTTTGGCCTTCAGACACATATGGGTCGCACGTCACAAGTAGTTGGCCATGGCTCGCCCACAGTCGGCTGGTACAATGACCTCACCGGTCTGTAAACAGAACATATCTGCTAGCCGCTTACACATTCAGTTCTACCCTCGCGTTCAACTTCCAGCCCAATATAACAGTTTTTAAATGGCTGTAACTGCGTGAAACCATACAGGCTTTCACTGTACACAGACTGTTCGCGTCTTCACAATTCTGAAGTATTGTTGTACTCCGTAAATGTTCGTTTTGTCAACTCGTTCTGACAGTATAGATCACATGGAAATGTCGCCATGCTGGCTTAGTGACACCACACGTCTTTCGTCACTAGACTTGCGTTGGAAATATCACCTGCGCTCTCGCTGGACTGTGCTTACTGCTCTGCGTGTAAGATTCAAGTGAACGACCTCCCGGTCATTTTCTCTCCTCCAAAACTCGCTCTGCGATTCCAGTGCCCTCTACTGTGTCACCTAGATCACATGTTCTGCTTCTTCCTTACTGGCCCTTCAGGTTGTTACGTCATAGTTGGTATTCACAAATCCTCTAATAATCTTAGTAGAATAGTGAGCGTTACATTCTTACATATTTCAAGTTCTCTTGACATTATGGAATCCATGTGACCATGGCAGTGACGTCACAGCTATCATGCACGTCATCTGTTCTTCACTAAATATTGCGGTGCAATCAAATCTCTTGACACGTGGCAAATCGGGTGCAGTACGGAGAGATTCCTTATTCTCCTCAAGAAGAACAGGTTGTGATACCTAAGAATTCAGTTAATGTTATTCTCTCGGATTCTCCTTTATTATTTAAGGACATCACTGAACATCAGCAGGGACCGTGAAATTAACGGAGATTATTAACAGGATAAAAGGCGGAGAAGTCGTGAAACCTTACTGCATTCGATCGGGCGTTCTTTGTTGTCAAGTCAGGCATGAGAGAAAGGCGAAGATAGTGTTGCCTCCGGAACTTGTATCCGAGATTTTCAAGCATTATCACGAATCTCCGATTGGGGGACATCTGGGTGTTTTTAAAACTAGAGGAAAGATTCGTGAATATTTTATTTGGCAAGGCATGGACCGTGATATTCGTAGAATTATCAAGAATTGACAATCCTGTAATTTGATTGAACATGATATGAACACCAAAGTAGGATTTTTGGCTTCAGAAATCACTTCTCGACCTATGGAAAAATTATACGTGGACTTTATTGGACCATTCCCTAGATCAGTTTCAGGTAATCAGTTTGCATTTGTTTGTGTTGACGGCTTCAGTCATTTCTCCTGGATTTTTCCCACTCGTTCTGCTACTACGGAATCGGAGATTACGTGTTGACGGTTGAATTTCGCTACCTTTGGTCCTAGTCGATATCTAGTGTCGGACAAAGCTAAGTGTTTCAAGTCTCACCTGTTTCATAAATTCGCTTTTGATTATGGAATTACTCATAATACTACTAAGCATTTTAATCCCAATCCGTCGTTTGCAGAGAGAGTTAATAGAAACTTGAAATCTGCTCTCATTGCATTCCATCATCTTGTCCATAAGAGATGGGATACTTCCTTACATTGGTTAAGTTTAGCGTTTAACACTACGATTCATGAAACTCATCATGCTACTCCGTTTTCTCTTCGCCTCTTACTAATTTATGGTATATTCACGATCTACTCCCCGATGAAGTAAGCCCGGGGTGGGTGAGATCAATGTGGCGGAAAGCCGGGATAATAACAGAGTTTCCCATCAAAATCTTACCAAAAGATATAATCATCAATGAATAGACAATCCTTTTCAAGTGGGTGACTAAGTTTTCATCCGTAATTTTACTCCTAAAGGTGTTGGCTGCGAGATCTCAGGCAAGTTGAGGGTTAGATTTCGTGGCCCCTTTAAGATTTAGAGTTTTGTCACCCCGGTCACCTTAATTGTGAGTGATGTGAAGTCTAAAGAAAGTTAGGGCTCATGTTTCTCAATGTAAGCTGGGTAGTGGTGTAACTCTGGAAGACTAATTGGTTCCAGTTACTTGAATAATTTAGTTTTGTGAATTATGTTATTTATACTTACGAATTAATTTTTACTTATGTTTTCCCCCTACAAAGTCTTGTTATCTGGAGTTTTTATTTTAAAAGGTGTGAATTATTTTATTTGCTCCCTGTTTGGTGAATGGCTTCGATTTAAAGAACGGCGCCACATCGCACAGTGGCCCTTTTAGCGTATCTGGCCGCGCAAAATACCTTTGCATATAGAAATGGTCTATAAACCTTAAAATAACTGTTCAAAATTATGTAAAACAATTTCTTTATTCTCATTTATAAGAATTTCAGTTTGACTATCGCACCGGAGGTCCGGGTTCGATTCCCGGCACTGCAAAGAAATTTTAATTCCGGTGTGAGGGCTGGTACGGGGTACACTAAGTTTCCTGAGGCAAAACTGAGAAGAGTAGGGTTCGATTACCACCCCAACCATCCTGGATGTGTTTTCCGTGGTTTTCCCACTTCTACTCCAGGCAAATGCTGAGATGGTTCCTAACTTAAGGCCACGGCCGCCGTCTTCCCAATCCTATCCCAATTGTGCAAATAGTAGTACAGGTACCACAATAGCACAGGTTATCACACAAATTACACAGACACACACAAAATACATGGGACTATACGACCACGATGTCGCAGCCCATAAAATGATCAACAACAACAAGAATTGAGGTTAAACTTGTCTTATTAGCCTAACAATAATAATAAAAATAATAATATTTTTCAACTGGATTAGGATTTTCCTTAACGCCGCTAAACTGGGAGAAAATTCTGCATTTTTTTTCAATAAGTTTCGTGGTGTCTCTCCTTCCTTCTAAGCGTATACTCACTTGACAGGCTAACGCTAGCTCCTCCCTGCTGAGTTTTTGTATTAAAGGTCGCAATTTCCTTCGTTTCGAAAATTCACTACACTCCACGAATGATTGAGAAGGACGACCCACATTACCTGTATTGCCTCTCCATGTTCCCTTCTAGGCCATTCTTATTTTGTGACGAACTTTCTTAAGGCCCTGCGATTGGCAACCCACGTTTTTCTTAACTGCGCGGAAAAATTAATTAGATCTTTTCCTAACATTATCTTTAATATACTGTCCAAGGGATTTCAGATCACTGTTTTCTATTAGATAGGTTCAAATCCTTTCGCTTTTCCACCAGCATGGCGCCAAGCATCGTGAAGATCGTTCCGCGGAAATCCTTCCGACAACACTAAAAGGAGAGCAAAACCAAAGTTGCAAAAATTTGCAAATAATTTTCACACAGAAAACATAATAGGGTGTAGGCTATAGGCTAATGGAAAGAAATTAACCAATGGTTGACAATTGTGAATTTCCTGGTCTGAAAACCCATAAAAGAAGAATTATTTTATAACAAAAATTCACTATTTTCAAACGTTTATCAAATAAACACAGCGATTTTTATAAGATTTTGCAAATTTCATTAAGAAAGATCATATCATAGTCTGTCATATCCACTGGCAAACGATGAAGATAGCTGAACTAACAAGACTTTACAAGCACAAGATTCAAACGCAAATAATCAGCTTTGCTTCCAGCTGTGGATGTGATAAGAAACGTCCTACTTCAGCGATCTTTCACAATCCAGGGGGTGAACAAATAAGACATATAAGTACAGTTCTGAGGTCCTCTGACATTGCTGATACTGAAAATGGCATACAATATGAAAATACAAGACATTTATTTTTTGCATTTTGAGCGCCCAGATCGTGCAAAAGGACCACTGTGCATCGTACTGGCAAATACTTTTGAATTGATTTCTCAGATTTATTAGATTTGATTGAGGATCTCCTATGTTGACATCCTTGTTTTCTAGAAGTTATAAAAAAAAGGGAAATACCAGATAAGGGTGTATCTGAACCTTTTAACTTGTGCGTTATTGAAATTTGGACAGGAAGCTGTCGGAGTTATCTCGTGTTGCAGGTGCCACCTCACCGCGGATGGTGGATGACCTGGAAACCCAGCTTATTACTCTACGTGTGTCCTCGGTCAGGACTTGTTTTACCATCTTTGTTAAAATTTGATGGATCTCGACTGGACCATCGCCGTCTGCTATGCTCTAACGCCTTCCCTTTCAGCGCGAGTTGTGTGCTAAGCAACGAACATCGCCTACTTGACGATCTTCCCGACAGGAGCGCTGCTAAGCTGAACCGATTGTGAGCTTGTCCAAGTGCGCAATATTCCGCTTACGTCTCTAATTTTAACATCTTACACCTTTGTGATTTGTCACTTGAGTTGTGTAATGTGAGAATTGCAGTGGTGTTCACTAAGTGTTGATATTTTGTGTTACTTACAGTAGTTACAGCATTTTCACTACGACTCCATAATTTTGTCATGCCTATGGAATATAAGGACAGGTATGTTTATTTAATTTAAATACCAATCTTATGTTGTGCCGACGTATTATCTTGTTATGTATAGTCTCTAGAACATGCATCGGTATTCTGTATTGTGATAGCTGATAACCATGTCGAAGAGAGGTAATTGTCGTAAGTGATTGTTAGCCACTATGGTATACTGCTGTGTTCCATACTGCAAGAGTAAGATCGGGAAAGTAAAAGGCATTTCGTTTCATGAATTCCCGTGTGATGCAGAATTAAGACAGAAATGGCTTAAAAATATTTCTCGAGATAATTTTGTACCGAATTTTGAGTCAAAAACTTCTAACGTATGTGGGTGGCATTTTCTTGAGTCTGAGAAATTGAAGGACAGTGTGTTCCCCATGGTATTCGAAGATTATCCTGCACATAAAGTACGGAAACCAACATTAGAGAGAAGAAAACTCATGAAACATGACGGAAATCATGGCAAGAAAAGAAAGCGAGATAACGATACCGTGGAAAATTTTCACGATAGTAATGACGTCACGCCCATAGCCAACGTGACCTATTTAACAGAGGGAGTTGAATCAGTTGATATCCCTTACGATGACCAAGTTTCTGGATTGCGAGGTCAAGGTAACAAGTCTGTCGAAGTTCAGACAGATAGTCACGCACGTAATAAATTCGCTGACGCTGGAAGACATTTATCTTCACTTAGAGCAAAACTGTGGCGTGCCAATTATAAAATTAAAAAATTGGAAATGGAACTAGAATTCCAAAACTACACCAGTATGATAATCAATACCATGCATATTTACAATCTATACTAAATATTAACGAGCGTGACCCTTCCAATTCCAAATGTTCATTCATTTTATAGCAAATTGTAAACTATAACAAGAAATCACCCAGACGGACAGAAGATTCAGTAAAGCAATGTGTAATATGGGAATTCATTTCACCTAAGGGATACCATTTCGCCAGAATTAATTTATTTAAATTACCATCGAAGAGTACACTTAGCCGTTACATAGGGGACACTTCATGTGAAGCAGGTTTAACAGATTTAGTGAAAAACAGGCTTCTGCTAGAGTCTGAAAGGCTGAGCGAAGTCGAAAAAATGTGCACTCTAATTATTGCTGAGATGTCAATCAAGCAGCAATTGCAGTACGACAAGAAACTCGACACACTTTTCGGTCGCCTGGACACCTCTACTCATGCCAACGCTCTCAGGTGTGAAAACAGTTCTATCCCGTCAGTTGCAAAAGAAAATTGGACGGTTCTTGCAAACAACCTACTGAGCTTCCTGATATGTGGCTTATCTACCACTTACAGAATTCCTGCGGCATATTTCTTCTCTAAAAGACATTCGGGATTGGAACTTTACACTCTAACTCTGTCATTAATAAAAGAGGTGGAAACTTGTGGCTTTGTGATTATAAGATTAGTTACTGACAATCATAAAACGAATGCAAATATGATGAGAAGACTGTCGAGTGGAAAAGAAATAAAGCCACAGATATGCCATCCTGAAAATCAAAACAGGCTTTTATTTCTGGCTTTCGATCAGTGTCACATTTTAAAGAATGTAAGAAACAGTCTCCTAGAAAAGACCATGACAGATGGACATAAAGAAATAACTGGAGAGTATGTAGAAAATGTATATGAACTGCAGTCCAAGGAAATAATCAAACCCGTCCCCTTCCTTACAAGAAAGCATGTTGCACCGACCAACTTTGAGAAAAGGAACGTAAAAAGGGCAAAGGAAGTATTTTCTACGGAAGTCATAACTGCTTTGGAATGCCTGAAGGACAATTCTTCTCATTTTAAAGCACAAGTCTTTCAGAACTGCAACTGACTACATCTTCGACCGTTCTGAGTGTACGTTATCTTCTGTCTTCTGGATTTCATTTCGTACTGACAAGGGCATTCAACAGTGACTCCATAGAGAACTTCTTTAGCAAATTGAGACATATCTCGGGAAGCAATGACATGCTAGATTGTAGGGCTGTAATATTGAGCTCGAACCAAATATTGAAAACCGGCTTTTATTCCCTTTCATCCCATACACGAAGAAACAAAGAAGGCCTAACGAACATGGTTATATCCAGTAAGGACCTGCAGAGACCTGAGATAGAGCAGACTTCTATTCGTGATTCAGTCAAGAGTATATTAAACAACCTCAGTGAACCACCACGTAAGTCGAAATTTTACAGTATTTATTATAAATATTTTATTACAATAAAACATAATTTGAACGCATTTATTAATTACATAAACTTTCAGGTCTTGGATTTGTCACAATGGAACAAGCATCGATGACGTACATCGGAAGATTTATAGTTCAACAAGTCCAAAAGGAAATTCAGTGTGAATTATGTTATCATATGGTTGGAAGAAGGAAATTTAGCTCCCCACTGACGGATTTAATTTACAAGAGGGACACTTCTGATAAGCTGCATTGTCCTAGTGAACAACTAGTGTGGATTATGACAACAATTTTTCAGTTCGTGTGTGCTGTTGCAAAATTTATGTCCACCCGCATATGTGAACACGTGACTGCAATTGTTCTGCCTGCTTTGAGTAAGTCCCCCTTGATGATGTGCGAATCATCGACTGACAGCGGCCACAAGGAAGTGCTAAGTGAGTTGATTTGTAAAATTGCAATACCAACTTTTATTGATAAGATCGCGTGTGAAATGACAGAGTGATTTGAACATGTTAAATATCTGCACACAAAGCCAACAAGTGGGAAGATTCATCGAGTTTAGATAACAACAACAGATACGAGTGACTGGAGTATCAACCTGCTAGCGCTGCGAGGTACAGTAAGTGGTGGAGAATTTTAGTTCTCCTGCATGTTCGCTGTTTGAAGTGAAGTGTGGAGGCGTTAGAGCGTAGCAGACGGCGATGACTGGACGAAGCAAAATAAATTGCCCATGTTCTACGGGGTACTGCTATTATTGACCCATGGTCAAATTTACGAGATTGAGAATTGGGCCGGCAGCTTGATCGTATATCTTCCAGCTGCTTAACCGGATGCCCTTCGCTCCCTCGAGAAACTATGTATTGATGATGGTCAACTGAAGTGTGTAAAAACACTTGTGACTATTGTATTTCTTAGGAAGTTGTAAAGGTTTTGGAATGGAACTTTAACAAGAGGGTTTGTTGAAAAAAAAGAGAGACGGTGTGATTTAGTTAAGGAATGTAATCCTGATTGGCATTAGAGAGGAGTTTGCGTTTAAAAGAAATAGGGCGAGACGTCTCAGACGTCGGCTTGACGGTCTTGCCCAAGTTATTTGGTTAATCACGTATCGATGTTCTCTGCAAATATGGAAACTGAATGAAAAGACTGGAGACTGGGTGAACTACAGGTCGGAGCCATAGCTAGTATTGGTGTGATGTGGATCTGGAAGCATTGATCGATTTTAACTGTAAACTCCGGAAGCTTATTTTCGAATTTTCAATGTGAGTAGAGTTTTCCGGGTTTTGAGGATTTGTTTCCTCTGTCTTGATTCTTAGTTTAGAACTGATTCGTTCTTGTCTTTGAAGACTGCTAGGACCAAGCAAGGGTTACTTTCTCCCTGTCCTGGGTTCTCTTTCTTAAGTTTTATTTGCCTTTTCTTAAATGTCCTTTCCCCTTTTCAGGGATGTGTTTCTCATTTTGTTGCTCTAGTGCTGTTTTTAAACCTTTAGCATTCTCCCTCCTCCCCAGCACTGAGAGCTTACTTTGATCCCATATGGATTCCGTTTAATTTATTTATTTATTGGTTTGAATTTCTTTGTTTTTTTTACATTTTGGTTTGTCCTTCTTCCTTCATCTGCTGGTATTGTCACCTGTGACAATAAGAACTAAGATGGCGGAACTTTTTCAAGTATGAGAATTTGTCTCCTGAGATCATACTTATGATCCCAAAATTACTTTTCTCCCTATTCCTACCAATTTCTCAAATTTACTATTACTGATTACGGTAGTATTTGAGGAGTTATTATTATTATTCTCAAACACCTTGATGTCGGTGTTGATGAAAACTATTGAGATTAAGTGTGGATTCAACTAGGGTCTCTACACAAGGTTTGAATTTGTTACATTATCTTGCAATGTTATTGTTATGTTAAAGTTTTTAATGCTAATTAAAAGGTCTATTCTATTCTATTGATAGTTTGTGATTACTTTAAGTATCAGTAGTAACGTAGTAATTGGAACCAATCGGATCGAAACTTTAGGTGCATCTCTCTGGTCTTCTGATATCACGAGGGTATGGGAACCATAACATGTCTCGGCATTCTTCCACTCTATCCCCGCGAAAACATTAACCAATAGTCTAGATAAGATAGCTGCTCCAGTTGATAAACCAAACGGGACGCAGTTGAAATGAAATAGATTCCAGTCGGTGGCGAACGCTGTCAATGGTTTGGACTCCTCAGCAAGAGGAAATTGATTATACGCTTGATTCACTATGAGTGTAACAATTATTCAGCATGACAGGTTCTACAATAAAGTCCGCGAGAGCATATCTCTATCTTCAATACATCGCCCACTATAAGTGTTTTTACGTTTTCATTTCTTCCAACAATCTCCATTCAATTACTAAGGCGACAGTTCACGAGTTAGCTAGGGGCAAGCCTATCGCCCTAGTTACAGCCTGGCTAGCGGGCTAGCCTATTACCCCAGATACTGCCAGCAGCAACCTGTCGAGTCGTGTTGAGTTAAGACTTCAGAGAAGAGTGGCTGTGTTTGGAGTTTCCCTGGTAGTGCAACTTGGCTTTTCTTCATTTCGCCTGTGAACTTTTCGTTCCGCAAAATACACAGACAAGTTAAGATTGGACGGAAGGGGGATTTGTGTTTCATGTACCTCGCCATTCTTAAATTACGACTGACACGAAATCGTTGCACGTGCATCTCCAGTCAGTAATTTAAACCCACCATGCCGAGACGTAAAGCGGAAATAGGTCGTAGTTCATTGACATCGAAAATAAAAGCGCTTATCACGTAATGCGTTCATAACTGTTCCCGGCCAAAGCCGGGGTGGGCTGCTAGTAATAATAATAATAATAATAATAATAATAATAATGTCTGCTTCTTTCTTGTAATTCAGAACTAACGTCACTTGATGCCATACGTTCCCTGAGTTCTGCTAAATATTATTTAACAACAAAAACACACTTCTGGTGGTGATGATTAATTTGATCATTCTTTCATACAAGGATCAAACATCAACATTGTGTTGCTCGGAAGCTAATCGTTATGTTCAGTAATACGAGTATTTAACATGTTGATGCACTCGCAAGCAATATATATATTTTCGCTTTTGATAGACCCTGATCATTTGTCCCCTGTAGCCTTCAATTTCAACCGACAGAATCACTCGACTTTACCCAGGTGTACAGTATATACGAATTATTTACGATCATATTTACGGATAACCTATGCAATTGACAATATATAAGGCGTGATCAAAAAGATTCGATTTGACGTACAGGCTGAATCACCGTAAGCATTGAAGCACTCATCCCACCGACGCACCAGGTTGAAGATTTCCGTGTGATAAAACACTGTGTCCTGTTGCGTGAAGAAGTCCATAACTGCCTGCTGCACATCCTCATCTGACAGGAATCGTCAACTCTTCAAGGCCTTTATTAAGGGACTAATGGCGTAAAAATCGCTTGGGTAGAGATCAGGACTATAGGATAGGTGCTCGAGTGTCTCCCACTTGAGTTGGCGTACCTTCTGCGTTACGACATTTGCGGTATGGGGACGTGCATCATCATGAAGCAGCAGCACCCTTTGTCGCAGTTTACCTGCACGTTTCCCCTTAATTGCACGCCATAATTTCTCCAGTGTTGCGCAGCACCGTTCCCCAGTGATGGAGACACCAGGTTCCTTGAAATCAATAAGCAATGGGCTTCGGTAATCAAAGAATGGGGGGAACATCACCTTTTCTGCGGATGGTTGGCTCTTGAACTTCTTGGGACGAGCGGCGATGGATGACATCACTGCATCGTCGACGCTTTCGATTCCAGTTCCCAGTGGTGGCGCCTGCTTTCGTCACCTGCAACAATGAGCTCCTGAAACGTATTGCCTTCAACATTGAATCGCACCCGGTATGCAGGCAAACATCCATCCGGTGTGCTTTATGTTCGGCAGACTGCAGACTTTCCGGTAGCCCTCAAACTCAAAAGGAAACTTTTTGATCAAGCCTTATATCAATAAGGGCAATACTCTAATGAACTCAAGACTACAGTACTACTGAACGTAAGCAAGCCAATAAAACATCAATGTCTTACCAACAGAAGATAACACGCCGGTAAATAGAAATTTCATTTTTGATTGTCACCCCAGAGGTCCAGGTTCGATTCCCGGCTCTGGTAATAAATTGAGACCAAACTGAGAAGAGATGGGTTTGACTCCCACCTCAGTCATCCTAAGTGATTTTCCGTGATTTCCCATTCCTACTCCTGGAAAATGCAGGGATGGTTTCTAACTTAAGGCCACGTCTACGTCCTTTCCCATCCTAGCATCAATTACAAGTACACGCACTGCTACAAATTACAATAACACAGGTTTATTAGACAAATTCTGCACACACCCAAATATATGGGGCTAAAATGACCATGATGTCCGAGTCCATAATCGAAAACAACAACAGCAACAAAAACAACAAAGAAATCCCATACATACGACGCCTAACCTATTTCAGATTGTCATGCTAAATGACGAAATCTTGTTAGCAACATTGATTTTAACTGTACACCCAACCGACATCTTGAATGTATGGAATGTATGTTCTTTCGCGTTGGGCATACAAAGACACTTATTCGGTTCTACCTTATTGCCAATTTTCATTATTGTAGCTCAAACATTTTGAGAGTTATTTATGTTTATTTTGTATAATTCAATCTGATTAAGTTTCCACGTAGTCAGCGTAAGCTTAAGACCCTTATATAAAAGTCCCCGCAGAACAACTATTTTGCTCATCGCTTCATTGGGGCATGAGTTACGGATTGCAATGTTCGAGGGTTTTGCACGTTCGCCATCTTGAAACTATACTGCCGAAGACCCTGTAATTTGGGCTTGTAACGTTTCCTTTAGGATAATATGTTTTCGAAAAGTTTAGCAGTGTTCCAGTGATTCGATTAGTTGGTATTTGTTTTTGCACTGAACCCTGGGGTGATCGCCATTTTGTATTCGTTAAGATTTTATTCAATTTGGTTTAGTCGTTTGGGAATTTATGGGGGGAGGGCAAACATTCATACAGACATTTTCATCCGAGTAAATGTAAAATGAAAATCCACAGCCTGCTTCCAGTCGACTGACCGGGTTAGGGAATGGAATGAATGAAGCCCCCATCTAGCAGCGAGGATATGAACTGTGCCGGCTGCCGAAACCTGTCGCACTCCCCTGGGGCAATGATTAAATGAATGATAGGTGAAATGAAATGATAGTGAAGAGTGTTGCTCGAATTAAGTTTGTGACAGGGAAAACAGAAGTACCCGGAGAAAAACCTACCTGTCTCCGCTTTGTCCAGCCCAAATCAAACATGGAGTGACCGGAATTTGAACCACAGACCCAGCGGCGAGAGGCCGGCGTGCTGCCGCCTAAGCCACGGAGACTCTCTTTCATCTGAGTAGATCTCACAAATCTACTTTCATTTTTAGCCTATTTACATCTTGTGAAATATGGCATTACGGGATTACCTATTGTCCGTGTGTGTGTTTGGGTGTTGCGGGCATATGTGTATTCGTGTGTGTTCCCTTCCTAATAAAATCTAATCAATTTGAACTATTTCATTGAAACTTGGTAAGGAGATACTACTACCTCGTCCGATATCGAACGTGCCTTCCAAGTTTTAATACGTGTAATCAACCCAACATCGCGGCCTTATGAAATATTTTATCAGTATTCAATAACTCCTAAAGTATTACTGCTAACGTTCTGAAATTATGTATGATGATAGAGGATGCTATATTCATCTAAGTCACTTTCAGAATCCTGATAAGTACAAAACCATCATGGCGGCTATGTGAATTTCAAATATTAAAATTGAATTCTCACGCGATTTAATCACCTGAACGCAGTGAAACTTAGCAGATAAATCTTTATGCAATGCTTAATACAGTGGCATCTTATTTAATGTACCGTAATTAATTTGAGAAATTCAAGAAAACGGCTGTAAGAAATTTTAAAATATGTTTTCACTTCTAGTGTCCTTATCAAGCGATTAAACTGTAAATATGTATAATGCACTACCGTAATCATCTTCATCTATTAGTACATAACTCTGTGGCCTATATGGCGGCCTTGCAAAATGTTTCACAGGTTCTCCATATCTATGAATCGATTACAACAATCAAACTGAAATTTTATGCGGTGATAGAGGCTATTAAAAGTAAATCACTTATGTGATTTTCAATAACCTAATGAGCACAAAAACAACATGGCGATCATGCGAAATTTGAATATTTAAATGGGATTTTGTCGTGACTTAATCATCCGAGTGCAGTGAAATTTGGCACGGTAAATCTTTATCCAAGGTCTAATATACATGCGTTCAATTTATTTAAATCTTAAGAAATTCAAGATGGTGGCTGTGCGAAATTTAAAAGTTAAAAATTAAAATAATTATGCATAATGAACGACCACAATAACCTTCATCTGCCTGTATACAATTATGTGGCCCAAATACTGTATAAAACAATCGAACATGACAACAATGAGAAATATTTCATTGGTTCTCAATTTCTCCGAATCTATCACAGCAAACAAATTGAAATTGTGTATGGTATTGGAGGATTGTTAAATAACATGCACATGTAGCCTAAATCTCAAAAAGCCTAATAAACTCAAAAATAACATGGCATCCACGCGAATTTCAAATATATTTAAAATGACATTTCTGACGATCCAATCATCTGAGAGCAGTAAAACGTGACACAGTGAATCTTTATTCAGCAGTATCAAGGAAAAAGGAATGTTGTTCAATTGTATTAAGAAATTCAAGATGGCGTCAGTTTGGTTTTAAGAAAACATATTTTTATTTGTGGTATCCTATCCAAGCGATCGAAGAGAAACTTCGCATAATGAACGATTATAATCATTATCTAATGCCATTGAATTCTGTGTCTTACCTTGAAAGCCGTACATTTGACTTCTCTTAAACGTAACTCATGTAACTCATTACATAAAGATGCCATTTCGCGTAATTTTTCATTGTAGTGTTGGGGACGGTTATTGTTTTAAACTTTAAATTTTAAAATGTAGGTATTGTTAATTATACGCATGAAAAGGAACACATTTTAGTATTGTTCTATTGAACTGGTCGCTATGAATTACATAACATGGCCTCACACCCCCGAAAAGCCTCTCTAAAAATTCTCGGTAAGTTGATAAACCATCCCCATGAACTGGTACACAATTCCTTAGAGGTATTCATGTACCGTGTGACTATGGACACATGTGTTCGCGTATTGGAGTGAGTTATCTTAAGTAACGATGAAAGCTATAATTTAAGACAAGGACCATAGTGAGACGACGATACTATTTCTATGTTTACTGCCTGAAATGACTACGACGTTTGCAGCGCTAGATTTGTGACGGTACGCACCGGTACGCCGTACCGAAACCTCTGATCGGGGGAAAAGTCGTGAGAGGCTTTTCTCAAATGAACCTCATCATAACTGATTCCAGAGCGTCTCTGTTAACACAAACTGTCTCCTCACTACTTTTCCTAAATTTGAATGGCCCACCACTCACTCGTTTTAACTCTTCAAAGTACGTGGAATCTTGGCTGCTTCGGGGACGGCACTTCGCTCTGGATACCAACAGCAAAGTGAGAAAGAGAGAGAGGAGGCACATACAACGAATACTTTTCTAAACTTTGGACAATTTTTTAAACTGTGAGGTAAAACATGTTTTATAATAAATAATTATTCTAGGAATCTGTAAAGACAAAATTATAAAACAAGGAATACAAGATTGTTGGTGAACATGTGTCTATTTTCAAACTGAATGTATTAATTTTTTTAAATTACGTAAAAAAATAAATTAAAATAATCTACTGTGTTTCAATGATAGCCTAGTTGGCCTACATTAAAATTTAATATAGGACAACGGCTATGGTAAGAAAAATGTTGCTTCAGCAGTCTCAGTTTAATTTAAAATTGCAATCAAATTTAGATTGCTATTTTGTCCACCGATTAATTTTTAAAGGTGTTCAGAAAAGCGTAAAAATATCGTTTTTTGAACTTTATATTTCAATATTGCATAAAGACCCACCCCCTCCCACTACCACCCGGTAGCCCAGAGCATCTTTTTTTTTTTTTTTTTTACAAATCAAACACTGGACGTTTGAACATTGCATTTTGAGTTTGAAATTGTTGCTCCATACTTTATCATGTAGCTCATGTACCAAAAGTTATTTAGTCCATCGCATCGCATGGGAAATTCATTTAACAGACGGGAGAGTTTTCAAATGGTCCTTGATGTTGTTGTTGATTCTTTTAGAGGCTTTGCGAAGTCGTGACCATATAGCCCCGTGTATTTCGGTGTATAGGATTCGTCTGATACCTGTGTCGCTGTGATATCTGTACTACTGTCGACCAAAGTATTATGTGTACTCGAGTTTGAAGGTTGTTTATGAAGTAACCAATAGACCTACATAAAATCAAATAACATCATCCTTTTCGTCATTCTATTTTACGTTAGTTCATGTAGGTTTGGATTTTTAATTTATATTTTAATATTTTTTATCGCAGTTGGAACACAAAAAGTGCACGTTTTTAAGCGTGTTTCAACCATGCGTCACATTCAAGATTTATTATCTCAAAAACCTGTCATCAGATCGAATCCAAATTTTAACACAATATACATTGGAATGTTGTATAACTGGTTTATTAATTTCAACATTTTGTGTTTCCAAGAAACAAAGTTGTTATCTTTTTCGTAAGTAAACTTTTTTCTCGGCTCGGGGTGGTTGGAAAACGTCGCTTGGTCGCGTTCTAATCCTTATGCATCAAAAAGTTATGCTGTATGACTGTGAAATATGTAAATTAATTCACTTATTTTATGTCGGTTTGTATTTGTACGGCGAAATAACACATGGTTCACCAGCTAGCCACTCCGGGAATAGCTGTACAGCGTTGCTGAGATGGAGCCCATCAATTCCGAGTGAATCGCGCCATGATGCGTGATGGGCACCATTTCGGCAACGCTGTGCAGCTTTCCCAGGAGCGGCTAGCTTGTGAACCGTGTCTTATTTCCCCATACAAATATCAACTGATATAAAACAAGTGAATTAATTTACGTATTTCACAGTCATACAGCATAACTTTTCGATGTATAAGGATTACAACGCGACCAAGAACTACAATTTCCAACCACCCTGAGCCGAGAAAAAGTTACCTTACAGAAATGATAACAACTTTGTTTTTTGAACACACACAATTTTGAAATTAATAAACCTGTTATACAACATTCCAATGCATATAGTGTTAAAATTTGGATTCGATCTGATGACGGGTTTTTGAGATAATAATTCTTAAATGTGACACATGGTTGAAAGGCGCTTAAAACCGTGCACTTTTTGTGTTCCAACTGCGATAAAAAAATATTAAAATATAAATAAAAAATTCCAAACCTACATGAACTTACGTAAAATAGAACGACGAAAATGATTATGTTATTGGATTTTATGTAGGTCTATTGGTTACTTCAGAAACAACCTTCAAACTCGAGTGCACATAATATTTTGGTCGACAGTAGTGTGTGTATTCGCAATTGAGGTAGAATTCTGGTAGGAAGCGGCCGAGTCCTTACGTTATGTACCATCTCAGCATTTACCTGGAGTAGAAGTGAGGAAACCACGGAAAACCACTCCCAGGATGGCTGAGTTAGGAACAGAACCCACCTCTTCTCAGCTTTGCCCAACGAGGCTTAGTGTACTCCGTTTCAGCCCCCAGACCAGAATTAGATTTCTTGGCAGAACCAGAAATCAAACTCGGGACTCCACGGTGAAAGTCAGGAATGCTAGCCACTACGCAACGAGGCGTTTTTTTTAGTGGAAATGACCAGTGAAATATACTGGAAGTAGGCTATTTATTTCTTTACGGAACTATGTGTGTTTTACACAATCGGAAAGTAGGCTAAAATAAAATTAGTCTTGGCTACATTGAAATATAATTGGAGAAACGCCAATTTGGAAATGAAGTCAATTGTATTACACTATCTTCTCTTCAACAGAAGCAACACCTGCATGGAAAAAGAAATCTCGCAGCATGGCGGTTAATTTGAAACAAAAAAGTGAATTGGAAATGAGATACTCGACGTCTTGCTCTATTGTTTTTTCTTTTCTTTTTGGAGTTTGATCAATATGAATTGTAAAGATACTTCGCTCCTCCATACACCGGAAATCTTGACAGATCATCTGCATCTGCATGTGAGTGATGAGTGTAGTTCAAGGTGAACCTGTTCAGCCTTGGCTTTGATTTTCTTTTTGTACACAGGTGTGATGTGTGACATAAAAATTGAATATCAACTAGCTGATATTCTGAAATGAATTACTGTACTGGCATGTGTGGCGTGGCTCTCCTTCCGTAGCTCAACCCTTGAGTTAGAATGTCGTCATCTACTGACCTAGTGGAAATAGAATATTATCCTACTTTCCAATATTGCAAGAAAACAAAGACAGAATGAAAGTGGACTTATGAGATCTACACTGACTAAATGTCGGCCAGTCTGTGATTGTTTCCCCCCTCCCCATAATTCTGAAATGTAGGAACTGGATTGAATAAAATTTGGCACAGAGGTAGCAGCAGTAGAGGCACCTCAATCCCATATTTTACATCCCTGCCATCTTAATGAAAACCAAATGGCAGCCACCTGCCTGTCCAATGCCTGCATCAAATACCAGACCAATCATCAGAACACTACTACGTTTTGAAAAATTGAACTATCTGATGAGAAGCGTTAGCAGCCCAAATAACAAGGACATCCGTTTCATAATTTCAAGATGGCAACCGTGTGAAGTATTCAAACATGCTTGGAACTCGTGCTGCAATGCTCGCAGTAGTTAGTATACAGAAAATGCAGTATAAGTAACCTATGCTGCTAAAGTGATGACTCTACAAGATTGAATATTATACACACCCGCCATCAAGAAATTATAGAATATAAATATAAATAAATAACTCATAACATTTTAGAGCCATAATATGTAAATTTAAGGGTGGAGCCGAATAAATGACTTTGTATGCTTGAGGCAAAATTACAGTGACTACATATATTCAATGGCCTGTTTGCCATCTCTTGATGAATGCAGTACATTTGCATTCGTCTGTTGGCACAGGCTAGAGTAAAATGTGGCTTTTCACTGATGTCTCAGTCTCACTCATGGCTGTGATTATATGGAAGCTACTGAGGTATGGGTGGTGCTTAGTAATGGCCTCAGGGCACAGTCAGTGCCTGTGGATGCTGTGAAAGGTTCTACTCATAGGGTTAGTACTGCTGTACTGACTCAGTGAGGAAAGCAATGGCAAACTACCTCTCTCCTCATCTTGCCTAGTACGCCTCAATATAGCTCTGCCTTGGGTTTTTGTGGGTATCTACCTAAAAAGCTAACGGCGGTACTTTTTGAGGATCCAACCAGCTTTAGGGCTGACTACATAACAGACAGACATATATTCAGGATGCGGCTGGGAGTGCTATTAAAATATTTCAAGTTAAACTTTCATATGATTGTGCAATAGACACGTAACTTGGTATAGGAGGAGTTAAATACAGGAAACCTCGCTAGCATTCGCCAAAAGACTATCACATAACATATAGCTCGCAGTCACTATCTTGAAAATATGTTATGGAAGTGACAACCCACAATTTATTAGAAGTACAATGAGAAACTTCGGAAGAAAAAGTAGACTCATATCGTATATTATATCTTTATGAGGCACAAGGCCAGTGGTTTGATTAATACAATTGGACTTAATACTAAGACATTAAAATCAATATTAGTCAGGGTGCGGATGCGCAATTAGCACGACACTTGGTAAACTAAAAGTATTATACACATATCTCGCTCCCATTAATTATGAGATTATTACAATGAATGTAGCATACAGCCCCCATATATCATATATGAGTTGTTGAAATCTATAACCCACCATGTAGGCCTATACGAGCTAAAATGACGGCCCATAACAATAAGCTAGTCCAATGTAAGTGGCTTTCTACGTCCAAGAAAAGAGATCAACGGCTCCATAGTTTCAAAATCCATAAATCTAAGTGCGCAATAAACACGAAACTTATTAGGAAATGAGTCATGTGAGAAACCTCACTAGCGTTAGCCATAAGAATATCCACACTGAATATGGCGCGCACCCTCCATCTTGAAAGTGTAACCATCTGTTATAGCTATGTTGACGAAAATTGGCAATAAGATAGGCCCGTACAGGTGGCTATCAGTGCCTAAAAAGAAGATGAGAGATTCCATGCATTTTTTTAATGGTGACTGGGCGTTCTATTCAACATTAAAATCAATAATTTAGGATGTATTTGTGTAACGCGAAACTTGGTAAGAGTGGAATCTATATATATAAAGCACAAAGTTTGTCTGTCTGTCTGTCTGTTATGTATACAAATCTACACCGTTTCACCGATCTGAACCAAAATTTGTATACTTACCCTTTGGAACCCTGCGGGTAACCCTGTCAACTTTAAATTTCGGACAGACCACCCCATTCCCTGCATTTAGGCCCTTTTGCACAAATCTACACCGTTTCACCGATCTGCATCAAAATGTGTATACCTACCCTTTGGAACACTGCGAGTAACACTGTTTACTTAAAATTTCGGACAGACCACCCCATTCCGTGCATTTAGGCCCTTTGGTCCAAATCTACACCGTTTCACCGATTTGAACCAAAATGTGTATACTTACCCTTTGGAACCGTGCGAGTAACACTGTCTGCTTGAAATTGCGGACAGACCATTCCATTCCCTGCATTTAGGCCTTTTGTCCCAAATCTAAACCATTTCACCGATCTCAACAAAAATGTGTATATTTACCCTTTGGAACACTGCGACTAACACTGTCTGCTGTAAATTGTGGAGAGGCTACTCCATCCCCTGCATTTAGGCCCTTTGGCACAAATCTACACCGTTTCATCGATCTGAACCAAAATTTGTATACTTAACACTGCCCACTTAAAATTTCGGACAGACCACCCCATTCCCTGCATTTAGGTCCTTTGGCACAAATCTACACCGTTTCACCGATCAGAACCAACATTTGGATACTTATCCTTTGGTACCCTGCGAGTAATACTGTCTGCTTGTAATTGCGGACAAACCACTCCATTCCCTGCATTTAGGCCCTTTGGCACAAATCTACACCGTTTCACCGATCAGAACCAAAATCTGTATACTTACCCTTTGGAACCCTGCGTGTAACACTGTCTGCTTGAAATTGCGGACAGACCACTCCATTCCCTGCATTTAGGCCCTTTGGCCCAAATCTACACCGTTTCACCGATCTCAACCAAAATTTGTATATTTACCCTTTGGAACACTGCGACTAACACAGTCCGCTTGAAATTGTGGAGAGGCCACTCCAACCCCTGCATTTAGGCCGTTTGGCACAATTCTACACCGTTGCACCGATCTGACCCAAATTTTACATACTTACCCTTTGGAACCCGACAAGTAACACTGTTCACTTTAAATTTCGGACAGACCACACCCTATTCCCTGGTTTTTGGCCCTTTGGCACAAAACTACACCGTTTCACCGATCTCAAATAATTACCCTTTGCAACTCGACGAGTAACACCTTCCACTCGAAATTTCGGACAGACCACTCCATTCCTCGCATTTAGGCCCTTTGGCAAAATCTACCCTGATTCACCGATCTGAGCCAAATTTTACATACTCACCCTTTGGAACCCGACGTGTAACACTTTCTACATGACATATCGGATAGACCATTCCATTTACCGCATTTAGGCTCTTTGGCAAAAATCTACTTAGTTTCACCCATCTCAAGCAATCTTTATGTAAGTTACTTACCCTTTGGAACCTGACGAGTAACACTGTCTGCTTGAACTTTCGGACAGAGCACTCCATTCCCTGTATTTAGACCCTTTGTCACAAATCTACATCGTTTCACCAATCTGGATCAAAATTTTTATACTTACTCTTTGGAACCCAACGAGTATCACTGTCCACTTTAAATTTCTGATATACCTCTCCATTCCCTGCATTTAGCTCAGGAATCACTCGGGGTTGCCAGCTTCCTAACTCACCCGCCATGAGCCCTTGAGGGTGTACCAGAAATGGTGGGGCTACACACACCCTGCCTCTTTGTGGGCCTTGAGCAGAAGACAGGAGATATAATGAAACGGAATAGAAGGCAGACCCCTCGAAGAATGAGGGCATCAGGAAAGATGAGACAACGGCCAATTAAGCGGGAAATTGAAAGACTCCCTAGCCCTCGGATGCCCTAATACAGTCGGGGTCGGAAGAGAACAAGAGTTGACCAAGGGAGGCCGACAGGAAAGAGAACTGAAAGGAGCCTGCACCAGGAAGTAGAAGCGATGTCAGTCTCAGCTGGGGTCCGGTGGTCGCCAACCCACGTCCCACAAGTTGTGAGACTCTGGGGGGGGGGGGGGGAGCAGTTGTGAGAATAGCTTGCTGATTCATCGCGAGGTGACATTAGATGACTTTCCAGAGCTGTCTATACTGATGCCAGCACAGGGCCGTTGCTCAAGCCACTGTGGTGTTGCGAAAGAGTGAGTGATTCCCCGGCCAATCTAAATACGACGGGGAACCCCGAACGTGTGTCATATTTCGTCATCATCTACGATCATCTCAGGTTCGTGCAGCTTGGACCCATTTTCTTTGCCGAGCAGTACGCCATAAGCTCTTTCACTAGACGCATCGAGTACAGGCCTAAGCCAGAAAATAAGGTTGAGACTTTGGAAGACATCGAAGCTAGACATCTGAATTACCTATATCAGTTGTAAATTACAGCATGTTCGTTTAGTAGTCATTTTTTCATTACCTTATTATTATCATCATCATAAGTGCAAATGACCTAGATGTTACGCGCATCATACCACTAATCACCGCCGCATAAAGTCTTTCTCGACTGTGATTTTTAAAATATTTATTTTTATTACAGTACATTGTGTACATTATAAGTTGAAGTGTCAATTCAATACAGGTAGTAGTTTCCCTCATCATCCTCATCATAAGGGCAAATGACCTAGATGTTACGCCCATTACACCATTAATCACCACACACAATAAGTCTTCCTCGCCTGTGAATTTTGAAATATGTATTTCTATTACGGTAGTTTGTAAGTTTGACGTGTCAATTCAACAGTAGTTTTCATTATCATCCTTATCAAAAGGGCAAATGACCTAGATATTACGCCCTCATTGTCTTTGGGGGGGGGGGCAAATAACCTAGATTTTATGTCCATTATATTTCTAAGGAGACTTTGATACATTATCATCATTCCACCTGGCGAAGCCGGGTACTACTGCTAGTATTGTATAAGAGACACACTCGCATTAGCCATAAGACTATCACACTGGATATAGCACGCAGCCAGCGTTTTGAATTTATATGATTAAAATCGATAACCTACCATCTGTTCAAACTACAATGATGAACCATAACAAGTAGGCGGACTCCCATAAGAGGCTTTCTCTGTAAATGCACAATATCAACGACTCCATACCAAAGTCAGTTAATTCACATGCGTGTTTGAGTCTTCAGTCTTTTGTCTGGTTTGATGCACTTCTCCACAGTTATAATTATAATAATAATAATAATAATAATAACAATAATAATAATAATAATAATAATAATAATAATTTTATTTTATTTATTTATTAAGTACTATTGATATTCCATTAATGTGTTATTCCTCACAATCTGACGACAAATCCAGTACAGATTATCTGTGATACATCATCATCATCATCATCATCATCAACTAGAGCAGTTTCCAACCACAGGTTGGGTCTGCTTGGAGCACAAGCCTCTCCATCGTTTTCTGTCCATCCACCACTTCTCTTCAGTCACTGTTGTCCAATTCACTTCTTTTCTCTCGACACTTTTCTTCGCCCCCTTTATTCACCTATCCCTTGGTCTTCCTCTAGGTCTCTTTTTCTTCCACTCCAATTCCAATATTTTCCGTGGTATTCTCTTTTCTCCCATTCTTTTCACGTGTCCATACCACTGTAGCCTTGATTTTTCAATCCTATCCTGTAGGGGTTCTTCCTTTAACATTTCTCTGACTCTATCATTTCTGACTCTGTCCATTCTACTGTAGTTACGCCAATTCGACTCCTCTGAAACTTCTTTCCACTGCTTGTATTCTGATTTTATCTCTCCCCCTCATCACCCAAGTTTCTGATCCATAGGTTGGATCGGTACAAAGTATGTCATTTTGATCCCTTTACATTTCTGTGGCACATCCTTGCTCCATATCAGGCCTCTAACACTCTTAAAGAATGCATCAGCATACCTTCCTCTTTCATCTAATTTTTTCTTCTTTTCTTAGTCATTTACCCTCCAGGTTGGTGGAACCCACGGACTCAGCGAGGGAACTCACCACTACCGCCTCTATGGGCAGTGTCCTAGAGCTGGGAACATCTAATCGGAGTGGATACAACTGGTGAGGTGTGATTGGCACCTCGCCCAGGCGGCCTCACCTGCAAAGCGAACAGGGGCCTCATGAGGGAAGGTAATGGATGGTCAGGATTGATAGGTAAGGAAGAGGGAAGGAGGCGGCCGTGGCCTTGAAGAAGGTACCATCCCAGCATTTGCCCGAAGACGAAGTGGGAAACCACGGAAAACCACTTCGAGGATGGCTGAGGTGGGAATCGAACCCCCTCTACTCATTTGGAACACCCGAGGCTGAGTACACCCCGTTCCAGTCCTCATACCACTTTTCAAATTTCGTGGCAGAGCCGGGAATCGAACCCAGGACCTCCGGGGCGGCAGCTAACCATGCTGACCGCTACGCTACGGAGGCGACTCTTTCATCTAATTCCAAGGCATTTCCCCCATTTTCTTCAATGACACTTCCCAGATACTTGAAGCTCTGCACTCTCTTCAACTACTCTCCGCCTAACGTTATGCCAGAGTATACTCTGCCCTTCTCACGTGTTGTTATTACCACTTCACTCTTTTGCGTGGAAAACTTCATTCCATAGGATGACACTATTTCCTCCCATGCATTGAGTTTCTCCTGTACATCCCTCTCCTTGTTTCCCCAGATCATCAAGTCATCTGCAAACACCATTGCCTTGATTTCTTCCTCCCCAATATGCTGTGCTACCATCTGCATCACTTCATCCATCACCATTACAAAGAGCAAGGGCGAGAGGGCACTTCCCTGCTTTAGACCATTATTCAACTCAAACCATTCTGTTCTTTCCATACCAACTTTCACACAGCTTCTGCTTCCCTCATACATGGCGGGCTGCGTGGCTCAGCGGTAACGTTCTCGCTTGCTGGGCCCAAGGTTGCAGGTTCGTAATCTGGCGCGGTCACCTGGCATTTAAGGGTGCGCAAATGCGAGGGAGCAGTGTAGATTTACTGGCACGTTAAAGAACCCCTTTGGTGCGAATTTCCGGCACCCCGGCGTCTCTAAAAGCCAGACTAGTTAAAAGGGACGTAAACCAATAACATTATTATTGTTATTATACATATCTCTCACTCTCATCACTATTTCTTACGTTATTACTTTGGCTCTCATCGCATCCCATAATCTGTTTCTTACGACACTGTCGTATGCCTTCTCAATGTCCATACAGGCCAATACCAAATCTTCCCCATATTCGTAGTGACGCTCCTGTAACTGTCTGAGTGCAAATATGAGGTCAGTAGTGGACCTCCCCTGCCTGAATGCATATTGCTCCGACCTCAGTTGCTGTTCCGTTGCCTTCCGTATCCGTTTCTCCAATACCTTTTCATATATCTTTGCACAGTAGCACATCAGTGTAATTCCCCGGTAGTTTTGGCATTTCTTCCTGTCTCCCTTCCTGAAGATGGGCATTATCACCCCTTTTTCCAATCTTCTGGGACTTTCTTCTCCTTCCATATAGCTCGTATCACCCTATACAACCACTGTGTTCCCACTTCCCTTGCAGCTTTTATCATCTACACTCCTACCTCATCTATACCTGGTGCATTTCCCATTTTCATCCGCTTTATTGCTTCTTCCACTTCTGCCCAGGTTAGGTCTTCCACGCACTTGGTTACTGACATCAACCCTTCCAGTATACTCTTCCTCTTTACTTGGTGTTGTCACATTCAAGAGGTCCTTAAAGTATCCTTTCCAGAGTGATTTAATCTCTTCTTTCTCTCAATAATATTGCCATTTTTGTCCTCCATTCTCTCAGTGTTAGTCTTTTCATCTTCCCTTTTATTCTTCACGATCGCATACAACAGTTTACTATTACCTTTACTATCCTCTTCCATCATCCTTGTCCATTTATCCATCCACTTCCTCCTTTCCTCTGTTATCACCGTTTCGGCTTCCTTCTTTCTTGCTATATATTCCGCCCTTGCATCTGCTATTCTAAGTTGGAACCACATCCGGAAAGCTTTGTTTTTGTTTCCCACTACTTCCTTCACTCTGTTGTTCCAGCATGGTGTCTCCTACCATCATTTCTTTCCTCCCGCATACCATTTCTGCTGCTTCCACTAGTGTTCTTTTCATCCTTTCCCATTCCTCTTCCACAGTTCCTGTTTCCTCTCTGGGAAGCCTGTGCTTTACTATTTCCTGATATTCCGTTTTGGTATCTTCTTCTTTGATTTTCGATACTTTTATTCTCCTCTCCTGTCTTTCTATCACTCTCCTATCTGACTTCATTCTGTAGCTAATAACCACCAGCCAGTGATCGCTATCCAAGGCCCCTGATGGGATAACTTTAATGTCCGTAACATCTCTCTTCATTTGTCCATCAGAAATTACATAGTGTACTACCGATCTCCTACTCCAGTCACTGCTGTACCAGGTTATCTTATGGCTCTCTCATTTTTTGTACCATGAATTTCCAATGAGGAGCCCGTTCCTTTTGCAAAATTCCAGAAACCGTTTTCCCTCCTCATTTCTACTTCTCCATCCTTCTGCTCCCAGCACACTTTCATAATCCTGTCTTTCTGTACCTACATGGACATTTAGCTCTCCCATAATTACAACCTCTTGAACCTCTTGAACGTTCTGTTGTCTTTGTACTTCGTCATCAAATTCTTCTTTCTCCTGTGAAGGACAGCCTACCTGTAGGGCGTACACTTGCAGAATCTCCATTCTAGTTCCCTTGATATACAAGGTGATTCAGCTAAGTTGACCACCTCAAATATCTACGGAACTGTTTAAGATATCGTAATTCTGTTTCCAAATTCTTAAATCGTACTACGGGGCTCATACAACACCGTCCATTTTACTCCCAGCACATGCGTATTTACCGAGAAACCGGTAGCAACTTTCGTTTCTTAAATGGGACTATACTAATTTCACCCACTGGAACAACTAAGAATCAAGTGACAAGTTCAGTGATGTGCTTATTTTGCAAATCCGCGAGTACTCTTTGAGATATTAAAGGTATCCATATGTGTCCGCATTAGACAGAAAGCGATGCGCCAGCCGCTGGAGTGTGGAGTGCATGATTCTCTTGCGTGACCCACTCCTTGTTGACAAACTCACATACCGCATTTATTCCATTCATAACATACTGTAATGTGTACATTTTCAAAATGATTGATGATTAACCGGACTCGTAAGAATTAACATTAGACGAGACGTTCGCAATCAACTAAATGGGCGTGTTTTGTTACATTTCTGAGTTTAATAATTATGTACATTAAGTTATTTTCGCAGGTCCGCCAGCACTGAAGAATTCCGTACTTTATTTATCCTCTTCATTCAGGTGTTTTCAGATATTTCCGCAAGGATTCAGGACTAAGCGGAGAGGGAAAAGGCACTCGTACATAGGAGACTTGATTTTGACTATGTACACATTACAGTATGCTATGAATGGAATAAATTCAGTATGTGAGTTTGTCAACATGGAGTGGGTCACGCAAGAGAACATGCACTCCACATTCCAGCGGCTGGCGCATAGCTTTCGGTCTAATGCCAACACATATGGAAACCTTTAATATCTCAAGGAGTACTCATCGGATTTGCAAAATAAGCACACCACTGAACTTGTCACTTGATTCTTAGTTGTTCCAGTGGGTGAAATTAGTATAGACCTATTTAGAG
The DNA here is from genome assembly GCA_946902985.2 of Meconema thalassinum. Classification (NCBI taxonomy): domain Eukaryota; kingdom Metazoa; phylum Arthropoda; class Insecta; order Orthoptera; family Tettigoniidae; genus Meconema; species Meconema thalassinum. The sequence continues at coordinate 1,296,603,892 of OX336389.2, forward strand.
AACGAAATAAGCTACCGGTTTCTCGGTAAATAAGTATGTGCTGGGAGCCAAATGGACGGTGTTGTATGAACCCCGTAGTACGATTTAAGAATTTGAAAACAGAATGACGATATCTTAAACGGTTCCGTAGATATTTGAGGTGGTCATCTTAGCTAAATCACCCTGTATACTTTAATCTTGATCAACCGATCGTTAATTCCTACTACTTCTTCTTTTAACCCATCTCTCACAGCTACTCCTACTACATTTCTCTTCCCCTTATCATTCCCAATCCAGTACAATAGGAATCCTATTCTCAATTCTCTTTTACCCTGTCCTCTCCATCTAGTCTCTCCTAATCCCAAGATATCCAGGTTTCTTCTCAGCATCAAGTCGACAATTTTCTCTTCTTTCCCTGTGAGTGTCCTTATATTCAGGGTTCCAATTCTTAGTCCATGATCATAGCCGGGTCGTTGCCCTTTGGATCTATCCTTATCGAGGCTTGCTTGTGTTTTGGAAGCAGTTGATTTATCCACTACTGGCTTGCTAGGCCTATCATAGCTTCACCAGAGCCCCGTCAGCCGTGAAGGCCCTGCAGGAACCCTGAAAACTGACGGTGGGGACCAAGAGTTAACACTATCACAAAATTTGGAACTGTCAAGAATATCACAGTCTAAAATCCCAGCGTTATTCAAGTATTATTTCACTTCATTATGCCTCAAGCTGCCAGTCTTGTAGCCATTAATGAAGTTGAAGATTTGCAACCTGCCAGGATGTATTGGTGTATGCATGATATGCTGTGGTGTGTCAGTTTGTATTTTCCTTGTGTGAAGTGATCAACTCTGACGTGCATTATTTTAGATTTGGTTGTATTTATATGCAAATTATTGTCATGACACTATTATTAGCTGAGTTTCTAATACATTTTTGCATACCCTAGGACCAGTATTGCATTATAAGGCATGCCATGTGTTAGCGTTCTTAAAAGCCAGTGATATAAAACAAAAGAGGTCTTTAATTCCACCCCTGGGCGTCATATCTAGTGTCATGTAGGTTGACGATCACGGACTCCCAGCTGAGACCGTCATTGCTTCCACTAACTTGTGCTAGGCTCCTCTCTGTCTTATTTCCTGTCGACCACACTTGCTCAACTCTTGTTCTCTACCGACCCCAACATGATTAGGGTATCCGAGGCCTAGGGAGTCTCTTCCTTTTGCAACTTCATTGGCCCTTGTTTATTTATTTTTGTTGAATTTCTCACTGGCTCATGAATTTTATTCTTTGTTCACTTAGTTCTCATGGCTTTGAAACTGGCTGTCTGTAACGTGATCATTATTCATTTTAACTTCAGCGTACGGTGTAGGATTGGAAAAGAGGCGGCCATGGCTTCTGAATGACAACTATGTTAGCGTTTGTCTAAAGTATAAATAAAAAAAGAGTTCAAACATCATATAGGACATAAACTAATTTTAAATTCAGATTTGTGTTTCACAGTAAACACAATTATTCTCCGTTTAAAACAAGCCATACAATTCTTTTTCTAACATAATAGCTTATACGTGGGCATGGCTATAGATTACAAGTAGTATAATCATCAGCTAAGGATTCAATTTCCATTACCTACACCTCTCATGGTATGGCTCTTAGCCAATTCGTTAAACTATAGAAAACGTTTCTGTATGTTCTGTTACATTATTATTTGACCATCTCACCATGTAGTGGTTAACCTACTTGGTTGTCAACCCTAAGGTCTTGGCTTCCAACCCCGACTATACCATGACATTCATTTCAAGGTTGCAATAAGCTTCACTAAGCCTTTGTCAAACCTAACAACGATCTAGTCATGTCCTGTATGATAACACGGTGCAGAGCACGTCCACTATCAAGCAGACGAGTAATATGAAACTTGCTGACAAGATCGCCGTGCTGTTATCACCAAGGCACACTACACAAACCAAAGCCAGTGTCTCTGTGCAGATTAAACCCAGCGGTAGTATGCAAGCGTATGTTTGTTTAAAATGCATCATGAATATAAGTCCACGGTCACCACAGAGGCCCCGGTTCGTTTTTTTTTCTAAAGGCTGCAACAGGGTACACTGAGTCTTGATAGGTAAAACTTTTTGGGATTCATTCGTGAACCATGGCAAAGGGTTGGCCATCCGGACTTCTTCAACACCTCAAACCATTACTGGTGAGTTACCTTTCTTGCTTCGGCTTTTCCCTATTATTTTGAGTCGCTGGAGCCAACCAGGCTCATTTCGGTTTTGGCCGGGGATTTAAGGCCGAATGCCCTTCCTGACGCCACGTGATTTTTCAGGTGAAAATTCCAACCCCCGCTGTCACCGGGATTTGAACCCCAGCTGTCCGGGTAAAGACGAGCAGCTTAGCACCTGCGCCATCACGCTCCCCACTGGTTAGTTATCTATCCACACAATAATCCATAAATACCTAATAATAATAACAACAATCATCCTCCATACACATGTCCATTAAAGCATGGTTTCACAAAACGCTTATGCTTTTAGGTGTTTGATACCTTTTTCCTCATAACATGACTATTTACTGTTTTAGGGTTGAAACGACCTATCCATGTAAAAGCATATGTCATGACCTATTTTTAAGCTATCACACCTAATTTTAGGGTTCTTCGTTTTCAAGATATTGATTTTTCAATTTGGGGGTTGTTTTCATACCCCGTACTATTTTTCTTCAAAAACAAAAGATCTTAGGTTCAATTATCATTTTTACCCGTTTAACACCTTTTTCCCCATAACATGACTATTTATTGATTTAGGGGTGAAATGACCAATCGAGGTAAAAGCCCTAATCATCCCCCTGATATTTTTCATCAAAAACAAAAGATCTTAGGTTCAATTATCATTTTTACCCGTTTAACACCTTTTTTCCCATAACATGACTACTGATTTAGGGGTGAAATGACCAATCGAGGTAAAAGCCCTAATCATCCCCTATTTTTTAAGCTATCACACCTAATTTTAGGGTTCTTTGTTTCCGAGATATGGATTTTTCAATTTTGGGGGTGGTTTTCACCCCCTGCTATTTTTCATCAAAAACAAAATATCTTAGGTTCATTTATCATTTTTACCCGTTAAACACCTTTTTTCCATAACATGACTATTTACTGTTTTAGGGGTGAAATGACCAATCGAGGTAAAAGCCCTAATCATCCCCTATTTTTAAGCTATCACACCTAATTTTAGGATTCTTCGTTTCCAAGATATGGATTTTTCAATTTTGGGGGGTAGTTTCACCCCGCAAAGGGGGACGTCACCCCAAGTGCTAGGACCCTTCATACATGTCCCTAGCATGATTGGTTCGCGAGATATGAACAAAAGTGTAGTTAGGCCCTTTCGACAAAAACGAATCATACATTCAAAAACGGGGCGTCACCCCCAGGGTTAGGATACTGCCTATGGCAAAATCCCATCAGGGGTTCAGAAAATATTAACAAACTTATAGTTAGGTCCTTTTGACAAAAGCCGTCCGTGTGCGCACATAAAGAAAATACTATTTCACCCCCCGGGTAAGGGTAATTTTTGATTTTGGAGTGGATATGCCCCGTCCATAGAAAAGGGGATTTCACCACGAGTCTTACGACACCCCATAGGTTTAAATCCGATTATTGGTTAGCGAGATACTAAAAAGCCGATGACCTATTAGGTTTTTTGGTTTATTTAAATACATATTAAAAAAACACTCATTTATAAATAATCATTTTAAAAAAGCCCGCTCTCTTACAAAAGCCGTCAAGTTCGTAGGAATACAAAAAAAATACTATTTCATCCCCCGGGTAAGGGTAGTTTTTATTTTGGGGTGGATATATACCCCGTCCATAGAAAAGGAGAGTTCACCACGAGTCCTACGACACCTCATAGGTTTAAATCCGATTATTGGTTAGCGAGATAGTAAAAAGCCGATGACCTATTAGTTTTTGGGGGTTTATTTCAATACATATTAAAAAAACACTCATTTATAAATAATCATTTAAAAAGCCCGCCCTCTTACAAAACTCCTCAAGTGCGCATGCGTATAAAAAACATTCATCGCCAAAATGTCAAAAAACAACATGTTTACCCCATATGGCCTTTCCAAATTCCATCCATTTTAACAAATAACCTCACCATCACCTAGAGCGGAAAAAATACCATCTAAACGACCCCTCACTCGACCCTACTCCTCCCCCACCACCTAACCCTTTCCCAACATAGCCATACATATTCAAGCACGAGCGCGACTTGAGAAACCCAACACTACCCCACTACTCGCGAATGACCTTTTAGTTTTGGTCTTTTAATTAAATAAAGAGGCTATAGGAAAGTAGGGGGCGTCACTACGAGTGCTAGGACACCCTGTATGTTCTAATCCCATGTTAGGTTAGCGAGATATGAGGTTCGGGGCCGATACGAGGAGGGTTCAAAAAGAAGTGAGGCAGAACCCGTGTCATCCCACTACTACTGATATTACAGTCATGAGCTAGATTGTTTATTTTTTCACTAAAGGTACTGTTGATTTTATTGACTATCACTTCATTATTATAATGTATTCTTAAATGTTTGTTCATGACTTCATTGACAGTTTGGGTTTTCCGACCTGTTGTATCCTTAATGACTTTACACATTCTTTGATTATCGTTTTTGCAATTATTTATCTTATTTTTATAATATTGACGTTTTTTGTTTAATAATAATAATAATAATAATAATAATAATAATAATAATAATAATAATGGCCTAATAATAATGATGATGATATGGACTTGAAGTTCCTTTTAATTAGCGTAACTTAGAGACACAGGGGTGCACACGTGGTTCTCTTGCATTTAAGTAGCTTAAAATGTCACAACCATGGACACAATGGGCGAGAGCCTTACCGACCATTAAATATTCTCTTGTCTTGTTTTCATGGACGTTCTCAACATTTTTTGAAATTTTCAGCCAGGGCAGGACTGTCAATTGCTGCAAGACGATCTCAACAATGAAACTTCCTAGAAACAAATTCCAAGGGATGTTGGGTATTGGATACGTATTGTTGTTTGAGTCTTCAGTCTTTCGACTGGTTTTATGCAGCTTTCCATGCTTCCCTATCCTGAGATAATCGTTTCATCTCTACATAGCTACCACACCCTACATCCGAGGCAATCTGTTTAACATACTCTAACCTTGGTCTACCCCTACAGTTCTTATCCTCGACCCTTCCTTCCATAACTACGTTTGCTATTCATGGGTGCCTTAGTATGTGTCCTATCAACCTATCTCTTTTCTTCATTAGCTTTCGCCAGAAACATCTCTCCTCTTCCACTCGTCTTACCTCTTCTTTCGTAACCCTATCTACCCATCTGATCTTCATCATTCTCCTGTAACACCATAGTTCAAACGCTTCAATTCTCCCTATTGATAATTATATCAAGGAATTAAATCCAATTTTGATTCAAAATTAAAATTTCCATGGCACTGTACTAGTGCTTGTAGAATGTTAATCTTTTAAGACAAAATTCTATTTTGTCAACCCACAAGGCTTAAATATATTGTTCAATTAGTTTGTTAGAAGCCAGGGGGTGTGGTGGCGGAGCAGTCAAGCTGATTGCCTCTCACCAAGGTGGACCGGGTTCGATTCCCGATCAATGCATGTGAGATTTTCGAAGTGAAATGCTATGTCCCGTGTTTCAGATTCCTCGTTAAAAAGGAGGTCCCGTGGCTCATGAACGCGAGATTCACGGTCACGTAAAAATACATGCTTCCTTGTTAGAAGCCGGTAAGAATATGCATTCCCGATACGGTACTCGAACCACAGTAATGAAATTGAAATGGTTCAGAATATATTTCTAAGATATTTACAGTATAAACGTCGGTATTTATTCGAAATATGTTAGCTACAGAAATCTTCTAAACCAGTTAAATTACACGTCTCTGATTTATAGTCGTAAAACACAATTCTGGCTTTTGTCTTCAAATTATTCAATAATCTTCTGTAAAGCCCGTATTGAATAGGCCTACCACATTCACGTGTCCCAACTCTTTCAACTTGACGAAACTGTATTATAATTTACAGCCCTACAACCGTAACTGTACATTACAAACATTTTTCCATTATAAATGCAGTAGACTACAGGGACGTATATAAGCCTAGAGTTTTTTTTTGGGGGGGGGGGGAGGTTAGGGACATGGAATAGCCCCCAAAGGAAAGAGGGTCGGGGTTCCTCCCCGGGAAACTTTTGTATAATTTGGTGAAGAATGATGAGATTTGTAGTGAAGTTTTATGTTTGGATAATGTCAAACACAACTAACAAAATGTTATGTTACTTTTTATTAATATTATCATCTTGCGCACTTTATAGAATTTAGATAGATGGAGTGAACAATAATGTTTGGATTCGGGGCACATGACCTCGCTGTTGCGTCCCTTGAAACCGCAATAACTAACTAACTAACTAACTAAGTAACTAACTGTTTTGATTTACAACTTACACTATATAATGTCAAGGTTTCTTGAAGCAATACCAAATTGGTTCATAACTTCGTCAGTGTTTAGTAAGTCTCTGTGAATAGATAACTACTATGTTAAGCCGTTGAGTCTGTTTTCAGAAGTAGAATTTGAAAGCAGATGCTTCCTTTTATAGCACAACGCTGATTTGAATTACGATTCGCTAATGTGGTAACAACCATAATGCTTCTTTTTCAGACCATCTCGTGGTGTAGCGGCTAGCATTCTTGGCTGTTACCTCGGAGGTCCGGGTTCGATTCCCTGGTCTATCTAGAAATTTAATTCTGGTCTGAGGGCTGGAACGGAGTACAATTAGCTTCGTGGGGTGGTTAGAAGAGGTGGCATTTTCCTGCAGTAGAAGCGGGAAGCCACGAAAAAACACTTCCAGGATTGCTGAGGTGAGAATCGTACCCACCTAGTCACAGTTTTTCCTCACGAGGCTACGCCGTAATAATAATAATAATAATAATAATAATAATAATAATTCAACTGCGTTCTTGAGAAAGTTATCCGTGATTGGCGCAAAGTAATGAGTGATGAAGGAGTCCAAAATGGAATCAGACTTGGTCACAAGAATAAGAACCTATCAATTGACTGTCTAGCCTTTGCAGATGACCTTGCGGGTTTTGCGGATTCATTGGATACGGCCAGGAAACAGATCAACCAGCTTCAAACACAAGCGGCAAAGGCGGGCCTCCTGATCTCTTTCGAGAAAACAGCATTTATTACTAACATCAAAACGGCTCCAAAACATATTGAAGTGAATCATGGGAAAATCAAGCGGATTGTGAAATTTAAGTATCTTGGTGAATGGATAGACCCTACAATGTCCGAAAACGAGGCTTTTGCGTCATGGTTGAATAAAATTGAAATGGCTTACCATCTAACTAAGAATGTGTACAACAAAATGCAAAACTGAAACACTACTGCACGGTCATCCGGCCAGAAGCTTTGTATGCAGCGCAATGTCCATGAATAGAAAAGGCATAATGGAAAAACTGGACACCAAGAAAAAGAGGATATTGAGGAAAATCCTGGGTCCAGTCAAAGAACACGGCGAGTTCCGACGACGCCACAACTAAGAGATGTACACACACGTAGAGAAAATAACTGACGTGATAAGGAAAAGGAGGATTTCTTTTTATGGACATATAACCCGAATGCAATCAACACTGCTATCCAACCTAATTTTTGCTTTTCTCCATGATAAGAATACAAAGGGGGCCTGGTTCAGTGAAGTAGAGAAAGATCTGTTGGAGACTGGGATAACATGTGAAGATATCCAGGAGCGTGGCCCACTCAGGGAAAAACTTCAAAACTTCAAAAACATCGGAGTTTTCAACTTAAGCCGAAACTAAAAACCGGGAAGGCGTGGACAACAGAGAGAAAGGTGCAACATCGATTGCGAATGAAGGAGTACTGGGCCAACATTAATATGCAGAAGAAACAGTTGACATGACGTGGTCCTTAGTTGGCCGCAACGAAGGAAGAAGAAGAATAGTAATAATAATGACGCCTGTGCGATAAATCTCGCATGTGTGAGACGATTTGGAAGATTTTGGTACAAATCGCACCTTCTAACTCCCTATGGGTTAAGAGATTGAGTTTTGTGAAAAATAGGCTACACCTTAGCGTTTTATATATGATAATAATAATCGAAATTGGTGCTTTTCAGTCGGTCAACACGATTGTACACAATTGTCCTAATGGGTGTTTCCCTAAACCTGAAAAATTTCATGTGATTAATAAATAAATTCACATGGATGACACTAAGTGTAAAGGATCTGATGATGATCGCTTGACGATCGAAACTGGCCATCCAAGTGAATTTATTTATTAAACTCACGTAAAAGTGTTTCGGGTCTACGGAAACACCCATTACAATTGGGTACAAATGTGTTGAACGACTGACAATCATTAATTTAGATTACTAAGGCAACACTGAAAAATGGCTTCCAACACGATACAATAATAATAATAATAATAATAATAATAATAATTAAAATCCCCGACAGGTTTGAATTGCGACAAATGGTTAAAAACTATCAGAATTTAATGTGGATCTGAGCCCAGGAGACGAAGAAGGCCCTACCGAAAGCACGAAAGTACTGGAAAGATGTCAAGGCTGGTAGAAGAACAAGATCTAGACACAAATGAAATTGATTGTTAATATGCAGCCCATTGAGACTCAATTCAAATGTAATAATAATATTAATAATATAGAATAGAATACACTCTGTTCCAAAACTCGAATTGGGGGCGTGGTGGCTCAGCAGTTTAGCTGAATGCCTCTCACCTAGGCAGTCCAAATTCGATTCCTGGTCAATGCATGTGAGATTTTCGAAGCGAAATGCCATGTCCTGTGGTTCGAATTCCACGGAAAAAGATGGTCCCATGGCTCATGATCTCGAGATTAACGGTCACGTTAAACTACAAGCTTCCTTTTTCCAAATCTCGGATAGCCAGAGATTGGGCGGAGATTATTTTATTACAACCATCACATGATTTAGTTACAGCGATTCCCAAATAACCTAATACAAAAATCCATCTCAGTAATATTAATAAATCGCAACATGAATTTAAAAATAAATCACAGAACCTACAAATATAATTTGCATGGTATTAAATGTTATAAACAATTATCAAAACACTAATAATGGGTATTAATTATGTGCTATTTTAATCTTATTCTAACTGATACAGAGAGAATATCCTCGACTTAAACTAAGTTTTCACATTAATAATATATTAAGTGTAATACTAGTAATTAGAGCGAGTAAATATATGAAATTTCATATTCTAAACTATAAAGAATACTTAAGTGGGAACCAGATATCTTCAGGTTTTATGCAGTCACGATTAAGAATCTACCATTAACAAATTTTGTATTTCGTAATATTTTGATACAATCTTCATATTTATTCATATTCTGGCATTTAGGCAATTATGTATAATTATACAATAAGTAGTTATTCAAATAAATTAGAAACAGAAAAGGCGTGTCTTTTCATTCTTGGTTTTATAAGCAATATATAAATAATGAAATAAATAAGAAAATAAATTACAAAACGAAGTAAATTTGTATAAATTTAGTATTAAATCCAGTGACATTAATTATTATAAAATGAAGAATTGAAAGAATACTCATTATATCTATTAACACGGATAACATAATTTCGTACATTTGTCAACAAAACTATGTATGCCATGTCACATTAAAAATATGTCACAATTAAATATTCATTTTATCTATTTTGAATACAGTTTCGCCTATAAAAACGTACGACATAGTAGTCTATACTTAAAAATAGTGTACCCGGTTCCAATAAAGATCCCAGCAGCTGAAAGTGTATTAAAGCATATTGAAAATTTAATACGCTTTAATCCTGTTTCTCTAACTTGAAAATAACATGATTTGGTGTACAATTAAAAGCAGCTTTGAAGCTAGAGAGTTTTGGAGCCAATTCAGTACACTGTGTGGCTCTGGCACAGAAGAGGTTCAGACGTGATGGCGTTAAGGGCGATCTTGCTTACATCCTCACTCATGTCAGCATGATACCACAGGTCGTAGAGAAGCTGGAATGCAACAATTTGACACTAATGTCTGCCATTAGAAAATGGAAGACCTGAGGAAGGCTGTTGCAGATATTCCTGAACTCAAAGGGAGAATTGTGTCAGAAAAATTTGAATCTGTGCTGGATAAAAATAAGTCTTATCAGGTACTGAATGAAATAAGACAAGTTATTTAAGGTATGATATGACAAACATCATTCCAGCAAACATTGCAGTAAATGATGTAGCATGCCAGAAACATGCTCCCATTACATCATGATTGTGATGTGGAACTAAGCTTCTCATCTACAAAATTATATTGACAGATAGACGTTACAGTTTGCTGCCTCAAAATGTAGAAAGATTGTTAGTTGTATATTGCAACAAATAGAAAATTGTTATTTTATGCATGCAAACTTTGTCCTCTTCAAGGTTTCGGCCTTTGACCTTTCCAAAAATACATGTTGATTACAAATAATTATAAATTATAATTTACTCCATAACTTTTTGTAAATTACTGGGAGCTGATTAAATAAACACAGTCTCAAAAGAAGCTTATTATTTAATAAAATAAAACGTCAGTCTAATAATTTTATTATATTGAATACTAGCAATCCGCCCCGGGTTCGCCCGGGAACAGTTATGAATGCATTACGTGATAAGCGCTTTTTTTTTTTCGATGTCAATTAACTACGACCTATATCCGTTTAACGCCTCGGCATGATGGGTTAAAATCACTGACTGGACTATTAATTATATTATCATGGAGATGCATGTGCAACGAATTCTTGTTAGACGTAATTTAAGAATGGCGAGGTGCATGAAACACAAATCCCCATTCCGTTCAATCTTAACTTGACTGTGTATTTTGCGTAACGAAAAGTTCACAGGCGAAATTAAGAAAAGCCGAGTTGCACTTCCAGGGAAACTCCAAACACAACCACACTTCTCTGAAGTCTTAACTCAACACGACTCAAAAGTTTGCTGCTGGCTGTATCTGGGGTAATAGGCTCGCCCGCTAGCTAGGCTGTATCTTGGGGAATAGGCTCACCCACTAGCTAGGCTGTAAGTGGTGTGATAGGCTTGCTCCTAGCTAGCTCGTAAACGGTCACCTCAGTAATTGACTGGAGATTGTCGGAAGAAATGAAAACGTAAAAACACTTATAGTGGGCGATGTATTGACGATAGAGATATGCTCTCGCGGAGGTTATTTTTGGAGAACTTTCCATGCTGAACAATTCTTACACTCATAGTATACTGATATTTATAACGGCTTTCCCAGCATAAGCTTAAAAGGCGCTCGGACGCCAGGTTTTTCTTGACTTTTTTCACTGAAATTGTTACTGCTCGGTTTCCTTGATCATAAGTAAAATATTTTCTACAGAAAACTTCCCCGAGATATCCTTTGCAGAATGGTGAAAACCGCATCAAAATCCATTCAGTGGTTCTCAAGATTACCTGTGACATCCAAGAATCGGGGACTTTGTTTTATACTAAGTAGATATTTGTATGAATGATCCATACCAATTAAATTTCAAGCATCCAAATCAAAACCAGCACGGGCAACGTCATATAATTTCATAGTTCGTCGTTTTAAATTTCATATTTTTCATATTTTCATACATTTTATTTTATATATTGGTAAGAATGTCTTCATATTTTTACTCGCTCTACTACTAATAATAATTGAAAATGTAATTTTCTGTAACGATAAAGTTAATCTGAAATGTCTTGTTTTTGTTGTTGTTCAGCACAACTTGAGATGCAGCTAATGAAATGGAAACGAGAGGAATGAATGAGATAAGTACGTATGTATAAAAAGTAAGCTAGTTTATATGCCGTTCATACAGACTTTCTTGTGCTTCCGCTAGCATGTAGGTGTGTGTGCCAGTGTGGTGAGCGGAAGATCGTAATCCAACAGCGATTGGATTTATTTTTCCTATTTACCTGGTCGTCACGTTGAGTGTTTAAAAAAAAGTTACATGTATGTTGTGATAGAAAAAGTGTTCCCTACGTCACACCCTAGCCTTCACGAGGACACTTTAGAACGTGATTACTTACCAGCCACCATGTGTGAATAATGCACATTGATTTAGAATGCAGATCTCATGCAATTGTCCAGGAAAAGAACTCGCGCCGACTAGTCTCACTTCCTTTCCTTGTTACTGGAGCGGGGGAGTGGGGTTACATGAATAATGGATCCACCAGGTGTAGGATGAGTCACATCCATTGAACTACAGTATAGGTAATACTGGAATACTGACCGTATGGGAGGAAAGTGCGGTTTCCGGTGCGACCTGTTTCTCCTGGTGGTGTACAGCATAGACGCAGGCTGTTCCAAATCCACGAGTTTGAGTATGCGTACACATCAGTGATGCTCGGAGCACGGTTGGAGAGGGACTGGGGGTGAGAGTCAATACGTCACTGGGCGAAGGTCACAGTACAAGTCCATGCGCTTCCTGCCGGTCCTGATGTATCCACCGCTTAGTAACGGTTGCCCCCTACAGCAGGGCTGTATTGCATATTGCAGGTTTACTCACACAAGGCGGCGACTACTCAGCTGCTCACAAGCGAGCTGCTCGCCTGGAACAGCCAGACATAGAGGCCTGTTTGACGTATACGCACTTACTGCGAGATACAAGTAAAAGAGGACTCTTAGACGAAATATATCTTGTAAACTAAACGGAACTTACGATGAAATACATATTTCAAAATATGAACAGTAAATTGATACTGAAAATGTCTACTAAAATAGCAGATAAGTGTTCACTGCAGATAAAACTGTACTTTGTTGGGGGGCCAGTCCTTCCACCTTACAGCTATTACCCATTTCCTTAATATTTCTGGACGCTTCTATGGAAGTCTATAATATAAGCTAAGTTATAATTCTGTAATACCCTAACTTACAACCGACAGCGGTAGCTACGCTCGCTAAAGCGCAGCGCTAGGCCATGGGGTCAAGCTCCCTGCGGACTCGGTAGACGTGGGATCGAGCCCCACCATCAGCCGTTCTTGAAATGGTTTTCCGTGGTTTCCCATTTTCAACTCCAGGCAAATGCTGGGACGGTACCTTCTGACAGGCCACGGCCGCTTCCTTCCGCATCCTTGTCCAGTTTCAGTCATCTTCATTCATTTCATCTCTCATTAACTGCTTTCTTGAGGTTGGCGTCAGGAAGGGCATCCGGCCGTAAAACCATGCGCCGTATAAAATTTCATCGCATCCAATACCCGACCCCATTGGAAACGGGAATAATAAGGGGTTGACATACACATAATTCTAACTTACCAACTAGGCTATAATAGTTCTACTTTTATTTTCCATAACTTATACCATTTAAACCAATTATGTCAAGCCTACTCCATACTCATAATTCTAACTTACAAACTATAATAGTTCTACGTATATTTGCCATAACTTATAGTTTACCATTTAGACCTATTATGTCAAAATTTGATGTAAGATGTAGCCTATCCATACACGCAGAGTGCTTAATTACAAATAATGTTAACTGGAAAATAAACTAATCCGTAGGCCTACCGTGTCATTGGAAAACACCACATCTGTAACTTAGCACAGAGACAGTGCTTACCTGTGAGTTCACATATGTCTTCTTCTGCTGTCTAATAGGGAATCTATATCTACACAAGAAATGAGTGTTTTGGTTATATCCAACAATCGACGTGCATCAGATATCTTGAAAATAACTACTCAAACACAACACATCAGCTGACTTCCAACCTACGAATTATGTCGAGACTGCCGTACATCACCAGGCAAGACTAGGCGATGACCAGGAATCAGTTTCCAGCGAGAGTTACCACGGGAGGGGTTGTTCCAGTAGTACCTACAGTTCAATGGTAACACCCAAACCAAGTACCGGGTAACCGATAATAATCCTTCTGAAGTAAGTGTAGGAAAAAAGCAAACCCCCGGTGAAGATATTCAGCAATTTTGGGGAGAGTAAACCCTTACAAATGAACAATTTTAGCTCTTAGGACGTGTGATACACAAATTGTGATGATGACTCTGATAATTGCTTTGTTGTTGTTAATTCATTTCAGGGGCTTGGGACTTATTGGTCATCAGCCCCGTGTAATCGGCTGTGTGTTGAACTTGTCTGATAACCTGTATCTATGTGTTGACTGTAGTAGCGTGTGTAACTGTATGCGAGGCAGATATGGAGTAGGTTCCTCTGGAATTGAATTAAGGTACTATCCCGGCATTTGCCCTGATGGAGTGTGGAAAAACCCAGGCAAACCACACTCAGCATAGCCGCTGTCAACGCCGGATTTCGAACCTGCGACATCCGGACTTGCTGCAGCTACCCTCGCAGCTGTAGTGCACGATTTAACGAGCACGGCTACGTCACGGGGTGATAATTGTCCTTTTGAGGGGCCTAACATCTAGGTTATCGGCCCCTAATGGGTTGGGTGATCGTGAACAATGATGAAGTGAATAAATACAACTAAAGTTAACTACTGACAAACTTACGGACTAGAGGAAGAAACTGAGAAAAAATGAGGAACAACAAGATAAAAAAAATGACAGGGAAAAGAATGAGAACTTGGAAGGAAATAGAGCCATGAGAGGCAGGTGGGAAAGGGAGAGAGGAGAGTGTCCGCACCAAAGTCAATGGAAAACCTGTCCCAGTTCAGGAATCCTTGGGATCGCCTACTCCCGAGTTCAGCAGTCGTGAGGCCATGAGGGTGTAGCACTATCCAAGGTGGGGCTACACTCTGCCTACTCTAGGCCCTCGTGCAGTAGGCAGGAGATACCAGGAAGAGAAAAGAAGAATGAGGATATCAGGGAAGATCAGACAAGGGTCAATTAAGGGACTCTGGAATGCCCTTTTATAAATTTCGTTGCTTTCGTCATATTAAGCAATGGACCTCAATATTTTAACGGTATATTGAGCTCAAGGTCGCCTCTATTGCGTAGTGGTCAGCGTGATTAGCTGTCACCCCGGAGGTCCTGGGTTCAATTTCCGGCTCTGCCATGAAATTTGAAAAGTGGTATGAGGACTGGAACGGGGTCTACTCAGCCTCGTGTGGTCCAAATGAGTAGAGGGGGTTCGATTAACACCTCAGTCATCCTCGAAGTGGTTTTCCGTGGTTTCCCACTTCGTCTTCGGGCAAATGCCGGGATGGTACTGTACCCGTAAATTCGGGAAGATGCCTGTTGGGAATCCATAGCAAAAGCTGGATTGTTTATTTCTAAATGGGCTCCGGCTAAATATCTATCAGAAATTGCTCCAACAAGGTCTTCGGGAATCTACACAGTACTGACCAATTGTATCGTGAAAATACAACAAAATACACTGGCTCAGAAGCACACCTACCTTTATTTCTCTGGGTCTCTAAAGGAACTTAGCTCCAACCTAAAAACGGATCCACGATACCACTGTTTCTATTATATTTAAAATAAACCACTCGAAGACGACAAAGAAAAAAAGAACTAAGTAAGTTTATTTAACAATAGTAAACCAGAACTAATATTTAAACATTAAATAACAATAATTAATTAATGAATTAATACACACATTCATACGCACTCCTCTACTACAACAAATACACTACTGAATTTACTATGCTGTCAGTTAAATAGTAACAAATTTTGACTGTCCTGAGCCTACTAGAAGTATTTAAAACGTTTAAGACAAATACCTGCATGCGAAACTTTCTTGAAGAGCTATAAAAATCCGGCAACCTGGCCACGCGCACTCATTCAGAGAATGACACACTCGATCAGCCGTGAGGCTGTCTTGCTTAAGAAGGCTGTGGTCTGCTAACCCTCCACATTATATAATAAACTGGCCTTGGGACATCTAACGGGAATACACATCCCTTCACATTTACTGTGACCGTGCTGTCAAGCGAACAGTCGCCTTGTTTAAATTTACATTTTCTCTTTATAAAACTCTTCATATCTCTCGCACCTTTCAAACAAACACTTTCAGATTTTAACACTAGCATTCATGCACTCTCTCTCGACATTCTAGACTGTCGGAGTTGCTCAATCATACTTAACAACATTAAAAGCACTCATTCTAAAAACATTCATTCAGAAATACACTATAATTCAGAAAACATCGAACAAATAATTATTACAAAATTATTTCCCTAACTAAATAATTGCGAAAATATTTACAAGTATTGGATAGTTATGTTTAACGTTATATACTGGAGTCTTAACTCTCTTTCAACAATTATACTTCTCTCTCTTCTATATACAACGTGATCTTCACATATACTTTCTTAAACATTCTCTAATGTTCTTATACTGCACACACTTTGTCGTAATTAGTTCTATAGAGAATATCAGTCAAATGCATTCAACCACCAAAGGTCAATTGCATGTAAATACTCAAAGCCGTGTCAATAAAAATTAATAAAAGTATTAGTTGACATATGTAGACAATTGCTTTCTCAATTTATTTTCCGCTTATCAACGCTCTTGCCATCACTGCTAAGTCGAAAATTTACATATATGGGAGTTCTCAACATAATGACTCCTTTTCTATTAATGCCATGTTCTTACCAAAAGAACTATACTTCAGTAACTTCCCTCCAATGCGGTAAAACCTTCGCATGAGTACACACATCTCTCCACATATCCTCATATATCCACAGTATATGGTATTAAAATCACATCTACTATGTTGAACAATTCTTAACACAATCATTGTTACCAACATCTCTTCTGTAGGACTAGCATTTAAATTACTGGCATTATCCTCAGCATTGTAACACTCAATCGCTGGCATACTGAACTCTCCCTGCTGTTCTTAAAAGAAACTTCCTTAAAAAAAGAACGACCTTAGACAAGTCGTGTATGGCCTCCATAAGTTTACTTCATAAAAAGATACTTAATTGTCCACCGTATTGTCACATATACAATTAATAAAAATACTGTTTCGTCCACCTTTCTGATCTAGCTTTAAATTACACGCCTATGCAATGTCAGGCCCACAATACGACGTGACACCACATATAGTGTATAAATAACCACATATGTTATTTGTCATGTCCATTAGAATTCAATTTCGACTAGGGTAAACCAGCTTCGAATCCCTGTCGTAAGATACAAATTATTTTCTATAAAGTTATATTTTCTAGTACAACTAAATGATTAAAGCTCTTAGCTTTCTCAAATAAAGTAAGGGTTGTCAATTCCGCAATGTGTCTCCATTCGATACTACGAATGTCTATGAGTATATGATTTCTATCTTACCCTGACGAATGTTTCTTGTCAGAGCGCCGTAAAGTTCATAGTAATTATGATGATATAACAATATCATTCGTGGTTCTTCTGTTCTTGATGACTTCTTTACAATGAGGTGCCCAAATTAAATTACTTAAAAAGAATTTAATTGGCATCTGCGACAAAATGTCCACAGGCTTAAATCGAAATAAAATTCAAAACGTTGAAAATTAAAATGACTGGTCTTAAATAAGGAATACTGATTCCTTAAACAAATTAACATGTCAGTTCAGAAACTGATCCGTAGAATATATATAAAAATGATGAAAGACGATCATCTCAAATGATCTTGCAGAATAAAATCTTGTTACACACATGAAGAATAAATATATGTCGAAACATTGGAATACATAAAATATGGAGTAAAATGTTGGGTCAGAATGTCACTAAATAGCTCTCAATATGAAAGTAAATAACACTGCTACCTTATCAGTCGATATCTAGAAGATCAATTTAAGTATTTGGGGAAATACTTAGATGTTCCTCAATCCAAGATACTGAGTTGGACCTCAATTCGAATCCTCGGATCTCGAATAAGGAAAGACGTTTCCTCTCCGGTAATCACCAACCTCCGTCTGGCATCGAATGACATCCTTCTTGCATAATACTTCTGGGTTGCCGGGAACTTCCCTGGGCATCTTGACAAATCTTCTTATGTTGCATCTTCCTTCTCCGTCATAGATATAGTTCAGTGTCATCGTTGAGTAATATCGTAGAAATATTGTTGTGAGGCTTGAAGCCATTTTTCAGTGTTGCCTAAGTGAACAAAAGTTTGGTGCTTTTCAGTCGGTCAACATGAATGTACCCAAATAGAGCTGGGTTATGCCCTAATCCTGAAATAAATTACATAAGATTAATAAATAAACTAGGATGACCAGTTTCGATCGTCAAGCGATCATCATCAGATCCATTACACTTAGGCTATAACATCTATGTTGGAGACTACGGGTGAAAAATATAAAAAATATGTACAATTATTTAGTTGCAGTGTTGGTAATGCAACAGTCGGTGTATGCTAAATGTGGTATATCTAGTGTTAGGTGAACTTCTAAAATAGTGATAAAATCCTGAATTTGTCTGTTAGGGGTGATTATATGGTTATACAAAATCAACTATGGTTATACTGTAGCAATACAGGCTTATACTTATCGGGCTGTCTCCTTAACTGGAACTTAAAGCAGTTGCGTGTTTCCTTAGGCACCAGTTATAGTCGACTACCCCGGGTGTTAACTGGGTGGAACTGGTTTTCCCCTTCCTCCCCCTTTAGTTGCTATGTTCTTTCTGAGGTCAGTGCCATATTTATTTGTGTGACGTTGCCAAATCTAGATAAGAATGTATGCTATTGAATACAGGAGTCTGCAAACTTTAAAGACCGTGGAACTATCTTCGCCATGCGTTAACTAAAAAGCCATTTAAACTAAGCGGTACACGGTCTATTGAAGACGTCCCGGCACCTTTAATACTGCCGTGCATATTGGCCTAGGTTTATTGCAGAAAAAAGTACATAGTACCCTGATCCAAATAACATTTACCTATAACCACCGCTATTTTCCCCCTTTTTTTATCTAGCTTGGCTGTATCGCTAAGTTGTGTCTTGTTTTCGACAGGGTGTGTTTTTAGTAGAGCGAAAAGGGGTGAACTCTCCATAAAAGTGTGTTCATTTAGATTGTTTGGATTGTTTTATTTGGCTAGGTGAATCTCGATTGCTTCCTTTATGTCGAGAGCTCTGCCTTTCGATTCGTGATGAATTATTTTTAGGTCAGTCACAATTTAAGTAAAGCTGTGCCCCGTGTCACACATATGTTCGCATACGGCTGAATGTGTTCCGTATCTTATCGCATTCCTATGTTAATTATAACGTGTATCTACTCGTCTTCCGCTCTGTGCAATGTAATTAGCTTGACAACCATTGTTTTGGCAAGTAATAGAATATACCCCTGAGTTTGAATACGGGTCTTGTTTATTTAGATTATTATTTTGCAGGTGCCTCCCGGGCGTATTATTCGTTGTGAATGCTATTTTTATGCCTTGCTTTTTGAATAGATTAGTGATTTCATATGTGTTCTCATTCACATAGTTGAAGCGTGCGAATTTTTTCTCATTAATGTCCGGTTTTTGAATCATTTTATCTTTCTTTATGTTTGGCTACAATTTGGTCTATTTTGCTTGGCGGGAAATTGTTTTCCTTTGCTATTTGTTTAATGGTTCTTATTTCCTTATTATAATTTTCTATAGACATGGGTATGTTTAAAGCCCTGTGCACCATTGAATTGAACCCCGCTAATTTTTGCGTACTGGGGTGATTAGACTGATTGTCGATTGCATGCGAGGTTTGTGTGGCTTTTCGGAATATGGAGTATGAAAGCTCGTTGTCTTTACGTTCAATAGTTATGTCGAGATAATTTTTTTCCAATCTGTTTCGGATTCCTATGTGAATTTGATTGAGTGGTGTAGGCTATTAATGGATTGAAGAACTGTTTCTTCGCTTGTTAATTAAGTATCGTAGATGCAAATTACATCATCTACGTATCTTTTCCATATGGGTAGATTATTAGCTTGGGAATAACCTAACCCCCAAGGGAAGATGATAAAGAAAAGGAAGGGGGTTTCGGACTGGAGAAAAAGGATGGAGAAATAGGACGAGAGTCCTACAGAAGTTATAAATTTAACTTTAAATATACTCAAAGGCAGCTGCCACTGCAATTCCGCTCTCAGATACCTAAAGTGGGTAGGGACCGGGGCAAAGCTAACGGGAAACGCAGCTGGAACTTGGGTTGTTTGCAAGAAAGTTACTTTAGCGTATTCCCTCTCAAGCATACATATGCCTACTATGGGGAAGGGTGGTGGTCTTGCAAGACAAAGAGTAACGGATTTATTGTGTATCTGTTCAAAGGAGTTTGTTTCTAAACAGGTAATTTGAAGAGTGCAAATAATTTGAATCAGCTTTAATATTTTAGTTTTAGAAATTGTAGAATTCCTAAAGAGCGACCAAATGCTTCCAAGAAGGATAGGGATAAAGCAATTATACCTTTGGGAATAATTTTGGTATGTGTACCAATAGTTGCATTTAGAAATGGCTAAGCTTTTACCCAGCAAGGTGCCGACTAAAAGTTTAGACAATGAGAAACACTTATATTTTGAAAAACCAACCATAAGTGATAGAGAGAATCTCCACAAGCAGGAAGCTGGCGTAGCGAGCTATGCTTGCCTTACTGGCCAGTTAGAATTAGCTATTAAAGCTATGAGAGACTTTACTAAGTTACCAACTAAGAGTTCTTGCTCAAATGCAACAAGTGGTGAAAACCCTATCAATAGATTTATTTTTATTAAATAGGAAGAGCCAAGGAAGACAGGATCTTGCCTAACCGTTATGTTAGAGAAATGATAAAGCGAAAAACAAATCTTTAATTTATTTAACAATGTAAAAGGAAGTAGTTTTTGTAACAAATATATAATTTTGATTTTTTATAAACAATTGGGGTCGCAGACCTCCGAAAACATCTAAAGCTTGCGCCAGGCAATTGATAACTCTTTTGGTTTTAAACCTTTTATATGCTTTAAAATCTTCGTAAGATTTTGAAATGGCTAAGATGAATAAATGAAAAATTTAATGATAACTGACGTAATTAAAGTTAAGCAATAATTCAAGTACAAGGTGTGTACTTTAAGGATTTCTAGATAAGTATCTTAGAAATAATAACAACTTCGAAAGTAATTACAAAAAAACAGGAAGAAGTGAAATAGAAGTTTCTATAACTTCTTGTATTGATACAGAAATACGCTTAATGATTATACATAGGAGATTATACCAATAGGGCAGGTCACTTATTGTGAAACCTGAAGAGAACAATCGAAAGGAAGTTTCTAGAACTCCTATGTTTAAGTAGGGATCACGAGAAAAATGGGGCAAGTTTCCCTTTCGTGAAACCTAGAGATAACTCACATTGGAGTAGAAAGAATTGGATTCCCTCATTAGAAGGGAGAAACAATATAATTTGAGGCGTGTACTAGACACGAAGTTTTACAGACATTAATTCGTTGTACGTGGAACAAATAAGGGAGGGCACTTATTGAGAGTGACACCTCATTGAAAAAAAGACCTAAAGTAACAATTTTAATATTTTGGTTTGTTAGTAAAGGGTTTGGGAAAGATCAAATGGGATTGTGGAAAAGTGTTCATGGCCGTATTTATTGTACTCGGACGAGCACGACGCGGATGAAAAGTTGAACAGGCACTGTCTTCACTATAGTCTGTTGATATGGTTGAAAAGTTCACTGTAGTAGCACAAAAAGTTGCTGGCAAAGAAAGTTATTGCAATGGTGGAAAATGACTAGTTACACTAGATTAGCGAGAGTCTATTGCTTGAGAAACTTGTAGGTTATAGTTAAATGCACCAGAAAAATCCCAACGGAGGAAGAAAAATTAGATATTGATTAGCAGTTTATAAGGAAGATTCCTTAGTTTGAAAAAGTATTCCCATATGTGAGTGGAAAATACATGACAGTATAACTGGTAGATAGAATGCAGGTTCTGGAAGGTTCCAGAGCAATGATGACTTGTGTTTAAATTGGGCAGAGAGTCCCTCGGCGGAAAGCTAGATTATATAGACAGTGGGTATTTTGGAAATATCCCTCGATGTGAGATAGCATCTCAGAAAATCTTTCATTTTGAAAGTTAGACTTGATAGTTTAAGTTTGATCAAGAAGATCTCTAGAAAACAGTTATTTTCACCTAGCAACTTTCACTGTCTATAAAATCCAAATAAAAGCATTGAGCCTTTTAAAAGCGATGAGAATGAGGTTAAAACATGAAGTCGGTACTTATCTTTGCTTCATGACGAAGGCGATGTTGCAGTTGACGGTTGGTTCTAAAATTCTAACATGGCGTAGAATTTAAAAGTTTGCCTCTAGAGTTGTGGAGGCGATCTTTAGTTAAGCTCTAACGGACTGGGTTGACTTCCGACGTACAAGTGAGACACGCTCAACGGAGCGCGGAGGGGCCAGGGAAGGGGAAAAGAGTGGGGGTAGGAGACAAAATGAATACATATAAGAATAGCCAACTTAACAGTTTAAAAATCTTCTTGATGAAATGGTCTTCAAATAGTTGATAGTAGGAGTCACTAGCGCAGCCTGGAGGGTGAAAAAGTAGACGAAGTTCTCTTGATCACGGAGATGATAGCTGACGATGGCGACGAGATCTGGTGGCTAGATTGATAAGGAAGTCCTCTTGTACAGGGAAGAATTGAGGAACTTCAGAGATTCGCTGCTAGATGACGCTAGGTGGGTCATGGACGATATATATCTAGAACAGACTTACAGGTAATATGAGAGACATATACCAACAAGAAGAAATCAGGAGATCACTGTTGGTGTTTAAGAAAAAAGGAAGGGATGAACTGAAGCAAAGAGAAGCAAAAGCTTACTCTATCTTACCGTGTATTCCAAAGAATACACCACCATATTACTATTCCCTTTGTTGAAGTCTTTCTTAGAAACTCATTTTCTAGTGCATTAATGAAGATGTCGGCGATTAATCCGCTTAGTGGTGATCCCATCGCTAATCCTTCTGTTTGTGTGTACATTTTATTGTCGAATTGAAACACGTTTTGGCCGAGGACGACCCTCAGTAATCGCACAATCTCTTCAGTTTCTTTTGCCGAATTGTTGGATTTTAAGTTATTTTCGATAGTGTTGATTGCATCATTAATAGGAATATTGGTGTACATGTTAGTTACATCGAAAGATACAAGCCTCATGCTAGGTTTCATTTGTAGGGTGTTCAGTGCTGTTACTAATTCCGTTGTGTTCTTTACAGAGTTGTTTTTGTCGTTGGAAAGGCGGCGTTTTAGGATTTTTAGTAACTCTTTGCTGATTTTGTAACTAGGCGCATTCCTACAATTGACTATTGGTCTCATTGGACACTCTTTTTTGTGTATTTTTTGTTGTTCCCTCAATGACGGTATTTTCGGGTTCATGTTTATTAGTTTTGATTATTCAGCTTTGGTCAATATGTATTCTGATTCTTTTAATACACTTTTTATTTGCTTTTGGAATTTGTTGGTGGGGTCTTTTGCTAATTCCTTGATTTCGTTGTTGTTTAGGAATTCGACTGTTTTTTTTCATTGTAATCTGTTTTGTTCAAAATTACTGTGGTGTTTCCCTTATCTGCTTTTGTGATGATTAAGTCATGTTCTTTTATTTTTTGTTTCAATGACTTTATTTCTTTTAGTTGTTTATTGTTTTGAGTGTAATTGTTTTCGCCCTCTCGTTTGAGGACTACACCGACTACACCAGCCTCAATCATTTCCACTAAGCAAGCCAAAGCTCTTTGGATAAAAAACGAACTAAGATTTGCATACATAAGAAAGCAAAAATTCAACCAACAACTATGCGATATTCAATTGCAACTAAGTAACTTCTGGCACGGATCCCAATGGGACAGTTTTACCGAGCACCTATATGACACCATCAAAATCAGAGCAACGAGGAAGCACGAAACGCTAGAATATAAACTAAGAAAACTAGGAGAAACACAAAATAATAAATCTAGTTAACAACACACGAATAACAATTAATTCAATTTCCACAGCAGGGTAAACAACAGAACGAACGTAACCTTCTCTCAAAATGAAATGAATATGTTAGACAAAGGTTTGAAATACAACTGCACAGACACACACACGAAGCATAATATAAAACAGTTAATCACAGATATCGAGATAGCCAGTCACAAGCTCCCAGCAGAAGACAGGGAATTAACCAAAAATCTTGCCACCAACGAAGCCAAAAAATCCTCAAACGAGAGGGCGACAACAATTGCTCTCAAAACAACAAACAACTAAAAGAAATAAAGTCATTGAAACAAAAAATAAAAGAACATGACTTAATCATCACAAAATCAGATAAGGGAAACACCACAGTAATTTTGAACAAAGCAGATTACATTGAAAAAACAGTCGAATTCCTAAACAACAACGAAATCAAGGAATTAGCAAAAGACCCCACCAACAAATTCCAAAAGCAAATAAAAAGTGTTTTAAAAGAAACAAAATACATATTGACCAACGCTAAAAATCAAAACTAATAAACATGAACCCGAAAATAGCGTCATTGAGGGGACAACAAAAAATACACAAAAAAAGAGTGCCCAATGAGACCAATAGTCAATTGTAAGAATGCGCCTAGTTACAAAATCAGCAAAGAGTTACTAAAAATCCTAAAACGCCGCCTTTCCAACGACAAAAAACAACTCTGTAAAGAACACAACGGAATTAGTAACAGCACTGAACACCCTACAAATGAAACCCAGCATGAGGCTTAAATCTTTCGATGTAACTAACATGTACACCAATATTCCTATTAATGCTGCAATCAACACTATCGAAAATAACTTAAAATCCAACAATTCGGCAAAAGCAACTGAAGAGATTGTGCGATTACTGAGGGTCGTCCTCGGCCAAAACGTGTTTCAATTCGACAATAAAATGTACACACAAACAGAAGGATTAGCGATGGGATCACCACTAAGCGGATTAATCGCTGACATCTTCATTAATGCACTAGAAAATGAGTTTTTAGGAAAGACTTCAGCAAAGGGAATAGTAATATGGAAAAGATACGTAGATGATGTAATCTGTATCTACGATACTTAATTAACAAGCGAAGAAACAATTCTTCAATCCATTAATAGCCTACACCACTCAATCAAATTCACTAAGGAATCCGAAACAGTTTGGAAAAAAAATATCTCGACATAACTATTGAACGTAAAGACAACGAGCTTTCATACTCCATATTCCGAAAAGCCACACAAACATCGCATGCAATCGACAATCAGTCTAATCACCCCAGTACGCAATAATTAGCGGGGTTCAATTCAATGGCGCACAGGGCTTTAAACATACCCATGTCAATAGACAATTATAATACGGAAATAAGAGCCATTAAACAAATAGCAAAGGAAAACAATTTCCCGCCAAGCAAAATAGACCAAATTGTAGCCAAACATAAAAATAAAGATAAAATGATTCAAAAACCGGACATTAATGAGAAAAAATTCGCGCGCTTCAACTATGCGAATGAGAACACATATAAAATCACTAATCTATTCAGAAAGCAAGGCATAAAAATAGCATTCACAACGAATAATACGACCGGGAAGAACCTGCAAAATAGTAATCTAAATAAACAAGACCCGTATTCAAAGTCAGGGGTATATTCTATTACATGCCAAAACTCTGGTTGTCAAGCTAATTACATTGGACAGAGCGGAAGACGAGTAGATACACGTTATAATGAACATAGGAATGCGATGAGATACGGAACACATTCAGCCGTATGCGAACATATGTGTGACACGGGGCACAGCTTTACTAAAATCGAGACTGACCTAAAAATAATTCATCACGAATCGAAAGGCAGAGCTCTCGACATAAAGGAAGCAATCGAGATTCATCTAGCCAAACAAAACCATCCCAACAATCTAAATGAACACACTTTTATGGAGAGTTCACCCCTTTTCGCTCTACTAAAAACACACCCTGTCGAAAACAAGACACAACTTAGCGATACAGCCAAGTTAGATAAAAAAAAGGGGGAAAATAGCGGTGGTTATAGGTAAATGTTATTTGGATCAGGGTACTATGTACCTTTTTCTGCAATAAACCTAGGCCGATATGCGCGGCAGTATTAAAGGTGCCGGGACGTCTTCAATAGACCGTGTACCGCTTAGTTTAAAAGGCTTTTTTTAGTCCACGCGTGGCAAAGATAGTACCACGTTCTTTAATAGTTGCAGACTCCTGTATTCAATAGCATACATTCTTATCTAGATTTGGCAACGTCACACAAATAAATATGGCACTGATCTCAGAAAGAACATAGCAACTAAAGGGGGAGGAAGGAGAAAACCAGTTCCGCCCAGTTAACACCCGGGGTAGTCGACTATAACTGGTGCCTAAGGAAACACGCAACTGCTTCAAGTTCCAGTTAAGGAGACAGCCCGATAAGTATAAGCCTGTATTATTACAGTATAACCATAGTTGATTTTGTATAACCATATAATCACCCCTAACACCGACAGTAGTGGCTACGCTGGCTAAAGCGCAGCATTAGTTCATGGGGCCAAGCTCTCTGCTGACTCGGTAGACGCGTGGGTTCGAGCCCCACCGTCGGCCGTCTTTGAAATGGTTTTCCGTGGTTTCCCATTTTCAACACCAGGCAAATGCTGGGACGGTACTTTCTGACAGGCCACGGCCGCTTCCTTCCACATCCTTGTCCAGTTTCATTCATCTGCATCCATTCCATCTCTCATCCCGACGCGCAGGTCGCCCACGGGCGTCGACTAGAAAGACCTGCACTCGGACTCTCAGGCGGCCACACGACAAAAACAATGACCCCTTACAGACAAATTCCGGATTTTTATCACTATTTTAGAAGTTTACCTAACACTAGATATACCACATTTAGCATACACCGACTGTTGCGTTACCAACACTGCAACTAAATAATTGTACATATTGTTTATATTTTTCACCTGTAGTCTCCAACATAGATGTTATAACCTAAGTGTAATGAATCTGATGATGATCGCTTGACGATCGAAACTGGTCATCCTAGTGTATTTATTAATCTTATGTAATTTATTTCATGATTAGGGCATAACCCAGCTCTATTTGGGTACATTCGTGTTGACCGACTGAAATCACCAAACTTTTGTTATCGTAGAAATATTCATATAGACGGTGAATGAAATATTTCTAGAGATCACTGTTGTTATATAAAGTTCGTGAAATGACGTGAATGCACAAGATGTAAGAGTGCATAACGTCTACATTCTGAAATATTCTGGTTAACGAAGCTCCATGTTGCACCTAAACCTCTGCTTCAAATATGTCCCTCACGCATAACGTTCTTATCTCATCATCGCAACATCGTGATAAATATCGAACAACAAGTCCTGATGAATATTAGCAGTCATAATGTAAATGTTTATACAGTATACTGCTCCAATGTGAAAGTAAAAACACTGTTACTCACTTGGTTTGCGTTCACTGCTGTCTCGTTTCAACTAAAATGCTTTTCAGCTTCGATGTCCGTCACTTTTCTAATTCACTTTTAATAAGTCTATAACTTCGAAACTGTACAATCTGTGACTCTTATATTTCCACAAATACTAGAATACAGTTCGTACTGTATAATTATCTGATTGGCCGAAGTCTATTCTCAATTATATGTGAGTTAATGCAATATTAATAACTTGCAAACTTCGCCTAGTTTCAGAGCACGGGGATCTCCTATATCTACCCGGCGATTGCGCTGTCTCCACGAGTGGTTTCAATACCGTACTCGCATAACCCTTCGGGATTTCGGTTAACCCGGTAAACACATCTACACTCTTCGAAGTCTGTAGGATAAAGAACCTCGATGCTTGGGTCTCCCTCTCCAAGTCGAAATTTTGGCGGCCATTTCTGACTCCCTTCATAAATTTAGCGCGCACTTTAACAATGCTTATTACTGCGTAGTTGGACCTTTCGGCCCCTTTTAAAGTCTCTGTAATATTTTCCTTTCATATTCTTCTCATTACCAATGAATAAAATATCCTCTTGGGGCCTAAATGCATAAATTCTCCATGTAATATAGTAGAAGGTATTCCCGTCTTCAATAAGAGCTCTCCTCATTGGCTGGGTGCTTATGTCCAATGACATAAATTATAACAATAATTATAACATTCCTAAACAAATTCACTGTTGCTATGTCGATTTCGACCTTCTAGAAGCCTCTATTGTGCAACATATCACGTGATCGGAATTTCCCTGCCTGCTCTCCTCGCTAACACGACTGGTTTGCCTTAAGTTCCAGCATTTATATTGCCATGTTAAACTGTATCATGGGCTTGGAAAATATTCTCATTTAAGTCCCAAATAATTCATTTTTCGGGGGCAGTACCTACTGTAAGGCCACGTTCGCCTCCTTCCCTCTTCCTTGCCTATCCCTCCCAATCTTCCCCTCCCTTTCCATCCCTCATGAGGCCCCTGTTCGCTTTTGCAGGTGAGGCCGCCTGGGCGAATGCTGATCACACCTCCCAGTTGTATCCCCCAGACCAGATGTTTCAAGCTCCAGGACACTGCCCATTGAGGCGGTAGTGGTGGGATTCCTCGCTGAGTCCGTGGGAAACACCAACCTGGAGGGTAAAATTGACTAAAATAAATAAATCAATCCATTGAGCTCATTCATACGAGACTTACCTCATACTTTCCCTGTTAATAAAGCCAGTAATTTAAAGTTTTATTTTTCTCTCTTCTTTTCTCTAGATATTCCTCTTGATTTTCATATTTCTCTCTATTGAACAATAGATATGTTTAAAAAACTTTTACGAAAGCAAAAAATGGACAAAGGGGCACGGAAAATTCCAAAATGGATGCTATCGCTTCTCATGGAAGACTCATATGGTGCTGAAAACGAGAAATAAGAATTCCAGTTTCTCGTTCAAATATTTCTCAGTAACTTAGAAAAATAGCCTTTCTTTCCGAAACTCTTCGACATACAAAGCTGACATTTTTAGAAATAACTCCTCCCTGTTTGCGTTATATTTTACAACTGCCATTTTTCTGAATTGACTTAAGCTTAAATTTACCAGATGGAAATGTTCGTAAAAATGCTGTAAAAAATTGAAAAATTATGAACATTCAAAAGTACACATGTATTCAAAAATCTTGAGTTAAAGTAAGCAGATAACCTTAATGAACATTCCTGAAGAATGTCAATTATTTCCTGTATAGATTCTGAGAAGAAGATAAATAAAAAGGTTGACTATTAACATGGGCAGTATACCCAAAATATTCCGAAGTCCTTTAAGGCAGGAAAATGCGAGGCTCACTGGGTCTCGGTTACCCTAATACCATCCGGGTTGAAAGAGAAAGATGACAGAGAGGTCGCTACGTTACGTCTCACTTGTTTGGACCCCGTGGCGTAGCCATGCTTGTTAAATCGTGTACTACGGCCACGAGGGCAGCTGAAGCAAGTCCAGAGATCGTAGGTTCGAATCCCTGCGCTGACAGCGGATACCCTGACTGTGGTTTTTCCCGGATTTTCCACACTCACCCCAGGAAAATACCGGGATAGTACCTTACTTCAATGCCCGGGGCACCTACACCATCCCTGTTTTCAATCAATACAGCTACACACACGACTACAGTGACCACAGAAACACCAGTTATCCAACAAATTCAACACACACCCAATTACACGGGCCTGATGACCAAAAATGTCCCAACAACTGCAACAACAAATACAGTAGCTGTGAGCCCCTGGGGGACACGGCGGTGTTCTCTAGTCTTTACGAAGAAACTTGAGAAAACTTCAAAACGTGATTAGGCCTGCTTACTTAGTGTTATTTCATCCCTCTATAGCTCAGTGGTCAGAACATCGGCGTACAAAGCTGTAGGTCATGGGTTCGAGTTCCGCTGGGGTCAGACACTTTAATGCTCTGGCTTGAACTAATAGCTGAAAGCCATCCCGGAAGTTGTTTTCCGTGGTTTTCCACTTCTACTCTAGGCAAATGCCAGGATGGTTTCTAACTTAAGACTCTGGCCGCCTCCGTCCTAATCCTCACAATTACAAATACACACACTACTACAGCCACCTCAATAACACAGGTTATCAGAAAAATTCTTCACCCGCCTAAATGACCACGATGTCCAAGCCTCTCAAATGAAAGAACGGCAACAAAAGATAAAAAAAAGCAATAGCAAACTTGTCAAACTATGGAGAAAAAAGAATGAGGCGACAGTGTTCTTGCTAACACGTGCCCCGTTTCGCCACTGGAAAAAGGTGATGATGAGAATAGTTTGGGTGATAGTGAAAATGACAGATGATGACATAAAACCTACGAAAAGGGAAGAAAAAAACCAATAAGGAAACAGGAAAAAGCAGACTGAGAAAAGATATGCCCTCAACCCTCGAAGAATGAGGACTGAGGGACTGGAAAAGAAGTAGAACCGTGGAAGGCAGATAGGAAAGGGAAAGAGGAGAAAAGGAAGGAAGGAAGATTGTAGTTTAACGTGGCCGTGAATCTTGTGATTATGAGCCACGGGACTCCTTTTTACGTGGAATCCGAACCACAGGACATGGCATTTCACTTCGAAAATCTCACATGCATTAACCGGGAATCGAACCCAGTCCACCTTGGCGAGAGGCCAACAGCTTGACCGCTGTGCCACCACGCCCCTGGAAAGAGGAGAGGGTCCGGCCCAGAGTCACTGGTAAAAGGCGAATATATACCCAGCTCTTGAATCCCTCAGATTTGCCAACTCCCGAACTCACTAACCGCTTACCCTTGAGGGTATAGCACTATCCAGGGTGCACCATAAGTGTTGGGCTATGCACACCCTGCGTTGAGCAGAAGACAGGAGATACCATGAAAAGAAAAAGAAGAGGTCTGTCCCCTCGAAGAATGTGGATATCAGGAAAGATGAGACAAGGGCCAATTAAGGCGGGAGAGTGAAAGACTCCCTAGGTCTTTGATACCCAAATACTTTCGGGGTTGGAAGAGAACGAGAGTTGGCCAAGTGAGGTTGACAGGAAAGATGACCGAAAGGAGCCCGTTACAAGTGAGTGGAAGCAATGCCGGATTCAGCCGGGACCCCGTGGTTGCCAACCCACGTCTCACTAGATGTGAGCCCCTGCGGGTTCTGGAAATCACCACGACTTGTTCACTAAATCAAGCTCTCCGTGTTATCCAGCAA
Organism: Meconema thalassinum; assembly: GCA_946902985.2. NCBI lineage: Eukaryota > Metazoa > Arthropoda > Insecta > Orthoptera > Tettigoniidae > Meconema > Meconema thalassinum. The sequence continues at coordinate 1,296,634,927 of OX336389.2, forward strand.
GATTTTCGATGAAATAGACCCGGAGTTATGATACATGAGGCATAAATCTCGATGTTCCACTGAAAATTCTTCCTTTACTCAAGTGGTGCTCTTCCCGTTGTTCGGCCGCACGCTTCTTGCTACCCCTGATTTAAAGACCCGTAAGAGTTGATCCACGTAAACACAATATCTGTCTACGATTTGTATTTGGTAGTATAACTTTAATGTGAAAAAATTATAGATCTGAAAATGCTGGTAGGCGAAACTGCAACAGGTGGGCTTCCGGTGTATGCTAATACCGCAGACAAATCTCAATGTATGCATCGCCAATTTTGGGCGTATGAGTTGCAGAATTGATTACCATAGGGAAGGAAGGAGCCATCACACTTAAAAATCAACAGCAGATCCTAATTTGGGAGTGATTCTCACGAGAGATATTACCAAAACCTGTTGCCAATGGGAAGTGTGGAACCACGCCTTGAGTGCGTGATGTTCAAATCCTAGTGACTGGGAGTGAATATTTCACCGACTGGAAAATCACCATGAGCATGTAGTCCCGTGTACTTGGGTATGTGTGTGTATAATTGCCTGATAACCTGTGTGACTGTGATGTCTGCACTAGTGTGAGTATTTCTAATTGACATTGTGGGGTTTGAAGCCATTCTTCAGTGTTGCCCTAGAGACCGTCACTACTCCAAGAGGGAAGTTGATACTACTCGCTGCTACAGCACGGAAGACATCTAACCAGATAAGTAATAGCCTGCACTATACAGTACAACCATAGTTGACATTTACAACCATATTATAGTCACTCCAAACAGACAAATTCCGGATTTCTATCACCAATTTAGCATTCCACCTAACATCATATATACTACAACTAGCATACACTGACAAGTTGCATTACCAATACTGCAACTAAATAATTGAACATATTGAAAATATTTTCACCTGTATTTTCAAACATAAATTTTACAGCCTGTCAGTGTAATGGATCTGATGATGATTGCTTGACGATCAAAACTGGTCATCCTAGTGTATTTATTAATCTCTTAGCTTGCCACGGTGGGTGAGTGGATATCGTGTCGGTCTACTAACCCCAAGATTGCAGGTTCGCTCCTGGCAGTGGTGAGTGATTTTTGAAAGGCGGCAAAAATACGACACGCATGTCATACGATGTTGGCATGTCAAAGAACCCATTTGAATTCAGTAGGCCGAGTTCATAATGGAAAAATTTACCTCGGGAGTTTCCGCCAACACAAAGTTCCTCATTTCTCTACTAGAAAGCGCTATAGTGGTCAAGGAGTTTAGATATCTAGCATCTAACCTCCTTGACTTTCATAGTCAAGGAACAACGAAATTCGAGATGCAAGCAACCCCCTGGGTTTCAAATAACAAAGCTTGCACCCGGCATCCGAGGCCATACGATATTTATATTTATTTATTTATTAATCTCATGTAATTTTTTTCGTGTTGACCGACTGAAAAGCACCAAACCTTTTGTTTTTTTTATTTGTAATTGAGGTAGGATTTGGGTAGGATGCGGCCGTGGCCTAATGTTAAGTACCATCCCAGCATTTTCCTGGAATGGAAGTGGGGATCACCTTATTGACGTCACATCAGTTGGTGAAAAGCTAAATGAAGTAGGGGGTGGGGGGCTACTTAAGAACAAAATAACCAGTGATGGACGAAGCAAAGAAGATATAAAAATAGGTTGGTTCAGGGAAGGAAAACATATTTTCAGAAAAGAAATCTGTTACCATCAAATATACATTTAGGTATTGGAAAGTCATTTTTGAAAGCCTTTGTCTGGAGTGTGGTGCTCTATGGAAGTGAAACTTCGTCTGTTGGCGTAGCAGAAAAGAGAAGAATAGAAGTGTTTGAAATATGGTGTTACAGGAGAATGATGAAGATCAGATGGGCAGGTAGAGTAATAAATGAAGAGGTACCTAAGACGAGTGTGAGAGGAGAGATGTTTCTGGCGACTGCTAATACAGATAAGGGATCCGTTGGTAGGACACATACTACGACACCCAGGAATAGCAAACTTGGTTATGGAAGGAAAGGTCGAGGACAAGAACGGTAAGGGTAGACCAACGTTAGAATATGTTAAACAGATTGCCTCGGATATAAGGTGTGGCAGTTATGTAGAGACTAGCGGACCCGTGCAAGAAATCTCGCATATTCATAAACCACACTTTCCCCAATAGGTTTTGCAAATCGATCACTTCTTACAAAAATTGATATTTTAGAAATTAGAATGCAATTTGTCACTGATAATGTCATTTGTGTGCCGAGTGTGCTGTAACACTCACCGGTTATTCGATATTTATGAAATTATACGATTTGAGTACTCATTCATTTGATTTACTGTTTCTGAAATCCATGCAAAATGATAAAGGAAATACCTCAGAATGTTAAAATGACATGAAAGGGGAGTTACAGCGACCAAAATGTGAAGTGGACAGAACTTATGGATCGTATTTTCATACATCAACAGTATCTGCAAATCGCACACTTCGTACATATTTTTAAAAGTCATTTTTTAAAGAAATTATTGATATTTATGAAATTAGAGTGCAATTCGTCACTGCTAATGTCTATTCTCTTTCATTTGAATGCTCATTTTCACGATCGGTCGCTTGTGAGTGCCGCAGGAGAGATCTATACCACTGAAAAAATGATAAAACGATTGGCCCAGGACAGGGAGACATGGAGAACTGCATCAAACCAGTCAAAATATTGAATACTGAGACTGGCAGAAGTGGGGAAACCACGGAAAACAGTTTCCAAGATGGTTTAGATAGGAATAGAAATTCTTTGGTGGAGCCGGGAATGGAACCCGGGCCAACAACCAACAATACTAGCCACAACTCAACGAGGATGATGCACCAGGCACGAATTTGCTACTTTAAACCGCTGACAAAAACTCCTGGAGACAGATAATTGGGATAAGCTGAATTGAGCTATGACTGATTGGGTTAGGTCAGCGCGTTAAGGTCCAAGGCCATCGGCCATACCCTCTCCACACTTGGGAGGCGGGAGGGTTTGAAATCCAATGTGGTCTGCCCTGAAATGATATGCTGTTGTTTGCCAGTTTTAAGTTCAGGAAAATGCCGTGATGGTTCTAATAGATTATTATCTTAAATGAATCTCGCTCACTTAGGCTTAATTTAGGTTTGGCAGATACTTATGTACAACAATATTTGTAATTATTCAGTTACAGAAGATTTTAGTTACACTTTAAACTTTATAATGAATCAGATTTTCAACCAATTAATCCACCTCGTTGCGTAGTCGCTAGCATTCCTGGCTGTCACTGAGGAGGCACGTGTTTGATTCCCGGTTCTACCAAGAAATTGAATTCTGGTCTGAGGGCTGAAACGGAGTGCACTCAGCCTCGTGAGGCGAAACTGAGAAGAGGTGGGTTCGAATCCTACCTCAGTCATCCTGGAAGTGGTTTCTTGTGTTTCCTCCCCACTTCTACTCCAGGAGATTGCTGGGATGGTACCTAACTTAAGGTCATGGCCACTTCCTACCCAAATCCTACCTTAATTACAAAATACACACACTAGTACAGACATCACAGTGACACAGGTTATCAGACAAATTTAACAAACACCCAAGTAAACGGTACTACCAGCCACGATGTCGTAAGGTGCCTAAAAGAATGGACAACTTATACCAATTATTTTTTATATTATTTGTTACTCCCCACCGAATCTCGTGATGACCAACTGAAAAGCGATTACTTAGGCAACAATGAAAAATGGCTTCTAATATTTCAATATCATTGTAATAGGCCACTGCCGCGTCCTTCCTATTTCTTTCCCAGTTTAATCTACCATCATCAATTTCATTTCTCGTAATCTCATCTGCTGGGGTTAACGTCAGGAAAGTCATCCGGCTGTAAAATTCATTTGCCATTAAGAGGCTCATCTCACCTACTATCCAGCCCCATAGACACAATCGGATATATTATTTAAAAGAAATGATAACAGAGAGATGTGTTCTAACTTAACCTCCACGTGGCGTAGCTTTGCGTGTTAAATCGCTCACTACGACGAGGCCTGTAACAAATTCGAAGATAGGAGGTTCGAATCCCGGCGCTGACAGCGGATATCCTGAATGTTGTATTTTTCCAGGTATCTCCACACTCTCTCCAGAAAAATGCCGGGAAAGTACTTTTTTCTCAAGGCCCGAGGCACCTTCCTCATTCCCAAACCTATTTTAATAGCGCTGACAGCGGTTATCCTGAATGTTGTATTTTTCCCGGTTTCTCCACACTCTCTCCAGAAAAATGCCGGGATAGTACCTTTTTTCAAGTCCCGAGGCACCTTCCTCATTCCCAAACCTATTAATTACAGTTACACACATTACTACAGTCACCACAGAAACATAGGTTAACAGACAAATTGAATACAAACACAAGTTCACGGGGCTGATGACCAAGGTAGTCGTTCAAATCTCCGATCTCCAATCTTGCTGCAGCTTTCCATCGCGGTCGTTGTGAGCGATTTAACATGCTCGGCTACGGTGCGGTGTCCATCGAGATAATGCTGACAACAACCAAATGACAGTATTAATGGTGTCGTGCCAGATGCGACCCGTGCCGTAAACGATCCACAAATTTGCCATCGTGCCACTAGCGACCCAAGCACTGATATATCGGTGGAATCTGGGAATTTCTAACACATCTGTCTCTGTTAAAATTCCGCTTAGGTTAGGTTTGGCGCCGTAAAAATTGGAGAGCTTATTTCCAAAGTGACGTAAATACAAAATTGACAGTTTTTAAGTTTTTTCTTTCATAAGCAAGTTTATAGGTTTTCTCAACGTATAGCAAAGGTTTTAAGTCCCAATACGTCGTATATCCCATATTAACAGAGATCTAAGGCCGGTATTGCACTATCAAAGAAATTTGTCAAAGAAATTTTATCAAATAGTTTATAAAACTGAACTTTTATAAAAGTTATACAAAGCAATAATCACACCATTACACTACATCAAATATTTTATCATAGTTCACCAAAATGGATGAAGGACCGTTCCTTGTTTACTTTACTGTATTCCGGCGGTTGAAATTCTGTGGCGGCAATCTTACAGGTATATAAAAGAAACGGAAAGATAAAGTAAAGTCGCCTCCGTAGCGTAGCGGTCAGCATGGTTAGCTGCCGCCCCGGAGGTCCTGGGTTCGATTCCCGGCTCTGCCACGAAATTTGAAAAATGGTACGAGGGCTGGAACGGGGTCTACTCAGCCTCGGGTAGCCCAAATGAGTAGAGGGGGTTCGATTCCCCCTCAGCCATCCTCAAAGTGGTTTTCCGTGGTTTCCCACTTCGTCTTCGGGCAAATGCCGGGATGGTCCCTTCTTCAAGGCCACGGCCGCCTCCTTCCCTCTTCCTTGCCTATCCATCCTAACCATCCCTTACCTTCCCTCATGAGGCCCCTGTTCGCTTTGCAGGTGAGGCCGCCTGGGCGAGGTGCCAATCCCACATCACCAGTTGTATCCCTTCCGATTCGATGTTCCCCGCTCTAGGACACTGCCCGTAGAGGCGGTAGTGGTGAGTTCCCTCGCTGAGTCCGTGGGTTCCACCAACCTGGAGGGTAAACGACTAAAAAAAAATATAAAGTGAACATCTATGGGTTAAACCTTGGGTCGCCCAGGCGAAAGTGTAGCCTATTACGAGTAAAATCTTGGTGAACGAGCTGCAGTACGAGCACTTGACAAATTACATTAATATTTAATTATTAATGGTTAGCTGCCGCCCCGGAGGTCCTGGGTTCGATTCCTGGCTCTGCCACGAAATTTGAAAAGTGGTACGAGGACTGGAACGGGGTCTACTCAGCCTCGGGTGGCCCAAATGAGTTGAGGGGGTTCGATTCCCCCTCAGCCATCCTCGAAGTGGTTTTCCGTGGTTTCCCACTTCGTCTTCGGGCAAATGCCGGGATGGTCCCTACCGTAAGGCCACGGCCGCCTCCTTCCCTCTTTCTTGCCTATCCATCCCAATCTTCCCCTCCCTTCCCTCATGAGGCCCCTGTTCGCTTTGCAGGTGAGGCCGCCTGGGCGAGGTGCTAATCCCACCTCACCAGTTGTATCCCTTCCGATTAGATGTTCCCAGCTCTAGGACACTGCCTGGATAGGCGGTAGGGTTGAGTTCCCTCGCTGAGTCCCTGGGAGCCACCACCCTGGAGGGTAAACACGATTTTTAAAAAAAAAATATTAATAATTATGATGAAATGAATGATGGTGACGCTCGAAAAAACCACTGCCTGAGCAAAGAAAATTGAAACATACGAAGTAAAAAAAAAAGCCTTTAGTGGAATTCGATCGCAGGTCCCCTTGGACCAGAGTCGAGCGCTCTACCCATTCCGCTAACTAGACCCTTCTAGGTTGTCGTTGGTTAGATGTATTAGGTCTTCCGGTAAGTATAAAGTGCTTATTTACACTTGTTTGTAATATCATAAGTGTAATTGAAAAATGATAATACAAATATTATAACATAAAATCCGCTACTATTCACGGCTTATTTCAGCCTATTTAACTATTTAATTCCTCTTTATATCCTGAAATGCGCGTCCTTTGTGTGCAGCGCATATAGCTTCGGCTATTTTTACCTGCAGTTTCTACCTGTTAATTATGTTTTACATTGTATACCATTAATTATGTAACATATTACGTAACATTTCATGCATTTCACACTCTGATATGAGCATATTTGCTGTGGTAATATTCCAGCTGTTATGATCCGCCATTTTGGTTTGAATCTTTTATCAAAGATACCATGATGCTCATACATTTTATAAAATAAATTTTATAAAACCGCCTTTTATAAAAGATTTCCCCATTACACTGTCATATCTTTTATAAAAGAACTTTTATCAAAGATCTTTGACAAATTTCTTTGATAGTGTAATACCGGCCTAATAAGAACTAAGTTTATTTGCAAAGCGATGTAAATCCAACGTGTATTTATTTCCAATGTATCTTATATCCATGTTGACCAATCTGATGGCTCTCTTGACATCACGTGGTACCTCGTGATAAATCAAGGCCATGGCTAACTTTGAAGAATATGTAGAGCATACGTTTGTGTTTATTGTGTTTAAACCATTTAAATTTTCTTAAATGCCACTCAAAGCGTATATCAATATATGCTTTATTTCCAAAACGTCCTAACTCCAACTTACAGGAGACGATTACCACAATTTCCATTGATAAGAGATTTTTAAAACACAGTGTCAGGATGGGCATACAAGTTACGAATGAAATTACATTATATTCATAATCATATCTGAATTTAATTATACGAAGTACCTTAACAAAAACGCGATTTCTGAAGTTTTACATTTCATGGATTTACGTCACTTTGGAAATGAAATGAAAATGAAAATCCACAGCCTGCTTCCAGTCTCCGACCGGGTCAGGAATGGAATGAATGAAGCCCCCATCTAGCGGCGAGGATATGAACTGTGCCGGCTGCCGAGGCCTGACGCACTCCTCTGGGGCAATGATTAAATGAATGACAGATGAAATGAAATGATAGTGGAGAGTGTTGCTGGAATGAAATGTTGACAGGGAAAACCGGAGTACCCGGAGAAAAACCTGTCTGCCTCCGTTTTGTACTTTGGAAATAAGATCTTCAATTCTTCTCTCGAACAAAGGGTCGCATGGAGCACTGTAAGCTACTAGCAGGGTCGCTACGCCACGATTTTTACTGGGTCGCATCTGGCACGGTCGCACTCCACGCGTAATCGTATTAACGGTAACACTGTTTGTTCTAGAATTATTTTAGGGGCTTGGATGCCTGGTGGGAGTGTAGAGAAACCCCGAGAAAATGACACTCAGGATAGCTGCTGTCAGCGCCGGGATTCGAACCTACAATCGTCAGACTTGCTGCAGCTGCCCTCACGAGACTAACGGTAAAACCGTCATTATACTGTATGTATGTGAACTTTATGCTACATCCTGTTCACTGAAAGAATCACGCGCTCCATAAGTGTCTGGCAGCCATCAGTTGATTTACATAGCAGGAAGCTTGTAGTTTTACGTGACTGTGAATCTCGCGATTATAGGCCACGGGACCTCCTTTTCTTTAGATTGGAATCCGAACCACCGAACATGACATGACGTTTCACCTTGAAAGTTCCACATACATTAACCGGTAATACACCTTGGTGGGTGGCAGGCAGCTTGGCCACTGAGCCACCACACCCTCTCAGTTGATTATATTTTCGATCGTATATTACTGTATGAAAATGAAAATCCACAGCCTGCTTCCAGTCGACCGACCGGGTCAGGGAAGGAATGAATGGACCCCATCTAGTGGCGAAGATAGGAACTGTGCCGGCTGCCAAAGCCTGTCGCACTCCTCTGAGGCAATGATTAAATGAAATGATAGTGGAGAGTGTTGCTGGAGTACAGGCAGCTGAGATGAGATTCCTGAGAAGTAATGTCCAGAAAACGAGGAGAGATAGAGTGAGAAATGAAGATATACGGAAAGAACTGGGAGTACAGAAACTAAATGACAAACTGGAGCAAAACAGATTGAGATGGTTTGGACATGTCAAACGGATGAATGAAGAAAGGCTTCCAAGACGAGCACTGGAACGACGGATGACAGGGAAGAGAGGACGAGGAAGACCAAGAATGCGTTGGATGGACTCGGTGAAGTATAGCATTAGAAAACGGAACCTGGATTGGAACACCGTGTCGGAAGAGGAATGCTGGAACGACAGAACAAAGTGGAGAGGAACCATATTTGCCCCCAACCAGTGTCAGCTGGAAAAGAGGAATTGAAGATGATGATGATTACTGTATGAATGCATTGCGTGTGAGAGGAAAACGGAGAATTTAAATAGCTCAATGAATCCTCAAGACAAAGAATGTCTCTCTCAAAATAATACATTGATTAAAATGTCTCTAGTTTGCCGGAAGGCATAAACCATCGTATAAGCTTGGCTTCCACGTGTTTTGCTCAGGTACGGTGTGGAAGATGTAGTTGAAAATGAAAATCCACAGCCTGCTTCCAGTCGACCGACCCCATCTAGCGGCGAGGATAGGAACTGTGCCATCTGCCGAAGCCTGTCGCACTCCTTTGAGGAAATGATTAGGTCAAAATGAAATGATTGCTGAGAGTGTTTCTGGGATGAAATTTTGACAAGGAAAACCAGAGTACCCGGAGAAAAATCTGTCTGCCCCCGTTTTGTCCAGCACAGATCTCACATGGAGTGGCCAGGATTTGGACCACGGACCCAGCGGTGTGCTGCCGCCTAAGCCACGGAGGCTAGGGAGATGTAGTTAAGTTTTTCAAATCAGGTTATGGTCGAAAAGTCCACGCATTAAATCAGGCCCGCCTCGTTGCCTGGCTAGCACTCTTGACTATCACAGCTCTGCCAAGAAATTTAATTCTGGTCTGAGGGCTGGAACGGGATACACTCAGCCTCGTGAAGCAAACCTGTGAAGAGGTGGTAACGATTCCGATCTCTGCCATTCTGGATGTGGTGTTCCGTGGTTTCCCACTTCTACTCCAGGCGAATGCCGGAATGGTTCCTAAATTAAGGCCACGGCCGCCTCCTTCTAAATATTCATCTGGATTACGACTACATACACTAATACAGCCATTACAATAAAACAGGTTATCTAACAAATTTCACACTCACCCAAATACACAGGGCTAGATGTAGTATGTAGACCCTAAAGGCAGTGCGTGGACGTGAACTCAGAGGTCTCAACCTAGACTACGTAAGTAGGTTTGCCTATAATTCGATAGAGACAGTAGAGAAAGTTATAATTCCAGAGTCACATTATCGTTGTGTAAAATAGTAGAAAATTCTCGAGTAAAATGCAAGAAATTCTTGAGTAAAGAAGAACATTAATCGGTAATGAATTATTCTTGTCTGAATTAAATGTTAATTCTGTTCATAATTCCATGCCTTTCGTTCTTCTTTACTATCAATTGAAGGAAAGCAAGGCTGAACAGTTCCAAGCTGGATAATGATAGATTCGTTCTGTGGTTGCTTGCCACGTTTCTGACCCTACGGAAGGAAATGTGCGTTGCTGTGAGATTCTTGAACATCCTACATAAGACGTATATTCTGCACATTACAGAAAAGTTCGTCGCCTCCGTAGCGTAGCGGTCAGCATGGTTAGCTGCCGCCCCGGAGGTCCTGGGTTCGATCCCCGGCTCTGCCACGAAATTTGAAAAAGTGGTATGAGGACAGGAACGGGGTCTACTAAGCCTCGGGTGGCCCAAATGAGTAGAGGGGGTTCGATTCCCACCTCAGCCATCTTCGAAGTGGTTTTCCGTGGTTTCCCACTTCGTCTTCGGGCAAATGCCGGGATGGTTCCTACTGTAAGGCCACGGCCACCTCCTTCCCACTTCCTTGCCTAACCGTCCCACTCTTCTCATCCCTTCATCAGGCCCCCTGTTCGCTTTGCAGGTGAGGCCGCCTGGGCGTAGTGCTGGTCACACACCCCAGTTGTATCCCTGACTTAGAGTCTCAAGCTCCAGGACACTGCCCTCAGTGGCGGTAGAGGTGGGATCCCTTGCTTAGTCCGTGGGAAAAGCCAACCCTGGAGGGTAAAACGATAGCGAATAGCGAATAGAAAAGTTCGTGAGTACAAACCAATTTAATGAGAACGCGTGAGTTATTTGTGAGTAAATGCGAGGAAAATAGCCAAATGATGGCGTAACAAGTACTTCCTAGTGCTTTTGAACCCGTACTTTTTTTTTGTGACTTTGCGAGTTGTTCATTTGTTGCAACATTGGCACAACTTGAAATCTGAACATTTTCAGTTTTACCTTAGTGTAGTGTTGGAAAATATTATTTATCGACTGATTAAATCGACACTACACTATCGCTATACTTGCCAATGTGATACTGCACAATTCGTTGTACCAGTCTCCGAAAATATTATAGTTGCACCAAAAACGTGGACACTTCTTAACGGCGTTGGTGCATGTTACACTCATCTGAAGCCAAGTAATAAATCCCCAATTCAATATGGCGTCAATACCTTGACATTATTTAAATAATCCACAGTTTATTTATTGCTTTAAAATGTTTAAATGCAGTTTCCCAGAACCATATTTAAGCCGTTTCACTGTTGTAGAAAATGAGCTATATTTGCCGCAAGCCTGGTTGTGTAACCCGTGCACAGGGAGCACAGAGAGTAATCACTAGGAACCAGAGATTCATGCACTAAAACGATTAAAATATGCATTAAAATGTAGAAAATATGCATTAAAAATTGAAAAATATGCACTTAAAAATAAGGCAAACTTATTCACTCTTCCTTTCCTCCTTTGCCGTAATATGTGCAGTTGTTTTTGCATGTTGTTTAAGTTGAAATTTATTTTCACATTTCACTTCCTTCGAGCATATTTGACAATTAACTACGCCATCAGTTGAATAATCACTATTAGACTACCTGACACCCACAGACTTAATAAATACTTTCTGCTGCTCTTCTCTTTAGGCATTTTGAGCAAAGGATATGCAGACTATGGATAAAGTGACACATTAACTGAATAAACTCCCCACAAAACTAACCTCTGGCTACTGGCTGTCGAGATGGTGAAAGGAACATCCCTCTTCTTGAAACAGCCCGGCAGCGTGCTTGAGTAAAATACTGTTATCTCGTTATCTGTTGCTCAGAAAGTTGCTTACAAGGGATGTCCAACACGCGGGCAAAACAATTCCTTTTCAAGATGTTTTAAATTATACTTAATTTCAAATGTATATGCTAAAATATGCTGTTATGTTAAGAATATGCAATAAATCCAATTAACCCAGAAAATATGTATTTGCATATGTGCATACGCATTTTCAAAAAACTGGTCCCTAGTAATTACTTTAATGCAAATTTTTCTGCCTAAGGCTTGCAGACTGGACGTTGAAAGGCAAATAAGTCTCAAATGAAAATGAATAAAGGAATGATTGATTATGCGTTGCCCCAGAGGAGTGCGTCAGGCCTCGGCAGCCGGCACAGTCCATATCCTCGCCGCTAGATGGGGGCTTCATTCATTCCATTCCTGACCCGGTCGGAGGCTGGAAGCAGGCTGTGGATTTTCATTTCAATGATTGATTATGAATTTTATTTTTGATCCAAAATAAAATATATATTTCTTTCTTTCTTTCTTTCTTTCTTTCTTTCTTTCTTTCTTTCTTCGAATGAGCCAACTATGGACTACGTAGGTTAACCAAAATGGTTTTCAGCTTGATGGGTTGGGATTAATTTCACGTTCTTAAGAGTCTTCTTCCTAGCCCATATCTCCTTTATTTTCTGACTTTGTAGTTGTTTAGCTGCTTCTGACCTCTTTGGTCTCCGTCCTTTCGTAAGTTTAATCTATGGATCTTCTTTTAACATTTTCCGCAAAGCTTGTCTGTCTTGTATAACGGATTCAGAGATGTTAAAGGTTTGCAAATCTTGTTTAACTTGCTGGTATCACAGTGATGTTGTTTTCTTGCAGGAGCTGGCTCTGTGGATTACACTGGTCAATCTTGACTCGTTCATTCTCTAAAGGTGTCCGTAGAATTGGAGGCATCTCTTGATGATTGTATCCATTAGAGTTTCTTGTTTTAGGTATAGATCATCGTTGGGCCTGTGATACCCCTCTCCTTTTATGATCCTTGGGCCTAAGATCTTCCTCAAGATAATTCTTTCCTTGACCTCTAGGTTCTGTATCAGTTTTGCCCCTTTGATGGTTAGGGTTTCAGCTGCATAGAGGACCTTGGGCCTGATTACAGCGTTATAGTGCCTTAATTTCGCATTGATGGATGTGGATTTCTCCTGGTGTATATTATTATTATTATTTCAAATTGTATTGTCACAAAATAAGGTTTCTCTACCTTATAGGCGTTCCTGAACTGGAGTTTACTTGTGGTAGGATGGCTTGATCCTCTCCTCTTTTCCTTCCCTGCCAATAGCCGTACTGGCTACTCTACTTTATAGTATTAGGGAGAACAACTGTGGTCGATTTGCTAGAATTGTACTTTCATATTGTAAACATGATCGAAATTGTAAAACTCAGACTACTCGGGTGGAAGCCACTACACCACGAGGTGGTCCCTTGAAAACCAATTTTAAAAAATCAGGCCAACACTGCCAAGAAGAGTCGCTTTGCTATCGAACATTCAAAATGATACTTTAGGCCACGACCACCTCCTTCTCAATCCTCATCTGAATTACAAATACATACACTAATATAGAAACCACAATAACACAGTTTATTGTACACAAATGAGCATTATTTATATCCAAATACTCATATAAAAATCACACAACTAGTATAAAATCTGGCTCAAAACAACTATACGAATTCCATCCACAAATGTCAATATAAAATTAAAGATAATTATCTATCACAAATACTAAACACAAAAGCTTAGAAAAAATGACAGAAATCTCCCTTATTATGCGTTGTATGACAACATAGCAAGAGCCATAATACATCCAACACGTTGCCAACAACTCTTGGTTATCATCCATTCCATCAATTAGAACATGAATATCTCAACAACCCTTCTTATTTCTCGCCTACGGTATAAGAGAAGTAAACTGTCCGAATTTTACCTATTTAGGTGCAGTGGTTGTAAGTTAAACCACTTAAAAAAGAGCAAAAGACGATAAAAGAATCCCTCTTAATGCCCTCTCATTCCTTAGCAACGTATAAATAATTTGGCACAGTTTTAAGTGAAGGGTGCCTACTACAGGGTCATTATCTATGTTCGCCCGAAAAGCCACGGCAAGCTAAGCAAGCTGTGATTGGCGCAGATCGTGGGCGAGCGTACCCAGTTCAGCCGGTGCTTGGCACACAATTTTACACTTTTACCAACCATGTTCAATAATGTGTACTCACAGTGCTTATAGGCGATGCTGAAAATGTCCTACCTCTCTTGTAACATACACCTGACATCTTCTGATGAAAGAATATCTGTCAACTATTTTATTATTTACGGAGCCTGTTTCTTTGAATCGTTTAGCGAGCCTCCTAATTGTACTGCCATTAGGCACAGGTCTTCCTGGAAACTTGATTCAAAATTTTCGTCTCGTATCAGAACAAGATTTTCTGTTTTCATATACGAATTATGGATATACACACGTTCGCGCAATGCGAATTGGTGTCTAGGCATGATGAACAATCAGAGTAGTCACAATACTCACAAAACGTGCAACACTAACGCCTAAGGTTTGCAGATACACGTCCATATGAATTACAAAACACGTGTGAACTAACGATATGAGTCAGCGGAGTGCGCCAACCACCAGCTGAACCGCGTACGCGCGCCCGCTATCTGCGCAAGTCACAGCCGGCTTAGTTTGCCGTGTTTACTCACGCGCACATGGATAATGACCCTGTACTTGAATATGAATTTGCATACCACTTACTCCAGTAGCTTTGACGCCAATCCATAACAAACAGACAGACCGACGAACGGACAAAAGTAAACTGAGGGTATATTTGGTCTTTACACCCCTCATCCAGGAGAAATACAAAGCTTTAGCTGAAATACTGTAAAAATTGTTTAAAACAAACTTACTTCATTTATAGGAATATCGATAAATCTTAAGAGATAAGCTGGGATACGATAAGATTAGCTGATTAGATAGGATAAGATAAGCAGATATAAGATAAGATATGATAAGCTGATAAGATAGGATACGATATGATAAGCTGAAATAAGATAAGATATGATAAGTTAATGTAAGATAAGATAGGAAATGATAAGCTGAGATACGATAAGATTAGCTGATAAGATAGGATACGATAAGATTAGCTGATAAGATAGGATAAGATAAGCTGAGATGCGATAAGATAATATAATATAAGAGTCGCTGAGATAAGATAAGATGCGATAGGATAAGATAAGATAGGAAACTTCGTGTGGCAAGCTTAAAGCTAATTTATGATGTAGTTTTGAAGGACAGTCCAATGACACAGTTCTTCCGTTCACTGCAGACTCATACATGCTATGTGAACTTCCTGTACTTTTTTACATTCCATGTACCGTGCTGTACTAAGTGACAACTAAACATACCGGACTGGTATATCAACGTAAAATAGATCATGGTCGCCTTCTTTCATTAACAACTTGTTACTTGTTATGTATGAAGTTGATCCTCCCCGTTTCGTCTAAGTCTAATTACTGTATGCGAGCCATTCAAACGCTGCTTAGCATATCACGCATAGCAACAGATATTTGCTGAGAATGCAAAGTGAAGATGCGTAGTTACTAAGCAGGATATAGTGGCAGCTGCGGGTTGGCGCGCATCTCATTGACTGCAAATTAAGAAAAACGG
Organism: Meconema thalassinum; assembly: GCA_946902985.2. Taxonomy (NCBI): domain Eukaryota; kingdom Metazoa; phylum Arthropoda; class Insecta; order Orthoptera; family Tettigoniidae; genus Meconema; species Meconema thalassinum. The sequence goes on from OX336389.2 coordinate 1,296,650,208, forward strand.
CTGCCGTTTGCAAACATTATACCATAAAAAATAGATTTACACATTCCACTGCCACTACTTGGTGTCCAGACTTGTGTGTCAGTTGGGTGACTTACTCCTCTGTCCATCCAGTAGACATCAATTACCAGTGTCCAAGCCCATCCCCCTCGTAAAACGTAAAGAGAAAAAAATGAGTTTTGCATACTTGGTCCTTGTGAATATAAAAGGTATGTCAGTATATTATAGCTGTATGTATGTCCCCTTATTATTCCCGTTTTTCCTACGGGGTCGAGGATGAGATACGATGGAAGTCTTTGTGGCGGATGATTTTTACGGTCGGATGCCCTTCCTGTCACCAACCTCATGAGAGGAGTTAATGAGAGATAAAATGAATGATGGTGAATGAAACTGGGTAAGGATGTGGAAGGAAGCGGCCGTGGCCTGTCAGAAGGTACCGTCCCAGCATTTGCCTCGAGTTGAAAATGGGAAACCACGGAAAACCATTTCAAGGACAGCCGACGGTGGGGCTCGAACCCACGCGTCTACCGAGTCAGCAGAGAGCTTGGCCCCATGACCTAACGCAGCGCTTTAGGGAGCGCAGCCACTACTGTCGGTATGTCAGTATATAATAGCAAATCCATGAATTTATTTCGTGCTTGGAAACCTACTTTGTCAGTGTAGCCTCCGGGGCTTAGGTGGCAGCACGCCGGCCTCTCACCGCTGGGTCCGTGGTTCAAATCCCGGTCACTCCATGTGAGATTTGTGATGGACAAAGCGGAGGTAGACAGGTGTCTCTCCGGGTACTCCGGTATTCCCTGTCAGGCTTCGGCAGCCGGCACAGTTCATATCCTCGCCGCTAGATGGGGCTTCATTCATTCCATTCCCTGACCCGGTCAGTCGACTGGAAGCAGGCTGTGGATTTTGAAACGAGCTTTGTCAAATACTTCCTTCCAAATATAAAAGATTTTATCGTATGACCAATAAGAGACAGTGGTACCAACGCTGCATATAAATTGCTGAATGATAATGCAAACATGCACTGAAATCGATATGCTTTGAGGGCTGATCAATTGGTACTGTGCAGCTTGTCTCGGGGTACGTATTCAGACTCTGGATCCTGGGGTCCTGCTTTCGAATTCCGACTTTGCCAAAAAATGTAATTCTGTTTCTTGTAGTTGTTTCATTTCGAGGGATTGGACGTCGTGGTCATTTACGCCCCCTGTACATGGGTGTGTGTAGAATTTGTAAGATAGCTGTGCTATTGTGGTATCTGTATTAGTGTGCGCATTTCTAATTGAGGCGAGAATTGGGATGGAGGCGCCCGTGGCATTAAGTTAGGGACCATTGCCACATTTACCTGGAGTAGAAATAGCAAACCACGGGAAACCACTTCCAGGATGGCTGAGGTGGGAATTGAACCCAGCTCAAAAGGTTAAGTGTTTCCCGTTCCAGGTCTCAGACCAGAATTAAACTTCTTGGCAGAGGTTGGATTCCAAACCGGATTTCAGGGACGACAGCCAAGAATGCTAGCAGATACACCACGAGGTGATCGTGCTGATTTCGATTCCCGGATCTACCAACAAATTTAGTCTGGTATGAAGGTTGGCACGAGGTACACTCAGCCTCATAAGGCAAAACCAAGGCTTCATAACTTAACATAACGAAAATGGTTGTTTGGGTAGATTATGTAACAAACTGGGTCTTGGTCACATTGTGGTCGTTACGTTTCATATCCGGAAGTCATTTGTATCGCATGGTAACGTTATTGGTCCATATAACGTTATTCTGATATTGGTTATAGTAGAAACGAAATAGTATTGTCCGACAGAAATAACGTTATTTGAATAAGTCTCTCGAAAAATATCCCCTAATACCGTTATTCGGACTAATAACATTCTTCGGATATCGGTTATCGTAGAAACGAAATACTAGTGCCCACCTGAAATAACGTTATCGAAATACATATCTCGAAAAAAATCTCCTAATATCGTTATTTGGACTGATAACGTTATTCGAATATCAGTTAACCAAGGAACGAAATGGTAGGGCCCGCCTGAAATAACGTTATCGGAATACATATCTCGAAAAATATTCCCCCAAAACCGTTATTAGTACTAATAACGTTATTCGGATATTGGTTATCTCAGGAACGAAATGGTAGTGCTCACTAGAAATAACGTTATTTGAATAGATCTCTCCAAAAAAATCCCTCAATACCATTATTCGGACTGATAACGTTATTCGGATATCGGTTATCGCGGGAACGAAATGGTAGTGCTCACTATAAATAACGTTATTTGAATACATCTCTCGAACATTATTCCCCCAATACCGTTATTTGGACAAATAACGTTATTCGGATATCGGTTATCGCAGGAACGAAATGGTAGTGCTCACTAGAAATAACGTTATTTGAATACATCTATCGAAAAATATTCCCTCAATACCGTTATTCGGACTAATAACGTTATTCGCATATCGTTTATATATTACAAACGGCATCATCGATTGAGAATGGCACCATTTTGATACATTTTGCGTTGGAGAACTCCATAGAGTAGAAAGAGTGGAAGTGTCACTTTGCGACCTACGTCGTGTTAGGTTCTGAGTTTAGCCGCGAGGTTAATAAATACTCGGAAGTGCTTACCGTGATAGGGTATTGTATTTTTAGCCTACTTTTCACATTTAAAAAAATGAGGAAAAAGTAGACTTATGAGATCGATCTGGGCAAATGTCTGTCTGTCTGTGCATGTCCCCCCGCCCCCTTATCTACTCCTAAACGGCTGAAGCAATCAAAACCAAATTTGGTATGAGTAAAGATTGAAATTATTGAAATTTGAGCTCCATGTTGGATATCTTGGAAGGTATGCATGGGAGCTATTCCAAAATTGGCACATAATTATATAGATAATAATATTTCAGTTTAATTTCCAGGAGGCCATACATGACAGTGTTGGCAAAATGATTCTAAGCATGCTGATAGGTCAAATTTTTAAATTAATATAACTTCTACACTATCAATTGGATTTCAACCAAATTTCGTATGTAGTCTACTATGTGTACATAACCAGATATCACTATGCGTATTCTTAAGAGCAACCAGCTGCTGACAACTGTTGATAATTGCTGTCTCTGCTTTTTTACCCTTATATTAATATAACAGAATGCATGCAAGCCAACAACTCTAAACTTTGCACACGTATAGTACCTGACATTCTAGATTAATTTGGAGTAACTAATATTATGCCAATGCCGCTAACATGATTCTAAGCCTGATGATAGGTTCAATTCTAAAATGCATGTAACTTCTATACATACAAATGGATTTCGTCCAAAATTGGCACAACAATAGATCATAATATGTCCGATTATTTCTGACCAAGACATGCATGACAGTAGGTAATATAGAGCGGTTCTGGCACAGGGGCTAATGGGCAAGATGGCCGCCGCGCGCAACCAGCCCTATGTTATTCTTATGGAGGGGACAGTCAGAGCTGGCACAGGGACTATTGGGCAAAATGGCCGCCGCGCTCTGAGACCGTCAATGACGTCACAGAGAGAGGTCGGCCACGTAGTTGCCAAATGGAATATTTATTATTATTATTATTAGGTAATTATTAATTGATCATGTATAATCAAGACCTGCCTTATATTGTCCACCTCTTGGTGTAGTGGCTAGCATTCTTGGAGGTCATTCCTGAGGTTCGAATCCCGGCTCTGCCAAGAAATTTAATTTCTGGTCTCAGGAGTGGAACGGGGTACACTCAGCCTTGTGAGGCAAAACTGACAGGAACTGGCTTTTGATTCATACCTCAACCATTCTTCCTAACCCAACTTCACCTGACCATACCTAACCTAACCTAACCTAACCTAACTTCACCTAACCTAACCTAACCTAACATAACCTAACTTCAAAGTGGGTGCAAAAGTGGGTGCAAGAGTGGGTGTAAAAGTGGGTGCAAAAGTGGGTGAAAAGTGGGTGCAAAAGTGAGTGCAAAAGTGAGAGCAAAAAAGTGGGAGCAAAAAGGTGGGAGCAAAAAAGTGGGAGCAAAACAGTGGGGAGCAAAAAGTGTGAGCAAATAAGTAAGAGTAAATGGGAGAGCACAAATAATAAACTTAGTTATAACCTAACCTAACCTAACCCACAGAAACCTCATTTAAAGATTTTAGATTTTATATTTTAACATTTTAGATTTTTAATTTTTTCCATTTTACATTTTTTAGATTTTACGTTTTACATTTTTGATTTTTTGTATTTTAGATGTTAGTTTTTTTTAGATTTTACATTTTAAATTTAAGATTTTTTGATTTTAGATTTTACATTTTACATTTTCCGAAAAGAGTCAACTACAAGGCTACATACCTAACCTCACCAAACCTAACTTTACCAAACCTAACTTAAGCTAATCCAAAGGCTAATGCACATACACAAAGTGTATTAGGGTACAAGCACCTATCCGTATGCTAGTTTTATAGGTTACTGTACAACATGAAAACTACCCCAACCGTTTTTTTTATTTTGTTGTTTACACATATGACAATTTTCCAATTTCCCATTTTCAGTTTTTTTTTAATGTTAGTTTTAAGTTTTTCAATTTCATAACATGGAAACATGGATTTTGCATTATGTTGTTTACACATTTATCAATTTCACAATTTCCCATTTACAGTTCTTAAAATGTCAGTTTAAAGTTTTTCAATTTCATGATATAGAAACATGGATTTTCCAATTTGTTGTTTACACATTTGTCAATTTACCAAATTCCCATTTACAGTTTTTAAAATTTCAGTTTAATGTTTTTTTTTATTTTGTCAATATGGAAACATGGATTTTCCAATTTGTGTTTTACATGTTCATTTTGCATTAGGAGTGGAGAGAGGTGGGTAGTAATTAAAAATGTACAAGCAGTTTCCATACGGTACAATATTTTTTATTTTAAATACATGTACACTATTTACACATAATACATTTTTATATATATTCCTTATTGTTATAAATTGTACACTTGTTTTTATTTTGTTTTCTATTTTATTTATTTTTGATTATGAATGCCATTTTTTATTTTGGTTTTTTATTATTGTAGTGCTATTGTTTTATTTTCTAAATTGTTTTGTTTTATGTATTTGCTAGTTGCAGGCAGAAGATTTTGATATTCATAACTTAACTCTTTAAGCATGGTTAATGATTGAGTAATGACCATAGGCATGTGTACCTATACCATCAGCATCAATCACTCTTTTATCATCACCAGGACACAAAGCAATTTTGTTTAGTCTTATAGATGATATGTCATGTTGTTTAGAAGTGATAATGTATTCTTTTTACATTGTTTTTCATGACACAATCCTTATAATCTTGAAAGCTTATACAATTTTTTACAACACCTCTGTTAATACCTTTAATCTTTTTGATTTCTTTACCATTTATGTCTAAAGCGTACATTTTAGCTCTAAGTCCAACAAATGCTTTTATAATTTGTCCACAAGCCTCGTCTTTAAATTTCCCCAACGTTTTCTTGTTTGATGTAGAGTAACATATGTGATTAGTAGGATAATCTGATGTGTCCAGGTGTTCTAGGAAATCCAACTTGTCTTGATATACATCTGGGGTGTTAACCAAATAAATGAACGAGTCGGTATCCATATACATGAGTTTAAGATTGTTCATTCCATAATAGGGTAGCAGGACATCATAGTGGTGGGAATACATTAGAGTTTTTGAAATATCCAGTATACACATTCCAATATATATAGGCTTATTGAATACAATGTTACGTTTAGCCATGTGGAAAGCAGCTAGGTTAGGACCATAAATTGTTCTGTCGATGAATGTTGGTTTAGCTATTAGCTTTTCTGCCTTTTTGCTGTCAGTCACAAGACGTATGTCTATTCTTTTACGGATATTTTCCATTGTTTTCCCAAAAATGGCATTGTTGAATAATTTGTACAGATTTTTCTCAAAATCATTTTTGGCTTGTTTTCGAAGGTTGTTATTAAAATCAACGTATGCCTTTAACCAAGGTCATTGTTTAAACTTTAACACACGATGAATTTTTATCAATTTTATTCCATGATCTAAAGCCGGTTTTAATGCCATGTAGTGAACAACATATCGCCTTCGATTTCCAAGATGAGGAATTAGTTTTTTCAGAGACGAATCCTTAGGTTGTGTACACTCTGGTAGGAAAGGTAAATCGTTGTGTAGATCATGAAGGTCAGATGGGTAATCAACATCAACGTCTAGAATGTATCCCACAGGATCGTCTTTCTTTAGTTTTTCTAGATCAACAGTATCTGGAGAAACCCACTGAAATCCACCATAAGGAAGGGAGTGGCACATAGCCCACCCGTATTGGTTGTTGGCATCATCATAGGTAATAAACTGCGATGGTTTCTCAGAATCATTGGTTGCCATGTATTTATTGTTAGCTTCAGCATACCGATGAGACACCTGGCGTATGCCTCCACGTATTCCAGACTCGATTAAAAGAATCTGATCTTAATCCTGTAGCAATTCCAGTTCAATGCCTGTGTAAAGGAGCATTGCCTCGAAACTTAAACCAGGCGAAGTAAAAAAGTGTGCAGCATCCACTCGGTGTGTTTCTAGTGTTTTGTTTCTAAACGTTTCAAAGCTGTCTGCAAGAAGGAGTACATCTGATGTTAGGTAGAGGTCACTATATTCCCCTGGAGTATTAATGTTGAACTGATTCCAGACATTTTGGCATGTTTATAGTCTTCTTGACTAACATCTTCTTGACTTAATTTGTTAAAGAATGCCTCTTTTGGAGGTAAACACGTTTCACTTTACTCTTCCCATGAGTCAATGTAGTCATAACAAAATACCCCTTTACGAGTCATGAGCATTGCATTTTCTTTTCCAAAGTACTTGTCTGTTTCAGGGTATGATGTTAAGTTGGAAACCAAGTTTTCCAAACTACTCGGCATTAACCGAAACGTGTCCACAAATCGAAGCTTAACATTTCCTACATATTTGGTAAAGGAAATGTACTTTTCTTTGGAGTTAGCGATAACATCCACTCTCTCAGTAGTACATCCCAATTGCTTTACAATGAAATTTGCGTCGTAGCCACTCATATTATATAGAAACACAGGAACGGGGTTACGTGTTTTACACCTCAAATTACAGTTATTGTGAGCACTTCCACGGTACTCCCCTGTAATGTGGCAGTGGTCTCGAACTTTCCAGTCCTCTTTGGTAAATGGTTTTTGACACAAATAACAGGTTTTAGAACATTGGAACTCTGATTCTTGATCCAGAGTTAAGGCCTTTGAACATTTAAGCTGTAAAGTCGATCAATTTCATTAGCTATTGAGATCAAACAGTCCATAAACTTTCCTGCAGCGTCAGGTCCACGATAAATAACACGTTGGCTTGGAAGGTTTGTCTTTATGTGTTCCACAGCAGGTGAGGGTTTAACGTATATACCAAAGCTCATAGGAACATGACTCTGGTATGGCACTGTATAACTTGCTTTAGGATTGGGTAAACATGTTTGATAGGGTAAGAGTATACTTTCAAAATCTGCATAGATAACGTAAGGTATTCTCAGCATTTTTTCAACATTTAAGAATTTGACAATGGGGTTTTTAATAGGCATTTCAACCCTAGCAATGTCATGCTGGACACACAAAGCCCTATGTTCTTTCAATTTTTCCATTCCTTGTTGACCATATCGATTATCAAAGTGTGTAAAACATCGTTTACACGTATATATTTTATGTTCATAGCGGGTAATCTGATGGTTTACTAGTTTATCAAAAATCTTTGATAAAGACGTAGTGGTTCTGGCCGGATGATGAACTTAGCAGAAGGAGGTCACGATGGTCTTGCAGCTCTTGATCCACAACCTTTAGAGGGAACAGTTTATTGTTTTGTTCCAATCCAAATACATTAATGGATATATCGTTGGCTTTTTCAAATTTGGGAATGTCAGCTAGCGATGTAGAAAACGATATTACAGAAAAATCATACTTGTTGTCCAGGTCCTTGTATTTACTAATGCGATGAGCATTCCTTTTAACCAGTTTTGCTAAAATGGCATACATAAAACACTTTTCATTTTTCAAGTTTCAGGATTAATGCAGGCTTTTCTTGCTTGTATAGCTCATCCTGGGGGATACATTCTAGACGTTGATGTTGATTACCCATCTGACCTTCATGATCTACACAACGATTTACCTTTCCTACCAGAGTGTACACAACCTAAGGATTCGTCTCTGAAAAAACTAATTCCTCATCTTGGAAATCGAAGGTGATATGTTGTTCACTACATGGCATTAAAACAGGCTTTAGATCATGGAATAAAATTGATAAAAATTCATCGTGTGTTAAAGTTTAAACAATGACCTTGGTTAAAGGCATACGTTGATTTTAATAACAACCTTCGAAAACAAGCCAAAAATGATTTTGAGAAAAATCTGTACAAATTATTCAACAATGCCATTTTTGGGAAAACAATGGAAAATATCCGTAAAAGAATAGACATACGTCTTGTGACTGACAGCAAAAAGGCAGAAAAGCTAATAGCTAAACCAACATTCATCGACAGAACAATTTATGGTCCTAACCTAGCTGCTTTCCACATGGCTAAACGTAACATTGTATTCAATAAGCCTATATATATTGGAATGTGTATACTGGATATTTCAAAAACTCTAATGTATTCCCACCACTATGATGTCCTGCTACCCTATTATGGAATGATCAATCTTAAACTCATGTATATGGATACCGACTCGTTCATTTATTTGGTTAACACCCCAGATGTATATCAAGACAAGTTGGATTTCCTAGAACACCTGGACACATCAGATTATCCTACTAATCACATATGTTACTCTACATCAAACAAGAAAACGTTGGGGAAATTTAAAGACGAGGCTTGTGGACAAATTATAAAAGCATTTGTTGGACTTAGAGCTAAAATGTACGCTTTAGACATAAATGGTAAAGAAATCAAAAAGATTAAAGGTATTAACAGAGGTGTTGTAAAAAATTGTATAAGCTTTCAAGATTATAAGGATTGTGTCATGAAAAACAATGTAAAAAGAATACATTATCACTTCTAAACAACATGACATATCATCTATAAGACTAAACAAATTTGCTTTGTGTCCTGGTGATGATAAAAGAGTGATTGATGCTGATGGTATAGGTACACATGCCTATGGTCATTACTCAATCATTAACCATGCTTAAAGAGTTAAGTTATGAATATCAAAATCTTCTGCCTGCAACTAGCAAATACATAAAACAAAACAATTTAGGAAATAAAACAATAGCACTACAATAATAAAAAACCAAAATAAAAAATGGCATTCATAATCAAAAATAAATACAATAGAAAACAAAATAAAAACAAGTGTACAATTTATAACAATAAGGAATATATATAAAAATGTATTATGTGTAAATAGTGTACATGTATTTAAAATAAAAAATATTGTACCGTATGGAAACTGCTTGTACATTTTTAATTACTACCCACCTCTCTCCACTCCTAATGCAAAATGAACATGTAAAACACAAATTGGAAAATCCATGTTTCCATATTGACAAAATAAAAAAAAACATTAAACTGAAATTTTAAAAACTGTAAATGGGAATTTGGTAAATTGACAAATGTGTAAACAACAAATTGGAAAATCCATGTTTCTATATCATGAAATTGAAAAACTTTAAACTGACATTTTAAGAACTGTAAATGGGAAATTGTGAAATTGATAAATGTGTAAACAACATAATGCAAAATCCATGTTTCCATGTTATAAAATTGAAAAACTTAAAACTAACATAAAAAAAAACTGAAAATGGGAAATTGGAAAATTGTCATATGTGTAAACAACAAAATAAAAAAAACGGTTGGGGTAGTTTTCATGTTGTACAGTAACCTATAAAACTAGCATAAGGATAGTTGCTTGTACCCTTATATACTTTGTGTATGTGCATTAGCCTTTGGATTAGCTTAAGTTAGGTTTGGTAAAGTTAGGTTTGGTGAGGTTAGGTATGTAGCCTCGTAGTTTACTCTTTTCGGAAAATGTAAAATGTAAAATCTAAAATCAAAAAATCTTAAATTTAAAATGTAAAATCTAAAAAAACTAACATCTAAAATACAAAAAATCAAAAATGTAAAACGTAAAATCTAAAAAATGTAAAATGGAAAAAATTAAAAATCTAAAATGTTAAAATCTAAAATCTAAAATCTTTAAATGAGGTTTCTGTGGGTTAGGTTAGGTTAGGTTATAACTAAGTTTATTATTTGTGCTCTCCCATTTACTCTTACTTATTTGCTCACTCTTTTTGCTCCCCACTGTTTTTCTCCCACTTTTTTGCTCCCACTTTTTTGCTCCCACTTTTTGGTCCCACTTTTTTGCTCTCACTTTTGCACTCACTTTTGCACCCACTTTTGCACCCACTTTTGCAACCACTTTTACACCCACTTTCGCACCCACTTTTGCACCCACTTTGAAGTTAGGTTATGTTAGGTTAGGTTAGGTTAGGTTAGGTGAAGTTAGGTTAGGTTAGGTTAAGTTATAACTTAGTTTATTATTTGTGCTCTCACATTTGCTCTCACTTTTTTCTCACACTTTTAGCTAATTTTTTTCGCTTGCAATTTTAAATTAGGTAGGTTACGTTAGGTTAGGTTAGGATAGGTTAGGTGAGGTTAGGTTAGGTGAAGTTAGGTTAGGTTATAACTTAGTTTATTATGTGTGCTCTCACATTTGCTCTCATATTTGCTCTGACTTTGAAGTTAGGTTAGGTTAGGTTAGGTTAGGTTAGGTTAGGTATGGTCAGGTGAAGTTGGGTTAGGAAGAATGGTTGAGGTATGAATCAAAAGCCAGTTCCTGTCAGTTTTGCCTCACAAGGCTGAGTGTACCCCGTTCCACTCCTGAGACCAGAAATTAAATTTCTTGGCAGAGCCGGGATTCGAACCTCAGGAATGACCTCCAAGAATGCTAGCCACTACACCAAGAGGTGGACAATATAAGGCAGGTCTTGATTATACATGATCAATTAATAATTACCTAATAATAATAATAATAAATATTCCATTTGGCAACTACATGGCCGACCTCTCTCTGTGACGTCATTGACGGTCTCAGAGCGCGGCGGCCATTTTGCCCAATAGCCCCTGTGCCAGCTCTGACTGTCCCCTCCATAAGAATAACATAGGGCTGGTTGCGCGCGGCGGCCATCTTGCCCATTAGCCCCTGTGCCTGAACCGCTCTATATTACCTACTCATGACATTGCTGCCAACATGATTTTACGCACGCTGATAGATCCAATATCTAACTGCATGTAACGTCCATGTTATCCATTGATCTTCAACCAAATTTTGTATTAAGAGATGGAACTAAGAATATATTAAGTCACCAGGGCTTCCAACTGTAGTGCAGGTATATTTCGAACTAATTAGAAATTTTGATATTACTAACTTAATTTCGTCATTAACTTAGATAGTTCCATATAGATTAATCATTGGCATGAATCCTTAAGTTTAAGTAAAATAGGCTCCTTAGTTTGTCACGGAACTGCTTGTTGAACTTGCGAAAGTGGTCAATGTCCGGAAAAACACTCTTAAATGCGCTTTTGAAGAAAGGAACAACAGACCGACACCACTTGAAATACATAGGCCTAGGTGGATAGCAAACGACCTGAAGCTTAATAGAGATCAAGTACTAGCGAATCAACTAGACAACGGGGAAAATTCAGAGTACATTAAATTAGTGTACACCTTACTTTATGTAAACATATTATCTCGACATGAAGGTGTGAAATCCTTCCGGCTTGCTAGCGGTAACACCACAAAGGTAACTATCACTGCTTCAGACTCTTTAACAAAACGTGCGCGTGTCTGTTTAATCTCCTCCCGGAGTCAACAATGAAAGGCTCTCCCGCGTGCTTTCTACGCATGGAGTACTCAAGGACATACGGAACGAGTGCTGGAATGAAGTATACGAATTTACTGCTGTAAGTAATGGCATACGTATTGTAACAATTGAACTTAAATACCCCATTCCATCATATTTGACGGTCAATGATTGTAAAGTTCTGTTAACATATGAAGGACAAGCTAAGTATTGCTTTTATTGTAAAGAACCTTCCCACTCACAAATAGACTGTCCGAACAGAAGGAATCGCCCGGTACTTCATGTCAGACAACAAACCAACAGCTCGGAGCTGGGCGAGTCAGATGGGAGTAGTAAGCTAAGCAACACTACCGACATGGGAACTGCAGTACCTTCCCCTGAATATCCAGCCATATCAGAGGCCTTTCATAACAGGCCCCATTCTACAAACACTTAAAGCATTGCGGAAGTAACTCAACCATCAGATAACGTAGCTGAAACATCCCTGACTACTTTACATAGCAATGAAAAGGGAACTGTGACGTCACGATCGGACAGCACGGGGAAGGGACACACTAGCAGGCAACACAGCAGTCTGTGCAGCAGCCAGATACTACTAAGACTAAATGTCCCGATTTTTAGTTTGTAATTCTGACACCACGTAGCAGCACCAAAGTGAGACGATTTCTGTTTTAAGTTTTCTCTTCAATGAAAGCTCATATTTGCGATGTCAAAACCACTATGTATACTAGAGTGCAATAGAATTGATATCAATTCAATGCATTTTCCAAAATGTGAAAAACAAAGACGTTACTAGCAGTTTTTTATATTTCTGCTTAAAATATGAAGAAAATGGTAATACGAAAACGGAGATTTATTTCCTGATTCCAATGCATTTTTCATAAATAAAATCGTGTGAATGGAATCGTCGGCATTAGTTTGGGAATTGTTTTGAAAAGGGTGGTAGGAGTAGCGGCGCGGATACACAAGATCTCTAGCGCAAGGAAAATGATGAACACGCCGAGTTGACGAATATTGTAGTTCGGCGAGTTACATGTACAAGTGCCTAGGAGTGGAACAATATCTGAGCAATAAAATTATAGTAATGTCACGCTTAGGCTATGTAACGTTGACACAATGTGTTTATACAGATACTTTCTTACTTCCTCAAACATTCTTGTTCTTGTTTTTGTTGATAATAATACATTGTAGGGGCTTGGGACATCTTGGTCATCAGTCCCATGTAGTTGACTATGTATGTTACTGTATTAGAGCCAGGGATGGGGCAGGTGCCCTGAGTCTTCAAGTAACGTACTATCTCAGCATTTACCTGGAGGGAGTGTGGAAAACCCTGCGAAACACAAGACACATCTGAACTTCAGGTGCAACCACAATGGTAGGTTGATTGACAGGTGAACTAGTCAATGAGAGATGTTGGACTGATGACAGTTTCCTGGGGGAAAAAAATCATAAAATAAGAAGGAATTTCTGAATGGCAATAAACATCTGCTGTAAGAAACATTGTTTCAGTTCCTTACCTTTTATTTCGTTCAATACGCCAATACACAAGCTCTGCTGGGACTTTTCTTCGTTTTCTGTGAGCGTACAAAGGAAGTGGATACTTATGCAGGACGCTTGCACCTAGAGAACATGCGCTTGACTGTCGTCAGTATCTATGGAGACCAATTTTCCATTTTCACAATGGCTACGTCTCACTTTTCCACACAACGCATTGTTTCCATTTGAATTCGAACTCTCTTCTCTGAAAAAAGTTGTCACTGAATAGTTCGTGGTCTTGTACTCTTACACTTATATATCAGAAGTTCAAAAAAAAGACTAAACCCGTGGCGCGACAGCCGTTGAAGGGCCCAGTTCTACCAAGCAACCGCTGTTCAGCCATGTAGCTTGCAGATTGTGGGGTTACGTTTAGTCATCCAACTTGTACAAATAAATTTAAAGTGAAATCAAAACTGCTCAGTACTTTACACATTCTCTAATGCAAGCGTAAAGAAATATATAATTTCAAATATAAACTAGGGAAAAAATCTTATGTATGTGTAGAGGTTTTTCTTAGGGCCTGGCTTCCTTTTCTTGGTACAGTAATTACTGTCGACCAAAATATTATGTGCACTCGAGTTTGAAGGTTGTTTGTGAAGTAACCAATAGATCTATATAAAATCCACTAACATAATCATTTTTGTCGTTCTATTTTACGTTAGTTCATATAGGTTTGGATTTTTTTAAATATATTTCCTTTTGTCGGAGTTGAAACACAAAAGGTGACTGTTTTTAAGCGTGTTTCAACCATGCGTCACATTTAATAATTATTATCTCACAAACCCGTCATCAGATCGAATCCAAATTTTAGCACAATATACATTGGAATGTTGTATAACAGGTTTATTAATTTCAAAATTTTGTGTATTCAAGAACGAAAGTTGTTATCATTTGTGCAAGGTAACTATTTCTCGGCTCGGGGTCGTTGTAAAATGTAGTTCTTGGTTGCGTTGTAATCCTTATACATCAAAAGGTTATGTTGTATGACTGTGCAATACGTAAATTAATTCACTTATTTTATATCGGTTTGTATTTGTACAGGGAATTAAGACATGGTTCACCAGCTAGACGCTCCGGGAAATGCTGTACAGCGTTGCTGATATGGAGCCCATCACTTCCGAGCGAAGCGCACCATGACGCGTGATGGAGCCCATCTTGGCAACGCTGTACAGCTTTCACTGGAGCGGCCAACTGGTGAACCATGTCTTAATTCCCGATACAAATACAAACCGATATAAAATAAGTGAATTAATTTACGTATTTCACAATCATACAGCATACCTTTTTGATGTATAAGGATTACAACGCGACCAAGAACTACATTTTCAAACCAACCCGAGCCGAGAAAAAGTTACCTTACCAAAATGATAACAACTTTGTTTCTTGGCCATACAAAATTTTAAAATTAATGAACCAGTTATACAACATTCCAATGTATATTGTGTTAAAATTTGGATTCGATCTGTTGACGGGTTTGTGAGATAATAATTCTTAAATGTGACGCATGGTTGAAACACGCTTAAAGACGGGCACTTTTTGTGTTCCAACTGCGATAAAAATATTAAAATATAAATAAAAATTTCCAAACCAACATGAACTATCGTAAAACAGAACGACGAAAATGACGATGTTATTGGATTTTATGTAGGTCTATTGTTTACTTTAGATTTACTGGCACGTTAAAGATCCCCTTCGGGGCGAAATTCCGGCACCCCGGCGTCTCTAAAAGCCAGTGTTGTTAAAAGGGACGTAAAACCAATAACATTATTATTATTATTGGTTACTTCACAAGCAACCTTCAAACTCGAGTACACATAATATTTTGTTCGATAGTAGTCGCAATTCCCCCTGGGATTTAGTGGTATGCCCTTGAATCAGGGCTGGCATGCGAAACGAAATGTATGGCTGTGGGGGCGAATATGTTTGAATTTCGCCCTGAGCGCGATACTCAGGAGCCAAATGGTAATGATTGTCGGCGGGAAATTAAATCCAAGCGAAACTTAATTCGAAGCGAAATGACGTAGCGAAATCAACGCGAAACTTAATAGCAACGCGAAATTACATTGTGCAGTTGAATAAAATTTCACTCCCAGCGCGAAAAAAAAATCCTTACAATCTTTTAATTTCGCTCCCGGCGCGAAATACAATTCATTACAGACTTTTAATTTCACTCGCGGCGCAAAATAAAATTCGATACAGACTTTTAATTTCGCTGCCGGTGCGAAATAAAATTCGTTGCAGTCTTTGAATTTCACTCCTGGCACGAAATACAATTCATTACAGACTTTTAATTTTGCTCGCGGCGCATAATAAAATTCAATACAGACTTTTAATTTCGCTTCCGGTGCGAAGTAAAATTCGTTACAGACTTTTAATTTCGCTCCCGGCGCGAAATAAAACTCGGTTACAGACTTTTAATTTCGCTCCCTGCACGAAATAAAATTCGTTACAGACTTTTAATTTCGCACCCGACGTGAAATAAAATTCCCAAACGGTATTTAGTTTCGCCCTCCAATGTGAATTTAAAATGAATGGAACATTTCATTTCGTTGTTGAAATTAAAATGTATTCGTTTCGAGAGTGAAATTATGTTCGGAGCGATGTTCAAAGTCCTGACGTTGGCAGCAGTAGCAGTCTTATTACCGTTCACCGCCTGCACAATCTGCAGGGCTGCAACAGCAACGTGAGTCATTCAATGGTCATCACTCCAGTAGAGGAGAAAGTCATTGCTATGGCATCAACATCACCATCGTCGTTGACTGCACCTCGGACTCGTGGCTGGCCCTCCCTGACGTTCATAACGCAATGGGGCAACAAGTACCTTTGCTTGTTGTATAGCGAACAAGAAGACGAATGTGCTGTGTGGACAGACATTCAAGATAAGTGACGAACTCCAATTGCAATACAAATTGTCAGTTGTAACTCTTCAGTCAGTCAACACTAATTTGCCCAATAACTGGGAGGGGTACATTGTATATACAGTAATATGTAAATAACATTATATGTATTAGTTTATGGTCACGATTATAATGCAGCAATTTTAGTGATCTTAAATCTAATACATGTAATTTTTTTTTCAGGAGTGTTACTTACATCTTATATACGTTGTACCCCACCCAGTTATCGTGTAAATTAATGTTGACTGACTGAAGAGTTACAAATAACAGAAAATCGTCTGTGGTAGTACCGCGGCGTATATGGAGTTCTGTTTCGGAGGCGGGTTACTCGAACAACAGGGTTGAGGGGTCATTCCTCTCATTTCTACATTCTTTATTCTTACACTTCCGGAAATGTCGGGGGGACTTGGCATTCCTTACTACTTCCTTCTTACCCTCAGCGCATTTATACTGACCATGGCACGAAAGCAAACCCCTGTGCCACCTACAGTATTTCGTTTCACACTGCAATTAGTTTTGCGTCGCTTTTCACTATGTTATTGTGCTTAGAATTACATTTTGCTTCCATTTTAATTTTCGCGCTTACAATCAATATCATTTCGCACCCGAATATCACGCTCATGGCGAAATTAAAATGTTAACGCGTCCACAACCATTTTGTTTCGCATGCCAGACCAGATCTAATTTCAGACATGAAATGATATGTTCCATGCATTTTAAATTCACGCCGGGGGCGAAACTAAATGCTGTTTGGGAATGTTGTGTCATTAAAATAAACCGTGGCACTACATCCCATGAAAGGCCTAGGCCTACCAAGCAACCGCTGCCCAGGCATCTGCAGATATTGGTCAGCGCATCGGGTTCCCTCGGCCGTTAATCTTAGTTTTCGTGACTTTCAGACAGCTACTCTCGAGGCTGAGTGCACCCCGTTCCAACCCACACGTCCGTTTCTAAAATCACTAACGGAGCCGGGAATCGAACCCGGGGCCTCCAGGTGAGAAGCAGGCACGCTATCCCCAACACCATGGGGCCAGCAATTTTTGTCATACCAGGAGCAAAATTAACAGTCGTTAAAAATGTTATTTCGCACCGGGAGCAAAATTAAGAGACTGAAGCGGTTTTCATTTCGTGCCAGGAACGAAATGAAAAGTCTTGTATCGAATTTTATTTCAGGCCAGGAGCAGAATTAAAAGTCTGTAATGAATTTTATTTCGAGCCGGGAGTGAAATTGAAAGTCTGTAACGAATTTTATTTCGTGCCCAGAGTGAAATTGAAAGTCTGATTTTTTTTTATTTCGCGCCGCAAGCGAATTTAAAAGACTAACAGTTTTTATTTTACGCCAAGAGCGAAATGAAAAGTCTTTAATGAATTTTATTTCACGCCAGGAGCAAAGTTAAAAGTCTGTTAAGAATTCTGTTTGTAGCCGGGAGCGAAATTAAAAGTATGTAACGGATTTTATTTCACACTGGGAGCGAAATTTAAAGTCTGGTACGAATTTTATTTCGCACCGGGAGCGAAATTAAAAGTCAGTAATGCATTTTATTTCGCGCCGGAAGCGAAATTAAAAGACTAATGAATTTATTTCGCCTCTGCAGCGAAATTAAAATTCTGTTACTAATTTTATTTTGCGCCAGGAGTGAAATTGTATTCCTTTGAACAATTTAATTTCGCGACGCTAATTTAAATTGATGATACATTTCGTTTTGCATGCCAGTCCTGCCTTGAATCGGTTTTGGTGGTGGCTACATTTTCCACCTAAAATGTAAAACTAACTGCACTTGATGGCCGTAATGCTCTCCATCAGTCGTACCTATATGTACATCGTACATGTATATGATCTACCAGAGATACTGTCCAAAAATAAATTGCCGAAAATAGAGCACCTAACGAATACTGAAAATAATGGTGTTGCAGGTAAAATAAACTAAGTAAAAAGTAATTAAAGGGATCGATGAACTAAAAACAGGAAAAACAACATGGAAAATTAGAAGTCGTAAGTACAAACTGGTAACATTTCAAAGGATCACTCAGAAATATCCAGAACTGAATAATTATTCAGAACTAGCCATCACAGTCACAGTCAATCGCAACATCGGACTGGATGCTCAGGAATCCCATACCGTCAGGTAAGGGGTAAGGGCATCACTCTCTCACTTGACTTTCGCTCCCCTTTCCTGCTACTGCGGTGGCCTTGGTCGAGCTTGTGGCGCGCCGTGGCTGCCTGCTTTAAGCGTGTGTACAATCCTGTATGAAATATTACCTTATAAAAGATGCTGGAAGTGTCGTCCTTCCTGGGTTATACAGGCATTGTATCCGGTAACCACATTTTGGCTCACGCGAGTGAGTTCTGCCACTGTAATGTTTCTGATTTTGTATTTTATGTTCTTTATTGAGCACTGAGTCAGTAGGCCTAGTGGCAAACTTATTCACAACTACGTGAATCTGTGCTAGTGAAGGTGACACTTCATCAGGAAATTGCTGAACTTACCCACCGGGCCGACTCGTACTTAAAATAAGTTTTACATACGATGTTGCAATGATAACTGTCGGAACATGTTACCATCTGAGGTTCAGACTGGCGACTGACAACACCTGCACGCTTATTGCAAGGTCAAGTTTGTACTATGCGCGCGCTTTCAATACTACAGCAGGGGGCCCTGGGGCGCCAGAAACTTGGCCAAGCCCGCTGCAGTAGCGAATAACAAAACCGCCGCTCGTCGTTCTTACTTAATATGAAAGACCCTATATGTAGACCATAGAGTTATGTACTATTAGATGACTATTATTGCGTAGGTTCATTATTCAAACGTTGACTTCTATCGCATGATTGGGACACAAGAATTTAAAAAAATAATTTTAAAATTTTGCACAGCTGCCATCTTGAGTGTATGTAAACAATTTAACAAAATTAGATATCAGTTCATCACAATGTATATAAACAATTGCTGTACCCAATTTCACTGCGTTCGGATGGTTAAATCGCCAGAAAAGTCTATTTAAATGTGCAAATTCACTTGGCCGCCATGTTCGTTTTGTAGTTAACAGGTTTATGAAAGTCACTTAAGTGACTTTTATCACCGTACAAAATTTCATCTCAGTGGCGGCCGGTAATAAGGTTGCAGTGTTGCACAACGACCAGATTAATTCATGAAAAACAATTAATTCCGAAATAATATTTTTAGTACTAGAAGTTGTATGTTTCCTTCTATATGTACAGGAATTCATAATTCTGTTCTTTAATAATTCAAGAAATCTTATAGTAAGTTACTGTGAACTGGCTGAGAAAGCGAGGCGCGCCAGCCGTCTAGGAGCGCTCGTCCGTTTGGTCGTTGCCAAGCCCAAGCACCGACCAGATCTCAATAGTGAAGGGTATGGCAGAGATGCTAGACCGAGTAAGCCCTATCCCAACAGTTAACTCGGCTGGTCGTTGCCCGCTGACTGCAACCAGGAGCTGAGGCGCAGGCGTGGACGTAGACATCCGAGATGCTCCGTCCATGTCTTGCAATGTTGCGCGTGAACTTGTGACACTCGCAGTAGTCGCTCTCACATATAGCCTAACTTACGTTGTTGTTTTCATGTAGACTAACTTATATTCCACTTAATCCGATGAAATTGTGATGTCTCTGAACTGCGGCATTCGTTATGAATGAGGTACATCCGTTTTACCACGCAATTGAATACAGTTTTCTCCGATATCAAGCAGTCTTTTACCCTATCACCTCATGGGTGCCCGCAGGAGGTGGGGCAAGGAGGGGCCGTGTCCCCTCCCCCTGAAATTCCGAGAATATTTCGATTGTTCATTGTCACACCAGTTGTTTTCATGAAGTGAAGTTACTGATGGTTAACTGATTTAGATGTAAGGATAATTCCAGAGTTTTATTTAACTTAGTAATTTGGGATTATTTGAGAATATCTTCAGTTATTTAAACAAGTTGTTCCGTGAAGAACTATACAGCCTATTTTCATATATCCTGCTCATGTTAATTGCCTCTATCAACATACAAAATTTCAGTTTAATTGCTGTAACAGATTCGTAGATATTGAGAACCGTCTAAATATTTCAGATGGTCGCCAGGTTGGATTTTTATTTTTGTACTATTACATTAAGATTATTGTGTACGTGTGGTATTCAAACTTCAATTGCATGATTAGAACACAAGAAGTCAAAACGAGATTTTAAAATTACGCACAGCAGCCATCTTGTGATTATGCAAACAATCGAAATAAATTAGATGCCAGTGGATCAACATTTGTATTAGCATTTAACTTGCAACGTTTCACGGCACACGGATAGTTAATTCGCGAGAAACGTCCATTTACATATTTATACTTCGCGTCGCCGCCATGTTGGATTTGTGCTCACCAGGTATAGGTGAACATATGTTCATAGTCCCTATGAACATTAAAAAAAACAGTTTGGTTGCTGTAAAAGATTCATAGATATTGAGAACCGTCTAAATATTTCGGAATCTCGCCAATTAGGATTGTTATATGTATAGGTCATAGAGTTATGTACCATTCAAGGACAATTATTGCCTAGGTTCATTATTCAAACTTTCACTTCGATCGCATGATTACGACACAAGAAATAAAAACTTAATTTTAAAATTTCGCACAGCCGCCATCTTGAGGTTATGTAAACAATTGAATTAAATTAGATGGCAGTGCATTACAATCTGCAAAATCATTTACTGTACCACATTTCACTGCGCTCAGAGAGTTAACTCACGAGAAAAGTCTATTAAAATATTTCAAATTCGCTTGGTCGCCATGTTCGTTTTGTACTTGACAGGTTTATGAAATATACATAGGTAAACTTGTATCACTACCCTTTATCACCGTACAAAACTGCAGGGTGATATCTGTAATAGTTTCGGAGATATAGAATGTCAGTGAAATATTTCGCACAGCCGCCATTTTGAGGTTATGTAAACAATTGAACTAAATTAGACTCCAGTGCATTGCAATGTGTATAAATATTTGCTGTACCAAGCTTCATTACGTTTGGATATTTAAATCGCGAGAAGAGTCTATTTTAAAGTCTCAAATTCGCTTTGCCGCCATGTTGGTTTTGTAGTCACCAGGTTTTTAAAAGTCTCATAGGTGAACTTCTAGTAGTGCCCTTTATCACCGTACACAATTTCAGTGCGATATCGGTAATAGTTTCGGAGATATGGAATGCTAGTGAAATATTTCGCACAGCCGCCATGTTGAATTGGTGAGACGTAACAAGATTTGAAGGGCACGGTCGAGGTCGCCGGGAATAGTGCTATGAACTTACTGAGTTTCACTGAAATCGCTCCAGCCGTTTAGATTTTATTAGGGGGACACACACACACACCTCTCTCTCTCACACACACACACACACGCACACACACACGGACAAAAGGTGATCTCATAAGCCTATTTTTTCAAAATTGAAAATAGGCTAAAAATTGGCGAACTGGATTAACATTACTATTTTAATGAACTGCTTGATTTTTATTTTTGTCGATACATTGTGATACCACTACTTTTTGCCTGTTTTTAAAGAATGAACTTTCGGCGATGATTCACAAAGAAAAGCAAACTCCTATGAACAAAACCTCGGAACTTTAAAAAAAATCCTCCCATTTATGCCATAAAGACTATGTACCCAATGGTTTAAGAGCAGCCAAATCATGAATGTCACGAAGCAAGTAAGAAATGAAACGAAAATTGCGGGGGGATGTAAGTCTCAGTATCGCCTAGTGACATGTGCTGTAGGTAACGAAATAAAAAAAATACAGCCCCTCCCCTAGAAAAAATCCTGCGGGTGCCCATGTACCACCTTAATGAAAATAGTGCAACACCCAGAAAAATTATCCGCCAGCCGCTACTGATTTCATGGTGATATCGGTGACAGTTTCGGATATATAGAATGCCAGTGAGATATTTCGCACAGCCACCATGTTGAATTGGTGAAACATAATACGCTTTGAAGGGCACGATCGGGGTCAGCCAAAATAGTAGGCCTACTATGACCTTACCGAATTTCATTGAAATCGCTCCAGCCGCTTCGATTTTATTAGGCGGGGTGTGGGGGAAGAGGGGGGAGGGGTGGGGATGCACACCAAGGCCCGGCGTAGGTGCGTGACGTCATGTCATGTCAGTAGGTAATCTGTGTCCTTGACTCTCCCCACCTGCCGCTAGCTACGTGTGCGAGTGAGCTGTGTATAGTATGTCGTGGTACCCTGCAAGCCAGGCAAGTGCTTTTAGGGCCATATGACCCAGGCGCACACTGTCTACGCTGGAACTCTCAGTTCAGGGGCGCGTGGCCAGCCTGTCGCGGCTGGATTTCTCGAAGTCGTTCCTCTCTTCTCTTCATAATATTATTATTATTATTATTATTAGACTATTATTATTGGCAATAAAATGTTATTGGATACCAATAGACTACGTCTCATACTGTTCCCGAGTACATTGTTGATCAATTCTCTATTATTGCATGGATTCATTTGATAGCAAAATTATGCCATTTACACTTAAGTTAGGCATACCCAAACACGATAAGTTATTAAAAAATGTTGATGTTGTTTCTTTCCCTTATTCGAAACGTACCACAAGCTTTCAATTCTCTTTGAAGCCTATCGTTAGCTCTAAACGACCTGTCTTGTTATGCCGATGGTTACTTCACATCTGATGGTGGGGTCCAGCATAAATCTTGTATCCTTCTTACGGCCAATAACAATTATTATTCTATTGTACTTTTGCATCTAACACGAGGAAGACACGAAAACATGGATCGCTTAACATTTCTGAAATGTTACAGATGTATCTTAGATCTATGTCGGTGATTCCATTCTTAATTTTGGTGTTTGAACGGAGCTAGGTTATCAGCCACTCCACAGTGGTTGCAGCGTACAGTCTCACACAAGAGCAACCTTTGCCTCCACCTATTTGTGCTTGACTACTCCCTTTCATGTGTACTTCTGGATAAGTTGTTCTCCATAAAATATGGTGATTAGACACTTTCGCAATCAACCAGCAAGTTCATTTTGTTTTTTCCATACATCCACTTCAGGCTTAATTCTCAAGTATTCCTTTGGTTCCTAACTAGTAAATCACCGTCTTCATCGTTACCACCATCTTCATCATCATCACCGTAATGAAAACCTCATTCGTTGTACAAACACAAATTACGCACCATGTCACCTTGCCTTCAAGCAATTCTTGCACTCTCTGTATATATGTGGCACGGTGTCCCTACATGATGATTACTATACTTTGGATGTTCATTCACTGAAAATTGCGAAATTAGCTTCGAGGTTTTCCTATGCCCAGAACATAGAATGCTATGACAATCAAATGTTCCTAAATACGATGTGTGGATTACATATAAATATGCAATTGGATTAACTCACGACGGCTACTTGTAGCATTGGCCTTTGAGAATATTTTACGGAAGCTATTCTAACAACTCTACGAGGTGAGTTTCTCTCCGAGTTCCCATATGAATGTTCGAATTGCAGAATAAGAATGTAGAAAAAAAAAGGAAAACTTGTGCTCACTGACCTGGTGCAAGTCCTCAAAATGAACACCCCTTTGATGACTTAGCTATCATCGATACCATTTCAGTACCTCAAACCGAAATTAAATTTCTTGGCAGGCTAGGGAATCAAACCCGGACCACCGGGGCGACAGCCAAGAATGTTAGCCGCTACACCACAAGGTGATCTCTTTCATCGTCAGCGCAATCTATTGCACGATGCCATGTAATTTCAGCACAAACTATAATAGTACACCTTTCTTCGTATTTTTGGCATTACATTGCCCCTGGTAAGTTAGAGAGATGGTTCGCATACCATAACCAAAGAGCCGAATAGTTCCAAAAACCAACAAACAACCGAAAGAAATACCGACAAGCTGGTAGAAAGACAGACAACAGATTCTGTAATTTTCAGAGCAAAATTGTTTTCCAAAGAAGAGCACTCTTGGTCTCCATACTGTTGAAATAATGAAAATTGTCCTAAAACTTCAAAAGTTAGAAGGATTTCATGTCAACTTGCTTATTTTGCCGTATATCTTATGTGTAGGTAAATTCAATGAGTTATTGTTTCAGGCGATGTTGAAAATACGAATAAAAGACATAAATTACCTCAGATTGCGACGGAATATTGTTCAGTTTAAAAACCTGATAAATTTACTAACGCACGTTTCTCGAATTCACATATCCCTGAACAGCACCAATCTAATCAGTTGGTGAATTCAGAATCTTGTTATTGAAATACTGTAGACCATAGCTTTATAGTCCTAATGTAGTTTTTTTGTTCTACCCGTAATTATTTAGGTTGCTATGAGGAAGTGGATATGGTGAGACAGTTTCCTTGTGGGAATGATATTACGGATAGATGCCCTTCATGACGTCAATCTAATGAGAGGATTTAATGACAAATGAAATTAATGAGGCAAGGTATGAAATGGTTGTGTGTGGTATTTCGAGTTCGTTGTAGTCTGACCATGCACGTTAGCGTGTGTAGCTACGTCGGCTGGTTTGTGACATTATGTCGACAAATTTAAAAAATATATTTTAACACTCCTGATTCCATACCGGCCCCTGTTACTGTCACATGCATGATTACCAATATGCTTGATTCCATTTTTAGGATTATTATATCTCGCTGCACCTGCTACATCACCCAAAAAGTAGGGGCAGATGACCTCGTAGTTCCGCCCCTTAAAACAACAATAACTAACCCAACAAGTAGTTCCTTGAAGAATTATACAGCCTATTTTCATATATCCTACGTATGTTAATTGCCTCTATCAACATACAAAAGTTCAGTTTGATTGCTGTAATAGATTCGCAGATATTGAGAACCGGCTAAATATTGCGCATGGTCGCCATGTTGGATTTTTATATCTGTAGGTCTTAGAGTTATGTACTGTTACGTGAAGTGTATTGTGTACGTGTGGTATTCAAACTTCAATCGCATGATTAGGACACAAGAAGTAAAAACGAGATTTTAAAATTTCGCACAGCTGCCATCTTGTGATTATGGAAACAAATGAAAAAATTAGATGCCAGTGGATTAACATTTGTAGAAGGATTTACTGTACCAAGTGTCACTGCACTCGGATGGTTAAATTGCGAGAAACGACCATGTGAATATTTATACTTCGCGTCGCCGCCATGTTGAATTTGTGATCACCAGGTTATTGAAAGTCCTATAGGTGAACTTATGTTCATAGCCCCAATGAAGATTTAAAAAATTAGTTTGATTGCTGTAATAGATTCGTAGATATTGAGATCCATCTAAGTATTTCGGATGGTCGCCATGTTGGATTGTTATATGTATAGGCCATAGAGTCACGTACCATTAAAGAAAAATTATTGCAAGGGTTCATTACTCAAACTCTCACTTCGATCGCATGATTACGACACAAGAAATAAAAACTTAATTTTAAAATTCGCACATTCGCCATCTTGAGGTTATGTAAACAATTGAACTAATATAGATACCAGTGCATTACAATGTCTATAAACATTTCCTGTACCAAGTTTCATTGCGTTTGGATCATTAAATCGCGAGAAAGGTCTATTTAAAATTTTCAAATTCGCTTTGCTGCCATATTCGTTTTGTAGTTTACCCGTTTTGGAAAGTCTTATAGTTGAAATTCCAGCAGTGCCCTTTATCTCCGTACAAAATTTCAGGGTGATATCGCTAATAGTTTCAGAGATATAGAATGCCGGTGAAATATTTCGCACAGCCGCCTTTTTGAGGTTATGTAAACAATTGAATGAAGTTAGATGTCGGTACATTACAATGTGTATAAACATATACTGTACCAAGTTGCATTGCGTTTGGTTGGTTAAATCGTGAGAAACGTCTATTTAAAAGTCGCAACTTTGCTTGGCCACCATGTTAGTTCTGTAGTTATCAGGTTTTCAAAAATCACATTGGTGAACTTCTAGTAGTTCCCTTTATCACCGTGAAATATTCCAGGGTGATATCGGTAATAGTTTGGTAGATATCGAATGCTGGTGAAATATTTCGCACAGCCACCATGTTGGATTGGTATGATGTAACAAAATTTGAAGGGCACGGTCGGGGTGTTGTGGAATAGTGCTATGAACTTACCGAGTTTCATTGCAATCGCTCCAGTGGTTTAGAAGTTATTAGGGGGGGGCACACACCATATCACACACACACACACGCACACAGAGACAGACAGACACACTGACAAAAGGTGATCTCATAAGCTTATATTTTCATAAATGAAAATAGGCTAAAACGTACGCAACTTCTTGTATCCTTGTTGCAGATCTGCTTCATGTGCGTCCAAATATCATGTTTTATACGTCTTCGGTGTGTTTCATTAAGGTGTGACTTTCCCACTACGGTATGTTTGTGCTCCCCAGGCACAAAAGACGTTATGAGCACGGCAGACCACAAGCATATGACAAAATGTTGGCTCCAGTGCGCCTAGTGTCCAGGCTCTGGGCTCAGTACTAAACGTACTGCAGCACCCCGTCAAATGGACAGTGCTTGTGCGACTAAGCGCTGCAGTGCTAGTGTGATGTGTTGCACTGCTCAGAAATAGGCAGAATAGGGCTGCGCTTCACCTGCTAGCACTGCTTCACCTTGCCCATTGCACGACCCTGGTGCACACACACGGACAAAATGTGATCTCATAAGCCTATTTTTTCATAAATGGAAATAGGCTAAATACGAGATTTTAAAATTTCGCACAGGCGCCATCTTGTGGTTATGAAAACAATTCAGTTTGATTGCTGTCATTGATTAGTTGACATTGAGAATCGTCTAAATATTTCTAAATACATGTGTAGACCATTGAGCTATGTACTATTAGATGACGATTATTGCGTACGGTAGGTTCATTGTTCAAACGTTGGCTACGATCGCATGATTAGGACACAAGAAATTAAAACTTAATTTTTAAATTTCTCACAGGCACCATCTTGCGGTTATGTAAA
The DNA here is from genome assembly GCA_946902985.2 of Meconema thalassinum. Classification (NCBI taxonomy): domain Eukaryota; kingdom Metazoa; phylum Arthropoda; class Insecta; order Orthoptera; family Tettigoniidae; genus Meconema; species Meconema thalassinum. The sequence goes on from OX336389.2 coordinate 1,296,677,470, forward strand.
CAATTGAGCTGAATAAGATATCAGTGCATTACAAGGTGTATAACATTTGCTATACCATTTGACGGCGCTCGAATGGTGTAATCGCGAAAAAAAGATCTATTTTAATGTATCAACTTCGCTTGTCCTCCATGTTCGTTTGTTACTTAACAGGAATTTTGAGAGTCCCATCTAGTAGTTCATTTTATCACCGTACAAAATGTCAGGGTGTTATCTGTAATAGTTTCGGAGATATGGAATGCCAGTGAAATATTTCGCACAGTCGCCATGTTGGATTGGTGAGCTGTAATAAAATTTGAAGATCACGGTCGGGGTCGGACAAAATAGTACTATGACTTTACCGAGTTTCATTGAAATCGCTCCAGCCTTTATATTTTATTAGGGGACACACACACATACGCACACACACGGACTAAATGTGATGTCATAAGCCTATTTTTTCATAAATGAAAATAATAAAGAAAGCTTTTCATTCGGTCTACGCGAATTTCGTGTTGACCGACTGAATAGCTTTCTTCATTAGAAATAACCATCACTGAAAAATGGCTTCTATCACTACTAAATGAAAATAGGATACCAAGTAAACGAAAAGCAAGAACGGGAGGTTTCATTTAGGAAAGAAATACTCTTATTGGTCACAAAGGAGTGAAAGTTTGGTGTGTAGGTTACACTCTGCCTTATATGGCAACACTGCGAGAAGATGAGTTCGATTCCCATCTTAGCTATCTTAGAGTGTTTTTCTGGGGTTTCCCACTTCCACTCCAGGAAAATGCGTGGATAGTTCCTAAGTCAAGGCCATTGCCAACTCCAAAAATAACAAAGTTTATCAGACTTCAACTACATGGGAATGATGAACAATAGGCTATGTTCCAAACCCCTATATGAAGCAACAAGAAATATTTCGAATCAATGGGATCCATCGTATTGATTTTAGGAAACATGTTTGTAACGTAGGCTACAATATGACCGCGATCGAAACGAGCAAGGTGTCTTGCCCTGTCTGATTGGGCACGCGCTCAGATTGAAATCATTATGTTGATTATTATTGATATTTCAAGAAGTAATTGGCCTGGAATTACATATGGCCCAGCATCGTCAGTTCACGGTCACCTTCCATGCTTGTCCGGGAAGCGGGCAAATAGACACTTCCATAACGTTATTGACGAGATTCTTTTCTGAAATAACGGAATCAATTTCTCCGCTTAGAATAATGTTATTGATAGCGCATAGCTGGTAAAAATCGCATGTATACCGTTATTAGACTTACAACGTTGTTGGTGGGTTCGCATTTCAAAATAACTGAATTAATTTTTCTGCCCTGAATAACGTTATTGATAGCGTATGGCTGGTAAAATTCGCTCGTATACCGTTACTAGACTTATAACGTTATTGGTGGGTTCGCATTTCTAAATAACGGAATTATTTTTCTGCCATGAATAACGTTATTGACAGCGCAAAGCTCGTAAATATCGCTCGTATACCGTTACAAGGCTTATAACGTTATTGGTGGGTTCACATTTCTAAATAACGGAATTAATTTTTCTGCCCTGAATAACGTTATTGATAGCGTATAACAGGTTAAAATCTCTCGTATACCGTTACTAGGCTTATAACGTTATTAGTAGGTTTGCATTTTGAAATAACCGAATCGATCACTCTGCCTGAATAACGTTATTGATGGCGCGCAGCGGGTCAAAATCGCTGTCATACCGTTACTAGACTTATAACGTTAATAACGGGAGCACATTTTAAAATAACGGAATCTTTTCCTCTGCTGGTTATAACGTTAATAGCACAAACCAGGGAAAATTATAACCCCTTATTTCGTTGCCGCACTAAAAACGTTACTCATATATCATTTGTTTTGGGTACGGAAGCAGTAACGTAACAAAAATTAATTCGTTATTTCTGACAATTCTGTTACGTTATGAAGCCTTGAAACATATCAATATACTATGAGCGTAAGAATTGGTCAGCATGAAAAGTTCTACAAAAAGGTCCGCAAGAGCATATCTCTATCTTCAATACATCGCCCACTATAAGTGTTTTTAGACTGGATGGAAGGGGCACGTCCCCGCGCGCTCTGGTGAGCGTGCGGCATCCCTCGCGCCAGATCTTGCTTTGCCCATGGTTTGCACTTGTCGTTCGCGAGTAATTTGAAACAAGATAAGCAAGATAAGGATTATGCAGATACTTTTCTAACATGTCGAGAGTCTTTGGCTTCGAGCGAAGCGAGAAGCCTCCAGCCTTTCTAGCATTTTTCAGCATTTGTAGCATATTTAAATATTGGCTAATGTCATTGAGTGCTTCCCTAACTAACTGAGGTAATCATTTACAATAAATTAATGGCAATGCTATGAAATGTGTTAAATTATAAAATAAAATAAAATAAAATAAAACATTTTAAAAAATATTGTTCAAAGTTCAAACATTTTAAGTATGGTACTTGGGCTGCGTATTCTCTCAGGTTGGTAGTATGGGGAAGGAAATAGAGTGAAGGTTTAGAAAAGCCAATGCAGTAAGTTCTCAGTTGCGGTGTAGGCCTACAGTATTCTGCAAGAAAGGAGTGAGTGTAGCGACAATACTCTCCCTGCATCACTCAGTATTCAGACCGACCTTGCTGTATGGAAGTGAGAGCTGTGAAGATTAAGGATATCAGATACATAAGCTAGACGTAACTGATATCAGGGTAGTATGAATGATTTTTGGGACAAATAGATGGGAGCAATGGCAGGAAGGTGATAAAGACTAAGTTAGAAATGAACACGGTAGAAGAAGCTGTTGGTATGAGCCGACTCAGTTGGTGGGGGCCAAGTGAACAGAGTTGTTGTTGATTCTTTTAGGGGCTTTGCGACATCGCGGTCTTGTAGCCCCGTGTACTTGGGTGTGTGAATAATTTGTCGGATAACCTGTGTCACTGTGATGTCTGTAGTAATGTGTGTATTTGAGGTAGAATTTGAGTATGAAGCTGCCGTGGCCATAAGTTAGGTACCATTTGCCTGGAGTAAAGTGGGAAACCACGGAAAAACACTTCCAGGATGGTTGAGGTAGGAATCGATCCCAAATCTGCTCAGTTTTGCCTAACGAGGTGTAGTGTACCCTGTCCCGCTCTCAGAACAGAATTAAATTTCTTGGCAAAGCCTGGAATTGAACACGGGCCCTTGTGGTGACTATCAACGAGGCAGACATATGAAGAGAATGGGGAGGAGAGTTTTCCTAAGGGGTTAAAAAGTTCTGCTGCAGAGGGTAAGAAAAGCTGAAGTAGTTCTGGGTGGTGATGGTTAGATTCAGTGATGAACGATTTCAAAGCGAGAGATTCAGAAGCAGAGGATGCCACAGTGCTAACTGCTAATAGGGGATCATGTTCGCAAACAGAGGCTTGCAGTCTAGACTGGATGCTGAAAGACAAAACAGTCTCCAATGAAAATGTATGGAAGATCATAAATATTTGCGAACAAACGTGAAGATGGAAACATCTTTGTTCAGTAATCATCGCCTGCATTGTCAAGTTTTGAAGCCATTTATTCAGTGTTGCCTCAACAAACTATCAATTTATACTTTTCAGTCGGTCAACACGCGTTTTACTCAGTTAGGTTAGGCGTTATAACTATACTATATATATAACACTATTCCTGAAATCAATTATACGTATTAATATTATTCACTGATTTATCATTGGGGAGGAGGCGGCCATGGCCTTACGTTAGGTAACATCCCGGCATTTGCTTGGAGTAGAAGTGGGGAAACTACGAAACAACACTTCCAAGATGGCTGAGATGGGAATCGATCTCTCCACTTCTCAGTATTTCCTTACGAGGCGGTGTGTACCCCGCTCCAGCCCTCCAGAATCATTGACACTGATTGATAGTTGCCTGTTGTGTCAGTGAGCCATGCAAGGAATTCTTTGACCACCTCGTGGTGTGGTGGAAAGAATGCTAGCCACTAAACCACGAGGTGGTCTCTGTGATATGAATTTAGTTCAGAATTTCGATATGTCACTCTTATAACGTTCGCTTTACAACACTAATTGGACCGACCAGGTTGTTTCTTCCTTTTTATAGTAAAAAAAATCATTTTCCTTTAAACGTCATAAACACCCAGTCCTCGAGCCAGGGAAATTAACCATTTGAGATTGACATCCCCTTGGTCCGGCCGGGAATCAAACCCGGGACCCTTTGGGATAACCAATTAACCACGGAGCAGGACCAGTTAGCTCAGTGTGATGAGGTGCTGACCAGAATTCTAGATGTAGCTAGGTTTTAATCCCACTATAGGTCAACCCGTTATTTCTAACTACTCATTTGCCTTTCTAATAAACCATGGCCACTTCCTCTCAAATGATTTGTCGAATTGGACCGAGCGTTTAGGCTTAGGCCTTAAGGTATAGTGAGGCGTCTCTGGTTCAAATCCCGTGGACGGCCGATACAATTTATAATGATCTTAAGTCACGTTCATCGCACAGAAATATACTCAGATGCTTCTGTTTCCTTTATCATTGTTGTTGTTGTTGATTTCCTGAGGAACTTGTGACCTCGTGGTCATTCTTCCCCATTTACTGTACCCAGAGGAGGATTTTGTCTGTGTTATTATGGCGTCTGCTTCTTATGCGGAGGCCCAGGGATTGATTCCTGGCTTCGTCGAGGGTGTGAGAAACTGATGTGGCTGAAATGGAGCGCATTCGGCCTCGCGAGGACTGTCTGAGAGTGAGGCAGTGCCCTGCTGAAGGGACCCGACGCACTGACCACGTGTCACCCCGCAATCTGCAAGCCAAATGGCTTGGGAGCGGTCGCTTGGTAGGCCAAGACCCTTCATGGGCTGTGGTGCCATGGGGTTTGATATTTCATTGGGAAGGAGGTCGTCATGGCCTTAAGCTAGGAACCATCCCGGGATTTGCATGGAGTGGAAGTGAAAAATCACGGAAAACCACTTCTAGGATGGTTGAGGTAAGAATCGAAGCCACGTTAATGAGTATATTTGGAGCCTTAAGTACACCGGCCTGATGACAACAAAGTCGGAAGCTCCTCAATTCAAGAACAGCAGCAAGCATGAGCAGGTCATAGCACTGACTACAATCTTCGAAACGGCATTGGAAGTGAACTGTAGAAAAGAATCAGACTGCTGATCCAAAGAAAATGAGGCTTAGTTCATGGAAACGGAGATATCCCGAGCAACCGGAACGCTCAACAATTGAAGAGAAACTACTCTCTGGCGATCACAAAGAGAACGGGGCAACCTGGAAGTTCTTAAGGCTGATCAATATGACTTAGAAATATTGTGCCCGTTAGACAAGGTCGCCAGGGGATCATCTGCCGCAGATGACCCTGCTGACTTTCTTATCCTCCGAACCCACACACTAAGAGGATCGGGTGCCTCCTCAAACTTGTTCCGGCACGAGACTGATAGCTCAGGGCGATCAGGTGAGTGAGGAAAAAGTCATAGAAAAGCCCGAGGAAACACACACACAAAAACACAAAGCTAGAAATAAATAGTCCAGATTTACGTAAAACCCGTTAACAATTTAATTTAAAAACATCAAACCCCTATCCTACTTCTGAAGGTTAAAAATCTCGGTTAGCCCGCAAGTATAAAAAGCAATAAAAATAAATAAATATCCTAAACTGAACTTAAGTTTGAGCCCTCACGAAGTCCTTCTAACACAAAAGTTATACAGAAATCAAACTAAGAACGTGACACATAAAATGCACCCTAAGCAAACATAGGGAAATATTAGTTAAAATACGAATAATCACAGGCGATGAATGTCCAGCAAAGCAAGCCATTTAACTCGTTCACAACGCTAGGTTCATTTACATTTACAGCAAAATAGAAATAGTCTGAGTTACGATGGTGTCACTGCTAACATTTAGATTTCCGTTAATTTGTTAGATAATCCTATATGAAGTTAATACGAGTTGATATCATCCATAACGACGAAAAATCAAAGCTAAATAACAACCAAGCACTATAAAAAAAGAAGTAAACTATTACATACAGGATACAAGGTAGTAAAATTATACACTCTTAAAATAACACATATTAATTAATCACCCTCCTATCTACGCTCATCAGATCGCTCTTTGCGTCCCATAGTCATCTACGTGAGTGAAATTAGGGTGGCGACCGCACAGTGAAAGCTGCGACTTATGTCACATTGTTACCCAATGTTCACGCCTTGCAGGGTTTCCGTGGCATTGGCAACGTCGTAGTCTCAAAAGTGTCAGCTTGGCCTGATCAATTGTTTATAAACATCAGCTGTTCCATAGTGTCAGTCATTTGATAAAAGTATAAGTTCAAGTTTAGATCCATTCTACATCTTATTTAGTGGTTCGGTTTAGAAAGATATTTTTAGAAACATTATGCTCATTACAGTATTTACTTTCAATATTATTTCACATTTTATCCCCTATACGGCCTATAGTGTTATGTCCCTAATGACAATGGTGGCACTCGACGACAACAGCAAAAACACTGTCATGTAGATGTCAACTCGACGAAAACATTACTTCCAATGGGTAACACAATAACACACGCCAATATACGGCGGACACATGCAGCTCTCGGCTCGCGAAACCCTTGGCTAATGAGTTGAAAAGGCAAACTACATTACCGGCAATAATTAACCAGTGTGGGTGATCAACATCTATCCCATCAATCAGTAGTCTCTCATGACACAACAATAACATGATTACTAACTTAATACATGGTCTGATCTGGTCTGGTCAACTCACACTAACGTTCCCGGCTGCATCAGAGATCTTTAAAACTGACTCAGCCTCGTGAAGACCATTGAGTACCTGCCTGGCAGTCAGCACCCCAGCCGGGAAAGCCAAAAATAATGGCCGACGGCCGAGGGGAACCAACGCGCTGACCAAGCGTCACCCAGAGATCTGCAGGCCACATGGCTAGACAGGCCAACGCCCTTCATGGGCTGTGGTGCCATGGGGTTTTATTATTTTATAATTGATAAGAATGGCCGGCCCGAGGTGTAGGAGAAGCACGCTGGCTCCTTACTAGGAAGACCCCAGGTTCGACTCCCGGATCCATCAGAAATTTGAAATCTGACGTGAGGGCTGTAATGAGGTGCAGGCAACTTTGTGAGGACAATTTAGTACCTGATTGATATGAAAAATAGCGCCTCATGGCCTAAAGCTAAGGTAATGCGGCTGAAGGTGTCGTCTCGCCGGCCGCAGGCTATGAGCTGGACGGTAGTCTTTCTCACATACATGTGCTCGTCTGGGCCTAATCGTGGGGTTGGTTTTTAACATGGATAAGAACGAGTGAATATTCCAGGCACAATAAATTGTTAACTATAGTATTCCTCCCATTCAAGCTACTTTCCAAAGCAGAGTACTCTGATTTTCTAAATAAGATTTGCAAACCAGCCCACACAATTGTTGTAACAGTGTCAGTAATACATATTTTGCCATTAATACGAAGCTCATGACACTGAAAATTGCTGTTAATGTGTAAATACCATGCAAATGGAACTAGAAAAATTACCTGATAGCAACAAACATACGTACATCTTGTTCAGTGTGTGTGAAAATACCACACGAAGAAGGAGATGTTATGTGGGTTTGATGAATTATCCTTCAAGAATACCGTATGATCTATTGGAGTATATCATTCTATTATTGGAACATTCAATAAACGACCTATATTTTTGAGTATGTTTCATTTTAGGTAAGTTTATAATTTTGAGTTCTTATTGTTCCTCATGCCGACTATACGCAAATTGTCGCTATAAGTAACACGTACTTAGGAGTCCGTCGACTTGGTCTTATAAAAATAGAGGGTGATGTTTGGCATGATCGGCGGTTCCCGGCAGCCCTATGGCAGTGAATTGACGGCTCACTGCCCGAGAATTGTCAGGCATTACCGGCTGTGTTAACCGTCATAAAGTTGCCAGACTTCTGGTGTAGTTTAGTCTGAAGGAGAAATTCATTTGTGTCGACTGTGTTAGCCGTAATAAAGTTGCCATACTTCTGGTGTAGTTCAGTCTGAAGTAGAAATTCAATTGTGTCGACTGTGTTAGCCGTCATAAAGTTGCCATACTTCTGGTGTAGTTCAGTCTGAAGGAGAAATTCATTTGTGTTGACTGTGTTAGCCGTCATAAAGTTTCCAGACTTCTGGTGTAGTTCAGTCTGAAGGAGAAATTCATTTGTGTTGACTGTGTTAGCCGTCATAAAGTTGCCAGACTTCTGGTGTAGTTCAGTCTGAAGGAGAAATTCATTTGTGTCGACTGTGTTAGCCGTAATAAAGTTGCCAGACTTCAGGTGTAGTTTAGTCTGAAGTAGAAATTCATTTGTGTCGACTGTGTTAGCTGTCGGAAAGTTGCCAGACTTCTGGTGTAGTTAAGTCTGAAGTAGAAATTCATTTGTGTCGACTGTGTTAGCCGTAATAAAGTTGCCAGACTTCAGGTGTAGTTTAGTCTGAAGTAGAAATTCATTTGTGTCGACTGTGTTAGCTGTCGGAAAGTTGCCAGACTTCTGGTGTAGTTAAGTCTGAAGTAGATATTCATTTGTGTCGACTGTGTTAGCCGTCGTAAAGTTGCCAGACTTCTGGCGCAGTTCAGTCTGAAGGAGAAATTCATTTGTGTTGACTACGTTAGGTGCCGTAAAGGAGCCAGACTTCTGGCGTAGTTCAGTCTGAAGGAGAAATTCATTTGTGTTGACTACGTTAGCTGTCGTAAAGGTGCCAGACTTCTGGCGTAGTTCAGTCTGAAGTAGAAATTTATTAGTGTTGACTGTGTTAGCCGTCGTAAAGTTGCCAGACTTATAGCGTAGTTTAGTCAGAAGGAGAAATTCATTTGTTTTGACTGTGTCAACCGTCTCAAGTGTGTCAAATAAAGACATTTGGAATAGTTCAGTCTGAAGTAGGAATTCATTTGTGCTGATTGTGCTGTGAGTGAATTAGCGTTTTTAACTATTAGTATTAGAATGGAATTTGAATCAAGGTTTTTATCTTGTATAGTTGTTTTGTAAAAAAAATAGCGTCCTGCTGTGTACGCGCAAAGTTCCCAAATGTACGAGTTTCCCACAGATCCACAATTCGTAAGTTGCTGAAGAAAGTAAAGAAAGGCGGGCATTGTCGACAAGAAACCGAAGTTAAATCACCAGCAGCTTACAGAGGAAAATGTTGATGAAATCTGTAGTAGCTTTGAATGTTATCCTCGGAAATCAATCCAGTGCAATGCTCAGCACACTGGATTAAGTCCATCGTCTGTTCGAGCCGCCACATTCGTCACGCGAATATACGACAGTTTTGTTTGAAGTTTTCAAATACAGGATAATTATGAATAACGTGGGGCCAGCTCGTTCTGAAGACGAACTGCATCGAGTGAATAGTAATTTTATCTGACGGGGTCAGTAATGCTTGTTTGCTGAGGGACATAACTTTCAACATCTTCTGGAAATTGTAAGTACCGTATTAAACAATACGCTTTCTTTCTTTCTTTCTTTCTTTCTTTCTTTCTTTCTGTTTTTGCTGCTGACATTAGGCAGTACGTGACACGTACCTCGCAAGACTGCCATCTTGAATACATTAAGTCAATGGACACGAGTCTACAGTAAAGCAGTAAGCTAATACCTTCTTGCCAAGTTTCGAAATCATAAGTTTATTAGATAGTGAGTTATTAATTTTAATACTTTATATATTCAAAATGACGGTTATACGAAATATTCCGTCTGATATGTTTGTAATTTTTGAAAATAGAGTTCCATAAACCTTTGTGGTGACCTCAACATATATATAATCGTATGGCCACGGGTGCCGGGTGCAAGCTTTGTTATTTGACACTCGAAGGGTAGCTTGCATGTCGAATTTCGTTGTTCCTTGAAGCACTATGAAAGTCAAGGGGGATAGATATCTAAGCTCCTTGAACACTATAGCGCTTTCTAGTAGAGAAATTAGGAACTTTGTGTTGGCGGAAACTCCCGAGATTAATTTTGCCATTATGAACACGGCCTACTGAATTCAAATGGGTTCTTTGACATGCCAACATCGTATAACATGGTGTCGTAATTTTTGAAAGGCAGAAAAAATTACGACACCATGTTATACGATGTTGGCATGTCACCCACCGTGGCAAGCTAACCTCAACAAAGTGAAACTCCTGTACGATTCTACACTCCTACCGAGCTTCAAAATAGCAAGTTTATTCATGATGAATTATGGATTTTAATACTTTATATATTCAAGTAAGTGCTTGTACATATTATTCTGTATTATAGTCTGGTGACAGTTAGTCTACATGTTTCTTATACAAGACTTTTTTCTTTTACGTAATCTTACGGTCATTGCTAAATTATACCTTTCTATATCTATTTTTCAAATTTTAATAGTACGCATGGCTGCCAAATTGAATTTATTAACACGACGAACTTGTGTCATTAGCCAAGTAAAGCACTTCTACAGTATTCTCTTCTTAGCAAGTTTCGAAAATGCAAGTTTATTAGGTGTGAATTATTGATTTTAATACTTCATATTGTACCCTTGCGTTATCATATGGAACATGTGTTCGTATCCCAGCTGGCTCACGGTCTCTCGAGGTATGGGGCGTTCATCCCACTCATACGACCACATGTTCAGGATTTGAGTCTGTCAGGTAACTAATCTACTTGAAAGAAACAACAAGCTCCTAAATATAGCATTTAATGGTATTAAATCATGGCCAAACACAACAAAACACAAATATATTATAATTACTTTCCCACAACACAAAATCAAAAAAAATATATGAGTCTCTTCTCATAAAGTTGGTGCTCCTCCGCACCCATATCTATCCTAGATATCCTAACATTGATACTCTTTGACATTAACGAATGTTCATAGTGTCTTTCACATCGCACAATTTATCTTAAATTTGCATATCACAACACAACAATAAAAACACAAATTACAGCTGAATAATCATTATTATTAAAATATTTGTCCGTTCTGAAACGGAACATTTACCTTGGACAACATTGATTTCATTACCTTATTCTTTGCTTAACATGTGTTGTTTTCTGCGCAACATCGTTTCCTTTTCCCATAGATTTCAAACGCTGAAGTGAATTACCTTCCCCTCCAAAACACACATAATTACTGATTTAGCTTCACCATACAACAATATTCTGGGTCTGGTCATGTCATTACTATCGTTACAAACGTGCTATATCATGCAATAATGCTACCCGTCTGAGTAAATTAGCATAAACTGGGTAATTACTCTTTACAAAATGCATCTATTTATTTGGTGCAGTTAAGATGTCCTCAGACAACAACTTGGCCAAATCTTATCCGATTACTCTGATCCAACATTCTATTACAATGGTTACAATGCATATAATTCATTTGATACAATAATATCAAGCATATTTCAATTACTTTCAGAGATAACGAGATCCTTCAGTGTTCCAGTACAACCTTAAAAAGAAAAAGTAAAAGGGACACGGTCAATTAACTCCCCTCAGTGTGAACACGACAGGGTCGTCAAGGTCCACCCTTCCAAGATGGCTACCCCGGTCTGCAACCCCTCGCCTGCCTTCCTGACCGATATTCTCCTTGTAAACAAACCTTGCCATATGCTCGCTCTTGGTGCAGCTCTCTCAGGGGTGCATGATTGGGTGTGTCATTATGAATGGAGTCGATTCAAGTATTTAACACCTACACTTAGGGTATGTAATGGGTTCAATTCGGCTCCTAATTAGTATTCATAGCTAGGGATGGATCTCCAATAGTTTCGCCGTTTTATGGATGCAATCAGTGGCTCTGGACGCGTACCAGCCGAGTTTCAAACTGTTGTCTCGCGCCGTACGGGTACGAATATATTAAGGAAATCACCATGTTTCCTACTCGAAGAAATTGTCTTACCTCCACGGGTAGATCAATTATTAAAATGGCATACCTAGGGTGTCTCATTGTTTTCCCTGGTAGCGAAGACTCTGCTAACAGTGGGTTACAGATAACATCGGGCCCAACTCTGTTGCTAAATATATGTATGCTCTGAGGCTATACAACACATCGTTGATTCGAAGATTGGCCTACTAGATTCATCAACGCGCGAACTATCTTGGATGGTCCCTGCAATTATTGACGCAAATCTCTTGATTCTACGTTAGGCATGCTCGCTTATAGCGGCTAAAACAACATTTCTTTTAGAGGGCTCAATTCATAATGCACTCATGTCCTCCCTTCATTTAATTATAAACCAAGGATTTACGTAGCTCTAAGACATGTATCAATTTACTGGCAACTACATTATCTGCCTTAATGGCTCTCAAACAGAACCATGTAGCATTTAACATTATTTAATATTTCAATGACACTGAAAAACTCTCTTTATCTCGCTATTATATCTATCTTTCTCACTCTTCACAATAGCACTGTATTCTTTCAATGGACATGACCCAATTTGCACGTTCAATAAGGCATCAATATGCCGATTTTACATTTATTATTGACAACGACCTCAGATTATTATTATTAGTTAACGTTACCGTTACTTTCATCAACGTCTTACGCCTAAATGGTCCTAAGTTTATCATCCTCAAAGCAATATATTTACTAAGATACGAGGGATGTGAACTCGTATACAAATGACTGCATATTCTTAGTATTTGAGGGAATGACATGTTGTATGGTGAGCTCTTAAGTCATATTAACATATTTGGATGGTACTCACTTTCATTCTGGCTGGATTTACCCAACAAAACAGCATTGCGCCCACCATTTTGCTTTCTTCTAAGCCATCACAACACTTTTCACAAAGAACATTGAATATGGTTTGCACGTGGTAATTACATCTTGTAATACCTGCATTTTACACTTTGAAATACCACACATTATTTTAACACACAAATTTAAACACTTTAGGTTATCACTTTTATCACTAACTTTACAGGTAATTTACACACGGAGCATTGCTGGGCTTTCCACTATTTCGTGATTTCAGAGATGCGATGCTGCAAAATTCTGACATCCGCCTATCTCCTCCGAAAGTCTACCTCGAGTAGGTGCGCTTATCTCCCGTCTCCTACAATTCCTATCTTCTATTTTCTAGTGTGCTGCTCAATTATATATCACAAATACTTGTGATGCCTTCCAGGTTCCCGTAATCTGTAGTATCAGTTACAATTATATATGATACTTTAAAGATCATAACTCTTCCTGTGGATAAGTTCATTGTCTATCAAAATCATACTGCAATATCTCTACGCTGTACTGATTACTAGTCGCGTATACTGCCTGATTATATGTCTGCCGTAGACTGTTAATAATATTAATGCAGAATTACTTGTACTAGGCTGCATTATGCACCTTTCATTGTCCATCACAAAGATTCTGATTATAACGACTTGCATATTGCGCGCACTTATTCCGTGTGGCAGGACAGCATGTCGTCCCACAAGTTGAGTCAAAGATGAACTGACTCTCCCCAGCTGCATCTCCCATATAAGGGTTTCTGACAAAAAGTAGTCCTCTTGCATCTCAGGATATGCTCTTTTCTGAAATATCGCGTTTGTTGACAAGGTACAGCGTGATTCTTGATCGTCTTTTCATAGAGGTTCCAGATCCACTTGCGTGCCGGTTGGGTAGATTATAGGCTAGGGAATAACCCACCCACCAAGGGAAGATGATGAAGAGAAGGAAGTAGATTTTGGAATTGGAAAAGAAGGATAGAAGAAGAGGAGGAGAGTCCCACAAAAGTAATAAATTTAGTGTTAAACACACTTAAAGGTGGTTGCCACTGCAAATATGTGCTCGGATACCTAAAATAGCTACGAGCTTGGTCGAGGCTAACGGGAGCTGCAGATAAGGCTTGGGCAGTTTGCCAGAGAGAACCTGTAGTGTATTTCCTCCCAAGCACGAATGAAAGTACTATAGGGAAGGGTGATGATCTGGCCAGGCAAATAGTAAGAGCTTTATTAAGCATTAACGAGGGAATAAACCTAGGAGGAGCTAGGAAAGCCAGGATCCTGCCTAACTGTAGTGTCAGAGAAATGATGAATCCAAAAATAAATATTTAATTTATTTAACAATGCAGGAAGTTTGAGGCAATTAACAATTATGCAATATAAATTTAATAAACATGGTTCATTTGAACCTTTTAACAAATAGGGTCGCAGACCTCTCCACATTAAACAGTTGCTCCAGGCAATTAACAATTTTTAAGGTTTTTTAACCGTGTATTAAAATCTTGATAAGATTTCATAAATAGGCAAAATGGAATAATTAAAGTTTTAACATTTACAGGAGTACAAGCAGTGTACTATACGAAACCTTCGAAAGAACATTCTAACGAGAATAACAACTTCGAAGATAACAAACTGTAAAACATAAAGAAAAAGGAAGTTCCTACAACTTCTTATATTTATACAGAGTTAATATATGAGAATTATACAAAGAGGGCAGGTCACTTACTGTGAAACCTGGAGAAAGTGAAAAGGAAGTTTCTAGACTTCCTATGCTTTGAATAAGACTCGCCAGTCAAATGAGGCAGTTTTCATTTAGCGAGACCAAAAAATAACTCACTCAAGAGTTGAGAGAATTGTTTTCCTTGCTTTTGAAGGGAGGAACAATGTAAATTTAAAACTTGTATCACACAAGAAATTATGCAGAATTTAATTAATGTTAAACTAGCAAAGTTGGAAGGGTACTTCGTGAGTAACACCTTATAGAAAGTTACAATTTTATAAATAATGGTTGTTAGTAGAAGGTTAAGGAAAGATCATTGGGATATAGGAACAATGTTCATGGCCGTATTTAATATAACCGGACGATCGCGACGCGGTAGAAAAGTGGAGCAAGCACTGATTAACACTATAGTCTGTAAAGATGGATGCAAAGTTCACTATAGAAACACTAAAGTTCATGAAAAAGAAAGTTATTGCAATTATGGAGATAACTGATTGCACTATGTAGGTGAAAGTCTATTACTTAAAAAAGTTGTAATTTGCAATTAAATGCGCCATAGAATTTTCCAGAGGTTCCAGCGGAGGACGAAAATTCACTGTTGTAGTAATTTAGTTTTAAACAGAATTCTCCCAAGTACGTGAGAAATACATGACGGCAGGACTCGCAGATAGAGAACAAGTTCTAGAAGGTTCCAGAACGACCTTAGCAGAAAATGGGGTTGAGAAAATCCAACGGAGGAAATAGTTCTATAATTATAGGCAGCGGGTATTATATAATATCCCACGTAGCGAGAGGATTTCTCGTTTGAATCGCTTAAGAAAAGCTCTTTTATAGTAAGGTTGGCTTATCCAAGTAAAAGCTCAACATGGCAAAACCCACGAAGAATGATTATTGCCCCAAGTAAACAATTTCACACTGCCCACAATTAAAAGCACTTGAAAGTTAAAACCATGAAGATGAGGTTAAAACTTTTTAAAAATGGTACTTATCTCGATTTCATGTTGAAGTCGGAGTTCCTTATGAAGACTATCTAGCCAACATGGCGTAGAATAGAGTGAACCTCTTAGTTTGAGGAGGCTAATCTCAAGAAGAGCTTTGACTGATCGAGTCAACTGCAGACGAAGAAGTGAGTGCAGCTCAGCGGAGCAAGGAGAGACCACGCAAGGGGGAGAGAGTGGGGGTAGGAAAACAAAAGGTATACATATCAGCATAACCAACATTACAACAAAAAATTGATCTTCTCTTGCTGAGCTGGTCTTCAAGGAGTTGACAACAGTATCTGGTAGCCAAATGGATGTGGAATTCCTCTTGCGCGAGGAAGAGTTGAAGAGCTTCAGAGATTTGTTGTCATATGACGCTAGGTGGATCACAGAATATATATCTGAAACATACTCACACAAAATATAAGAAATTTGCACATAGAGGAGAAAACAAATGATCACTGTTGGTGTTTGACAAAAAGGAAGGAAAGAACGTGCAAAAGCATTCAAAATTGTGATCTCAGGTACCGTGCATTCCAAGAATGCACCATACTGGGAGGGCCAGACACCAACAGGGAACAAATAAGCAATTAAACATTTAAGAGTGATACAGTAATTGAAAAGCAGTGGTCTTGTGATCTGACCATTATTGGTCAAGACTCTGAATACCCTGACTCTCCTATCTCTTCCAGGGTAACACTTAGTCACTTTTCGAAAAGGCCAGACTAGGGGGGGCGAAATATCCCTAACCAAGACCAAGTCTCCTACTTGAATGTCGGGACTGGAAAGAAACCACTTCTGCCTCCGTTGCAAGGAAGTTAAATATTCCAAGTTCCACCTTTTCCAAAAAGAATTACGGAGGGCTTCAAGTTTACACCAAGCAATAGGTAAATCAAAATCCCTGAAAGAATTGGGAAAGGGAGGATGGGCAGAGAGAGAAGTGCGTGTAAAGAAGCGACCAGGTGAAAGTGGAAGGAGGTCATCAGGGTCATTGGAAAGCGGAGTTGAAAGGCGAGAATTATCAACACTTTCAATCACGAAATAGCTGGAAACTGAGGGAAATAAAGCACTAGTAAAGATTACGATACGATGAGAAAGAAGAATTGGCAAGTTTAAACAAAGCGTATATAAACAAGTACATCTATTCAGGACAAGAATATACCAAATAAACAAAGGAACTATGCGAGTAGAAAGCAAGAACGCCATAGGTAACAAACGAGTAGCCATAAACAATGACCTCAAGTTATAATGAGTATCAAAGGGTTTACTCAGAAAAATACTTAAGTCAGCGAAAAACGGGACATGACAATCATGAATACAAAAACACATCGAATGTGACGTCGAGAAAAAACAAGTTTGTTCATCAATGAACATTAAGATCGCAAAATATGCAAGCAAATTGCAATTCATGAGCGCGTGAGAAATACGCAACGAAGTTTTGAAACGGGGATCAAAGCAGTTATGAAATACGAGCATGAGTAAGTAAGGGACGTAAACAAGTACAGCCTTGACACACATAGTACAACGAGATAAGGCATATAAATAGCTGACAGAGTCCTTAAGCGGAACGAGTTTATTTTGGGGAGTAGGTAAACGGCTTCCGTACTCGCAGTAGCGACTCACCAGACAATGCTTGGCAATCAGCCAAAGTTGAGATAAGAGAAACTTGTTTTGAACTGTGTCAATCATACAGGAAATAAACAACGACTGGGCATTCCTCAGACTGGTATACACACGAGTCTCAAAAACAAGCAGTTCAAAGTGCACACACACTAATTGAGTCAGCTGTAACTTAAAGTAGAACAAGTAACACGACATGCAGTCAATCGTAACTTGGACGTGAACAAACAATTTAAAGCTATATGAAATAAAGTAGGACATCAATTTCGCATAATTGAGAGGATCACGAAATCGAACAATTTTCAACAAAAAGAAGCTTAATTCTTCCGAGCAAAGAAGACAAGCTGGGACATTGAGACGAAGGTTATGCATAAGAATAGTTATTCTAGATGCAATGGAATTCAGAGTTTCAAGCGGTTTCATGAGCGACTTCCAATTGCGAGGAAGGGGGGAGGAGCCGGCCGTGGCCATCCTTCTACATAACGAAAGAAGTGAAACATAGCGTACAGCAAAGTGATGGTGACTGATAGCCATGGTTTTACACAAGGGGAAGATAGTTTTCGAGGAATAGTTTAAGCAATTGACTGCTATAAAAAATGACATAAGAAGGTAGACGAAATAACACAAAGCAAGACGAACTTGAATTGCCATTTTGTGCGGGAAGAAAGAAAAACCATTTAAACAACTTACAGGGTTAGCGCAGTTGTTCACAATAAGACATCGTTTCGACAAGTGGTTTTCAAAAATATTGAGATTTGAAACATGAGCGTTCTCTTTTTCAGAAATGGGATTTATGTCAGCCGTAACGAAATGACATTGTGCTTTGGTTTGAACACTGGTATGTTTGATTTCGCCAGTGATAACCCAACCAAAATCGGTGTCTCTAGCGACCACGGTTGAAGATAACTTGCGTGTTTGTTTGCGAATGCAATTCCAAAAAACATTGGCACTGAAAAGCACATCAATGGGACCTTGAGCATTAAACTGAGGATCGGCTAACCTTAAGTGCGAAGGAATCTTTAAACCGGAAGTATTAATGGAGTGACTTGGAGTGTCCTTGCCAATACTGGTAAGAATGAGACAGTTTAAATTAAGATTGGTGTTTCTTTGACAAACGTCTCTGATTTTCAATTTTGAAGACTGCAAAACTTGAGTTTTCAAATTGTCAATGCCGGTCACATTGATAGAAGTAGGCGATGACGAAAGACCTAGTTTTTTAATCAACGATTGCGAAACAAAGTTGTGCGTTGAAGCGGAATCGAGAAGACCACGGGTTTTGAACCAATTTCCAAATCTATCTTGGATTTCAAATTGTACAGTGGTCAACAGGGTTTGCGCACTGTAAGAAGTTTCGGCGTTGGAAATGCAGGAAGAAGCATTAGTTTGTTCGGAGCGGCTCTGCAAGGAGCTTAAAGAGGCAGGTGCTGATGACCTCGATTTATCGTGAACGTGCAATAACGAATGATGCGGTTTTTTACAATGAAAACAACGGTTTGATGACGTACAGTTCGAAGAAGAATGCTTAGGTGACAAGCAATTGAAACAATGTTTGCTGTTTAAGACAAACTTTCTTCGATCTTCGACAGACAATTCTTTAAAGGATTTGCACAAATACAAGGTGTGAAGCTTTTTACAGAGCGTGCATTTTAACGATTTATTAAGCGGCCTGATATCTTCTCTTGAATGATTGAAAGAAGAACGGGTTTGTTTGTTTTCGACAAATGGGGGCTGATGTCCCTTTGAAGAAGCAAGTTTTTTTTCAAAAATTTGACACTGAGGATTCGTTTCGACTTTTTCGCACTGAAATGCGAGTGCTGTAAGGAATTGACATCGACTGTTGAGAAACGAGACAAGGTGTTCGAAGGAAAATTCTTCCTTGCGAGCGAGTTCGATTTCCCAAGCCTTCAGTGTCGAAAAATCGAATCTTGATGTAGCTAGGTGAATAAGTATGGTGTCCCATGTTTGGACAGGCTGTTTTAGCTGGTATAACGCTCTGACATTTAACTGCATAGAATCTAAGAGGTCTCTTAAAGATGTGACGTCATTAGGTTTGACGGCAGGTAAGTTGAAGAGACAGCGGATATGACGAGCGACACTCAACCGTAAGTTGCCATATCTCTCTTTAAGGAGGTTAAAGGCGATGTGGTAGTTGTCTGCGCTTAAAGGCAGTGACTCTACCAAGGTCAAGGCCTCGGATTCCAAAGAAGTACGGAGGTAGTAAAATTTATGTATGTCTGGGATCTCGATATTTTCATGAATTAAAGAGCAGTAAAGTTCGTAAAAAGAATACCATTCACCTTCCTTGCCTGAGAAGTGCGGTAGGCTTATCTTGGGAAGTAACGGTTTCGGTTTGTTCTTGTGAACTGAAGCGGGTGCTAACTGAGCCGGATTGATGACCCTAGTGTCCGGTTCTGAGATATTGCGAATCAATTGGTGGGCCTTTGCAATTCCTTCAAAGTACAAGGGTTCGACCTCGTCCCGATCCAATTGCAGTTCTGGACAAGCGGATTCAATCTCTGTTTGAATTTGGTCATAATAATCATAAGACCGTTCGTACAACTTAAGGCGATGAGTCAAGATATCTAAATCACACTCGGCGGGATTTAATTTGCTGATGAAATTTCGGAATCTAGTGAGTTGCCCTTTATAAGAAGAACGTCTAGCAATGAGAGTTTCATCTTTTTCGGCAGGAGCCATGACAAAAATAATAAATTGAAATACAACTCACGAAACTGTAGAACCTTGGAGATGCTGTCAAGTTTGCAGCAGAGAATGGGTCGAAAGAACAGGACACACCAAAGGAGACAGGAGCGGCCTCCTTCCCGTTCACAGGCTTTGCACGACGTAGGTATAGCTGAAAGATCCAAAGGAGATATTAAAAATTTGCAAAGTATTGTCAAATGACACTTGACAAACAATGGACATAAAAAATGGACTCTCCCGGGTTTCTGGGACCAAATTTTGGGTAGATTATAGGCTAGGGAATAACCCACCCACCAAGGGAAGATGATGAAGAGAAGGAAGTAGATTTTGGAATTGGAAAAGAAGGATAGAAGAAGAGGAGGAGAGTCCCACAAAAGTAATAAATTTAGTGTTAAACACACTTAAAGGTGGTTGCCACTGCAAATATGTGCTCGGATACCTAAAATAGCTACGAGCTTGGTCGAGGCTAACGGGAGCTGCAGATAAGGCTTGGGCAGTTTGCCAGAGAGAACCTGTAGTGTATTTCCTCCCAAGCACGAATGAAAGTACTATAGGGAAGGGTGATGATCTGGCCAGGCAAATAGTAAGAGCTTTATTAAGCATTAACGAGGGAATAAACCTAGGAGGAGCTAGGAAAGCCAGGATCCTGCCTAACTGTAGTGTCAGAGAAATGATGAATCCAAAAATAAATATTTAATTTATTTAACAATGCAGGAAGTTTGAGGCAATTAACAATTATGCAATATAAATTTAATAAACATGGTTCATTTGAACCTTTTAACAAATAGGGTCGCAGACCTCTCCACATTAAACAGTTGCTCCAGGCAATTAACAATTTTTAAGGTTTTTTAACCGTGTATTAAAATCTTGATAAGATTTCATAAATAGGCAAAATGGAATAATTAAAGTTTTAACATTTACAGGAGTACAAGCAGTGTACTATACGAAACCTTCGAAAGAACATTCTAACGAGAATAACAACTTCGAAGATAACAAACTGTAAAACATAAAGAAAAAGGAAGTTCCTACAACTTCTTATATTTATACAGAGTTAATATATGAGAATTATACAAAGAGGGCAGGTCACTTACTGTGAAACCTGGAGAAAGTGAAAAGGAAGTTTCTAGACTTCCTATGCTTTGAATAAGACTCGCCAGTCAAATGAGGCAGTTTTCATTTAGCGAGACCAAAAAATAACTCACTCAAGAGTTGAGAGAATTGTTTTCCTTGCTTTTGAAGGGAGGAACAATGTAAATTTAAAACTTGTATCACACAAGAAATTATGCAGAATTTAATTAATGTTAAACTAGCAAAGTTGGAAGGGTACTTCGTGAGTAACACCTTATAGAAAGTTACAATTTTATAAATAATGGTTGTTAGTAGAAGGTTAAGGAAAGATCATTGGGATATAGGAACAATGTTCATGGCCGTATTTAATATAACCGGACGATCGCGACGCGGTAGAAAAGTGGAGCAAGCACTGATTAACACTATAGTCTGTAAAGATGGATGCAAAGTTCACTATAGAAACACTAAAGTTCATGAAAAAGAAAGTTATTGCAATTATGGAGATAACTGATTGCACTATGTAGGTGAAAGTCTATTACTTAAAAAAGTTGTAATTTGCAATTAAATGCGCCATAGAATTTTCCAGAGGTTCCAGCGGAGGACGAAAATTCACTGTTGTAGTAATTTAGTTTTAAACAGAATTCTCCCAAGTACGTGAGAAATACATGACGGCAGGACTCGCAGATAGAGAACAAGTTCTAGAAGGTTCCAGAACGACCTTAGCAGAAAATGGGGTTGAGAAAATCCAACGGAGGAAATAGTTCTATAATTATAGGCAGCGGGTATTATATAATATCCCACGTAGCGAGAGGATTTCTCGTTTGAATCGCTTAAGAAAAGCTCTTTTATAGTAAGGTTGGCTTATCCAAGTAAAAGCTCAACATGGCAAAATCCACGAAGAATGATTATTGCCCCAAGTAAACAATTTCACACTGCCCACAATTAAAAGCACTTGAAAGTTAAAACCATGAAGATGAGGTTAAAACTTTTTAAAAATGGTACTTATCTCGATTTCATGTTGAAGTCGGAGTTCCTTATGAAGACTATCTAGCCAACATGGCGTAGAATAGAGTGAACCTCTTAGTTTGAGGAGGCTAAGCTCAAGAAGAGCTTTGACTGATCGAGTCAACTGCAGACGAAGAAGTGAGTGCAGCTCAGCGGAGCAAGGAGAGACCACGGAAGGGGGAGAGAGTGGGGGTAGGAAAACAAAAGGTATACATATCAGCATAACCAACATTACAACAAAAAATTGATCTTCTCTTGCTGAGCTGGTCTTCAAGGAGTTGACAACAGTATCTGGTAGCCAAATGGATGTGGAATTCCTCTTGCGCGAGGAAGAGTTGAAGAGCTTCAGAGATTTGTTGTCATATGACGCTAGGTGGATCACAGAATATATATCTGAAACATACTCACACAAAATATAAGAAATTTGCACATAGAGGAGAAAACAAATGATCACTGTTGGTGTTTGACAAAAAGGAAGGAAAGAACGTGCAAAAGCATTCAAAATTGTGATCTCAGGTACCGTGCATTCCAAGAATGCACCACCGGTGATTCCTTCGCTCAATTAATGAAAATTAATTGCTTTCCTCCATGGCGTGGTAACGCTATCTTGGGTGAATCCCCTCCTGCTACGAGACTGACCCTTGCCCGTCCGCGGTTTGCCTGTGAATATGCTCATATTCACGTACAGGCTTTAATTTAGGTGTGCAGACACTCCTAAATTACCTCTCTTTGAATATAAGCATCTGGGTGTAAGTCTCATCCCATTAGAATGCTTCATTTGGCAATAATTAATTAATTTCTCTAGATGACCATCCCCTCTCTGCTTCTCTGCCTTGTCTGACGGGGATTTTCTCGGTCATTATTCACTGTATTCCCACTCCAGTGCCGCCAAGAAATAGTGCACTGGCGTCCGTCTGTACCTCCCATTTTCAAATCCACTTTATCAGCTGTCAAGTTGGCTCGGTTTCTGTAGCTTTTGCTAGCATGTTCGTATACTGGCTCGCAGTTTACACAATATTCCAACTTATTATTGCCTGGACGTGGAATTAAGCTTTTATTATCATATACTGTTATTATCTCATTGCTCCTTGGGTTCACTGTGGCTGTTCCCCCTCAGAGATCAATGGTTCGATTCTTAGAAAAATCATGCACCTGATCCTTCCCCTATAGAGACCCCGGTTCGATGCCAGTCAGCCCTCGTACCATTGGGTACAATATATACTCGTATATTCAAGATGATGGTTGTGTGTAATATTCAGCCTGATAATCTTGTGACTTGTGCGAGTGAAGTATTTTATGCAATATTACTGTTTACACCGTTTTTCATAATTACACAATTATATCTTGCTTTAACTATTACTACGTTTTAGTGGTACGCAAGGCCGTCGTCTTGAATGTAGGGGCTGATGATCTCGCTGTTTCGCCCCTTGAAACAACAATAACTAACATCTTGAATGTGTTAAATCGAGGAACATGTGTCTTCAGCAAAGTGAGGTGTGGCTTTTATATGGTAAATTATTGACTTCATCTTTATGTACAGTATAAGTAATTGAAGATTTTGCCTGTCAGTTTATTCGTTTGTCCGGGATTTGTATCCAAACGGCCATTCCGATAATCATGAAAATTTTGGGACAGGCATGTTATTTATTTTGGTTACAGGATAGGCTACACAACATTTCCAAAAATATTGAGGGTCGATGGCTCAGGGGTCTTTAACTATGTTGAACAGTAATCGAGTTTCACAAGAAAAATATTTTTTTAAATTCAGTTTTTAGTTTGGGGGCACAAGGGAGGCGATATAGGCCATCAAGTTATTCCTGAATCATTTACCCAATAAATGTATAAATGTTCTTGATGTGTTTTTAAGGGAACTCAACATCATGATAATCCTGTATTAATCACCCGCTAAATTCACACATTATATCTCCTCGCAGTTCCAGGCTTTATAGTAGGCAATTCAATATACAGGTCCTGGAAAAACAATGCCTGATTTTAAATAATTGCTATAAAAACTAGGTAATGTAATGGTTTTAGCCTTAAAATGCGTGGAAAAGATAACATTTTGTTTTCATACCTCAGTAAGTTTCAATGTGAGCTCCGTTTGTTGCTCTGGAATCTGTAGTCCACTTCGTGCCACAAGCATTGAATTATACGAGGCTCGTTTTTTAAGTAATACCCGTTATGCTATTACGCCATTGTAGCGCTGCGGTCGGCATTCCGTGCAGGTGCGCTGTGTACCTGCATCTATTGGAAAGGCTGAGACGTCATTACGGCATCAGTCGCCCTTGTGTGGGTGTGTTGACAAGCTTTTGAAATGGCATCGCCGATCGCGAATCCAGCCAACTAGTAGCCAAGAGAGAAAACTCCCCTGTAAGATATGCTGCCATTTGGCCACCACTGTCAGGCAAATTGCGTATGTGCTGTGTAAGCACGCAATGTGCCTTACAGTGGTGGCCAAATGGCAGCATATCTTGCAGGGGAGTTTTCTCTCTTGGCTACGAGTCGGCGGGACCCGTGGTCGGCGATGCCATTTCAAAAGCTTGTCAACACACACCCACACAAGGGCGACTGATGCCGTAATCGCGTCTCAGCCTTTCCAATAGATGCAGGTACACAGCGCACCTGCACGGAATGCCAACCGCAGCGCTGCAATGGCGTAATATCACAACGGGTATTACTTAAAAAACGAGCCTCGTATCTGGAGTAACAGTAGAGATGGCGGCAGCAATTCGCTCCCGAAGATGCACCAAATCATGATTATTTTCTGCGTAACAACCCCTAGGAAAAAAGAAATCCAAAAGGGTTAGGTCTGGACTTCTAGGGGGCCAGGAAATGGGGGCTTCTCTGCCAATCCAACTGTTTGGAAAGCGTGCGTCGAGTGTAACGCGGCACGTACCACGCAAAGGTAGTGAGGCGGAGCCCCATTTTGCATAAAAATGGCATGCCGTCCAGTCCGTTGTTCGATGTCTTCTCATTTGAGGGAAGACAAACTGTTCAAGCATGTCGAGGTAAATTAGGCTTTTAATTGTTCTTTCAGCGAAAAATAAAGGCCCAATAACTTGCCCCCATGGGGCTCACATCCAGTGGGACGTGGGTTGGCGACCACGGGGCCCAAGCTGACCCCGGCAATGCTTCCACTTACTTGTGCCGGGCTCCTCTCCGTCTTCTTTCCTGTCGACCTCATTTGTTCAACTCTTGTTCTCTTCTGACCCCGACGGTATTAGGGTATCTGAGGCCTAGGGAGTCGCTTCCTTTCCCGCCTTAATTGACCCTTGTCTCATCTTTTCTGATACCCTCCTACTGCGAGGGGCCAGCCTTCTTTTTTTCATGTTATCTCCTGCCTTTTGCTCAAGGCCCTCAAGGAGGCAGTGTGTATGTAGCCCCACCACTTCTGGTACACCCTGGATATTGCTATACTCTCGGGGGCTCCCGGCTGGTGAGTTCGGGAGTTGGCGACTCCGAGGGATTCCTGAGCTGGGTCCGGTTTTCCCCCTTTTATCCATTACCTCTGGGACGGACCCTCTCCTCTTTCAATTTCCTATCTGCCTTTCATGGCTCTCCTTCCTTCAAAGTCCCTCAATCCGCATTCTTCGAGGGTTGAGGGCATTTATTTTCCTCCTGTCCTTTATTTGCCTTATTCTCCTTTTGTTTTCCATTTCTTCTTCTAGTATATGAGTTAGTAGCCTAGTTAGTTTTAGTTACAGTTTACATTTCATTTTCATCCTCACGAACAGCCAAATCATTAGGGGCCGATAACCTACATGTTAGGCCCCTTAAAACAACAATTATCATCATCATCATCTCCAATAACTTGGTCATGAAGTAACCCGCACCACACAAGAATCACGAACATACTCGTGGATTTCGTTAGGCAACTAGTCCGCGCATACTAAGGTCACGCTAATGCGCGCTAACCAGTTAACACACAGTGAAATAGTCACTCATTTAACATAAAAGGTTTCCATGTTATAATGTATTAAAATCTAGGCATTATTTTTGGATGACCTTGTACTTTCAGGACATAAACTATCTCCAAGAATGGAGTGGGTGAGAGGGGTTCAAAATTATTTTGCACACTGGTATCATTAATCGACCTGACATCGTTTTCATTTTATAATCTGGGCTCATCTGTTTTACCATATTTCAGAATAATTTCTGGGTATGAGGGTGTAAGGAATAGTGGTTGCAGGATCGAATCATGGCGCAGTCAGCTGGAATTTGAGGGTGCACAAATGCAAGGGAGTCACGTCAGTAGATTTACTGGCACGTTAAAGATTCACTTGGGGTTAACGTTCCTGCACCCCGGCGTCTCTAAAGACCGCGGTAGTTAAAGGAAAGGAAGGGAGCTTTCAGTTTTACGTGACTGTTAATCATGCGATCATGAGCCACGGGACCTCCTTTTTACGTGGATTTCGAACCACAAGATATGGCATTTCACTTCGAAAATCACACATGCATTTCCCGGGAATCAAACCCGGTCCACCTTGGTGAGAGGCCAACTGCTTGACCACTGCACCACCATTCCCCCGTGGTAGTTAAAAGGGACGTAAAACTAATAACATTATTATTATTATTATTATTATTATTATTATTATCATTACTATTAAGGAATAGTATGACAATCGGTCGGTACAAATGAACTTAGAATAATATAATAATATGACTTCAATGGGGTGTTGAAGCTCCAGTGCCAAATGGATATTCTATAACATTGTTCCTAACCCACGCAACACTAGGTGAAATGCTAGTACAGATGCCAGATTTCAAGAATGGAAAAACGGAACACACGTCCCAAAACATGTTTTTAATTAAGGTTTTTAAATTTTGTAATAAATTATACACATATGTACTCGTATTAAATAAGCATTACATAATCAAATACACAAAATTAAAATTAGATGTTGCTGACATATCACATAGGCCTATGACACCAGCAACTTACACATACTTTTCATTTGATTGCAAGGATTTTTATTTGTAAGTACCTTCTGATAAAATTCACTACAATTTTCGTCATAATTGTAATATGTGAACAATTCTTGTTTTATCAAACTAATGGAGCTTTTGTTTCTAACATCTCTCCATTTGATATTCATGACAGAAAAAACTCTCTTCGTAAAAGCATTGGAGGGGAAAATGCTGAGTATTAACTTCACAAGGACTAAGTTATTCCTTAATTTTGTTGCCCCTAATAAATCTATAACATGTACCCATCTATCCGACACAGACATCGAAATCGTTTCCTCATCCAAACTTGCACCTGTATCACCAAAAAAAGCTAGATATTACAATCATTTCTGAAGTGGGACATTTAAAAATGGGTGCGAAATTGAATATATTATCAAATTAACCCAAAAAAACGGAATATTTGGCGTTCCGTTAAAGATTAAAACAGAACGCGGAACAAAAACAAACAAAAAACGGAATTGTTCCGGGTAAAACGGAACGTCTGGCAACCCTATTCAGTGCCCACGTTATATCTCTGCCGTTGAGCTACGTCATTACTTCCAGCAAAGATATACCGACTGTACTCGCCTCGCCGAAGACATTTCTCAAATTGGCACACAAACAATTGTGTGGCAAGCACTAATGAGTGAGCCGAGTGCATTATGCTAAGTTGGCCGTCACAACTCCCGAGCCCCACACTGTGAGGTAATGTCTTATGAATAGAAGTAGATGAGTTGACGGCTCGAATTCTCAGAAATATAACGGTCCTCACCGGCAGAGATACAGTATAATGCAAACACTGTACAGGGTGGTCGAGAAGTCCCTTTACATGTTATAGCATAGAACAGTTAGACATAGAAACATTGTTATGAATAAAACAGTATTTTTTTATTTCAACATTTATTTGGAGTAAACAATGTCTGGTTACAATTAACAATTCCAATCATCGATCAGCAACGTCAGTATGTGTTCCTCCATGTACGAAGCAGACGTTGATCCGTCGCCATATTTTTGTATGCATCCGCTGCACCATGCGGTGGGTGATAGTTTCAAATGCCATGCGAACTCCATCTTTCAGTTGATCGTTGTTCATTTATCGTCGTTTACGAACGTTTTCTTTTATTATTATCCATAGTGCATTGTCCGGTGTGCTAAGGTCCGGGCTTCGTGGAAGCCATGGCAGTCGTGCTGAAAGGTCTCGTGATCAACGCCCAATCCAGCGATTTGGAGAAAGTTCATTTAGCCAGTTGCGGACACTCACAGCAAAATGTGGTGGAGCCACGATGTCACTTATACTTTTAGCCCTTAATTGGAAAGCAACCACGTGTTAATCATTTGCAGGTAGCTGTGCTGGTTGACAGGACCATCGAAGAAATAAGGTCCAGGCAGATGGTCTGCCGATAACCCTGCCCAAAGCATAACATGCGGCGGATTGTACTCAATTTTCTCATAAAAGTGCGGATTGCTTTTTGCCCAAATAAAGACGTTACTATTTCGTGATCTACGATAAATCGCACACTCATCTGAGAATATAACGTGTTTTTTTTTTTTTTAATCAGCTGCATGCGGGAAGCGTGCGAGCAGCATTTCACATGCATGCACACGTTGCTCCAAGTCACGATCACTCAACTCGTTCACTGAGGATGGCCGAAAACATGGAATATTCAAGTCTTTGTGCATATAGTCTTTCATCGTCGATCGCGGGACGCCTAATTCCGCAGACAATTTAAGGGTTGACTTCACCGGCGATCGTTCAATCGATTCCGCCACAGCGGCACAAGTTTCAATACGAGTCGTAGGCCTTCCGCTACGTGGTGCATCGAGAACACTTCCCGTCACAAAGGTTTTCTTCTCCCACTTGAATGACGTTGGTCGTGATGGCGGTGGCTTTCCAAACCTCACAGCGAAGTGTTTCAAAATGTCTGACATTGTCTTCTTCGTATTCCGACCTTCATGAACCCAAACAGAAGCCACCAAACGCTCCTCAACAGTGAAACCACTTGTATCCGTCATGGTTGAACTCTTTCGACTGAAGGCAGCTAACTGCGCAGTGAGCTACGCAGCGAACCACGTGGCACGACTTTCCCACGCTAACCGAAGTGAACGTGTCAAGTGCGAGACTGGGCTTACAACGGGAAATTGTTATCTCAACAATATGTAAATAATGTTAATAATAAATATTTATAATACATTTCTAAATTTATTGCCCTGCTATAACATGTAAAGCGACTTCTCGAGCACACTGTACTTCCTGTATTCAATATGGCGGATGCATGTGATACTCAAAATGGCAGATCTGGAATCTTGCGAACTACTTTTCCTTGCGTGTTGAGTCATTGTATTACATTTCGTATCATTGTGGTTAATGTATTCTGAGCTATGGAGTCTAGCATCAAAATTTAAAAGGATGTCTTGGTTGTAGTTCGCAAAAATGGAGAACTTGAAAATATGGAAAGTCTGATGTTCCTAAAAAGAACTTGATCAATACTACGTTTGTATTATGTGGAATTTTGCAGCCATTTTTACAGTGTAGCCTGTACAAACTATCATGTCCACTTCCTGGTCTAGTGGCTAGAGTTCTTGGCTGTCGCACGGGTGGTTCGGGTTCGAATCCCGAAGTTGCCAACAAATGTAATTCTGATCTGAGGGCTTGAACGGGATCCACTCAGCCTCGTGAGGCAAAACTGAGGTGAGGTGGGCTCGATTCCCAACTCAGCCATAATGGAAGTGGCTTTCCGTGGTTTCCCCATTTATACTCCAAGTGAATGCCGGGATGGTTCCTAACTTAAAGCCACGGCCACTTCTTTCCCAATCCTCACCCGAATTACAAATACACACACTACTACAGCCATCACAATAACACAGGTTATCAGACAAAAATCCACTCTCACCCAAGTACACGGGACTAAATGACCACGACGTTCAAGTCCCTCTAATGAAACAATATCAACCTAGCGTACTATACTCAAAAGTATAAATTGATAATTTTTATGATAATCAAAAGTTATAAGGGGAGAGATAGACGAACAGACAGACGGACACACACAAAAATTAACCTCGTGGTACAGTGGCTTGCATTCTTGGCTGTCACCCCTGACGTCCGATTTGATTTCCGGCTCTGGCAAGGAATTTAACACTCAGCTTCGTGTGACAGAACTGAGAAAAGGTAGGTTCGATTCCTATCTCATCCATCCTAGAAGTAGTTTTCCTACTTCCACTCCAAGCGAATGCCGGGATGGTTCCTAAACTAGCGCCACAGTCGATTCCTTACCCAATCCTAGCCGCAATTACAGATACACACTGATACACCCATCTTAGTAACACGTGTTGAAATGAAAATCCACAGCCTGCTTCCAGTCGACCGACCGGGTCAGGGAATGGAATGAATGAAGCCCCCATCTAGAGGCGAGGATATGAACTGTGCCGGCTGCCGAAGCCTGTCGCACTCCCCTGGGGCAATGATTAAATGAATGACAGATGAAATGAAATAACAGTGGAGAGTGTTGCTGGAATGAAATTTGTGACAGGGAAAACCGGAGTACCCGGAGAAAAACCTGTCTGCCTCCGCTATGTCCAGCACAAAACTCACATGGAGTTACCGGGATTTGAACCACGAACCCAGCGGTGAGTGGCCGGCGTGCTGCCGCCTAAGCTACGGAGGCTCAGTAACACGTGTTATCAGACAAATTCCACACACACACTCACACCCAAGTACACGGGGCTACATGAAAACGATGACGCAAAGCCCATAAATGGATCAACCACAAGAACAAAAAGTCCATGATTGATCTCATGAACTTTTACATAACTTGTTTTAATGTTAAAAGTAGGCTAAAATAACCTCTTCTAAGACTCAATGCTCAGGCACGTACATAAGTGGGTCGAGGAGTTGGTAGGTTCTTGGAAGTCTCTAGGTCTGCATATGGTATATAGATTAACCTGATAGTGCGCGAATCAATTCAGAAAAGGTACATCTTCAACACGGCATTAGCATCATGACTTAAAGATGGCATCCACTTGTTATTCAACGATTACACCTATATATTATGTAACGAAAGGACGTGATCATTTATTTCTTTGGGATACATCAAGTGGAAAAGGAAAACCAAGATTCAAATCTTATTTCACACGTGCAGCACTCTGACAGAAAAGATAAGAGAGGGAACAGCACAGCGATGGAGAATGAATTAGAATTTCCAAACAGTTCGCCATGGAAAACTCGGAATATTTTCTCGCGCGGGATGTGCCTAGTAACCAGATCGCCGCGTAGCTTACGAGTTATGGCAGTGGTGTAGTCTCCGACTTGGGAGTGGAGGGTGGACACATCATTTTACTCGGGTGGAGGAATTTCTTTAAGTCTTTCTTTAACCGTTGGTTGTGTTGTAGTCGATCGTGGTCATGCTGCCCCGTGTACTTAGATGTGTGTAGAAGCTGTATGATAACTGGAGTCACTTTGATGTCTGCACTAGTATTTTTAATTGAGGTAGGATTTGGCTAGGAAGCGGCCGTGGCCCTTAAATTAGGTATCATCCCGACGTTTGCCTGGAGAAGAAGTGGGGGGAAACCACGGAAAACCAATTCCAGGATGGTCGCGGTAGGAATCAAACCCGCCTCTTCTCAGTTTTGCCTCACGAGGCTGAGAGTACCCCGTTCCAGTCCTCAGACCAGAATAATTATTTCTTGGTAGAGCCGGGAATCGAACTTGTGCATGAGCTGTTCAGCCAAGAACGCTAGTCACTACGAAACGAGGCGGACTGTATTACTTACACATGGGACAATCCTCCTTTCACATGATTACTTAATAGAACCTGTCATTAAGGGGACAATATTAATAAACTGGCTGGATATGTGTCGTTTTTAAGTTCTTTCAATTATTAAGTAACAGTCGTTGGCGGATGCATTTTAGGAGCTTGTTTAGCTATAAACTAGTGTAATGTTATTTTCCCCCTCCAATTGCCACTGTTCAATCACAGCAAGCAAGCTGCAGGGCTTGTTAACCAGCCACCTGGTGCATTATGTCAGGAATAGACTGTTTAGCAAAAATAAAAATAAAGTAGATTATGAAAATAATTTTTTAAGGTCATCTCTTCAACAATTGTTGTTGTTGTTTCATTTTAGGGGCTTGGACATCGTGGTCATTTAGCCCAGTGCACTTTGGAATGTGTAGAATTTTCGTCTGATGACCTGTGTTATTACGATGGCTGCATTAGTGTGAGTATTTGTAATTAAGGTCGGGATTGAAAAGGAAGTGGCCGTGGCCTTAAGTTAGTAACCTTCCCGGCATCTGCCTGGCATAGAAGTGGGAAACCACGGAAAACCACTTCCAAGATGGCTGTGATTGGAATTGAACGTACATCTTCTTATGTTTGCCTCGCGAAGCCCACAGACCAGAATTAAATTTCTTAGCAGATCCAAGAGTCAAACCCGAACCTCAGGGGTGATAACCAAGAATGTTAACCACTACACCACGAAGTGGTCTAATATCTTAAGCATTGCAGTGCTTAGCCATAATATTATGCACACTCAGAAATGTATAGATGTAACTAAATTCAATGAAATCTAACTTTACTAAATATCACTCTATATTCATGGCATGTTTTCTTTCCTCCTTAAGGTCCCAATACAAGTGTTCACGTGATCTTTGCCCCACCACAGTTGTATTCAAATCAGTCAAAAACTACATAAATGCTAGATGTGAATGAATTACTTATAAAATATCGCATCAAAGTGTTTTGATAAGAAACATAAGAGAGAAACTGTAAAAATGGCATAAAAAACTTCAACTACATATTGTTGTTGTTGTTGATTCTTTAGGGGCTTTGCGACATCGTGTTCATGTAGCCCCATGTACTTGAGTGTGTGTAGAAGCAGTCTGATAACCAGTGTTACTGTGATGTCCATACTAGTGTATTTGTGATCGAGGTAGGATTTGGGTAGGAAGCGGCCGTGGCCTAAAGTTAGGTACCATCCCGGCAGTTGCCTGGAGAAGAAGTGGTAAATCGCTGAAAACCACTTCCAGGATGGCCGAGGTAGGAATGGAACCCGCCTCTTCTCAGTTTTACCGCACGAGGCTCAGCCCTCAGACCAGAATTATATTTTTTAGTAGAGTCGGGAATCGAACTTTGGCCTTCACCATGACAGCCAAGCATGCTAGCCACTGCGAAACAAGGTGGACATAACTATATTTGAAATCAATGCTACGTTACGTTGCAAAATATTAATGTAATTGTATATATTTTGTTTCTTTCAACTTTTCATTATAGTTTATCTTTCGGAGTTCTAGTGTAGTTCAGAGTTGTTTGTTTCATTTAGAGGATTGAACACCGTGGTCATCATCCCCGCGAACTTGGGTGTGATGAACTGTATTATTGTTGTATCTATAGAGGTTTGTATTGCAATCTAGGATTGAGAATGCGGCTGTCGTAGCTTTCAATTGGGAACCATTTTGTCATTTGGAAGTGAGGGAAACCACTCCTAGGATGCCTGAGGTGGGAATCGAACCCAGTTCTCCTCAATTTTGTATCCCGAGACCACAGAAGGTGGCTGCTGATTTCAGACCATTGCTTACAGGTGCTAGAGCATCGCCAGACAGTGGTGCAAACCCTGCATAACGCTTGATAGCATAAAATAGTTGACAAAGATCACTGTAGACCAGTATGGTGCAGACCTGGAATGCAGGGGATTTGGGATTGAGTCCTAATGATGGTCTGATTTTCAACTCTTATGCTTCAAAGCAATCTTAAACAAGTAGTTCCGTAAGAACTAAACAGCCTTAACGGGTCGTTTCCATTTATACTTTCTCCCACCAAATAAGTAGATTTTCCATGCAATGGACTTAATAGCTTTTGGTACAGTGCGTTCACCAGTGGCGGATCCAGGCCTTGCGGGGCCCTGAGCGATATAAGGTGGGGCCCACATCAATAGGAAATAAAAAATATCAAATCAAATGGAAAGTAGTTTTGTAATAATAATAATAAAATAAAGAATAGTTACAATATTTTGAGTACACTACAGTACATTTTTTTAATAATATGAAAGAAACCTTTAAGTCCCCTTAAAGAAGATTATGTAAACTATGAAATATTAAAATACTACTTTTCGTTCTGCTTCTGATGTCTTATCTCGAGGAGTTACTTCATATGCTTGGTAGATGGCAGTTGTAGCCTTAATCTGAGATATTCGATGTAGTGTGTTTCTTTTGTTAGGACATATGCCAGCCTGGACGAAGACGTTCTTGCAATTCCTAGCACCCTTTTCAGGAAAGAAGCCTTTACTTTTTCAATTGTGATTAGGTCTGTCATGGATAGCCTTTCCCATATCAGTTCTAGACCATATGTAATGACGGGGGTTATTTTCACGTGGAAGAGAATCATTGCAGTTTGTAAAGATAGTTTGGTAATATTGTTCAAATCGTACATTCCTCTAATGGTTGCTGCTGATCGTTCCTTTATATGTAGTCTAAAGGATTGGCACGTTGTCTGTAGGGTGAGGCCAATGTATTTGTAGGAATTGACTGTCTCAAGTTCAGACTCTCCCAGGATCATTTTGTTTTCGGCGGCTAGTTTTCCTCCTTTTCGGAAGGGCATATACACTGTCTTCTTTTAATTTATATTGAGCTCATTTTCCTCCGCCCAGTCCTGCAAGTTGTTGAGCACTTCTTGTAGCTCCTGCCTGTTTGTAGACCCCAGAACCATGTCATCTGCGTACAGGTAAAGGGATACTGATTTTGTGTTTTCAATAGTCCGTATGGACAAACGAGAACCAGGATATGAGACATGTGGTAACAAGACTCGCCATCCACGGTTTCCACCACAAGATCTGTAAAAATGTTGAATACCATGAACCGAATGAAGAATGCATATGTTCTCTGTGCAATTACCTCAGCGATAAATACCACATAACAACATGCAGCAAACGGACAAAGAGCATAGTTGAATACAGTAAAGATTAATCAACCTGTAATAACTATTTGTAAGCACACCTTGTAACTGTCCATTATGGACACTTGGCTGCAATAAATATTTATAAAATACTACTTTGCCACCTTTTTTCGGCTGAAGTCTCCTATTATTTCACTGAAATCTAAACTTGCTAAACGGTCAAGGGAGGTCATAGCTGCACTGGAAAATAAAAGGATTTAAATTAGTTTGAAAAGTTTGAAAAGTATAATTAATTAATTAATTGAATTTTAAAAAATCCATGGCGGGGGGGCCCTGGGCGGTCGCCCACCTCGCCCTCCCCTAGATTCACCCCTGGCGTTCACTTACGGGTGGGGCCGAGAGAAACCTCGCTTGTCTGGCACTTGCCACGTGCGGAGCGGAGACGCGCGCGCGCGCGCCAGTCAAGGACAAGACCGCGAGGGCGTCAGTCAATTGTAAGCCAGACAGCTGTGCAGCGCGTGTGTGACGCAGTGATTAACAATGCTACACGCAAAATACCCGCTTGAACAGCGTTTTTATGTACGATACATATGTAACAACAGAGTTATGTACAGAGGTGCGCAGTCGCAGACAAGCAACAGCGTAGCTCGTGCCCGGCCCAGGGCCGTAGAGAGTAATCATGGGCCATAGGTCCAGGGCTGCCGGGCCCCTCCACTTTTTACAACCTATGGCATTATTTTGGAAGTATTAAGCTTGAATATGCATAACCTATAAAAAAAACTCCGTGGAATTTAGCACGTCCATATTGAATATCAGTTAACTTAGGTTTAAGTTCATTAGCCATTCTTTTTCTTGTATCGCACTGCTTGGTTTACTTCAAGATTTTAATCACTGTGCATTTTCATTGTATCTGTCCGTGTTCGGGCTCCACAATAATAATCCGTGCTTCTTTCAGAAATGTATGGAGTATAAATACACACATCAAAAAAAGTTTTGCATCACCTCGGTTCCCAGATCTCCGGCATATAGACGTTGACTGTGTATATTGTATCAAAGATACAGTCCCTTTGACTGTTCATAGATGTCACTAAAACTGCTCAAAGATGTAAACAACCATGCATGAGCAGGGCCTATTAGACGGAGGGGGTACGACAGCCGATCAGTTCCAGTCATTCCACCAGGACGAAGGTACGCTGCTCATGTTGTCTGT
Source organism: Meconema thalassinum (assembly GCA_946902985.2). Taxonomy (NCBI): domain Eukaryota; kingdom Metazoa; phylum Arthropoda; class Insecta; order Orthoptera; family Tettigoniidae; genus Meconema; species Meconema thalassinum. The sequence goes on from OX336389.2 coordinate 1,296,713,280, forward strand.
AGTTCTACCATGCCTAGAAGGTCAATACCGCAGTTCGATCGCGTCCGCATTGTTACTTTGTGTCAAGAAGGGCTCTCAACAAGGGAAGTTTCCAGGCGTCTCAGAGTGAACCAAAGCGATGTTGTTCGGACATGGAGGAGGTACAGAGATACAGGAACTGTCGATGACAGGCCTCGCTCAGGCCGCCCAAGGGCTACTACTGTAGTGGATGACCGCTACTTACGGATTGCCGCTCGGAGGAACCCTGACAGCAATGCCACCATGTTGAATAATGCGTTTCGTTCAGCCACAGGACGTCGTGTTTCAACTCAAACTGTGCGCAATAGGCTGCATGATGCGCAACTTCACTCCCGACGTCCATGGCGAGGTCCAGCTTTGCAACCCCGACACCATGCAGCGCGGTACAGATGGGCCCAACAACATGCTGAATGGACCCCACAGAATTGGCATCACGTTCTCTTCACCGATGAGTGTCGCATATGCCTTCAACCAGACAATCGTCGGAGACGTGTTTGGAGGCACCCTGGTCAGGCTGAACGTCTTAGACACACTGTCCAGCGAGTGCAGCAAGGTGGTGGTTCCCTGATGTTTTGGGGTGGCATTATGTGGGGCCGACGTACGCCACTGGTGGTCATGGAAGGCTCCGAAACGGCTTTACGATACCTGAATGACATCCTCCGACCCATAGTGCACCCATATCGGCAGAATATTGGAGAGGCATTTGTCTTCATGGACGACAATTCTCGACCTCATCGTGCACATCTTGTGAATGCGTTCCTTCAAGATAACGACATCGCTCGACTACAGTGGCCAGCATGTTCGCCAGACATGAACCCTATCGAACATGCCTGGGATATGTTGAAAAGGGCTGTTTATGGACGTCTTGACCCACCAACCACTCTGAGAGATTTACGCCGAATTGTCGTTGAGGAGTGGGACAATTTGGACCAACAGTGTCTTGATGAACTTGTGGATAGTATGCCACGACGAATACAGGCATGCATCAATGCAAGAGGACGTGCTACTGGGTATTAGAGGTAGTGGTGTGTACTGCAATCTGGACCACAAATGCTGAAAGTCTAGCTGTATGATGGTACAACATGCAATGTGTGGGTCTCATGAGCAATAAAACGAGCTGAAATGTTGTTTGTGTTGATCTCTATTCCCTTTGTATTTAAAGGTTCCGGAACTCTTGGAACCGAGGTGATGCAAAACTTTTTTTGATGTGTGTATAATGAAATTTTTCAGAGATTGAATTATAAGCTTACCGCCGTATAAAGATAATCTTCAACTTCCGTATGGTATAAATTAAATGTACAACTCTGCCAACCCGTCTGAGAAGCAAACGGCACAATGGATATTTATAAAATTCATTATAGTTCTCCTTGTAATGTTTTGGATACTATTCTTTGGTTGCATTTACATCGAACATAGTCTTATCAAAAAATTCAAAATGGTTTATAAGTGAATTTGAGGGAAGTTGTCAACTGTGAGCCATCCCGGGCCCCTTTAACAAGTCCGAGCCCCGGGGCTGCAGCCCCGCTTGCCCCTCCCTCTCGTCGGGCATGACCCGGCCCCGCCCGTAAGCGAACGCACTGAACATGGCCTACACCGTTATAGGGGAGCAATTTCAAACTCAATACACTGTGGTCATTTTACAAAATGAACATAAAATTATATTGCAAGAGATAACAAAATGATCTTACTATGGTACAATTGCTTACATTGTCTTAAACCAAAGCCTACATCTTTGCTCAAGATATGCATCCATCACTTGGAAATATTACGTGTCGGACGTCACATGGTGAGGCAAGGTTACATTAATACAACACTAAGGACTGTTGTACCAGAATATTTATTTCATGGTTTTGGCTTATCAACATTCACTAAGACCGGTTAAATAGACCAGTGTTCCGCTAACTTTTATTTACTCACGGCACACCGAAATGTTTGGTCCCTCAAAATCATATGAATCTGAATATAAATACGGAATATTACGTCGTTATGTTATTATTATTATTAATATTATTATATACTCCTGTATTATTAACAACTTATTAACTTCAATTGACTGTATAAAAAACACATTTCTAATACGAAATTTAAAGTAAATAACTCTACGCATACCTTCAATGTGATACTTCAACCTGCTTAGCTGGACACGACGGCTGTAGTGTGGCAGAATCGTTGATAAAGCAAGCCTCGTTTTTTCGTCAATCGATATAAGTCTCTCTGATTTTTAATTTGAGTCAACATCGAGACCCAGTTCACACAAATATGTAGTTAAAAATGGTAACAACACATCAACTGCCTTCTCGGAGATACCCGGGTTTCCACTGCTTATTGACAACCAAAATGTGTCCAAAAGCACTTCTAAAAATTTTAATTTCAATGTTCTGTCTGCTTAGAAATCTGCCAGTTCCTCTCGTATGCCTATATTCGGGAGATGTTTGAATCCATAATAAATGGAACACGAAACCAGTCGAAATCTTGAACACTCTCAACAAAATATTTTTTGAAATTCTGCTTAGGAGTACTAAATGTTCTTTAACCAAGTCCATCAACACATTATTATCGTCAGCAAGGGACCATATAATTGGGAACATCTCACACGATCTAGCTCCTGTATCCACACATTTAACTTATTAATAAATCCTTGAATCTTATCCATACTAGACAGAATGTTTTCGTTTCTACCTTGCATTTTTCTGTTTAGTTCATTCAAGTGTAAAAAATATCGGAAATATATGCCAACATAAATACCCATTCATCATTTGCAAATAAATGCGCATGATCATGTCCCTCAATAGTAAAAAAATGCGAGTACCTCCTGTTTAAGTTCAAACATTCGCGTTAACACTTTACCTCGAGATAACCATCGTACTTCTGTATGGAGCAGAAGCGTAGTATGCTCCGATCCCATTTCTTGACACAAAACGCTAAAAAGGCGCATATTTAGGGGACGCGATTTGATGAAGTTCACTACTTTTACTACTCTCTTTGCTCTTTGCAACAAAAAAAGAAAAAAGTAATTAGTTGCAATTACATCCCCATCAACATACCTTAAATAGGAAAGGAGTTGTGCGTGACCGCCAATATCTGTGGACTCGTCGTTCTGAAGTGAGAACTTTCAACTACTCTTTATTTTCTCCTTCATAATGTCTTCGATGTCACTGGACACGTCACTAACTCGGCGGCTGATTGTGTCAGCAGAGAGAGGAATGTTTGAAATTTCAGTAGCAGTTTCTAAATCCAGGACTATTTTTTTTACCATTTCCTTACACGCGGGCATTAACAACGTGTCTGCTATTGTGAGAGGTTGCTTGGCCTTTACGATTAGTTCGCCACCTTATAGCTAGCTTCCTGTACCATTTGCGAAACACGTACCGACGTAGTCAGAGCGTCACTTGAATTTTCTTTTGTTCCAACGACCGACGAAAATAATTCACATCCTTACTTAACAGAAAGGAATTTTTTGTTGACAAGTGTCGTTTCTATTTACTGGGAACCATCGCAGCACTATAGCTTCCACACTTAGCCTACGTTCACACTACTGTCCTCGCTATTAATACCTGCAACTCTGCCTTGTACACAAACTACCGTTATTTACGATAGCCAGTCACTCACCACTACACACTGCTTCGCTGTCCATGGGCTAGGGAACAGTCCCCTGTGTTTCGCAATTCACCACAATATCTCTGTCGCACTAGGTAAGTACACACTCCTCAAAACTCAGTCCCTCCGTATGATTCACGCTGCCTCGCTGTCTGGAGAATCAGCCTTGCTAGGGTTACGTAACTTCGCACATCACGTCGCCGCACTACTGTCGCTCAGGTAAAAGCACGCACAAGCTCAAAAACACCGTCCCCCTCGCTGGCCAGGTCACTCTTATATAGCAGGCTGGTGACTCAGTGAATGCTTCTAGAATCGTCCAGGATTCACGGCTTCTCGAGATTTCCATCACTGGCTGGGTCACGAATATTCTGGACCATCCCTTTGTCCTCGCAGCCCGTTGCGTAAGGCGCAGGTAATACACAGAGGCAGAGCATAGCCCGGGCCAGCTGTGACTCACGCGGCGAGGCGACGAAACAAACTCACAGCCGTAATAATATTCAATTATACTCAAACTATTTACGACACCTACACTAGAAAATTGGGGCAGATGACGTTGGTCTCCCTCCCCTGAAACAATCACCACCACTTCAATGAAAAATTAAGAGCTTGAAAACGTAATTTTCAGTAACGGTCCATATACTGTAACTCCTCCCGTAGATATGGCATTTTTCTGAAATAGGTAACAGAAGTTAATTTTAAGATACGTCAAATGCAGAGCTTCTACTGTATAAGTTACGAAACGTAAGCTAGAGAATTCATTGCCACTAGATAAAGATTATTCGATTCATTATACGAAGCTTCACTTCAATCGCTTGAACAAGTTACGGAAAATAAAAAACATATTTAACAAATTTGGTACCATCCTTCTTAATCTGAAATTCTGATTAGCCGTGCGATGCTTAACCTTTTAAGTGCTGAGTTACTTGTTAGCAACCTCGCATGTCATATTGCAGTTGTAATTTTTAACTCATCCGGGGGGGGGGTCTTAAAATATCTATAAGTGTTGGATCTTAATTAATCAAAATGCAAATCCAATATATTATGTTAATTCTTATTTTGAGACAAATATTATTATTTTTGTGTCTACGCTTGCTTCCGGTAAAGGGTCAAAAATAATATTATTTCCAAAAATCAGTAGGTAACTAATACATATTGCTCCTTACTAGTACAAAAAATTATATTGATTCAAATTCACAACGGGTGAAAAAAACTTCCTCATTGTTCTGCCATATTTGTTTACAACACAGATGAACGCCAGCTGTATTGGACAGACTTGAGACTTATGCAAAATTATCTGTTAGTTACTTCTGGAAGAAAGAAGCCAAACTCAAGCAGTTGTAGTACTACTAAATGCTCAACAGATGGCAGAACATGCCAGGGATTGACTCGGAACTTGAAAACGAACGGAGAATATGAGAAAAATAAATCTACTAATGCACAGTCTATAGACGGGCGTAGCAATAAACGGGTTAACTGAGCTAGGATAATTAGATCACCAGAAAAGTAATTTTAATTACTTGAAGTTCGTGTGGCCGTCATATCGCTTTTGTGCTTATTAGGGGTTTGAAAGTCTCATGTGAGTACATACTTAATAGTTCATCATCTCCACAATATATTTAGTTCGGTTGCAGGATAGATTTGTAGATATTGAGTACTAGTGAAATATTTCGCGCAGCTACCATGCTGGCTTAGTTAAAAAGTAAGCCACAGAGTTATGTACCAGAAAATTAATACTATTACGGTAATAATGATCGTGTGGCCTCCGGAGAGGCCTAGTGCAGGTCTTTCTAGTTGACGCCCGTGGGCGACCTACGCGTCGGAATGAGGATGAAGTGATGATGAAGACGGCACATACACTCAGTCCGCGAGCCACGGGAATTAGCCTCAGGAGATTAAAATCCCTGATGGCTCAGCCCGGAATCGAACCCGGGGCAGTTTGGACCAAAACCTATCGCTCTAACCCTTTAGCCACAGAGCCGGACACTATTATGGTGGTTCATTTTAATAACTTTTAAATTCGATTCCTTGAATAGGATATGAGAATGAATAGGTTTTTAAAATTTCGAATTCCTGCCATTTTTAATATTTGAAAACTATTGAACAATAGTGTATACCAATATACTTAATTCTAAAGAAGGTTTCGTTATGTCAAGTTTCACTGCATTCGGATGATTAGGCTGCCAGAAGAGTCTTTATAAATATTTGAACTTCGTTCGATTCCCGGCTCTGCTAAGAAATTTAATTCTGGTCTGAGGGCTGGAACGGGATACACTCTGCCTCGTGAGGCAAAACTGAGAAGAGGTGGGTTTGACTCCAACTTCAGTCTTCTTGGAAGTGGTTTTCCGTGGTTTCCCGCTTCTACTCCAGGCAAATGCCGGGCTGGTTCCTATATTACGGCCACAGCCGCCTCCTTCCTAATCCTCTCCTGAATTACAAATACACACTACTACTACCACTATTACAACCACAACAACAACAACAACAACAACAACAACAACAGCAACAACAACAACAACAACAACAACAACAACAACAACTACAACAGCAACAGACACCACAATAACACAGGTTATCAGACAAATACTCTATACACACCCAAGTACACGGGCCTAATTGGCCACGATGTCCAAGCCCCTCAAATGAAACAATAACAGTTTACGACGTATACTGCGATAAAGTATAGGGTTGCAATTTCAAACTCGTAACTCAATCTCTAACCATAGTAACCATTTTAAAAAGTAATAAAAATGAAGTCAGCTAAATGCTTGCCTGTTTTTAAACACCGTTGCTCAAAATACAAATTTCCATCACTCGGAAACACATGATGAGGCCCTGTCTAAAATACAATGAATAAAACAATATGTTTTAGTTCGTCATAGTTGTACTTTCCCATGGACTTGGTCAATAGAACGTGAGTAACAGACGCTAACTTTTAGAAATGAACATTCGTATGATCCATAATTTAGGGTAACTAGCACTAAATTCCAGCTTGGAAAATCTTCGAGAGGCAGTGCAGGACAGAAGAAATTGGCGTAGTCTAGTACATGGGGTCACGGAGAGTCTGAATCGACTAAACGAATAGAGAGAGAGAGAGAGAGAGAGGCCTATACTAGAAAATAGAAGCAAATAACCTTGATGTTATGTCCCTTAATGCAACAATCACTATCACCACACTAATAAAATTACGTGCAAGTAGGCTATAATTAACTTATATTATCGGCTAATTGTCACAATTCCGGTAGAGGCCGTATCTTTTTCTGACGAGTCGCATGAGTTCGTTTTAGGAAATTTCAAATGCACGGTATCTATAATTTATGAAAAGTAAGCTAGTGATAATTGTGCCAGATTCTTCTTCTTCTTTCTTCTATTCGGCCAACTAGGGACCACGTCAGTTCAACTGTCTCTTCTTCCGAGCTCTAACTACCGCCCAGTGTTTCCGCATTCGTCTCCGGTGTTGTTCTTTTCTCTCTTGGGACCACGCCTTCCCTGTCTTCACCTTCGGCTTTTCCTGGAAACCTTTGTGCGTACATAGTTTTTCCTGAAGTGGAACACGCTCCTGGATATCTTTAGGGGAAATTTCCATTTCACGTAGATCTTTCTCAACTTCCGTAAACCATGCCCCTTTGGTTTACTTATCTTGAAAGTACGTCACTATCCGTTTTGATATCCTGCCTGGGCTCATTCGTGTCACGTGGCTATAAAAGGCAATCCTTCTTTTTCGAATCGTGTCACTGATCTTCTCCACGTGCTTGTACAATTCTTGTTTGTGACGCCTTCTGTACTCGCTGTTTTCTTTTATGGGACCCAGGATTTTCCTCAAAATCTTATTTTCTTTAGCCTCTAGTTTTTTCATTAGACCTTTCTTGTTCATTTTTAGAGTCTCGGCCTCATACAGAGCCTCTGGTCGAATAACAGTGCAGTAATGATTAATTTTGGCGTTAAAGGATATCGATCTCTTATTGTAGATGGCTTTAGTCAGGTTGTATGCCATTTCCATTTTATTAATGCGTGACATTAAGGCTTCCTTCTCTGATAGGTTAGTCTCTATCCATTCACCAAGGTATTTAAACTTTTCTGCCTTCTGAACTTTTCCTAGTCCGACCTCCAGTTCCCTGGGCGCTGATTTTATGTTTGTCATGAATTGTGTCTTCTCAAAGGAGATTGAAGCCCAGCCTTCAGTGCTTGATTTTTCAGCTGGTAAAGTTGTTCTTCTGCCAAATGATTGCAATCTGAAAAGATCGCTAGATCATCTGCAAAGGCTAGACAGTCGATTGTAAGATTCATATACTTGTACCCTAGCCTTACCCCATTTTCTACCCTTGAATTTTTCATTTCCTTTCGCCATTCTCGGATGACCTTTTCCAAAACACTATTGAAGAGAAGCGGTGATAGCCCGTCTACTTGCCTCACTCCTATCCTGATTTCAAAGGCATCAGACATCTCTCCTCTGAATTCACTTTGGAGGTGGTGTTGGTCAGGGTTTGCTGGATAATTGATTGTGTCTTATTATCTAAGCCAAACTCTTCGAGGATTTGCAATAGGGTAGTTCGATCAATTGAGTCGTACGCTTTCCTAAAATCAACAAAGGTCATCACGAATTCCCTGTTCCTGAGTTTCAGATATGAAAGGATGGACTTCAGATTCATAATCTGCTCAGCACATGATCGTCCCTTTCTGAAACCCCCTTGGTATTCCCCCAGTTGTGGATCGATTTTCTGTTCCGCCCTATTCTGTAGAGATTTTGAGAGGATCTTGTAAGTTATTGATAGAAGAGAGATGCCACGGTAATTGTTCACATCGGGTTTCTCCCCTTTCTTATGTAGTGGATGAATTACGGCAGAGATCCATCAACTTGGGAGTTTATCGCTTTCCCAGATCTCTTGAATAGTTGCAACAAGCTTGTCGACTTCCTTTCCCCATGCATGTTTCCACAGTTCAGCAATTATTATTATTATTATTATTATTATTATTATTATTATTATTATTATTATTATTAATAATAATATTATTATTATTATTATTGTATAAGTATTTATCACACAAATGTTCCCAGCTTTCGGTTCAATGGCGCATGAATTTTAAAAGAATAATTCTAGAAATACATACAGTACATAGGCAATTTATCTATATTAATATAATAAAGCTGAAGAGTTTGTCTGTGTGTTTGTGTCTTTAAACGCGCTAATCTCTGGAACTAACAGTCGGATTCGAAAAGTTATTTTTGTATATGATAGCCAGATTTAAGAGGAATAGTTTAGGCTATGTTAAATTTCGGACAGACCACTCCATTCCCTGCATTTAAGCCCTTTTGCACAAATCTACACCGTTTCACCGATCTAATAACTTGACGGACATATTGTCGCTGGTGACAACGACTAATACTGTATCATGATAGTCCGGTAAAATTTGCTATAGGACACATGGGAAAACTGACCGATTGACAATCAAGGATAGCATTGGACTGTAGTATTCTCTATGATATCGTATGCACAGTTAATCAGCATATTAGCAAAATGTAATGTAATGCTATCCTGTCAGAGAAACATAGTGGCAAACATTACTACATTCTCCTATCACCATTTTGCAGTTTTCATGTGTAGACAGTTGTTATTTCATTTGCGGGGCCTAGACATCGTGGTCATGTTGCCCCTTGTACATGTGTGTGTGTGTAGAATGTATGTGATAACCTGCGTTATTGTGATTGTTGCACTAGCATGTGCAAATTGGAGATAGAATATGGTATTTGAAGCCATTTTTCAGTGTGCTCAAGATTTATTGGACTGTAGTATTCTCTATGCAATCGTATGCACAGTAAATCAGCATATGAACAAGTTGTAATGTAATGCTATCCTGTCAGAGAAAAATAGTGGCAAACATTCCTACATTCTCCTATCACCGTTTTGCAGTTTTCATGTGTAGACAGTTGTTATTTTATTTGTGGGAATTAGACATCGTGGTCATGTTGCCCCGTGTACATGGGTGTGTGTGTAGAATGTTTGTGATAACCTGCGTTTTTGTGATTGTTGCACTAGCATGTGCAAATAGGAGATAGGATATGGTATTTGAAGGCATTTTTCAGTGTTGCTCAAGGATTCATTGGACTGTAGTATTCTCTATGCTATCGTATCCACAGTTAATATTTCATTTGCGGGGCTTAGACATCGTGGTCATGTTGCCCCGTGTACATGGGTGTGTGTATAGAATTTGTGTGATAACCTGCGTTATTGTGATTGTTGCTCTAGCATGTGTAAATATACGGTATAAAGCTCAATGTTGGTTTGTCTGTCTGTTATTTAAACAAATCTACACCGTTTCATCGATCTGAACCAAAATGTGTATACTTACCCTTTGGAACCCTGCGAGTAACACTGTTTACATGAAATTTAGTACAGACCACTCCATTCCCTGCATTTAGGCCCTTTGGCACAATTCTAAAACGTTTCACCGATCTGAACCAAAATGTGTATTCTTACCCTTTGGAAACCTGCGAGTAACACTGTCTACATGAAATTTCGGACAAACCACTCCATTCCCTACATTTAGGCCCTTTGGCACAAATATACACCGTTTCACCGATCTGAGCCAAATTTTACATACTTACCTTTGGAACGCGACGAGTAACACTGTGTCAGTGAAATTTCGAACAGACCACTCCATTCCCTGCTTTTAGGCCCTTCGGCACAAGTCTACATCGTTTCACCGATCTTAACCAAACTTAATGTACTTACCCTTTGGAACCCTGCGAGTAACACTGTCCACTTGATATTTTGGACAACTCTCTCCATTCCCTACATTTACAACAACAGACAAAATGAACTTGAAAACTACGTTTTAAGCTCCAAGAACCATTCATGTCCGTATAGTGTAACTGTAAGAATATTTTAATAAGTCAATTGTTGGCTGTCAATGCGAGCTGCATCACGTCGCCCCTACCAGAATTGCGAAAATAGTTACAACTTGCGCTGCTTTAAATTGGAGTCACTGGGAGTAATTATTGCAAGAAGATTTCTTAGGCCCCTTAAAACAGTTATCATCATGAAAATATTATGCCTCTGTATAAGCGCGATGGTGTTGGTGCAGTACATAGACGTAATCAGCTGCAATAAGCGTTGGTGCTTTCAAATTTACTTTCATTTAATCAGATCCTTATCCTTGAGCGGTATGTGGCGATAAATGACACTAATGCTACTTCAGGAGCTCGGGACAGCCGAAGTTTTCCAAAGTGCTCTGATTATTTTCCTATGGCACTATGTGACAAAAGACAACACCATTGATCTCTACTTTTCTAACAGCCAATGAGATATAGGCCCTAGGCAGTGTCTTTTATTTCACATACTCCTCTTTCTAATCATATTTTTCAATTCGTTTGTAAATTACATGTGTCAGTACTGTAGTTAGTAAATAGCCGTTACCTTATTCATTATTGTCATTATCATTACGGGAAAATGACCTGAATGTTACGTCCATTCTACCGTACTACTTATCGGCCCCACCACCACCACCACCACCACCACCACCACCACCACCACCACCACCACAAACAGTTATATTTTAAAAATATTTTTTTTTCTGTTAGTTAAGTATTATGTGCCAATTCTGTAGTAGTATTCAATATCATCCATAAAACAAACACATCCACCAGGCGAAGCCGGGCACTACTGCTAGTAATGAATATAACGTTTAAAAAATGTACTGGCGTATATCGTTCATCGTACTAATTCAATTTATCATCATGCGATAGACTATAGGCTAAGTAACACAAACACTACAATAGAAAATTATATGCCAGATCGTTTCTATCTCAGCAAAGCTGAGATCGAATCATTATATAACGAGGAAATCTTGTCTGAGGAATTGACATGCGCGCTACCTATAACACTGTTCAACAATTAAATTTTCACATAAACAAGAATACCCAATCTTTATTGATTTTCGTACGCTGAATTCGAAAATGACAAACATTTTCGTTTTTTTTAGCTCCCGTTTGCGTCATATACAGTATGAAGTTCGTTGCGTCGTTATTTATGTTTCAGCTCTCGTTTTTTTCTTATTTCGTTAATGCCAATGATTGCTGTATTTGTTTCTAGCTTACACAGTCTAAGATTGCTTGTCTTCCGTAGTGCTCCATTGTGTATTGTGACGCGAGTTTCTGCGTTATTGTATGGAATCAAAACTGCTGTTATAATGCCCCGCAGATGTGCTAACAATTTTTGTTCCATTATAATATGTGAAGGATATACAAGTTTCAGTAACTTCCAAACCTGAGCTAATCTAGATTTTTAACTGTCATTTTCAACTTCAGCATACTGAAATCCATATAAATCATCTATTTTTCCCTTTGTAAAAATCAAAATGTTAAAATTTGTTGTCTAGTGTAGTATACAAAACCTAACCTATAGATTTTTCTAGCGTATGGCTTTTAGTGTCGGGAGTGTCCGAGGACATGTTCGGTTCGCCAGTTTGTAGCTGCTGCTAGGCGACATCCATGGGGTGAGTTAAAAGTACCGTAGCGTGTGGAGTGTTGTCTGGGGAGGAAAGTTTGAATGTAATAACGAGGAATTGGAAGGCTGTGGCTGTGACCTATAGTTAGGGACCAGCCCCGGAAGTTAGGAAACCACAGAAGACCATCTTCAAGGTTGCCGGCGGGGGGATTCGAACCTTCTCGCCTCCCAGATGAGAGCGACTCCCTGCAGCCACGCCGTAACGACCACGGTTAACTCACCCGGTAACCTATAGATGTATGTACGTGTAGGTTTAGATTATGGCATTGGCTCACTATTCACATTTTCACAGCGATCGAATCGTTATTTGATGAGTTGCAGGAATTCATATTAGGAATTTACAAGCACGCCATCTATAATTTGGTAAAACGAAGCAATTGATTTACAATAGGCTGGGATTATAGTAGTGGCTTAATTTTCCAGATTTCACAGAGATTCAATCATTCTGTAACGAGTTCGGTAAAATCATGTGTACCAAGGTAGACCAAGGGACTATAATCACATGTTATATTCGCATAAAAAGCTCTAAAAGTATATTGCCATATTGTCGTTTCAGATCTTTGAGAAACTTATACAGGGCTTAGTAAATGGTGTCAATTACCCGTGCTTAGCCTCTAAGTTTCGCAAAAGCTTGAAACAACCATTAATATTTGTCTCATTTATGTGCTGGTGCGTTGCTGGAGTCCGGCAACCATTGCGTTTCACGCGATGCAAGAGAATTGGGGAGAAATAAACCTATGATATGTAGTTAAGTGACATTCTACTACAGTACATGGTATACAATAAATAGCGAGAACCATCCTGAATGTACTAATTAATTCAAGCAAATGGACTGGTTACCTTTAAAAAATCAATAGCAGGACAGCTGATCTGAAGTAGGGATAAAATCTAGTTTCGATACAAAGAAAGCAACATATATTTTAACGACATGAAGCACTTACATAATTGTTGTACCTGTGCATGGTACTGGAAATCTAAACCAGCGTGTTTATATAGCACCAGCTACATATTACGGTATGATGGTACATTCCTCACAGTTTGTAGCACCATGTTCAGAAATCGTGTTTAAATTTATATCTAACACAATATTGAAAAAGCTTTTGATATTTTGTAACAAGTATCCAGTTACTTGCCATGCATTATCGTAAGTTCAAAGCGTCACTGGTGAACGTTGGGGTGCATACTTCTCAGGCGCTAGAAGCTCCCTGGAACTCTCAAAATAAATGATGTAAATTGATGGATGTTCCAAACGTTTTCGAAACTTGAGAGGCAACATATGGGTGCCTTGTATCATTCCCTAGGCATTTTAAGGAAGCTAAGAAAACTGTTCTATGATAAACGGAGCAGTATGGAAGTTTCAGACTATGTTGATCGTACTTTATGTATGTTTATGCTGCTAATATCTCTTATTCATCAAACATATAAGGTGCGTTCAAAAAGTAACGAGCCGGAGGCTGGAATGCGCAAACCGGTGACGTCATCGGCTAATCGTGACGTGTGTAACGAGGTGTGGTTCCGACCAGAGCGTGGAAGGTCACAGCCTGTCGCTAGAGGGCACGCGTGCACGTCACGTGACGATACAAAGCGAGCAGCAGCATGCATCAATCGTCCAACCAGACCAAGACAGTAGGCCATTCGACATGCTTCCTGGTGTGGTTGAAGACTGTGGGGCACCCTTTGGGCACACACTTTCCGCAAGTGCAGTCGTTCCTTCATGATGGTGTGCATACTTCCGACGCTCAATCCGACCATGGCGGCTATGGCGTTCACTGTCACTCGGCGGTCCTGGGTAATGAGTGCATCAACCAGCTGGACGTTGTCATCGGTAATGCAGGGGGGTGCCCCAGACCAGTCGTCATCGGCTAACGACACCCGTCCTTCCCTGAAGCGCTTGTGCCACGCCTTGACCCTTGCAAGGGACATACAGTGTTCGCCGTACACTTGTGACATTCGACGATGAATATCCGTTCCCCCTACTCCTTCCGCTGTCTGAAACCGAACAACACCTCTTTGCTCTTCGTTTGACGCCTCCATGTCACTGTTTGTAATGCGACTGGCAGCGTTGGACGATTGATGCATGCTGCTGCTCGCTTTGTATCGTCACGTGACGTACAATCGTGCCCTCTAGTGACGGGCTGTGACCTTCCACGCTCTGGTCGGAACCACACCTCGTTACACACGCCACGATTAGCCGATGTTGTCACCGGTTTGCGCATTACAGCCCCTGGCTCGTTACTTTTTGAACGCACCTTATACATAAGTCACGACTTGGTGCAAGTTGGGATAAATAGGAGATTGAAATATGAAAGAGAAAAAGATCAGAGCGCACCAAACGTGAAACAAGAGATATGCTACCTGTAGGTAACAAGTATGCGAGTGTATCATTACTCTGTATAAACAATTAGCGCCCAGAAACAAGATCGTTGATGTTTGATCTTGAGGTTGCAGAACTCCTAGAACGTAAATCTAGAGGTTGCAGATATAAGTGAACGTTAATCTTGAGGTTTCAGAACTCAGAGAACGTAAATCTTGAGGTTGTAGAACTCAGAGAACACAAATCTTGAGGATGCAGAACTCAGCGAACGTAAATCTTGAGGTTGCAAAACTCAGAGAACGTAAATCTTGAGGTTGCAGAACCCAGAGAACGTAAATCTTGAGGATGCAGAACTCAGCGAATGTAAATCTTGAGGTTGCAGAACTCAGCGAATGTAAATTCTGCAGTTGCAGAATTCAGACATGTAAATCTTGAGGTGTCTTTAGTTTTGGATTACAAGAAAGAAGGAAACACTATTATTATTGAATTTCAAAGGAATCATGGCATTGTTATATTAATTAGTGTTAAATTCGAATTTTAACGTTGTTGTTGTTGTTGAATCTTTAAGGAGCTTTGCGACATCGTGGTCATGTAGTCATGTGTGTGAAATTTGTCTCATAACCTGTGATACTGTGATGTCTGTACCAGTGTGTGTATTTGCAATTGAGGTAGGATTGGGATAAGAAGCGGCCGTGGCCTTAAGTTGAGTACCATCCCGGCAATTGCCTGGAGTGGAAGCGGGAACCAAGGAACACCACGTCCGGAATGGCTGAGGTAGGAATCGAACCCGCCTCTTCTCAGTTTTGCCTCACGAGGCTGAGTGTATCCCGTTTCAGCCCTCAGACCAGAATTATATTGCTTGGAAATTGAACTAGGGCATCCGCAGTGACAGCCAAGAATGCTAGCCACTACGCAACGAGGCGGACTGTATTGTTAACGCAGCATTTTCTAATTATATAAATAACAATCTATTAAAGAAAGATTTCCGGTCGGTCAACACAAACTGGAAAGACTGGAAAGCTTTCTTTAATAGAATTAGGCAAATCTGAAGAATGGATTCTATCACTTCAAATAACAAGCTTACAATACAGTAAAATAATCACATGCTACTTTGGTCACGTAAAAATATTAACTGTATTTAATTCCAGGGAAAAACGATCAGGGTTCATTGCGTGATCATAACTCACTTATAACAATATTTATGTTCGACCCTGACTACTATGTGTCAGAAAACTGTATCATAATAAGGCTCATTATAACACTATTTTTCATTATGAAACAGTTTCTCCCACCAATCAGAGCTCAAGAAACAGTTGTGTGACCAATTAGATAAGGATACCTTCGCGCATGCGCTCAAAATCCAACATGTCTATATAAATTACCGAAAGTTCACTGTCCATATGTTCGTGTAAATAAACTGGTGAATATGAGACAAGAAATAGCACTGTAGCCTCCGTGGCTTAGGCGGCAGCACGCCGGCCTCTCACCGCTGCGTCCGTGGTTCAAATCCCGGACACTCCATGTGAGATATGTGCTGGACAAAACGGAGGCAGACAGGTTGTAACGTGTTTTTCGAGGGGATTTTACGCAACTGGCATAAGTCAGTAGGAAGCCATTCTATATTTATTTACGCGGCAAATTGTTCAGCCAAGAGAAGTTTTCATGTAACTTATTATTATTATTATTATTATTAACTTATTATTATTAAGGTATTTCTTTGGAGCATTTTTTATAAAATTATAAGTAATAAGATAGGTTTTCTATGTTATAGAAAACACTATCAAGCAAATTATTACGAACAACATTATCGTAAGAAAATTATATAATTACGGAATTTTACGGAGTATTGTCAGTTAGGGTATTTTGAGAGAGATGACTCACTGGGAATTCGGCTACAGGCTTAATCTTGTCGAGTAGCATGACGCAAGCTGGGTTGCTGCTTCAAGAAAAGGCGAAATGGCCTGGACCGGTAATCGACATCATCGCCGCGCCGAGTGTAAAGACCCGGAGGAGGGGAAGATCGCGTGGTGGGTCAGCCAATCAGAGGAGACCGGGCGACTGGAAGACGGCTCCGTAGAGGGGATGCGACGAGTGCATATATGGTTTGCGCGCCGTGGAGGCAAGGCGACTATCTTTGTAAAACTTAACCAGTGTGGTTGTACGTGTGGTTGGTTCCGATATTCGGACCATAAGTTATCATATCTACAAGTATCTCATCAACTAACGAAGAAGATGACGACGTCCAGGAGGCTGTGGGAAGCTCTCTACAACATCCAGTACGAGGGAAATGTTACGGCAATTTCCAGGGGTAAGCGCGAATGACTCAGAACTACGTAATCTCTCGTCTCTTTGTTTAATATTCAGTATTTCAGTAACTTCATAGCTTGGGAATAAGAGTAAAATCAGTAATTTATCCGACTCCGTTTTCACGTAATTTCCTAGCGGTAATATTCAAATCGCAACGCTCCAATTTAAATTCAAACCTATTATTATTATTATTATTAATTTTGCAATACTCGTTTTATATAATAAATTCATTTCTTTTCTTTGCTTTCAGTAGGTATCATTAGATATAGACCAATTCCTTCTCCTGATACAATTGTTTGTTGGGTTAATGATCAAATCATACCACGATCTGAGTATAAAGACTCTTGAAGGTGTTCTACCAGAGCTAGGTGTTGTTAAATATAAATTTAGATTTCAACATAGCGTTGAGGTCTTGGCGCCCATTAAAACAACATATCTTAGTCAGAGTAAATATTTCAAAGTGCAAGACAGAGCTAGTAAGAAACCGTTTCACTTGTCATCCCAACGTGGAGAACCCGTTTCACTTGTCGCTACCAACATGGGGATGAAAACCTAATAACATTTGTGGAAGGAGAAGGGTATATATTTCTGTGCCTGTATTTTGGTTTTTTTTTCATTCATCGGTGTGTATCAGCATGGGTAGTGTTGAGGAAGAGATGAAGTTGCGTAGTGGTCACCAGTTGGATAGTGAAGATACGAGCAGTATGGCTAGTCTTGGAAATGAAAGCAGTACAGGGATGTCGGAGGTAAATCCCGATACTGAGGGGGGTAATCAAAACAGTCAAGCAGGGTTAGAGAGTTTGCTTCTTCAGTTTATGCAACAAGATAAAATAAGTACAGACGCTTTAAACGCTAGACTCGAACAAAATAGTAGGGAAAATAAAGAGAGCAATAGGGAATTGAGCGATAGTTTAAATGCTAAACTTGAACAAAATAATGCTAAACTTGAACAAAATAGTAGGGAAAATAAAGAGAGTACTGAAACTTTAAACGCTAAACTTCAACAAAATAATGCTAGACTTGAACAAAATTGTAGGGAAAATAAAGAGAGTAATAGGGAATTGAGCGATAGTTTAAATGCTAAACTTGAACAAAACAGTAGGGAAATTAGTGATAAATTTGAGCTGATTAGAGGTGAGATCGGAGGGGTGATGGAAGAGAAGGCTAAAGAGATTATTGCAGATGTAGACAGAAAATTAGGAAAAGTACAGGAGGAGTTAGAAATTAGAATCAGTACACAGGCTGAAAATTTAAAAGAACTAGTGCAACTTGAAACACAGCAGGTCAAAAAGCAATTGGGGGGAGAAATTGATAAGATTCAGGTAGCAACAAAAGAGGTTAAAGAACAGCTGGCGGGAAGAATTGATAAAGTACATGCAGAAATAATCACTGAAGTTAATACTTTGAGGGAGAGGAATAAGGAAAGCATTAATGAGATTAATGAGAAACAAGATAAATTAAGTGGTAAAGTTGAAGCATCGGAAGGGAGCATTAGGTTAACTGTAACTAATATCGAAAGAAAAGCGGAGGAGAAAATTGCTGAATTAGAACAGAAGTTGAAAGCTAGAATTAGGCAGGAAAATAGTCAGAGTAGGCCAGTTTATGTGAATAGCACACACAGGGAAATAGAACTAGGCAAATTTAGTAATCGACAGGGTTGTCCAATGGAGTTTATGAATACAATAGAAAATAAATTCGGGGAGAGGTTGGAAGATGGTAGTATTGAGTGGTGCCAGGTAGTTGAGATATTAGAGCAAGCGTTTGTAGGGGAGACAAGAAACTGGTTTGCTGTCTACAGAGACAATTTTGAGAATATTTCAGATTTTAAAGTTAAATTTTGTGAGAAATTTTGGAATGAGGTAATTCAGTCCCAGCATCGTGAGGGAATTGTGTGTGGGAAATATAACCCGAGAGGAAACTACACTATGACCGAGTACTTTTTAGGACAGGTATTAACGTGCAAATATCTGGATGGTTTGAAGGAGGAAAGTGATGTAGTCAGGCTATTACTAAGACATTTTTCCATATAGAATCAAAGAAGCTGCCTGTATACAAAATGTTAAATCTATTTCACAAGTGGAAAATTATTGAGTACATTCGATGCTCTGGGAAGAGGTGGGTACGAGGAGTATTTCGGTAGGAACCAGGGTAACCATAATAACAGGCCTAATGAGAATAGGAGTCAGGAAGTTCAAGGGAACAGTGGCGAAGGCGCCAACGTTCAAAATAGGGGGAACCAAAATAATAATAATAATAATCAGCAAAACCAATACAGAGGAAATGGGTATAGTACGAACTACCAAGGTAGAAATAATGATTTCAGGGGAAATCAAGGTCGAAATAATGATTTTAGGGGTAACCAAGGGAGGTATAATAATAATAAATTATAACCAGAACAGGGGTCAAGGAGGGAATCAGCCCAATGGTAATAACGGACAGAGAGATACCGTTAACACAACCCAGAACAACCAGACCAGTGCAGTAGTGAGTAGTACTGTGCCCAACTCTAGGAATGGGTATTCCAAGTTTCAGACACCTAGATATCAAGGGAAAGGCTGTAGCTGCTTTTGAAAGTTCAGATATTTGAATATCGCGCTACATTGCTTCTCGAAGCATTTCGAAGGATTTTACCGATAGTTGGATGTCAAGTGACGTAGCGAGTAACAGCAGAGGTGGAGGCTATTTATTGATTAAATAGTTAACTACGGAGTAGAGACTTGAGACTGGGATCAGATTACTGGCACGGCCAAATGAAAGAGAATGCAATTAGTATCAAGTAAATCGGACCAGAGATTCAAGAGATATGAGGATTTCTAGATATCAGGCGATGACGCGTGACCCTGACGGTTTTGAATAAAAGCCAGCTGGAGCAGGCATGGGTAGTTCATTCTAACACAAGCACTTGGCAAGCAAGTTGCGTCTACGCTGAGCCAAGGCACATGGTTGCCGAATCTACGCAGAAGTTCTTTTCAAGTCGTGATAGTCACGAGAAGTGCTGCGCAAACGAGTTGGAACTTAGTAAGTTTCTGGTGAGGAGAATCACTGAGGTGATTGATTTCTACAGACATTGGTGGAAATATTTATATTTCTAAAAGGACATATGCTAGACTTTGTCTAGGAAATAGTATTTTGTCACAGTCCAATAGTAACTTAATACTTGGATGTTTAAATCCATTTCAAGTCAGTTTTCATTTTTGTAACTAGTTAACCACTTCGATCTGTCAGTACATTGAAGACTAGTCTATAACGGTGGCGTTCATTAGTCTACGCAAGGGAAACTGCAAGTTGTCTAGCGCATGGCAGATGGTGATATTAATAAACCATGCCCAGGGAACTATCTTCAGAACAGTCGTTAACTGCTTAGACTGTCAACGTTTTTCTTGTACTGATGAGATTACAGTGAGTTATGCTACAACTGACATATTTAAGAAGAGATCACTTAGATCTGACCCTATTTCAACAAACTGTTATGGCTTTGATAGAAGCCCATATTAAAATGGAACCACAGTTTATTCAAACGTCGAAAGATACTACCACTATGTCTGACTAGACGAATTGTGGGTCTACAATGGCGGCCGATACAAGGATTATACGTGCTTGTCCGATAGGGCATGTCTACGGATAAATCTGGTATAGACCAGGTTTACTACACTTCAAGACCATCAAGAAATGTAAGCCACATTTGAATTATATTATGCCTAGCTAATTGGAACAAACTATTTTTCTGCAGATGACCAACACATTTTTTTCGTCGTATTTAAAGCTTGTAATGATTTACGCAAGACTTGTTAGAGTTATTCTGAGCATTTTCAACACTCAGAACAGTTTAGGATCGATGACCGAGCATTTCGAGCATTTATTTGAATTTTTCATATTTTTAGGAAATCACGGTAATCAGCCGATGTAACTGTAAAAGTTAAATTTATTTTTGTTGAGGAATGGATATTTTTTCCATATTCGAAGGTTCGAACATGTGGATTCTCACATAATGAGATGATAATTAAACATATTTAAAATGATATAAATAATAATAATAATAATAATAATCCACTAATAATAATAATAATAATTTTCATAATTTTTCTAAATAATTCTTGGATATTATATTTTCTAATAATCATATGTATTGATAAAGAGCCTATGGAGTAGTCTAAACATTTCTAGTTTGGAACAGGAGATTTTTCCGAAGGAGAGTGGTTAGCGCAAGCCCGCATTCAACCAACATTTCAGTTCTGGTTGAACAGTTGATATTTGCTATGAGCAAAGTATATTTTTCATATAACACGGAGAGGCATGAAACGGGAAGCAATTGATATTTGTATCAAATAGGATATTTTTGTATTTATATAAAATCATGACGTAAATACACTCGAAAGTGAAATGAAGCTTTTCATATGTATGGTAAATTCACGGGTTAAACTGAATGGTAAAATAAAATAAACTTGTCAGTTTATTAATCTTCCAGTGTTGATAACAAGCAGAGGCTTGATTTATTGTATAAATTTTGGGAAGATAATTTATGTGTGTGGAGTAGTTGAAATGCCATTCCCAGGTGCGCATGTTAAGTCGCAGGAATGAAGGTTTTTTCGAGCATCAATCAAATAGCAGGTTCGATGGCTCAGGTTTATAGTAGGAGTATTGGAGCCACACATTTCGTCGTATGAATAACCCGAAGGTTATTTCTTTGAAACCATCAGTTCTTATTTCAACCTTGTTTACGAATTCCATTTAGACTTTGATTTTGCTAGAACCCGGATTTGTCATGATAGTAGTTTATTCTTCTTCAGAGGAAGACCTTTGCCGTTGTTGTTGTTGTTGTAATATTGTGTTCTTACACAAATAATAGAATGGGCCACTGCCAATTAAAAATAATTCTTTAACCACGAATAATTTGAAGGATATTTTCAATCCTAGTGCCATGAACTAAATGAATTCATTATGAAACTACAATTCTAATTTCCGCATTCTGTCGAAGAATTGCAAGTTGTAAAAATTGCTAAGAATGGCCATAAATATAAATATTTTTTCATAATGATTCCAAGTGGATAATTGAATAGTTGAATGGTTCAACCATTTATTGATCAAGTTGATGATTCAGAAATCATATATTTTGTTTGGAACTTGAAGTTCATAATCGAGTCACTTCTCGAATGTTTAAAGTCAGAAGAACAATTAATTGTTGTTGTGCTTCGCACAGTTCTTCGATGCTATGCTCAAGGTCAAATACTTTTCAGATGTTATTGATATGTGTTAATAATTTGTGTTGCTTCGATGATGATAATATTTTCAACGATATATTTTTGAAAACTGGAAAACAAGTGAAAATCTAAAAATTCTATAAACATTTATTCTACGAGTGTTAATATCATGTAAATAGTCAAACAGTGATCAACGTTATTTCCAGTATGGACAATTAATTTTGAACTGGAATTAAATATTAATAATTTTGGAACACAGTCCACAGGACTATTAATCGGACTTGTGTTTCCAGAAAGATTGTCAAATGTGTTTGGAAAATTTCTGTATATTGTGTGTAAATAAGGGTGTGGATCGCCACACGTGGAGTGATGCTGCTTTGAGCATCTTTGCAGTCAGATTTTAACTTTAAATAAACTGAGATAATTTTACCAGATGTGTCTTACCCAATTAAATCTCCTTCTATCCTTATTGTTGCATTGAGCCAAAAATCAGTCAAGCATTTTTTATAAATTTGATGTCGTTTTTGCGATTTGCTTTAACCCATCTGGCGCTCCGGGATATTTTGACTCTCGTGCTGACTGATTATTGGTAAAATGCATATGTGGTCGTGCGGACTCCGGTCTAAACGGGCACATAAAATAAGATAGAGAGAGAAATGGCTTCGAACGTGGGTCCCGATTTAGACATGGTCAATCGCATGCCGATTTGAAATTGTGATATTTTTATAGAAATATTTTGGGAGTTGAGAGATGTCTGGTTTGGATGAATAAATTAGTAGGAAACCCAATTAGTGGGGAAAATTAAAAATTTAACTTGGTTAATAATTAGAATGGGTTTGATAATTTTGATAATGGCTTAACCA
Source organism: Meconema thalassinum (assembly GCA_946902985.2). Taxonomy (NCBI): domain Eukaryota; kingdom Metazoa; phylum Arthropoda; class Insecta; order Orthoptera; family Tettigoniidae; genus Meconema; species Meconema thalassinum. The sequence goes on from OX336389.2 coordinate 1,296,736,078, forward strand.
TTAGGGCGTCAAGTAAATTCAGTAGTAAACGTTCGATGACTGGACATACACATTATTAGAATCCAGGTGGAGGATATTTGAGAACTTGCATATTTTTCTTGTGATATTGTGGTAAATGTAATTCGTAAAAGTAAAGAATTTTGTTTTTCCATCACGTCGACATTAGGAAAAATCTCATTTTATTATAGTGTTCCAATTAGCTATTCATATTTCTTGTTCTAGTTATAAGCTTGTGGTTGCCACTGTTGTATACCCCTAAGTTTTGAATAATAATTGAAAATTATGGAAGAAATGATGAGGATGATGAGGAGTTTGGAGGAGAGTTCGAAAGAGGCTGGACGGCGTGTAGCCGCTATTATGAAAGAAAATACAGAGGCTTTAGAAAAGAAACTTAAAGAAAATTCTGATTCTTTAGAAAATAAACTTAAGGAAAATTCTGATTCTTTAGAAAATAAACTTAGAGAAAATTTGAATGATAAACTTAAAGAAAATTCTGATTCTTTAGAAAGCAGGTTAAAAGATAATTTGAAAGAAAGTTTAGATGAAAAACTTAAAGAAAATTCTGATTCTTTGGAAAATAAACTTAAAGAAAATTCTGATTCTTTAGAAAGCAGGTTAAAAGGTAACTTAAAAGAAAGTTTAGAGGATAAACTCAAAGAAAATTCCAATTTGTTAGAGAGCAGGTTAAAAGATAACTTAAAGGAAAATTTAAATAGTAAATTTAATTCAATGGAAAGTAAATTTAAAGAGAATTCTGAAATTTTGAAAATGACACTTGAGAGTAAAATGAATAAATTATGCGATAAAACACATGAGCTCGAAACTTCATTAGCTACTAACGCAAGTTTAATGGACGAAAAATTTCGCGATGCCGATCTTCGATCCCAAAGCTTAGCTGATAGGATAGAACATGGTCTTAGGAAAGTTGGTGAAGACATGGTCAACCTGGAAGTCAGAGTGAAGAAGGAGAGTAACGAGATGGGAATTCTAGTTGTTCAACGTTTAACGGAACAATTCAAGGAACTTGTCATGGGAGAAATAAGAGAAGGTGTGATTAGTGAATTGCAAACTGAAATCAAAACTACAGTTGTCAATGAAATTAAAGACACACTCAAGCTAGAGAATCAAGAGGGAATCAAGGAGATTAGGGAATCTTTGTCATCCCATATTGAAGTAATTGCCAAAGATATCCAAGCAACTCAGAAGGACATATCAGATATGACAGGGTCATTGAAAAGTCATGAGGCTGTTATGAACCAGATATCCATTGATGTTAAGGACAATTGTAAAGAGACTGGAGCAATTAAGAAGATGGCAGAAGAAAACCAGAAGGAACTTGAGGCTATGAAAACTCAAATCAAGGATGAGAAACAGTCTGATCATCTGTTTAAAATGCCAAATGTAAGGGGAAAGGAACAGATACAGATAAATCTAGGAGGAGCTAGAGAGACTGATAGACAGGATGAGGTCAGGACAGTATTTCAATCCAACCCCATAACTGTATTTAAGAATATAGAAGATAAGCCTTCTAAATTTTCAGGGCGAGATTCTGTAACACCCGTGGAATTTTTGAGAGAAGCAGGTGATTACCTGAAAGATTCTAAGATCCCTAAAGAAAGACAGATCCGAGTGATAGGGAAGTTCTTGGAAGGTCCTGCACTTTTGTGTTTTAGAGCATTTAGATCCACTCTAACCACTTTTGAGGAGTTTTCTCGTGGGCTATTGAAGAAGTTTTGGTCCCCTGAAACCCAACAGCAAGTCAGAGCAGAGTTATATTCGAAGAGATTCTCGACGTCACAACCTACTCGATACTCTACGTACTTTTCTGGACAGCTGTCTAAACTCCAACATTTAGATCCGCCGATGCCAGATAACGAGTTGATTACTGCATTGATACGTCAGTTTCCAGCAGACGTCCAGAGGACTTTGATCGCTGCTGATATCTATAATATGGAACAATTTGATGAAGTATTACAGAAGCTGGATCATACAAACGCTCAATTCTTCCATCAGAAGGGAGCAAAGAGTAACAACGCTGTGTACGCTGTTATGGCTGACGGTTATTCTCAGACACCTCGAGAGATTCGAGAGGAGCGAAAAGAGAAATCGCCGAGGGAAGATTCCAATAAGAGAGGATGGAACCAGTACAGTAACAGATACAGTTACAAGCCATATGCGAGACCGGATGGTGGTAATCGATACAATACTCGATGGAGAAGACCACGAGATACTCAAGGAAGGTACCAGGAAAGAAGATCCTATGGTAGAAATAACTACAACAACAGAGGGAATGTAGATACTCGTCAGTCCAATGAAGAGTTTAACAAGGAGACGAGGAAAAATTTGGAAGCAAGACACCAAGATAACTTGCAATTTGTGGAGCAGAGGCCCAATGATCCAGGTCCATCCGGAACCCAACAATCCCGGGGGAATGGTAATGAAAAAAAAAACTTCGAATTCACAGTAGAAGATAGAATTTTGAATACTTTCACTTCCAGAATTATTAAATGGCAAGCAGAGGATGATGATTTAATTCAACAGAATGACGAACGAAAAGAAATGGGTACCAGAATTAGAATGCCAATCATATCATGCGAAGTATTCGGTATGCCTGTCGATACTTTGATCGATACTGGGGCTATGCTTTGTGTGGTGAGTGAGAAGCTTTATATTCTGTGGAAGCTCAAAGAGAATTTAGAAGAGATTCCAGTATCAGGAATTAAGATCCAAGGAATAATACCCAATAAAATATCTCTGTGCAAAACACAATTATACTTATGTATTACGATTGGAGGACATGATTTCCGACATGTATTTGTTGTAATGAAGGACATGGCTTTTGACATGATATTGGGAGCAGATTTCATTCAGAAATATCAAGCAGTGATAGATATGAAGACAGAGACGATCAAATTCAAGAATACCGAAGAGATTAACTTCGAGGGAAAAGAAGAGGAAGACATCGAGGGAGATGCTCAATGGTCTCTGATTTTTCATGAAGCTGAAGGAAAAGAAGTCTACACTGAGAAGGAGTCCCCAGAGCTAGGGAAAATTTTGGAAGAGTATCACGATATTTTTGACATTAAACATGGTGAAATTAAAGATTTTGAATATTGTGGAAGTAAACAATAATGGAAGCTATGAAGTAGCCAATACACGAACTGGTAACATCGTGGGAACTTACAATGCATCGAATTTGAAGATATATTATTCAAGAACCAGATGAATTAATGTGTAGATAGGAAAAATAAAAGATTTTCAATTTTTATTTTTTTGCTAGGTGTGGGGTGGATGTGCCCAACTCTAGGAATGGGTATTCCAAGTTTCAGACACCTAGATATCAAGGGAAAGGCTGTAGCTGCTTTTGAAAGTTCAGATATTTGAATATCGCGCTACATTGCTTCTCGAAGCATTTCGAAGGATTTTACCGATAGTTGGATGTCAAGTGACGTAGCGTGTAACAGCAGAGGTGGAGGCTATTTATTGATTAAATAGTTAACTACGGAGTAGAGACTTGAGACTGGGATCAGATTACTGGCACGGCCAAATGAAAGAGAATGCAATTAGTATCAAGTAAATCGGACCAGGGATTCAAGAGATATGAGGATTTCTAGATATCAGGCGATGACGCGTGACCCTGACGGTTTTGAATAAAAGCCAGCTGGAGCAGGCATGGGTAGTTCATTCTAACACAAGCACTTGGCAAGCAAGTTGCGTCTACGCTGAGCCAAGGCACATGGTTGCCGAATCTACGCAGAAGTTCTTTTCAAGTCGTGATAGTCACGAGAAGTGCTGCGCAAACGAGTTGGAACTTAGTAAGTTTCTGGTGAGGAGAATCACTGAGGTGATTGATTTCTACAGACATTGGTGGAAATATTTATATTTCTAAAAGGACATATGCTAGACTTTGTCTAGGAAATAGTATTTTGTCACAGTCCAATAGTAACTTAATACTTGGATGTTTAAATCCATTTCAAGTCAGTTTTCATTTTTGTAACTAGTTAACCACTTCGATCTGTCAGTACATTGAAGACTAGTCTATAACGGTGGCGTTCATTAGTCTACGCAAGGGAAACTGCAAGTTGTCTAGCGCATGGCAGATGGTGATATTAATAAACCATGCCCAGGGAACGATCTTCAGAACAGCCGTTAACTGCTTAGACTGTCAACGTTTTTCTTGTACTGATGAGATTACAGTGAGTTATGTTACAACTGACATATTTAAGAAGAGATCACTTAGATCTGACCCTATTTCAACAAACTGTTATGGCTTTGATAGAAGCCCATATTAAAATGGAACCACAGTTTATTCAAACGTCGAAAGATACTACCACTATGTCTGACTAGACGAATTGTAGGTCTACAATGGCGGCCGATACAAGGATTATACGTGCTTGTCCGATAGGGCATGTCTACGGATAAATCTGGTATAGACCAGGTTTACTACACTTCAAGACCATCAAGAAATGTAAGCCACATTTGAATTATATTATGCCTAGCTAATTGGAACAAACTATTTCTCTGCAGATGACCAACACATTTTTTTCGTCGTATTTAAAGCTTGTAATGATTTACGCAAGACTTGTTAGAGTTATTCTGAGCATTTTCAACACTCAGAACAGTTTAGGATCGATGACCGAGCATTTCGAGCATTTATTTGAATTTTTCATATTTTTAGGAAATCACGGTAATCAGCCGATGTAACTGTAAAAGTTAAATTTATTTTTGTTGAGGAATGGATATTTTTTCCATATTCGAAGGTTCGAACATGTGGATTCTCACATAATGAGATGATAATTAAACATATTTAAAATGATATAAATAATAATAATAATAATAATAATCCACTAATAATAATAATAATAATTTTCATAATTTTTCTAAATAATTCTTGGATATTATATTTTCTAATAATCATATGTATTGATAAAGAGCCTATGGAGTAGTCTAAACATTTCTAGTTTGGAACAGGAGATTTTTCCGAAGGAGAGTGGTTAGCGCAAGCCCGCATTCAACCAACATTTCAGTTCTGGTTGAACAGTTGATATTTGCTATGAGCAAAGTATATTTTTCATATAACACGGAGAGGCATGAAACGGGAAGCAATTGATATTTGTATCAAATAGGATATTTTTGTATTTATATAAAATCATGACGTAAATACACTCGAAAGTGAAATGAAGCTTTTCATATGTATGGTAAATTCACGGGTTAAACTGAATGGTAAAATAAAATAAACTTGTCAGTTTATTAATCTTCCAGTGTTGATAACAAGCAGAGGCTTGATTTATTGTATAAATTTTGGGAAGATAATTTATGTGTGTGGAGTAGTTGAAATGCCATTCCCAGGTGCGCATGTTAAGTCGCAGGAATGAAGGTTTTTTCGAGCATCAATCAAATAGCAGGTTCGATGGCTCAGGTTTATAGTAGGAGTATTGGAGCCACACATTTCGTCGTATGAATAACCCGAAGGTTATTTCTTTGAAACCATCAGTTCTTATTTCAACCTTGTTTACGAATTCCATTTAGACTTTGATTTTGCTAGAACCCGGATTTGTCATGATAGTAGTTTATTCTTCTTCAGAGGAAGACCTTTGCCGTTGTTGTTGTTGTTGTAATATTGTGTTCTTACACAAATAATAGAATGGGCCACTGCCAATTAAAAATAATTCTTTAACCACGAATAATTTGAAGGATATTTTCAATCCTAGTGCCATGAACTAAATGAATTCATTATGAAACTACAATTCTAATTTCCGCATTCTGTCGAAGAATTGCAAGTTGTAAAAATTGCTAAGAATGGCCATAAATATAAATATTTTTTTCATAATGATTCCAAGTGGATAATTGAATAGTTGAATGGTTCAACCATTTATTGATCAAGTTGATGATTCAGAAATCATATATTTTGTTTGGAACTTGAAGTTCATAATCGAGTCACTTCTCGAATGTTTAAAGTCAGAAGAACAATTAATTGTTGTTGTGCTTCGCACAGTTCTTCGATGCTATGCTCAAGGTCAAATACTTTTCAGATGTTATTGATATGTGTTAATAATTTGTGTTGCTTCGATGATGATAATATTTTCAACGATATATTTTTGAAAACTGGAAAACAAGTGAAAATCTAAAAATTCTATAAACATTTATTCTACGAGTGTTAATATCATGTAAATAGTCAAACAGTGATCAACGTTATTTCCAGTATGGACAATTAATTTTGAACTGGAATTAAATATTAATAATTTTGGAACACAGTCCACAGGACTATTAATCGGACTTGTGTTTCCAGAAAGATTGTCAAATGTGTTTGGAAAATTTCTGTATATTGTGTGTAAATAAGGGTGTGGATCGCCACACGTGGAGTGATGCTGCTTTGAGCATCTTTGCAGTCAGATTTTAACTTTAAATAAACTGAGATAGTTTTACCAGATGTGTCTTACCCAATTAAATCTCCTTCTATCCTTATTGTTGCATTGAGCCAAAAATCAGTCAAGCATTTTTTATAAATTTGATGTCGTTTTTGCGATTTGCTTTAACCCATCTGGCGCTCCGGGATATTTTGACTCTCGTGCTGACTGATTATTGGTAAAATGCATATGTGGTCGTGCGGACTCCGGTCTAAACGGGCACAGTACTACACCAAGCGGTAGTAATGCTTTAAACACGAACCAGGCTGCGATGTAAGGTCAGAATCTCAGTCTGTAACATGCCCTGTCCTTACACTTATACAGGAACCCTATGACCTAAATGTCATAGAAGCATTAATGAGATTAATGAGAAACAAGCTAAATTAAGTGGTAAAGTTGAAGCATCGGAAGGGAGCATTAGGTTAACTAAATGATGAAGGTATTATTCAGGAGGTGGTTAGTAAGAGCCCCATAGTTAAATTTAACGTGTCCGAGGCGTACACAGATGTTTTAATTGATAGTGGTTGTATGAAGAGTTGCATAAGTAGTGCATTTTATGATAAAATGAAAGGAACTGGAGTAAATTTTGAGGAGATGCCAATTAAAAGCACTTTTGTTATCACAGCTGTTGGGAAGAGGTCTAAAGTAATTTCTAAGCAAGTTTTAGTAGACATTAAAATTAATAATCATATAGAAAAGCAGATTTGTCTTGTAATTCCAAATTTAGTATTCAGTGTTATCTTGGGTTCAGAGTGGCTAAGTAGAGTGTCTGGTAACTTATGTCATGATGTAGGGAGTTTGAAATTTAAATGGGGTGATTCTGAAGTAGAAGTAGCGTTCAATGACCATATTCAGAGAAGTAGTGTTGTAGGTGTGATTTGTACTTTAAATGAGATATCGCCAGCCGTAGAGCAGGGTTCTCCATGTTTTGTGGGCAGTGTGATTACGAACGGTAGTCTAGAGGACTCGTTACGTGATGCTGCATTTCAGGGAAATATAGAGGTGGAACAATGTGTTCGGCTCTATGATGTGTTATTGTGTAATAGGAGAGTTTTTGAGGATCGCATTGGTATGGCCAATTGCTATATACTTTCATTGAACGTTATTGATAGGTCAGTATTCACAGGACATAGATATCCTGTACCTTTCGCTTATCAGAGTGCAGTTGAGGCACAAATTAACCAGATGCTTGAAGATGGGATTATTGAGCACTCTAACAGTCCATATGTCAATTCTTTGATCACGGTACCCAAGGCCGTCGGCACGGTTCGTATTTGTTTAGACGCTCGTTTGGTTAACAGTAGAATTAGTTCAGATCAGCTGAAATCTATGTCAATAGAGGAATTAATGCAAACATTTGAGGGGAAGAAGTATTTCACTTGTGTAGATTTGAGTTCCAGTTTTTGGCAAGTGCCACTTATGTATGAAGATAGACCATTTACAGCTTTTAGTCATAAATATAACCTTTATCAATTTTGTAGAACACCTTATGGGTTAAAGAGTAGTTCAGCAGCTTTAATTAGGGCTTTAAACATCGTATTAGGGGATGACACAGGAGAGTTTGTAACCATTTATATTGATGATATGGTAATTAGTTCACGCAGTTTTGAGGAGCATCTACGTCATTTAGATATAGTTTTTCAGAAATTAGATCAGGCAGGGTTCACCTTGAAGCTGTCTAAGTCGTCATTCTGTCAGTCAGAAGTGACATTTTTAGGTCATAGAGTGTCGAGTAGTGGTGTGACACCAGAGGAAAGTAGGGTTAGCATGTGTGGACAGTTAGGCAACAGGGCATCGTTACAGACACTGAGAAATAGGTAGGTAGAGCAAAATGATGACGTTCATTTAAGGGAGCCACTTGCAAGGTTAAAGCAGGTGACACAGAAACATTTATAGTTTTCAAACGTATTGGCAAAACAGCATATGTGCTGGAGGATAGTAAGGGAAACAGATTATACGGGACGTATAATATACATAGTCTACGAAAGTATGTGTCGTAAAGTAAGTGTGTTTAGCTGGCGAGCCAGCCTATCAAATGAGTAAGTGTGGTATTTGGTGCGAGGAAGATCTGGTCTTCTAGGCAGGCGTATCAGAAGTCACACACAGGGGTAGTATGTAAGTAAATGAGAGTTTTTAAGGTACAGGGAAATATGACGGGATTGTCGGATGCTCTTGAGCACTAAAATGTCTCGATGCACCAAGGCCAGAATTTGGCAGCGCTGGTGAATTCCCATTTATCTCCAAGAGATGGGTGAGCGCTTGAACAGGGTATTTTTGCTTAAGGCGTCCACGAGACAAAAGATGGGCCATCAGAAGGCGAGACAGTCCTTCATGAAACTCATACATAACAGCACACGTGATTTCTGTTTACGGCCTCGCCATGTAAGAATTGTAAGTGTGTAATTTAAAGTAATTAGTACAAAGGTATTATTTGAGTGAGGAGAACTGGTCTGAGTTGAGAACTAGTATTAAGTAGAATATGGTCTACGGGAACTTAAGAAGACAGGGCGATTACAGCACAGAAATATTTGGTGTTATATGTAATGCGCACTTACTGTTTTTTTTTTTCAGAAGTCAATATTAATTTCGTCTTATATAAAGAGAGATTAAGTATTATGGTCACGATGCGCTGCCACAATAGTGTGATCGTGTGCTCAGTGATAAGTGAGATTAAATTTCACCATAAGGAAGGGACCTCCAGTGAAATTAGGAAGTTCTGTGGTGATAAACATACATCAGAACACCTTGATGCCTGTGATGTGACATTATAAATACACAGTGCTCACACATTATTTATATCTATTTTCCCAGCATAGATAAATTTGAGAGGCGGAAATATCCGTGGAACATTATTCTATATGAAAAACATTGGACTGGTTGCAAAGTGCAATCCATAGTGACAACAAACTTTGACGCAAAGTGCGTAAAGAAAAATTATGAGTGTATATATATGTAATGTAGTGAGATTTCATTTATTTAATATGTATTTTGGATGGGGATTTATTAACGTGTCTGGGATAATCGGATAATGGACCGTCGTCACGGTAAATCATCCGATGAGCCGAGGCGAATATGTAACGTGTTTTTCGAGGGGATTTTACGCAACTGGCATAAGTCAGTAGGAAGCCATTCTATATTTATTTACGCGGCAAATTGTTCAGCCAAGAGAAGTTTTCATGTAACTTATTATTATTATTATTATTATTATTAACTTATTATTATTATTATTAAGGTATTTCTTTGGAGCGTTTTTCATAAAATTATAAGTAATCAGATAGGTTTTCTATGTTATAGAAAACACTATCAAGCAAATTATTACGAACAACATTATCGTAAGAAAATTACATGATTACGGAATTTTACGGAGTTTTGTCAGTTAGGGTATTTTGAGAGAGATGACTCACTGGGAATTCGGCTACAGGCTTAATCTTGTCGAGTAGCATGACGCAAGCTGGGTTGCTGCTTCAAGAAAAGGCGAAATGGCCTGGACCGGTAATCGACATCATCGCCGCGCCGAGTGTAATGACCCGGAGGAGGGGAAGATCGCGTGGTGGGTCAGCCAATCAGAGGAGAACGGGTGACTGGAAGACGGCTCCGTAGAGGGGATGCGACGAGTGCATATATGGTTTGCGCGCCGTGGAGGCAAGGCGACTATCGTTGTAAAACTTAACCAGTGTGGTTGTACGTGTGGTTGGTTCCGATATTCGGACCATAAGTTATCATATCTACAAGTATCTCATCAACTAACGAAGAAGATGACGACGTCCAGGAGGCTGTGGGAAGCTCTCTACAACATCCAGTACGAGGGAAATGTTACGGCAATTTCCAGTGGTAAGCGCGAATGACTCAGAACTACGTAATCTCTCGTCTCTTTGTTTAATATTCAGTATTTCAGTAACTTCATAGCTTGGGAATAAGAGTAAAATCAGTAATTTATCCGACTCCGTTTTCACGTAATTTTCTAGCGGTAATATTCAAATCGCAACGCTCCAATTTAAATTCAAACCTATTATTATTATTATTATTAATTTTGCAATACTCGTTTTATATAATAAATTCATTTCTTTTCTTTGCTTTCAGTAGGTATCATTAGATATAGACCAATTCCTTCTCCTGATACAATTGTTTGTTGGGTTAATGATCAAATCATACCACGATCTGAGTATAAAGACTCTTGAAGGTGTTCTACCAGAGCTAGGTGTTGTTAAATATAAATTTAGATTTCAACATAGCGTTGAGGTCTTGGCGCCCATTAAAACAACATATCTTAGTCAGAGTAAATATTTCAAAGTTCAAGACAGAGCTTGTAAGAAACCGTTTCACTTGTCATCCCAACGTGGAGAAACCGTTTCACTTGTACGCTCAACGTGGAGCAAAGGAAACCCGTTACAAGGTTTTTCTCCGGGTACTCCGGTTTTCCCTGTCAACATTTCATTCCAGCAACACTCTCCACTGTCATTTCATTTCATCTGTCATTCATTTAATCATTGCCCCAGAGGAGTGCGTCAGGCCTCGGCAGCCGGCACAGTTCATATACTCGCCGCTAGATGGGGGCTTCATTCATTCCATTCCTGACCCGGTCGGAGACTGGAAGCAGGCTGTGGATTTTCATTTTTCAAATAGCACTGTACCTTAATATCTCCAAATCCAATTTCTACACAGCGCGTTGTTTTCAAGAGATTTCGGTGACAGTTTTACTGAATACTGGTGCACAATCTGAACATATGGCATTGAAGCACACAGAGCGCATGCGTCGGTCGGCCAGAGAGCTTGGAAAACAGAGATATACTACCCAGCGCAGCACCCGATCACAAAATTCTAGTGACTGAACAGATATTTATGAATATTTATGTTAAAACATATAATAAAGTTATAATTATCGTCGAACATAAACAGTAGTATGCAACTCGCCTATAATGGTAATTAAGACACTCGTATGGAAATTATAAAACTCACAAACGCTCGTTTTATAAACATACTCGTGTCTTAATTATAGCCATTATAGGCTCGTTGCATAATTTACTATTATTGAAAACACATTAAAAGTAATGAGGATGTTTTCATCAAACATGATCTTTTGATATTATTGATATTCTCTCGTTCTGAAATGTGATTCAACAAACTTTCATTTTGTCCTCCTGATTAACTTGCTTTGTTGATATTTTGTAACACGTATCCAGTTACTTGCCATGCATACCGTTAGTTCAAAGCGTTTCCATCTCACGTCACTGTTGAATGTTGGGTTGCATACATCTCAGGCGCTAGGTGTAGCCTTCGAGTCGTCCGGTTGCAAAAACTCGTTTAATCCACTTGTGAATAAGGATCATGTCGTGAAATTATTTATTTAATTAATTTATTTTTATTTTGTTTTATTTTATTTTGTTTAATTTTATTTAATTTTGTTTTGTTTTACTTTGATTTTGTTTTATTTTCTTTTAAATTGTTTTGTTTTTTGTTTTGTTTTATTTTATTTTGTTTTTGTTTTTATTTTCTTTTGTAATATTTTATTTTGCTTTGTTTTGTTTTGTTTTATTTCTATTTTCCAGAAAACAAACACAAAACAAAAAAAACGGAACAAAAATCAAAATTCAAAAACAAAAGCAGAAAACAAAAAGAAACAAGAAACACTAAGCAAAAAGCAAAATTCAAAAATAAGCAAAAGCAGAATACAAACACAAAACCAAGAAAGAAAAGCAAAAAGTAACATTCAAAAGCAAAAGCACAAAGAAAACACAGAACCAAAAACCAAAAACACAAAGCAAAAAGAAAAAAGTAGAAAACAACAAGCACGAAATATACGTGAGGCAAAGTCCAGAGAAACGTTTCTCATGAATATGATTCTTATTCACAAGTGGGTTAAACGAATTTTGCAACTGAACGACTCAATTATTAAAAGAGATTAGTGAATGTCAATAAAATGTTTTGACAACTTGCTATGCATGCAATTGGTATCACGAGCACCTACAACTGCATGTGCATTAATTGTGCTGTGTGACTTAGAACGGTCTTTGTTGAGTTTAGTTTGAAAAAAGATACTGTATACAGGCTGGGTGGAGTATTATCAAGCAGCCAGGAACCATACAGCGTGTTTCACTTGAATACATAAAAGGCATGTGGGTCGCCTACCACCTGCAATAGACCCGCGAGACATTCTTGCTCGCTAATTCGTCTATCTCTGGTCCCTGTGCCTTGGTCTTTTCTGTCCTTTCGTTTCAAAGACTTTCATGGTGGCTCAGACGCTGTCGTGATTCTAGTTGTTTTTGTTGTGGCTTGTTTATTTTTCAGAAGTAAGATTCTTTTCTTTTTCTTTTCTTAGTCGTTTACCCTCCAGGTTGGTGGAACCCACGGACTCCGCGAGGGAACTCACCACTACCGCCTCTATGGGCAGTATCCTAGAGCTGGGAATATCTAATCTGAGTGGATACAACTGGTGAGGTGTGATTGGCACCTCGCCCAGGCGGCCTCACCTGCAAAGCGAACAGGGGCCTCATGAGGGAAGGTAATGAATGGTCAGGATGGATAGGCAAGGAAGAGGGAAGGAGGCGGCCGTGGCCTTGAAGAAGGTACTGTACCCGATAATCCGGAAAGGATCCTGATGGAATATCCATTGCCCCCGCTGGATTGCCTATTTCTAACTGTTCCGGCAAATACTCATTAGAAATCGCTTCCAACATGGCCTTTAGGGATTTACAGACAGCAGTTACCAGAATATTGTGGATCAACAACCAACTACACGGGGCACTCACCTTTACTTACCTCGGAGAATGGGACTTCAGCTTCGCCTACACTATATACCCAATACTCTGCTCGTTATATTTAATATGAATCACTCCAACAACAATGGAAAACAATCTGAACAAATTTATTAACAAAAATGTAAACTAATCTACTATAAACAAATAACAATAAACGAATTTAACAATAGACATTAAATTTAAAACACGCAATCATTCACACCTCCTTTCAATTCTACATCTTACTACAATGCCGTATTAAAAATTATGAGTCTAAATATTGGCATGTTTTTAGGCCAACACTGCGTATAAATAAAAACGTTTAGTGAAGCCTCTAAATGGCATTCCAGACACCTGATTTCATTCACAAACCTGGGCTGTAGAACGCACGTGCAGAAACTTGGTTTCATCAATGAAATATCGGCACCACGCCGAACTCAAAACTGGTTTATACAATAAATACAAGGCTGTGAGTCTACACCTGTTATATTATGTAATCGCTCTCCAATGCTAACGGTGAATCATTCTCGCTAGCCCACAGAGGCTGCTTGTGTGTGCATTTATAAATCACGTAAAAATTAACATTTAGATCTTACAAAAGTTCACATAACTACTTTGTTTCTTAAACAATCATTCTAAAAATTTTATACACTCTTTCATTCGCACTCCGTAATCGTTCTAGACCAATTCGGTTCCACATTTGCTCTTAACAATGAATAATCATTCACACCAAAAACATCCGCTCATAAAACACACACTATTCCAAAACAATTGATTAATAAATCCTATTAAATTATTTAACTATTTAAATCATTTCCACAAAAATATTTACATGTAATTTGTTTATAATAATATCCATTATCTAGTGTTGCTAACGCGACACTTTCGAGATTCTAACTTCTCGGTTACAATATAATTCTTAACTAAATATATACACTGGTTTTTCACATAACCATCCTTCTCTAACGTTCCGTAGTTTTAATATACCGCTTACACCTCGTCTTATATAGGTTTCATTACATTATCGGTATAATACAGTCGACTGATGAAGGTAAACTGTACGTAATTACATAAATTCGGGTTTAATAAAATTTATTAATAGTATTATAGACGTGAGTAGACAATCTTTCTCAAGTTGTATTTCCGCTGAAACCCTCCTGTTAACACAGCTAGATCGTTAATTCACAAGAACTGGACTACTTGTATACAACGGCTCTTATCATGATACATGCCTTTTTATCAAAGAACAACAATACTTTGACTTCCTTAAAATGCGGAATTCCCTCGCCTGAGCACTCCATAGCTCTACAAAACCTCATATAACAGTATATATGGCATAAACTATTATCATCTATTATGTTAAACAATAACTAAAAGGGATTAATTGTTATTAACATATCTTATGTAGCAATTTCTCTCAAATAATGGCATGACCCTCAGTATCATTGCACATGACTACTGGACTACAATTATACATGCGTAAATTCTTCAAACGAAACTTCCAATTGTAATGAACGATATTAGACAGTCGTGATTAACCTCCTAAAGTTTACTCCACAACAAGATAATTATCTGTTAACTCGTCTTTCGCAAATACATCTAATAAAAATAATACTCCTGTTTCATCTCACTTGTGAACCTATAAATTGTTTATCGTTGTAATATCATGTCCACAAATGACGTGATGTTACACAAATAGGATAAAATAACACACATGTTATTTATAGTGTCAGATAGAATTCAATCTTGACCGGGATAAACTAGCTTTGAATTCCTAGCCAAAGATTTGAATAATCTTCTATCAAAAGGTATTTCCTCTAACATATTAAATGAACAAAGCTCTTAGCTTTACAGATAATAAGAAAGGTTTGTCAATGTCGTAATGTTTTTCCACTCTACACAAAGAATGTTCATAGGAATTAAGACTTCGGTCTTATCAAACGACTAGTATTTCTTAGATCGTCGATAGTTTATGTACAATAATGATATAACAATATCATTCGATGTTTCTTCTTTTCTTGAAGTTATATGTCGTTACATTAAAGTGCTCAAATTAAATTTAATAAGAATTTAATTTGAAGCTATGACACAATGTCAGATTACTTGGTTTAAATGAAATTATTAAAATTCGAGAGTCGAAACGACTAGTCTCCTATGAGGCAATATGATTCCTCAAACAAAATTTTTAATGTCAGTTCCACAACTGATCCGTAGAATAAAATTGAAAAATAGATGAAATGCAATCATCTTCTAAATAATCTTGAAGTATAAAAAACTCAACACACATCTGAAGTGTAAAATACATAAAAGCACTGAAATACATGAAATGTGAAAATATAGAAATATGGAATAAGATCGCCGAAAATATGGAATAAGATCGCTGGCTCAGAATGTTACTAATCAAGCTTTATATAACAATGAGATACACTAATACCTTATTTAGACGAAAACTTGAAGATCAATGTAAGTATTCCCACAATACTTTAGATGTTTCCTCAGTACAAGACACTGAGATGGATCTGCATTCGGACCTCGGATCTGCGACCTCAGAGATAAGAAACGTCTCTCTCTGGAATTCGCCAACATTCGCCTGGACTCGAACGACATCCTTCTGGCAAATACTTCTGTGTTGCTGGGCTACCCTAGCATCTTGACAAATCTCTTCTGTAAAGTCTCCATTCTCCGTCGCAAATATGTATCGGCTTCATCATTGGAATATAATTATGGAAATATTCATACAAATAGTGAATGAAATGTTTCCATTGCTAATTGATGTTATATTAGTGTTCGTAGACTGACGAAAATGATGCACAAGATGGACCGTACACTACGTCTGTATTCAAGAATACGTTGTCTAACGAAGCTCCATCGTTGTATCTTAACTCCTGTTATCGAATATGTCTCTGGCGCATGACTATCTAGTTCATCATACCAACAATGTTAATTATGCTGAATGATAATGTTTGAAGAATAATAATAGTCATTCTGTTAATGTTTATGTGTTGCGCCAATATTAAAAGTTCTCCGCCACTGTTCACTTGAACTGCGTTCGTCAACTTCACGTTGCAATTTATAATGATATTCAGCTTTATTTCCAACACATTTGGAAATCTAACTTGGCAGGCTTATATTGTCGAAACGGTGAATAGTAAAACGCTCGACTTTTCACAATATAAGGTAGGCGACCTGTTCTTAATTTATATATATACTTATTAAACTTCAGATCTCAATTATATATGAGATATAATCAATACAATGTTCCTCGCAACTTCACGTAGAATAAAAGTGCGGTGATCTCTAACGCTCCACCTAGCTATCCTCGCGTCTCCACAAGTCGACAGTCGTCGCACTCGGACTAAGCCTTGGGATCTCCGTTAACCCAGTAAAAACACTTCCTCACTCTTCAAAGTCTGCTGGAATAAGAACCTCGATCCTTGGATCTCCCCTTCCAAGTCGAATTTTTGGCGGTCATATCAATCTCCCACCATAATTTTAGCGCGTAGATTACTAATGCTTATTATTGCGTAGATTAACCGATCTGCGGTTTTTAAAGTATCGGACATAATTTCTCTTAATATTCTCTTCATTATGTCGCCTCCGTAGCGTAGCGGTCAGCATGGTTAGCTGCCGCCCCGGAGGTCCTGGGTTCGATTCCCGGCTCTGCCACGAAATTTGAAAAGTTGTATGAGGACTGGAACGGGGTCTACTCAGCCTCGGGTGGTCCAAATGAGTAGAGGGGGTTCGATTCCCACCTCAGCCATCCTCGAAATTGTTTTCCGTGGTTTCCCACTTCGTCTTCGGGCAAATGCCGAGATGGTACGTACTATAAGGCCACGGCCGCCTCCTTCCCTCTTCCTAGCCTATCCATCCCAATCTTCTATCCCTTCCCATCCCTCGTGAGGCCCCTGTTCGCTTTGCAGGTGAGGCCGCCTGGGCGAAGTGCTGATCACACCTCCCCAGTTGTATCCATCCCGACCAGATGTTCCAAGCTCCAGGACACTGCCCATAGAGGCGGTAGTGGTGAGTTCCCTCGCTGAGTCCGTGGGAACCACCTACCTAGAGGGTAAATTAACTAAATAAAATAAATAAAATTCTCTTCATTACCGAATAAGAAAATCTTCTTCTAAGGGCCTAAATGTATAATTTCATCCTATTGTGTAATTAAAATTGATCCCGTCTTCAATAAGACCTGTTCTCATTGGCTCTGGGCTGGGATCCAATAGCATAATTTATAACAATATTTATAATATTAATCTCCAAACTCGCTGTTGCTATGCTAAATATAGCCTTCTAGAAGCGTCCATTGTGCAATATATCACGTGATCGGGCTCTCCCACAGTCTCGAGCTTGTAACACGACACTCTCGTTTCACACTTCCAGAAATTATATTTGCTAGTTAAATTTTATCATGGGGACGGAAAATACTCTCATTTTGTCCCTAAGTAATTCAATTTACGGGGGCAGTACCATCCCGGCATTTGCCCGAAGACGAAGTGGGAAACCACGGAAAACCACTTCGAGGAAGGCTGAGGTGGGAATCGAACCCCATCTACTCATTTGGAACACCCGAGGCTGAGTAGACCCCGTTCTAGTCCTCATACCACTTTTCAAATTTCGTGCCAGAGCCGGGAATCGAACCCAGGACCTCCGGGGCGGCAGCTAACCATGCTGACCGCTACGCTACGGAGGCGACCCGAAGTAAGATAACTATCATTATTCAGATAATGTTTGTTAAGTTGTATCTTTTATTTTGCTTTCACTAGGCTCTGCCTTTTTATTGTTACGCTATGGCTGTGACTAATAACTTGTAAATGATTGTTTTTACTTCATGAAACGGTGCCAAAACGTTAAGAATGAACAAAATAATTGGAAGAGAATATATTTTTTTTTAAATAAGAGAGACTTTTTTTTAACAGTCTACTTTTTTCGTTTTTCCATTTACTGATTTGAGTTTACCAAAATCCTCGTTTGAAAATATTTACAAACAGTTTTTTCTTTGGGGAGGCAATTGATTTATGTGATAAAAATGCATCGGTCAAATCAAAATGTAACAAGGATGAGTTGGACAGCTATTATTTATCTTCCATGTAATTCTTCTTTTTTAATTAACGGCAAACTGGCCCTACAAATTACACAGATTTTATTTAATTAAGAGTTACTACCAGAAAAAGAACGTGGCATACTAATACTTTACTGCTTGATATACAGTGCGGTCCACCAGCCCCTTATATTTTTTGGAGGAAGGCAACCCAACTAACGCGTATATCATAGTCGTCCTAAAAACTTTAGTACTTGCTCCTTTACGGCCTAGTACAACTTTACGGTTGAGTTCATGCTCGCGAATATAGTCGAAATCATTGGCAGCAGTGTTATTTCAATGCCATCAACTCTAACGAATGTGTGAATCGACACATCCGAACAACACTGCCTTATGAAGGATATGAAGTGTCTATGAGAACTACAAATAGACTCAATACGTGACAGCATCCCACTACGGCTCACGGTAGCTAAGATGGTTAAAACGTTCTTCTCTGCTGTAATGTCAGCCATGCTGCAATGTAGCAGGTTCGACCCCAAGGCAAATAAGTCATTTTTTTTTCGCTTAATGCCGTTTACAGTAGCTGCACTACGGCACATATCTACCCGTTCCAATGAATGAATTTGAAAAGTGGTATGAGGACTGGAACGGGGTCTACTCAGCCTCGGGTGGTCCAAATGAGTAGAGGGGGTTCGATTCCCACCTCAGCCATCCTCGAAGTGGTTTTCCGTGGTTTCCAACTTCGTCTTCGGGCAAATGCCGGGATGGTACCTACTGTAAGGCCACGGCCGTCTCCTTCCCTCTTCCTAGCCTATCCATCCCAATCTTCCATCCCTTCCCTTCCCATCCCTCATGAGGCCCCTGTTCGCTTTGCAGGTGAGGCCGCCTGGGCGAAGTGCTGATCCCACCTCCCCAGTTGTATCCATCCCGACCAGATGTTCCAAGCTCCAGGACACTGCCCATAGAGGCGGTAGTGGTGAGTTCCCTCGCTGAGTCCGTGGGAACCACCAACCTAGAGGGTAAATTGACTAAATAAAAAAATCCAATGAATGAATTTTTATTTGGTCCTGAAAAGGACCGTTTTTATTCGATGCTACGTAGGCAGGTTAGACGATGACATAATGGTCTGTAGGAAGAAAAGGAATAAAGCTTGTAGTTTAGCGTGACCGTTAATCTCACGATCATAAGCCACGGGATCTCCATTTTACGTGAATTCGAACCACAGGACATGGCGTTGGTGAGAGGCAAAGAGCTTGACCGCTGCGCCACCACACTCCCCTGTAGGAATAAAGCAAGGTACTCTGCATGTTCAGTGTAGCAAGTGTTCGAAATGTTGACCACCTTGCTTGGTGCAGATTTCAGCACGACGTATTACGGACAGTCTTGCACGCTGTAACATCTGAGGTGTAACAGCTTGGCAAGCCTCGGTGATTAGTTGTCGAAGGTGGTCAGGATCTTCAGGCTCCTGTGCATATACTACCTGCTTTAAGTGACCCCACAGGAAGAAGTCAAGTGGCGTAAGATCGGGTGATCTGGCAGGCCAGTGAACGGGTCCTCCTCTTCCTATCCGTTTATTTGGATATGTATCATGAAGATGGTTCCTGACGACTAATGCCATAGTGGGGTGTCGAGGAGGCCATGGTCGAATAAAAGGCATTCTCTGCGTCACATACGCTCTGTTCAGTACATAAAACTGGCGAAATCTCGACAGATATTTATTAATATTTATGTTCGAACATAAAGTATTTATAATAATTATCGTCGAACATAAACAGTCGTGTGCAACTCGCCTATAATAGTAATTAAGACATTCGCATACGCTCGTTTTATAAACTTACTCGTGTCTTAATTATTGCCATCATGGGCTCGTTGCATAATGCACCATGCCGAAATATAGTTATAGTTCAAGTTTCATTATGATAGAGGTTTTCCAAAAATAAGAGCACACGATTTTCATTACGATACAGCTGTTTGACCAATTGGGTAAGGTTCACATCGCACATGCACTGACTTCCAAGGCCTCCTATTTTAAATTTCATTGCCTGGGAAGTGTCATAGTGGCGTATTCGAGGAGGCCATGAAAGAATACAATCGTCCAATGCGCACTGTTCAGTAAACGAAACTCGACAGTTATTTATGAATATTTAATTTCCTGCTGAATTAACTCTCAGGTAGGATTATTTTTGTGCAAACAAAATAACCTGTGTTGGCATGCTTGTGGAATTGATTATCAAATCTTTATCATCCACTCGAGGCCTACCTAAATCATCTAGGAAGTGGTTTCCCGTGGCATCCCACTTCTCACTTTCGATCCTTGTGGTGTATTCTGCACAACCTATAGTGTAAACAACCGTAGCTGAAAATAGCGAGTTGGTCACTAGTCGTGGCCGAGTGAGGTACGTGTGTGTGCGCTGTGTGACCGCATTGGAAGAGTGTACGTTTCCTAATACCGGTGCTTCCGATAGTTCCACGGGTGTACTGACCTTCCGTGTGTCATTCAGACAATACTTTTTCAAGTAGTGTTCCAGATAGGACAACAAAACCAGAAACCCAGAAAACTCCGCTGAAAATCATGTCCGGATACCAGAGGAAAAACACCGTACGCTGCCAATGGGACAGGCAGAGTTCTCGCCCCACACCAGGAGAAATTCACCGCTGGATTAGCGATACCCTCCGGTTGACTGTCGACCAAGTAGAAGCCATCCAGTTAAATGCGCAAGAAAAAACCATGTACATCAAGGTAATCAGCATATCTACTTATCAGAAATTGCTAAATACTTTTGCAGATCCTATTAAATTTCAGTATGACTCAGGCGAAATGACTAATTCTAAGCTCTCCACAGCAGATTCCAATTTTACCACAGTGCGTATATTTAATGTCCCACTCGAAGTTCCCCCTGAAATTTTCAAATCCGTCCTGTCGAAATATGGCACTGTGAGTGACGTCAGGAAAGAACAATGGTCTTCTGCTTATCAGTTCCCGCTGTATAATGGAATACGTGCAGTCACTATGGAAATCAAACAAGATATCCCCTCCACTGAGACTTTTGGTGGCCATTCTGGCTATATATCATATAATGAACAGAAACAGACCTGTTTAATTTGCAATGCTAACACACATCTACGTATCAACTGCCCAAAGAAAATGATTCCCCTCGGTATAACTCCTACACAACAACGACGTGTCCAATACTCGGAAGTTGTGACACAGCTAACGACACATGAAAACATGCTTATTGATCAGTCAGCTGGGACAACACCAGAAGTGGCCTCGGACACACATGACGCAGAACTGGTACCTTGCACTGACCAGATAAGCGAGCCACAGAGTGCCCCTGTGCTATCGGCAACCTGTATCGCAGCCTTAGAACCAACGCTGCCGTCACTACAGGCTACCACAGAAATTTTGTCTTCGCTGACCCCACCTTCTCTGGTACCTACCGACTCACTTAAGCAGGTTGATCGGGGATCCGAGAACGTATCTAAGAAGATTAAAACAAATGCCTCGATTGCCGTCCCAGCCCCGAAGAATCCAACTGGCTCTACAAACGTTCCCGCAGCTGTGAAAAAGAAACAAAATCTTCATTCTACGTCATCTAGGGACCCACGAACGCTCTCAAACGCTGACAGCCGGCCTATGAATGGCAGTCATAAGGAACTATCTCAACCTAATTTGACATAGTGCACCAGTATATTTCTCACCTGTGTCTTTTTTTTTCTCGAGTCCACCTTCCAGTATGTCTAGCACAGTTTTTATACTTCTCTTAATGGCGCAATTTCTCACTGTGGCCACTGTGAATATCAATGTAATAGAATGCCCTCTGAAATTTCAACTGTTGGAGAGATTCCTTCGAGATGCAGACATTGACATTGCCTTCATTCAAGAAGTTGCTATACCCTGTTTGCCCATATCTGCCTTCTACAAACAATACATCAATACCGGTACTACGAATAGAGGGACCGGATTCCTCATAAGACATGATATCCCACTCGAAGGTGTGCTATGTCATCCATCAGGACGCATAATATCAGGACACATAAACAATACCACCCTGATAAATATATATGCCCCATCCGGGTCCAATAAACGTGTGGAACGGAAAATGTTCTTTCAACAGAGTATACTGCCTCATCTGCACGACGTTAAGGAAAAACTTATTCTTGCAGGGGATTTCAATTCTATTCAACGCCCAGAGGATTCCACTAGTCCATACCAAGGTATCAACCCAGCTCTCAGGACCCTTCTTACCTCCCTACACCTCATTGATGCTGTGGATAGTTTAAGGGTGCCCCTGCCCCATTACACCTGTATAAGTCACAACTCCTCATCACGAATTGACCGCATCTACTTTTCACAGGAACTTATCCAGCCTAGACGATATGAAGTGATACCTGCCAGTTTCACTAACCATCATGTAAATGTACAATCTCTTACCCCCATCCCATATTTCACATAGGAAGAGGTTATTGGAAACTGAATTGCTCGCTGTTACTGGAGGAGGAATGCCAAGATATTTTCAGACAACACTGGACTCGTTGGGTCCAACAAAAATGCAAATTTCGCGACTGCGCAGACTGGTGGGATATTTTAGTTAAACCAGGGATCCGCCGTGTCTTTAAGAACATATCCTACCAACGAGGTCGGGAAAGACGGGATGCAGTTGAATTTTACTATCGAGTTCTTCGCCAGCTCCAGCAAAGATCTGATGCTGGGGAGCGTATATATGACCAGATTCGGGAAGTTAAAACCAAGCTCCTGTCTCTACAGCAACGAACGCTCGCTCATATAAACGTGGCTTTAAAAGATCGTACAGTGCTCCCGGACGAAAGTGCAAATGTATACCATATCGCCAAAGGACAACGTGAGCGGCAACGTAAATATATCCACCGCCTCCGCACCAGTACTGGAAGTGTCGTCACCTCCCCTGACGCTATACGTAGTGAAATATCATTATTTTATCAACGGTTCTATGCTAAGGCTCCAATTGATCCACAGCAGGTGACCCTATTGCTTTCATCTTGCAGTAGCCAACTATCTCCGGACAACAAAACTCTGCTCAGCGCGGATATTACGGATGAAGAGATTCACTCTGTGGTTAAGCACCTCTCAAACAACCGCTCACCTGGCATTGATGGACTGCCATATGAAATGTATAAACACTTCTGGCCTCTCATTGGCAAAGAATTTTGTCATGTCTTGCGTACCATTCTCCAACGTCGTGCTCTTTGTCAATCACATCACGAGGGTACCATAGTCCTCATACCAAAAACATCCTCTCCCATGGCAGTTGGTGACTTCCGACCAGTTACTCTGCTCTGCAGTGATTATAAAGTCCTTACCAAAGTACTTGCATGCCGATTGAAGACTGTTCTACCTGATATCATTGGTGATGAACAATGTTGCAGTATTCCTGGAAGAACTCTGTTAACAAACTTAGCGATACTACGGGACCTACACCTAAAAGCCGAAATGCTCCCCACTGAGCCAATGAGTTTTCTCACCTTAGATCTTGATAAAGCTTTCGACCGCATCAGTCATGAATACTTGTACATGGTCTTGCAACACTTTGAATTTCCTGAAATCCTTATTGACTACATTCGTATGATAAATTGGAATGCTACGTCTCGAGTGCTCGTCAACGGTTTTCTTTCCCCTCTGATTCCAATACAACGATCAGTTAGGCAAGGATGTCCCCTTTCCATGCTACTTTTTGTCATTGACCTTGAACCGTTCATTCGGACTACCCAGGTGAAGCTACAGGGTTACAAACTGTCCACACATGTTTTTGGCATGTGCGCCTATGCTGATGACGTATCAATATTGATCCGCAATAATGAAGACATCTCCCACATCGATAGCGTCCTTCAGCTCTACCATATCGCCTCTGGAGCACAATCGAACCCCCAGAAAACTGCTTTGCTTCCGCTCAATACTAACTCAGTGATTACCCAACAGCCCTGGTTCCGGATAGTAAATGAGGTGAAAATTCTTGGCATTACCTGGAAGCAATCGCTTCTGGACACAGTGCAAGCAAACTGGACTAAGGTCATTGCCAAAGTTAGGGGAGTGCTGATCCAATTTGGTCAAAGAAACCTCAATATAGTGCAACGGGTCATGCTCCTCAACGTGTTTGCGCTCTCTAAAATATGGTATGTCGCACAACTTTTCCCACTTCCCAAAATGTTTGAGAGCCAATTGGCAAAATATACAGGTTGGTTTATATGGCAAGGATTTTTGTTCCGAGTACAACGGGAACAGTTGTATCTCCCATCCCGGCAAGGCGGGCTAGGGCTAACAGCTCATGGCATGAAATGCCGTGCACTCCTCTGCAAGAACGATATCACCATTCTTTCCCAACATGACACTTTTACGAAAGCGCTATACAAAGATATTCGAAACACAGCCCGTGGTTGTGATAGAGCTTTGCCGAAGATATTTAGGGACCATCAACAGCACCGTCTGGAAACTGTTCGCCAAATGCCTTCAGGGACTGTTCCAACGACGAAAAGTATTTATAACATGTTGCGGCAAGTGGTACACTCCAACCCGCGAATCGAGGCCACCACCCTCTACGTCCATTGGCCCACTGTTTGGAAAAATTTTGGGGCTATGACCTTTTCTTCTGCTGTACACTCCCAGGTTTTTATCTTCCTCAACGATCTCATCCCAACCGCTCTATGGCGATATACCATCCGTCTTGAAGCTTACCCATGGTGTACTATATGTGGTCAAACTGATACGGCGATACACCGCTTCACATCATGCACGCGAGTTGCCTCCACGTGGCTGTGGTGTAAGGGAAAAGTATGTCAACTATTAAATGTGCCCACGGATGACCTTGATGACAGGAAATTGATTCGTTTGTCGGTGACCGCCTTCCCCCAAATTAAACAGACTGCCATTGTGTGGGTAATGGGCCAATATGTACACTTCGTGATGGACAATGATCAACATTTCTCGTTCCTGGATCTCAGGTATCACCTGCAGAAAGAGCGTTGGAAGCTTAGTGAAAGTGGACAATTGTACGATAAATATGGACACTATCTGGATTTTCTTGTGATGTAATAGTATGGTATTTATCATATCTGAAAATTCTGTAATTCTGTAAAATGCTAATAAAAAATAAAAAATAAATTTAAAAAAAGTTAACGCGTTGGACTGCGGATTGAAGGATTCGGGGTTCGATACTTAGTAGAGGGCGAAGATTTATAATTTGTATTCGGTACGTTTTATCGTCTGTGTCGACAACTTTATCAATGTCTTGCGACAGAAATGATACATGAGGTCACAGTTAATTATTGAGGATGGGGCACTAGTAATATAGCATGATATTCCATATTGTTCTATGAATGGCATTGGTCTTTGTGATCGAGTTATATTGTAATTGTTAACAATCCAGCACTATGGCTCACCGGGTTTCATCACCATTCTTACTAATTAGTAGTGGAACCGAGGATTAAATGATGAATTTAGCTGATAACATGGTACTAACATAACTGACATAACATGATATTATGCGATAGTTTTGGGCCGGTAAGAACCAAAAAGTAAGTAATAAGTTTTTTTTTCATAGGAATACATTATGTAGATTGTTTCTGTACGTTCACACTTATTTTTCCTATGTACATTGTATGCATTTATATCACCCATTTTTGTGCTTACTGACAAAATATATTGAATAATGTTGTAGTTATTACGAGTTATACCGTAATTATCCTGCATTCCGCTTTAGCACTTTTTTAGTTCACAAAGGGTTGAGTTTAGAAATAAACTTATTTTAGCTTATTTTCATTTATGAAAAAATAAAGGCTTATGGGATCACCTTTTGTCCGTGTGTGTGTGTCCCTAATCAAATCTAAGCAGCCGAAGCGATTTCAGTAAAACTCGGTAAGTGCATACTACCACCTCGTCCGACCTCGACCGTGCCTATCAAATTTTAATACGTTTCACAATTCCAACATGGTGGCTGCGCGAATTATGTCACTGGCATTCCATATCTCTGCAACAGTAACAGATAATACCCTGAAATATTGTACGGTGATAAGGGTACTACTAGAAGTTCATATATGTGATTTTCATAAACCTGCTAAGAACAAACCGAACATGGCGGCCAAGCGAAGTTGAAACATTTAAATAGACTTTTCTCGCGATTTAACCATCCGAGCGCATTGAAACTAGCTACAACAAATGTATATACATATTGTAGTTCACTGACAGTAGTTTAAAATTATTTTTTAATTTGTTGCGTCCTAATCATGCGATCGAAGTGAACGTTTGAATAATGAACCTACGTATTAATCTTCATCTAATGGCACATAACTCTATAGCTTACATATATAACAATCCAACATGGCGACCATCCGAAATATTTATACGGTTCTCAATATCTACGAATCTATTACATCAATCAAGCTGAAAGTTTGTGTGTTGATAGAGGCTATTAACATAAGTTCACCTATGGATCATTCAATTACCTGGCGATCACAAAACAAACATTGCGGCCAAGCGAAGTTTAAACATTTAAATGGAATTTACTCGCAATTTAATCATCCGAACGCAGTGAAACTTGGTACGGTAAATGTTCATAACTGACATCCATTTAAACTGAATTGTTTTGATAACCCCAAGATGGCGGCTGTGCGAAATTTCAAAATTAAGTTTCTATATCTTGTGGCCTAATCATGTGATCGAAGTGAACGTTTGAATAATAAGCCTACGCAATTATCTTCATCTAATGGTACATAACTCTATGGCTTACACATATGACAATCCAACATGGCAACCAATCGATGTATTTTGACGGTTCTCAATATCTACGAATCTATTACAGCAATCAAACTGAAATTTTGGGTGTTGATAGAGGCTGTTAACTTAATTTAACCTATGGATCATTCAATAACATGGTGAGCACAAAACCAACATTGTGGCGACGCGAAATTTGAATATTTCAATAGATTTTTCTCGCGACTTTTCATCCGAGTGCTGTGAAATTTGACACGGTATATCCTCATACAAATGTTAATAGACCGACGTCTAATTCTATGGAATTGTATGAGATTTAAAAAATGGCTGCTGTGCAATTTTTTTAAATCTCGTCATTTCTCGTATCCTCGTATCCAGTAGGATATATGAAGTTAGTTCTTCACGGAACTACTTGTTTACGTCTAAATGCATTACATATAAAAGTATCCCAAATGTTATACACCTAAGGACACCAGTTATCCTTCGTTCTCAAATATCACTGTTAAAAGTATGGCAGGTATATTATGATGCTGCCTATGCATCTTTGGTGGATTTAAATTTACCCCCTGAAATTTCCGGGTGAGGGGGAGAGAAACACTGCGCTTCTTTGTTTCACCCTCTGCCAACTAGATGGCATCCCCTGTCTGCTAAACACAATCGCTGAAGTTAGCCAGGGTATGCTATCGATCTGGTAGAACGTGTCCCACACTGCACCGGCAGTGCTTGTGAGCGCTACTGTATAGCTGTGGCAAACGTCAGAATCACGTTATCAATGCTACTAGAATGTCAGCTTTCTTAGGGAAGATAATATACCATTATTCTCAACGTTTTACACATATTATGATTGATTCATGGTAATGATTTGACGAACTTGAATTATCTGAGGCCAATAGTATTCCCGGTACTAAAATATTTCCTTTAACAGGAAGTTCGTTTGTTTTATCTTTATCACACCCGTATGTAAATGTCATCATATAGAGGTTTATTATGTAAGCAAACTCTGACTGCAGTAAACGCTCCCGCGACCGCCGCTTCCTCACACTACATCGACGGCTATTACGTCAGGTACAATCGTACCTCCGTGCCTTTCACCGTCGAAACTGGGTAACTGTTTGCAACTCCCTGCAGCAGAAAAGATCCAACCTGGCCTCCTACTGGAAGAAGCTTAACGCACTAACCGGTCGCTCCCCTACCCCCTATCCCATCATCCATCGTGGCACTGCCCCACCAGATCTGCCTGCCAAGCTCGAAATTTTCGACCCAGCCCGAAACTTCAATCTTCACCATACAGACGATGACGAGATCGACTCAATTCCACAACGTCCATATCTCCAACCTCACCTTATGCATCCCCCTATTCAACACCCAATCAACGAAACGATTACACCCATTGACATCCAGATCGCCCTCTCACAAACGAAAAACACTGCTCCGGGCCCCGACCAAATTCGATATGTTCACATCAAGGAAGCACCCCCAGTCTTCCTACGGCTCCTAGCCACCCTCTATAACTACCTCCTCCAAACCGGCTTCTACCCTGCACCTTGGCGCGCAGCAACAATGTTACTCTTCCCCAAACCTCACAAACCACCTTCCGACATCTCATCCTACTGTCCCATCTGCCTAACAGCCGTTCTCTCGAAACTCTTCGAGAAAATCCTCGTCCGCCGCACCCACCGCCACCTTTCCAACCACAACCTCCTCCCTCTTTCCCAATGCGGTTTCCGACCAGTTCTCTCCACCCACGATCAGCTCCTACGTCTCACCACCCTCACTGCTGATAACCTAAACTGACTCCGCCCAACCCTCCTCCTTACTTTCGATTTTCAAAGCGCTTTTGACACCGTCTGGCACGCTGCCCTCCTCCTGAAGCTTCACTACTACCACCTCCCTCTTAACTTCATCCGCCTCATCCGCAATTTCCTCAGTCCCCGCACCGCTCGCATCTCCATCCAACACACCCTCTCTCGTTCCTTTCCCCTGAACCAAGGCGTCCCCCAGGGTTCAGTCCTCTCACCCCTTCTCTACATCCTGTTTGTCGGAGATATTCCCCAGCCTCCGGCTCCTCTTCACCTCCTACAATTTGCAGACGACACTGCAATCCTCGCCCCCTGCCCCTCCGTCACCGCCATAAACCGCCTCGTTCAGCCGTATCTAGACACCTTCACGGCCTGGTGTGACCGTTGGCATCTAACTCTAAACACGGACAAAACTCACGCCGTACTTTTTCGTCTTCGCCGTCATGCCAACAGAAACGCTCTCGGCTACTCACCCGCCTACTTGGCACCTCCTGGGGTCTCCATCCACCTACCGTCTTCTACACCTATAAGACATTAATACGGTCTTTCATCACCTACGGTCACGTGATATGGGCCGGCTGCGCTGCCAGCCATTTCCGCCCACTCATTACGATGGAACGCCGCATTTCACGTATCGCACTCCACCTTTCACCGATACATCCAAGCGAAGACCTATACCGGCTAATGCCGTTGCCACCAATCACCACCTACAATCACCTTCTCCAACTTCGGTATCTTCAACGTGCTCGTCGAACCCAAAACCCCATACTGCAGCAGCTTGAGGCTCTCCCAGCCCGAGCCCCCGTCTACACCAAACTCGGCCTCACGCACCTCAAATCCCTCATCCCAGCCCCCGACTAAACGTCCCGCTCCCTCTCACTAAAAACGTGAAACACCAACGCCACTCCAGGCACTAAAAAAAAAAAAAAAAAGGCTCACAAATCTCTTTCTTTCCTCTCCTTATTTAATTCTTTTATTCATATATCTATTTAATTCATTATTTCTATCTTTCTATTTTTCTTCTACCACACAGCTCTTTTCTCATCTATACGACCATCTTCCACATCACACATCATCCCCATCTCCAACGAAATCCTCCTCCCCATAACAAAAATAAACTCATCTCTTTTCACATAGCTTTCTTTTCTTAACTTACATTCTATCTCTTCTACATCACTGCTCTCTTATTCATCCATCAATCCATCATGTCACCCATTACCTCCACCTCCAACGAAACTATTAAAAAAAATCATCTAAACAAACACAATCACTCTCCCTCGTCTCATCCCCTCACCCCATCCACACCAATACTCAAATAACCTCTTACCTCTCCCCTTTCTCACACATATTTCTCCCCTCTCCACTTCTCTCAGCACCCTTTCCCATCTCCACAAAAATCACCAACAATCCCTTCTCATAATACATCATCACCCTTTTCAAAAAAAAAAAAAAAAAAACAACTCGAAATTTAAAACTACCTTACTTTCACAAATGTCTACAATGTACAGTTCAAACTTCCTTCAACTCTCTTACTTACAAAGCAATCAATTCATAAACCACAAACCTTCAAACCTCCCAACTCAAAAATTACAATAGTACAATGCACAAAAGAGCAATTTTTCTCCAACTTACCAACTTTAAAACCTAAATCTTAGCCAAGAGGTCAAAACATTTCTCCTTCTCCAATTTATCCACTACACCACCACCCTTCTCCTATAACTCTATCACTCCCAATACAGTCCCCTCCTCTGGCCCAAGAGATGGTGCGGCCATCTATAGGAGCCCGCCCACCCTTTTCCTGGGTGGGAATGAAATGACCCCATATATATATATGACTGCAGTTGTGCTCAAAAAAAGTAACGATTGCCTCAATTTTCTGCGATAGAACATATGTAATAAACATTTATATTCACCTAATTTTTGGAAGCCCATCCGAATGTGACGATGGGCAATCAGTGAAATTAAACATAGATTTATATTATTTGAAGTCTGTCAAGATCTCTCCATTCAGTCAATAGTCATACATTAGTTCCGGTGACAATATTTACGTTGAATTCCATATTTCTGCATATTATCAGTCCTACCGATTACCCAATAACTCCCCCTGGGATTCGAGCCGTTGACTCTGAATATCTCGGAATGCATGCAAGGATACAAATTCGATAATACTGTCCTCATTTATTAGACCACAACATTTCAGTTATATTTTGAGCAAATTTAATACTGCCATCATTCCGTAGATAATATTCTAAATAGCCTAGGTCTATTTAGAGCAGTGTTTCCCAAACTATTTTGTGTGTGTACCACTTTAAGAGATGAAAATCTCTCGCGTACCACCTAATGGTTGGGAGATATAGTAACTATAACCCCACCACCACTACGTAGCAGACCAAAAGATGGATTGTAAATTGTGTTTGTTAGAGTTAGACTGTTGGAGTTAAAGATCAAATAATAAAAAAAAGTGTGCACAGTTGTTTTATTATTTATTACAATAACTATTCAATTCAAACATTCAGAAATTACACTGTACAAATAATATTAATAAAACAACTCTTAATAATTAAATCAAGAACCCAAGTTCAACTAACAACTTCAATGTGAAGGGTGAGCTTGAAGATTAGAAGCCAACTTAGGAATGTCTGGTTTTAGATTGCTGAGTCTCAAATGAAGATCGTTTTCCACTGTAGGAGCCTATTCCGGTATTTGTTCTTGAGATAAACAAGTGAAGAAAACGCTTCTCAATCCAAAAGTTCACACGAGCCATTTTTGAAAAAGTTTGCCTTAATTCTGAATCACAATTAAATTCATAAAACGGCTCCTTATCTTTGCCCCAAAAGTCCTCCGGCAACGTATCAATGTTTTCATATTTTTACATTTTATATTTTTTGGAACTTATCTAATATTTTATATTTTTCGTAACATCACCGCGTACCACCAGTGGTACGCGTACCACAGTTTGGTGAACGCTGATCTAGAGGAATATGGATTAAATCTTAAGAAAACTAGACTCTTTAGTTCGTCACAGAACGATGTATTAGCTAATTTGCATTTATGAAAAACAAGAGATCACCTTTTGCCCGTGTGCGTGAGTGTATGTGTGTGTATCCCCCTAATAAAATCTAAGCAGCCGAAGCGATTTCAGTAAAACTAGGTAAGTGCATACTACTACCTTGTCCGACCACGACCGTGCCTTTCAAATTTTATTACGTTTCACCAATCCAACATGGCGGCCACGCGAAATATTTCACTGGCATTCTATATCTCCGCAACAGTAACCGATATCACCGTGAAATTTTGTAGGATGATAAAGGATACTATTAGAATTTAACTTAGGCAACTTTCATAAACCTGCTAAGAACAAAACGTACATGGCGGCCAAGCGAAGTTGGAACATTTAAATAGACTTTTCTCGCTATTTAACCTTCCGAGCATGGCATGTTAAAGAACCTTCCACTAATTACACCTGTGTGAAGCTAAATTGTATAGGTTAGGAATGTAAACAACGCTTTTAGGTTTCTACGTTCGTTGCCAAGAGCCGACTGCGGTGGCGTCTCGTAGTCTACTTATGAACCAGGCCTAGTAGTCATTGACGGTGGCGTTTGGCGGCAAAAGTAGGAACTATTTGAAAAATTCAAAGTTGCAGTCCTTACTTGAATTAAAAAACAGATACACACACTAATACAGCCATCACATTTAACACCGGTTAACAGACAGATTCTACACACACCCAAAGTACACGGGGCTACATGACCGCGTTGTCGCAGCCCCTAAACTAAAGAACCAACCAACCTTCCGAGCGCATTGAAACTAGGCACAACAAATGCATATACATATTGTAATGCACTGGCATCTAATTTAGTTCAATTGCTTACATAACCTCAAGATGGCGGCTGTGCGAAATTTTAAAACTATTATTTAAATTATTGTGTCCTAATCATGCGATCGAAGTGAACGTTTGAATAATGAACCTACGTATTAATCTTCATCTAACGGTTCATAACTCTATGGTTTACATATATAACAATCCAACGTGGCGACCAACCAAAATATTGAGACGGTTCTCAGTATCTACGAATCTATTACATCAATCAAGCTGAAATGTTGTATGTTGATAGAGGCTATTAACATACGTTCACCTATGGACCATTCAATAACCTAGTGAGCACAAAACCAACATGGTGGCAACGCGAATTTAAAATATTTAAATTGATTCTTCTCGCGACTCTTCATCTGAGCGCTGTGATACTTGGCACGGTATATCTTTATACAAGCCTGACGTCTAATTTAATGGAATTTTATGAGAACCAAAAAAAGGCGGCTGTGCAATTTTAAAAAATCTCGTTTTCATTTCCCCTGTCGTAAGTAAAACCAGTAGGATATATGAAAATAGGCTATTTAGTTCTTCATGGAACTTAATATAGGCCTAACGAAATATTTGAGGGGCGATGAGGACGAGATAATATATGTGTAAAATAGTTTAACATCAATACTGTTTCTTAATATACAGTCTTAGTACACACTGAGCTATGTGCAGGAATTAGTAATTTCTCAATATTCACGCCATTTGTGCGGGTTTGAAAATCATATTTGTCCCCAAAATGCTCAATTTATCTCCCAATCATTGAAGAATTATCATTGAATAAAGATAAGGTTATATTAAAATATTATTTCCTATCAGGAAGATACAGTAGGTGCAACATTTTAATAATAAGGGCGATTTATATAAAATATATGACGGTAACTATGTGAATACTGCTATAATACGTCTTAATTATCCCATTACAACAAAAATAAACACTATTAGGGAAGTAATTGTGTGGCATCTGTAGGTATTCGAGGAATTGTGCATATACAACCTTTCGATTATTGATGTATTAACAGCTACGTATTGTGCTCTACAGTCTTTTTCGACTAGATTTACAATGGGTTAATAATGCACTCTAAGCAACATCACAGGCTCAACTGGAGGCGAAGTGAATATACTCTGTGAAATATATAGCCACGTAGCTTTCTATCTAAAATATTAAGACAACTCCCGGGCAACGCCGGGTACAAAAGCTAGTAAATTATACATTTTTAAAAATCCGTGGCACTACTGCCTACCAATTGATTGCTCCTCAGCCATTTGGTATGCAGATTGCGGTGTGACGCGTGGTCTGCCCGTCAGGTCCCCTCAGCCGTTAATCTTACTTTTCTTGACTGGGGCACTGCCCCTCTGTTCAGACAGCTACTCAATTGCCCTCACGAAGCAGAGTACACCCCGTTCCAGCCCTCACGTCAGTTTATAAAATCCATGATGGAGCTAGCAATCGAACTCGGGCCCTTGGGTTGAGAGGCAGGTGCGCAACCCCTTTACCACGAGGCTGGCGTAATAAACGATAAATACTTCCACATAGTAATAATTTATATATTCATGACCAGTTTCGTCTATTGGCAACACCGTGGGTGATGGGGTAGTAGGGCTCGGGTTTTCATGTAATACCATCATGCAAAATATGTAAAGCTTGTTCCGATTCAACACGAAACTGTAAAATGGGTTGCCTACCCCCCGCAATCGGCTTGAAATCTGCTGGCAGCGTGCTAGCGACGGGGCTGAGTTCGATTTCACAGATTGCTGCCTTCTTATGCAGCATTCCAAAGTATTTTGCTCTTTCAAAATATATTTACACAGGCTTCAGAATAAGTTTGAACGATTTCTGTTTCAGAACGTTTTATTTTACGCTTCCGTTAATGGCTTTTGTGGTATTAGGTTAAAAAGCAATGAATTATGTAGTAAATACCATACAACACAAAAATACATTGTGTTGTAATAAACTATGTTGTAAAATAAAATTTTATTTCATCGATATGCTCTGCGAAAGCCATTAACAGAAGCGTAAAATAACAAGTTCTGAAACAGAAATCGTTCAAACTTATTGTGAAGCCTGTGTAAATATATTTTTAAAGAGCAAAATATTTTGCAATGGTCCATAAGAAGACAGCAATCAGTGAAATCGAACTCAGCCCCGTCGCTAGCGCGCTTCGAGCAGATTTCAAGCCGATTGCGGGTGGGCAACCCAG
The DNA here is from genome assembly GCA_946902985.2 of Meconema thalassinum. Taxonomy (NCBI): domain Eukaryota; kingdom Metazoa; phylum Arthropoda; class Insecta; order Orthoptera; family Tettigoniidae; genus Meconema; species Meconema thalassinum. The sequence goes on from OX336389.2 coordinate 1,296,770,859, forward strand.
TTTACAGTTCCTCGTTGAATCGGAACAGGCTGTGCATACTGTATTTACGAGGGCTGATTTTTAAGTATTACCCATTGTGAAATTATGCCGTTGCAGCACTGCAGTCGACATTCTGTGCAGGTGCGCGGTATACCTGCATCTATTGGCAAGGTTGAGACACCATTATGGCAACAGTCGCCCATGTGTGGGTGTGTTGACAAGCTTTTGAAATGGCATCGCCGATCGCGAGTGCCGCCAACCCGTAAACGAGAGTGAATACTCCCCTGTAAGATATCCTGCCGTTTGGCCACCACTGTTAGGCAAATTGCGCATGTGGTCAGGAGAATCCCTAAACATACGCAGTTCTCCTGGTAAGCACTCAATTTGCATGACAGTGGTGGTCAAACGGCAGGATATCTTACAGGGGAGTTTTCTCTCTCGTTTACGGGTCGGCGGCACTCGCGATCGGCGATGCCTATTCAAAAGCTTGTCAACACACCCACACATAGGCGACTGTTGCCGTAATGGCGTCTCAGCCTTTCCAATAGATGCAGGTACACAGCGCACCTGCACGGAATGCCGACCGCAGCGCTGCAACGGCGTAATATCACAACGTGTATTACTTAAAAATCAGCCCTCGTATGTAGTAATATTAGGTGAAATATTTTATGTTACATTTAAGAAATTTATATTACGTAATATTAATTAAATTTTTATATAAATGATATATTACACATTATATTACTCGAAGATTCTTCATTTTATTCATTATATTTTTTGCAAAATAAAGTGTGGTACAATAATTGATTATGTAAACATGTCCCTATTGTAGAAAATTTAAATAAATTCCATTATTATGTATGAGAAAGGGTGTACGAACTCAAGAATGAGTATTGCGAGGGGCACTTTTTGTCTGTGGGGTGGAAGGAAATATAGCAGCCTTTCTGAACAACAGGTTTAAAAGTAGAGCCTCAGGCACTCACTGGACAACTGAAATTAACTTAAGTCCATCCCCTGAGTCTCAGGCAGGGTGTGACGTGAATTCCCATCCCCTTATCTCCACGAATATATTTCTTGGAATTCTTCGATGACGCTTTCTCAGCAGCTTATGAATTGCTCGGAAAATCTGCTTCATATACCTGAGTTTCTAGTCAACAAATATTCTAGTACAGACTGTATTGAATTACCGTATATTTCATTTGCGAAAAAATACTTTTTATTACAGGAAGAGACAAAATATGCTATTTTACATAAACAGTAAAAGCATGTAAAAAAATCATTATGATCAAATATGTAAAATATGTAACTATAAAATGTAATTATATGATAGCTAATTCATATATATTATAATTTCTAGTTATATATAACAAAGGGAAAGAATATTTACACAGGCTTCACAATAAGTTCGAACGATTTCTGTTTCAGAACTTGTTATTTTACGCTTCTGTTAATGGCTTTTGCTGAGCATTTCTATGAAATAAAATTTTATTTTACAACATAGCTTATTGCAACACAATGTATTTTTGGGTTGTATTTTATTTACAACACAATTTATTGCTTTTTAACCCAATACCACAAAACGAGATACAATTTGGAAATGATGTGTTACAAAATTGTAATCAGTCTTCGACGCGACATATTTTGAAAGAGCAAAATACTTTGCAATTCTGCATAAGAAGGCGGCAGGCAATCAGTGAAATCGAACTCAGCCCCGTCGCTAGCGCGCTGCGGGCAGATTTCAAGCCGATTGCGGGTGGGTAGGCAACCCACTTTACAGTTCCGTGCCGAATCGGAACTGGCTGTACAGCATCTTTCCATTACCCCCAACATCCTGACTTATCTCTTTTATAAGTTGTTGTTATTTCTATAAATTTGAGGGTTCATTTAGCCCCTTGTACTTAGGTATGTATGGAAATTTGTCTGATAACTTGTGTTAGAGGTAGTCTAAGGAGGCGATGGTCAGATTCAGCGATGAAAGATCTCAAAGTGACAGGTGTACAGAGGAGGCCACAGTGATAGAGCTCAACAACTCCAACTGAGACCCCGGAAAATGAGAACTACACGCTCGCTGTCCTCTCTGTCACACTGGCTGACGGAGCTAGCGTCAAGTCAAGTTCCAGGGCAGTATCATCCCCTGGCGCGCTACGCTCCTTTTATCCTTTTATGGAGATTATAAATTAAGAGAATTATTTAATTTTTTGGTTGAAATTAAAATTAAACTATATCTTCTCGAGATATTGAGGGAGATAGAGCTTGTGCATTTGAAGTAGATGGAGTTTAATGAGTTGGTTGATTTAAGTAGAATTATTGTTAAGTATTCTAGATCTTGAATTGACTTCAGTTTTGCCTTTAGAGCTGCGAATACTGACTTTGGGTCTGCTGCTTGGAGCTATTGACCATGAGATTCGTAGAGGCATTAGATGATATTTGTTCGTTCGCTCGTTTGGCTTAAGTGTAGCAGCTTCAGATGGTAATAATAATAGTAAAAGTGGTATTTGAAAATGGTTTGAAATTGCAGTTACTTAGTTATTTTAAGTAAGAAAGACCTCTAGTAGGTTGGGTTTGGTAGTATGAAAAATTATAGACCTATAGTATGTTGTGGATTTTGAAAATAATAATAATAATAAGCCTCAGGTGTGTAGATTTATGGTTTAAGTATGTAAATGTATGGAATGTGTTAGTGGATAGTGTAATTGATGTTTAAAGTGAGTCTCTCGAGCGGGGAGTTTGAGTTTCACGGTGCTGTGCTCTGATTGGCTGGAGGTGTGCTATGATTGGCTGATGGTTTTAAGCTGTTTAAATGATGGAAATATTGATGTTTTATGAACGGAGCTAGCGCTCACACAGGGTCGTACTTTAAGTTGCTGAGCTCTAACTGCTAATAGGGGATCATCGAGGTGATTTTTTCGCAAACAGAGGCTTGCAGATTGGACGACACACTAACCCTGAAAAAATTGTTCATATTTTTCTCCTCTTTTTTTTTTTTTTTTTTTGCTCACGAATCAACAGCATTATAAAATCCACACCATTTACAAATATCTTTAACAAAAACAAATATCCTGCCTTGGCCTGCCATCTTGCAATAAACGAAAATTATAATCGGCAGCAAGGGTTGCCAACATAGTATAAACATGGTATAAATATCAACAGGTGCAATTCTTTAAATATAACTGAATCATTGCAATTATATCAAACACTGTAATGATATTTATGATTATGTGCGATCAACTTCTGAAATACATAACAATGGATTCCATTTTCGAAGAGTTCTATGTACGCCTACAACATAATACAGTTGTAATCCTGTTAGTGTCCGTGTAAGCCAATCACATTTAAGACATACAAAACAGAGCGCTAGGGCTACCAACACACACGATCAGTTCGTGCTATTACGTTTCCAAAGTTGCATAACCGGAGCATGATAAAAAAAACAGGGCCAAAATCATATTTATGTTCGACGATGTCGAAATGTAAACATTATGTGTCGGAAAACTGTATCATAATGAGGCTCATTATAACACTAGTTTTCATTATGAAACCGTTTCTCCCACCAATCAGAGCTCAAGAAAAAGTTGTGTGACCAATTAGGTAAGGATACCTTCGCGCATGCGCTCAAAATCCAACATGTCTATATAAATTACCGAAAGTGCACCGTCCATATGTTTGCGTAAATAAACTGCCCAGCACACAGAGCGCATGCGTCGTTCGGTCAGAGAGCATGGAAAACAGAGATATCCTACCCAGCGCTCTCACTCCGATCACAACATTCTAGTGACTGAATCTCAACAGATATTTATGAATATTTATGTTAAAACATATAATAAAGTTATAATTATCGTTGAACATAAACAGTCGAATGCAACTCGCCTATAATGGTAATTAAGACACTCGTATGGAAATTATAAAACTCGCTTGTGCTATTAAGTGATGAAGGCCTGATACTCATACTGATAGAGCCCACTCTTGTTTCCTGGTGTTGCGGGTGAGGGGATGGAGAGCGAATAACTGGAGGTATTCGTTGCCATGGCAACGTAAATTACAAAGAGGGCGCCATCGGCCAGCAAGGAGAGGAACCCACACAAATTTGGTGACGATGGCAGTTCATTGGGTGCGTCAGTGCGGATTTCTCTGTGCTTTAAGCCTATAATATAATGAGTTCGGTTGTCTGACAAATCGTTTGGCTGGTGTTGTAGTATGGGAGAGAACAAGCCCTGTAGCTTTAGCGAGATCTTCGCTCCGTTGCGTTGTAGTGCCACTCACAGTGCAGTCCACATTAAGCAAGGTTGAACTCCCGCTCAGGATATGTTCCAAAATTTCACCGTGTTGTCACATTTGTCTTCCACATCCCTCTGTTTCATGTTGAACCTCCTATAGTTCCTTGCTGGGATGACCTTCTCCTGTATTGCCATAATAATAATATTAATAATAATAATATTAAAAAACTTTACGAGCCTTACAGTAGTCGCATACGATGTGTAACATCTGACATAGAAGAAACCTCACGTGAAATTGTTGATACACCGGAATTTTATAATATAATTAGCACAAATATTAATCTATTGTAAAAGGGAGTGTTTTACAGATATTGTAGTTTATAATACGGAACTCGTTTTATTAGATGATTTGTAGCTTCCACCAGCACTAGCCTAAATAAAGAATACGATAAGGATCAACTAGATTAATAGACGCGACACCGCTCATAACCTTAAATTCCTTATAAATAGGCCAACTTGCGAGTAAATGCAATGTGCACAGCAGTAGATCATGAAAGGCTTGCCCAGTTCCCGGACCTCTTGATTCACAGACCAACACGTAATTTCATATGGATTCTGTTAAAATGAGTCATATGGATATGATTAGCAGCAGAGTATCAAGAAGGCAGTGCGAGAGTAGAAATATCAAGTAGGCAGTGAAGAAAAAAAAGAGAGTCTTGGAATTGTCATATATTATTAGTGTGTAAATAAAAAAGATGTTTGTGTGTTGATGAATGTCCAGGAGGGATACGATCCAGCTGGCAGTGCGTCTTACACACTTCCGTCCGATCCACTTCCGTCCCATTTTTCAAAATCACTCCCACAAAAATATCCAGCAACCGAGTGGAAGGATGTTACACATCAATATATATATATATTTTTAGCGTATGGCTTTTAGTGCCAGGAGAGTCCGAGGACATGTTCGGCTCGCCAGATTTGTAGCTGCTTCGAGGCGGACACCCAAAGTGTGAGCTACACGTACCGTCGCGTGTGGAGTGTTGTCTGGGGAGGAAAGTGTGCATGTAAGGACGAGGAGTTGGAAGGTAGCGGCTGTGGCCTATAGTTAGGGACCAACCCCGGCATTTGCCTGGAAGGAAGATGGGAAACCACAGAAGACCATCTTCAAGGTTGCCGGCGGGGGATTCGAACCTCCTCGCCTCCCGGATGTGAGTGACTGTCAGCAGTCATGCCGTAACGACCACGGCTAACTCACCCGGTAATAATAATTCTATTTCAACTTTATTACATACTTAAGCGGTTTCGGTGGCGTAGTTGGTAGCATGCTGAACTTCTATACCCAAGATCGCGGGTTCAAAACCGGCCGAAGTCGACGGATTATTTAAGAGCGTTAAAAATCCCTCTGCATGCGATCCTTCGGAGGGGGAGTAAAGCCAGCGTGCCCATGTCATAGATATATGTCATGTGAAAGAACATCCCACTAACTACAATTGTGTGAAGCTAAATTTGTAGGATAGATTTCATTACAGTTCTATTAACTTCCAACATTCGCCACCAGGAGCCAGTTGAAGTGGCATCTAGTAGTCAAGTTCACAGCTAGGTTTCGTTGACGGTAGAATTTGGTAGCAAAAATAGGAACTACTTGCTCCATTCAAAATTTTAGCTTGATTACAGTAATAGTTTCAGAGACATTGATGCTGGTGAAATATTTTGCAAGGCCACCATGTTGGATTGGTGACATTTATTGAAATTTAAAAGACATGGTCAGGTTTGGACAGGGTAGTAGCAAGTCCTTGCCAAGTTTCAATGAAGTCTCAGCAGCCGTTCAGCATTGGAAAAATGCCAACAGGCCCTACCAGAATTGGAAAGGCATATTAACAACGTTATGCAAAATGTTGTAAAAAGATCTTGATGTCTTCACAAGAAACTGTTAGGTGATATAGAAAAATAAGTACATGCTAACCAAGTAATGAAGATTGCCTAATTTCATTAACATTTCTTCCTATAATTAAGTTTTGATACAACCCACTCATTACTTTCCTCAATTAATAATAATGAACATAATTATATGAAGTGTTTCACATACAACAGCAATCACAGTTTTTTCTTATCTCTAGTATAATCACAATGAGATATAATTTAAAAGTTTGATGGTCAAGCAAATGGATTTTGGTAATATACGAACAAAAGTGGTTTTATAAACCACTGGTTAACATAATGTTGATTTCTTTATTGATATGGAAGGGCCACCCTAATTCTGTGATGGTTATTTTAACCACCTGCAGAATATGCTATGCTGTTCCACATATTTTTTTTCACTTCTCGAAAATGTTACAATTTTTATTTATTTTTTATTTTTTTAGCGTATGGTTTTTAGTGCTGGGAGTGTCCGAGGACGTGTTCGGCTCGCCAGAGTTAGTAGCTGCTTCTAGGCGGACACCCATGGGGTGAGCTACTAGTACCGTCACGTGTGGAGTGTTGTCTGGGGAGGAAAGTGTGAATGTAAGGACTAGGAATTGGAAGGTAGCGGCTGTGGCCTACAGTTAGGGACCAACCCCGGCAGTTGCCCGGAAGAAAGATGGGAAACCACAGAAAACCATCTTCAAGGTTGCCGGGGGGGGGGGGGGGGGATTCGAACCTCCTCGACACCCGGATGTGAGCAGCTGCCTGCAGCCACGCCGTAACAACCACGGCTTACTCACCCTGTAATGTTACAATGATCCTTATATAGGCTATAACACGCTAAAGTGTATGTTTCACAAAACTCATGCTCCTAAACCAGAGGGAGTTAGAAGGTGTGGTTTGTACCAAATTCTTCCAAATCGTCTCAATAGTACAGGAAAAAATCTTGCATTTTTTGAAAAGTCAACGGAATAGCCCCTGGCAGAACTGTTTCGCGTACAGCCCGCATAGCACTAGAGCCGGGCGGATAGTCAGTACACATGGGGCGCGCACAACCCACAATTTGTTTAAAAAGTGCGTTTAAACAAATAAACATATTTATAGAAGCCCGCATAACAGTCAAGCCAGGCGGGTTTATACACATGCGAGAGTTCTCGCACGGGTCCGCTAGAATTACATATTATATAAGGTGCGTTCATAAAGTAACGAGCCGGAGGCTGGAATGCGCAAACTGGTGACTACATCGGCTAATCGTGGCGTGTATAACGAGGTGTGGTTCCGACCAGAGCGTGGAAGGTCACAGCCCGTCGCTAGAGGCACGCGTGCTCGTCACGTGACGATACAAAGCGAGCAGCAGCATGCATCAATCGTCCACCGCTGCCAGTCGCATTGCAAACAGTGACATGGAGGCGTCAACCGAAGAGCAAGGACCACCGAGTGACAGTGAACGCCATAGCCGCCGTGGTCACTCCACGACAATTCACGACCTCATTCGGCCAACACAGTCGCAGCACTCCTGCAGAAATTCAAATGGGAGGTTCTCGGCCTCCCTCCATACAGTCCAGACCTCTCTCCCTGTGACTACGCCGTGTTTGGTCCCCTGAAAAGGGCTCTGCGGGGCCAACGATTCACCTCGGACGCCGATGTCCAGCTGTACATGCGGAACTGGTTCACATCGCAGCCCAGGGAATTTTATGAGACAGCCATTCACCGCCTCGTGTCACAGTGGGACAAGTGCCTCAACTTCTAACATACAGGTACTGGTTTCTGTAATTATGCCTCCGGCTCGTTACTTTTTGAGCGCATCTTATATATCCATATTGATTCAGGCTTCCAAGCAGAGGCAGCCGGTGCGGTGGGGTCAGACTCCAGGACGCCGCCCCTCCTCCCTTTTCCAACAGCCGCAATGTGCCCTCTCCTTGCCGCTAGGCGCACCCAATGAGCTGCCATCGTCACCAAAGTTCCTCTCCTTGCTGGCCGATGGCACCTGAAACTCGTAAGGACTCTTCAGAAATCATCCGCTTTGTAATTTACGTTGCTATGGCAATGGTGTGGATGTTATAATGCTCTTGATTCGTGAACAAAAGAAAAGGAGGAGAAAAATATGAACAATTCTGTCATTGTAATGAAATATACATGTTTAGTGATGAGCTGTGGCGGGTTAGTCATGTGGAAGACCAACATAGCCTTAACTCTCATGTCTGGAACGCCACCAGCAGTAGTTTTAAAATGCTCTTGATCCAATTTTCTGGAGTGTTTTATATCAAGAATACGAAGTACGTCCAGAAAGTAAGTTCCGTTTGGTAATAACATTAAATTGTGTACAGATACAGATTTTTTTTATTGCACAAAATTCTACAACCTTTAACTACTTTTCCACATAACTGCCGAAATGTTGCAGGCATTTGTCGTAGCGTGGCTCGAGTTTTTGTATACCTTCTTCATAGACGTGTGCCGCCTGTGTCTTCAACTACTGTAGTTATACGTTCCGCTGCAGCGGTTACAGAAGAACTGGTTCACGCGATTGATGACAAGATCCGGGAAAACCGCAGGTTTACAATTAGTGCTCTCGCTATGGAATTTCCCCAAATCTCACGATCACTAATTCATAAAATTGTTACCGAAAACCTGAACTTTCGTAAACTTTGCCGACGTTGGGACCAAAGATTCTTACGGAGCAACACAAAACAAAACGGATGGGTAGTGCACTTCAGTTTTTGACCCGTTACAATGAAGGCGGCGAAGAATTTCTGACACAGATAGTCACAGGAGATGAAACTTGGGTTTCTTACGACACCCCTGAAAGTAAGCGGCAATCAATGGAATGGAGGCACACTTCATCCCCAGCAAAGGTTAAGCCGAAACAAATCTTGACACCTCGGAAAATGATGTTTCCAACTGGTTGAAGACACAGGCGGCAAACTTCTATGAAGAAGGTATCCAAAAACTTGTGCCACGCTATGACAAATGCCTGCAAAAGTTCGGGAGTTATGTGAAAAAGTAGTTTAAGAGGTGTATAATGTTGTGCAATAAATAATTTTTCTGTATCTGTACACACTTTAATTTTATTACCAAACGGAACTTATTTCCTGGACGTGCCTCGTATAATTCAGCCGGACTCATTCTATCATGTAAGTTTGTAATAGTACTTATTTGAGCAGCACTACATGACTGGTATTTATTTGGGTGTGGTAAAGGTTCACTGTGATAAAGAATGAGGACTTGTAAACCATTTACCTGTCCTCGTTGCTTCCTAAGGAATTAGCCAGCTAATAAACCCCTATTTGTAGGTCTACTGTCTTAGCTCTCCTTCTGTTTAGTCTGAAGAGGAAAATATTTCGCTTGCATCCTTAATAAACTGGCTATCACATCTTCCTTTGGGTTCAAGAGAATGCACTTGCAATGTAGTTTTGCTCGGCAGCATTGAAGCTTGAAGTGATGAATCTTTCAGGTTTGGTAACAGTCTATTTTTCTGGGGTTTTCAACTCTAATAATAAAGTTTATTGGAGACATACTCTTAGAGCCGATGATAGTCTTTAGAAGTGTCTAAAAACCTTTGTTTTTTTTTCAAGTCTTATTCTGATACAATTTAGTTGGAATGACATTCTGGAGCATAGCCATGCTCGTTAAGCCACGCACTACGGCCATGAAGGGTAACTGCAACAAGTCAAGAGATCGACGGTTTGAATCCTGGCATTGACAGAGGCTATCCTGAGTGTGGTTTCTCGACACTTCCTTGCGACAAATGCTAGGATAGTACAGTACCTTATTTCAAATCGTGGGGTACCTAATACATCCTTGTCCTCAAAACATTTACACATACTAATACACTCATCACTGACAATCACACCTAAGTACCTAGGGCTGATGAACACTATGACCCAAGCTATTGAAATGAGAATAACATATTGGTATGATCTAACTATGGAGAGGTAACAGATGTGATGCTTACATATTGAGACTTATTGTTTACAATGCCTACTAGGATGTTTTGTTGTTGTTACCGAAATATTTTTTGCCATGGAGGCTGGATTTAGACAGCTCCTTAACCCGGTCCATGAGGCAATTATAATTGGCTACATGGATAATTCTTGCCAGGCGCGTCCACGTCGCGGGGGTGGGCAACGGTACTGTAATATACCATGGAACTACAGTACCGGCTAAGTTCTGGTGAGGACCCAGTCCTATGGGGTATAACATAGGCCCCGTGCATAGGGTTACGTGCGAAGACCTCAACGGAATCTGCAGCGGAGAAGATGGACTTCGGAACGGTGGAGATTGCGGAAGAGGCAACCCAGTACTCAGGGAATAGTATGAGTACAGCATCAATCGGCAGCGTCTGTTTCCCAGGTTAGGGGCGGCTGCAAGGGCGTCTGTTTCCCATGTTAGGGGCGGCCTGTATAATAGCTGGCAGTAGCTTAATAAAATGCCTTTGGAAGTGGCGACCTCATCGTAATAATAGCCTAAAATGGAAATGGCACTTCAAATGATTCGGAGAAGGTTAGGGCGTACCCTGCAGGCGACGCGCAGTTCTTTTGGTACTGGGGGAACTGTGAGAAATGGGCGACCAGTAACCGAAATGAAAGTGGGAATCATGAATGTCATGACCCTGGCAGGCAAGGTGGAGGAGGTGGTAGACTTCATGGAGAGGGAGAATGTTGGTTTGATGGGGCTGAGTGAAGTGAAATGGAAAGGTAAAGGAAGGAAGAAATTGAGGAAAGGATATACATTATACTGGAGTGGTGGCCAAGAGGCAAAAAATGGCGTGGGACTGATAACCTCGAAACAACTGGAGGAGTATGTTGAAGTGGTCGAGTGTGTGAGTGACAGAATAATGAAAATTAGAATGATGATGAAAATTGACGTGATGGACTTCATACAAGTGTATGCACCACAGACTGGAAACAGAGAAGAAGATATTGAAATATTCCTGGAGGATGTAGAAAGAGTAATTTCAGATGTAGAAGTGGTGATCATGGGAGATATGAATGCACAAGTCGGAAACGAGAGACAAGGAAAGGAAGAAGTCATTGGACCATATGGATATGGGAAAAAGAACCGGGAAGGAGAGGAACTTGTAAACTTTTGTGAAAGGAATGGACTGATAGTGGGTAATTCATGGTTTCGGAAGAAAAACGGCAGGAAAATTACGAGATATGGTTGGGGCGATAGAAGAACAAAATCAGTAATTGACTACTTTCTGGTGGAAAGGACTAATCGCAGAAAGCTGATAGATGTGACAGCCTTACCAGGAGAAGCATTTGATGGGGACCATAGAGCTGTGGTGGCAAAATTTAGATGGGAAAAATTGGAAAACCTAAAGGAGATCAGAGAAAGCAAAATAAACGTATGGAAATTGAAAGACAAAACTGTACAGGAAGATTTTCAGGAGAGATTGAAGCAACAAATCCCAGTTACTGAAGTGGAAAACATAGAAGAGGAATGGTCCCACTTTAAAAAGGCATTTGTTGGTGCAGCAGAGAGTGCTTGTGGTAGGACGTCAACAAGAGTGAAAGAGAAGGAGACACCGTGGTGGAATGAGGAAGTGAGGAAAGCAGTGAAAGAAAAGAAGTCTGCATGGAAAGAATGGAACCGAGATCAAACAGAAGAAAGCAAAAGGAAGTATCACGACAGCAAACGGAGGTGTAAGAAAGTGGTAGGAGAAGAAAAGAAGAAAAGTTGGGAAGAATTTACACGAAGAATGGAAACAGAGGTAAGTGGCAGTAAAAGGATGCTGTATGGACTTCTAAGAAGTAAGAGGAAAGAAAGAGTTACTACAAAGCTAGTGAAAAAGGAAGATGGAGAGTTTTTAACACACCCAGAAGAGATAAAGGGACGATGGAAAGAGTATTTCGATAAGCTACTGAATGTGAGCAATTGTACTGGTGAGATGGAAGTGACACAACCTGACGACTCTATAACAGAAGATGATATAACAATGCTGGAGGTGGAATTAGCAGTACAGAAAATGAAGATGGGAAAAGCAACAGGGGAGGATGAAATCAGTGTAGAAATGATAAACGCTGCTGGACCTGTTGGTATGCAATGGTTGTATCGACTGCTAAAGTGTGTGTGGAAACGGAAATGTGTACCAGAAGACTGGGAGAAAGGGCTAATAATACCAGTGTTTAAGAAGGGGGACAAGAAGGTGTGTGATAACTATAGAGGGATCACCCTCATATCACAGATAGTAAAAATACTGGAAAGGATATTAGAAAGAAGAATGAGAAGAAAGGTGGAAGGAGAGTTGCAAGAAGAACAGTATGGCTTCAGGAGTGGAAGATCCACAGTGGACCCAATCTTTAGCTTGAGGCAGGTGATGGAAAAGGACTGGGAATATGAAGAGGATTTGATCATGACTTTCATAGATCTAGAAAAGGCATATGATAGTGTCCCCAGAGAGAAGGTATGGGAAACCATGGTTAAGAAGAGACTGGGAAGAGAAATGTTGGAAATGGTGCAAGCAATGTACAACAACTGTGTTAGCAGGGTACTGACCCCAGTTGGAAAGACAGATTGGTTTAGGAACAAGACTGGACTAAGACAGGGGAGTGTGCTGTCACCTCTCTTGTTCATAATGGTCATGGACGAAATTGTAAAGGAAACAAAGGAAGCATATGGACATAAAGAAATGAAGTTACTGTTATTTGCAGATGATATTGTGGTCTGGGGAAGGAACACCGAAGAAGTGCAAAAACAACTAGATGCTCTGAACGAAAATATTCAGAAGTACGGCCTGAAAATCAGTATAGAGAAAAGCAAGACCATGGTGATGACAAGAGGGGAAAGACAAGGAAAGGGCACTGTGAAAATTGGAAGTCAGAGTTTGGAAATTGTGGACACTTTCAAATACCTAGGAAGTGAATTGATGCAAACTGGTAGGTTGGACATGGAGATTGGCAGGAGAGTACAGCAGAGCAATGCATTCTATCAAAGTGTAAGAAAACTTGTTTGGGATAAGGAAGTACCAAGAAAAAGCAAGGAGGTAATGTATAAAGTGTACTATGTTCCCATATTAACTTATGCAGCTGAGACTTGGACCCTGACAAGCAGGCAAGAGAGTAGAATCCATGCCAGTGAAATGAAATTCCTAAGAAGTATGATAGGAAAGACAAGGAAAGACAGAGTGAGGAATGAAGATGTTAGGAAGGAAGTTGGGATGGAAAAACTAAATGAGAGAATTGAGAAGAATAAACTAAGGTGGTTTGGACATGTAAAGAGGATGGAGGAAAATAGAATACCAAGACAGATGCTGGAGGCGAAGTGCAAGGGTAAGAGAGCAAGAGGAAGATCTAGAACAAGGTGAATTGATTCAGTGATGAACAGCGTAAGAAAAAGAAATCTGGACTGGGAGAAGATCGTGGAAGAAGAATGGTGGAAGGAAAGAGGAAAGTGGAGAAGTGCCATAAATACCCCGACCCGGCAGGAGCTGGATAAGGGGAAATGATGATCATGATGATGACCGAAATATTTCTTTTCAGCCGTTACATATTCCTGTTGATATGTTATGTAATACAATTCTTGTAACTTACTATGGATCCATATTTCTTGGCATTTATGTCACAGATTCCTCGGCTTGTAACACCATAACCAATTTGCCACCCGGATGAGAAACTAGGATGGCTGGCATATTCCTGACAATGTTCATGTCAAGGTTGGTCAAGAACAACATAAATAGGCTAACTAATATTGGGAGCATTGAAATAACTGTTTCAGAACAAATCATCGCTGTGAGCTGTGTTCACTTGGATGGTCATTGGTGTCTGCTGCAAACCCATGTTATAAAGGATTGTTGTTGTTTCTGCTGCTTGAATGTTGTGGCCAATAGCCATATATCATTAATTGTAGAGTTTACCAGAACCGGAACCAAACCCGAACGTAGTAGCTTTTTGAACATATATCATTCACATACCTTTCTGGGCGTCGTTAGGAATTTAAAATACTGTAAAATATCACTGTTGCACATTAAAAATACTACTATATATCACTAATATTCCTTAAATGAAGGTTTTTATTTGTAGCTTGTTCAACGGCGGCAGATGTTTGTGGCTGACACATTGACGTCATTTTGCGTTGCCAACATGTCCGATACAAAATACACCACACGACACCCGTAACTTCGTAATTATTTGAAAAAAGAAATAATTGGCAAACCATTGTCCCGGATAAAGATTATTGATGCGTGACTACCCCCACTGTGCGTGACAAAAAGCAGGGGTGTTTATATTAGCTGACGCGGCCTGGGTCGTGCTACCTAACAATTATTGGTCTAGGCGAATAGCATTGGTCTGGATGAAAATATTGGTCTAGGCAAAACCATTGGCCTGGATAAACATTATTGATGCGTGACTACCCCCACTGTGCGTGACAAAAACCAGGGGTGTTTATATTGTCTGTGGGCAGCGCTACCTAACAATTATTGGTCTAGGCGAAAACCATGGGTCTGCCGGATGCAATATAGTACCGAATGCGTGGGGTTGGCAATACTGTACATGATGCTAAAATGGTGGAGTCAGCTGGAATTAAGTCCTGATAACATTTGGGATGGCTGGGTGGGTTACAGACAGCGGAGGAGTAAACATCTATTACTATATCATCTCCAGGTACCTTTACTACAGGTATTTTGGCTAATTTCAGTAGTTTAAGAATTTTTTACTTCGGTTCAGGTAAACTCCATTCTTACTGCCATATCAACTTGTGCACGGATACCGGCGTTCCGTTGTGCACTTGACCTTGTGAGCTCAGCGGTAGGAGGGGGTGTAGAGTGGTGCTGGGAGCAAGCCAAATAGTTCCCAATCTTAGAACATTGATGCATGTGACAGTTGGTCCTCACAATCGGAAACAGACACACTTACAATAAAAAAAAAAGTAGTCTGGCGAATGTTTTGCACTTCGGTAGTATCCTGGGGGAGTGGAATGAGGAAGTGCAGAGCTACCTTCCCGGTAACTGTATGTATAGGTTGTCTGTAGTGGTACAGGTCTGACGTTTGTTTTTGGCCGGTGGCCGTGAAATCCGCGCATCCACTGTGCTAACCGTTCAACCTCCTTCCTTCTTTCCTTCGTTCCTTCTGATCGTGCGTGCGTGCATGCATGTAGTTGTTAGTGCACATGCTCACAATAAGAAGACATCCTGGCTGGTCGGAGACCTCTACGCAACAAGCAAGCACCGGCCAAAAACAAACGTCAGACCTGTATATGCATTTGTAGGTTAGACTAAGATTGGGAAGGAGGCAGCCATGGCCTTAACTTAGGAACCATCATTTGAGTGGATCGCTGTGGTGTGAACTAAGCCAAACTATTCTCAGTTTTGCATGTTCCGAACAGACTAGAATGAATTTTTGTTTGTTTGCAATCAAACCCAGGACCTTTAGTACATGGGTCTGAATATGATGGCTACTTTTGAGATCACTGAAGGTGACTCATGCCAAACAATGTTTACTCTTGTAAATCTATGCACAAGGGACTAATCACTTTCCTTTCAATATACTCTACCGTTCTGTGCCATACCAGTACTGTTTTAAAGTGTAGCATGTTTTGTGTTCCTTAGTAAATGCAGTAATGTATTGCTGTTTATATTGTTGCTCTGGGGGTTGTTGAAGTCTTGTTTTGTGCATTAGAAATTTCGGTTATGTTTTGTTTAGTTTATTTTTCTCATTTTATATGACAAAGGCCCAAATACTATCATATCTGGTATTTTGTGAAAGCCGACCCCATTAAAAAGTTAGGAAATTTCAACTATAAAGTTGTGTGTTGAACAAAGAGTGGGTCTACACGTCACATAGATGGAAGATAAAGTAAATTTGCACAAAGAATGTGGGACACTAACTTGTGACATCCAACTCTGACTGCCGTTGCCCTGCTACTGAGTCAATACGCTGGGCATGCTAATTCATAAACCAATGACACAGATGCACCCTCGACATGAGCTCAGAGGTAGAGTAATGGAAGCCGAAGTTGGAGGTTGCAAGTTCGTGTCGTGTATGCGTCTGACATTATAATTCTCTACTCTCCATCAACATGGTTTGTACACTTTGTGAAATCCAGGACCCAACATCCGGACTCCTCTATGCCCATTTACAGGATATTTCCTTGAGAAACCTGGCCTGCATTCTTCCATGTTGAGTGTCCTATAAGTTACATTCCGCATTTATTGTATTTATAGCTTGATGTTTGTATTCATACAGATCTGTCCACTGGATCCAGTTGAACAGCAAGTTGCATGAAGCAGACCTGGAAGAGATTGCAGTTACAATAGCGTGGTTCTTTTTATACTATACATGTACAATAATTGCATTTCTACATTGTGTGATGCAAAATAAAAATAAAAAAACTTTTTCATTTCCCTATGGTTTTCATTTATCTTTCTCCTTCCTTCTCATCACATTTGCAAGAGGGCCATGGGATTCAAACAAGAATTTGGAATCTGTGTAGAATAGCGGGAGGTGGTGTGGGGTGATAATAGAAGAGAGTTACGTGACTCTATAGTCAGATTTGGAGGTTATGAGGACGAAAAAGTGGGGGCGGGGAAGGTTGTTATGTCTTGAACCCTGACTCGATATTTCATTTTATTAAATTCGACTAATAAAACGTGTTTGATAATATATTTTAAGTTGTTTTATTTCATGAACTAACGTCAATACAAGAGGAACTATAATATCATTATCAGAATACAGCTACATATGTATTGTTTGCTGCCAACATTGCACAATGGACAATTAATTTCAAAATGTCTCGAATATATTGTTAATTGCCTGTGATATATTTTGTCAGAGTTAATGCTGTCAAAGGTAAAATATATTAATGTTAATTAATCCACAAAGGGACTAGCTCTGCGGAATATTCATAAAAATAAGCTGATATCTTAGGGATTTAGTTCCTATGTTTTCCCTACCGAAGAGAAATGATTGTTTTGTTTTTTTTTTTGAAGCCGGATTTGGGCGGATATAAGGACAATTATTTAATATGGGAGCTGGGACTCTGGTGTTATATCCTCTTTGATGAGTCTGATGCCAAGTCACTGCCAGCTGGATCGCATCCCTCCTGGCTGTTTTTAACTGCCTGCCCATTCCATGAATTCAGCATTGGTTAACGCGTACAACCTCGTTCATAAATAAAGGCGCTAGGAACCAGAACCAAGTCTCGATGACAGTCGCCACTTTCGTATTGGTCGCAATGGTAAACTTGTGTGTTCGAATGTATTCTGAATGATTTTATAATGGTGTACTACTGCGTGCCCTTCTGCAAGTCAGAAAAGGGTAAGTAAGAATACAGGGGAGTTTTATTTCCCGAGATACCGTCGGACAATTCTCTGCATGAGAAATGGTTAGGGGAGAGTAAGCAATTGGGTACCTTATGATCACTCTATTGTTTGTAGTCTTCAATTTCTTTCTGAGAGCTTCGGAGAGAATTGTACATTTTGGAGATTAAAGGTAGGATCTGTAAGATGTCCTAAAGGAGGAAGGGTGTGTTGCCCTACCACGCACGGTGCTTTAAAGTCCCTCAATTCTTCCCTCGTGGTCTAGTGGCTAGAATGCTTGGCTGTCGCCCCGCAGGTCCGGGTTCGTTTCCCGGCTCAGCCAGTAAATTTTATTCTGGTTTGAGGGCTGGAACGGGGTAAACTCAGCCTCGTGAGGCACAATTGAGAAGGTGTGGGTTTAATTTCCACCTCAGCTATGTTGGAAGTGGTTTTCCGTGGTTTCCCACTTTTACTCCAGGCAATGCCGGGATGGTTTCTAACTGTATGCCACGGCCGTTCCCTTCCCAATCCTCACTTCACTTAGAAATAAATACACACATCACAATAAGACAGGTTATCAGACACACCGAAGTACACGGGGCTACATGATCACGATGTCGCAAAGCCCCTGAATAAATCAACAACAACACCTCATTCTTCGTGGGCTGTCTTTTATTTCCCTTATTATTTTCTTGTCAACCCTTCTATTATGTAATTAAATGTAAATGATGCTTCATGTGGACATTTTATATGCTCAGTTGCAAAAGATCGAAACCGACGTTGCAAAAATACAACAAGCACTGCATTGTTTTGAGACTTCATTGTTGAATATCAGGCACAGTTTGCAGAGTTCAATCCAGACAACACAAGAGGAGCCAGGTACCAAAGAGGTGATGTGGAAGCTCCACACAAGGTTTAAATGCCACCGCAAGAGAAATATGTGATTACATGCTTGCTGAGGTGAAAGATCAATTTGAGTTCAGAAATCATCTTTCAGGGGCCAAATTGTTTCTGCTTGAAAACTATGAAGACTAAAGGAAACGGCTGCCTGTTGAAGATGTAAACCGTTTTTGTGATGCTTTGCCAGTAACTGACAGAGATTATTTCATTCATGAATCGGGTGTTTTCTACTCACGGGCAGAGTTCTCTCCAAATAGCAACATATCCGGGTGTTTAAAGCTCTTGATTTCCTTATTTCATTTGGTCTAGACACTACTGTTTTCAAGGAAATAACAAAGACATTAAAAACTGAAAGATGATTTTCTACTCTGAAGTTGATAAAATCATATCTACGGAATTATATGGGGGAGGACAGGTTTAGGGATGCTGTAAATCGAGAAACAAATGGTGAAAGAAATTCCAAACTTCAACAATAAAGTGACAGAGAAGTTCTAGTGATACTGACCAAGTCCAGAAGAATGGAGTTCCACTACAAATGAGTGGTTTTGTGAGGTATATAAAATTACATTGAAATGTGCCTATTTTATACGGTTGAGTCCCCCCCCCCCCCCCTCGGTAAAATTCACGAGCCACCACTACTTCCAAGTACAATAAAACTTAAAACTTAAACTCTGCCAGTAAATTTTATTCTGGTGTGAGGACTGCAACGGGGTACACTCAGCCTCGTAAGGTACAACTGAGAAGGTGTGTGTTAGATTCCCACCTCAGCTATGTTGGAAGTGGTTTTCAGTGGTTTCCCACTTTTACTCCAGGCAAATGCCGGGATGGTTACTAACTGTATGCCATGGCCGTTTCCTTCCCAATCCTCACTTCACTTAAAAATTAATACACACATCACAATGAGAAAGGTTATCAGACACACCGAAGTATACGGGGCTACATGACCACGATGGCGCAAAGCCCCTGAATAAATCAACAACAACATCTCATTAATTAATTAATTGTATGACATGTTTAGACTGTCAAGTGGTCATCAGATCCTGTTCACTTAGATTATGTTCGGCGGATATGTAGAACAATATTTACAATTATTAAATTACAAAAGTTTTTATAAACTTGTGTATTATGTTAATCAATTTCCCAGGAGATTATTACGGTGCTCAGTCCATGGAGAGCAGTGAGTGCTAACGAATGCTGTGTGGGACTGACCAAACACCAGCTAAGTTTTCATAACCATATTTAACTCTAATGTACTGTACAGCAGTGTTTCCCAAACTTTTTTGTGTGTGTACCACTTTAAGGGGAGACTCCACTGAAAATTTTAACTTCTCTCCTACTGCATCGATTTCAAATTAGTTTTGTGATGATATATATCACGTAAAGATGTTTAAGGTTTGAAGGCCATAACTTGAATGGTTTTTGAATTATTAAATTTTAATGTGATTTTTAATGGCATTTTTGAAAATCTACTTTTGGTAATCAGATATCTTTTTTTACATTTCAATTTCTTCAGACACAGTTGCAGGACATAGTTTAAGAGTAATGAGCATTTATTTTATGAGAATGTTTGTTTATTTACCCTTAGTTCACTTTTCAAATTTTCAATTAATGTTTTTTCCAAATAATGTGTACATAAATGTCATTAAAAATCATTGAAACTGCATATCATTTAATATTAATGCACAGAAGTATGCAAACACCTCATAACTACTTCCTGCAAAAATTTCACGGAGATTGGTTAATATTTAGGATAAAAATGTTGGTATTGAATTTAGAAAAACAAATTTTTAGGAAAATGGATTTTAAAATGCTTGTTGACATTGCTAGTTCAGCTTTCTATCACCAGGAATCGCTACATTTGAAGGAATAGCAAAGAGCCAACTTTGGAACAAAAATGACCCTATTGGTGAGAAGATGGTCGTGTTTGATGAAATACTACAGCTTTCAGTGTGCCACGCCCCCCTCATGCAAGCCATATATCGAATATTATTTAGACTTAATTATAATTCGAATAGAACCAAATATTTCTGGGATCTAAGAGAAAACACTCCAAGGGTCTCAAATAGTCAATAAAAATTCTTTGAAAAAAATTGAAGTTTTGCGGTGGAGTCTCCCTTTACTAGAGGAGAATCTCTCGCGTACCACCCAATGGTTGGGAGATATAGTAATTATAAACCCACCACCACAACTACGTAACAGACCAAAGGATGGATTGTAAATTGTGTTTGTTAGAGTTAGACTGTTAACGTTCAAAGAATAAAAAGTGTGTCCAGTTGTTTTATTATTTATTACAATAAGTATTTAATTCAACATTCAGAAATGGCACTGTACAAATAATATTAATTTAAAAAGTCGTAATAATTAAATATAAAAACCAATGTTCAACTAACAACTTCAATGCGAAGTTTGGCAGCTGTTCTGAAGAGATGCTGTTTTAAACTAAGCGCTCTATCCAGCGTAACCAATAGATATTTCAGGTTTCTGTTATGTTGGAGTAGCCTACCTTGAAAGTATACCATAAGCTCTTTGTTGGCTAACTTGCTGTATAGGTGAAACGTCGAGACTTCCGTCTTAGCAGCAATTGGTTGTAACCTCCAATAAAAGAGTAGTCTCAAATAAGTGAAAAATCAGTGGTCAATATGGTCTGTGTACCTTCAAGATCTCTTTACCTCACAGCGAATGCCTAGTCATCAGCATACCCAAACTTTAAGATTGCTGTCTCAAACGAAGCTCGTTTCCACTGTAAGGAGCCTATTCCGGTATTTATTCTTGAGATAAACAATGCAGTCTCACACAAGTACGAAGTAGTGAAAGGCAGTAAAACCCTTAACTGCTTTGTGAGCTATGTCTGCATAGTCTGCACGCTCTCAACCCAAAATTTCACATGAAACATTTTTGAAAAAGTTTGCCTTAGTTTCTGAATCACAATTCCATTCAAAAAACTGCTCCTTATCTTTGGCCCTAAAGTCCTCCGGCAACATATCAATGTTTTTATATTTTTAATTTTATATTTTGATATTTTTATATTTTTCGTAATGTATCTAATATTTTTTATTTTATTTTTCGTAACATTACCGCGTACCACTGCAGCAGAACGAACGTACCACCAGTGGTACGCGTTCCACAGTTTGGAAAACGCTGCAGCATACCGTTCATGAAGAAGGCAGGGGCAGGTCTTATTGTTAGTTATGCTAAAATGATTCTTGTTACGCGCATGTCCATGGTTTACACAGACTATGTGAAGAAATTAGAGCTGTGTATCATAATGTAGATAAACTGATTTTCAACTAGTAAAAGTTTTCATTAAGTTGCCAAAAATAATTCAGGAATTCGAGAATTAAAATCCTAGCGTACCACTCCCTCCCGCCCCAGTAATAACATGGTGGGGAACTTGGCTCTCTGCGGACCAATACTATGCAGAAAATGTTGATGGTTTTGCGTCAGTAGTCAATGAACTGGATAAAGATGATGCAACTGCAATTGGAATCTTTCAGCAAATGTTAAGTGGCAGTGATGAAATGACTTGGCAATACATGTTTGCTACCTTGTGTTTCCTCCGCAGGACAATTGACAAACTTGAAAAGGGTGCTATCCTTCTGTCTGAAGCACTTCAGCAGGTTTGTGACATTGAAAGAAAACTTGACAGTCCTACTGGATCTATAGCACAAGTATTGCAAAATAAATTCAGGCGTGTGTTTGAAAATAATAGTGGGTTTCAAACCATGTGTGAAATTTCAAGTGTGTTAAATGGTCATCAAGAAGAGGATAAAAATGTGAGTGTGAGTGTCATACCCTGATACAAATTTTCCAGACCGAACTCTTACGACATGGAGTGTTCATTTTACCAGTACAAGTCAGTGTTTCGAGATAATCGCCGGTCATTTGTAATGGACAACTTGAGGATGAGAGTCGTTGTGTACAGTAATTCTTCAGCAATCAGCAAGGCATAGCTTAAATTGCATTGGTGAGTACTGCATATTGTTTATATACACAAACACAAACTGAAACGTTGTTTGTTTTTTTTTTACTTTTTGTGACATGTTTCAAGTATTTTTAGCTCCTAAAATTTCAAACCCTAGTGATAAGCTAGGTTTCACCAGGACATTGCTATTATGGAGACAAGATATGTATGAAGGTCACATAACAGAACAAGTTAGCAGACTATTTATGGACCCTCAAACAAGACGTTTCTGTTGACAGTCACAAACAAAGGAGTTCACGGAAAAGAAATTCTAAAAATGCAAGACAAAAAATGTTTCAAACCTTTTTTGCATGATATTGCATGTAATTCCATTACAAAAGTTCTATGTTTTTAAAACATGGTACAGTGCGGTACTTAATATTTAAAATATATTTCACAGCAAAATATGCAAGTGTGGTGATTTAAAATTTCATTATAATATTACAAGAAATATAATTTAAAAATAATACTTAAAAATAAAATTTTAGAACTATGGTGGGTGATCCAGTTTTATTGGCAGATTTGGATTCAATAGTGTCTGTATAAAAATCACTCATTTCCATACAGAGGAAAATTAAAAAGTTAAAATTTCTTTTTCTATGAGCAGGTCGTTGTAGGCAGCCACTAAAATTGTTGACACAGAACAGACTTCACCTTTTTATCTTCAAAACTATCTCTAGTTGTTCCAATAAATAAAGACATAGCCCCACAAGCTGGTGAGGAAATCTCTTCTGATATAGCCTCAAAACTCAATTTAGAATTCACTACTTTTACAAAATCCATAGTTGATCCTGGTGTCAATTAATCACAAATTTACCTATTGGAGAGAAGAAAAGTTACATTACAAAATAACCATGACACTTGATTTCACACAGTCAACACTCAAATGATGGGATACTTAGGTGAGCCAATTGAAGCTGGCGGAGGTTAGAAATGAAATAACAGGATTTATGTTTGTACCAATAACACAAGAGACATAGATACTGTGATGGCATATTAGCAGTGTTTGGCAATAGGTCCAATTTGAGAGTATGCCAATCATATTAACTGTGCCAACATGTGCCAGCACTTCAGGCAAAGTCAAGTGCTTCCATATATGGGATGACGTTTTAATAATTGCTATTAGCTCAGACAGCATAGGGGTAGTTATACTTTTGAGTGGAGGGGTAAGAGGAATGTACTGGAGGGAGGGTTTGCAGATAACTTTTCTTTTTCTATAAGAATGCATTCCATTTGATATTTATTAGTGTCATTATTACAGTTTATCAAAATACTGTTGTGAGATTCAAATTTACCTAGAACAGAACAGAAATGTGGACAGGGAAATAATGGTGCATCTTACGATATTCAGTGAGAATCCTACTTTTTATTCATTCCAAAAGGTGCAATCTATGGTTGAAGTTTTTCCAATAAACATTATTTTTTGTAATTCCATTGTATCCTTTATTCAAAGTGCAACACCACCTGCACCAGCACATATCCATTGTTACAAAAATCCTATCCACTGAGAGAAATTGCAGCATCTCCTATTGAATTGTTAAACATGTCTCAAAAGGACTGCACCCACAAGTATGGTGACATAATTAGGAAATGTGTATAGAGTCAGTAGGGGTTGTATGTTAGTACGACCAAACTCAAGTTAGTCTAAATTTCAAGCTAGTATATTTTGATAGTACAGTAGTTCAGCTAAATCATGATCATTGAGAGTCATAAGAAGTAATTTTTACTGCACAAGTTATAGCAAATATAGAAGATATAATAATGTAATAATGGTATGATCTTTACATCCCTTTTAAATACTACAATTTTCGAGATGCCAGGATGCTGGAAATGCATCCTCAAATGCCAATTGACTGCATGAGGATTCACTCCCACAACCTTGAACACAGCAGGTGAGAACAGCCACATGGAAGAGAGTGAAAGAGAAATTAGATTAAATATACTGTAAACTACAAGAAGGCAATTACAGTTTCAGCTCACTGTGATTGGAGGAGGAGGAGGAGGAATGTAATGGTAAGAATTAATCCATTCAGTTCCTGGAGCCTCGACATTTTGATTGGTTACCAATCACCAAGGACACAGCCTCGGAAAAGCCAATACTTGTTCCGAGGCAAAGTCTCCATATCATCGAATCCTATCATTCATTCAATTTATACTGTTTTTCCTTTCATCGTCTGGTCTAGTAAGCAAGCCTCTGTTTGCTAATTAGTCACCTCTACGATCCCTTATTAGCAGTTAGCACTGTGACCTTCTTTGTTTCTTCGCCTCTTAACTTGAAATCTTCAAACATAGAATCTAATTCCTCCTAGGTCTCCCTCTGCTTCTCTTACCCTCTATAGCAGAATCCATTAAACTTTTAATAATCTCTCCTTCCCCATTTTCATCACATGGCCCCACCACTGAGTCGCCTCAAGAGAGCAGCTTCATCTAACATATTCATTTCTAACCTACCCTTTATTTCATAATTATGAGTACCCTCCTGTCATTACTCCCATCTATTTGCGCCAGCAATAATTCGTGCTACCCTCGTTTCCATTACCTTCAGCTTGTCTGTTAGGTAGTCAATCTGGAGCTGGTTGGGTCCTAAAAAATCACCTCTGTAGATTAAGTGGGAAGAAACACACAACAAACCAAGGCAGAGGTGAAGATTAAGGTAGTTTGCCATTGCTTTCTTCACTGAGTCAATACAGTAGTTTTGACCCTATGGGTAGAACTCTTCACAGCATCCAAAGTTGTGCCCTGAAAGTCATGACTCAGCACCAACCATACCTCGGTAGCTTCAAAACAATCACAGCCATGTATAAGACTGAGACATCGATGAAAAGCCACATTTTACTCTAGCCTGTGCCAACATACAAATGCAAAAAATTGCATTCATCAAGGGATGACAACAGCTTACGAATGAGATATCTTGAATGTACCCAGCCCTCAGCTTCCATATCATAGGAAGGAACATGCAGCTAAAGGCCGTCCAGTTCTTATTCTTTCGTATTCTGACGTAATCAGCCAGCATGCAGTGTGACCTCTGTGGAAATCAGTTATCAGACATCCCATTGAGCATAAGTGTTTGCGGGACACCTAAAACTAGATTTAACGGGGTAAATGAGCCACCTGGTATTGTAATGGACTTTTAAAATACATGCGGCTAAGATATATTGTTATAGACTTCTATATTACATGTGATGAAGATATATTGTTATAGACTTCTATATTACATGTGATGAAGATATATTGTTATCGACTTCTATATTACAAGTGATGATGATATATTGTTATCGACTTCTATATTACATGTGATGAAGATATATTGTTATCGACTTCTATATTACATGTGATGAAGATATATTGTTATGGTCTTCCATATTACATGTGATGAAGATATATTGTTATGGTCTTCTATATTACATGTGATGAATATATATTGTTATCGACTTATATATTACATGTGATGAAGATATATTGTTATCGACTTCTATATTACATGTGATGAAGATATATTGTTATGGACTTCTATACTACATGTGCTGAAGAAATATTGTTATGGACTTCAATATTACATGTGATGAAGATATATTGTTATCGACTTCTATATTACATGTGATGAAGATATATTGTTATGGTCTTCCATATTACATGTGATGAAGATATATTGTTACGGTCTTCCATATTACATGTGATGAAGATATATTGTTATGGTCTTCTATATTACATGTGAAGATATATTGTTATGGTCTTCTATATTACATGTGAAGATATATTGTTATGGTCTTTTATATTACATGTGATGAAGATATATTGTTATAGTCATCTATATTATTTCATGTGATGAAGATATATTGTTAAGGTCTTCTATATTACATGCGATGAAGATATATTTTTATGGTCTTCTATATTACATGTGATGAAGACATATTGTTATGGTCTTCTATATTATTACATGTGATGAAGATATTTTGTTATGGTCTTCTATATTACATGTGATGAAGATATATTGTTATGGTCTTCTATATTATTTCATGTGATGAAGATATATTGTTATGATCTTCTGTATTACATGTGATGAAGATGTATTGTTAAGGTCTTCTATATTACATGTGATGAATATATATTGTTTTCAACTTCTATATTACATGTGATGAAGATATATTGTTATCGACTTCTATATTACATGTGATGAATATATATTGTTTTCGACTTCTATATTACATGTGATGAAGATATATTGTTATCGACTTCTATATTACATGTGATGAAGATATATTGTTATCGACTTCTATATTACATGTGATGAAGATATATTGTTATCGACTTCTATATTGCATGTGATGAAGATATATTGTTATCGACTTCTATATTACATGTGATGAATATATATTGTTATCGACTTATATATTACATGTGATGAAGATATATTGTTATCGACTTCTATATTACATGTGATGAAGATATATTGTTATGGACTTCTATATTACATGTGATGAAGAAATATTGTTATGGACTTCTATATTACATGTGATGAAGATATATTTTTATGATCTTCCATATTACATGTGATGAAGATATATTGTTATGGTCTTCCATATTACATGTGATGAAGATATATTGTTATGGTCTTCTATATTACATGTATGTGATGAAGATATATTGTTATGGTGTTCTGTATTGCATGTGATGAAGATGTATTGTTATGGTGTTCTATATTACATGTGATGAAGATATATTCTTATGGTCCTCTCTATTATTACATGTGATGAAGATATTTTGTTATTGTCTTCTATATATCATGTTATGAAGATATATTGTTATAAGTCAACCCCTGGCACTATCCAGCCCATGATGGGCTAAGGCCGACCAAGCGACCGCTGGCCAGCCATTTGGCCTGCAGATATTGGGGTGACGCGTGATCAGCGCGTCGGGTCCCTTTGGCCGTTAATCATGGTATTCGTGATAGGGGGGCTGTCTCACTGTCAGACAGCTACTCAATTGTCCTCACGAGGCTGAGTGCACCTCATTCCAACCCTCACATCAGTTTTAAAATCCCTGACGGAGCCGGGGATCGAACCCGGGGCCTCCGGGTGAGAGGCAGGCGTGCTACCCCAACACCACGGGGCCGGCCGATATATTGTAATGGACTTCTATAATACATGCGATGAGGATATATTGTTATGGACTTCTATGTTACATATGATGAAGATATATTGTTCTGATCTACATTACATGTGATGAAGATATATTGTTATCGACATCTATATTACATGCGATGAAGATATATTGTTTTGGTCTTCCAGATAACATGTGGTGAAGATATATTGTTATCGACTTCTACATTACTTGTGATGAAGATATTAAATTGTTATGGACTTCTATATTACATGTGATGAAGATATATTGTTATCGACTTCTATATTACATGTGATGGAGATATATTGTTATGGACTTCTATATTACATGTGATGAAGATATATTGTTATCGACTTCTATATTACATGTGATGAAGGTATATTGTTATGGTCTTCCATATTACATGTGATGAAGATATATTGTTATGGTCTTCCATATTACATGTGATGAAGATATATTGTTATGATCTTCTATATTACATGTGATGAAGATATATTGTTATGATCTTCTATATTACATGTGATGAAGATATATTGTTATGGTCTTCTATATTATTTCATGTGATGAAGATATATTGTTATGGTCTTCTGTATTACATGTGATGAAGATGTATTGTTATGGTCTTCTATATTACATGTGATGAATATATATTGTTATGGTTCTTAATATTATTACATGTGATGAAGATATTTTGTTATGGTCTTCTATATATCATGTGATGAAGATATATTGTTATGGACTTCTGTATTACATATGATAAAGATATATTGTTATCGACTTCTATATTACATGTGATGAAGATATATTGTTATGGACTTCTATATTATATGTGATGAAGATATATTGTTATCGACTTCTATATTACATGCGATGAAGATATATTGTTATCGACTTATATATTACATGTGATGAAGATATATATTTTATGGTCTTCTATATTACATGTGATGAAGATATACTGTTATGGACTTCTATATTATTACATGTGATGAAGATATATTGTTATGGACTTCTATATTACATGTAATGAAGATTTATTGTTATGGACTTCAGTATTACATGTGATGAAGATATTGTTATGGACTTCTATATTATATGTGATGAAGCTTTATTGTTATGGTCTTCCATATTACATGCGATGAGGATATATTGTCATGGACTTCTATATTACATATGATGAAGATATATTGTTCTGATCTTCTATATTACATGTGATGAAGATATATTGTTATCGACATCTATATTACATGCGATGAAGATATATTGTTTTGGTCTTCCAGATAACATGTGATGAAGATATATTGTTATCGACTTCTACATTACATGTGATGAAGATATTAAATTGTTATGGACTTCTATATTACATGTGATGAAGATATATTGTTATCGACTTCTATATTACAAGTGATGAAGATACAGTGAGATTCTTTTGCTGGAGTGGGGCCGGCGGCCAACTGCCGGGCGCGCGCAAATTCCGCCGGCCAATCGTGCTCAGGCCGCAGGGTTGCGCGAGGCTGAGGCGAGCTAACCAGGGTCATTATAGTCTTTAAGTCATTAAACTTTCAACAACGAGGGTATGTATTGTCAGCGCTCAGATAAGAAGGTAACATAAACAACAGCTGCATGATTTAATTAGAGAAGCACAGATGTTTTTATTTCTTGGGAATCAGGATGACCCCACGTCACCAGTTAAAGGTTAGAACTTATCTTTTCACAGAAGATACTAAAAATGTTCTCCTTCAGCTGACTGGCAGTAACTTTGGAAGTTACAGTACAGCGTTACATTATATAGCTACTCCTGCACCCCCCCCCCCCTGCGTGTTTACTGTAATTAATCGAAGCAGGGACCTAAGCCCGCTTTAGGCTTAATTGTGGGGTAATTTAACATTCAAAGTGTACAGATCAATTGCCCTTACTCTAGTGGAGCTGGAGAACAATATATGCCGGCAGATATCCCTCACAACAGAAGGGAATCACAACGTGTAAACGCTAATTTATTTACACGGTACAACGCCTGTCTGTCAGCTGAAGGAGAACACTCTCAGCAACTCCTGTGAAAATGTAAGTTCTTTAATCATGATTTGCTGGAGAATTTACCATTAATTAATGTACTTTGTTACGGTTTCCACCTGCGTGCAATCCGCGGCGCGAACTCGGTTGGCTGGCGGAAGGCGCGTGCGCCCGGCAGCCGGCCGTCGGTCCCGCTCCAGCAAAAGAATCATCCTGTATATTGTTATGGACTTCCATATTACATGTGATGAAGATAATATTGTTATGGACTTCTACATTACATGTAAGTTACCGTAGTTTATTTCAGGTTATTTTTTCACATAGGCTATTCAAGTAATTGGAATTATTTTGTCCTGACTGACTGAAAGTTTAAAGATCAATTGTCAAAAGGCAACACCGATAAATGACTTCAAAACTATCGATTTCCTTAGGTCATTATGTTCTTTTTTAAATTTAAGGCAATCTGTCCAGACAGTGTATGAGTAATACAGTATCGCTCAGTGGCAGGTGACCTCACTGTTCTGTTCCTTAAAACTGCAATAACTACGTAATATTAGAGTGATGTACGATTCATTAACTATTAATTGTGTTTTATCACTTTTTGGTCAAACACCTTCACATTATGTTATGAATAGGGATAGGAAAATTTACCGACCGCGAATGTCACGAATTATTAAATGAAGTAATACACAAGTTGTAATCTGTTTTAATAACCCTAAAATAAGCAAAAGAATGATTTTTAAACTCGCGAAATCTAGCAAATTCTGCTTCAGAACGCGAATTTCAGCTTCTTTTTGTTTTGTCAATGCACTCCCTATAATTCGCGGCAATTAATTCACGAACTTCCGCGAATTATCGAAACCCGCAAATAATCTGTAGTTACGTTTGTAAGCCAAGCCAAAACAAAACTATTGGGTAAAATATTGATGTTTTTATGAAGACGCAAAAGCAACAACACTTTAATCAAAAAGCAGATGCACGACAGGGCCAAGACAGACATTGTTGGAGTTTTGCAAGGAATGATATTTGAATTTCCCAAGTTCTCAGAATCAGTGTTGACCATTTGGATACCCTGTTAAAACGCTTACAATGGCACGTTGAGTGATATGCGTCACCGTTTGTCACAAGAGAATTTGGATCTTTTCACTGAAGTATACTTTTAAGGATGACTGTGAAATGTGTCGTTAGTATGCTGTATTTCAATATTTAATGCATAGGCTATTATCCATTATGTATAAGATATCCCGCCTAAAACTTATCATTTTAAAGTACCGAAAAGTGTAATTTAAACCACAGAATTTTCCACTTTAAAATACCACTTTCTTCACTTTGAAATCACCGAAAAATCAAGGCTTCATAACGTAACAGAATTGTCAGAAATAACGAATTAATTTTTGTTACGTTACTGCTTCCGTACCCAAAACAAATGGTATATGAATAACGTTTTTAGTGCGGCAACGAAATAAGGGGTTATAATTTTCCCTGGTTTGTGCTATTAACGTTATAACCAGCAGAGGAAAAGATTCCGTTATTTTAAAATGTGCTCCCGTTATTAACTTTATAAGTCTAGTAACGGTATGACAGCGATTTTGACCCGCTGCGCGCCATCAATAACGTCATTCAGGCAGAGTGATCGATTCGGTTATTTCAAAATGCAAACCTACTAATAACGTTATAAGCCTAGTAACGGTATACGAGAGATTTTAACCTGTTATACGCTATCAATAACGTTATTCAGGGCAGAAAAATTAATTCCGTTATTTAGAAATGTGAACCCACCAATAACGTTATAAGCTTTGTAACGGTATACGAGCGATATTTACGAGCTTTGCGCTGTCAATAACGTTATTCATGGCAGAAAAATAATTCCGTTATTTAGAAATGCGAACCCACCAATAACGTTATAAGTCTAGTAACGGTATACGAGCGAATTTTACCAGCCATACGCTATCAATAACGTTATTCAGGGCAGAAAAATTAATTCAGTTATTTTGAAATGCGAACCCACCAACAACGTTATAAGTCTAATAACGGTATACATGCGATTTTTACCAGCTATGCGCTATCAATAACATTATTCTAAGCGGAGAAATTGATTCCGTTATTTCAGAAAAGAATCTCGTCAATAACGTTATGGAAGTGTCTATTTGCCCGCTTCCCGGACAAGCATGGAAGGTGACCGTGAACTGACGATGCTGGGCCATATGTAATTCCAGGCCAATTACTTCTTGAAATATCAATAATAATCAACATAATGATTTCAATCTGAGCGCGTGCCCAATCAGACAGGGCAGGGCACCTTGCTCGTTTCGATCGCGGTCATATTGTAGCCTACGTTAGAAACATGTATCCTAAAATCAATACGATGGATCCCATTGATTCGAAATATTTCTTGTTGCTTCATATAGGGGTTTGGAACATAGCCTATTGTTCATCAGTCCCATGTAGTTGAAGTCTGATAAACTTTGTTATTTTTGGAGTTGGCAATGGCCTTGACTTAGGAACTATCCACGCATTTTCCTGGAGTGGAAGTGGGAAACCCCAGAAAAACACTCTAAGATAGCTAAGATGGGAATCGAACTCACCTTCTCGCAGTGTTGCCATATAAGGCAGAGTGTAACCTACACACCAAACTTTCACTCCTTTGTGACCAATAAGAGTATTTCTTTCCTAAATGAAACCTCCCGTTCTTGCTTTTCGTTTACTTGGTATCCTATTTTCATTTAGTAGTGATAGAAGCCATTTTTCAGTGATGATTATTTCTAATGAAGAAAGCTATTCAGTCGGTCAACACGAAATTCGCGTAGACCGAATGAAAAGCTTTCTTTATTATTTTCATTTATGAAAAAATAGGCTTATGACATCACATTTAGTCCGTGTGTGTGCGTATGTGTGTGTGTCCCCTAATAAAATATAAAGGCTGGAGCGATTTCAATGAAACTCGGTGATGTCATAGTACTATTTTGTCCGACCCCGACCGTGATCTTCAAATTTTATTACAGCTCACCAATCCAACATGGCGACTGTGCGAAATATTTCACTGGCATTCCATATCTCCGAAACTATTACAGATATCACCCTGACATTTTGTACGGTGATAAAATGAACTGCTAGATGGGACTCTCAAAATTCCTGTTAAGTAACAAACGAACATGGGGGCCAAGCGAAGTTGATACATTAAAATAGATCTTTTTTTCGCGATTAAACCATTCGAGCGCCGTCAAATGGTATAGCAAATGTTATACACCTTGTAATGCACTGATATCTTGTTTACATAACCGCAAGATGGTGCCTGTGAGAAATTTAAAAATTAAGTTTTAATTTCTTGTGTACTAATCATGCGATCGTAGCCAACGTTTGAACAATGAACCTACCGTACGCAATAATCGTCATCTAATAGTACATAGCTCAATGGTCTACACATGTATTTAGAAATATTTAGACGATTCTCAATGTCAACTAATCAATGACAGCAATCAAACTGAATTGTTTTCATAACCACAAGATGGCGCCTGTGCGAAATTTTAAAATCTCGTATTTAGCCTATTTCCATTTATGAAAAAATAGGCTTATGAGATCACATTTTGTCCGTGTGTGTGCACCAGGGTCGTGCAATGGGCAAGGTGAAGCAGTGCTAGCAGGTGAAGCGCAGCCCTATTCTGCCTATTTCTGAGCAGTGCAGCACGACATCACACTCGCACTGCAGCGCTTAGTCGCACAAGCACTGTCCATTTGACGAGGTGCTGCAGTACGTTTAGTACTAAGCGCAGGGCCTCGACACTAGGCGCACTGGAGCCAACATTTTGTCATATGCTTGTGGTCTGCCGTGCTCATAACGTCTTTTGTGCCTGGGGAGCACAAACATACCATAGTGGGAAAGTCACACCTTAATGAAACACACCGAAGACGTATAAAACATGATATTTGGACGCACATGAACCAGATCTGCAACAAGGATACAAGAAGTTGCGTACGTTTTAGCCTATTTTCATTTATGAAAAAATTAGCTTGTGAGATCACCTTTTGTCAGTGTGTCTGTCTGTCTCTGTGTGCGTGTGTGTGTGTGTGATATGGTGTGTGCCCCCCCCCTAATAACTTCTAAACCACTGGAGCGATTGCAATGAAACTCGGTAAGTTCATAGCACTATTCCACACCACCCCGACCGTGCCCTTCAAATTTTGTTACATCATACCAATCCAACATGGTGGCTGTGCGAAATATTTCACCAGCATTCGATATCTACCAAACTATTACCGATATCACCCTGGAATATATCACGGTGATAAAGGGAACTACTAGAAGTTCACCAATGTGATTTTTGAAAACCTGATAACTACAGAACTAACATGGTGGCCAAGCAAAGTTGCGACTTTTAAATAGACGTTTCTCACGATTTAACCAACCAAACGCAGTGCAACTTGGTACAGTATATGTTTATACACATTGTAATGTACCGACATCTAACTTCATTCAATTGTTTACATAACCTCAAAAAGGCGGCTGTGCGAAATATTTCACCGGCATTCTATATCTCTGAAACTATTAGCGATATCACCCTGAAATTTTGTACGGAGATAAAGGGCACTGCTGGAATTTCATCTATAAGACTTTCCAAAACCGGTAAACTACAAAACGAATATGGCAGCAAAGCGAATTTGAAAATTTTAAATAGACCTTTCTCGCGATTTAATGATCCAAACGCAATGAAACTTGGTACAGGAAATGTTTATACACATTGTAATGCACTGGTATCTATATTAGTTCAATTGTTTACATAACCTCAAGATGGCGAATGTGCGAATTTTAAAATTAAGTTTTTATTTCTTGTGTCGTAATCATGCGATCGAAGTGAGAGTTTGAGTAATGAACCCTTGCAATAATTTTTCTTTAATGGTACGTGACTCTATGGCCTATACATATAACAATCCAACATGGCGACCATCCGAAATACTTAGATGGATCTCAATATCTACGAATCTATTACAGCAATCAAACTAATTTTTTTAATCTTCATTGGGGCTATGAACATAAGTTCACCTATAGGACTTTCAATAACCTGGTGATCACAAATCCAACATGGCGGCGACGCGAAGTATAAATATTCACATGGTCGTTTCTCGCAATTTAACCATCCGAGTGCAGTGACACTTGGTACAGTAAATCCTTCAACAAATGTTAATCCACTGGCATCTATTTTTTTCATTTGTTTCCATAATCACAAGATGGCAGCTGTGCGAAATTTTTAAATCTCGTTTTTACTTCTTGTGTCCTAATTATGCGATTGAAATTTGAATACCACACGTACACAATACACTTCACGTAATAGTACATAACTCTAAGACCTAGAGATATAAAAATCCAACATGGCGACCATGCGCAATATTTAGCTGGTTCTCAATATCTGCGAATCTATTACAGCAATCAAACTGAACTTTTGTATGTTGATAGAGGCAATTAACATACGTAGGATATATGAAAATAGGCTGTATAATTCTTCACGGAACTACTTGCTGGGTTAGTTATTGTTGTTTTAAGGGGCGGAACTACGAGGTCATCTGCCCCTACTTTTTGGGTGATGTAGCAGGTGCAGCGAGATATAATAATCCTAAAAATGGAATCAAGCATATTGGTAATAATGCATGTGACAGTAACAGGGGCCGGTATGGAATCAGGAGTGTTAAAATATATTTTTTAAATTTGTCGACATAATGTCACAAACCAGCCGACGTAGCTACACACGCTAACGTGCATGGTCAGACTACAACGAACTCGAAATACCACACACAACCATTTCATACCTTGCCTCATTAATTTCATTTGTCATTAAATCCTCTCATTAGATTGACGTCATGAAGGGCATCTATCCGTAATATCATTCCCACAAGGAAACTGTCTCACCATATCCACTTCCTCATAGCAACCTAAATAATTACGGGTAGAACAAAAAAACTACATTAGGACTATAAAGCTATGGTCTACAGTATTTCAATAACAAGATTCTGAATTCACCAACTGATTAGATTGGTGCTGTTCAGGGATATGTGAATTCGAGAAACGTGCGTTAGTAAATTTATCAGGTTTTTAAACTGAACAATATTCCGTCGCAATCTGAGGTAATTTATGTCTTTTATTCGTATTTTCAACATCGCCTGAAACAATAACTCATTGAATTTACCTACACATAAGATATACGGCAAAATAAGCAAGTTGACATGAAATCCTTCTAACTTTTGAAGTTTTAGGACAATTTTCATTATTTCAACAGTATGGAGACCAAGAGTGCTCTTCATTGGAAAACAATTTTGATCTTAAAATTACAAAATCTGTTGTCTGTCTTTCTACCAGATTGTCGGTATTTCTTTCGGTTGTTTGTTGGTTTTTGGAACTATTCGGCTCTTTGGTTATGGTATGCGAACCATCTCTCTAACTTACCAGGGGCAATGTAATGCCAAAAATACGAAGAAAGGTGTACTATTATAGTTTGTGCTGAAATTACATGGCATCGTGCAATAGATTGCGCTGACGATGATAGAGATCACCTTGTGGTGTAGCGGCTAACATTCTTGGCTGTCACCCCGGTGGTCCGGGTTTGATTCCCTGGCCTGCCAAGAAATTTAATTTCGGTTTGAGGTACTGAAATGGTATCGATGATACCTAAGTAATCAAAGGGGTGTTCATTTTGAGGACTTGCACCAGGTCAGTGAGCACAAGTTTTCCTTTTTTTTTTCTACATTCTTATTCTGCAATTCGAACATTCATATGGGAACTCGGAGAGAAACTCACCTCGTAGAGTTGTTAGAATAGCTTCCGTAAAATATTCTCAAAGGCCAATGCTACAAGTAGCCGTCGTGAGTTAATCCAATTGCAAATTTATATGTAATCCACACATCGTATTTAGGAACATTTGATTGTCATAGCATTCTATGTTCTGGGCATAGGAAAACCTCGAAGCTAATTTCGCAATTTTCAGTGAATGAACATCCAAAGTATAGTAATCATCATGTAGGGACACCGTGCCACATATATACAGAGAGTGCAAGAATTGCTTGAAGGCAAGGTGACATGGTGCGTAATTTGTGTTTGTACAACGAATGAGGTTTTCATTACGGTGATGATGATGAAGATGGTGGTAACGATGAAGACGGTGATTTACTAGTTAGGAACCAAAGGAATACTTGAGAATTAATCCTGAAGTGGATGTATGGAAAAAACAAAATGAACTTGCTGGTTGATTGCGAAAGTGTCTAATCACCATATTTTATGGAGAACAACTTATCCAGAAGTACACATGAAAGGGAGTAGTCAAGCACAAATAGGTGGAGGCAAAGGTTGCTCTTGTGTGAGACTGTACGCTGCAACCACTGTGGAGTGGCTGATAACCTAGCTCCGTTCAAACACCAAAATTAAGAATGGAATCACCGACATAGATCTAAGATACATCTGTAACATTTCATAAATGTTACGCGATCCATGTTTTCGTGTCTTCCTCGTGTTAGATGAAAAAGTACAAGAGAATAATAATTGTTATTGGCCGTAAGAAGGATACAAGATTTATGCTGGACTCCACCATCAGATGTGAAGTAACCATCGGCATAACAAGACAGGTCGTTTAGAGCTAACGATAGGCTTCAAAGAGAATTGAAAGCTTGTGGTACGTTTCGAATAAGGGAAAGAAACAACATCAACATTTATTAATAACTTATCGTGTTTGGGTATGCCTAACTTAAGTGTAAATGGCATAATTTTGCTATCAAATGAATCCATGCAATAATAGAGAATTGATCAACAATGTACTCGGGAACAGTATGAGACGTAGTCTATTGGTATCCAATAACATTTTATTGCCAATAATAATAGTCTAATAATAATAATAATAATAATAATATGAAGAGAAGAGAGGAACGACTTCGAGAAATCCAGCCGCGACAGGCTGGCCACGCGCCCCTGAACTGAGAGTTCCAGCGTAGACTGTGTGCGCCTGGGTCATATGGCCCTAAAAGCACTTGCCTGGCTTGCAGGGTACCACGACATACTATACACAGCTCACTCGCACACGTAGCTAGCGGCAGGTGGGGAGAGTCAAGGACACAGATTACCTACTGACATGACATGACGTCACGCACCTACGCCGGGCCTTGGTGTGCATCCCCACCCCTCCCCCCTCTTCCCCCACACCCCGCCTAATGAAATCGAAGCGGCTGGAGCGATTTCAATGAAATTCGGTAAGGTCATAGTAGGCCTACTATTTGGGCCGACCCCGATCGTGCCCTTCAAAGCGTATTATGTTTCACCAATTCAACATGGTGGCTGTGCGAAATATCTCACTGGCATTCTATATATCCGAAACTGTCACCGATATCACCATGAAATCAGTAGCGGCTGGCGGATAATTTTTCTGGGTGTTGCACTATTTTCATTAAGGTGGTACATGGGCACCCGCAGGATTTTTTCTAGGGGAGGGGCTGTATTTTTTTTATTTCGTTACCTACAGCACATGTCACTAGGCGATACTGAGACTTACATCCCCCCCCAATTTTCGTTTCATTTCTTACTTGCTTCGTGACATTCATGATTTGGCTGCTCTTAAACCATTGGGTACATAGTCTTTATGGCATAAATGGGAGGATTTTTTTTTTTAAAGTTCCGAGGTATTGTTCATAGGAGTTCGCTTTTCTTTGTGAATCATCGCCATAATGTTCATTCTTTAAAAACAGGCAAAAAGTAGTGGTATCACAAT
This sequence comes from Meconema thalassinum, assembly GCA_946902985.2. Taxonomy (NCBI): domain Eukaryota; kingdom Metazoa; phylum Arthropoda; class Insecta; order Orthoptera; family Tettigoniidae; genus Meconema; species Meconema thalassinum. Next base: position 1,296,808,917 of record OX336389.2, read on the forward strand.
GTATCGACAAAAATAAAAATCAAGCAGTTCATTAAAATAGTAATGTTAATCCAGTTCGCCAATTTTTAGCCTATTTTCAATTTTGAAAAAATAGGCTTATGAGATCACCTTTTGTCCGTGTGTGTGCGTGTGTGTGTGTGTGTGTGTGTGTGAGGTTGTGTGGGTGTCCCCCTAATAAAATCTAAACGGCTGGAGCGATTTCAGTGAAACTCTGTAAGTTCATAGCACTATTCCCAGCGACCTCGACCGTGCCCTTCAAATCTTGTTACGTCTCACCAATTCAACATGGCGGCTGTGCGAAATATTTCACTAGCATTCCATATCTCCGAAACTATTACCGATATCGCACTGAAATTGTGTACGGTGATAAAGGGCACTACTAGAAGTTCACCTATGAGACTTTTGAAAACCTGGTGACTACAAAACTAACATGGCGGCAAAGCGAAGTTGAGACTTTAAAATAGACTCTTCTCGCGATTTAAATATCCAAACGTAATGAAGCTTGGTACAGCAAATATTTATACACATTGCAATGCACTGGAGTCTAATTTAGTTCAATTGTTTACATAACCTCAAAATGGCGGCTGTGCGAAATATTTCACTGACATTCTATATCTCCGAAACTATTACAGATATCACCCTGCAGTTTTGTACGGTGATAAAGGGTAGTGATACAAGTTTACCTATGTATATTTCATAAACCTGTCAAGTACAAAACGAACATGGCGACCAAGCGAATTTGAAATATTTTAATAGACTTTTCTCGTGAGTTAACTCTCTGAGCGCAGTGAAATGTGGTACAGTAAATGATTTGCCAGATTGTAATGCACTGCCATCTAATTTAATTCAATTGTTTACATAACCTCAAGATGGCGGCTGTGCGAAATTTTAAAATTAAGTTTTTATTTCTTGTGTCGTAATCATGCGATCGAAGTGAAAGTTTGAATAATGAACCTAGGCAATAATTGTCCTTGAATGGTACATAACTCTATGACCTATACATATAACAATCCTAATTGGCGAGATTCCGAAATATTTAGACGGTTCTCAATATCTATGAATCTTTTACAGCACCCAAACTGATTTTTTTATGTTCATAGGGACTATGAACATATGTTCACCTATAGGACTTTCAGTAACCTGGTGAGCACAAATCCACATGGCGGCGACGCGAAGTATAAATATTTAAATGGACGTTTCTCGCGAATTAACTATCCGTGTGCCGTGAAACGTTGCAAGTTAAATGCTAATACAAATGTTGATCCACTGGCATCTAATTTATTTCGATTGTTTGCATAATCACAAGATGGCTGCTGTGCGTAATTTTAAAATCTCGTTTTGACTTCTTGTGTTCTAATCATGCAATTGAAGTTTGAATACCACGCGTGCACAATAATCTTAATGTAATAGTACAAAAATAAAAATCCAACCTGGCGACCATCTGAAATATTTAGACGGTTCTCAATATCTACGAATCTGTTACAGCAATTAAACTGAAATTTTGTATGTTGATAGAGGCAATTAACATGAGCAGGATATATGAAAATAGGCTGTATAGTTCTTCACGGAACTACTTGTTTAAATAACTGAAGATATTCTCAAATAATCCCAAATTACTAAGTTAAATAAAACTCTGGAATTATCCTTACATCTAAATCAGTTAACCATCAGTAACTTCACTTCATGAAAACAACTGGTGTGACAATGAACAATCGAAATATTCTCGGAATTTCAGGGGGAGGGGACACGGCCCCTCCTTGCCCCACCTCCTGCGGGCACCCATGAGGTGATAGGGTAAAAGACTGCTTGATATCGGAGAAAACTGTATTCATTTGCGTGGTAAAACGGATGTACCTCATTCATAACGAATGCCGCAGTTCAGAGACATCACAATTTCATCGGATTAAATGGAATATAAGTTAGTCTACATGAAAACAACAACGTAAGTTAGGCTATATGTGAGAGCAACTACTGCGAGTGTCACAAGTTCACGCGCAACATTGCAAGACATGGACGGAGCATCTCGGATGTCTACGTCCACGCCTGCGCCTCAGCTCCTGGTTGCAGTCAGCGGACAACGACCAGCCGAGTTAACTGTTGGGATAGGGCTTACCCGGTCTAGCATCTCTGCCATACCCTTCACTATTGAGATCTGGTCGGTGCTTGGGCTTGGCAACGACCAAACGGACGAGCGCTCCTAGACGGCTGGCGCGCCTCGCTTTCTCAGCCAGTTCACAGTAACTTACTATAAGATTTCTTGAATTATTAAAGAACAGAATTATGAATTCCTGTACATATAGAAGGAAACATACAACTTCTAGTACTAAAAATATTATTTCGGAATTAATTGTTTTTCATGAATTAATCTGGTCGTTGTGCAACACTGCAACCTTATTACCGGCCGCCACTGAGATGAAATTTTGTACGGTGATAAAAGTCACTTAAGTGACTTTCATAAACCTGTTAACTACAAAACGAACATGGCGGCCAAGTGAATTTGCACATTTAAATAGACTTTTCTGGCGATTTAACCATCCGAACGCAGTGAAATTGGGTACAGCAATTGTTTATATACATTGTGATGAACTGATATCTAATTTTGTTAAATTGTTTACATACACTCAAGATGACAGCTGTGCAAAATTTTAAAATTATTTTTTTAAATTCTTGTGTCCCAATCATGCGATAGAAGTCAACGTTTGAATAATGAACCTACGCAATAATAGTCATCTAATAGTACATAACTCTATGGTCTACATATAGGGTCTTTCATATTAAGTAAGAACGACGAGCGGCGGTTTTGTTATTCGCTACTGCAGCGGGCTTGGCCAAGTTTCTGGCGCCCCACGGCCCCCTGCTGTAGTATTGAAAGCGCGCGCATAGTACAAACTTGACCTTGCAATAAGCGTGCAGGTGTTGTCAGTCGACAGTCTGAACCTCAGGTGTTGTCAGTCGACAGTCTGAACCTCACATGGTAACATGTTCAGACAGTTATCATTGCAACATTGTATGTAAAACGTATTTTAAGTACGAGTCGGCCCGGTGGGTAAGTTCAGCAATTTCCTGATGAAGTGTCACCTTCACTAGCACAGATTCACGTAGTTGTAAATAAGTTTGCCACTAGGCCTACTGACTCAGTGCTCAATAAAGAACATAAAATACAAAATCAGAAACATTACAGTGGCAGAACTCACTCGCGTGAGCCAAAATGTGGTTACCGGATACAATGCCTGTATAACCCAGGAAGGACGACACTTCCAGTATCTTTTATAAGGTAATATTTCATACAGGATTGTACACACGCTTAAAGCAGGCAGCCACGGCGCGCCACAAGCTCGACCAAGGCCACCGCAGTAGCAGGAAAGGGGAGCGAAAGTCAAGTGAGAGAGCGATGCCCTTACCCCTTACCTGACGGTATGGGATTCCTGAGCATCTAGTCCGATGTTGCGATTGACTGTGACTGTGATGGCTAGTTCTGAATTATTATTCAGTTCTGGATATTTCTGAGTGATCCTTTGAAATGTTACCAGTTTGTACTTACGACTTCTAATTTTCCATGTTGTTTTTCCTGTTTTTAGTTCATCGATCCCTTTAATTACTTTTTACTTAGTTTATTTTACCTGCAACACCATTATTTTCAGTGTTCGTTAGGTGCTCTATTTTCGACAATTTATTTTTGGACAGTGTCTCTGGGAGATCATATACATGTACGATGTACATATAGGTACGACTGATGGAGAGCATTACGGTCATCAAGTGCAGTTAGTTTTACATTTTAGGTGAAAAATGGAGCCACCACCAAAACCGATTCAAGGCAGGACTGGCATGCAAAACGAAATGTATCATCAATTTAAATTAGCGTCGCGAAATTAAATTGTTCAAAGGAATACAATTTCACTCCTGGCGCAAAATAAAATTAGTAACAGAATTTTAATTTCGCTGCAGAGGCGAAATAAATTCATTAGTCTTTTAATTTCGCTTCCGGCGCGAAATAAAATGCATTACTGACTTTTAATTTCGCTCCCGGTGCGATATAAAATCGTACCAGACATTAAATTTCTCTCCCAGTGTGAAATAAAATCCGTTACATACTTTTAATTTCGCTCCCGGCTACAAACAGAATTCTTAACAGACTTTTAACTTTGCTCCTGGCGTGAAATAAAATTCATTAAAGACTTTTCATTTCGCTCTTGGCGTAAAATAAAAACTTTTAGTCTTTTAAATTCGCTTCCGGCGCGAAATAAAAAAAAATCAGACTTTCAATTTCACTCCGGGCACGAAATAAAATTCGTTACAGACTTTCAATTTCGCTCCCTGCTCGAAATAAAATTCATTACAGACTTTTAATTCTGCTCCTGGCCTGAAATAAAATTCGATACAAGACTTTTCATTTCGTTCTGGCACGAAATGAAAACCGCTTCAGTCTCTTAATTTTGCTCCCGGCGCGAAATAACATTTTTAAAGACTGTTAATTTTGCTCCTGGTATGACAAAAATTGCTGGCCCCATGGTGTTGGGGATAGCATGCCTGCTTCTCACCTGGAGGCCCCGGGTTCGATTCCCGGCTCCGTTAGTGATTTTAGAAACGGACGTGTGGGTTGGAACGGGGTGCACTCAGCCTCGAGAGTAGCTGTCTGAAAGTCACGAAAACTAAGATTAACGGCCGAGGGAACCCGATGCGCTGACCGATATCTGCAGATGCCTGGGCAGCGGTTGCTTGGTAGGCCTAGGCCTTTCATGGGATGTAGTGCCACGGTTTATTTTAATGACACAAAATTCCCAAACAGCATTTAGTTTCGTCCCCGGCGTGAATTTAAAATGCATGGAACATATCATTTCATGTCTGAAATTAAATCTGGTCTGGCATGCGAAACAAAATGGTTGTGGACGCGTTAACATTTTAATTTCGCCATGAGCGTGATATTCGGGTGCGAAATGATATTGATTGTAAGCGCGAAAATTAAAATGGAAGCAAAATGTAATTCTAAGCACAATAACATAGTGAAAAGCGACGCAAAACTAATTGCAGTGTGAAACGAAATACTGTACGTGGCACAGGGGTTTGCTTTCGTGCCATGGTCAGTATAAATGCGCTGAGGGTAAGAAGGAAGTAGTAAGGAATGCCAAGTCCCCCCGAAATTTCCGGAAGTGTAAGAATAAAGAATGTAGAAATGAGAGGAATGACCCCCCAACCCTGTTGTTCGAGTAACCCGCCTCCGAAACAGAACTCCATATACGCCGCGGTACTACCACAGACGATTTTCTGTTATTTGTAACTCTTCAGTCAGTCAACATTAATTTACACGATAACTGGGTGGGGTACAACGTATATAAGATGTAAGTAACACTCCTGAAAAAAAAATACATGTATTAGATTTAAGAACACTAAAATTGCTGCATTATAATCGTGACCATAAACTAATACATATAATGTTCTTTACATATTACTGTATATACTGTGCCCAACTCTAGGAATGTGTATTCCAAGATTCAGACACCTAGATATCAAGGGAAAGGCTACAGACGCTTTTGAAAGTTGAGATATTTGAATATCGCGCTACATTGCTTCCAGAAAGAATTGGAAAGAATATGCAGGTAAGAGCATGTCAAGTGACGTAGCAAGTAGTAGCAGAGGTCGAGGCTATTTTTTTATTAAATAGTTATCCATGGAGTAGAGACTTGAGACTTGGATCAGATTACTGGCACGGCCAAATGAAAGAGAATGCACTTAGTATCAAGTAAATCGGACCAGGGATACCAGAGATATGAGGATTTCCAGATTTCAGCTGATTCAGCGTGACCCTGACCGTTTTGCATAAAAGCCGGCCGGCCGAAGAAACTTCAGCTCACTTCGAAACAAGCACTTGCCTAGCAAGGTGCCGCTACGCTGAGCCAAGGCACATGGTTGCCGGATCTACGCAGAAGTTATTTTCAAATTGTGATAGTCACAAAAGTGCTGCGCTACAAGTGGAACTTAGTAAGTTTCCGGCAGAGAGAATCACTAAGGTGATTGATATTTTTCAACGGACACTGGTGAAATATTTTATTTCTTCATGGACATATGCTAGACTTTGTCTAGAATAGTACTTTGTCACAGACCAGTAATAATCTAATACTTGGATATTTTAGTCCATTTCAGTCAGTTTCATATTTGTAACTTGATAACCACTCCGATCTTTCAGTATATTGAAGGCCAGTCTATCACGGTGTTGTTCATTAGCCAACGAAGGGAAACTATATGTTGCTTCGCGCATGATAGATGGTGTGAAGCCATGCCCAGGGAACGATCTTCAGAACAGCCGTTGATTGGTTAGACTGTCAGTGTTTTCTTGTACTGAAACGATTTCCGTGAGTTATGTTACAACTGACATATTTGAGAATAGATCACTTAGATCTGACCCCATTTAAGCGAACGGCTATGGTTTTGACAGAAGCCGATATTAAAATGGATCAACAGTTACTTCAAACGTCAAGAGATATTACCACTATGTCTTGTTAGACGGATTGTGGGTATATAATGGCGGCCGATACAAGGATTAGACGTGCGTGTCCGACAGGGCATGTTTCTGGATAAATCTGGTACAGACCAGGTTCACTACGCTTCAAGACCATCAAGAAATGTAAGCCACATTTTGACTTTATATTATGCCTAGCTAATTGGAACAAACTATTTTTCTGCAGATGACCAACACATTTCTTTTTCTTCGTATTTAGATCTTGCAATGATTTACGCAAGACATATTAGAGTTATTCTGAGTATTTTCAGCACTCAGAACAGTTTAGGATCGATGACCGAGCATAACGAGGATTTATTTGAATATTTCATATTTTTGGGAAGTCACGGAAAACCGTCGATGTAACTGTAAAAGTTAAATTATTTTTTGTTGAGGAATGGATATTTTATCCATATTCGAAGATTCGAACATGTGGATTCTCACATAATGAGATAATAATTAAATATATTTAAAATAATATAACTAATAATAATAATAATAATCCACTAATAATAATAATAATGATTTTCATAACTTTTCTAAATAATTTTTGGATCTTATATTTTTCTAATAATCATATGTATTGAGAGAGAGCTTATGAAGTAGTTTAATCATTTCTAGTTTGGAACAGGTGATTTTCCGAAGGAGAGTGGTTAGCGCAAGCCCGCATTCAACCAACATTTCAGTTCTGGTTGAAACAGTTGATATTTGCAATGAGCAAAGTATATTTTTCAGATAACACGGAGAGGCATGAAACGGGAAACAATTGATAATTGTATCAAATAGGATATTTTTGTATTTATATAAAATCATGACGTAAATACACATTCGAAAGTGAAATAAAGAGTATCATAAGTATGGTAACTTCACGGGTTGAACTGAATGGTAAAATAAAATAAACTTGTAAGTTTATAAATCTTCCAGTGTTGATAACAAGCAGAGGCTTGATTTATTGTATAAATTTTGGGAAGAAAATTTATGTGTGTGGAGTAGTTGAAATGCAATTCCCAGGTGCGCATGTTTAAGTCGCAGGAATGAGGAAGTTTTTATTCGAGCATGAATCAAATAGCAGGTTCGATGGCTCAGGTTTATAGAAGGAGTATTGGAACCACACATTGCGTCGTATGAATGACCCGAAGGTTATTTCTTAAAAACCATCAGTTCTTATTTCAACCTTGTTTACGAATTCCATTAAGACTTTGATTTTGCTAAAACCCGGTTTTGTCATGATAGTATTTTATTCTTCTTCAGAGGAAGACCTTTGCCGTTGTTGCTGTAATATTGTGTTCTTACACAAATAATAGAACGGGCCACTGCCAATTAAAAAATAATTCTATAACCACGAATAATTTGAAGGATGTTTTCAATCCTAGTGCCATGAACTAAATGAATTTATTATGAAGCTACAATTCTTATTTCCGCATTCTGTCGAAGAATTGCAAGTTGTGAAAGTTACTAAAATGGCCATGAATATAAATATTTTTCATAATAATGATTCCAAGTGGAAAGTCAAATAGTTGAATGGTTCAACAATTTATTGATCAAGTTGATGATTCAGAAATCATATATTTTGTTAGGAACTTGAAGTTCATAATCGAGTCACTTCTCGAAACGTTTAATGTCGGAAGAACAATTAATTTTGTTGTGCTTCGCACAGTTCTTCGATGCTATGCTCAATGGTCAAATACTTTTCAGAAGTTGCTATTAATATGTGTAAATAATTTGTGTTGATTCAGAAATAATAATATTTTTTGACAATATTTTTTTGAAACTGGAAAAATAAGTGAAAGTTAAAAAATTCTATGAACATTTATTCTACGAGTGTTAATATTATATAAAAATTCAAACAGTGAACTACGATATTTCCAGTAGAGACAATTAAATTTGAACTGGATTTAATCATGAATGAATATAATTTTGGAACACAGTCTACAGGACTAATAATCAGACTTGTGTTTCCAAAGATAATTGTCCAATGTGTTTGGAAAATTCTGTACATTATGTAAATAGGAGTGTGGGTCGCCACACGTGAGTGATGCTACTTTGAGCATTTTTGCAGTCAATTTTAAATTCAAAATAAAATGAGATAATTTTACATGATGTGTTATGCCCAGTTGAATCTCCTTCTATCCTTATTGTTGCATTGAGCCAAAAATCAGTAGAAGCATTTTTTTTCATTTGATGTCGTTTTTGCGATTTGCTTTAACCCATCTGGCGCCCCGGGATATTTTAACTCTCGTGCTGACTGATTCTTGGTAAAATGCATATGTGGTCGTGCGGACTCCGGTCTAAACGGGCACATAAAATAAGATAGAGAGAGAAATGGCTTCGAACGTGGGGCTCGAGTTAGACACGGTCAATCGCATGCCGATTTAAATTGTGATAATTTTTATATAGATATTTTGGGAGTTGAGAGATGTCTGGTTTGGATGAATAAATTAGTAGGAAACCCAATTAGTGGGGAAAATTAAAAATTTAACTTGGTTAATAATTAGAATGGAGTTGATTATTTTTGATAATGGCTTAACCATTAGGGCGTCAAGTAAATTCAGTAGTAAACGTTCGATGACTGGACATACACATTATTAGAATCCAGGTGGAGGATATTTGAGAACTTGCATATTTTTCTTGTGATATTGTGTTAAATGTAATTCGTACAAGTAGAGAATTTTGTTTTTCCATCACGTCGACATTAGGACAAATCTCATTTTATTAGAGTGTTCCAATTAGCTATTCATATTTCTTGTTCTAATTATAAGCTTGTGTCTGCCAATATTGTATACCCCTAAGTTTTGAATAATAATTGAAAATTATGGAAGAGATGATGAGGATGATGAGGAGTTTGGAAGAGAGTTCCAAAGAGGCTGGACTGCGTGTAGCAGCCATTATGTAAGAAAATACTGAGGCTTTGGAAAGGAAACTTAAAGAAAATTCTGATTTTTTAGAAAATAAACTTAAAGAAAGTTTAAATGAGAAACTTAAAGAAAATTCTGATTCTTTAGAAAGTAAACTTAAAGAAAATTCTGATTCTTTAGAAAATAAACTTAAAGAAAATTCTGATTCTTTAGAAAATAAACTTAAAGAAAGTTTGAATGATAAACTTAAAGAAAATTCTGATTCTTTAGAAAATAAACTTAAAGAAAGTTTGAATGATAAACTTAAAGAAAATTCTGATTCTTTAGAAAATAAACTTAAAGAAAGTTCTCATTCTTTAAAAGGTAACTTGAAAGAAAATTTAAATAGTAAATTTAATTCTATGGAAAATAAATTTAAAGAGAATTCCGAAATTTTGAAAATGTCACTTGAGAGTAAAATGACTAAATTATGCGAAAAAACACATGAGCTCGAAACTTCCTTAGCCACTAACGCAAGTTTAATGGACGATAAATTTCGCGATGCCGATCTAAGATCCCAAAGCTTAGCTGATAGGATAGAACATGGTCTTAGGAAAGTTGGTGAAGACATGATCAACCTAGAAGTCAGAGTGAAGAAAGAGAGTAATGAGATGGGTATTCTAGTTGTTCAACGGTTGACAGAACAATTCAAAGATCTCGTAATGGGAGAAATAAGAGAAGGTGTGATTAATGAATTACAAACTGAAATTAAAACCACAGTTGTCAATGAAATTAAAGACACACTCAAGCTGGAGAACCAAGAGGGAATCAAGGAAATTAGGGAATCTTTGTCATCCCATATTCAAGTAATTTCCAAAGATATCCAAGCAACTCAGAAGGACATATCAGATATGACAGGGTCATTGAAAAGTCACGAGGCTGTTATGAACCAGATATCCACTGATGTCAGAACTGTAAGGAGACCGAAGCAATTAAAAAAGTGGCAGAAGAAAACCATAAGGAACTTGAGGCTATGAAAACCCAAATCAAGGACGAGAAACAGTCTGACCATCTGTTGAAAATGTCAAGTGTGAGGGGAAAAGAACAGATACAGATAAATCTAGGAGCAGCTAGAGAAACTGATAGTCAAAGACAGGATGAGGTCAGGACAGTATTTCAATCCAACCCCATAACTGTATTCAAGAATGTAGAGGATAAGCCTTCTAAATTTTCAGGGCGAGATTCTGTGACACCCGTGGAATTTTTGAGAGAAGCAGGTGATTACCTGAAAGATTCCAAGATCCCTAAGGAAAGACAGATCCGAGTGATAGGGAAATTTTTGGAAGGTCCTGTACTTCTTTGGTTTAGAGCTTTTAGGTCCACTCTCACCAATTTTGAGGAGTTTTCCCGTGGGTTATTAAAAAAGTTTTGGTCCCCGGAAACCCAACAGCAAGTCAGAGCAGAATTATATTCAAAGAGATTCTCGACGTCACAACCTACTCGATACTCTACGTACTTTTCTGGACAGCTTTCTAAACTACAACATTTAGATCCGCCGATGCCAGATAATGAATTAATTACTGCATTAATACGTCAGTTTCCAGCAGACGTCCAAAGAACTTTGATCGCTGCTGACATATATAATATGGAGCAATTTGCGAAGTATTGCAGAAACTGGATCATACGAACGCTCAATTCTTCCATCAGAAGGGAGGAAAGAATGACAACGCTGTGTACGCTGTTATGGCCGACAGTTATTCTCAAACACCTCGAGAGATTCGAGAGGGGCGAGAAGAGAAAACGCCGAGGGAAGAGTCCAATAAAAGAGGATGGAATCAGTACAGTAACAGATACAGTTACAAGCCCTATGCAAGACCGGATGGTGGATATCGATATAATACTCGATGGAGAAGGCCAAGGGATAATCAAGGAAGGTACCAGGAAAGAAGGTACTATGGTAGAAACAACTACAATAACAGAGGGAATGTGGATACTCGTCAGTCCAATGAAGAGTTCAACAAGGAGACGAGGAAGAACTTGGAAGCAAGACACCAAGATAACTTGCAGTTCTTAGAGCAGAGGCCCAATGAACCAGGTCCATCGGGAACACAACAATCCCGGGGGAATGGAAACGAAAAAAAACTTCGAATTCACAGTAGAAGATAGAATTTTAAAAACTTTCACTTCCAGAATTATTAAATGGCAAGCAGAGGATGATGACTTAATTCAACAGAATGACGAACGGAAAGAAATGGGTACAAGAATTAGAATGCCAATCATATCATGCGAAGTATTCGGTATGCCTGTCGATACTTTGATTGATACTGGGGCTATGCTTTGTCTTGTGAGCGAGAAGCTTTATATTCTGTGGAAGCTCAAAGAGAATTTAGAGGAGATTCCAGTATCAGGAATTAAGATCCAAGGAATAATACCCAACAAAATATCTCTGTGTAAAACACAATTGTACTTATGTATTACTATTGGAGGACATGATTTCCGACATGTGTTTGTAGTAATGAAGGACATGGCTTTTGACACGATATTGGGAGCGGATTTCATTCAGAAATATCAAGCAGTGATAGACATGAAGACAGAGACGATTAGATTCAAGAATACCGAAGAGGTAAACTTCGAGGGAAAAGAAGAGGAAGACATCGAGGGAGATGCTCAATGGTCTCTGATTTTTCATGAAGCTGATAGAAGAGAAGTCTACACTGAGAAGGAGACCCTAGAGCTAGGGAAAATTTTGGAAGAGTATCACGATATTTTTGATATTAAACCTGGTGAAATTAAAGATTTTGAATATCGTATTCATGTAAATGATGATGCACCTTTCCATGCTAAATTGTATCCGGTAGCGGAAAAGCATCGAGAGAGGGTAAAAGTGCTTACAAAGAGATGCAAAGTAACAATGTGATTGAAAAGTACACTACATCTTATGTCAATCCATTAGCAGTAGTATCTAAGCAAGATGGAAGTCTGAGACTATGTTTAGACGCGCGAAATTTGAATTCAAGATTAGCCAGAGTATGACAGACCACCAATCATTAGGGAACTGTCAAGGAAATTCCAAGGCAAGGTCTGGTTCTCTAACATTGATCTCACTTCGTCCTACCATCACATTAGGCTTAGTGAAGATTCCAAAAAATTTACAGGATTTATGTTTGACCAGCAGACATATGTTCCGTCGTCTACCATTTGGAGTCAAAACATCTGGATCTGTTTTGATCAGAGCACTGGAACAAAATTTGAGTCCTGAAGTAAAAGAAATAGCAATTCGTTACATAGATGATATCCTAATTGCATCTGAGACTAAGGAGGAACATTTGTTACATCTTCAGATGTTATTCGCAGATTTGAGAAAAGCGAACTTTAAAGTAAACCTTCTAAAATGTCAGTTCTTTCGGAAGGAAATAAAATTTTTGGGCCACATTTTGGATGGTGAAGGTGACCGTCCCAATGAGACGAAGATACAGGTGATTGCAAATTTCCCTAGACCTACTAGAGTGAAGAATGTCCGCAGTTTTCTCGGGACATGCCAATTCTTTGCAGGGCATTGTCCGAGCTTCACCAAGACGGTTGCGCCAGTGCAGGAATTATTATAGAAAGGAAACAAATGGAAATGGAATGAAGATTGTGAACAATCATTTCAAGATGCCAAGATTTTATTGGTAAACAGCGTGAAATTGGAGTATCCTGACTTTACCAAGAATTTCATCATAGAATCTGATGCATCCACCGTAGGGATTGGAGCTATTCGTCTTCAAGAAGATGAAGATCACAAGAGACATTACCTGGCGTTCATAAGCAGGAAACTTCGTCCATCAGAAAGGAATTATTACACCACAGAGTTAGAAGCACTTGCTGTAATCTTCGCGTTGGAGTCGTGGAAGAAAATGTTGATTGGACATTCAGTAATTGTGAGGACTGATCACCACGCATTGGAGTTTATCTTGAGAACAAACTTTGCCAGTGATAGGATAACTAGATGGTCACTTTTTATTCAACAATTCAACCTAGTTATTGAACACACTCCTGGAAAGTTGAACGTTGGAGCTGATTTATTGAGTAGAGCAGTGGAGTCTACATCTAAGGTTTTTCAAGTTAACCTGACGCAAGAGGATGAGGATACCTTGAGAAGGTTAAGATTGTTGCATTTATCCCAGAGGAGAGACCGACGTTTTAGAAACATTTTTCGTTTTCTACAGGGAGACATGGATCCAAATGATGATGATTTTGTGGAAACTGAAAGAATTTCAAGAGATTTTATGATGTTGGATGGTTTAATCTACAAGTTTGCAGATCCCGACCATACGAAGCTGAGAGTAGTGATACCTCCACGAATGCAAAAACCCATTATCTGGATGGCACATCGAATCGCAGGTCATGCTGGAGTAGATAAGACGTACAACATGATTCAAGAGAAATTTTCGTGGGAGCGAATGCGACAAACTGTCAGGAACACTATTCGAGAATGCGACTTATGCCAAAGGAGTAAACATAATTCCAGATTATTGAGTGAATTACCAAGGCCTATTATTCCTTCTAAGCCTTGTGAAATCTTCGCGACTGATCTATATGGTCCTCTCCCAAAGTCTAAAAGAGGTAACCGATATATTCTGGTGACCATGGATGTATTCAGCAAATACACTATGTTACACCCAATTCAGAAGGCAAACGCAAAATATTGTGCGAAGAGAATTAGAGACAACGTAATTCCGGAAGCAGGCAAACCGGAATTCCTTTTATCAGATCGTGGAACCCAATTTACTTCTTTAGAATTTAGAACCGTCATGAATGATCTTGGGATTAGACAATTGTTTTGTTCTATCAGACATCCTGAAAGCAATCCAGCAGAACGCGTGATGGCTGAAATAGCAAAATTTTGCCGCCTCTATTGTCCAGATGAGCATTGGAAATGGATGGATGTTCTCTCTTTAGCATCCGAATCCATCAACTCTACAATACATGAGAGTACTGGGCAGATTCCCATGTTGCTTCATCATGGAATTAAACCAACAAGATTATGGGATCGAATCATCTCTATTCCACCTGAGATTGAACCAAGTCGTCAGATGAGGGAAACTCTAGCTTTAGACAAGTTGAGGAGCCAAGCTGAGAAAAGAGAGCGCAGAGTGAGAGGAAAGCGTTTTCGCAGACCCTTGCGCGTAGGAACTCTTGTTTTAGTGAAAAGACCTACACCCTCTGACGTGCAAAATCGAGTGTACTCGAAGTTTGCAAGCCTTTACGCTGGACCCTATCGTATTGTGGACGTAAACAACAATGGAAGCTATGAGATCGCCAATACACGAACTGGTAACATCGTGGGAACTTATAATGCATCGAATTTGAAGATTTATTATTCAAGAACCAGATGATTTAATTTGTAGATAGGAAAAATAAAAATTTTTCAATTTTTATTTTTTGCTAGGAGTGGGGAGGATGTGCCCAACTCTAGGAATGTGTATTCCAAGATTCAGACACCTAGATATCAAGGGAAAGGCTACATCCGCTTTTGAAAGTTGAGATATTTGAATATCGCGCTACATTGCTTCCAGAAGGAATTGGAAAGAATATGCAGGTAAGAGCATGTCAAGTGACGTAGCAAGTAATAGCAGAGGTCGAGGCTATTATTTGATTAAATAGTTAGCCATGGAGTAGAGACTTGAGACTTGGATCAGATTACTGGCACGGCCAAATGAAAGAGAATGCACTTAGTATCAAGTAAATCGGACCAGGGATACCAGAGATATGAGGATTTCCAGATTTCAGCTGATTCAGCGTGACCCTGACCGTTTTGAATAAAAGCCGGCCGGCCGAAGCAACTTCAGCTCACTTCGAAACAAGCACTTGCCTAGCAAGGTGCCGCTACGCTGAGCCAAGGCACAAGGTTGCCGGATCTACGCAGAAGTTATTTTCAAATTGTGATAGTCACAAAAGTGCTGCGCTACAAGTGGAACTTAGTAAGTTTCCGGCAGAGAGAATCACTAAGGTGATTGATATTTTTCAACGGACACTGGTGAAATATTTTATTTCTTCATGGACATATGCTAGACTTTGTCTAGAATAGTACTTTGTCACAGACCAGTAATAATCTAATACTTGGATATTTTAGTCCATTTCAGTCAGTTTCATATTTGTAACTTGATAACCACTCCGATCTTTCAGTATATTGAAGGCCAGTCTATCACGGTGTTGTTCATTAGCGAACGAAGGGAAACTATATGTTGCTTCGCGCATGATAGATGGTGTGAAGCCATGCCCAGGGAACGATCTTCAGAACAGCCGTTGATTGGTTAGACTGTCAGTGTTTTCTTGTACTGAAACGATTACCGTGAGTTATGTTACAACTGACATATTTGAGAATAGATCACTTAGATCTGACCCCATTTAAGCGAACGGCTATGGTTTTGACAGAAGCCGATATTAAAATGGATCAACAGTTACTTCAAACGTCAAGAGATATTACCACTATGTCTTGTTAGACGGATTGTGGGTATATAATGGCGGCCGATACAAGGATTAGACGTGCGTGTCCGACAGGGCATGTTTCTGGATAAATCTGGTACAGACCAGGTTCACTACGCTTCAAGACCATCAAGAAATGTAAGCCACATTTTGACTTTATATTATGCCTAGCTAATTGGAACAAACTATTTTTCTGCAGATGACCAACACATTTATTTTTCTTCGTATTTAGATCTTGCAATGATTTACGCAAGACATATTAGAGTTATTCTGAGTATTTTCAGCACTCAGAACAGTTTAGGATCGATGACCGAGCATAACGAGGATTTATTTGAATATTTCATATTTTTGGGAAGTCACGGAAAACCAAAAAGAAGGAAGGAAGATTGTAGTTTTACGTGACCGTGAATCTTGTGATTATGAGCCACGGGACCTCCTTTTTACGTGGAATCCGAACCACAGGACATGGCATTTCACTTCGAAAATCTCACATGCATTGACCAGGAATCGAACCCGGACCGCCTTGGTGAGAGGCATACAGCTAGACCGCTGAGCCACCACGCCCCTCACGGAAAACCGTCGATGTAACTGTAAAAGTTAAATTATTTTTGTTGAGGAATGGATATTTTATCCATATTCGAAGATTCGAACATGTGGATTCTCACATAATGAGATAATAATTAAATATATTTAAAATAATATAACTAATAATAATAATAATAATCCACTAATAATAATAATAATGATTTTCATAACTTTTCTAAATAATTTTTGGATCTTATATTTTTCTAATAATCATATGTATTGAGAGAGAGCTTATGAAGTAGTTTAATCATTTCTAGTTTGGAACAGGTGATTTTCCGAAGGAGAGTGGTTAGCGCAAGCCCGCATTCAACCAACATTTCAGTTCTGGTTGAAACAGTTGATATTTGCAATGAGCAAAGTATATTTTTCAGATAACACGGAGAGGCATGAAACGGGAAACAATTGATAATTGTATCAAATAGGATATTTTTGTATTTTTATAAAATCATGACGTAAATACACATTCGAAAGTGAAATAAAGAGTATCATAAGTGTGGTAACTTCACGGGTTGAACTGAATGGTAAAATAAAATAAACTTGTAAGTTTATAAATCTTCCAGTGTTGATAACAAGCAGAGGCTTGATTTATTGTATAAATTTTGGGAAGAAAATTTATGTGTGTGGAGTAGTTGAAATGCAATTCCCAGGTGCGCATGTTTAAGTCGCAGGAATGAGGAAGTTTTTATTCGAGCATGAATCAAATAGCAGGTTCGATGGCTCAGGTTTATAGAAGGAGTATTGGAACCACACATTGCGTCGTATGAATGACCCGAAGGTTATTTCTTAAAAACCATCAGTTCTTATTTCAACCTTGTTTACGAATTCCATTAAGACTTTGATTTTGCTAAAACCCGGTTTTGTCATGATAGTATTTTATTCTTCTTCAGAGGAAGACCTTTGCCGTTGTTGCTGTAATATTGTGTTCTTACACAAATAATAGAATGGGCCACTGCCAATTAAAAAATAATTCTATAACCACGAATAATTTGAAGGATGTTTTCAATCCTAGTGCCATGAACTAAATGAATTTATTATGAAGCTACAATTCTTATTTCCGCTTTCTGTCGAAGAATTGCAAGTTGTGAAAGTTACTAAAATGGCCATGAATATAAATATTTTTCATAATAATGATTCCAAGTGGAAAGTCAAATAGTTGAATGGTTCAACAATTTATTGATCAAGTTGATGATTCAGAAATCATATATTTTGTTAGGAACTTGAAGTTCATAATCGAGTCACTTCTCGAAACGTTTAATGTCGGAAGAACAATTAATTTTGTTGTGCTTCGCACAGTTCTTCGATGCTATGCTCAACGGTCAAATACTTTTCAGAAGTTGTTATTAATATGTGTAAATAATTTGTGTTGATTCAGAAATAATAATATTTGTTGACAATATTTTTTTGAAACTGGAAAAATAAGTGAAAGTTAAAAAAATTCTATGAACATTTATTCTACGAGTGTTAATATTGTTACGGCTATGAGTTTGTGCCATCAGTCTCCACGTGAGTCACAACTGCCCCAGGGCTGGGCTGTGCCCTGCCTCCTGTATTGCGCGCGCCTTATGCAACAGGGCTACTAGGACAAAGGGATAGTCCAGAACATTCGTGACTGGACCAGCGCTGGAAACCTCGAGAAGCCATGGACTCTGGATGGATCTAGAAGCATTTATTGAGTCACCGGCCGGCTATATAAGAGTGACCCGTGAAGCAGTTGTTGTTGTTGTGTTTTACGAGCTAGTGTGAGCGATTATCTTGTGCGACAGAAGTGTGGTGACGAAGTGCTGTGCGAGTTACGAAATCCTGTGACATTGTTTCTCCCAGCTTATGAACAGCGTACATCAAGTGCTCGTAAGTATCTGTATTTGTTGTACCTGAGGAAGAGGGGCAGGTAGCTTCTGCCAAGGCCACCGGACTCATTAGGACGGATTAACTTCTGTGGTCTGTTGCAAGTGAAAGGGGCCAAGAGCGCATAAGGAAGAGACTTGAGGAAACTGGAGAAGGCTCCTAATTGCTTGTATTTGCTGATTAGTGTAATTTTCTGGCCACAATAAAGTTAATTATTTCTTTAAGCAGTAATTGGTGTTGTGCTTTGTACCCCCACCGTAATCCAGTTAACAAAAGTGCCACTAGGGGGTGGCACGTAACAACTGGTGTCAGAAGCCGGATTACGAACTCAAGCACAACACCTGACGGTCCTGGTTTCAAAACCCGAGCAGGTCATTTTCTCTAATTTTCCTGTGAGTGCATGCCCTTTACAAGACAAACAACTAAAATGGAGGAGAAATTCGCAGCATTGCTAGAAAAGTTAAGTGGCATGGAAACCAAGATGGAAGACGGCCAGAAGAATTTAACCAAGGACCTAACTGCCAAATTAGAAGACGGCCAGAAGAAGATGGAGGACGGCCAGAAGAAGTTGGCCGAGGACCTAACTTCCAAATTAGAAGAAGGCCAAAATAAGTTAGCGGAGGACCTGAAGCAGATGGAAGACAGCCAGAATAAGTTAGCAGAGGACCTAACCGCCAAATTTCTGGATGGCCAGAAAAATCTGGAAGAGTGTCTGCTGACGAAATTAGAGGAGAGCCAAAGGAAATTAGAACAGGGCCTACGTGAGGAAGTCGCGGCAGTGGAGGAGAAGTTCAACACCTTGCAAGTGGAAGTTGCCGAGCTGCGCCAACGCCCGCTGATGGGGGTGGAGGAGAAATTCAACGCCTTGCAAGTGGAAGTTGCCGAGCTGTGCCAACGACCGCTGATGGGGGTGGAAGAGAGATTCAACGCTCTACAAAAGGAATTTGCTGAGCTGCGCCGACTCCCGCCGACAGGGATGGAAGATAGATTCAAAGCCCTTCAAGAGGAAGTCGCCGAGCTGCGCCGACGCCCGCCGACCGGGGTGGATGAGAGAGTCAAAGCCCTACAAGAGGAAGTTGCCGAGCTGCGCCAACGCCCGCCCACCGTTACACCGGGAATATCAGGAACGGGACATAGCAGAGTGACGCCCCCAACCTTCGACGGAAAGGTCCCGTGGAGCACCTACTTACGTCAGTTCGAGGCGGCTTGTTCCATAAATAACTGGAACAACACAGAAAAGGCTACAGCTCTCATTGTAGCGCTGAGAGGCGACGCCCTTAACGTCCTTCAGGCCATCCCGACTGGATCCCGGGACTACGCTTCACTGATCGCCCATATGGAGTCCCGATATGGAGATAGCCATCTTCAGCAGGCCTACCAGATGCAGCTCCGGACCCGGGTACAGAAGAACGCGGAAACACTGCAGGAGTTTGAGATGGACATCGCACGCCTCGTAAGGCTTGCCTACCCAACAGCGCCGGCCGACTTTCTGGAGCAGATAGCGACGCAGACTTTCACCGACGGGCTACGGGACTCGGACACTCAACAGGCGCGCGCAATAAGACCCTGGCAGATGCGCTGAGCCACGCACTTGAGTTCGAGACGGCAAAGCAGGTATCTAGAATGCGCGCGCGGGTGCGTCAAGTGGACGTCGACGAACCAGTAAAAACCAACGAGACCAAGCCCCTGGCCCACGAGTTGATGGAGGCGCTAAGCCGTTTCTTCAAGAATCGCAGTACCACCAACAAAAAACGTAGCCGAAGGACATCCGGAGAGGCGGCCCGGAAGAGGACTACCGACCTGCTGGACCTGCCGTAAGAGAGGCCACCTGAGCAAGGACTGCGGTGATCGCCGCCGCCGAGGGTATCCGACGGGAAATCAGTCGTCCGAAAACCGCGCGGCCCAGGGAAACGAGTATTAGCCAGCCTTGGGGGGCAAAGGTTGGCTTGTGACAGTCGTCAAGCCCCAGCAGTCCAAGTGCGTGTGACGAAGTTACGGAGGGACAATAGCAGCCTGATGGTCGACGGAGTCGTCAACGGAGAGAGCTGGCCCATGCTAATCGACACGGGAGCATCGAGGACCATCGTCAGTCCCACCGTGATCCCGAAGTGGAGAGTGCAACCCACACAAAGGAACCTCCAGCTAATGACCGCGACCGGAGAGACCGCACCGGTACATGGCGAAGCATCACTGGAGTTCGTCATTGGTCGACGGGCGATAAAGCATCCAGTGCTTGTGGCTGACGTGTCAAGTGAAGTGATCATCGGACTGGACTTCCTGGACCAGAACAACATCATCTTGGATCTGAGTACCAACACTCTGCACTTCGGAGGTGAGGAACTTGCTTTACAACCAGCACACGAGGCCGTAGCCGCACGACGAGTAAGGCTGAGAGAGGACGTCATCGTTCCCGCCAGGACGGAAGTCAGCGCTGCCGTAACTGTCGACGGAACAGCTGAGGGAGTGGCGGCTGTCATCGAGCCAAAATATGAGGACAACCAGACAAAAGGATTGCTAGTTGCCAAGACTCTCATCAACACGACGACTCGGCCGTACGTCCGCCTGTCCAACCTGAACGACTACGACATTACGGTTCACCGGGACACCAACCTAGGAGTCTGCGAGCCCGATACCTGGATTGCCCGCATCACAGATACGACAGACGGACACCTACATACGGACAACCGAAGAAGACGCACACTGCCAGAAGAACTACAGAAGCTGTACCAAGGATCCCAGGACCATTTAGACGAGGAACAATCACGCCAACTTCAGGACCTGCTACGCGAATTCCAGGACGTCTTCTCCGTGGGGAGCAAAGACTTCGGCAGGACAAGCTTGGTTCAGCACAGAATCGACGTTGGGGACAACGCACCGATTAGGGCCCCATTCCGACGTGTCCCGCTCGCCAAGCAAGCCGAAGTCGACCGGATGGTAGAAGAGATGAAGGAGCAAGGGGTGATCGAGCCATCACATAGTCCTCGGAGTTCTCCGGTCGTGCTAGTGAAGAAGAAGGACGGTTCCACCAGGTTCTGCGTGGATTACAGGCGGGTGAATGACGTCACGCAGAAGGACAGCTACCCTCTACCCAGGATCGACGATACCCTGGACACCATATCAGGGTCGAGATGGTTCTCCACCTTGGATTTGAAGAGTGGCTACTGGCAGGTGGAGGTCCACCCTAAGGACCGCGAGAAAACGGCGTTCTCTGTGGGCAGCGGGCTCTGGCTGTTCACCGTCATGCCATTCGGTCTGTGCAACGCCCCTGCGACCTTCGAAAGGCTAATGGAGTCCATTCTGAGGGGACTACACTGGAAGACCTGCCTGGTCTACCTAGACGACGTCATCGTTCTGGGGAGAAGCTTCTAGGAGCACTACAGCAATCTGAAGGAGATCCTGTTGAAGCTACGGGCTGCCCAGCTGAAGTTGAGTCCCAAGAAGTGTCAGCTCTTCCAGAAGCGGGTCCAGTACCTTGGGCACATCGTCTCCGAGGAAGGGGTGCGCACCGACCCAGAGAAGACCGCAGCTGTGAGGGAGTGGCCAGTTCCGAAGGACAAGTCCCAACTACGAAGCTTCCTGGGACTCTGCACTTATTACCGTCGCTTCGTGAGAGGATTCGCCGACATCGCCAAACCTTTACATCGACTGACTGAGAAGGACCAACTCTTCACGTGGACAGCAGAATGTCACAGTGCCTTCGAACAACTCAAGCAGGCTCTGTGCACCGCGCCTATTTTGGCCTACCCCAGACCTGGAACAAGGTTCATCGTCGATACCGATGCCAGCGACTTTGGCATAGGGGAAATCCTGTCGCAAGTAGTGGACGGCGAGGAAAGAGTAGTGGCCTACTTCAGCAAGGCCTTGTCAAAGCCAGAAAGGAACTACTGCGTCACCAGGAAGGAGCTGCTCGCTATCGTGAAGACCATTGAACACTTCCACAAGTACCTGTACGGGCAAGAATTTCTCATCAGGACCGACCATGCATTCCTGCGGTGGCTCCTGAACTTCAAGCAGCCCGAGGGTCAACTCGCGCGGTGGTTAGAGAGGCTTCAACAGTATAACTTTGAGATTCAGCACAGGAAAGACCAACTGCATTCTAACGCCGACGCCCTGTCACGAAGACCGTGCCCCGAAGACTGCACCGTCTGTGCCCGAAGGGAGGAGAACACCGGGATACAGTGCCGAAGGACTACCGTGGAACTTCAAGGGAGCTGGAGCCGCGAATCTTTCACGAGGGCGCAAGCGGAAGATGATGACCTGGGACTGATAGCCGAATGGAAGAGGGCCTGTGTCCCCAGACCCGGGTGGAACATTGTGAGTGACTGCAGCCCAAAGTTTAAGTCCTACTGGGCACAGTGGGACTCGCTGATTGTAAGGGATGGCCTCATCTGCCGTACCTGGGAGAGCACCGACGGGAAGACATCTCGGGAACAAGTCGTCGTTCCAAAGGCTATGACGGAGGAAGTCCTGAAGGAAGTTCATGGAGGATCATCTGGTGGACACCTAGGGATAAAGAAGACCCTGGAGAAGCTGAGAGAGCGGTTCTACTGGATCGGATGCCGAACAGACGTGGAGAACCACTGTGCGAGGTGCCACGATTGCGCAGCCAGCAAGGGCCCAGGACGAAGACGACGGGGTCCACTGAAGACCTACAACGTGGACGGCCCCATGGAGAGAGTGGCCATCGATGTTGCTGGGCCATTCCCGTTAAGCGAGGCAGGGAACCGCTACATATTAGTCGTCAGCGACTACTTTACCAAATGGCCGGAGGCGTATGCGCTCCCTAACCAAGAAGCCGCGACGATCGCAGAGACCCTGGTGAAGGAATTCGTCAGCCGGTACGGAGTACCCCAGGAGCTGCACTCCGACCAAGGGAGGAACTTCGAGTCGCAGGTGTTCCAGAACCTATGCCAGCTGCTGGGGATCCGGAAGACAAGGACAACGCCGCTACACCCTCAGTCCGACGGGATGGTAGAGCGATTCAATCGCACCGTCGAGAACCATCTCCGAATAGTCGTCAGCGAGCACCAGAGGGATTGGGACAAGCATCTTCCACTATTTCTCCTGGCCTACCGCACCGCCGTGCATGAAGCCACCGGGTGCACACCAGCCCGGGCCATGTTTGGGAGGGAGCTCCGTCTACCTGTCGATCTTGCCTTCGGCCGACCTGGGAATGATCCGATCCCGGTAAGCCAGTA
Source organism: Meconema thalassinum (assembly GCA_946902985.2). Lineage (NCBI taxonomy): Eukaryota > Metazoa > Arthropoda > Insecta > Orthoptera > Tettigoniidae > Meconema > Meconema thalassinum. Next base: position 1,296,832,340 of record OX336389.2, read on the forward strand.
TTGTCAAGAACTGGTCGACCAACTGGAGGACGTACACGCGTTCGCGAGGAGGAAACTGCGGATCGAGACCGACCGAATGAAGACCCGATACGACCAGCAGACGGATGCCGGCGGATTCCACGAGGACGACCTGGTCTGGCTCTTCAACCCATTACGGAAGAAAGGCCTGTCATCCAAACTGCAGAAGTCCTGGGAGGGCCCGTACCGAGTCGTGAAACGGATCAACGATGTCGTCTACAGGATCCAGCGGAGCCCGAGGGCGAAGATGAAGATCGTGCATCGGGATCGCCTGGCAGCCTACGGAGGGACACAGACGGACCAATGATTGATCGGGACGATCAGCCTTTTTAGGAAGGGGGTGGTGTTACGGCTGTGAGTTTGTGTCATCAGTCGCCGCGTGAGTCACAACTGCCCCAGGGCTGGGCTGTGCCCTGCCTCCTGTATTGCGCGCGCCTTATGCAACAGGGCTACTAGGACAAAGGGATAGTCCAGAACATTCGTGACTGGACCAGCGCTGGAAACCTCGAGAAGCCGTGGACTCTGGATGGATCTAGAAGCATTTATTGAGTCACCGGCCGGCTATATAAGAGTGACCCGTGAAGCAGTTGTTGTTGTTGTGTTTTACGTGCTAGTGCGAGCGATTATCTTGTGCGACAGAAGTGTGGAGACGAAGTGCTGTGCGAGTTACGAAATCCTGTGACATTGTTTCTCCCAGCTTGTGAACAGCGTACATCAAGTGCTCGTAAGTAACTGTATTTGTTGTACCTGAGGAAGAGGGGCAGGTAGCTTCTGCCAAGGCCACCGGACTCATTAGGACGGATTAACTTCTGTGGTCTGTTGCAAGTGAAAGGGGCCAAGAGCGCATAAGGAAGAGACTTGAGGAAATTGGAGAAGGCTCTTAATTGCTTGTATTTGCTGATTAGTGTAATTTTCTGGCCACAATAAAGTTAATTATTTCTTTAAGCAGTAATTGGTGTTGTGCTTTGTACCCCCACCGTAATCCAGTTAACAAAAGTGCCACTAGGGGGTGGCACGTAACAATATTATATAAAAATTCAAACAGTGAACTACGATATTTCCAGTAGAGACAATTAAATTTGAACTGGATTTAATCATGAATGAATATAATTTTGGAACACAGTCTACAGGACTAATAATCAGACTTGTGTTTCCAAAGATAATTGTCCAATGTGTTTGGAAAATTCTGTACATTATGTAAATAGGAGTGTGGGTCGCCACACGTGAGTGATGCTACTTTGAGCATTTTTGCAGTCAATTTTAAATTCAAAATAAAATGAGATAATTTTACATGATGTGTTATGCCCAGTTGAATCTCCTTCTATCCTTATTGTTGCATTGAACAAAAAATCAGTAAAGCATTTTTTTTCATTTGATGTCGTTTTTGCGATTTGCTTTAACCCATCTGGCGCCCCGGGATATTTTAACTCTCGTGCTGACTGATTCTTGGTAAAATGCATATGTGGTCGTGCGGACTCCGGTCTAAACGGGTACAATACATTGTACCCCTCCCAGTTATTGGGCAAATTAGTGTTGACTGACTGAAGAGTTACAACTGACAATTTGTATTGTAATTGGAGTTCGTCACTTATCTTGAATGTCTGTCCACACAGCACATTCGTCTTCTTGTTCGCTATACAACAAGCAAAGGTAATTGTTGCCCCATTGCGTTATGAACGTCAGGGAGGGCCAGCCACGAGTCCGAGGTGCAGTCAACGACGATGGTGATGTTGATGCCATAGCAATGACTTTCTCCTCTACTGGAGTGATGACCATTGAATGACTCACGTTGCTGTTGCAGCCCTGCAGATTGTGCAGGCGGTGAACGGTAATAAGACTGCTACTGCTGCCAACGTCAGGACTTTGAACTTCGCTCCGAACATAATTTCACTTCGAAACGAATACATTTTAATTTCAACAACGAAATGAAATGTTCCATTCATTTTAAATTCACATTGGAGGGCGAAACTAAATACCGTTTGGGAATTTTATTTCACGTCGGGTGCGAAATTAAAAGTCTGTAACGAATTTTATTTCGTGCAGGGAGCGAAATTAAAAGTCTGTAACCGAGTTTTATTTCGCGGCGGGAGCGAAATTAAAAGTCTGTAACGAATTTTACTTCGCACCGGAAGCGAAATTAAAAGTCTGTATTGAATTTTATTATGCGCCGCGAGCAAAATTAAAAGTCTGTAATGAATTGTATTCCGTGCCAGGAGTGAAATTCAAAGACTGCAACGAATTTTATTTCGCACCGGAAGCGAAATTAAAAGTCTGTATCGAATTTTATTTTGCGCCGCGAGTGAAATTAAAAGTCTGTAATGAATTGTATTCGCGCCGGGAGCGAAATTAAAAGATTGTAAGGATGTTTTTTCGCGCCGGGAGTGAAATTTTATTCAACTGCACAATGTAATTTCGCGTTGCTATTAAGTTTCGCGTTGATTTCGCTACGTCATTTCGCTTCGAATTAAGTTTCGCTTCGATTTAATTTCCCGCCGACAATCATTACCATTTGGCTCCTGAGTATCGCGCTCAGGGCGAAATTCAAGCATATTCGCCCCCACAGCCATACATTTCGTTTCGCATGCCAGCCCTGATTCAAGGGCATACCACTAAATCCCAGGGGGAATTGCGACTACTATCGACCAAAATATTATGTGTACTCGAGTTTGAAGGTTGCTTGTGAAGTAACCAATAATAATAATAATGTTATTGGTTTTACGTCCCTTTTAACAACACTGGCTTTTAGAGACGCCGGGGTGCCGGAATTTTGCCCCGAAGGGGATCTTTAACGTGCCAGTAAATCTAAAGTAACCAATAGACCTACATAAAATCCAATAACATCGTCATTTTCGTCGTTCTGTTTTACGATAGTTCATATTGGTTTGGAAATTTTTATTTATATTTTAATATTTTTATCGCAGTTGGAACACAAAAAGTGCCCGTCTTTAAGCGTGTTTCAAACATGCGTCACATTTAAGAATTATTATCTCACAAACCCGTCAACAGATCGAATCCAAATTTTAACACAATATACATTGGAATGTTGTATAACTGGTTCATTAATTTTAAAATTTTGTATGGCCAAGAAACAAAGTTGTTATCATTTTGGTAAGGTAACTTTTTCTCGGCTCGGGTTGGTTTGAAAATGTAGTTCTTGGTCACGTTGTAATCCTTATACATCAAAAAGGTATGCTGTATGATTGTGAAATACGTAAATTAATTCACTTATTTTATATCGGTTTGTATTTGTATCGGGAATTAAGACATGGTTCACCAGTTGGCCGCTCCAGTGAAAGCTGTACAGCGTTGCCAAGATGGGCTCCATCACGCGTCATGGCGCGCTTCGCTCGGAAGTGATGGGCTCCATATCAGCAACGCTGTACAGCATTTCCCGGAGCGTCTAGCTGGTGAACCATGTCTTAATTCCCTGTACAAATACAAACCGATATAAAATAAGTGAATTAATTTACGTATTGCACGGTCATACAACATAACCTTTTGATGTATAAGGATTACAACGCAACCAAGAACTACATTTTACAACGACCCCGAGCCGAGAAATAGCTACCTTGCACAAATGATAACAACTTTCGTTCTTGAATACACAAAATTTTGAAATTAATAAACCTGTTATACAACATTCCAATGTATATTGTGCTAAAATTTGGATTCGATCTGATGACGGGTTTGTGAGATAATAATTATTAAATGTGACGCATGGTTGAAACACGCTTAAAAACAGTCACCTTTTGTGTTTCAACTGCGACAAAAAGAAATATATTTTAAAAAATCCAAACCTATATGAACTAACGTAAAATAGAACGACAAAAATGATTATGTTAGTGGATTTTATGTAGATCTATTGGTTACTTCACAAACAACCTTCAAACTCGAGTGCACATAATATTTTGGTCGACAGTAATTACTGTACCAAGAAAAGGAAGCCAGGCCCTAAGAGAACCCTCTACACATACATAAGATTTTTTCCCTAGTTTATACTTGAAATTATATATTTCTTTACGCTTGCATTAGAGAATGTGTAAAGTACTGAGCAGTTTTGATTTCACTTTAAATTTATTTGTACAAGTTGGATGACTAAACGTCACCCAACAATCTGCAAGCTACATGGCTGAACAGCGGTTGCTTGGTAGAACTAGGCCCTTCAACGGCTGTCGCGCCACGGGTTTAGTCTTTTTTTTTTACTTCTGATATATAAGTGTAAAAGTACAAGACCACGAACTATTCAGTGACAACTTTTTTCAGAGAAGAGAGTTCGAATTCAAATGGAAACAATGCGTTGTGTGGAAAAGTGAGACGTAGCCATTGTGAAAATTGAAAATTGGTCTCCATAGATACTGACGACAGTCAAGCGCATGTTCTCTAGGTGCAAGCGTCCTGCATAAATATCCACTTGCTTTGTACGCTCACAGAAAACGAAGAAAAGTCCCAGCAGAGCTTGTGTATTGGCGTATTGAACGAAATAAAAGGTAAGGAACTGAAACAATGTTTCTTACAGCAGATGTTTATTGCCATTCAGAAATTCCTTCTTATTTTATGAATTTTTCCCCCCAGGAAACTGTCATCAGTCCAACATCTCTCATTGACTAGTTCACCTGTCAATCAACCTACCATTGTGGTTGCACCTGAAGTTCAGATGTGTCTTGTGTTTCGCAGGGTTTTCCACACTCCCTCCAGTAAATGCTGAGATAGTACGTTACTTGAAGACTCAGGGCACCTGCCCCATCCCTGGCTCTAATACAGTAACATACATAGTCAACTACATGGGACTGATGACCAAGATGTCCCAAGCCCCTACAATGTATTATTATCAACAAAAACAAGAACAAGAATGTTTGAGGAAGTAAGAAAGTATCTGTATAAACACATTGTGTCAACGTTACATAGCCTAAGCGTGACATTACTATAATTTTATTGCTCAGATATTGTTCCACTCCTAGGCACTTGTACATGTAACTCGCCGAACTACAATATTCGTCAACTCGGCGTGTTCATCATTTTCCTTGCGCTAGAGATCTTGTGTATCCGCGCCGCTACTCCTACCACCCTTTTCAAAACAATTCCCAAACTAATGCCGACGATTCCATTCACACGATTTTATTTATGAAAAATGCATTGGAATCAGGAAATAAATCTCCGTTTTCGTATTACCATTTTTTTCATATTTTAAGCAGAAATATAAAAAACTGCTAGTAACGTCTTTGTTTTTCACATTTTGGAAAATGCAATGAATTGATATCAATTCTATTGCACTCTAGTATACATAGTGGTTTTGACATCGCAAATATGAGCTTTCATTGAAGAGAAAACTTAAAACAGAAATTGCCTCACTTTGGTGCTGCTACGTGGTGTCAGAATTACAAACTAAAAATCGGGACATTTAGTCTTAGTAGTATCTGGCTGCTGCACAGACTGCTGTGTTGCCTGCTAGTGTGTCCCTTCCCCGTGCTGTCCGATCGTGACGTCACAGTTCCCTCTTCATTGCTATGTAAAGTAGTCAGGGATGTTTCAGCTACGTTATCTGATGGTTGAGTTACTTCCGCAATGCTATATGTGTTTGTAGAATGAGGCCTGTTATGAAAGGCCTCTGATATGGCTGGATATTCAGGGGAAGGTACTGCAGTTCCCATGTCGGTAGTGTTGCTTAGCTTACTACTCCCATCTGACTCGCCCAGCTCCGTGCTGTAGGTTTGTTGTCTGACATGAAGTACCGGGCGATTCCTTCTGTTCGGACAGTCTATTTGAGAGTAGGAGGTTTCTTTACAATAAAAGCAATACTTAGCTTGTCCTTCATATGTTAACAGAACTTTACAATCATTGACCGTCAAATATGATGGAATGGGGTATTTAAGTTCAATTGTTACAATACGTATGCCATTACTTACAGCAGTAAATTCGTATACTTCATTCCAGCACTCGTTCCGTATGTCCTTGAGTACTCCATGCGTAGAAAGCACGCGGGAGAGCCTTTCATTGTTGACTTCTGGCGTCTCTAAAAGCCAGTGTAGTTAAAAGGGACGTAAAACCAATAACATTATTATTATTATTATTGTTGACTTCGGGAGGAGATTAAACAGACACGCGCACGTTTTGTTAAAGAGTCTGAAGCAGTGATAGTTACCTTTGTGGTGTTACCGCTAGCAAGCCGGAAGGATTTCACACCTTCATGTCGAGATAATATGTTTACATAAAGTAAGGTGTACACTAATTTAATGTACACTGAATTTTCCCCGTTGTCTAGTTGATTCGCTAGTACTTGATCTCTATTAAGCTTCAGGTCGTTTGCTATCCACCTAGGCCTATGTATTTCAAGTGGTGTCGGTATGTTGTTCCTTTCTTCAAAAGCGCATTTAAGAGTGTTTTTCCGGACATTGACCACTTTCGCAAGTTCAACAAGCAGTTCCGTGACAAACTAAGGAGCCTATTTTACTTAAACTTAAGGATTCATGCCAATGAATAATCTATATGGAACTATCTAAGTTAATGACGAAATTAAGTTGGTAATATCAAAATTTCTAATTTGTTCGAAATATACCTGCACTACAGTTGGAAGCCCTGATGACTTAATATATTCTTAGTTCCATCTCTTAATACAAAATTTGGATGAAGATCAATGGATAACATGGACGTTACATGCAGTTAGATATTCGATCTATCAGCGTGCGTAAAATCATGTTGGCAGCAATGTCATGAGTAGGTAATATAGAGCGGTTCTGGCACAGGGGCTAATGGGCAAGATGGCCGCCGCGCGCAACCAGCCCTATGTTATTCTTATGGAGGGGACAGTCAGAGCTGGCACAGGGGCTATTGGGCAAAATGGCCGCCACGCTCTGAGACCGTCAATGACGTCACAGAGAGAGGTCGGCCATGTAGTTGCCAAATGGAATATTTATTATTATTATTATTAGGTAATTATTAATTGATCATGTATAATCAAGACCTGCCTTATATTGTCCACCTCTTGGTGTAGTGGCTAGCATTCTTGGAGGTCATTCCTGAGGTTCGAATCCCGGCTCTGCCAAGAAATTTAATTTCTGGTCTCAGGAGTGGAACGGGGTACACTCAGCCTTGTGAGACAAAACTGACAGGAACTGGCTTTTGATTCATACCTCAACCATTCTTCCTAAGCCAACTTCACCTGACCATACCTAACCTAACCTAACCTAACTTCAAAGTCAGAGCAAATATGAGAGCAAATGTGAGAGCACACATAATAAACTAAGTTATAACCTAACCTAACTTCACCTAACCTAACCTCACCTAACCTATCCTAACCTAACCTAACGTAACCTACCTAATTTAAAATTGCAAGCGAAAAAAATTAGCAAGAAGTGTCAGAAAAAAGTGAGAGCAAATGTGAGAGCACAAATAATAAACTAAGTTATAACCTAACCTAACCTAACCTAACTTCACCTAACCTAACCTAACCTAACATAACCTAACTTCAAAGTGGGTGCAAAAGTGGGTGCAAGAGTGGGTGAAAAAGTGGGTGCAAAAGTGGGTGCAAAAGTGAGTGCAAAAGTGAGAGCAAAAAAGTGGGAGCAAAAAGGTGGGAGCAAAAAAGTGGGAGCAAAAAAGTGGGAGCAAAACAGTGGGGAGCAAAAAGTGTGAGCAAATAAGTAAGAGTAAATGGGAGAGCACAAATAATAAACTTAGTTATAACCTAACCTAACCTAACCCACAGAAACCTCATTTAAAGATTTTAGATTTTATATTTTAACATTTAAGATTTTTAATTTTTTCCATTTTACATTTTTTAGATTTTACGTTTTACATTTTTGATTTTTTGTATTTTAGATGTTAGTTTTTTTAAATTTTACATTTTAAATTTAAGATTTTTTGATTTTAGATTTTACATTTTACATTTTCCGAAAAGAGTTAACTACAAGGCTACATACCTAACCTCACCAAACCTAACTTCACCAAACCTAACTTAAGCTAATCCAAAGGCTAATGCACACACACAAAGTATATAAGGGTACAAGCAACTATCCTTATGCTAGTTTTATAGCTTACTGTACAACATGATAACTACCCCAACCATTTTTTTTTTCATTTTGTTGTTTACACATATGACAATTTTCCAATTTCCCATTTTCAGTTTTTTTATGTTAGTTTTAAGTTTTTCAATTTCATAACATGGAAACATGGATTTTGCATTACGTTGTTTACACATTTATCAATTTCACAATTTCCCATTTACAGTTCTTAAAATGTCAGTTTAAAGTTTTTCAATTTCATGATATAGAAACATGGATTTTCCAATTTGTTGTTTACACATTTGTCAATTTACCAAATTCCCATTTACAGTTTTTAAAATTGCAGTTTAATGTTTATTTTATTTTGTCAATATGGAAACATGGATTTTCCAATTTGTGTTTTACATGTTCATTTTGCATTAGGAGTGGAGAGAGGTGGGTAGTAATTAAAAATGTACAAGCAGTTTCCATACGGTACAATATTTATTTATTTATTTTAAATACATGTACACTATTTACACATAATACATTTTTATATATATTCCTTATTGTTATAAATTGTACACTTGTTTTTATTTTGTTTT